>JAMXBC010000005.1:35975000-38475000 GCA_024138005.1 Lumnitzera racemosa
AGTTCTCACAAATGTCTCGGGGAGCATAGGAAAAATTCTGTTTTTTGGACTCCAAAGGAAAAGAGGATGCTAGGCAGATGGAACATGACCTGGAGGAAACGATGGAGGAAGAGAATAGATTAAATCAAGAAACCGATGATGGTGTATGCTATGTGAAATTCTGAAAGACAGAAAAAGATATTTTATATGCCCGTTACAGCAAACTTTTATAGCAGAAGTTATTGGACCTAACCATGGATATAGAGTTATGAGTGACAAATTGAACAAATTGTGGAGTGGGTTGAGTGCGTTAAAGTTAATTCACGCGGGCTCAGGAATTTATCTTATATCGTTGGATAACGACATGGATCACCAATAGGTCATTAAGAATGGCTCCCGGTTCATTAATGGCCACTACCTTGCTCTAAAACAGTGGGAACCGAATTTTCAGATAGATCAATCACACTTTGACGTGTTAGCAGTTTGGGTAAAGATCATGGGATTGCCGGTTGAATTCTACTCCCCACTTTCCATTCAACACATTGGTGAAAAAAATGGACTAATTCTATAATATGACTCATATACTGTAGGTCTGGAACGGGGTCCTTTTGCCCGCTTCTGCGTCCAGGTAGACATGAACACTCCATTGAAGCACACACTTATAATAGATGATAGAAGCTATTTAATCTAGCATGAAGGTCTCTCTAAAGTCTATGAAAATTGTGGCTACATTAACTACAATAAATTGGCCTGCCCTAAGAAGGAGGAGTTTGTTCAACACTCAGGAATGCCTAGAAGTCAACTGGGAAATCCAAAGGGTTCCACTTGTGAGGCAGGTGAGACTACTTTAAGAACTGAGTCATACTGAAGCAAGAGTCAAGCAAATTAATGAAGGAGATAAATCCAATAAGGGAAATCTAAATGAGGATCTCATTGGGACTAGTTAATCTAATAATAATCCAGTAGCAACACAAGTAAAAGAGGTAGGAATAGGAAATGATCGAAAGAAGACTGATATTGAGAATGTACTATTTGACGTAAGGTCCAAGGAGAATCTAATAGATGATGCCCAGCATGAACCTTAGGTTAAAGTACGACACAAAAAGGCAGTGCCGAGAAAAAAAGAGAATGAAACCACACGATATTCTAACGAACATGCCCTAAAAGGGAAAAAAGGTGGCATTTACTGCTTTAAATGTGGAGGAAGTCATTAATGAACAAAAGTAATTGCCGGAAGTTAAGCGGTTAGATTATGGGGTTCTAACCCCTTTGAGAAATTTAAAGCCACACTAACCCTACGAAATGGTCCTGTAAAAGGAAAAGACATTTTAGAATCATCTTCTCTTAATACGAAGGAAAACAAAAGAAAACTAGTGCATCCTTAAAAAAGTTGGCATTGCAACATGGTAAACATGCTTGAAGTAGAAATCACCTTACAACTACTGCACCCTAAATCGAACAAGCTGGAATAGCACACGGACAGCAAAATTTGGGAGATCGACAGGACTGGATCTTCAAGACTAGTTTGGGCAGAGAATTAAGGTATGGTGCTTCATTAGGTGCAATGGAAAAAAGTACAGGTGCTAGAAGCACTCTTTCGCCCGATACACCATAGAGGCCAAACTTACAACCAGGGGAACCGAGTAATCCAAGTAACACAAATATGCTTCATAATAGTGAAATTGTCGATGTATAGAGAAAACCTGCTAGGAAGAGATATTCTTCGAATGTAACAATGGACCTCCAAACTTGTGATGGAGATTGTCTACATCAGAGAGACTACCTTAGCGACGATTCAAAGACTTCTTTTTGTCATTCTCATTCCAATGATGGAGGCAGGGGATAAGTTAGTGATGATTATTGCATGGGAGATACAGATGGTAATGCTCTACACAATATTCCAACCATAGCGATGGAGCATGAGCATTAACTTTCTCTAATAATGCTATACTACTAAGTATTGGTACAAGATGACCGCAAAAATGTCAGACTCCACTGACACTCTCATCAGATAGGATGCGCATCCCATTCAAAGCAATTGCCTAGAACGCCAAAGGTACAAATTCTGAAAGCTGTCGGAGGGCCATTAGGAAGCCAAAAGTTAACTATGACCTGCGAGTGTTTATCATCACCGAGACTAAGATGGTAATACAAGCAGCCTCTGCTTTATGCGACTCCCTGGGCTATAACCAGATGTTATGTGTAGAAGCAGAGGGCATGAGCGAGGGCAATCTTGTTATGTGGAACATAGAGTCGGTGACCACAGATGCACCGCATATGTCTAGACAGCAGATCCTTATGGAGATATAGGTACATAGCTCTCCTCCTTCTTGATTCTTTTTTGCTATTTACCCTAGCCCTAATAGATTCATTAGACACTTGCTGTGGGATGAGTTAAGCGAGTGGTCAGTAAAGATTTTTAGGCCATAGGTCCTTATGGGAGACTTCAATAAAATCTTGACCAAAGAAGAGAAGTGAGGTGGAGTTGAAATAAACCACGAAAGAGTATGGGAGTACCAAAGTTGCATGAATGCATGTAGGATGGTTGATATTGGTTTTATGGGACCATGTTTCACATGATTAAAAAGGTCAAAAACCTCTCGAATCTTATCTAGACACGATTAGATAAAGTGTGGGCCAACTATAGCTGCAGAAATTTATTCCCCGAGGCAAAGTTGATCCACCTTATGTCAAACCATTCTGACCACTTCCTATCCTTTTGGCTGCCTGGCCCCTCCATTCCTTAAGCAAAAAAAATCCATAGGCCTTTCCGATTCCAACTCATGTGGTAAAATCACCCAGATTTTAAGCCTTTGGTTGCAGCATGTTGGCAACATTCTTCCTTTAACTTCTTGAAAGATCTCAATGACTTTATTGAAAGGGTGTGCGTGTGGAATAGAGAGATATTTTGGAATTATCCCAAGAAGGAAAAAGCAAACTACTAAGGAACTTCATTGCATCAGGAAGAAGCTTTTTAGTAGACCTTCATAAATTTGGATAAATAGAGAAAGAGCATTACAAAAGGAGCTCAATTGGATTCTTAGATAGGAAGAAAAACCCTAGGCTACAAAAGCTAGAACCAATTGGCTTCTTTAGGGAGAACGAAATTCTACATTCTTCCATGCAAGTGTAATTGCTCATAGGTCTAAATCCTGCATTACAGGAATCTTTGACTTGGTTGGTAACTGGGTGATGGATATGGATAAAGTCCAGAACCTTTTTGTAAACTTCGTCAACAACCTATACGCAACGGAACAAGTTTTTGTCTAGAAAGATCTGTTAGTCTGGGAAAGTAGTCAAAGAACCTTGAGGCACGATGAAGTTGAGCTTCTGACATGCCCTTCGACAAATGCTAATATAAAAAGTGTTGTAGTGTATCGGAAATCACAAATCGCCTAGCGTCAATGGTCTTCATGCGGAATTTTACAAGGGATATTGGGAAATAGCGAGAAGGAAAGTCTATGAGGTGGTCCCATCTATTCTCACGACTGAAACAATTTCACCCCAACTAAATGAAACCCTTATTATTCTAACTCCAAAAGTCATTAGTGTGAACAAAGTCAAAAGAGTTCAGACTTATTTGCTTGTGCACCACCATGTACAAGATAATTAGTAAACGTCTGGTAAATCGACTCCGACCCTTCGTAACAAAGTTAATAAGTCCTGAACAGTTTAGCTTTATTCCAGGAAGAGTGGCTTCTGACAACATCCTCCTCCTTCACGAACTATTGCACTCTATGAGTAAGAAAAATGGCCGTAAGCAATTTATGACCGTAAAGTTGGATTTAGCGAAGGCCTACGACTGAATGTAGTGAGATTTCATTCGTTTTGCCCTAATATCGTTAAATTTCTCCCAAGTGGATCAAATTAATTAGCTCTTGTATTGCTACAGTAACATATCGATTGACTTTTAATGGAAGCATGCTAGAGCCCTTCACTACAAGTAGAGACCTACAATAAGGTGATCCATTATCACCGTACCTATTTATTCTCGAAATGGAAATTCTAAGTAGAATTATTAACACAATGTTCTCAATTGGGAAACGAAAACCTTTGAGAATAAGAGGCCCATACCTATCTTTATTACACTTATTTTTTGCAAATGATCTTCTACTTATGGGAGAAGTCTCTATGGAAAATGCGAAAGTGATGATGGAAGTCATGCAGGAATTTGAAGACATTTTGGGCCAAAAAGTAAACTACACTAAATCATGAATCTTCTTTTCAAGAAATACTCCTTCATATTTGAAGAACCATGTAGCAGATGTCTTTGGAATAAAACCAACAGCGGATTTAGGCAAATATCTAGGAATCCCAGTGAAAATTGATGGCAAGTTGAGAACACCTACTCTGCAATTTATTTTAGAAAAAATGAGAAGAAAGTTGACCGAATGGAAGTCCGATCTTTTGAGTATGGCAAGGTGAAAACTTATTGCAATATCAAAGTTGGAGGGAAAGGTAAATTATTACTCCTAAACTTACCCAATGACCAGGGCCTTACTGAAAAAATGGAAAAAATTCATAGAGATTTTATTTACGGCAACTCGGTCAAAAGAAGAAGAATGCATTGGATTTAGTGGGAAAAGTTAAAATGGTCAAAACAAAATGGAGGTTTAGGAGACAAGGATCTAAAGCAACACGACAAAGCGAACTTCACAATGGTGTGGCAATTAAAGAGGAAGAAACTGCTTTGGACAGCCTTGCTAAATCAGAAGTACCACCTACAGCCGAGTGACCGAAGGAAAGGTAAAGGGTCTCTATTGTTTTCTGAAATCTCAAAGGCAATGGACTGGCTCAAGAAATACGTTCACATAAAGATCAAGAATGGGAAAGGAATTCGTTTCTGGGAACATAAGTGGTCAAATGGCAAACCTATAGCACACTGGCTACACAAACCTCTAAACAAATATGACTGGAACCTCACCATCCACTAAGTCTAGGATTCAAAAATTGGCTAGAAGGAGGAAATCATAAGATACCCTCTGGATGACATCATTCGTCATAAATTAGGAACTTTGATTCTAAGATTGGAAGAAGAGGCGAGCATCTAGTGGTTTGGCCGCTATAGATAGATGGGAAATTTTCAACAAGATCCGGTTATGCCCAACTTATCCATGAGAAATGGCCAAGCAAAATACTAAAAACTGAGATTAGATTTGGAAGCCTCCAACATACCCAAGTACGCAAATGTTGATTTGGAGGATCAAACATAATGGCCTAGCTACAGGGGAAAGTTAGCAAAAACAGGGTGTTCTAGTTAATTATGTGTATGGTTTCTGCAATAGCGAAGTTAAATCTATACAACACCTGTTCATGAATTGTCAATGGGCTAGAGAAGTTTGGAACCAAATGAACATTAGTCTTCAGCAAGGAAACTATTCTTTTGAGGAAATGCTGGAATGGATTGAGAGAAACACAAAAAAAAGCAAGTTTGATTTGAAGCAATCGACCCCACCAAGGCAAGTTGTAGTTTTAGACACTCTAGAAAACATCTGGAAAACACAGAATAACATCTTTAAACCTAAGCTAGGCAATGAGAATTGTACAGACAGTGTTAGAGGGGAAGCTTTCGAGTGGTAGACTCATAACAGAAGGAGAAACTAGCCCTCAGATACAGAGATTTAATGCTACCAGAAATCTCATTAAATCCTGGATGAGTGAAGGTTGAAACTAACAGCACTGTTCCTGAAAACACGAATATCAAGGGTATTGGAGCTGTGTGCAAAGAGGAAGATGAAGCTATCCTTTGGTCCCTACATAAACAGGTTCATGGAGGATGTCCATTAGAAGCAAAACTGAGCGCTATATGAGAAGGCCTTCTTTTTGCGGAGCAAAAGGGACACAAAAACATCCTATGCTTATCTGATTCCCAGCAAGCGCTTCATTGGATCCAAAATAAAAGTGTAGATGTGGATCGATGCCACTCCATTCTTCAGCAATGCAAGAAAAGCTTATTATTGTTTGATAACATATCCTTTTGCAAGTTCACCCACGAATGTAATGCAGCTGCAGACATTATGGCCACGAGGGGACTCCAGTTTCCAGAAAGATACTTTTTTGTTGACTCTATTCCTATTTTCTTAGCTGATTCCTGACAGTTACCTTTCTCTGTTTGTTGTTTGTTGACTTTTTCTTAGTTGTTTTGATGCAAGCATCATTCTACCAAAAAAAAAGGAACTTGATAACTAATACTTGCAAAATGCTTTTTTTTTTTTTTGTAATTTCTTGGTTCATCTTGAGATTTTATTAATCACAACATCCTTTAATATAAACATTTAATGGTCAAGCTATTTATTTGAAAAATAAAAAAAGGGTATGATTAAAACGGATGTGCATTTTACTGAAGAAAAAGAACTAATTTTGGTAGCGCTTAATGCTTGGGTATCACATATTGAATTAGTGTTTTATATTAAAAAAGTAATATCCCATGTATGAGGTATGGCCACATCAAAAGTTAATATTATGAAGAAATACCTATCATAAAATAATTGCAGACACCCCATTTTGCTGCCTAGTTATTTTTAATTAAAAAAAAAAAGAGATCATAATTCAGAAAATAACAAAAAAATTGGAAAATGATTAAAAAACATAAAAAATAAAAAAATTTTAAAAAGGAAAAAAATTAAAAAAGATTGATAGAAGCTAAAACAAATCGGATTGAGTTGTTATTGTTTTAAATAATTTTGTAGAATCTTGACTAAATACTTGTTAAAAAATCACAAATCCAAAATGATAGCGTTAAATCTGATAACATGAAGATCTAGATTAGTATTTATCAATTTAGATTTAAATAGATACAAGAAATTTGTTTTCAAGTTATATAAAATAGTGAACTGCAGCTAGAGATAAGGAGTTCACAATCATTATTAAAAAAAAACCCTAAACACAATCATCACTTTTTGCCAATCTCCCAATCCCTAATCTCTCTTCCACGCATACAATTCAAGATACACAATCGCCAATCGCCAATCACCATTGCTACAATTCACTGTAACAACATGCTCGAACCCACCCCTTAGACTAATTCCACAATTATGCACGCAACAAGATTTAGGATCCGATCTATTTTCTTTCATAAATAGATAATAGTAGTTTTTAATTATTATTATAGTTTGTTTTATTTTTATTTCACTTAGTGCAATTTATTTATTTATTTATTTATTTCACTATTATTATAGGCAATTATTTTTATTTTTATCAGGTCTTTAATTGTTAGTAGTTAATTATAGTATTAGTGTCTAGTAAACATATATTAGACTAATTTTTAATTCAATTATTATTTTTTTTTAGATTTCATATTTTTAAAATGGCATTTTTTATAAAATCTCGTATTTTATAAAATCTCATCCTTTACATATTGTATTAATTTAAAAAAAAATTGCATTTTTTAAAAATTAGTTATCTTAGCATTCTCTAGAAAAAAAAAATCATTTTGTTACTTATTTAGTCTTTCATAAAATAAAAACAATATTTAATTGACATATTTTGTATATCTAGGCTTTTTTTTCATAATTTAGACTTCTTTGTATAGTTAAACTTCTTTTCTATAGTTTAAACATCTTTCGTATATCTAAACATCTTTTGTCTAATTAAGCATGTTTTCCATATAAAATTTTTATCATGTAGGAAATTGCATATTTTATAAAAATCGCATTTTAGGTCTTCAGGGTTTTTCTTGAAAATAAAAAAATTTTATCACTTAGTTATTTTTTAAAAAATTAAAAATCTTAATTTGAGACTTTTCAAAAATTAGGTTTTTAGGTTTTTTTATTAGGAATAAAAATAAGGCTTTTAGAGCTTTTTCTTAATAAAAATAAAACCGTTAATAAAAATATAAATCCTACCAAATTGGTTTTTATAAAAAGAATTAACTCACTAAAGTTTTTTTTAAGAATGAACTACGAACATCTAATCCCAACTAGTAAGTACCTAAGTATCTTTGAAGTGATATAAAATTTATAAAAACTTTAGTTTTCCATTTTTTGTAAATTATAGCTTAAATTATCTATTTTTGTAAAATAATTCCAGTTTAATTTATTTATTGGCGATTAAGCTTTGTTTTTTAAAAAAAGGGTAATTTTGAAAATTAATTCTAGTTTCAAAAAATGAATAGCAGTATCCATAAAGGTTTAATAGAGTAGTCCTCCAAACTTAAGAGATCTGATTTCTTGAATTCTTATCAAAAAGTTTTCAAAATGTAAAATAGTAATTAAATTAAAATTAATTTTCTTAAATTGATTCGAATTCAATCATCTTTTTCGGTTTTACCAAACAATGACTCCAAAATTTTCAAAATAAAGAAATTGGGTTTCCTTTCTTTAACTTTAATAGAGAGTTCAAGCTAAATAGGCATAGAGTTTAATTTAAATTAAGTTAAAGGAAATCAAATTAAAATAAGAAAAAGAAAAATCAAGTTCAATAGTTTAACAACTCTGCCAAAAACATTAAAAGGGTTAACCATTTGAATTTTTTGAAATAAGATTACTTTTCAAAAATACCTGAGTCTATTATTCATGTGAATTCTCTTTTTTCTTTTAATTGTAAAATATAAATTGTTGTACTAACTTTGTTACAACTTACCTATGGAGTTTTCTTGAAGGGTTTTCATTTTATAAATCATACGAATGATAGATGCGGTCAAAACCAGACCGTTCTAAGATCTTGGAAAGGGAGGGTCATTATATAAGCTTTGAATGTTGTGAAA
The DNA here is from genome assembly GCA_024138005.1 of Lumnitzera racemosa. Classification (NCBI taxonomy): domain Eukaryota; kingdom Viridiplantae; phylum Streptophyta; class Magnoliopsida; order Myrtales; family Combretaceae; genus Lumnitzera; species Lumnitzera racemosa. The sequence goes on from JAMXBC010000005.1 coordinate 35,983,684, forward strand.
TAACCACCTTTTAAAGCCGACCAAATTACTCCACTCAAGTTTAGATGTGACCACAAAACCATTACTTTGAAAAATGTGTAAGATTACAAAACTTAAGGATAAGGCATACTAACAAAGGGTCAATATTATTTTGGAATTCCTATATTATCCATGTAATTTTCCATGTATATTAGTTTTTTATATAAGACTTATTCATTGTTTCTTTGTATTTTATTTTATTTTATAAATTACATCTTTGAAAATGTAAAAATTCCTTATAAATTCTATTTCCATGTAACATTTTCCTTATAAATAATAACGAAATTCCGATATAATTACAACCCTAAACACTTAATATTGCGACATTATTGTTTGATGACTAATTCCTTATATCTCTCTGTCTTCATTTTTCACTTTGTCTCGATCTTTATTTATCTATAAATATTTATACTTGATAATTATGTCCTAAATTCTAAAAGTTAGGTTCACAAATAATCACATTTTGCTACCCTGTAAAATACTACACGTTTTCTAAAAGCTTGTTCTTAAGTGATTAAAAGGGAAAAGGAAAAAAAAAAAATCGATCTTGTAAAATAATTTTATGTAGTTACTATTTTGCCAAGTATCTTACAAGTTAGAAATATTCATTTTCTCAAATAAATTAACACTTTATAAATAGGCTTCTCTTTTAGAATAAATAGGATTTAAAAATAATCTTTAGTTCCAATGAATAATAATCGAGTACAATGTTAAGCTCCCTTTTCGCTGTTTCTTTTTTCCATAATAACAAAAGTTCCTTTTGGTATAGTACTCTTCTTTTGTAAATATACCTTTAATAGTATTGCTCTATATGAAATAAATTCTGTAGGCTTATATAAAAAATCCTATAAAAGCAATTTATGCAACATAAAAGCCCTATATGTTTCTCTCTCTCTCAAAAAGGAAAAAAAAAACAAAAACAAAACAAAAGAAGAAGAAATTACTTATGGTTACAAATCTTTATGGGACTCGAGACAAATACAACACATGGCTAGTTAAGGTAGTCAATCGAACATGAACCCCTAGCCCTTCAAGGTAACCAAACTAACTCAAAACCCTCGAGCCATCAAGACCAACCATAAACCAAGTTAAAACATGAAGTCATGAAATACCATCTCGAGCTTAATCCCCAGTACAAACAAAAAGCGCAATTCACAGTCCCTTTTATCTCAAACGACATCAATGCCGGCCCATTCAAATCAAAAGAACCAAGCCCAAAATCACATATAGGAACTAAGAAGCATTAAGACCTATAAATTTAGGGCAATTTAAACAAGAACATAAAAGATACAAGGCATTTGGTTTTTGAAATTTCATTTTAAACTCATATCAAATGAAAGTGATCGTTTCAAAACTAAGGCATGTTTCAAAGAACTGGAGGCAAGGTCAATCTCGACCTTGTGACAAATCATTCTTTACGTAAGGAATTAATAACTCATTTTAAAAACAAAATGGTTGAAATGAAGAGAGGCAAATTGCATCCCACAAACTAACCCTTAAATACTTTAAGAGATAAGACATCATGGTAAGGGATTTTTATACCCATTCCTTAAATGAGGTTCATTTTGAATATGATACATAAATTAAAATAAAGTTAGGAATTTATTTTCAAATCTCAAACACACTTATCCTTATTAACCCCATTGAACCAATTTGGAGCGCTATCAAATGTGCACCCTGTCAAGAACCATCCCACAATAGGACAATTCAAAAGTTAGGGTCATTGATTAGACAAAAAAAAAAAAAAGATAAAACCAATTTGTATTTACCTTAATAATAACAATTCAAAAATAACTTTTGTTTTCGATAAATTATTCTCTTTGAAGAAGAACCAATATTTTTCCAAATACCTCAAGACCATACATTTCTCATTCAAGCCTATACACTTGAAACCTATGGATTTAGAATCTTCATTCATTTAAAGACAACAACTCAACAAAAGAGATAATTACTTTTAGGGAAAGAAAAGCAAGAGATAATGGGGGCCAAAAAAAAAAAAAGGAAAGAGAAAGAGAGAAGAAAGAAAGGAAAAAGAAAAAGAAAAAAAAAAAGAAAAATGAAGGCCTGTATATCGAGTTTGAGAAAAGCTCCAACCAAAGAAGGCCCAAAAACCCAAGCTATTATAAAAACACAAGATCCCAAATCACATTCTCAATTACTAACACAAAACCCCATATTTATTTTAAAATTACACTCCAAATTACGAACACAAAAACCTTCCTATCCACCTTAAATCATGGAAGATCTTCTTTACCTACAATACCTCCCCACTAAATCAAAGCTCTTCTAATCTTAAAGAATAATTTATCTCTAATAAAAAATTAATTTTTGAAATTAGGGCAAGTATAATTCTAAATTTTCCTAGGAGTTCTTGACTTGTATACCCGAGTTGGATAAATGTATTCCTTTCAAAATAGTCTCCCTCATCAATCTCTTTTTTAAACAATTTAACCAAAAGCCTAATTCACAATACTGAACCCAAAAAAACTTAACAGATTGATCAAAGCGTACCACCTATAAACTAAATTATAATTTTCAAAATAGTAATAGAGAACGAAATCTAGACCGAGATTACACAAAAAAATCCTTTCTAACTAAACTAATCATAAGCGCAAGGAATGTTTAAAATCACAATATCCTACCAAGAAGCTTTGCATCAGACATTTTCAAAGAAAAAGAAATGAATGACATGCCCCATATGATTACCAAGAAAAAAGATGGTTATAGCACTTGCTTCTTAAGTAAAAATTTGTATCCGTTAGCAAGCTTTAAAAAAAAAATAAACCAGAAAAAAGACAAAACAAGAAAGAAAAAAAAAAAAAAAGTAAAGGTTTATTACAAATTATTCCCTACATTTAAGCTCAAGTGACTAAATTTTGGAATTTATATCATTTACTTCTAAGTCATCTTCCCTAATATAGTTTTTTATGCCTTATCCCTAATGCCTTTTTGTTATAAGTGATTTTTACCAAAATTTCTCGTTTGTAAATTCTCAAGTCAAAAGGCTTTTTAAAAGGTTAAATTCCCTAATTTTGCTGCTTAAGGTTCTTAACTAACTCATAAGACACTTACTCTTTCTCTTATTTCCTTAGAGTTCTAGCCATCTCATAGAATGCTATCCCTATCCACATTTTCTTTAAGGTTCTAGTCAGCTCATAAAGTACCATCCCAATCCACATTTTCTTTAGGTTTTAGCTAGCTCACAGAGCACTGACCTAACTCAATTTTCATTTAAAGCTTTAGCTAGCTTAGAGAGAGTTTTGTGCGATCGGCTATATCAGTTAGCTTAAAGAAGCACAACTAAGTTTCATGTTGAATTTTCAATTAGGGTTGCTAGTCCTCTATAGACACTCCCGCCTATGTTGGTCAGCTCAGAGAAATATAGCTAGGTTTCATATCGACCTTTCAATTAGGGTTGCTAATCCCTTAAGGGACACTCCTGCCTATATCAGTCAGCTCAAAGAAACACGACTAGATTTCATGTAGAATTTTCAGTTAGAGTTGCTAGTTTCTTCGAGATACTTCCACCTATGTCAATTAGCTTACAAGAGTACGGCTATGTTTCATGTTGACCTTTCAATTAAAGTTGCTAATCTCTTAAAGAAACTCCTGTTTATGTCAATTAGCTCAAATAAGCATGACAAGGTTTCATGTCGACTTTTGAGTTAAGGTTACCTGTTCTTTAGAGACGCTTTCACCTATGTAAATTAGATCAAAAGAGCACAACTAAGCTTCATATCAACCTTTCAATTAAGGTTGTTAGTCTCCTAGAGATGCTCCTACATATGTTAGTTAGCTCAAAAGAGCATGGTTAAATTTCATGTCGACCTTTCAATTAGGATTACTAGTCTTTTAAAGATGTTCTCACCTATGTCAATTAGCTTAGAGGATCACAACTCAATTTCATGTTGACCTTTTAATTAGAGTTGCTAGTCTCTTAGAAATACTCCTACCTAAGCCAGTCAACTCAAAGAAGTATGCTCCCACTTAGATTAGTTAGTTTAGAAGGGCAAGACCAAGTTCTCATTTAGGATTTTAGCTAGTTCAAAAAGCGATTCGCTCATTCATCTAGATTAGTTAGCTCAAAAGGGCAAGACCAAGGTCTCATTTAGGGTCAACCAGTTCTAAGAGCACTTTACCCACTTACCAAGGTAGGTTAGTTCAAAAAAGTACTACCAAATTATCATTTAAGGTCTTAATTAACTCAAGAAGTACTTTACTCATTCATTTAGGTTAGCTAACTCACATAATACTACCCTCTTTTTAGTATCTTTTAGGGTTTTAGTTAACTCAAGAAGCGCTCTATCCGTTCACTTAGATTAGTTATCTCATATAGCGTTAACTTTCTTTTACTATTTTTTAGAATAAGTAACTCATAAGGTGCTACCTTCTTTCAATACTTGTAAGGTTTCTGTTAGCCCCCAGCAAACCAAGCTTAAGATAGTTAGTTAATCATAACACTTTTTAGAATAAAGTCATCCTCAAGGAAAAAATGGTATCTCTTCTATCTTTATAACAAAGTTTTACTTAAACTTCACCATAAAAAGATGCAGCTATAAACACCTTGTTTTTACTCCCTAGTTGTTTTTAATATTTTTTTTTTTTAGAAAAAAAGAGGTCATAAAATCTTTATTGTCTATAGTTTGTTTTATTTTTTATTTCACTTAGTGTAATTTGTTTGTTCATTTAACTATTTTTATATGCAATTATTTTTAAGACTTATACTAACATTTTTATTTTCATCAGGTTTTTAATTATTAGTAGTTAGTTATATTGTTAGTGTCTAGTGAATATATGTCAGACTAATTTTTAGTTAAATTAATTTTTTTTAGATTTTATACTTTTAAAATAGCATTTTTATAAATTCTCATCCTTTGCTTATTGTATTAATTTAGAAAATTTTCATTTTTTTTTTAAATTAGATATCTTATGGTTCTCTAGAAAAAAAAAATCATTTTGTTACTTATTTAGTTTTTAATAAAATGAAAAAATATTTAATTGACATCTTTTATATATTTAGCTTCTTTTTCATGATTTAGACTTTTTTTTGTATAGTTAAGCTTTTTTTTCATAGTTTAAACATCTTTCGTATAGCTAGATATCTTTTATATGATTTAGACATTTTTTGTATAGTTAGATATCTTTTCCATGATTTAAATATCTTTTCCATATAAAGTTTTTATTATGTAAAAAATTGCATATTTTATAAAAATCCTATTTTTAGGTCTTCAAGATTTTTCTTGAAAATAAAAAATTTTATCTCTTTGTTGTTTTTTTTAAAAAATAAAAATCTTAATTTAGGACTTTTCAAAAATTAGGTTTTTAGGATTTTTTTAAATTAGGAATAAAAATGAGGCTTTTAGAGATTTTTTTAATAAAATTAAAATAATTAATATAAATATAAATCCAACCCAATTTTCTTTTATAAAAAAAACAACCTACTAAAGTTTTTTCTAAAAATAAACTATGAACGTTTAATCCCGACTAACGAGTATATAGACACCTCGAAGGCAACATAAAATTTGTAAAAACTTTAGTTTTCCATTTTTTGTAAATTATAGCTTAAATTATCTATTTTTGTAAAATAAATCCAATTTAATTTATTTACTTGTGATTAAGTTGTGTTTTAAAAAAGGAGTAATTCTCAAAATTAATAGTGATTTCAGGAAATTAATAGTAATACCCGTAAGGCTCTAATAGAATAGCCCACAAACTCAAGAAATCTAATTTCTTGAATTTTTTTCAAAAAATTTTCAAAACGCAGACTAGTAACTAGATTAAAATCAATTTGACTAATTAATTCTAATTTAATCATCTTTTCCAATTTTACCAGATGGCAACTCCAAATTTTTCAAAATAAAGAAATCGGATTTCCTTTAACTTTAGTCAAAAATTTAAGCTAAATAGGCATAGAGTTCAAGTTAAAGGAAATCAAATTAAAATAAGATATCGAAAAAATCAAGCTCCACAATAATCAATACCAAGTGGGCTCTAAATTAGCCAAAAAAAAAAAAAAAGCATATCACAGCATAATGTAATTGATGAAAGACTTGCTTGGAAGCTTGAGCAAAAAATATTGAAAGTACAATATAATTGCAAAACTCACCATCATCAATTTCATTTAATAATTTCAATAGTGCCATTTGATAAAAGCTCAAAATACTAAAGCTTTTATCATATCTGTCTTAGAGAAGAGCATCACTAATACTTATGCAACATTGAAGAACTTCGATATATATCCTTCATGTCTTTTACACTTTCTCCATCTTGCATCATTCAAACCATGCAAGTGTAATAGTTGAGCAAAAATCGGCATATCAAGTAAATACGTATACACATATACATACCCACACATATAATTGACAGTAACAAGAGATGTGCAAGTTTCAAATTAAGATCAATTAAAGCTGTGGCTTGAGAGTATAAAACAACACCAAAGTATAAGTTTGGTTGGTTTTGATATATTTTAATTTGATAATGAGTGGGGTGTTATCAAAGACCTAAAGAGGAAAAGTAAAATAATTATAAACATAATACTCGTTTTTTCAAAAAAAAAAAAAAAAAAAAAAAGAACAAAGAAACAAAGCATAATCAATGTCTAGAGAAGTAAGAATGAAAAAATAAAGAATTAAATTTAAATGACTGATCTCATAAACATCATATGAGGGAAAAAAATATAAGATAAAAGTAGTTCAATTGTATTCTATTGATACGCATCAAATTGATATAAATAGATTTAGCATACTAAAAGGACCTGTATTAAAGAGACAATAAAGTAAGATCATCAATAGCACACCTTGATTACCTATCTCCTCCAAAAACAATCATAAATCCATCCATAGTTATAAATCCCCATAATCACAACCCCATAGAAATAAATGAAAATTGAAAGCCATACAACGCTATTGATCTAAAAAAAATCTCTCATAATTGACTTCATTCTATTTCATGAAACTATCAAAACTGAACAAAGGCAAAGTTAATGAGAAACCGCCTTGACATAGTTGTAAATATTGTTGAGTGAAAATTGTAAAAGGAAAGGAAATACGGTTGGAAAATCGAAAGTAGGAGCTGAAGGTGGGAAGAAACGAGTTAAAGGCTTCAGTTATTCTTGTTGTCTATTTTTTAAGTAACAGATTTTACACGTGGAAAGTGAGGAGAGAAATTATGGGAAAGAGAAAAAGAAGGATTGGGAGGAAAGAGTAATAGGAAAAGTGGCATATTCATCCATTGTTTATAATTCTAATAGATTATTTTAATGTTAGTTTTTTTTTTGTTAAATAATATTAGATAGAGAATAAATGGGTAATTTTAAGGGTGAGTGGTTACTTAAGCCCCTTTAGGCTTCAATAATATAGACGAATACATATCAAGACAGTATATGTTATGATTTTTGTCATTGACAAGATAATACCTTACCTGTTTGTTTTAACAAAGAATGACCCAGCATCCGTATCGTAACACCTTGCAGTATTGATGCAACCTCCACCAACAGGACTTATCCTTGTAATTTTTGAAGCTTTTCCATCTGATAGAATCCACTCGGTTATTGGGTCATCACCCATTGCTGCCACTGCTGCAAAACTAAAAGGAATGAATTCAATAGTGATGGCTAGATCTAGAATTCCACTTCCTAGAACATAGTATGTGTTGCCAGTTAACACCTGCTAGAAAGGCTACAAACTTAACTTACTTTTGGGTAAAGCCTACCAAATGAATTTACCATTAGGCCAAAAACATAAAAATGAAACATTCATTCTATAACTTAACACTAAACCCGTCTTTGGCTTAATTTGGTTCTTGAATTGTTAATCAAGTCCTTGGCACTCATGAAAAGATTGAATATCAACCAATTTCAACCAGCAACGAATGATGATTCATGCATTTTGAAAAGGAATGCGTTTCATTAGTCTATTTCTGTCATTTAGATCATCAAAAGACTTCAAAAATATTGGACTTACTTGAACCATATGAATATATCAAGCTTCAAATAGAACCAAAACAAGATTTAGCGGGGTACGTTACATTTTGATGATGCCATGAAGGCCTTACTTTTGCTTTTAGGCTAAATTATATCTGGGATTGTCATTTTGCATTCACTAAAGGCACTTTATAAACGATTACAAAATTTGAAAACCTAATTAAAACAGGAACTTCTAAAATTCAATTGGATCAAAATGTGAACATTTTCCATCATATAAAATGATTAGTCCTTTCTAATTTCGGCAGTAGGTTGAAAATGGTCTTCGCATTCCACCAATTATGACACATGTGAATGAATAATTACACTTAAAAAAGAGTCCACAAATCACTATTCTATTTGCTAAAAGGAAAATTTATGATTCATCAGCCAGCAAACCATAGATTATCATGAGAAGCTGAGGTTTTGAAATTCCCACATCTTAGCAAAAATAAAAATTAAAGAACACATGTAATCATCTTAAATTACACAGCTAGAACAGGATACATAATTGGAAAAAATGATAACAGCTGCTCCCAGCACCCGCCGCTTTTCTATGCACTTGCTTTTTCCGTAAAACATGCAATCAATCTCGACATATATAACAATTATTAGACATTAGTAAATGCCCTACAGTCTTTAAAGGAAAACTACATAACTACAAACAATAAAGACAAACCCGAATGTAAACAAGATTCATTCACTGGGTATCTTCCAAAATTTTATTAAGAGGGTAAATTCCCAAATATATGAAACGCAGAAACATGATGTAATAACTTAACGACAACCTGTACAAATATAAGAATTTCCGAATCACAATGACAATAATAACAATGGTAATAACATGTGGACCATGTTGATGGAGTAGTACTTACTGGGAAGAGTTCTGCGTTCGGAGAAGGAAAATTTAGGGAAGCACGAGCAGAGAGAGAGAACACCCACGTGTACTACCATTTCTCTATTTCTCTCCCTCTCTCTCCTCCTCCTCCTCATGTCAATGGATATGGATGGCTTGTCTAGATTCTAGATTCTAGAGATGGGCAACTAAGCCTGCACTTCTCCAACCCGGACCTCAGCCACGACCGGCCCTGGCCCTCCCGGGGGCCGTTCTCCATTTGGACCCGGGAAACATGACGCCTCATATTTGCATGAGAGTTACATCTATTATATATATATAATCCATGTATATATATATAATTTTGGAAACTTTTCCTATATTCATAACTTTTTAGTTTTATATGTAAAAAAAAACAAAAAGGCATAACTATTCCTCTTTTTCTATCTTTTTCCCTCCTAACATAAAAACAAACAAGAAGCTTACTTTCTTCCTTATTTTACTTTCATCTCTAAATAAAAAAAAAATCCCAAATTCATTGTTTAGATAATTTTTGTAATAAATATTTTTCAGATTGATCATCTATTTTATTAACTTTTCACACATATATAAGTATATTCATTCGATCTCTAATATTTATGAGTTGTTATGTCGATGTTGATATCTTTTATCTGTTCTTTAGAATTAAGGAAAAAATGTCTTAACAAAAATATGTTTTCTTTTCCTATTCTTAAGAATTTGGAAAAACAGATATGTATACATAGGATAATACAATGAAGAAATATATCTATATCTATTTGTTGGTTCTAAAATGCTAAGTTTACATATTAATTTATGGTGTTGTTTTTAATAGTTGCTAAAATTCTATTTTTCTCTACTACTAAGTAGTGATTACTGTATGTAATTGTTTTAACAAGCTAAATTGATGTTGCTTTGATAAGTTGTTGGCCTTTTTCGAATGGCATTAATATCAATTTATTTATATATATATATACATATCTATATGTATGTGTTAAGTCCCGAACTTTTAATGCATAATTTTTTTTTTCTAACACACAAATTAACTTTTCAACCTTCCCTCTCTTTTCCTTCATTTTACTTTCGATCTTTTTATCACATTCTCTTCTATTACCTTCACTATTCTTTGTGCTTGGTACTTTCTCGACTCTTCATATAAACAGCAAATAATAGGTACTAGATATCTATGAAAGGTCCTTTTGAAAAAAAAAAAAGGAGAGAAGTTATTTATTGTAAATAATTACTATAAACCTTGGCAATATTATCCACCTGAGTGAATTATTGTTGAATTATATTCAAGCTTCTTAATAACATTAGCATAGAACCGTTGAAAGTTATATGTTGTTATTAGATTTCAATATAGTTCTTAAAGGATAATTAACGAAGGATTATCATGATGTATTGGGACTTTGATGAAATATAGACTTTATGGGATTTTTTTTCCTCTCCTATTATCATTTTTTTTATTTTTCTAATAATCAAATTATTCACGTTCATTATGGAGAACATTACAAATAAAAGTGTCATTATTATTTTTTATTTTTGGTTGTCTATCTTTTTAATTAAATTATGCCCTTTTATTATTGGGAATAAACATGTAATCATAGCAAACCAAATTCATTGGCTTTCCCTTTATTGTTAAACCGATTGTTCTATATGATAAATTGTCCTTTTCTCATTTGTATTATTATTATCTATTTCTTTATCTTTATAAAAAATTATCAATGTTCATATTATGTTATAATTATTTGTTACATGAATAGATTAACATAAATTTTACTTTACTTGTTCACGAATAAATTTATATTCATTTTATGTTATTATTATTCATTCCATGAATAATTATTTATTTATGCTATTGTTATTTTGTTCTATGAATAATTATTCGTTTTATGTTAATATTATTTTCATCACTAGTCATAAGTGTTAGATTTATTTTTCATGTTTCATGAATAATTAATAGTATATTTTATTTCCCATGATTAGCAATGATTTATTTTGTTGCATTTTATATGAATAATAGTTTATCTTATTTTCCATATTTTATGATGAGTAATATTATTCCATCTTCCATGTTTCATAATTAGTTATTTGCAATTGTGTTTGCATGAATTACAATGTGATTATGATTATACTGTTCAATACATGTGTTACATGATTTTAATTTTTCAAATACAATCGAACATGATCAGGCTATGGTTAGATAGTGTATAACCAATAATCCACTATAAATGCCATTATAATGCAACTCTTGGTATATGATATGATATTTTCATAATTCAAAGGATTATAATTTTTTTCTAAGTACCATAACATTTCATATAATAGTTTATTTTATTTTCCATGTTTGATGATTTGTAATAGTTATTTCATCTTCCGTGTTCCATGATTAGTTATTTGCAATCGCATTTATGTCAATTACAATGTGACACATGTATTGTATGATTTTGATTTTTCAAATATAATCAAACGTGATCAAGCTATACCAATTTACTGAGAATGTCATTCTAATGCAACTCTTGGTATATGACATTATATTTTCACAATGTAAAGGATTATAGCCTTTTTTTTTTTCCTAAATACCATAACATTTCATATAACCATCAATAGATGCATTAATTGGATATATTTGTAGAACTAAATAATCATATTTCAAATATGATTTTTTTTTTGGCCAATTTTCAAATATGAATTCAATAACATATTAATTACAATAATTTTTATCTAAATTATTAAACCACCATGAATTTTCTTTAATATCTCATATGTATCATATCTAATCTAATTTAATTTAATTATAATATAAAATTCTAGAAGTTTTTTTGTTAGATACTTTTTGGATATTACAATTTTTTAATTACTTTTTTGAGATTAATATTTTTTCATTTTTTCAAAAAAAATTTTTAATGATACTTCTTTATAAGAAGAGGTGTATTTTATTTCCTTTTCATTTTAAGGGAATTTCTATGGTATCGATCTTCATCACACTATTGGTTTAATGTCCACTAAATCTGAGTGGTTAAAACCACAAGCAATCCAATAGTTTAGATTTAAAGAATATTAAATTAAAAATAGGATAAAGGGGAAGATTAATCCTCTAGAAAATGTAGATGGGATAGTAAAAAATTCCTCGTTTTAAATGCCATCTTTTTTTTATTTCTCATTCACTCTTTCATTTTTTTTCTTTTCTTTTCTTTTTCTATCTTACCATTTTCTCATAACTTCATGATGAAATTTAAAAAAAAAAAAATCTAAAAGGGGCAAAGCTAAATAAACTTTGGCCCCAAATGCACATTTTTATTTTGCTTACAATAGTTTTATTATGGGGAGAATCACAGCAAACAAGATCAACATTTGAAAGTAGATTCAAATAAGGGATTAATATTTCAAATAAGAGATTAATATTTTACAAAGTGCTTTAATTTTGAAAAGTTCAAATAAAAAATCAACGTTTTATAAAATAATTCAAATAATTTTATGGATTGGTTATTTTGAATCTCTTATGCGAAACTTTTTGTGAAATATTGAATCTTTATTTAAACTTATCTCCAAATGTTAATCTTTTCTGTTATAATTTTCTTCTTTTATTAATCTTCATTAAGCAGCCAAAAATAATTGAAGAAGTATGTGATGATAAAGAAACTTTTTTAAAACTACCTACTAAAACTAAAGGAGAAAAAAAAAAACGAATGTTGTTAAAATTGAATCAAGTTTGACATAGACAAATCAAAGGGTCAACGGTCAAAGGGTCAAATCAAGGTCAACTTGAGGTCGAATTGGGTTCACTTAATTTTCTAAAATATTACCTATATATGATATAGTTATATATCATTAATTATCTAAATAGTTATTATATCATATTTTATTTTATAAACTATAATAAAGGTAAATTAGTCAAATTTACATAGCAAAAGAAAGAAGGTTATAGATTTATCTTTTTCTATATTGATTACTACTTATTGGCTTCTCATTGTATTAGTTCATTAATATCTGAGTATTTGCTTAATTATAAAGAACATTGAGAAATCTTCTAATAAATGTGAATTTCTTTAAACTTCAAACCCTATATAATAAATAATAAAATTGCAGTCAAAGAATGGTAAGGAAATTAATAGAAGAGATTTTCTTTTTTAAAAAATTCGTAAATTCAATTATGATGATGACTCATTTATATGTATATTCTTCTTTAATGTGTTGTTAAATTGGTTAAGTAGGACAAACATTCTATTAACACATGTTAGATTAAGTTATTATAACTTGTCCCACATCACATAATTGTAATTGTAAGTAATAGAGATTTACAGTTTAAAAGGCTCCTATTTCCTTAAGTAATTATCCTACATCATGTAGTTGTAAAAATGTTGTAAAGGCTTACAACTATAAAGCGTCTTGGTGTCAACATTTCTAATTCATGTTCGTATGCATTTATTATGTGTTTAAGTATTGAGGCCTTTGATCTTTGGATTGGGCCCTTTTAGTTTTTTATAAGTACTATAACAGTGCAATTTGAACCGTCAACTCGAATAGTTTATATTAAAACTCGGTTTGCTTGTCCGTCTAAGTAGATGTTATGGCACTGGCTCTATTGCAATCCGAGTTTATAAGTGTAATCGAATAGTCTAATAGATTAGTTCACGGTTGAACCAGTTCAATCGGTTGAGAATTTGTTAAAAAGTAAATCAAAGTTAATGCGACACATTAACATCACAATTCTTCATCTTCAATCGGTAATATTATTAACACTATTTCAAAATGTATGATTTAAAGCACCAACTAATATATCATTTAAATATATATTACTTTAAATTTTGGGTAATATATATAGCTACTAAGAGCTCATAATTCTAATAGAAAATCGATAAGTTTAACTTTGATAGTACATTTTCATTTTATCCTAAGGAGTAATCATTAAAAAAAAAAATTGCAATCACTATCTTCTAAGAGATAATAAGAAAGGTATATAGAAATGTTTTTAATTTATGGATGGTTTATGAATGTAGCAAAATAAGTTTCTTCCAAAAAGAAAGTAAATAAAAGTTACTTTTTTATTATAGTTTTGCAAGTATTTCTATAATAAATTATGTATAGGTTATTAAATATTTATCTTTTTTTATCTAATTTTAGAATAACTTCTCAACACCTTTTTTTGTTTTTTCAATCTACTAATGTGGCTAAAGAAATATTATATGACTATATAATCCTTCTTATACTTTATTTCTGAAATAAGAGTGGTTTTAAATATTGCAAATCCCGTTGCACTAAATTATGATAACAATGCAACTATAGTTTCAGCTAAGGAAACAAAGTCTCACCAGAGGTCTAAGCCATGAGGATAGTATGACTTTAATGAGTCTAAAGCAACACACGCAAATAAGTGGTATTGCAAGGTAGCATAGTAAAGAGGGAAAAAAAAGTATTATTGCAACATTAAACTAGGTTCTTATAACATGACTCACTATTCTACGATATGCATTTGAAAGGTATATTTGATACCCAAACAAACCTTTGACTTTATTTGAAGGACCTTAGTCATTGGGTAATATGTAGAGAGGTAAAAATAAATTTTAGGCTGTAAGGTTAATAATGACCTAAGCTTGACTCTTTGAGTCAATTGATAAAACCTAACGAGTCAAGTCCACGGACTTGGGATGATAAGATCAAAATAGAAATTTGTATGATAGGATCAAAATAGAGATTTTTGAACCAACCCATTTACGCTCAAATTTTCTTAAGGAAGTTCATGTACTCAAAGAGGCTTTCCATGATTCTAAACTCAAGAAGAGCCTATAGTAGGATCCATTTGGAAGAGTTATCATCTTGGCCATTAGTCATCAACGTAATCAAACGACAACTATCTTAAGGGCTTCTCCTCATTTAACAGAATTTCACTGTTAAACTATCACTACCAATGATCAAACAAGGCTCGAAAACAAAGAACATACTAACTCTACTCAAGAACTGTGTAACTAATGCTAAATAGCTCTTCCACCTATTATACATATGTTCGGGTATCTAAGACAACTTGATTCTCCTCTCTATCTCTTTCTCTTAGTCATGTTCCATGCATCACTCTTACTACATTTACTTGGGTAAAATGGAATAGCCATTCCCCTCTCATTCCTTGCAATATCTCTATTACCATGTTTACTTCGCTGAATTGCGATTAAACAAAATGTTGAATTGCAATTCCTCATTTCCACCCGTGAATTATAATTTAACACCACATTTACATCTACTACCCTCATTTCCTCTTCTATTTTATTCTTCCTTATTTACAGTTCCACCACTAAAGAACCACCATTGTGAGCCACTCCACCACCCATATACATTATAAACACACCTTACCATTATTGTCCAGCTGCTTACTCGAACAACACCATTGGCCACCCAACCACCCACCCACATTACATACATATACACTCTAAACACACCATAGGAACACAATTCACCATATATGCCTTCTCTTTACTGAGCACTATATAACCATTCACGCACCACCACTTACACTTGTTTGCTAATCATTAACCCATAGCTATTTTATAGAGATTGGGGGTTAAATCTCTAGGGTTAAGTGCTTAGATCTAAAAGGGGCACTCTGTTTTACAAAGTTAGGGCACTTAAAAGAGATTGCTGGGCACTTATAGATGAACTTTGAGGCAAATGCTGCTAGTAATTGCTTCTAAAGTGTGACAAACAGTAGTTGTAGATTGTACGTAATGGTAATTGGAATGCTGGTGGTGTTTACAGGTGTTGACAAAGTTGCAGCGACTATGGTGGTGGTTTTCTTCGTATGAAAGGGGAAGAGACAATGCTTGTTTTGCCGATGTAGGTCATCTTTGTATGATAGACATGTAATGCACACCAATAAAGTAGATGACGGTAAAGACGATGATGGTTTTCTGATGAGGAAAGGACAATGGTGTAGTCTTATGTAATGGAGATGGTTGTGTACAGTGAGCATTGTGTCATTTCATAAAATAGATGAAGGTAGAGATGACTGAGAGAGAGAAAAATAGAAAGGAAGAAGATAAGGCTAGGATTGTCATTTCAATTCCTATTACAAGTTTATTCTTAGTGCCTTTTTTTGTAACTAAGTATTGTAATTGATTTCACCCTTTATTCCGTTCTTTAAGAATCTAAATTCCATTCCTCCTCTAATCCTTTCTGTGGAGTAAATAAACCATCCATGTTACTTTGTTAAAGCCATATGTAGGATGAGACTGACACTATAGGGATGTATCCTTTGCAATTGATTCCAATATTTATATAGTACAATTAAGCATGAACTGTAGTCCTATTAAAACTTAAAACCTACTTTATCTTATATGGTCGAGTAAGTTCTAATTAGGTAGCAAAAGTCACAAGTTAAGTTTTGTTCAATTTTTTTGCAACCTACTCCATAGGACAAGGAACACAGTACAACATCTCCATATCTGGTACTTACTTTAGAACCTATACTCTATAATATATAAAGTATAGATTTTAAAATATTTTGTACCTACTCTATAAAGATTGTTCAATTAATAATATTGAGTACAACAAAATTTAATATTTTTAATTTAACATATACTTAAGGCCTAAGCTTATTTGGTCATTGTAAAAAGTAAAAACCCCAAAGCATATTACATCATTCATTCATTTGTTGCCCCTTTTTATCTTTCCCATGTATTATTAGTAACCTTACTTTCTAAACTCTCATTTCCTTTGCCACCAATTCTATAGTAATCTTGACTCATTTTTTTCTTTTTACATGATATAATTAATATATATATATATAATAGCCAATACTATATTTACAAGTTTAAGCTTTTATATCAGTCAATTGTGATGATAATCTCAATATGTTACTTTAAATTCTTACTTAGTCATTTTACCCCTATTCAATTAAGTCATCCATTTAATGGGTTTTAGTTAAAGTTCCAACCTAGAAGTGAGAGAAAATAATAAATGCATTAACCCATACCATATCTATAAGCTTAAACTTTTAATTTGGTTGCTGCAATACTAATCTTAGCAATCATTAGTTAATTCAATTATCTATCACTTATTTGTAATTAAACTAAATTAGCTTGTTTTTAAGTAAGTTCATAAAAGATTTTATTTAGCACAAATTACCACAAACAAGTTGCTACAAAGACATTGGTGATGTTGATTGAGAAAGAATGACTTTGCTAGAGTTGAAATTACATATAATCTTCTTATATTAGAAATAAAATTCTAATAGATTTGGTATACTTTTTATTTTAACCAAGTGGACCTAAACTTTATGATATATTGTAATTTGGTTGACATTCTATGATAAATTGTTTTAATCTATATAATTAGGTTGATGATGTATGCACTCATGACAAATACATGATTGATTATTGATACCAAGTTGATAAATGTATTAGTTATAAGTATATAGAAAAACTGATAGGATATTGGGAAATTCATGTCCAAAATTTTATATTATATAATGTAATAAAGATCTCATTAGTTCCATAAGATATCCTAAACACTCTAAATTTTATGGAGTATAAATTCCTTCTTAAATGTTATAGAATAAATTCTTGTTATACATTTGAAAACCAATCAATAGAAGATATTGTACGACATCATGCCCTAACCACTTTATATCTACTTATTTCTAAGATTAAACTTAAATTTGATTAGATAGTTTATCTACAACTTGAATTCGATCACTTAAATACTCAACTAGAGAGAATGATATTTCACCTGGTCATCATTTTTAACATGAATAAGATGTAATTGAGTTTCAATTGAATATGAATTAGTGACATCATTGAATTACCTAAAATTCATATTAATTTTTTTATTTTTTCTAGACGAATTAAAATTCATTCACATAAAATTATTTAAGCACAATGGGAAACCAACAACCAAACCAAAAGAATGAATATATCTCTTTTATAAGTTAAGGGTTGAAACATCCCTTTTGCAGAAAAAATTATCTAATGAGAATGAAAATCTGGTCATCGGTTCAAGGAAAAAAAAATGACATGAGAGTGAACACTAAATTATAAAAATAAAAAATAAAAATAAAAGAAACAATAAACAACATCATCGGTGATGGGGATGGAACGACGAACTTGATGTGTGGTAATAGTGAAGACGGTGGATAAGTGGAGGCAATTGCATTAAAGCTGAAGGACAAATGGAGGCGGCAATGATTGAGATGGTGGACAAAAGGAGACTTTACGGGGTTTATCGACAGTGGACGCGGAAGTAGCGAAGGGGAAGTGGGGCAGTTAATAAGGAGTGGCTATCCCTTGGGTTTTTCAATTGAGAGTTAGGTTTTGGGTTGCTGTTTAGAAAAGAGAAGAGAGAAAAAGGGGAGTACCTCTTGGATTGGTTGATTATATTCATGTCACTGGCCTAAGGCTATTGTAATCTTTCTTATTATTTAATTTTTAATTAATTTTTTAGTTTTATTTTTATTAAGTAGTTGAGGTGATATGTCGTATCAATGTAGCGCGGTATTAAAATATGAAAGTATATAAAATAAGTAACACATAGCATCTACGTTTTTTGTCCCTCCTAAAACTTGTCAATTATAATTGATGAAATTCACAGTTTCAGAACTTGATTGCAAAATTCTTAAAAGCATTCCTTTCCCTCGGAGAAATTATCATTTACAATGTAATTATAATATTGTTGAACCCAATTTATTTTTCTTTCAGTCTCGATAATAAACTTACCTGTCTTGAAAAGGATGCAAAATCATTAATTTGAACTCTGCCCATTTCACAAGTTATGAGAATTGCTACAAAAATTCTACGTAAAGAGAAAGTTAGGCTATTGGAAAATTGACGGTTTTCCATTTTTAATTTTCCTTATCTCTAATAAGCGTCTTTATTTGTATTATGTTTAAATATGTACCAATATATATTATAGAATTTCTTATGTATATCCAATTTCACTTTTTCTTTTATATGTAACAATATGTGTTATTAAAAGGGATTCGAACGAAGACATTTTTTTTTTAAAAAAAAAATTATATGAACATTATCGCTTTTTAGACTACTAAAGTTTGGTGCATAAGCACCTGAATGCTGGCGGACGAGAAAATATCTCAACTAGAGACTGTGTGTGGTACTCCAACGCCTTTTTTGGTGCTTCCTCGGTACTCAACTGCCGCAATGTATGGATTGTATGGTAATTTACCACTTTCGAATCTCAACATCTTGAATGCATTTGTCACATTGAAGTTCCAAGAGTAATGAAAGATTTTCAGATTTCTTTTCTTCCAATGAGTTATCGATCGTATCTCTTTGTACGTAAATTTCTCATTACTTATTAATAAATCGAATTTTTAATCCTTAAAAAGAAAAATAGGAAATTGTATATGAGTTTGTTTTCTTATGTAAATGTGATCCTTTTCTTTTTTCGAGTTTGACAATGTTAGTTGGCGACATGTTATTTCGGTTGGGGGGATTCTTGCAATCACACGTTTTCGGCATCTGCAACGTTTTCCATCTCCCTACATGGAAAAACAAATAAAGAGAAACTTTATGTACAAAATGTATCACCTCTTGCAACTATGAAAAGCCAATCTGCCAAATACTGTGAAAACTAACATCCCCTTCTTCCATTATCAAGTTCTCTCCACCTCTCCATGAGGCATCGATGGGGGTTCGGTCGCGACCTCAATGCCACCTTGGTGGCTTCTGCTTTCGTTAGAGTTGTTAGAGGCCGGCAACAGCCAATGTCGAGAATTGTCGAACGAGATTTCAGAGCCATCAGGAGATGGAGTCCTTGTGAACGTAGTTGTTGCTCTAGGAGAAACCGGTTTCGATGCGACCGAGTCTTGCACTGAGAGGCGACAAACCGGGCACGTAGCTTGCTTCCTCAACCATGTATCGATGCAAGGTAGATGGAAATTATGACCGCATTTGGGCATGATCCGCAATACTTCTTTCTCTTGGTATTCTCCTAAACATATTGAACACCTGGGAGAAACAATGCCCAAGTTATCACAAATTAGCCCTCACACACAAAAATACCACAACATAGATGCCAAAGTTCTAGGAAAATGTTGTCCTTGTTAGATGGAAAACATTTTCAGAACTTTTTTCCATATGCGTTCATATCGAAGCTTCATAATCGTCGAGTATTACTTTAGAAATTATTAAAGGTTGCTTTTATCAATGGTAAGCAAGCTTTGTTAGAAGATAAAAGTGGCTACCAATACTCGATCGTCTATATCTATAATATCCTAATATTATTAAATAAGATTTGACAGTCGTAAAGCTTTCATCATAATAAATATCGAAAAAAGTTAGAAGAATGTTTTTCTACGAACAACTTACTGGGTGTCATCTATGGATTCGAAAGCTTCGCGATTGAACTTCATTGTGGGAATCGCAGCCACCAGAACAGGCTCTAGGCCACCGGTTCTTCCTTCAGCCTGAAGAAAGACCATAAGGAATCAAAAGCCAGCCCCAAAAGAACAACATTATTCAATTAATGGAAGTTGCTATCAGAAATTCCAGGATCAAATTAGAAGATCTTTATTGCACCCTATGGATTAATCCTAAAATTAGAATAAAAAATTGACAATCACGAGTATAATTCATGGTGTGTAAATTTGTAATAAAAGTGAACCAATATGACAATTATCAAAATTGTAGCAGCAAAGAGTGGCTGGAACTGGAGATAGAAAAGAACGATTAGCTTCTTGCTAATTGCAGAATTACACAACTTGAAACCACTGAATTACACGAAACAAGTGAAGAGAATTATTACCTGCTCGAGATCTATTCTCGAATTGAGCTCAAACATCGGTCTCGATTCGGACCCTCGAAATCTACCACAAATTAGCCTTGTGCAAACGAACAAAATGAAAGTTGCACTCATAACAAATCCAATCACTGTTGTAACCAAATTCATCCTTGAATCAAACATCCGAGAAAACTCCAAGTCTTAGAAGAAGAAACTCCCCCACATACACATACAAACCCACAAGTCCAGATAAGCTAGGAACGGGAAGAAAGTGAACCAAAACTACATGAATTCATTGAGGAAAAGTAACTTCAACAAATGAATTATACAAGGGTGGTTAAAACAACAGGTAAGACTGGACAGACAGTATCTAGCCTCGTATTTGCCAATTTCGATAGAATCTCCTTAATTTTGTGCATCAACATTAGGAGCAGCGTCAATAGATGACTGGAGGACACAGGTCAAGATTCCTCTTTTTTTCCAAAAGGGTGTAAGGGAAATTCAAGACATGGTTGATATAATTAGAGAGTGGTTACAGTGCAAATGAAGCAGCACCCACTTTGGAATTTTAATGCCTTCTTGTGGACTCAAAGCTAATGATGCAATGTTTCTTCATGGGGGTCCATAAAACAAACAAACCAAAAAAAAAAAAAAAAAAAAGTAAAGAAAAGAAAAAGAAAATGGATTATCAGAATAATTATCTAGCATTTCGATGTTGAACCGATCAACATTTATTTATCTATTTATTTTTACCAATTACATTACAACTTATAAAAAACAATTTGAGTTTTATTTATCCTGTTATGAAATCGGTGTTTAAATTATAATGACCTAAATAACATTTGTTTAGGATGGTTTAGTCGATTGTCATTTTATTATAATACCCATACCCATTAGATTAAATTTTATAGGCATCCTAATAGTTTAATAAATGGATATGTAGAAGCCTCCGTTAATATTAGGGTCCACATGAAATAAAAATATTGATGAGTGTTTATAAGGGTTTTATCTGACGGTTGATGTGCTTAACCGCATTTGGCGGCAAGGAATTTAATGGCTAAGAGAAGAGGGATGTGTGGATATGATTAGAGTAGAGATTCTTGATGGAGAATCTAGAAGAAATGTACATATTTCTTATAGGTCATGTATGTATGTATGTTTATATTTTCCTTATTCGATTTGGATAAACAAGTAGTAATATCATGATATGGTGACTGGCCGGACCTAATGATAATTACTTATAATATTTACAATGGATTTGTTTATCGATGGAGTTTTAGGTTTCACCTTTTTCCCAATATAATATTTACTCTTTCAAATCTTTAAGGTGCTATTTAAAATTTTTGAAAGAGATATTTACGTGTTATGATTTTTTTCTTTTTTTTTTCTTTTTCTTTTTCTGACAAATCATTACATAAGTTCATTCCATAAATTAGGTTTATATATTCACAAAAGGTATTCCATTTATGTCACTCTTAATCATATGTTGTCACCAATGAATTTCCTTAACATGCATCCATGTTTTGTTTTTTTTTTTTTACTAATCATGTAATAATTAGATGGAGTAGAGTTTAATGATAGGAAAATCTTAACTAATCCACCGTAAATCGGACATACTTGGTCTTTACATGAGTGGAACTCAATATTTTTATTTTATTTTTTTATGTATGTCCTATCTAATGGTTAAAAATATATAATCCATAAGTGCATGGTGTATGAAAGAAAATCTCATTATTTTTTATCCTGACTATCCATATTTATGACTATCGGGTACAAATCATGAGACACGTTATTTACAATAAAAATATAAAACAAATGTATATATATATATATATGTATTTATATATACACACACAAGTTAACAGATGTCAGCATGCACTTATTAAAATGATTCAGATTATGTGGTTTGGAATTAAAAATATGCGATTTTCCTGTAATAAAGGTTTATATAAAGCCTTTTCCATATGATAGTGCTGTAATCATTTTGTTAAATTATGATGCCTTGACACAAAAATCGAATTACATTTACTAAGATACCCCATTAAGATTCAAAATAGCAGTGTAATCCTCATATATTTATTATATAGAGAAATATTCATGATTTTAAGACCATGCAGAAATAAGAGGACACTTTAGACTAGGTACAAAAAATAATAAATATTGTGGGATCAAATCCATTCTTAAAACAAAGATGCCGCTCTCAGGTTAACAAGGTAGGGGTTGGTTTTATGTGGATGTCTGGTTGTTTTTCAACCTTTGCTAGTTTTTGATAGGACCTCGGACGAAATTGGGGTCTCTGTGTTTTCTGCCCATATTTGTTTGGTTGGAAACATATTTTGCAAGTAGCGACAGCAGTCCGGTTGGGTTTTGATGCATAAAAACTGGGTTCCACATGTAGAATCGCACATGAAGCTGCTTTTTTATATAACACAATATCAATGGACTGTGGTTAAAAAATAGGTACATGGGTTCTACCTTTGTATTTTTCTTTTTGCGAGATGCTATTATTATTACATTACACTTTTCTGTTTGATTTCAGTGGTTTGCATTATAATTCTGTGTGTTGGTCCACTTGTGGCTTTGGCAACATTCACTCTTTTTTTTTCTTTTTTTTATTGTAAATATCTTACCATGGATTTGCCCCTTAAACAAAGCGGACTCTTCTTCGTTGTGACAATTGACAACCAAAGAAGATACCTCCTTTTCTTTAAATATATAATATATATATATATATAAGTTAAAACTTGCTATTAATCGTATAAAATATATTTTTCGTTTTTGGTCCCCTTTATGATAGTTTTTAGGTTTATATAAAAATCGAGAGACTATCTGTATAATTTTAAAAGTTATAAAAAAATTAAATCCACAATTTGCAAGTTAGAGAATCCATATTACATGGCTAATATTTTTACATTACCATCCTAAAACGAAATTGTTATAATGGTTTGACTCTAACTTCAGCGTGTATTCTATACACACAAAAAAAAAAAAAAAAAAAAAAATTTCAATTTATTTTCCATTCGGTTTACCCCAAAATCTATTCTATCGAATCATGTGGAAAAGTACAAATTCTTTCACGAAACAACTGAAAATTATCCATTTGGCTAAGATTTTGTTTCGTAATTAATCACATGGGAGGCTCGTATTTTTCTCCAATCTTCCTGAAGAAAGCATTTATCTGCTAAAAACAAAGACAAGAAGGTTGCTTGGAAGAATGAAAAAGGTAAATATTCCATTCTATTATGTTAATTAAAATATGTTGACTAGAATAATATAATTGTCTTTGACAAGAAATATGTTAAGTGCGATGTACTTTGGCATGATGATGGGTCGTTTTTCTTAACTATTAACCTAAGTTCATAACAAGCCAATCCTGTAAAATAATTGTATAATCAAGCATGATGTTCAAAATTGTTTTCTAAGTTAATTTGCATTTGACAAACTTTATCCATTTGACGCTATGAGATGATTGGACGCGGAGATTGCAGGTGACAGCCAATGGTTGTTAATACTTACAATTAGCTGTAAATTGAAGGGAGTGATAAGACTGGGAGTATGAAAACTGTAATTCAATTTGATTTAATTTGATCCATGATAAAATCGATCAAATTTATGTTTGGATTTGATTCATTCTTAATTGAATTATAGTTGAATTGGGTTCAACTTTTTAATCTTTAATTTTCTCATATATGTAGATTATCTACTGGACTCGATGATATTGGATGAAAATTGAGATGATCTGTTTTATATTATATCTCTCTAGAATAGCGCGGTATCAGAATTCCTTGACTCGTAGAATTGAATAGCATTGGCTCTCTTTTTTATATGAGAAGTGACGAGCCCGCGGGCCGAGATTGAAGAATTTCATTTCGCATAATCGTGGGCTTTACTTTTGTTGCAAAAGGAGTTAGAGGCGGGTTTGGGCTTAGGAAAGAGGGATCTGGAGAATTTCTTTATTGTATAATATTTAAAGCCATTTTAAAATTTGAGGACCAAAGGTGTCCCTTAAAATGCATGAGCGCTTTAGTAAACTCCTTTAAAAACATTTATGTTTAATCTCTAAGAATCTATTTTCTTTTCCTCAACAAAACTCAGCTTTTTAAGGACAGAAACCAACATAAATTGATAATAACATGCAGACATACAACAACATGAAACGTTAAAGAGTTTAGTTATTTGATATTTAAATAGGTACTTTGGAAACTTCCATTGATATTTTTTTTTATTTCAGTTAAAACTCAAAATCATTTATTTTATACAAAAGCAATCAATCAATAATGGTAGTTCTTAATTAGATGCAATCTTTTATGAATCATACATTATCTGGATTTATGAGACTTCATCAAATTTAAGGGTTTATATTACATGCAAAAACCTTTGAAAGAAATTTTTGATTAAATTGTAGATTGATCAAGATTCTAATAAATCTTATGAAAAGTATAGCATAGAAAATGTATGCACCAATAAATGTGCCTATAATCAATTCAAATTAGTTATATAGTTTACTAAATTATTTGAAATATACTGTCCTGATATTGAATTATATATGTGGTCTTATGAGAATCTCTAGAAAGAGAAAGACAATTCAAAAGAATTATGTATTCATGCATAAGGAGACTAAAGTATGCTTCGTGATGTAAACAAGTTAACCTACTCGCTAACCACTCAACTTCAACCTAATATTTTTACTCAATTTGAGTTGAGAATAGTTGAATAGAGCTAAAGCTCATGTTCAAGTCACTTAATCGGTTTATTCGGTTAAGCTCATTCAAAATATTTGGTATGATTAATAAGTAAGCAATCAAACCTAAGTTAAGCTTAAATGTTGATTAAGTTTGTATATGAATATTGTTGACACCTAATTTTCGCTTAGTTTAAAGCTCAACTCATAGGCTAGCCTTAAGAGCCCATTAACGAGCATATGTATAAGCATTCCTTTCCTTTGAAATATTGTGTCTTTCTTAAACACTCTCATTGTAAGCACCTTGGCAAACCATCTGGGTGGGCTTGCTTTTGAGCACCAAGCTTGTCATGCTACGCTTACTTGACTCTAGCACAACAGGTGAAGACTTTCTTGTGAGTCCCCGAAACCCGACTTACCTTCATCCAAGTGCTTGCAAGCCTCCTGGCATCCTTGCTCCTTTTCTTCCGTTAGTATCGCGATGTCCCATTATAAACCCTAAATATAAGCAATGTAACTACAGGATCGAACTTAGTTATAAAGTTTAGCGCGATTAGTTAAAGAATCTGATCAAACTTAAATTATAAAATAAAGTTATAAATATTAATAAAAGTGACTTCATAGGTTTAAATTTAAGAAAATAAGTAATAAAATAAGAGAATATAAAAATTTTAAATTTTAAGTATATTACTTATTATTTATCGAAAGTACGTAAAATGTATTTTGATAATTAATGAATCGTTAGAGATAAATTATATGTATATTAAAAGTTATAAAATGATCCAAATAATATTTAAGAGTATTTACTTATATTCTAGATGTATTTATATATAGGTAGAAATATACGAAATTACCTAAATTACCTGAAAATTGCTAAATAATCAAAGAAAATTATAAAAAAATAAAATAAAAATAAAAAAATCAAAGGAGTGAGAACAATCCAGATCAAGGTCATAGTAGTAAGGAGAAAGAACAAAAAATTTGAACCAGTTAAAATTAAACACTTGAAAAGGGAAAAAGAAGGAGATAAGGGCCTACTCCTATCGAATTAATGCATAAGAATTTCTTTATAGCTCTATAAATAGCCAAAAAATTACAAGAGCTCATTTGGTTTGTTTAGAGATGAAAAAATGGGAGAACACTGAAATTTAGAAGAAAATTAAGGTTTTAAAAAAAATTATACAAATTTGTGCGGTAGGAGTAAGTAGGTCGAACCCACACATTACCACCACCCCCCCACAAATTACCACCACCACCATTTAAAACCAAACCATCACCACCACCCCACAAATTACCACCACCACCATTTAAAACCAAACCATCACCACCACCCAGAATCCAACCACCACTACTATGCCACTCCAAACCCCACGTTTAGGCCGGCTGATAAGCCCTAGACCTGTTTTATTAGCCGGAAGCTCAAGAACTAGGTGAGTCCTAAATTTAGTTCGATTTTGTATAATTTATTAAAATTATTAATTTATTCTAGAATATTATGAATTTTGTTATTTTGATGTTTTATTGTATGTAGATTTAGGAAAAAAATAGTGATTAAGTTTAATTACATCTGTAAATATAAAGTGTTTAAAAAATCAAACAAAATCGAGCATGTTTAGAATTAGATATAAATAGGCTTAGGAGTATAGTTTTTAGCTTAATTTTTTTTGTAGACTATTTAAGTGATATTAAACAATGCTACGAAGCCCTTTTTTCAAGAATTAATTTTTAAAAATTTTAAGTAATTTTTTAGCCCTAAAATGATGAGAAAAATAAGTAATTTTGGATTAATTAAATAATTAAATGACTAATTACTGATTTAAAAAGTAACTAGATGCTTAGGGATGCTGATTTCTGATGTGGTAACATAATCATAGCACTTAGAGTATTACATGCAATTATCATAGGAATTATGTAATAAATATGGATTATTTGATAATATGTACAATTGGAATTATGATAATTATAAAATATTAGGTTAAACTGGAAAATATAATGATAATATTAATACAAATTAAATCTGGTATAAACCTTAATTTTAAATAATTGTACAAAAAATATAAAATTTTCTTATATTGAGAGTAAACTTGATACACTAATCAAGATTAAAGTGTACCAAGTGGGTTAGAATACTGAATTAAGATCTAACATGATATTAGGATACTCGAGCATAATGTGATGGATTTCACATTAGGGTTCGAAAAGTATTTTAGGATTTACTTGTAATTGGAACCAATTTAGAGCTTGAACCAGAATCGGATTCGGAAAACCAAATCTCAAACTAACATATAATGAATCATTAGTAAATAATAGGTATATAAGGAGAATTGAGTTAAATCATAGCCTAGAATATGTATCATCAAAGTATAAATATTAAAAACGTATTTATATTATAAGATACATAGAGATGAGTTAACCTGCAATTGATTGAGTGAGCGATTGA
This sequence comes from Lumnitzera racemosa, assembly GCA_024138005.1. Classification (NCBI taxonomy): domain Eukaryota; kingdom Viridiplantae; phylum Streptophyta; class Magnoliopsida; order Myrtales; family Combretaceae; genus Lumnitzera; species Lumnitzera racemosa. The sequence continues at coordinate 36,011,360 of JAMXBC010000005.1, forward strand.
GGATTTCAGGTAAGTTAAGTTTAATACTGCACCGTATTTAGAGTACTATGAGTACTCGGAGACTTAAGATTGTGTATGATTGTGACTGTAAGTAGTTTTATGCGTGTACTTGCGTATCTAATTTCATGTTGAAATCTGTGTTATGGTTGATGACTATTATGATTGAATTAGTGTGGAATTATTTGAATACCCTAAATCTAACCTAATCCTAATCAGCCTAAATACCCTAATTTGTCATGTATTACAACCCATTAGGAGATCATTAGGATTCTCCAACTAAACACTGATACCTTTGAAAAAGATAGTGTTAAATAGCAAAATAGTCTTTTCCTCATACTTAATCAAACTAAGTAACAAAAGAAAAAGTTGTGGTGAAGATTAGGGCATTAGTTTAAAGAATTGTCTTAGGGGGAGAGGTGTCTCTATTGCACAAACTTGGGTTTGGTTGTAAGTTGTTGCATTAACAAAAACTCTTCAAATTAGATTGAAGTAGGTGAAATTACTCTAATTTCACAACGGATCAAACTACGTTGTGTGATGGTACTTACTTATTGCATTTCATGTAAATAATTGCTCGATAAACTTGATTGTGCTTGCATACATTCATAAGTCTCCAATTTAACTTATTAAGCTATAATTGCTCATACTCATGTAGACTCTTTTGCAGGTTTTGACTTTTGATTTGTGATGTCGCGATACAATTACTTAGATGTTAGATTTCTTTTGAAGCTATGGGGAGTGCGGATCAATTGGCCTAATGATCAAGTTTTTATTTAAGGTCTTGTTAGTATCTTTAAGACGAAGAACTGATACATGATATGTAAATTAGCTAATTGTTATATTATGTAGAATCTCTTGGGAATTCTATGATAATGTGAATGTAATTATATATATTGGCCTAAGAATTTAATCTTTATTGTAAATTTTAGCTAAAATCTTAATTGAACTATTTACTTCAAAATAAGGAGTCGTCGATGCTTTGTGTAGATCGTATTTATGATAGGTACTATAAGGCCAATTACTGTTATGATGAGTTTACACAATGGAACTATTGTAACTCTGTGACTTTAAGGCGTACCACCTATCCAGGTGAGCTTGCCTCTAAAAGCACCAACCTTATTATGCCATGCTAATTAGACTCGAGCATAACAGGCAAGGACATTCCCATGAGCCTAAGTAAGGACCCTCCTACAAGCTTCTAAAGCCTAATTCATCCTCAACTAAGTGCTTACAGGCCTCCTAGCATCCTTACCCCTATATTGTCTTTAGCACTAGCACCCAACTGCAGCTCATTAATAACCATTTGACATTCGTGGTACAACCAACACACTTAACAGTATAACACCTTGCCTCCTGAGGCATTAACTTTTACTTTTTCCTTCTAACTATCTCTTGGTGCTGAGGAGACGTTTGCTACATGCCATCCCTAAGTTAAGGATATGGTGGAGTCAACATGTTTTGACTATAACCATCTCAATATATAATTGGAATCATCATACTTTTTTTCATTGATAATAGATATCACTTGCAAACACTTTACAACATGGGCCCACTATAGAGTATTATATGTAAATTGTGCTAAAGACATTATATGATTGAATTCATGACTACGTTACTACACTCAATTGAAATTCATCAAAACTTATGGAGTAGCATGGAGATCTTCTCGAGTATTCACGTCCTGATATCAACATATAATCTTCTAGCTAAACGCTCTTTTTACCTCGTCTCAATTTCCAAGTTTTATCATTCTTTGTCTTTTGTGGCTTGTGACTTAGCGATGCATAAACAGACATTCTCTTAGCTTTTTGTAAGCTAAGTGAGAGTAGATAAATACAAATAAGGTACAACAAGTCTAATAATAATAATCAATCTGATACTTAGATTTTATAATGTAATAAAAATTACCCAACCAAGTTAGCTTTCGTAAACATATCCAACGAATAATAACATTGTAGTGATCAGATATTTTCAACCATGTTACATAAATGCCCAACCTAAAAGTTAATGCAAATAATATATGTCATGCTTGTGCACATGAACAAATATATTGATACGATATCCTAACCTAGCCTAGGGCAACTACAAGTTGCCAAGGAATCCCTGAATAATTCAAGTCTAAAGCTACAATAAGTAGCCAAAGATTCAACCTAGCTAACCATATGACGGTCAGAAGATTTATTGACGCAGTTCTATAAGTTGAAAGATACCCAGCCTAGCTTAGCAATGCCTTATTTTAGAAAATTTGACCTGTAGGTCATTTTTATACCATGCCAATGCACCAAGAAATAAGTTAGCACAATAGCAAGTATAGTTTCCAAGCAACATACCTTAGTTTCATAGCATGTGTTATTCAATTAACACAATCCTTCTCTAGAGTACTTTATTGTAATAACTAAAATCTTATATCGGGTTCGCATAAGCGAACACCTTAAAGATCGAACCATTTTCTTAGTATCTTCTAAGGCTAGAGTATGTCTTAGTAACTTTTTCTATAATCAGCAATCATGCGATTAAGCTTCACAGTAAAGTTTAGTTAACTAAGTACACAATCATCATATATTTAGGAAACAACATTACCAAGATTCATCATTGAACCTAGAGAATTAAGCACATTGCGGTGGAATTACACAAACTTGTAACTTATTGAGTAGACAAGAGTCTACTCCTAAACGCACAATATCCACTTACTTGTAGCTAAAGCTCTTTGCGTCGAGTATTGTCTTCAAGGTCCAAATTATCTCGGTAACCTATAGTCAAGGTTCATACTTTAGTTTATGATTAAGCTTCCAAGTGATTTATTTAATGTTGAAGTATCTTTATAAGTTAAGGATGTGTACCTTAAGTGTTTAGACAAGAACACTTTATTTGTACCCAAGACCTTCTTCACAACCTTTTGCATGATCCTTATATTAAGTTCCTTACCTTCTACAAAACATTTTACTAGGGTGGAGTCTTCATTTACTTTATTAGTAGTGCCTTCTACTCAACCTTTTACCTAAGATTGGTCTTAAGATTCATGGTTAGGAAAGCTTCTACTAAAAATCTATCTTTAGTTTTTACTTTATGTTTCACCAAGAAACCTTCTACTCAAGCCTCTATTTAGACCCATTTTAGTTTTCTCAATTTGGTATCTCATCAGAAACCTTCTATAGAAGCTTCTATTGACCATCACATTAAGGCCTTCATGGACAACCTTCTACAGAAACTTCTATAAGGCCAAATAATGCCTAAACTTACTAAAACTCCACATAACCATTAGGACTTACTAGGTTTTGGACATTACCAATGGTAAAACCATCTAAATATTAGAATTTGGATTTGAACAATTTTTTAAAAACCCATGCATGACCATTCTGCAACACATAACTGTTTCGGTTTTGTGAAAAATATACTTTTAGCTTGCAAAAACCTTGATAGATTGCCCATTTGGCCACTTTTGGCTTCAAAATCACATGCAATTTCATGAAACATCATTTTAACACCAAAAATGTCAATTGAAATTAGATTCGGCCAATGATACTTGAAGATCAATCATTTTTTTCAAAATTTCCAAATTTATCAGTTTTTAGTAAACCTAAACTTACGAAAATCCACCAAGAAAATTTTGGAAAACTTATGACATAGCTTAAAAACAGACATTATGAGGATCCTACAAAAAAAGTTTTGGCTTGAAATAACATCATTTGCCTTTTTGAAAATCAAATTGAAAATTTGCTCAAAACGTCTTGTTTTTTAAGAGTGATTATAAGCCATATATATTTTGAAAATCTGATATTTTTCCAGATATTATACTAAAAATAGTTTAAGAATACAATTTTTCTTAATTTTCTAAGTTAGTTTGTTATTTTTAACAAATTATTGAAAGTCAAGTAAAAATTTAGACTTACCATCATTGCACATTCCAATCACTAAGGGCGTGTCACCCACTCTAGGTATTACTTTTGGAGCCTAGTGGTGGTGGCTGCCACTTATTCTCTAGTAGTCATTTGCTTCATGTTCTACGTATGCCTAGATTTGCGAGCCAATTTTCTTGTTTTTCTCTTAATTTTTCTAAGCATTTTAGAGCCGATCCTTAAATTTTCCTCTATTGTAATTTGGCGAAAGATTATAAACTGAAGAGAGTTAGGGCCTTTATAATGATTTTGGTGGGGGATAAGATTGCTAAGTGTTATGTGGTTTTAGAAAACTACATTCCAAAACCACTAACTTCCTTTGTTTTGCAAATCAAAATGATGTGTTGTCCCTTATTTTATTTCCAAAACCATTTATAGCCCACTTTTCCACAAAACAACTCTTGATTATTTTATTTGTTAATCTTTTTATTATTTTATATTATTCCCTTATAAACATAAGCTTCTACAAGAGAGTTCCAAGCTTTTACAATGCTCTATTCCAAATCACATTTCTTTCTTATTTATGTGTTTTTAAATAAATTATATTTGCCAAGTATATATTACCTTTAAGTATTATTCTAAGCCTAGCCAAAAACTTCACTATTTAAATGACTTTCGGTTTCAGTTAAATTGAGACTCTATTTAATTATTTCTTATTATGTATTATTTTAGTGATATGACTTCATGAAATAATTTTTTCTAATTTTTATAGTTTAGCTAAGAACTTTCACTTAATTTTGCTGACATTGCCTGATGCCTTAAATTTAGGGGGTTCGAAACTTTAGAGTATTACATTCTATCTCCTTTAGAAAAAGTTTCGTCTTCGAAACTTAAATGTTTCAATATTTATAGATTCGAAGTGTATCATTACTCTTTCTTTGTGCAATTTTGATTTCTACATCACATCACATCACATCACATCACAATCATCAACTATTATTGAGGTCACAACTTCCATAACTCTATAAACAATTATAGCTTCAAATCTGTTCATATTATTTTACCATATCAATCTCGTATTGTGCACACTTGTATTCATAAATCAAGCTTCTCATCTCAATGTGACTATTACATGTGTCTTACAATTGTTATGCTATAAATTTATCTAAGCCTATTTAGTGTAAGCATGAGCCCCATAAAAGCTTTTCATATCATATTTCCTCGACATAATTAAAATGTTTGCATATTCATTTTATTCTTTACCAAGAATATTTATCTATCACATCTTGTTAATAGTATTGCCCTCAATATTAAACAACTTTTTATTTTTCATCATTATTCACAATTTATTGATTTGTTCTCATTCACAATGTCAAGATTTATCTTCAAAACTCATGTCTACTTGCTCATCACTTTAAATACATACATATGTATGTATGTATATATATATATTTAATTTCAATTATTGTCAAACAAGAATACAATTAAAGTTTCCAATACGACCTCTAATGACCCATACAATCTCATTATCAGCATCATTGTTGTAAACACTTGATTTTTACTCCTTGTTAGTTATAGTTATAGTTTTTTTTTTTAAAAAAATAGGGTCCTAACTCAAAAATAAGAAAAAAAATAATAAAATATAAAAAATGAAAATAATAAAAATTAACAAATGATGAAAATACAAAAAAATGATAAAAGAAAAAAAATTATAAAGATCTTTTAGGAAGTAAATTATTTTAGGGTCTACAGTTTTAGTTTTAGTTTAGTTCAAATAATTATTTTAGAGAGCCGTTTGGTTTAATTACAATTTAATTGTATTAAAAATCAAGATATAGATTAATAACTTAATGGATAAGCATTAGAGTATTGATATTGCATAACTTAAAATCATGGGTTTGAATCTCACTAGACACTTATATATCTTTTATTTTTCATCTTTTTCATTTTTTACAATAAGCGAGTTAAACGAACGGGATCACATCTAATCAAATCTTTTTCGTTCATATTTGAATCATTATAGAATATTTGAATTTAGTTTGATTTTTATTAAATTTGATTTAAATTAATATAAATAATTCGGATCTAATTTAATTTTTATCAAATCAAATTGAAATTAACATAATAAATGCGATTTGATATGATTTGATTGGAGTTTTATAAGTAAAGATTACGTAGAATAAAACCACAATTTCTTTATACATACACGTTCCAAAAAAAGGAAAAGAACACTATTGAATTCGATACTTCGACAAACAGTCAGCTCACATACGCTTAATACAAAATAGTACCATCTAAACACAGAACCGTCCGCGGCCAAACCACACGCAGTGTACGCGCGTTGCCTTTGTTGACGCAAACACAACTCTAAAATAGCAAACATCCAACACCTTCCTCCCCCACCTTGTGACAATCGCCATCTATATTCGACCTCAATTAGACCTGACCTTCTCTCCACCGTACACTACAATGACAGCCATACCCACCACACCCCGCCATCCACTAACATGCTTTGAACGAGCTTACAGCAGTACATACTGCTTCATCGATGTCCGTCCAATAGCAGGTATGTAAGCATCTTCAGAACGATAATAAAATCTATAGAAACTTAGGTTTTTTATTTCTTTTGATTTTTATTTTATTTTTCTTTAAAATATTTAAAAAGGATAATTTAAAGAATAATCATAATTTTGGAAAATAGATAGTGGTACTCGTTAGGATTCAATAGGTTAGCTCTCGAATTTGGAACTCTCTAGTTTTTAGTTTAAATTGAAATCGTAGACTGGTAGCGAAATCGTAGACTGGTAGCTAAATCGTAGTCAATCCACTTAATTGATTATGATTTTTTTTTCCTGACTTTAGTCGAATAGCAACTCCAAAATTTTTTCTAAATAAAAAATTAAAATTTCTCAATTTTGTAAGTCGAGGATTAATATTAAATAAGTTTTAGTTTAGTATTAATTGGAAAATAGGAAATCAAATTAAAATAAGGAAACTAAAATTTCAGGCTCGACTCCATTGAGGATCGCCATCAAAGAGGGCTAGCCGTTGTAATTTACTGCTAATAGGATTATTTTTCAAAAAAATATAAAAAATAAAAATAAAAAGATAAAAAAAATATAAAAAAGATCACTTAGGTTTGTTATTTTATTTATCTATTTATTTCTTTTTTTGTACTGATATTTTCTTTTGTTATAGTTAATTTAGGGGGGTAGTTTTAGGGGTATGTTTTATTTTTATTTTATTTTATTTTCTGCATCATAAACGCATGGTAGATACAGTCAGAACCATGCCGTCTTAAGACCTTAGGAGGGAAGCTATTGTGTAACCTTCAAATGTTGTGGTGCAACTACCTTCTGAGGCCGATCAGGCTATCCTATTCAAGTTCACATGTGACTACAGAACTGTTTCTTTGAAAAAATGCGTGGTTGCAGAACTTGAAGACTTTTAGAGCCTACTCGTTGCATCATGACAACTTTTTTTCAATAAATCACAAGAACTTATGATTTGGAAAACCGAAACGAATAAGGGCAGTTATGAAATCATAGTCGTAATATTTCCCTATAAATAATTTGTAATTATTCGGTGTAAAGTTAGAATAGGTTGTAATTGTAATTTTGATTTTTTTCTTACATAAGCATGGCTAGATCGAGTCAAGAGCCCTTTGAAGAAATTCATGTCCACCAACCACATTAGCCTCAAAGATTGCTTCAAATATGGTTTTAACTCTTCAGTCCAGATAAGCAAGAATTTATCGAGATCAAGATTGGGCTTATCCTCTCTCTATAGAAGATCCCCATAAACATCTCCTTAGTGTAAGTCGTAGTTCACCTGTAAGAGCTTAAGTCTGTCAATTTCCATTTGGGCCCACATTAGCTAAGCCTAACCCTAGAGGAATACTCTTAATTATTGTGGGCCCTTGCTATCATAGATGAGGTCTATGTCCTGGACTTAGAAGTTGCAGCACCAAAGATTTTCAGCAAGTTGTTGGGAGTTAGGAAATTTGAGATAAACCAAGCTCTAAATCAAGGAAAGACCATTCAATTGGAGCATGTCATGGACTAGTTTTCTACTGAATTGAAGTATAGAGATAAATGAGAGATCTTTTGTGCAAATTTGGAAGCATGACACCAACATTGAGTAAATGACTTTATCTTGGTAATCTTCAACACCATATTGTTCCCTGATGATAAATGTTAGGTCCACTTCAGAGTTGTAGAAATTGTAACCCAATTTCTTGAAGGGAAATCATATGTCCCGACCCTCTTGGTCGAGCAAATCTGGTATTGAATCATCTCAAGAAGAAGAAATGAGGAGATTTGAAGACCAACATGGTTCTACTTATAGTTTGGTTCGTCGGTCACATGAGAAGTTACCAACTTGATTTCAACTGGGCCAAGTTTATCCAGCAATACGGTTTCACCAAGTCTTTTGAGAAAAGAATTGAGCTGCCAGAAGACATAGCTACCTACTACTAGGTTCAATACTTTCAGAGAATGAAAGTAGAAGAATTACTATGGACGCCCAAATAGTTTGCAAACAAGCAAATCATAAGAGGATGTGAAGATTTTAAGATAGTACCCCTAATCAGCTTCAATCTCTGCATCGGATACATCCCAGCCAATGGACTCACCAAAGACATGATCTTCAAACCATTACTAGAAGCCGTCTCATTAGACTTTCATAACCCCAACATGTTGGTAGCTGACAAAGTGGCCAAACTCCTAAGTATCCGAACTCTTTGGTTTACAAGAAAGATTGCCCCTACTACTAAGGGGATAGTAAGCCGGAGTTAGACAATGAAAGGACTTCTTTATTGCTAACTGAAGAAGCTGAAAGATACAGAAGAGACAAAGGAGAAGGAAGAAGCCCAAGTTAAAGCCGAACTCGATAAAGCAAGTGAAAGAGAGCAGGAGTTGGAGAACTACAACGAGGAGTATCACTAGAAGATATAGGCATTAGAAGTACAGCTGAAGAGGATCAAGGGCAAGGAAGGGGAGGCTCCCAAGATTTGAAAGAGGAAGATGACTTAAGATGAGCTCACTAGCCATAGGAAGATTAGAATTTAGATTTTAGGCTCTTTTAAAGTTTTCTTTCTTTAAGATTCCTTTTTCGAACAGAATAAGTGGTGTAAAGCTTTACAGTTGCAAAATTAATAAAAATTAGTTAGGTTTTGTCACATCAAAGGTCTCTTGCTAATTCTTAATTTTCATTGCATTCGTGTGCCGTGCATCCTACATTCGTATATTTAATAACTTTTTCTTAGAAAAATGTAATATGTGCTAACTCTTTACTAAGTTTGCAGAGGGTAAAATCTCAAGATAAATCCCAAATATCAAGTCTTTCGGAGAAGTTCGATTAGAACACGTTCCCAGACCAGGATAGCCACCACTTAAGGAGATGACGACAAACCCGAGATCAATGATCCCTCTGAGATGAGGTTCCATTCCATGGAAATGGCTATGGAGAAGATGGTAGAACAAATAAGCTTCTTAACAAATAGCATCGCTTTGCTATGAGCCACAGCACCAACTAATGAAGAAAACTCTAAGGCCCGTTATGGGAAGAATACATAGGCTCCTGAAGCATAGCATGAATATCCAAAAGACCCATTTGAGTCAAAAGGAGTTTACTCGAAAGTCAACCCGACCTTTGAACTTGATACATATGTGGCCCTAAGATCAACTAACCAAGGGCCTAGCACAAATAGTTTGAAAGAACTAAAAAAGAAACCGATGCAACGATAGCTGAGAAGATGAAATGACTTGCAGGGTATGATGGATTTGAGTAGGTAGGGATCACTGGGTTTTCTACATATGACATTGGAGCTTACCTTAAGAAGTTTAAGGTGCTAGAGTTTGAAAAGTATATTGGGACGGGATGCCTCAAGCTCTATACTAGGTTATGTGTCAGAAAGATGGGTAAATATGTCTAGTATGATTCACTTATGGTACAGACGTTACAAGATAGTTTGACTGGACCGGTGTTAACTTAGTACGCCCAACTTGACCTAAACCAGATAAATACGTGGGAGAAACTTGTTAGGGAATTTTATGAGCAATATAAGTTCAATGTAGAAGTAGCCCAAACCATGATGAATTTACTCACCCTGCGGAAAAAAAATAATGAATCGTTCAAAGAGTATGCTCAAAGGTAGAGGTCCTTAGCTATAAGAATATCTACTCCTACTACCGAGAAGGGGCTCACATTAGCTTTCATTGACACCTTAGAAAGGCCCTATTTCTCTTATCTTATCAGGCAAGCTTCGTCTAGTTTTGCTGAAATGGTAGCAGCAGGATATAGGATCGAAAGTGCCATCTCCTTTAGCAAACTTCAAGAACCAATAAATAGAAGGCCACTGGTTTCGTCATCTAGTCCTAGACCGGCGGGCAACAAGCCTAAAGAATCTACGGTTGGCATGGTAAACTCAAATGTTAGACCAAACACTCAAGTTACTTTCAAAACAAATCTTCCTCCAACTCAACAATAGTTCAAAGACCAGCTTTAAGCTAACAGGGCTTTTAAACAGTTTACTAAGATACCGATCTCCTTAAGTCAAGTTTTCAAGAAGCTGTGAAAAGATAATTTGATACGGTATGAACTTCCTAGTGACCGATACAGGCCAAGATTATTTGACCCTATAGTGAAATGTGAATATCATTGCGGGCAGGTAGGGCATTCAACCGATTCACACTAGAGACTGGGGAACAAGATTCAAGACTTGATAGACAAAGGGATAGTGTAGTTAGATTTTGTAGAAGCCCTAGCTTCGAATGTTAACAATAATCCCCTACTGAACTATAGGCCAATTATTGGTATGATTTTTTATGGCTGTACTGTTAACGTCATTAGTTTATATAAGAAGCCTAAGGCTTTTGAGTTCTATATGAGGGAACAAGCTCCAAAACTGAAAAGGTATACATTTTATGTATCGTTAGCATTAAAAAATTACAAGGCTGCCCCATTCAACTATCATGTGGTAAATTTGTGGTAAATAAACAGAAACTAAGTCCTTTGGTAGGGGAGATTACTTGATCAAGAAGGATTTACCACCCAAGAGAAGAGTAAGAGAGGAAGACCATACTGGGGAAATCGAATGATAAAACGATGGACGAATACGTTGAAGGGCTATCAGCCTTTACCAAGATGATCAAGTCGAGTAAGTACAAGTTCATGGACCAACTTAGTAAGACTCCAGCACAGATATTATTGATGAGCTTGTTGATCACATCCGAACTACACAAAGAAGCTTTGTTCCGTACTGTAAAGGAGGTAAAGGTCCCTTGTGAAATTCCAATTGAGAAGATGGGACCGGTTACTAATTCTATCTTCGCAATGGATCAAATTTCTTTTTCAGCTGAAGACTTACGCGAAAAAGGGAACAAGCATACAAAACCACTCTTCATCATGGTAAGGAGTAATGACATAATCATTACCAAAGTATTCATTGACAATGGATCATCATTGAACATCTATCCACTTGCCACCTAGGATTTACTGGGTTCGACACGTTTGTAATTAGGCCTTCTTCCACAACAGTTAAGGCCTTTGACGGTTTCAGAAGAGAGATTATAGGGGAGATAGATTTATCCATGAGTATTGGCCTTTAACAATTCACTATTCAATTCTAAGTCATGGACATTCCAAGATCTTTTAGCTTACTCTTAGGAAGACCTTGGATTTACACAGTAGGGGCCATACCTGTAAGCTTGCACCAGAAGTTTAAGTTTGTCTCAAATGACTAAGTGATTATAATTTTGGGAGATCAAGATTATGAAATTTACAAGGAAACGACTATACCCTATATAGGAAGCGAAGGGTAAGAAGAGTTCGACTTACAATTGTTTGAGGAAGTAAGCATGATTACCAATCCTAAGAGAGAAGAGGATAGAAGAATAAAATTCAAGGAAGGCCAGATTAGTACTTATGGCTTTGGCTACAACCTTACCCCAGCAAAAGAATTCCAGAAGAAATAAGTGAGGGGCAAGAGAGGCGATAGATTATACCATACCCCGATGACCTTTCTACCGCTAGTTGAGACATTCATATAGGTAGAGACTTAAGCCTTAGAGTTTATCAATGAAGGATCAACAAGCTCGCTACATAAGTTCCAGTACCATTTGAATAACTAGTTCTCTATCCCAGGAAATGTCAATAAGTCTTCCATAAAGTAAAGGGTGACCTATAGTTAATATTTGTTGAATTTTTATTTTCAATAGTCATCGTTCCAAATGTATCGTTAAACCTTCCATTCAAAAATATTTGTTAGTACTTTGTCTCATTTGTGATTCACCTTCATTCATTCAATAAAATCTTAGTTTGTTTCTTTCCTTTGTTATGTTTCAGTTCTCTTTTGCTTACATATAATTTTCTTTATGCACTTTGCCCAGATCTAATGAACCGAGCGAAAATCAAGAATATCTCGTGTAGGTAGAAAATAAGAATATTGATATTGCTTCTAACCCTACTAAGTTAGTCGTCAGGATATCGATAACTACAGTAATATGCAAGAAGAATGGCAAAAACATGAACTATGTAGAATTAGTATCGATGAATCGATTAAAATAGTTAAGGTGAGAGATGAAAATAATCCAAAGAATCTAAAAATCGGAGGGAATCTAAAAGAGAAACAAAAGACAAAAATGATTACGTTATTGGCTGAATATCAAGATGTGTTTTCTTGGTCATATGAGGACATGCTAAAGTTGGACCTGTCAATTGTGGTCTACTGATTACCTACACAAGAAGACGCCAAACCAAAAAAGCAAAAATTAAGGAAATTTTAACCTGACGTCTTGTTGAAAATCAAAAAAGAAGTTAAGAAACTATTGGAAGTTACATTTATTGAGGTGTCTGACTACCCGAAATAGGTAACTAATATTGTTCCAATAATGAAGAAGAATGGGAAGGTTAGGGTATGTGTAGACTTTTAAGATCTCAACTAGGCAACACCTAAAGATAACTTTCCATTGTCTTACATTGATGCCTTGGTGGATAGCACAGTCGAAAATCACTTGTTCTCATTTATGGATGGTTTTTCGGGATACAACCAAATTTGGATGTTTGAAGAGGACAAGACAAAGATGACTTTTGTTACAACTTAGGGTATGTTTTGCTATAAAGTGATGCTGTTTGGACTAAAAAATGCTAGGGAAACATATCAGAGGGCAATGGTTACGATTTTTCATGATATGATGCATAAAGAGATAAAAGTGTATGTCGATGATATGATCATGAAATCCAAGGAAAGGGAAGATTACTTAGAAAACTTAAGGAAGTTGTTCAATCGATTGAGGAAATTCCAGTTGAAGTTGAATCTAGAGAAGTGCACTTTTGGAGTGATGTTAGGAAAATTGTTGGGTTTCATAATTAGCCAAAAGGGTATCGAAGTCGATCCTAATGAAGCCAAGGCTATAATTAACATGCCTCCTCCATATATACTCAAGAAAGTACGAAGGTTATTAGGGTGTTTAAATTATATAGCTTGATTTATATCATAGCTAACAGACAAATGCTACCTTCTATTCAAGCTATTGAAAAAGAATGTAAGGATTAATTGGGATGAGGAATGCAAAGCAGCTTTCACAAAAATTAAAGAATACCTTATGAATCCATTAGTGTTGGTGGCTCCTATGCTTGGAAAGCCATTGTTCTTATACCTGACCATATTGCCTAAATCTATGGGGTTCATGCTTGGTTAGAAGGATGAAGAAGGGAAGGAGCGAGCTGTTTATTATTTGAGTAAGAACTTCACAAAAGGGGAGAAAAATTACTTGGAAGTCAAAAGAACTTAATGTGCATTGGTTTGGGTTGTGCTTCAACTTAGATAATACACACTTTACTATCAAATCGAGTTGATAACACAAGACGATCCTTTGAAGTATTTAGTAGAAAAATCGGCTCTCATTGGTAAAGTTTCGAAGTGGTAGACGTTATTAACAGAATTTGGCATCAAGTATGTAAGCTAAAGCTCAATCAAGGGGTAGGCCTTGGAAAATTAGTTAGTGGAGAGTCCCTCTAAGGATACTCCTCAAGAAGTACGAGTCGAGTTTCCTGATGAAAACATCTTGGCGGTAGAAAGTGTTTCTGATAGCGAAGTAGTTGAGAAGCCCTCAGGGTGGAAAATGTTCTTTGACGGAGAAGCTAATGTGTCTAGATATGGAGCTGGGGTAATTCTGGTGTCTCCTGAAGGTACATAATTCCCGATGACTGTGAGATTGGCTTTCCTGTGTACTAATAATATTACAGAATATGAGGCATGTATTTTGGGACTCAAAATTGCATTGTTTAAGGAGATATGGGAATTAGCAATATATGGAGATTCCTCATTGATCATAGGCTAAGCCCGGGGTGAGTATAAGACGAAAGACCCTAAATTAATACCTTACTACTGACACTTGGCTGAGTTGATAGCCAAGTTTGAAAAGATTACATTTACATACATGCTAAGGGTTCAAAACCAATTCGTTAATGCTTTCACTACTTTGGCATCCATGATCCAAATATCGGGAGGAGTAAAGATTCAGCCACTTAAAATTGAAGTTAAAGAAAAGCCCGCTTTTCATTTGGCAATGGAAAGTTCACGTGATGAAAAGTCTTGGTATCATCACATCAAAACATTCTTGCAACATGAAACATACCTTGAAGAGGCTGAGAAGAAGGATAAGAAAATGATTAGAAGATTGACCAATCAATACTTGATAAGCGAGTTTACTTTGTATCAATAAGCATTTGATGGTACGCTCTTGCAGTGTGTAGATGAGAAAGAGGTAGAGTTGCTAATGAAAGAAGTACACAAGGAAGTGTATGGCCCCCACATGAATAGCTACATGCTCGCCAAGAAAATCATGAGAATGGGATATTATTGGTTAACTATAGAAGGAGTTTGCATTAAACATGTTAGACACTACCATTTATGTCAGATCTATGTGAACAAAGTCAATGCTTTACCTTAAGAATTGCATTCATTATTTGTACTATGGCCTTTTTCAATGTAGGGAATAGACATAATTGCCTTGATCACTTTGAAGGCATCTAATGGGCACCGATTTATATTGGTAGCTATTGATTATTTCACTAAGTGGGTTGAAGCCTCATCCTACTCTAGTGTGACTAAGGGAGTAGTGGTTAAGTTCATTAAGAGAGACATGCTAGCTTGATATGGTACACCAGAGACAATAATTATGACAACGGTACGAACTTAAACAATAAATTGATGTCAAAGTTATGCCAGCAGTTCAGGATCATTTATAGAAATTTCACTCCTTATTAACCTTAGATGAATAGAGTAGTAGAAGGGATCGACAAGAATATCAAAAGGATTATTGAGAAGATGACTCTCATGTATTGAGATTGGCATGAGATGTTAACATTTACACTCATAGCCTATCTAACTTTTATTAGAACATCAATAGGGACAATCCCCTACTCATTGGTATATAGGTTGGAGGCTATGCTAGAAGTCGAAGTCAAAATCCCATCTCTCAAGGTATTGTCAGAAACCCAGTTAGATGAGGTTGATTGGATCAAAAAACAAATTGAGCAGTTGAACCTAATTGATGAGAAGAGATTAGTAGCTTCATTCCACAACATCTGCTATCAGCAACAGATGGCTAAAGCTTTCAACAAGAAAGTGCAACCCCGAAGTTTTGAGCAGGGAAACATGGTGCTGAGGAAGACTTTGCCTAATATACATGATTCGAGAGGGAAGTTTGCTCCGAACTATAGAGGATCTTACATTGTGAAGAAAGTATTACTTAAGGAAGCTATGATCTTATCTTAAATAGATGGTTCAGATTTGAAAGACCCAGTAAACACTAACTTATTGAAAATGTACTACCCTTAAAAGATCAATAGAATTTTTGCTCAGATTATGAAATGCAAACAATCTTAATATTACTATGGTCTCATTTTCATTTTTTACAAGCAAAGTTGGTATTCTTAGTAGTCGTCGATATTACGAAATACCTTTAGCCCCTTTCACATTCCACTAAAAGTCCACACTCCTTACTTTATCCAAATAAACCTTATACATAAGAAATACAAGAAAAATAAACACTTAATTTGGAACGGTGTCAATTGATAAAATTTCTCTTAATACTTTATTACAGTTCACCCCCCAAAAGGGAGATTTGTTTCTATTTTTCAAGAAAGGGCTAGTTTTGGAAAAAGTAATGGGTGCTAGATAAATAGCGATTCGCTTGGAAGAGGAAGTTTGCGTAGAAAACAGATTAAGTTGGACTGGAAATTCAAGATATGACATCTTTACTCAGGAGATGAGGACGCTTCATTTGTTAAAGTCACCTTCTTCAATGCGACTTTAAGTATAGCGTGCATGTATTTGTCTTAAGCTTAAATTGTAAGGCTAAAAAAAAAAAAAACTATTACTAAAGCGATGTAAGTAGTTTTGAACTTTACAAAGCATTGCATTTGCATTTGGTCTAGAAAAAGATAGAAGGAAAATAAGAAGAAGACGAGGAAGAAGAAAGGGTCAAAACCGTTGTTTATAATCGAATTGCCCTATGAAAGATTTGACTATTTAGGAACTATCGCTAGAGCCATGTAAGTGGTTCTACACTTTACAAAGCATTGCATTTGCATTTGGTCTCCCCTTAAGGATAATAATTTGATTCTTAAAAACTCTTAGGACAACTTACTCTTACAGTATAGTCCCAATTCATAATCTCTTAGGGAGCTAGCCAGTTCGTAAAGCGCAGTCCCAATCCAGAGTTTCTTAGGCGTCCAATCGCTTAACTCAATTTCCTTTTAAGGATGTAGTTAGCTTGTAGAATGCTACCCTGATTCCTTTCTCAAATCTTTAGGTCTTAGCCAACTCAAGGAGTACTTTAATTGCCTTATTAATCATCTCATTAGGGCACGACCAAATTTTCTAATCTTTATATCTTAGCCAGCTCAAGGATTGTTTTGATCCCTTGGTTAGTTAGTTAGTTCATTAGGGTATGACCAAGTTTTCTCGATCTATTTTAGGTCTCATCTAACTCAAGGAGCGCTTTGACCACATTGGTTAGTTAACTCATTAACTCATTAGGGTATGCCCAAGTTTTCTTATCTTTAAGTTTTAGTCAGCTCAAGGTGTGTTTTGATCACCTTGGTTAGTTAGCTCATTAGGGTACGGCCAAGTTTCCAATCATTTATTTTAGGTCTCAGCTAGCTCAAGGAGTGCTTTGACCGTCTTGGTTAGTTAGCTCATTAGGGCATGGCCAAGTTTTCTTATCTTTAAGTCTTAGCCAGCTTAAGGAGAGCTTCGACCGCCTTGTTTAGTTAACTCATTAAGGTATAACCAAACTTTCTCAATTCATTTTATGGTCTTAGCAACTTAAGGAGTGTTTTAACCGCCTTGGTTAATCAACTCATCAGGGCACGACCAAGCTTTTTTAATTCATTTTAAGGCCTAAGCCAACTCAAGGAATGCTTTGCCCGCTTTGGTAGTCAGCTTATGAGGAATACGACTAAGTTCTCATTATTTTCTTTAGAGTTATCGCCAATACACAGGAGTCTTACCCTCACTATTCTTTGTTTCAAGTTTATTGTCGTCGAATCTTTAACTAGTTAGTCATAGCATTCTTTAGGATAAAGTCATCCCGAGGCAAAAACAGTCTCTTTTGTTTTTGTGGTAAAGTTTTATTCAAACTTCAGCATAAAGAGAAATAACTATAGACACTCAATTTTTGCTACCTGTTAGTTATATTTTTAGTTTTTTTTTTTTAAATAGGGTCCTAACTCAAAAATAAGGAAAAAATAATAAAAGATAAAAAATGAAAATAATAAAAATTGACAAATGATGAAAATACAAAAAAATGAGAAAAGAAAAATAAATTATAAAGATTTTTTAGGAAGTAAATTATTTTAGGATAAATAGTTTTAGTTTTAACTTAGTTCAAATAATTATTTTAAGGAGTCGTTTGATTTAAGTACAATTTAATTGTATTAAAAATTAAGGCACAGGCTAACGGCTTAATAGATAAATATTGGAGTATTGATATTACACTAACTTGAAGTCATGAGTTAGAATCTCGCTTGTCTTTTCTTTTTCTATCTTTTTCATTTTTTACAAAAAGTGAGTTGAACAAACGAGATTATATCTAATCAAATCTTTTTCGTTTAGATTTGAATGATTATAGAATATTTGAATCTAGTTTGATTTTTATTAAATTGGATTTGAATTAATATAAATGATTTAGATCTAATTTAATTTTTGTCAAATTAGATTACAATTAATACAATAGATGCGATTCGTTATGATTTGGTTTTGGTTTTATAAATAAAGATCGCATAGAATAAAGCGACAATTTTTTTTACACACACATTCAAAAAAAAGGAGAAGAACACTGTTGAATTCAATACTTCAACAAACAATCAGCTCACATAGGTTGAACACAAATAGTATCGCCCAAGCATAGAACTGTCTACGACTAAACCACATACAGTCTACGTGCATTACCTTTTAGGCAATACTGCGCACGTCAATTGTACTAGTGCCTTTTGGGCAATACTGCAAATGTTAGCCACAATCCCCGATACCTTCATCAACGTACGCCTGGATCACGTTCCGATCAGCCACAACAACACACATATTTTGAAGTTACGACCATTGCAGACCATTCACGGACAGCGACACAACAGCACCGACTGCCACTGATCCCACACGCTAAACATAATCGCAACTCCACTCCAATTACGTCCTCACTATCAGCCGCAACGCCAGAAGACATGGAATGAGTTGTACACAAGCCCCTACGAACAGCAATCTTGGCCTGCTATCACTGATTGAATCCAGCAGCACTCCCATTTGCAATATCACCGATCCAAACACACGATCAGCACTCGGTAGCTACAATTCATCCTTGCGTATTCAACCATAGTCCACGATCAGCCAACTCGACGTCCACCACCGCTCCATCCATCGTTATTCCCTTCGCGCAATTCTAAAGTCCACCACATACGCAACACTCCAGCAAGGGCAAGCCAAATTAGGTTCGACTGTGTTTGTTTCTTTTTTCAAATTTCTTGTTTATTATATTATATTATATTATATTATATCATGTTGTTATTTTATTAAAACCTTGAGTAATTTAGTATAATTTATATATAATAGTATATATATAAAAAGGATACTTCTTTTAGCATTAGTTTTAATATAAGTTAGGTTGATTTAAGTGAGTGTTATTTAATAAGTAGTAATATAGATATAGAGATATAAGGATACATATATATTAGTTTAGGCCTTTTTTTGTTAAGATTAGTTATTTTTTTTTTTAAGGTTTCCTCGTATAGAAAACTATTGTATTTTATTTTATTTTATTTTTTAGCTTAGGTTTTTTTTTTTTTTACACTATGATTTTAGGATTTCCTCACTTAGAAAAATTTATTCTTTTTGGAAATGAAAATAATGAAAAAGTTGTTTTTTTATAAAATCATTCAAGAGTTAAGATCCCCTTTTGCTTTTTTTTTTTTAAATGAATAGAATCAATTAAAACATAAATCTAGTCGATTTTCAAAATTAAAATCAACTAATACACTAAGGTTTTTATAAAGAACTACGATCATTTGATCTTAGCTAATGGATACGAAGGTACCTTCGGGGTGATGATAAAATCTGTAGCAACTTAGGTTCTTTATTTCTTTTGGTTTTTATTTTTTATTTTAAAAAATATTTAAAAAGGATAATTTGAAGAATAATGCTTATTTCAAAAAATAGATAGTGGTACTCATTAGGATTTAATAGATTAGCCCTTGAATTTAGAACCCTCTAATTTTTCATTTAAATTAAAATTAAAGGCCTGTAGGTAAATCATGATTAATTATCCAATTGATTTAGGTTTTTTTTTTCCTAACTTCGATCGGGTGGCGACTTCAAAATTCTTTTAAATAAAAAACCAAAATTTCCTAATTTCTTTAGTCAAAGATTAATATTAAATGAGTTTTGGTGTAATATTAATCAGAAAATGAGAAATCAAATTAAAATAAGAAAATCGAAATTTCAGGCTCAACAATCGTATAAACCAATAGCATTTACTCTAAGCAAGAAGGCAATAGTAATTCAATCATATCACCTCATTAATCACCTCTTAACTCAAATCGTCAATCCATATTAAGGTTATGTCTTAAGATGACCATTTTTAGTTCCCCGAACTCAAACACCTAATCATTAGTTTGATTCTATCAACCTATTGAATCTTTTACATTAGTAATTTTCCTTCATTAATTTTCATGCCTTTCATGCTTAAATCAACATATCTTATTTAGATTCTTCAAACGAATACACTATTATAGTCTGTAATGCAACATACAATGGTTAGTATCTTGTGATTCAATACTAAAGGATTTTCAATATTAACTTTTATGTTTCTATGCTCCTATCTATTAGGTCTACCAAACTTCTACTATATTTTTCATTTTCTAAAATTATCATCATAGATTCAAAGCACCTCTTAATTATCGTCTATAGCTTCCTCATTCATAAAAAATTAATTGGAACTGTTATCAAGTTATCGAGCTTGAATTTATCCTAATTTATATTATTTTTCTTAACCTGATTAGTATCAAGCCTTAACCTATCTAATGCTAATTCTTGACTAAAAGTTAAGAAAAACTTGGTTTTTTCACTTTAAAAAGTTCTAAGTCATCACCTAATTAGAGTTGTAAAAAAATGAGTTAGGTTAAAATCAATTAGGTAGATTGATTCTAACTTAGACACTAAATTGCATGAAAACCAATTTTAAAAATGGTTTTCGAAAATCAGATATTTGAGTTTAGGAGCTAACCTATTCAACCTTTAATGACTACCACTTTCAATATTTCGAATTTAATTTTACCTTTCAAAAATATCCTTCTAACGACAATAATTATTTATAAATAACTAAAATCACATCTACTTAAGAAAAATAAGAAATTGAAATAAAATTTACAAAAAGAGAAAAATAAATTTTTTACATATTTTAAGTCACCCTGTAGTTTTCTACGAATACTTACATACCTAATATTAGGGATTGGATGTTCGTAGTTTATTCCAAAAAATTTAGAGATTTTGGTCAATTTTAATTTTAAAAACAGTCAACTTTAAGTTTTCATCAATTTATTTTCAATTATGAAAAATTCTAAAAGAGTCCTAATTTTGAATGTTTATTTTTTCAAAAAGTCTAAAATGAAACCTAATTATGAAAAGACATTTTATTTTATTTTTTTTCAAATAATTTTTCTAAGTGATAAACTTCATCATTTTCTTTTCTTTTTTCTTTTTCCCTTTTTCATTTTCATTTTTTTATTTTTATTTTGTTTTTTGTATTATTTTTATTTATATATTATTTATTTATTTATTTTTGCTAAGATAAAACAATAAAGCAAAATAAAAATTTCCCTTATTTTCCTCTTCTTTCTTTTCTTTTTAGTTTTTTTTTTATGAATTAATTTGTACATGAAACAAATAAGTAAATGAAGAGAAAAAAAATTAATAAACAAATAAAAGAAAAGAACAAGACAGTTGGACCAGGGGAGCCTCATGGGTCAGTTGGCACAGTTCGAATTGTAGATTTGGACCCAGATCTAGATTAGGTTGTTGAGTTCAGGTCGAATTGACCCAATCATGTGCTACGTACATACGCAGTAAGGGAAAGAAGAAGTTAACAACATTCAATGTTCTATGGGTTGTTTTTTACACCAAAACGATGGGGGAATTCCAGTTTTATGTGAGATTCATTAGTCATAGTGGGTGTAGGGAGAGCATCACGGCTAATGATGGCCATTTTGAAGGTGGTCAGTGTTTTATGGTGGAGGTGGTGGTTGTGCGACTGCATGGGTGGTTGCTAGAGTTGTGATGTCGATTGGGTTAGGGGTTTCTAAGGGAGTTGGAGTTCTTAGTGTGGCTGTTTTGGTCCAAGTAGTGGTGGTTATTGGTGTTTTGAAGCTTAGGTCAATGATGGTTAAGGTTTGGATGAGTGGTAATTGGTTCAGGGTGCTAAGATGCACGAATGAACATAAGGAAAGTTGAGTTTGAAAGCTTGGCTCTTAGAGAGGCTAGGCATGTAGTTAGCTTTGTTAAAAAACGTTCAGACGAAGCCAATTTTTAAAGAGAGAGAGCATTGCAACAAGCTTAGAGAGAGAGAGCTTAATTGCGTGTGTTTAAGTGAATTTGAGAGTAGACTGATGCTCGAACAAGGATATGAAGGGTACCTTTATATAATTTCAAGCTCAACTAAAGAAGGAAACAATTATTAATAGCTGATTTAAGTATGAATGTGCATCTTTGATTTTGAGCTTTTTTTCCATATTTGCAAGCTGATTTAAGCATCAAAAGGATTGCATCTGGTCTAGTTTCTACATTTGGTTTAAAGAAGGAAAGTAGAGTGTAAGATTAGATCAACAAATCGTGTATGTATGCATGGAAAGTACGTGAAAAGATGAGGCAAAATGAGGGATGTGAGTTAGTTGAACCATTGCGTGCTACGTGGCCTAATGGCCCTTACCACATGTACTCGACTATGAAAAAAAGTAAAAGGCACAAAGTGCTAGTTATGAGAATTGAACCTAAGACCTTTAACTCAAATGCAATGCTAAATCTAGGTGTAATACCATCAGGCTGTTGCCCTATGCTTTATTTATATATATATATATATATATATATTCAAATTGCATATATAGACTACGTTAGCTTGGGCTATATTTAATTGTAAACCTAAACCCAACATTCCCTTTTTTATTTAAGGTTCGACCCAAACAATCTATTTTATGAATTTTCTTTAAGATCAAACCCAAATGAAATTAAAATACCCCAACCTTATAACAAATTATTTTTTTTTCTAAAATTCTACTATATTCTATTTACCTTTTATTATTATTATTTTTAATTTTCTAGTTTTTGTACTTTTTTTATTTCTTTTTAAATTTTCTAATATTTTGTTTTATTTTAAATTTCTATTTTTTTGTATTTTTTTCCAAATTTCCTATTTTTTTAGTATTTTTTTTTCTAAATTAGGGCCTTTTTCCCTATTCTAAAAAAAAAAGTATAAGAGAGTAAAAATGAGATATTTATAAGTACCCTTCTTTTTGCAATAAAGTTTGAATAAAACTTTGTTGCAAAAATAAAAAAGATATCATTTTTTCCTTAGAGATGAATTTGCCCTAAGAAGCACTACAATTAGCTAACTGTCCTAGGCTTAATATACTGGGAGTTTAATGAAAGGTAAAAGATGAAAGGGAGAGAAAGCATTCTAAGAGCTAATTAAGACATTAGAAGGCTATGAGCTAACTATAACTTTAGAAAGTTTTGAAGGAAGGGAAGCATTTTTAAAGTCGATAAGATCGTAAAAGTGACATTGATTGAAGGGTATTACCCTAAGAGCTAGCAAGGAAAATTAGTTTGAAACCTGGTTGTGCCCTTCTAAGCTAACTGACTTAGGTAGGAACGTTTCTAGGGGATTAGCAACCCTAAATGAGAATCAATTTGAAAAAACTTAGAAATACTCCTCTAAGTTAATTAACCTAGGTGAGAGCGTCTCTAAGGGATGAGTAACCCTAAATTGGAAATCAATTTGAAAACCCGATCGTGCTCTTTTAAGCTCACTAACTTAAGTGGGAGTATCTTTTGAGGATTAACAACCCTAAATTGGAATCGATATAAGAAAACTTAGTTGTGCTCCTTTGAACTCACTAAACTAAATGGGAATGTCTCTTGAAGACTAACAACCCTAAATTGAGAATCAATTTACAAACCTGGTCATGCTCTTCTAAGCTCATAAATCTAGGCGGAAGCGTCTCTTGGAGATTAACAACCCTTAAATTGGAATCGATTTGAGAAAAATTGATTATACTTCTCTGAGTTGACTAACTTAGGTAGGAGTATCATTACACAACTAGCAACCCTAAATAAGAATCGATTTTAGAAAAACCTAAAAGGGCTCCTCTAAGCTGAATAACCTAGGCGGAAGCATCTTTAAAGGACTAACAACCCTAAATTAGAATTGATTTGAAATCATGTCGTGCTCCTTTAAGCTTACTAACTTAGGTAAATGGGGCAAAGTGCTCTTTGAGTTGAGTAAGACCCTAAATGAGAAATTGGAAATGGGAAGTACCCTATGGGTTCGCTAAAAAAGATAGATTAACAAAAGGAGAAGTACCCTACAGGCTTGCTAAAACATTAAAAGAGATCGATAAAGAGAAGCGTCCTATGAGCTTGCTCAAAAGATAGATTGGTGATGTGGGATGCTTTATAAGCTCACTAAAGCCCTAAAGAGAGATTGGTGAAAGGAAGTGCCTTATAAGCTTGCTAAAATCTTAAAGAGAGATTGATGAAAGAAAGCACCCTATAGGCTAGCGAAGGCCCTAACAGAAATTGGCAAAGGGAAGTGCCTTATTGGTTTGCTAAACCTTAAGAGAGATAGTGAATTAGGATAGTACTCTATAAGCTAATTAGAACCTTAAAGGAGAATATGAGTAGGGATAGCACTATAAGAGTTAGTTAAAACCCTAAAGATTGGTCGACAAATGTTATAATGCTATACGAGTTAGATAAAACCTTAAAAGAGATGTGAATTGAGACAACGCTCTATGAGCTTGCTAAAACCCTAAACACTGGTTGAAAAATAGGATAACACTGTATGAGTTAGCTAGAACACTATGTGTCGAGATAGCCTTCTTTAAGCTAGCTAAGACCTTAAAGGAGAGTTGATGAAGGATTAAAGAAGTAAAGTGAGAAAATGTAACCAGTTTAAAAACTTCCCGACTTAAAAAATATTTACAAAAAAGAATTTGGGGAAAACCATTTATGACAAAAAATACATCAAGGATTAGGTCCCTTAATCCAAAAAAGAGTTAGTAGACATCAGAAACTATATTAAAAGGAATGACTTAAACTATTGTTGTCAATTTAGAAGGTGTGACCGCCTCAAAAGGAAGTAGGTGATATAAATTAAGAGCTTAGCCAATCAAGCTAACATAAGTCGGAAAACTTGTAAGAAGCCTTTTACTCTCTCTCTCTCTCTCTCTCTTTTATTTCTTAAAAGTTTGCTAACAGATATAAATTCTTATTAAAAAAATGTTATAACCATCCCCTTCCTTAGTAACCATATAGGGCATTTCTTAGTCATTGAAAATATATCCTGACCCTAATGCTGACCTTTTTAATGAGGTCTTGTGATTTCAAACATTCTTTTCCTAAGGAAATGGTAACTCATGATTAGTCTCGTTGAAGAGGACTTTCTTATGTGCTCTTGATCTAAATTATACTCTTAATTATAGTTCTAAAAATTATAGTCCATTTTATAAGTGATACGCTTTAATCAATCTGTTAGGTCTTTTTCGGTTAACATTGTAAATTAAGGCTTTTGGTTAGATGGTTTCGAAAATGACTAATGAAAGGGCCTATTTGAAAGAAATATTTTTATCTACCTTAGGTGTACAAATCAAGAACCTTTAGGAAAAAACTAAAAGTATGCTTGCCTCAGTTTCAGAAACAACTTTTTTTTAGGATAAATTATTCCTTATGATCAAAATAACTTAAGTATGGGTGGTATTGTGCATGGGACGGCCATGTGTTTGTGATTAAGGATAGGTAAAGTGGCTTTATGTTTATGGTTTAGGCTGGATATGTAGGGTATGTGTTTTTAGGCTGGGTATGTGATTCAAGGCCTTGCATCTTTTGACCCTTCTTTAGTTAGGGCTTTTCTCTTACATACAAGCTCGATTTTCAAGCCTTTCTCTTTTTTTTTTTTCCTTATTTCGTCTTCTTCTTTCTTTCTCTCTTCTTAATTAATGTACCCCATTACTTCTTGCTATTTTGTCTTTCTTTTTGGCACCAAGAGTGATTATCTCCATTGTTGAGTTTTTGTCTTTTAAGAGATTTAAAGCCTTAAATCCATGGATTCCTAATATAAGGGCTTAGATGAGGTATGCATAAATTTAAAGTGTTTGAAAAGAAATTCACCCTTCTTCATGTCAAAGAAAAATAACTTATCAGAAATAAAGGTTGTCTTTGAATTAATGTTACTAAAGCAAGTCCAAACTAATTTCATCATTTTCTCCTAATCAATAACTCTAACCTCCGAATAGCTTCAGTATGGGGGGTAGTTTTTGATAAGGTTTAAATTTGAAAATATTCCAAGTTGATCTAATGAAGTTAACAAAAGATAATGGTTTTTGGGATTTGAAAATGAATGCCTTATTTTAATCTATGTATCAAATTCAAAATTAACCTCTTTTAAGGAATGAGTCTGCATAATGATGTTACTCAACTCTTAAAGTGTTTAAAAGTTAGTAAAAGTAAGTTACCAATTCGTTAGGGAGAAATCTATATTTTGTTTTTGCCCCGAGCTGGAGATTAATTTTACCCCTTAGTTTTCTTAGAACATGCCCTAGTTTAATACTTTTTATTCGATCTAAATTTGAGACTAGGGTTATATTTGACTTGGTTTATGGTTAGGTTTGGTTTTCTCAATAGACCCGGGGTTTTGGCTTAGTTTAGTTACTTTGATGAGTCGGGTAACTACCTTGATGGGGTTGAGTTTGTGTTTGATTCAGCTACCTTAATAGGTTGTAGTTTACGTTTGGGTAGGTTACCTAAGTGGGCCGAGGAGCTTATGTTTGGGCTGGTTGTCTAACGAGCTAAGTGGCTTTCGTTTGGTTGAGCTTCCTTAATGGGCCAAGGACTAACATTTAGGCTGATTACCTAAGTGGGCCAAGGTTTTGGCTTAGGTTAGCTGTCATAACAAACCAAAGGTTGTGTTTGGATTGGTTGCATGCAAAAAGAATATAATTAAAACAAAGTATATATACATGAAACGAATAAATAAATAATATGGATATTTTGACATCTCTGATGGAGTTAGTAAGCTATCAAGCTTAAATTTTTCTCACTTTATATTATTTTTCTTAACTACATTAGTGTTAAACCCTATCTCGTCTAATACTAACCCTTTACTAAGAGTTAAAAACAACTTGGTTTTTTTACTTTGAAATGTTCGAAGTTACCACAACTGGTTAGCTTAAAAGCAATTAGGTGAATTGATTTTAACTTAGACACTGAATTGTGTAAAAACCAATTTTAAAAATGGTTTTCGAAAACCAAAGATTTGAATTCAAGGACTAACCTATTAAACCCTTAACAGATATCACTTTCAATCTTTTGAATTTAATTTTACCTTTAAAAAATATCTTTCTAACAATAATAATTGTTTATAAATAACTAAAATTACATCTACTCGGGAAAAGTAAGAAATGGAAATAAAGTTTACAAAAGGGGGAAAATAAATTTTTTACATATTTTAAGTCACCTTGTAGTTTTCTACGAATGCCTACATATTCGCCATTCAAGATTAAACTTTCATTATTCATTCACTAAAATTTAGAGGTGTTGGTTAATTTTAATTTTGAAAATAGTCAACTTTTAGTTTTTATCAATTTATTTTTAATTATGAAATATTTTAAAAGGCTCCTAATTTTTGAATGTTTATTTATTCAAAAAGTCTAAAATGAAACCTAATTTTGAAAAATATATTTTATTTTATTTTATTTTTTTTTTTCAAATCATTTTTCTAAGTGATAAACTTCATCCTCTTTTTCTTTCTTTTTCCCTTTATTGTTTTCTTTTTTTATTATTTTTTTATTTATATATTAGTTATTTTTGCCAATATAAAACAATAAAGAAAAATAAAACTTTCCCTTATTTCCCTCTTCTTCTTTTTTTCTTCTTTTTTCTTTTTTCTTTTCTTTTCGAGTTTTTTTCTTTTTCTTTTGAATGAATTAATTTATACATGAAACAAATAAGTAAATGAAGAGAAAAAAAAAATTAATAAACAAACAAAAGAAAAGAACAAAATGGTTGCACCAAGGGAGCTTCACAAGTTATTAGGCGCAGTTTGAATTACGGGTTTAAACTAGGTTATCAGGTTGGGGTGCATAGCAAGGGGAAGAAGAAACTAATAGCGTTCAACATTCTATAAGCTGTTTTTGACACCAAAACAATAGGGGAATTCCAGTTTCACATGAGATTCATTGGTTATAGTGGGTGTAAGGAGAGCATTACAACCAATGATAGCCGTTTTGAAGGTAATTGGTGTTGTATGATGGCTGTGGTGGTTATACAACAACATAGGTGGTTGTTAAAGTTGCGAAGTCAGTCTAAGTAATGGTGGTTATAGGTGTTTCAAAGCTTAGGTCAATAATGTTAAGTTTTGGATGGGTAGCAATTGGTTCGGGGTGCTAAGATGCACAGCTAAACACAAGGAAAGCTAAGTTTGAAAGCTTGACTCTTGAGGAAGCCAGGCATGTAGTTGGCTTTGTTCAAAAACCTTTGGACAAAGCCAATTTTTAAAGAGAGATAGCACTGTGATAAGTTTGGAGAGAGAGAAAGCTTGATTACATATGTTTTAGTGAATTTGAGAGCAAACTAATGCTTGAATAAGGATTGGAAGGGTCCATTTATATAATGGTTGATTCAGCCATGAATGTGCATCCTTGATTTCGAGCTTTTTTTTCATATTTGCAAGTTGGTTTGACCATCAAAAGAAATGCATTTGGTCTCCTTTTTGCATTTGATTCAAAGAAGGCCAAGTAGAGTATAAGATTAGATCAATAAATTGTATGTGTATGCATAGAAAGCATGTGAAAAGATGAGGCAAAGTAAGGGGTATGAGTTGGGTTTGTTGAGAAAAAGAAAAGAAAAGGAAAGAAAGGGAAAGAATGGAGGAGAAGGAGCTTGTTGACTTGGTGTCACATGGCTAAACTATCATGTGCTATGTATTAGGCATCGATACATAGCCCAATGGCCCTTTGCTATGTGTACTCTACTATGAAAAAAAGGAAAAGGTACAAAGTGCCTGTTAGGATATTCGAACCTAGTACCTCTAACTCAAATGCAATGTTAAGTCCAAATGTAGTATCATTGGACCGTTGACCTATACTTTGTCCATACATACAAAGGTCGGCTTGCAATAAATTTAATTTTAAACCCAGGCCTAACATTCCCTTTTTTTATTTAAGGCCCAACCTAAATAATGCCTTTATGAATTTTCTCTAAGATCAAACCTAAATGAAATTAAAATGATCAAACCCTATAACAAACTATTTTTTCTAAAATTCTACTATATTCTATCTACCCTTTTTTATTATTATTTTCAATTTTTTAGTTTTCTGAACTTTTCTAATCTTTTGTTTTTTTTTCTAAAATTTCTATTTTTTTTTTGTACTTATTTCAAATTTCCTTTTTTTTTTTTCTAAATTAGGGCCCTTTTCCTTATTCTTAAAAGAAAAATTACAAGGGGGGTAAAAATGGGATGTCTACACAAACTATTAAAATTCATGGTTGACGTATACTTAATCTTTTCTTTGAACCTTATTTATTTAGGGCTCTTTCGACAAACACCTCAACCTTTTATTTTTTTATATTATCTTCTTTTATCCCTTACATATATCAAAGTATAAGAACCAAGGGTATATAATTACTATTATTCTAGAGATCATATGATGCATCCTCTCTATTCATCTATATTATCGCCTCTTGTATCACATTTCATCCCTTCTTCGAATTAGAATATAACATTTAGAGATCTATCCTATTTTGAATAATTAGCATCTATTTATACTACTCAACTCAATTTTTTTTTTTGTTACCTTTGTAAGTCAAATATAAATCCAAAAGTTACATAATTGAATTTGTATATTTAATCTTGCTCTCCAATAATTATGAGCACAATTAAAAAAAAAAATCCAAACTCCAATTTCCCACATAATCTCATTATCATAAAAGAATTTGTAAGTCAACAACATTCACTTTATCAAATCAATTATAGGTAAAATATATATCTCTAGGCAATAAAACAACAATTTCATTTTATTATTTCCATTTACTTTTAATCACTATTTCAAATCTATGACGAAATCTTAAAATAACCAATATTATCCATAAAATCCAATCACTGGTTCAAAACTACAACTACAGACTACAAGAATCATTACAGCTCTATCCCAAATATTCATAATCTTTGATCTCTAATTAAAGATTTCTAATACTCTTAGTCAGTGTTATACAATTCTCTATAAATGTGTATTTGAGGATCCATGCCTACATATAATTCTATTATTCTACATTTTACATCTCTAAATTTCTTATATCATTTCCTTGATTATTTTATATTAGTTTCTATAGTGATTTGCAACTATCATTTTAAATTTCTATCTCTATTACCATTTCAAATCACTTTATTTAATCTTACAAAATCAATTATTCCTTATCTCCAATTAATTAGGTTCTCATCTTAAAACATAAACTTAAGTGTTAACTCAACTTTACCTTTGATTCTCATCATCCATCAATCATTTCTCATATTAAGAGTTAATTATCATCAAACTTCCATCTTATCAATGCTTAGCCAAAGCTTCTTGTCTTTATTTCTTATGAAATTTTCTTGATTATACTTCATTTCTCTAACAAATTCTATTATATATTAATTAAATTTTTCTATGATTCATAGCTTTCACTTCTACCACCATTTGCTTTACATTGTTCAACAATCCTAGATAAACTTTCGAATGTTATCACTATTCCCTTTTCTTTTTTCCTCCTTTAGTGTAGCATCTTTGATTATTATATGTAATGTTAACATCTCTTTTAGTTACTATCATCATCAAAATTAGAGCCCAAATTCCTCGTCTTGTATCTACCATAAATTATCTTATATAAACTTTTTTTATTGTCCTACTTAAACAATGCTTTATGGTGTTATTTCTTTTCCATGTCTTCATACTATATCAAAGCTTTCTACTTTTCACTTGATTTAATCTACTAACTCTACATTGTATTTCCTATCTCCTAGCATCTTTTGCCCCTTTTTCCTTGTTCTTTTTTAATATAGGTCGCTTAAATTCTCGTCATATACAATATTACTAACTTTGTAGACTTCTCAAGTCCTTCATTCATATGTCATCTCTCTCTCTCTCTCTCTCTCTCTCTCTCTCTCTCTCTCTCTCTCTCTCTCTACTTTGGTATTCAATATGTTTACTTCTTAAAGAGATCTATACTAGTCATCAATAGGAGCCTATTTCTATCCACATATTCTTTAATTTCAAAAAAATGAGTAGTTCTTATATCACGTAACATATGAACATATCTATCTCATATGTGTACTAATCCTAATATAAATAATTATAGTCATATCAACATATTTGGCTACTAAACACAACATATATATATAGAATATATATTATATCCAAGTAACCTTCAATTGAACTTTCTATAAGGCAGATATCATACCCGGGTAACCCTTTATTAGGGTTTCTGTAGAATAAATATCATGTCTAAGTAAACTTTTACTAAACTTTCAACAAATCTTAGTTAAAAGTTGTACTTTAGAAGAACCTTCTATTGCACTTTCTACAACAACTTAGTTAAGAATTCATTCTCATAAGAACTTATACTAAACATCCTACAGTACATTACTCTTACTTTTAAAGTGACAGAGGTTTCGTATTATTCCAAAATTTCAGGTTTATGCTTACTATTATCTTGTCATTGTTTCTTTCATTTACTATCGACTATGAAACCAAGATTCCACATTTTTTTACTTAAGTGTAACAAATTTTTCTTAGAAGACATGCTCTATGATCTTTCTTAGTTTATGTTCATGATCCTCAAACCTCCAAAAATATTTTAATGATCTACTTTATCTATACTTTAGTCTGCATTATTCCTAGAAATTCCTTCATCTTACGATTCATGTAATATTTTAAATCTATAGATTTTGATTTTCCTAGGCTTACCCCAATTCTCTTCTCTAAGTTACCACAATCCATTGGATTCCCAAGCATTTCACGAATACTCTTTAAAGTCAACCTCAACCTACGATATTTCTTAACCATGTTGTAATCATTTCACTTAAGTATATAGGATTAAATCTCTTAAACATGCCTTGATAATAATCCTTGACTCATATATACGATCCATAGAAGTCATACATATGATCCATAGATCTCCAAAAGTACCTCAAAGATTCACTTCATCCATATTTCAATCTAAGAGACCTATAGGAACTTCTTAATCCCGATATTTACACAACATTTTCTTACTCTTTACATTCTTTCATCCTTATTGGCAAATAACTTTTGAAGTCTCTTTTGATTATTCTTAATCCACCTCTAGAGATAGCAGGGTCTAGCATAGCTAACGTTAGCTGGTTTATATACAACAGTTTCTACCAAACAAGGCTAAACAACCCAATTCTTAGCTACCCCACACCTCTTATGCATATCTAATTCTATGGTCCACAACTTATTCTTTGATACTACTTAATATAGCACCTTGCCTCCTATGGCATCGGCTTTTACTTTTTCCTTTAGACTATATGTTGGTATTGGGGAGATGGTTCACTACATGCCATCCCCAAGTTAAGGATACAGTAGAGTTAACATGTTTTGACTACAACCATCTCAATATATAATTGGAATCATCATACTTTTCTTTATTGATAATAGATATCACTTGTGAATACTTTATAATAAGGGCTTACCATAGAGTATCACATGTTAATTATGCTAAAGACATTACATGATCAAATTTATGACTACATCATTACACTTAATTGAAATTCATCAAAACCTATGGGCTAGCATGGAAATCTTATTGAGTGTTCACATTCTGGTATCAACATATAATCTTTTAGTTAAACATTCTTTTTACCTCGTCTCAGTTTCAAAGCCCTATCATTCTTTGTCTTCTATGACTTGTAACTTAGGGATACACAAATAAACATCCCCTTAGCTCTTTGTAAGCTAAGTGAGAGTGGATAAACACAAATAAAATATAATAATTCTGGTAATAATAATTGATCAATACTTAAATATTTCAAATGTAACAAAAATTACCCAGCCAATTTAGCTTTTGTAAACATTTCCGACAAATAACAGCATAGTAGTGATAAGATATTTTTAGCATGTTGCATAAATGCTTATCCTAAAAGTCAATGTGAAGAATGTATACCATGCTCATGTACATAAACAAATGTATCGGTACCAATATCCTAACCCAGCTTAAGGCAACTATCCTTAGATAGTTCAAGCCTAGGGCTATAATAAGTAGCCAAAGATTTAGTCTAGTTGGCCATATGACGATTAGAAGATTTATCGTGCAATTCTATATGTTGAAAGAAACCCAACCTAGCCTAATAATGCCTTATCTTAGAAAATTTAACCTGTGGGTTATTTTCATGCCATGCTAATGCACCAAGAAATAAGTTAGCGTGATATCGAGCATAGTTCCTAAGCAACGTACCTAGTTTCGTAGGATATGTTATTCAATTAACCTAGTCCTTCTTTAGAGTACTTTATCCTCGTAACTAAAACCTTATATTAGGTTCGCTTAAGCAAACACCTTAACGGACAAACCATTTTCTTAGTTTCTTCTAAGGTTAGAGTATGTCTTAGTAACTTCTTCAATAATCAACAATCATGCAATTAAGCTTCCCATTGAAGTTAAGTCAACCAAGTATACAATTATCATACATCTGGTAAGCAACGTTTCTAAGATTTAGCATCGAAACTGGACAACCAAGCACATAGTGGTGCAATTACACAAAATCTATAAGGTAACAAGGATTAAGTCCAACATATCATAAAGTTGCAATTGAAACACAACATTAGTCAATTAAGCAACACAAAACACTTAAGAATAAGACCAACTATAGCTCACCTTATTATGCCTCTAGAGCAGCTCTATAAACACCTTGACATCACTCATTTTGGTGAAGAGGCCTCCATATTGAGCGTTCAGCTGGTCCATTTGTCATGTAGGATTTGCTATGGAATCAGAGGAGCGCTTAAGAATAACCAACACATCAGGTTGCTTATCTCAATGCTTTGAGGGTTGGGTATCCCCCATTATTGGTGATTTCAATGGTCCGAACCCCAGCGTCTTAAGGAGTCACCTCAAAATCCTCATGTCACTCTTCATTCTGAATTTCATCTCTCTAGACCCCCTCCAAGACTTGAACACCCATAGCCTGCACACCTTAACCCAATGCATTCGTCAAGGCTATCACTGCCTTATGCTTTGTACCACGTACTGGAATACCAACAGGAACATCCCTTGCCACATTATGCATTACCTCAACAATAGTTAGCTCTCTCCCATCATTCTTCTTACTCTTCTTTAAAGGGGTTCACAAAGTCTCTCCCTACTCCTCCATAGCAAGCTTCAGCCATATTCTCTATCCGCCTTGCTTGTACTTTAAGAAGCTTTACCTTCACCCTCTTAGAAGCCAATTGCATAGCTGCAAAGGAAACAACATATTAAATTAGCAAATCAATGTAACAAGACAATTACACTTACTACGCTAAGAATGAGTAGGCCTAACATCTACCACTACGACGACAAAGCAACATACTTGATGTCCAATTACCCCTCCTTGACAAAGGTTAGGAGATACTTGTCTTGAACCCAAATAACCCCCTATTCTCAGCATACTTTTGATAAATAGATAGCAAGCAAAGCTTCTTCCACCCTGTGAGGTCCAACAACTCTATGCTCACTTCACTATCCTTGACCCCAAGGTTACCCAATGACTTACCCCAAATTGGAATAGTCCAATCTGTCCTAAAGTCTGGTTGCTTAGAAGCTTATACACGAAAGAACACCTTCCAATCTTCCACTTTGTTTAGTAGCTTATAAACAATTTTCAGCATACTACCTTGGTTGGCAATGTACACCCAACCATCACGTAACCTCTTTACAAGGAATAAATGTTTGAATAGATAAATTGTTAGCCTTCGCAAGATCTATAGGCATAGCACTTCTAATGCAAGTAGCTGGGCTTACGCATTAACATTAGGACTACTAGGGGCCTTAACCAGAAACTTAGAATAAGGTAGTTGAAATCCTAGCTTGAATGGTTTTGTATACATGCAAAACGATTGCTCATCCCCTACTTCAAATGCCTTCTCCTTGGTCGAAGGTACCTTTACTTACCACTTGGGCACATTGCTGATAACTAGATTGACCAACTACAACTTTTCCTTATCTTCCTCGAAGAACATACTAGCATAAGCCTTATCAGCAATGTGCCCGAATGGCAAGTAAAGGTCTGGCATAAGCCTTATCATTGCTATTAGTCATGCACAACACACTACCTATCGTCTCTTCCTCCATGTTGTAAGCCCTAAAACTAGCAATCTGAGGTTTTGATCGGTTGAAAGACTCGATCGAACTTAAATTATAAAGTAAAGCTAGAAACATTAGTAAACTGATCCCGTAAGTTTGAATTTAAGAAAATAAGTAATAAAATAGGAGACTACAAAATTTTCAAATTTTTAGTATATAACTCGTTATTTATTGAAAATGCGTAAAATGCATTCCGGTATTTAACGAATCGCTCGAGATAAATTATATGTATACTAAAAATCATAAAATAACCTAACTAATATTTAGGAATATTTATTTATACTATATATGAATTTACATGTATGTAGAAATACGCATAATTACTTAAAATAGGTGTAATGTGCTAAAATCATACTAAATAATTAAAGAAAATTCATAATTAATTAAGAAAAAATAAAGAAAAATAAGGAATGATCCAGATATAGGTCATGGCAGTTGGAAAAAAATAAGAAAAAAAAATCGGCCAATTAAATTAAGATAACACAAAAGTAAAAAATTAAGGGATAAGGCAATTGTCTTGTCCAATTTAATGCACAATAATTACACTAAAACTCTATAAATAGCAAGAAAAATTTAAAAGCTCATTTGGATAGTTAGAAATGAAAGAAAATTAGGGAGAGGCATAAATTGAGAGAAAAACCAAAGAAAAAAAGAAAAGAAAAGGAAAATTGTGTAGTTAGGGTCACAAAGGAGAACCCAAATCCGATGGACAACTGGGAGTGGACGGCCACCACCACCACACTGTGGCAGCAATGCCCTAGTAGGCCGATACACACATGGCCACCGACGGTGGTCGGAGCCACCCAAATCGGTGAGTTTGATTTCCAGCCCGATTTTGTGTAATTTTTAAAAAAATAGTAAATATTCTTAGAAAATTATGAAACTTGTTATTCTGAAATATTTTTGTATGTAGTTTTTAGGAAAAATATCATTTTGATGAAAATATGTCTCGTGATATAGGGTTCGTAAGAAATCTTGCAAAACTGAGCATGTTCAGTTTAGAAATAAATGACCTTAGGAGTGTAGTTTCGAGCCCAAAATTTTTGTGTAGACCAATTAACTGATATAGAACAGTGCTATAAAGCCTGTTTTCAAATATTAATTTTTGAAATTTTTAGATAATTTTTAAGCCTTAAAATAAGGCATAAAATGGGTAATTTAGGGTTAATAAAGTAATTAGATGGTTAATTACTGATTTAGTGAATAAGTACATGTTTTAGGATGTTGAAATCTGATGGAGTATGATACTTGTAGAATTTAGGGTGTTAGATGTAATTATTAGGTTAATTATGTAGTAAATGAGTAATAGGGAAAAATAGTAAATTTTAAGTTAATTTTGGAAATTAGGGTAATTAGGAGTAAAATCTGATTTATGATGAATTTAGACATTTTGAAATGATAACTGGTGTTTAGAGGCGATAATTAAAGTGATAGAAATATTAGAAGTGTATTATATACATAAAAGGTAATAATACATAATATGTAATTATTAGAATATAATAAATAGAAAATATTATAATAAAAATTGATATTTTGATAATAATAAAAATGTACAATAAATCTGATACAAAACTTGAATTTATGTAATTATATGAAAAATGTAAAAATTTCTCACATTAGAAGTGAATTTAGTATACTAATACAGATTTAAGTGTATCGGGTAAAATAAATATTGACTAGGGGTAATGATGGTATTTAGGAGATCGGGAAGTAATGTGATTAATTTCACATTATGGGTTGAAACAAATTTCTAAGGTTGGAGTATAAAACACTACATAGAAATCGAACTAAAACCTAATTTAGAAATTGATGCGGAAACCGAACCCGAACGTAACCCCAAACTTAGAATAATTGTAAAAGACTTAAGACCTAGATAATTAGGCATATTAAACCCTAAACAAAACATAACAATAAGCATTATAGGATAAAATGAACCTATAATAGTTATATGAAAAACTGAAACCACGTTTGTATTTTAGGGATGATCGGCGACGGCCTGAGAAAATCAGACCTCGAGTGAGTGAGCGAGGAGTCGAGGTAAGTTGGGATTAATACGATGCTGTATTTTAGAGGCTTAAGATTATGCTTGGTTGTGCTTGTTACATAGTTGGATGTGTACATGTACTTGATTATGGGTGATGCTATCATTCTGTTTGTTGCTCTAACATGTATTGTATGATTTGCATGAAATGATTAATCACCCTAAACTGGACTTAATCAAATATATGACTAGTAATCATAATCGGACATGCATGGCAACTGTTAGGGGAACTTAGGACTCTCCAGCCAAATATCAACCCCTTCGAAAGGAATAGCGCAGGATTGCAATTGGTCCTTTCTTCATCCTTAGCCGAACTAAGTGACAGGAGAGGAGGTCGCGGCAAGGGTGAAGTCAGAGGTTCGAAGGTAGTCGCGAGAGGAGCAAGGTCTCTATTGCATAAGCTTGGGTTTGGTCGTGAGCTGTTGCATTAATGGTAACTCCTCAACCTGGATTAGAGCGGGCGCAATTTCTCTAATCTCACAACAGGCCGGACAACGTCATGCGATGGCATTTGCTTGCACATGCATTACACCTAATAAGTTGATTGAAAACTTTGTTGTGTTTATGGTATAGTTTTAAGTTCTCCATCCTAACTTACTAAACTGTGGTTGCTTACATCCCTATAGATGTCGTGCAAGTGTTGGCTAAGAAGCGACATACAACTACTTTGAAGCTAGCAACTGCTGAATCCTGAGGAGTGAGGAAAAATATTGAAGAATCAACACATATTTTATTACTTTTCATTTCTGAATAATGTATAACTAAGAAATATGTTATAGAGAATTATTGTAAACTTTAATTGCAATAATTGAATTATAGTGTATATATATATTTCCTCACTTTCTTAGGTAAATGATTTATTTAAATTACAAACTATTTACTTCAAAGCAGGTTAGTCGTGGATACCTTGTGTAAATCAGGTCTAAGATAGCGGTTGTAAGGCCAACTTCTATCTTAGGATGGTTTATACGGCGGGGCTGTTACGACTTTGCCGTTTCGGGGCGTGACACTTGTTAAGGCAATAAGCATCGCAAAGCCTCCCCTGTGCCCACCCCCTCCTCTCAATTTATGTCAAGAGCACTCCATCACAACCACTACTTGCCATCATCATTGTTTCCAGGGGGAGCATGGTTACCACCCCTTTTACGAACTATTTGCTCATGGTCCTCATCGACTTGTCTAGAAATCAACTCGTATGAAGATTCACTCTAATGATTTGATGCATCATGATCACCCATCACTAATTATGGTCATGGAAGAAAAATAAGGGTGGGTAAAGAAAGGTCAGCTTGCGATAAATAAATTTGGCAAAGTCTCTCCTTAGTTTAACAATGCAAAGTAGAGAATGAAGCATAGGTTACTCCCTTATACAAACAGCCAAGGGAGGAAGTCGAATAGTTTCTCCCATAATCAGAGCATGTATCCACTATAAGACGTATACTAAATCTCGGCTACCCACATGTCTTACTTCGCTAACTAAAGGGCTTGATTAGCTTATGCAAACGGATCATTGACTTGGCATAGTACGGAGCACCCTATATGCGCAGTTTTTTTTAAGAAAATCATCAATTTTCGTTACGCTTCCCAAAGAAGTTATCATGGCGCCTTGAACAGCCAAACAATCACATTAGTCATGCCAAGTGTCACTACATAGCATAGTAGATGTGACAACAGGTATTAAATATTACATTATCAGGTAATGAGATAAACCTCCCTTTTCGTAACTAAAACAACATCGAGTTGAACTCGAATAAAACTCGAGCTCATGAATACATGCATTGCACATAAGGGGTAAGGAGCACTAGTAGCAGTCAATAGGGTGACCGGGGGTGTCTTGCCTTAGCCCAATTGCTCTATCTAAAATAATCTCCTTATGCCCTCCATGTTAAGGAGAGTAGGGGGCAAGTGTTAATACCTAATTTTCACCCAGCCTAATGCTTGACTCATAAGCTAACCCTTAAGAGCCCATCGACGAGCACATAAATAAGCACTTTTTTCCCTTCAAATATTGAGACTTACTCGAACGCCTTCATTGCGAGCACCTTGCCGACCTATTTAGGTAAGCTTGCCTCCAAGCATTGATTCGTCATGCTATGTTCACTCGACTCGGGAATAACAGGTAAAGACCTTCTCGCAAGCCCTTGAGACCCAATTCACCCTCAGCCGAGTAATTGCAAGCCTTCTAACATCTTTGCTCCTCTTTTGCCTTTAGTACCCTAGTAACCTATCTAAGGGAGCTTGCTTTCAAGCACCAACCTTATTATGCAATGCTTACTTAGCTTGAGCATAATAGGTGAGGACATTCTTACGAACCCAAGCAAGGATACTCCTGTAAGCTTTTAAGGCCTAGCTTGTCCTTAACCAAGTGCTTGCAAGCCTCCCAGCATCCTCGTTCCTCTCTTGCCTTTGGTGCTAGCACCTAACTACAGCTTATTAATAACCACCTTACATCCGTAGTATAGTTAACATGCTCAATAGCTTCTAAGGATGTTAAAACCCCATATTACAGATGTAACTGTTAGTGTAGTTGTAGTCGCCAGCATAGTCAAAGCTGACTACCCCTCGTAAGACACCATGTCTACTCTATAGCATGCAAGCTCCCAAAATTGAGTTTAAGACAACCGAGCTTAGATTTAGGGCTTTTAGGGAAACTTATCTAATTGAGCCCAAACTTTACGACTACAATAAAAAAGTTAGTCAAAATATTACAGTGAAGTTAGATTTTAGAAATAATGACCCAAAATTTCAATTTTTCCCTTAGAAGTAGGAATATTTAATATAGTACTAAAATATTCAGAATTCCAAAAATCGAACTTAGGTTACAATGAGAACTTAAAAATAAGTTAATTGAGCTATAAAATGAAATAATATAGTATAATTTACTATATAAAAATACACGTAATTTTATGAGTATACCCGGTATAAATAATAATTATACTCGGAAATTAACCCTAAATTACGTAATTATATATATTTTGTTGAAATCGTAAAATTAACTTTAGAACATATCCTAAAAATAAAAGATATGTAAGAAACTTAATTATATGAGTATAGTTGTATATTATGCGTGATATTTACAAGGGATATATACTTGTATATTAAGTAAATAATTAAGTATTAATAAAATATACTCAAAATACCTAAATAATTGCAAAATATTATTCAAAAGCCTTCCAATTACTAATTCAAGTCTGGAAACTGCTGGAAATCATCAAAGTTAGACAATTGCTGAATCAAAAGGTGAATCTACAAACAAATGATACCTCCTACTTGCAATTAATGGAGGAAAAAGTAAAAAAAAAATTAAGAATAAAGAAAAAAAGAAACCGACCTAAACCACTATAAATTTGTTGAACAACATCACTTTACATCTTTTGAAACTAGAAACAATAGAAAGAAAAATTAGAAAAAACTCATAGAAAATAGAAAAGAAAATAAGAAAAACAAAGCAATTACCGAGCTAAGTTAGTTCCTAGGGTGTTCTTTGATTTGCTATTACGCCACTCCACCACCAAGGAGTACTCCTAGCGTCTAGGTATTCCGACACACCCCCCACCTAACAACTGCTGTAGATACCAAGAACAGTAAGGTTAAATTCTTACCCTGTTTTTTAATAATTTTTAAAAATTAGTAAATCCACCTAGAAAATTATGAAAAAAATTTACTTAGGATATTTTAAACATGCTTTCATGTGATATTTTTATTTTTGAAAAATTCGTAATATTTAATATACTTTATTAAGAAATCTACTGTTCACCTAAATTTATATTTGTAAAATAAATATACTAAATGATGTTGTTTCTAACTGAAATTTTTGTGTAAGATGTGTATGAAATATAGATAATTTCTATGTAGCCTGAATTTTGATTTGAATAATTTTAATATTTATTGCATTTTAAGCCTGAAAATAGCTCAAAAATAGGCTGAAATTATGAATTTAATAGGAAATTATGAAATTAATTAATGAAATGGACATGTACTGATCTATAATAAATAATAACAGTATTGAGTCAGATTGAACTTAATTTAGTGCTAAAAGAATTATAATTGGATAATTTATGATAATTTAGGGGTAAAATCATCAATATGAAAATATAGGCAATAGGTCAGAAACTTGAAACCAAGTGATAACTGAATTCCCTATGTTTTTAGAAGTTTATAAAAAATTTCGGGGAATTATTTGGTAACCCAAACTATTTATTACGAATTTATTAAGTAAAATAGCTTAAATTATAAGTCGAGGTGTATTTGTAATATTAATAAGCTAAAATGAATTAAATAGTTAAATAAAAACTATATATGGGATTGCTGAAAATATTAGATTGAATGGATATTTTTATTATATTTATTAATATTTTCTGATCGAGATACACTTTAGGTGTATTAGAATCAGATAATACTTATATTGTTACAATATAGAGACAAATTAGATAAAATACAATTTAATAACGTAAATGATGTATAATACGATCATTTTTATATAATTATATATAATTTTATAAAAACTCAAACTACTCGTTAAAAGCCATTTCTAGAAATAGGACTCGTAAAACGTGTCGTTAGGTCTATACGAACCCAATGACACTAATTTTGTTAAAATTGGATAACTTTAAGTAATTTAGCCTATGAATTTATCATATTCAAGAATATATATATTTCGGTAACCTTATTGGAATTAAAACATGAATTAATAAATAAAAAGTACATTTCGATACAATATATAATACGTAATAGTATATATGATGTACAGTATCAAAAATTAATAACTTAATTCGATATATAGTGATAACATGATTGTATATTATGGAAATAATATATATATATATATGTAAATATAACCATTTTAGATTAAATCCTAATGTTTTCGTAATTATTACGAAAATTGAATTTGGGTCTTTGTGTAATTAGAACCTTGCAATACAAAGACGATTGACAATTCAAGTCAACAATAGCGAGCATCTAAACAAGTAAGTTGGGATTATGGTTTCACTGCTTATTTGGATACTATTTAAAGTATTCAGAAACCCAAGGGTATTTTTTATTGTGTTTGTAGTTAGATAATTATGCGCATGCTGTATGTATAGATGATACTCGATTGTGACAGGAGTTTAACTCCTTGGTGTACTGTTCTGCATATTTGCATGGATTCTGTACTGTGTGAACTTGTTGGTCACCCCTGATTAAAACTAACGGTTATTCAACTAAAATAAAACTGGACATATATAACATTCACTAGGGGAAACGATTAAGAGTGTTAGGCCAAATACCAACTTCCTTTGATGAGGATAACTGAGATGGTTCTTTCCCCATCCTTAGTCGAATTAAGTGACATGCAAGGAGGTCGCGGTAAGGTTGGGGGCCGTAGTTCGAAGGCAGTCATAGGAGGTGGGTGTTCTCCATTGCACAAGCCTAGGTTTGGTCTGACTTGAGTCGCAATGAAACTCCTCAATCCGGGTTGAAGCGGATGTAATTTCTCTAACCTCACAATGGATTGGTTAACACTGTGCGATGTTTTATTTAAGTGAATGCATTGCATTTTATTATAATTATTTAAGTGTAGTACTCTTCTGACTCAGTCCCACTTACTAAGATAGTTATGTTCATATCCCTACAAACTCTTTTACAGGTGTTGAGTAAAGACACGATGTTCAGGTACCACCGTTCCTAGGTTAGTGTGTTGCTGCGTGGGAAAGTGAGGATTAAGGAATTAACTGAACTGGAGCTGTTGACTTTGTCTTTAAGTTTTGAGGAAACTAATTGGGAATTCCCTAGGAGCCCACTAGTTTCCTAACTTATTGTATATAGACCGTAAAACTTGTAGTTTTTAATAAACTCTTATTGTAAACTTTACCTTTGGATGTGAAATGTTTGTATAAATACTGTTGTGGTACTAAACAGCAGGTTGTATAGAACAGGTATTTTGTAAAAACTCTACCATATGTTTGGTTATTAACAGGTGTTTGAACAGACGTTTTAAGCTGGTTGAGTTGTGCGCCTTGTGTGAACTGTATCTACAATAGCAGTTGTGAGGTTAGCTTCTATCTTAGATTAGTTTATATGGCAGGACTGTTATGACTTTTCTTGTTCGGGACGTGAACATGTCTCTTACCAACTTCTAGTACGAGCGAACCCTTGACCACCACATGACTAGGTAATCATACCTCTCTTACACTAATAATGTAAGAGGCCATCAGGTAGGAGGATTCTCCTCTTTAGATCATTAGACCCTCTTTCTCTTAAGAAAATACACACTTGGTGAGCGTCACCCATAAGGGCCTTAGTACTCAACCATTTTAATTCCTCTTTTCCCTTGTCCTCCTTGTTGACTTGAGTATTGGAGGGCTCTCGTAGTCACACTCCCAAGGAACTTTTTTGCAAGTATCAAAAGGTAAGGAACCAGCACAACCTAATCAATCTCAAGGCCCTTATTTAGCCTATTCAAGCCCCATTAATCACTCACTATCCTTAGTTGATTCATCCACAATCAATAAATATTATTTCAATTAGAAGAAAAATATTATTCTAATTAGAAGAGATCTTTTTAAGAAAAATCAAGTTTCGGTAAGTTTAATTAAGTTGAGTTTAAGTTTTTTCAGGCTTACTTTACATCAAGCTTAAGTTTAAAATTAAGATGGTAATTAAAGCTATTAAAGACAATTAAAGTAATTTTGACT
Organism: Lumnitzera racemosa; assembly: GCA_024138005.1. Lineage (NCBI taxonomy): Eukaryota > Viridiplantae > Streptophyta > Magnoliopsida > Myrtales > Combretaceae > Lumnitzera > Lumnitzera racemosa. The sequence continues at coordinate 36,055,067 of JAMXBC010000005.1, forward strand.
TCAATGTTATAAATGACTAATGTTTTAATAAAATTTATGTAAGGCCTAATCACTACTTTTGTTATTTTAAGTAAATTACAAATATACTCCATGTTTTCTTCATTGCATTATATTGCCCATCATTGAAATTGTACATTTAGATTATCAAATTCTCAATGAAGTGGATTTAGATCTATTTTTACTATTCTAACCTTGAATAAAATAATCAAAATATTAAAATTAAAGATGGTAAATTATGATTATATCCTTTACATTCACTTGGTTTGTACTTAGCCCCTTATTTTACTATTTTGCCCTTGGATAAATTAAAATAATAAAAAAAAACCAAATTTTTTTAAAATTATATAAAATCAAGGATAAAATGGTCATGTAAGAGACAAAATGCACATTTTATTTATTTAATATATGTAGGTCTAAAACACAATTTTAAAGATAAGGGTTTAAGCGCATGTAAAGTAAATATAAAGGGGAGTATTTGCAAATCATTAAGAATAAAATGTATAAAATTAATGACAAAATAGTCATATAAAAATTAAAATATATTATTCTAAACTCAAAGTCTAATTATAATCAATAGTTTCATGATAAGGATTAGGGGTCGTAAGGCTATTAATTAAATTGCATTGAATTGAATTATAAAATGCAATTTTTTAGAATTTTGTTTTGAATAAAGTTCAGTTTGAAGAGGGTCTGAGTGATTTGCAATTTGGTTCAAAAAATTGAACCAAACTAAATCATTTCTTATTGAGAAATAGAATTTAAGTGACATTTTTTAGTTGGGTCAATGTCACAATTTATGCTTCAATTTTGATACTTTTTACCATTATATATATGAAATTTTAATTTATTTAATTATATACCTAATTAAAAATTTAATTATTATCGTCTACATAATAGTTAATTTAAATCCATATTATTAATCCAGTTGGCATAATTATCTAATGGGATGGCTACCCGTAGTTTTAAAGGGTTCAAGTGATCTTGGGTAAGTAGTCACGTGGTTACTCCCCTACAAAATAGTGGTTAGCGAAACTTATTGGCATGGTAATCATAGGTGGCCATGGCCCTAAGGGGGGTTGTATAGGATTAGTGGTTTAAATTGGAGTTAAAATTGAGATGTAAATAGTGCCAACTAAAATTTGAATTAGGAATATATAATTAAACAAATTAAAACTTCAAATGTATAATTATTAAAAATGGCAAAATTAAGATGTAAACTATAACATTACTTATTTTTAAGTCTTAACCCCTATTGACATTTCAATTTAACCTTTTTACCTTTTATTTTTTATTGTCTCTAATCTCACTCTCAATTTAGGTGATTAACTCCTTTTCCTCCATCATCATCTATCATCTTGTAAGTAGAAACATATATTTTCACTATCATCTAAGATGTAATACCTCTATGATATAATATTATGTAACTTTAATTCTTACATAATGTACTCAATTTAAACATAAATGTTTGATTGAAAAATCATATGATTATTTAGATTATTAACTAAAATAAGTTGGCTTGAATTGAACTGCACTCAAAGTAATGTAATTCATTAAGAGTTTGAAGGAACCAAGTCAAATGCAATTTGGTTAAGTTCTAAATTGTAATAATTAATAGTATTAATTATCAACTGAAAGAAGGCGCTTCAAAAATTAGTTGAGACTTACTTAAACTACGTTTAGCACTCTCGATTGTTATAAATAGTTTAATTCATTAAGATTTGAATTGGACTATATTAAATACGATTTTAGTTAGATTGGATTCCCAAATACATTAAACTGAGAGGGTTTTAGTATATATAAAGGAAGCATTATAGTATGTATTAATAATTTTATTTTCTTTTTACTCTTTTTATCCTTTTTTTTTTTTTTACCCTTTCCTTTTTACTTTTTCCTTTTGCATGATCAAGGAGACACCAGGAATCCCATATATACCGCCGCCACCCTTTCCGATGAGCCGGCAACCGCACGCTAAGCTCGCTCACTCCAAAAACTATAACAAGACGACAAAACTCCCCCGGGTCCCACTCACACGTCGCCTCTGCCAGCCATGTCATCACCTTGATTCCATAAACAAAAATTTAAAAAGACGACACACCAGAATTCAAATTTTACATCTCAATTCCAACGGTAACAAAAATCTCCGTACTATAATGCTGTCCCATCATCCCAGCCGTTGGATCCTAAAAATCACGCTTTGAATTATTATGCTCACTCACTTGCAGATTCCTCGAGTTATTATTAAAGGTCGAGTTTGTATTTTAGTTGGGTGGTTTTTAAATTTATGGTGTTCCAGTGTAAAACAAGTGTTTCGTCTTTGCTTTGTGTTTTTGACACCTGACGTTTAGGTTTGATTGCTAGTTTTGGAAGCACGTAAAAGCATTCACCATTAGAAAATAATGGTGGCTTTGTTTGCTAAGAAGAAATGGAGTGAGTTACAGGTTTCTGGGTCTTGAAGGTTTGTATTTCCTTCCTCGGTTCTTTCTTCTTGACGAAAATTGAACATGCTCCATTTCATTAGAAAAATAGATATCATATCATGATATTGGACCGACTCTCATCTCTCATTTTAGGTTTAAGAAACAAGGGAACTATCTACATTAGTGTTATTTTGCTTTTCTTGTGAACAATTTGCTTTCTTTCTTTTTTTTTTTATTATTTTTTTAAAAATTTTAATCTATATATACGTGATTCCAGGATTAGTTCAAAGGTTGATGCAAATGGCGGAGATTAACAACTGATAAAAGTTACTAAAGGTATTTACACCCTTTTTTTTTTTTTTCTTTTTATCTCCTGTATGCATTTGTTTTGCGGAAAAATGATTGCTAGTAGCTGTTAGCAGGATCACGGATAGGCATTGAGAATATTTCTAGAGATGAAAATTTAAACTTTCCGTATATTTTTATATAAATTAATACTTGCATTGTGAAAAAATATTATGCCTTTCATCTTTCTTATAATGTTTTCATTCTAAGGGGATGGTGTGAGACCAAAGTATTCTTAAAAGGTCCTAAGCGTGACTTCAAGTGTACACTGGCTTTCTTTTTTCTTGGTTAAGATGAATTTATGCATACTCCAAATACAACTTATTGATAGAGACCCATCTTGTCTTTAGAGTAAAGACTCTACCAAATAAGAGCTACAATACCAACAGAAGGGTAAATTTTGGAATTTAACCTGAAAAAAAAAAAAACATTCCGCTTTAGGAGTCAACAAATCTCAGTATCCCAATAATTAATATGACTAAGTGATAGGGCGGCTCTATGAGGTTATATGTTGATGCTATTTAATTACCAAAATCCTATACCGAAGAGTAAAGCGATGAAGAAAATATCTAGTATAGATTCGGTTTTGATACACAGTGAAATTAAAACGCGATTCCATCCGTTGATATACAACATATGTGTAAAGGTAAATTTAGATTTCCTTTGCCAAATTACCCTACCAATGCCTCTTTACTTTTTAACCCTCCCTTCCATTTGCCAAATCTTTGACTTCATCAATGCAGTTTCACCTAACCCGTGAATGCTTAACAGTTTAAAGTGAGACTCCCCTTTTTCATGAACAATCATTTAATCATTGAAGATTTGCCATTCTTTGTACTACATACATTTCTAAAGCAGCCACTTTTTCCATATGTAATAAATGACAGCACAGCGCTTGACAGAAAACAATAAAAAGAATTCTTATTTCGTGGGGCATATTTGGGTACTATGGTCTGGTCTTTTTTCTACAGTAAGAAAACTATTGCACCTTGGATGCTCTAAACATTTGAAAACCACTGAATCGATAAAATACGTCGCCCTATCGATTCAATGTTTCCTAATGTTTCGATTCGGTTTAATTCATCATAACCTGTTTTACTCTGAATTTCTGCTTTTGTTGATCGCTACTCCTCTGTCACCGATTTCTTATCCCAATCATTGCTAAATAATCTTGCTTTCTCTCATTTTTAGCGATTGTAGTTGCAATAAGTAATCATGGTGGAAGACAATGGAAACTGGATTTCAGTCGATAACCAATCAGCAGAATATTGGTTATCAACTGCACGGGAGCTAGTCCCTCTGGCATTGAGGAGCAGTAAAGAGGTTAAGGGGTTTCGAAGCCGATGGAAGATGATAACTGCCAAATTGGAAAGGATTCCGCCATGTCTATCCGATTTATCCACTCATCCGTGCTTTTCGAAGAATACTTTGTGTAAAGAGCAACTGCAGGCAGCGTGCAGGACATTGAGGGAAGCAATCGAACTAGCGGATACAAGTGCAAAAGATAAGTACGAGGGGAAGCTTCAGATGCAGAGCGATCTCGACTCATTGTTGTGTAAATTGGATTTGAATTTGCGGGATTGCGGGCTATTGATCAAGACTGGGGTGCTTGCAGAGACAACTCTTCCCTTGTTTGTGCAAGGCAATTCCACAGAAGAAGAGGCCACGACGCTTAGCAACATCAAAGAGTTGCTTGCAAGGCTGCAAATTGGCCATTTGGATGCAAAACACAAAGCCCTTGATAGCTTAGCTAAAATCATGAAAGAGGACGAGAAGAGTTTCCTATCCGTTCTCGGTCAGAGCAATGTTGCCGCATTGGTCCAGCTTCTCACCGCGACATCTCCACGTATACGGGAGAAAACCGTCGCCATGGTCTGCTCAATCGCGGAATCGGGGAGTTGTGAGAATTGGCTGGTCTCAGAAGGTGTTTTGCCGCCCTTGATTAGGCTCCTCGAATCGGGGAGTTCAATGGGGAAAGAAAAGGCAACAATTTCACTACAAAGGCTGTCTATATCAGGCGAAACAGCTCGTGCAATTGTCGGCCATGGTGGAATTCAGCCGCTTCTTGACATCTGCCGTACCGGTGATTCGGTTTTACAGGCTGCAGCTGCAAGTACTCTGAAGAACATATCATCCGTCCCCGAGGTTCGACAAATGTTAGCAGAGGAAGGGGTTGTTAGAGACATGATAAATCTCCTTGATCGCGGGATTTTACTAGGATCCAAAGAATATGCAGCAGAGTGCTTACAGAACCTCACTTCAACCAGCGAGAGCTTTAGACGGTCCGTCGTTGCAGAAGGCGGACTGCCTAGTTTATTAACCTATCTTGATGGTCCACTGCCTCAAGAACCTGCCGTTGGGGCAGTGAGGAATCTGGTCGGCTCTGTCCCATTAGAAACTATGGTTTCTTTCAATTTTCTTCCGCGTATGGCTCATGTGCTTAAGACCGGCTCATTGGGTGCTAAACGAGCTGCTGCATCCGCAATATGCCGGGTTTGCAGCAGCAGCAGCAGCTCCTTAGAGATGAAGAAACTAGTCGGCGAGTCCGGGTGCATTCCTCTTTTAGTGACACTGCTAGAGGCTAAATCGAATGCTGTTAGGGAAGTCGCTGCGCAAGCAATTTCGAATTTAATAACATTGTCACAGAACTGCAGAGAAATCAGAAAGGATGATAAGAGTGTGCCTAACTTGGTCCAATTGCTCGACCCGAACCCGCATAACACCACGAAGAAATACGCGATTGCGTGCCTATTGGTGCTCTCATCTAGCAAAAAATGCAGGAGGTTGATGATTTCATACGGCGCGATCGGGTATTTGAAGAAGCTCAGCGAAATGGAGATTCCGGGTGCGAAGAGATTGTTAGAGCGTTTGGATGGAGGGAAATTCAAAAGTTTGTTCATCAAGAGTGTGTGATTTTTCATCATGTTCCCCTGTTCTAGCTGCATAAATCAATATCTCATTGTCTATGTTGAGTTTAGTAAATTATTGTATTTTTCCTAGTTTTATTATCTCTTTTTAATCTATGCTCTCAATGATGCTTCTGTTTGCGAAAGAATGTTTATGCCCCTTTGCTTCTGTTACGAAATTCCCCTAATTTTAGTTGATATAATATTTTACCATATCTACTAAAATTTACCTGGTTCGATATGTAGATGAACTGGATATTTAATTTTTACAATATAAACGTGAACAAATTTATTCGTTTGTACTCCCGAAATCTTTTATGTCTTTTTTACCTGTCAAATGTGCTTTTCCTGATTTGATTAGTCTCGGATTGGGTTTGTCATCAGCACAATGCGATGCTGCTGCTTCACTCAAAAGTTATTTCGTAGAAGTGAGTTTGCTCAAAAAAAGTATTTAAGGTCCCATACCTGTCGCCACTTAGTTCATGTGGCTTGAAACTTCAATTGCTTGAGTTTGAAGTAGAAGTTAATCCGTGAACTAGTTTTGTAAGGTCATCATGAAATAAAGACGGGAGATATCAAGTATTGTTCAATATATAATAGAATCCGATTGACTGAAATATACATAGAAATGAAAATATTATTGCGCTGATGATTTTATCTTAGTGTAAAAGGAAGGGGGCCCTAAATTAACAGCCCCTTGAAAAATATAACACATGATAAAATTTTTCATCACTATCTTCATGATTTGCAAAATTTTTTGGTTAAGTAGATTCACAAATTCGGTTCCTATAGCAGGAAACCTCTGCCGAAAGGCTACTACTACAGTGTTATAGGGGAGGAAAAATTCTTGGACAAAGCAAGGGGTTGGGGTACGTGTAGGGGTAGTAAATAGGATCGAACACGTGGCTCGGGCACGCGCTGGTTTAGACTTGTGTTGTCTAAGCACGGTGCCTAAAAAAATCCGGGAATACGAGCATGCATGCGCTAAGCATGCAAACTTCATGGCCATGCAAAACTTCATCGCCGTTCAAGCACAAGCATATAAGCATACGAACCTTTATTTATTGTAAATGTAATGTATCCTTATGTAATTGTTTTGTTTAATAAATATACTATTTATTAAATACTAGATTATTTAATAAATAAATTATTTAAATATTTCTTAATTAGCAAATGTGATATAATTTAATAAGTTAAATTTTGAGTTTTTATGATAAATTATTTAATAAATGTATTAAGAGCTTAATTAACAAATATATCTTCGATTTTTAATTTTTTTTATATATATTTAAATGGTTCAATATCCAGGGACGGATGCAAAATTAAAGGGTAAGGGGCCAAAACCGAGTGTCATCAAAATAACCAAGTCGAAGGTGAAGTAAAACTAATGTTTCGAGCACTTTTTTGCTTGCGAATGTATTAAACATGACTGTTTTTCTATGACTCAATGTCAACTATTCATTTTACATGACAAACAAATTAATAATTATATATAAATATAATATGTTAAGTCACAATGCATATTTATTAGACAAATACATTGATAATAATATATGATGATATAAATTCTTATCTCTACCATAATTTTTTTTTTTTTACTATTTCAGAGTTGTTTATAGAAATGTATAAATATTACAATGTTTATACACTGGAGTGAAAGTTCGGAAATTATGAAACATCCAAAGATATTGTATATTCCGGAAATTCAATTTATTTTTAAGGGCTAAAATTGGCAAGGACTTTATAGCTTTAAGGGTCATTCTTTTTCTTTTCATTTTTTTTAGAAATGCAATAAATTAGAACCTTAAAACCCTTTAAACATTCATTTTGCTACTAGGGTTAAGTAAAAAAACCGCAAACTATAAATCGAAACACGAACTGAACCAAATCGAAAAATAGGTTTTTTTGCGAACTGTTTGGTTTATGGGTAGTTCGGTTATATACAAATGATTCATGGTTTGGTTTAGGAAAACGAACTAAACTGTATTTTTTCGAACCGAATCGAACCATTTAGTTAAATAAAAAAAATTATGGAATTATTTTGTACTTTTTTATATTTTTTTCATCAATTTTTGTAAATTTTATCAATTTTTTTATCTTGTTATTTTTTATTTTAATTTTGCATCAATTATTAAGATTAAGATGAGTGAATTCTATTTGAAATTTCATATTTCTTAGAGATAAAAATATTTAGTAAAAATTTAATACAAACGGTTTGATAGTAGATCGAACAGAATCAATTTTAATTAGGTTTAAAAAATTTATTAACTAAATCGTATGGTTAAGTTCGACTTAAAAAAATCAAACAATTATATTAGGTTTGGTTCGGTAAGGGGGAGTAAACTGAACCGTATCGAATCGAACCACACCTATCCCTAGTTGCTCCAATTATTTATATGTAGCTAATGGGAGTTAGAATTGAAAAATAAGTTATATATTAGAAAAAGTTTAACAAGGAAAATAATTATTTGTAAAATCTAAAATTAAATGAATATTGTGAGCACATTGCAGTATGCTATGTTGATGTAGAGATACGTACGATAGTGACTGTATTTATATCCACATGTACACAGTTAGTTGTAGTTAGTATACAGTAGTGTATATATTAGTTTTGTAACAAACTATCGGTTGAATGATGATTGACATTTTCACCTTCTCTTATTTCGCATCAATTTCTCTAATTCAATTCTTTACGAATCTTAATTGAAGCTAGTCTTATACGACAATCATTAAGACTTTCACATGGTATCAGAGCTAGGTTAAGCTTTGATTAGGTCAGTGTTTTTTTTAATAATCAGTTTGAGTTCCTATGAAGTATCATCACTTTTCAGTTCATCATGAGCTTAGGGTTAAAAGTTAGTATTAATGCTCCCATGTTCTTGAGTAATTCAGATAGTCTGAATATGAGTATAGGAAACATAATCTTTGATGACACAAATTTCTTAGCTTGGAATAGGGCTGTTAAGATGGCATTAGGGGCAAAATGAAAATTAGGGTTTATCGATGGTACGATAACTAAACCAATAGAGAATTCGTTGAATTACACTAAATGGATTAGATGTGATTATATGGTTCGATGTTGGTTACTAAACTTAATGAATACTGAAATCTTGCAAGGTTTTCTTTATGCAAAGTTTGCTAAAGAACTATAGAATGAAATTTCTGAGAGATATGGCAGTGCAACTGGGTTATTAATTTTTCAAATTCAGTATGAGATATGCAATTTTAAATGGGGAAATCTTTCTGTTGCTACTGATTATAGTCGAATGAAAAGACTTTAGGTGAGTTGGAAGTAGTGAATAGCTTTCCTAAGTGTGAGTGTGATTGGATTGATTACTGCAATTGTGATTTGAAAGATATTATTATTGAATATGAATCCTATAACAAGCTGGTACAATTTCTGATGTGTCTTAATGAGTCTTTTGATTTGGTGCATAATCAAATTCTATCCATGGATAATGTTCCAATTGTTAAGAATGCATTCTACTTGTTACAATAAGTAGAAAAGCAAAGAGAAGTTACTTCAATAGGGTTTGTTGAATCTGATACATTAGCTTATTTAGCAAAAAGGCTTAACAATGTTAAAGGATTTGTCAATTGAAGGAAGAATAGGCTTGGTATAGGGAAGCTATTTTGCAGGCATTGCAAGACTGACAATCATATTGTTGAGGATTGTTTTCAAATCTTATGTTATCTTGATTGGTATAAGGGGAAATGTATGATTAGAGGGAAAAATTCTACACAATACAAGGCTTTAACTAATGCAGTCGAAACACCTATTGAATGTTTTGATGATGTAGGGTCTAGAACTTTTAGCAAGATTGGGAGTATGGATAAAGATGCATATGAAGAAATGTTTCATGAGTTTGTTTAGATGATGAAGGATAAAGAAGAGCAAAAAGTTATAGCTAATGTAGTGCAGCTGGACTTTGCGGTAATTCTTGTAACTTTACTTCTTATTATAGCTCCTTGCATAAAAATGCTAGTTTTTAAGTAATTGACACTGGTGCTACAAATCATATGTGCCTACATTCTTTCCTTTTTTGTATGCTACATAAATTAGATAAACCCATTTATATTAAACTACCCGATGGTAGACATATACTTGCAAACCATACTGGTACCATTTCCATAAACAGTAAGTTTATCATTCATGATGTACTTTTTGTTCCCTAATTCACTCATAATCTTTTTTTTGTGCTAAAGTTGATTATAGATTAGAACTTGTTAGCTTTATTTAACAAAACATCATGCCTGTTTCAAGACCAAACAACTAAGATCTCATAGCAGTAGCTAAGGCATTATATGGACTATATGTCTTACAAGTTGATCCAAGTACTAACAGTACTAGTTCAACGAATAATGGTAAAGAATTAGTGTCGGTTCATTCTTCCTCAGTAGCTAAAACTGATGTTTCTTCTTTACACTTGTTACATGCTCGTCTTTGACACATTTCTTATTCTAAAATGAAGCATTTGTATTATTGTAAACATCGGAATTTGAAGTCTTTCTCTTGTCCTTTAGTGAAATTCCATAATTTGTCTTTTAACAAAAGTTCAAGTGAATCTCTTGTTGCATTCCATTTGATTCATTGTGATGTTTGGAGGCCTTATTCTATTGAGTCTATTTTGGGTGCTAAATATTTTTTTTTCCATAGTTGATGATCACACAAGGTACACTTGGACACATATGTTCAAATATAAAAGCTACATTTGTTCTCTTATTAAACATTTCCTATGTTATGTTAAAAATCATTTTGGAATAATGCCTAAAGTCATTAGGATAGACAATGGCATGTAATTTCTATCAAGAGAGTGTAAAGACTTGTTCCTTAAGATTGGAATATTTCATCATAGGACCACCACTTATATACCTAAAAAAAATGGAGTAATAGAGAGAAAGCATAGGCATCTCGGGTGTTGAGATTAAATGCTACTTTGCCAAAGAAGTTTTGAGGAGAGTGTGTATTAACAAGAACAAACTTAATCAATAAGATGCCAATGTGATCTTTAGGATGGAAAAGTCCTTATGAAAGGCTTTGTAGTGGTCTACTAAATTATAACAATTTGAGGATTATGGGATGTTTGTGCTTTGTCCTAGATCAATTGATAAGCTTGAAGCTAAAGTAGCATAACGTGTTTTTTTTGGGTTATACACAATGGCAAAAAGCACATAAGGTGTTTGATTTGGACAAACAACGTATATTTGTGTCAAGAGATGTTGTGTTTCATGACGACATATTTCCTTTTACATCAATAACAGTTCATGGTTCTTTTCCCCAATAATTTAGTATATCATCCTAAATAGCATGTATTATTTGAGTTTTTTTTATTGTTTTGATCATTCATCCAGTCCTTAACCTCCTTCTTCTATTCCTCAAACTTTTAAGCCTTTATTGTCAAGAATGTTTGATGGTGCTAATTATTCGAGTCCTTCTTTTGATACTATAGAGTCTAGTTAATCTTATTCCTTACCATGTGAGCATTTAAGAAGGTCCACAAGATCACATAAACCACCTCAATGGTTGCATGATTATGTCTGTTCTATTCATGCTAAACCTTATGTTGCTATTACAAACCTTGTTACTACTACAACCAGTTTTTCAGCACCCTATCCTTTGTTTCAAAAAGATAACTTTTCTTCACAACCATACGATTATGTAGCATCCTCAACACATGTGTTAACTACAATAGAACTACATTGTTATACTAAAGCAATGGTATATAAGGAGTGGATAAATGCAATGAATAAAGAGTTAGAGGCTTTTGAATGTAATAATATATGGGAATTAACTTAATTACCTAAAGGCAAGAAAGTTATAGGATGTAAATGGGTGTTTAAAGTGAAGTATAGGCATGATGGTACAATGAAAGATATAAGGTGTACCTAGTGTAAGACTTACAATCAGTTACCTAAAGTTTAACATGTAAAATTTAAGGTGATCGGTTAAAGGATCCGATCGAGCCTAAATTATCAAATAAAGTTAGAAATATTAGTAAAAGTGATTATGTAAGTTTGAATTTAAAAAAATAAGTAATAAAATAAAAAAATTTATAAAATTTTCAAATTTTAAGTATATAATTCGTTATTTATCGAAAATGCATAAAAATGCATTCCGATAATTAACAAATTGTTAGAGATAAATTACATATATACTAAAAATCATATAATGTCCTAAATAATATTTATGAATATTTATTTGTACTATATATGAATTCACATGGAGGTAAAAATACGCGTGATTACTTAAAATACGTGAAATGTGCTAAAATAATACTAAATAATTAAATAAAATTCATAAATAATTAAGGAAAAATCAAGAAAAATATATAAAAATGAGGAAATGTACAAAAGTGGGGCATGGCAATATGAAAATTAAAGAAAGAAATTAACCAATTAAAATGCAACAAATAGAAAGTGAAAAAAAAAAGAAAAAAATAAGATAATTGTCTTGTCTAATTAATGCACAATAATTCTCTAACACTTCTATAAATAGCAAAAAAATTTCAGAAGCTCATTTGATCATTTTGGAGAGTGAGAAAAATAAAGAGGACCGAAATAGTGAGTGTTTGGATTAATTACAAAAAAAATTACTCAAATCTGTGTAATTAGGGTCTTAAAGGGGAACCAACACCAGATGGGCACCTAGGAGAGGACGGCCACAGCTACCATACGGTGGTGGCAGCACCTAGATCAACTAAGAAGGCCATGGTGGCCAGAGCCATCCATACAGGTGAGTCCGATTTCTAACTCGATTTTGTTTAATTTGTAAAAATATTAAATATTCTTAGAAAATCATGAAACTTGTTATTATAGAATATTTTTGTATGTAGTTTTTAGAAAAATATTATTTTGATGAAAATATGTCCCATGATATATGATCCTTAAGAAATTATGAAAAACCAAGTGTGTTTCGGTTTAGAAATAAATGACCTTAGGAGTATAGTTTTGAATCCAAAATTTTTAGCCCAATTTTTTTTTTTTTTGTGTAGACTACTTAGATGATATAGAATAGTGCTATGAAGCCTGTTTTTAAAAATTAATTTTCAAAATTTTTAGATAATATTTAGGCCTTAAAATGAGGCATAAAATGGGTAATTTAGGGTTAATTAAGTAATTAAATGGTTAATTACTGATTTATTGAATAATTATATGTTTTAGGATGTTGAAATCTAATGAAGTATGATACTTGTAGCATTTAGGGTATTAGATGTAATTATTAGGCTAATTAAGTAGTAAATAAATAATAAGGAAAATAGTAAATTTTAAGTTTAATTTTGTAAATTAAGGTAATTAGGTGTAAAATCTGATTTAAGATGAACATAGACATTTTGAAATGATAATTGATATTGAGAGATAGTAATTAGAGTGATAAAAATATTATATGTGTATTATGTACACGATAAGTGATAGTACATAATATGCAATTATTGGAAATATAATAAATAGAAAATATTAGGATAAAAATCAATATTATATAAATAATAAGGTTATATAATAAATCTGATAGAAAACATAAATTTATGTAATTATATGAAATACGTAAAAAATTTTTACATTAGGAGTAAATTTGGTGTACTAATAACAATTTAAGTGTACTAAGTGGAATAAAATACTGACTAGGGGTAATGATGGTATTTAAGACATCTATAAGTAATGCGATTAGTTTCACATTATGAGTTGAAACAAGTTTCTAGGGTTCGGGTATAAAACAATACTTAGAAATCGAATTAGAATATAATTTAGAAAATCAATGCGGAAACTGAATTGAACCTAGCCCTAAACCCAGAATAATTGTAAAAGATTTGATTACCTAGATAATTGGATATATTAAACCCTAGACAAAAAATAACAATAAGTGTTATAGGATAAAACCAACCTATAATAGTTATATGAAAAACTGAAATCACGTATGTGTTATAAGGATAATCGGTGATGGCCTGAGTGAATTAGGCTTTGAGTAAGTGAGCGAGGAGTTGAGGTAAGTTAGGATTAATATGTTGCTGCATTTTAGAGGCTTGAGATTATACTTGGCTGTGCTTGTTAGATAGTTAGCTGTGTGCATGTGCTTGATTATGAGTGATGCTATGGTTCTATATGTTGTTTTGGCTTGTATTGTATGAAGTAATCGATAATCCTAAACTGAACTTAATAAAGATATGATCTATAAACATAAATCGAACCTGCATAACAATCCATTAGGGGAAACCTAGGATTCTCTGGCCAAATACCGACCTCTTCGAAAAGGATAGCACTGGATAGCACAATGGGTTCCTTTTTCATCCTTAGTTGAACTAAGTAACAGGTAAGAAAGTCGTGGTAAGGGTGAAGTCAATGGCTTAAAGGTAGTCGCAAGAGGAGTGGTATCTCCATTGCACAAGCCTAGGTTTGGTTGTGAGCTGTTGCATTAACGGTAACTCCTCAACCTGAATTAGAGTGGGTACAATTTCTCTAATCTCACGATGGGCCGAACAACATCATGTGATGACATTTGCTTGAACATGCATTGTACCAAATGATTTGGTTAATAACCTTATTTGTATTTGTGGTATAGTTTTAAGTCCTCCATCCTAATTTACTGAGTTGTGGTTGCTCACATCCCTATAGACGTCATTGCAAGTGTTAGCCAAGAAGCGCCTTATAATTACTCTGAAGCTAGCAACTGCTGAATCTTGGGGAGTAAGGAAAAATATTTGAAGAACAGACATATATTTTTAAGGTCTAAGCTCTTATCTTAGAATTTTTCATTTTTGAATAATGTACTACTTAGGAAATAGATTACAGTGAAACGTTGTAACCGTTAATTGTAATAATGGAATTCTAGTGTATATATATATTTTCTTACTTTCTTAGGTAAATGATTTATTTAAATTACGAACTGTTTAATTGAAAGCGGGTTAGTCGTGGATACTTTATGTAGATTGGGTCTAGGATAGCGGTTGTAGGGTCAACTTCTATCTTAAAATAATTTATACAGTGGGACTATTACAACTCTGCTACTTCAGGGCGTGACATCTAATTGCTAAGGAATATACTCAACAAGAAGGAGTAGATTATCATAAAACCTTTTCCCTTGTAGCTAAACTAGGAAGTGTTCATATTGTGTTTGCTGTTGCTATTTCTTATGGGTGGTCTTTACATCAAATAGACATTACTAATGCTTTCTTGCATAGGTATCTTGATGAAGAGATCTACATGAAGCTTCTTAAGGGCTATACTAAGTGTAGATACTTTATTTTTGCCATTTTTTTCGTTTTATTTGAGTCAGTTTAATAACTAAACAAAAAAAAAATTAAAAGAAAAAAAAGGGAAAATAAAAAATAAAAAAAGAGGGAGTCAAGTCGTGTCGAACCGAGTCATGTTGGATTGTTTAAGATCAAATTAGATAACGATATGTGATTAATTTAATAAATTTTAAGTCGTTAGAGAATTGAGTTTTATTAAAATAATTTTGGCTCAATCCGATTTAAAGTAAATTTTATCTAATTTATATTGAGTCGGAATAGACTTAGGATTTATTATATTAATTCTTGGGCAAAATCAAACTGGATCGGATCGGGTTGGAAAAAAATAGAAAGCTCGAATCAAGTAAGGTTTCTAAAAATTATGGTAAATTTTTAAAGAATTATTATTGAATCTTCTGTATCTTTGATAAAAAAATTCAGTTATAGGTTTATAAATAGAGATTTAATGGTAGAGTTTAGAGGGTTTTTAGTTATATAATCCAATCTCCACGTAACAGTTCGTACCCCCCCCCCCCCCCCCCCCCCCACTCTTCAATTACAACCTGAACAAATCCCCTCATAACGCCAGCTAATTTGAACACAATCGCCTGACGAACTCCAATTCCGTAAAGCCAACAGCCCTTGCCACATCCTCAACCCAACATGAAAACAATCAAACAGCTGCTACACTGCAATTCCACGACACGTCCCTAGCACTCAATTCCCTGACTACGTTGAATTGAAACTCCACGCCAACATTTACTTTCCAATTCCCTGACTCAATCCACAAAACTGAAAGCCCCTTCAACAATCCATAAAGGATCACGCCCCTAACATAATTCCCTAACCAGAATTCACGTTGTAGCTACATCCCCTGAGCCATTCCTAATGCCAATCCCTTCACATGACAAATCCAATCCAACGCTAGCAGCAATCTAGACAACTCCCACATCCCAACAAGTAGCAACCACAAGTCCAATAAGCAATAGTTGCAAGTCCAACAAGCAACAGTCGTAGAGACAGGCTCTCTAACATCAACAAATTCACATATATAAAGCTTCACTCAACAACGGCTAATGCAATCTGAAATCAACAATGCCATGCCAACCAAAATCAACAACATAAACATACGACACATGCTCCAACTCATACAGCCCCACACATGTAAACAGGAACACACGCCTGACGCTATTCACTTGCATACACAATCCCGACGCGAACACAAGCACGATACCCAGATGATCACGACGTATGATTACGCACGATGCATAGGTAAATTTTATTTTATTTATTTATTTTTTATTAGTTAGTTCAATTATTTCACTAACCTATTTTTTTTTAGTACAGGTTTTTATTATTATTATTATTTTCATATTGCATGATATTTTTTAGATAATTCCAATAAAATTTAGTTAAATTGAGATTTTAGTAAAATTGTGTTTTTTTGGAAAAGATATGTATCGGAATATGTGTCTTGTGGTTGTTTTTTGAAAAATAAGCGTATTGAGATACGTGTCTTATGGTTGAGATTTGGAAAAGATAGGTATCAAGATATATATCTTATAATTGAGATTTAGAAAAGATATATATCTAGATTGTATTTTAGTAGATTTTACAGTTAGGATTCAGAAAAGATATCTTTTGACATGTAATGTTTTTTTAAAAAAAAAAATCTTAATCAAAGTTTTTCAAAAAATATAGTTAGTTAGGATTTCTTTAATTCGGGAAAATTAGATTTCTTAGTTTTTTTTTAAATAATAAATTGTTAAATAAACGTAAACCTATCTCGGTTTTCAAAATAAAAAAAATTCACTTACTAAATATTTTATAAAAAAAGAACTACGATCGGTTTGATTTTAATTAGTGGATACATAAGCATTTTTGGGGCAACCATATAAAAAATAATTTTTTTGCTTCTTTTTAGAAAATTTGTAATAAAAAAAATCATTTTAGTTATTCTGTACAGTTAGGCATATTTTTAGTATTTTTTTAGGAAATTATAAAAATAAAAGTCTATTAATTTTTCTTTAGTTTTTACATGGTGACTTAGTCTTAATAGGTTAGCCCCCGAACTTGGTTTTGTTTATTTTAATTTTCTAAAAATCTTTTTTTTAGAAAATCTGCAAATTAGTGGTCAAATTAGGGTTTTCCAACTTAAAAACCCTAATTTCATTTTTTACTAATTGAACTGGTTGACAACTGTAATCTTTAAACTTTTTTAGAAAAATAATTCTTTAGTTTAATGTCAAATGACTTATATTAAGCAAGCTAAGCTTGATATAGGTTAAATTAAAGAAAACCAAAATACATATCGATATTAAGGCTTTACCAAATTAAGTTTGCAAATTAAACCATCTTTATATGGTTTGAAACAAGCTTTACGACAATTGAATTTAGAAATTTTTAAATTTCTCATTGCAAATGGATTTGAGCGATCTCATCATGACTATTCCTTGTTCATTCATCATAATTCTTTGGGCATAGTTATTATCTTATCATATGTCGATGATATGATAATAACAAAATTAGGTACAACTTTTATTGTCATTATTAAGTCTAGACTTGATCATGAATTCACTACAAAGGATCTTGGTCTTTCTTGGTTTTTCCTAGGCTTGGAGTTATGTAAGATAGATGAAGGACTTTTTATTAACCAAAGGAAGTTTATTTTAGACCTACTTGCTAAAGTTTGCCTCATTGGTTGCAAACCAACGAAATTCCTATGCTGTAAGGTTTAAAACTTGATAAAACCACAGGGGATTTATTTTAGATCCTTCCTGTTATAGGAGACTCATTGGTAGACTATTATATGTCACTCTTACACAACTAAATGTCTCATTTTCTGTTTAATATCTTAGCTAATTTATTTCAACTCCTCATGTCCTACACTATTAAGTATTATTGCATCTCCTCTGTTACTTGAAAGGAACATTTCATCATAGTCTATTTTATGCTGTTAATAATGATCTTCATTTATCAGCTTACTTCGATGTAGATGGAGGCTCAAGTAAATTTAGTTGTAAGTCTCTTACAGGATATTTTACTTTCTTGGGACATTCACTTGTATCTTGGAAAACTCAAAAACAATCTATTGTGTCCATTTCTACTACTGAAGTCGAGTATCGAACTTTAGAGTTTACCACCAAAGAAGCTTTATGGGTTTCTTTTATTTTGTATGATATAGTGGTACCTGTATCTTTTCTAATATGCATGCATTGTGACAATAGATTGACTATTCTTATTCCCTTTAATTGATGTGTTTACGGTCACACAAAACACATTGATATTGATGTTCCTTTTGTGCAAGACCATGTATCATAAGGATTTTTCCATTTGCAGCATTTCTCATCACATGATCAAGTAGCAGATTTACTTATCAAAGCTTTGTCTAAGAAATGATTATGTACCTTATGTTCCAAGTTAGCCCCTTTTCCAAGTCCAACTTGAGAGATGGTTGGGGTGGGGTGCGGTGGTGGTGGTGAGTACACTATAGTAAGCTATGCTGATGTGGAGCAAATGTAAAGACGCATAGGATAGTGATGGTATTTATATCCGTGTGTACATAGTTAGTTGTAGTTAGTATATAATAGTATATATATTAGATCTGTAATAAACTATCAGTTGAATGATGATTGACATTTTCACCTCCTCTTATTTCACATCTATTTCTCTAATTCAATTCTCCACGAATCTTGATCGAAGTTGGTCTTATACGATAATCATCAAAACTTTCACAAACATGACGTGATATTTTTATTTCACCAAATTCCTTAATTATAATATATATAGTATAATACAAAATACATGTTATCTTATAGATAAATATATATGATATGGGTGTCATAATCACAAATTATATATCATGCATATATATAACTTAGACCTATGGTTTATAATATGTTTGACTATATAGATTAAATTATGTTAATATAATTGCTATCTATATAATATATATAAGTTAGAAGATATTTAATTATACAAACCGTAAAATGTTTATAAATTATAGTGTTTATAAATATTTGTTATGTAAAAGAATATAAGAAAACAATTGTGGAAACTAAATTGAAAAACACGATAAAGAAAGGTGATAAAAAAAGTATGGTAAGTTTTACTTTTCTTTTTTTTTTTTTTTTTTGACCATTGGTGAGTTTTACTTTTCTAATAAGATTGAGTAGATACAAATAAGAGAAATTCTTTCATTAATAGAAAAGTAATATTTTATTATTATTATTATCTTAGAATAAAATGGTCTGTGATAATCACTTAAGAATCGTCAACAGCTACATTGTTTTATTAGGAATGAATCAATAATTTGTTTTTTCAAGTTTATAACATTTGTAAAATATGTTATTATAACCACCATTAACAAGAAAAATTAAATAGAGTACTTCTCACACCACCCCTTTTTTTTTTTACTAATCACGCCACTTTTTGATTTTAGTCTTTTCACATCTTTCAAATTAATTCTACCTGTTTAAAGTTTATGCAGTTACGGAAAAGGACAAAAGATATACGGTTGGTTGGATGGACCGTGGTTGATTTATTTTGGAAAAAAGAGAAAAGAAATTAGAAGATGCCAGACTTTTAAGTTTTGCGGATGGAAGCATGAGGCTGCGAAAAAGGAAAAATGAGGTAAACCCAACAACTTATTTACAGATACCTTAAGAATCTTTTTGTGGGCTGGGGGCCATGGACCCTTGGGACCCCCTTTAAACCAATCTTATCAATATAATTACAATAAAAAATATAAATTCTTATTTACATGTTAATTTATTCTACATATACTGAATTAATGATGAAGTTAAAAGCGAAATTAATAAACTTTAAAAATACTAATAAAATGTTAATTGTAATATTATGGATTTTTTTGCTTAATCTTTTGCAGATTGACTTAATTAAACGTTAAATTACATATTTATTAGTCATTTTGCAAAATGAATACCATAAAAGAATTTTTTTAGTAAGATAATCCATTTACAGAAAAGGTAAAACGAGGGAGAGGAGAAAGCATTAAGCAACATCTTTATTGAGAGCTTTGCATAGGATCATACAAATTTTGGCCAATGTTAATGGAATATTAAAAAAAAAAAGGAAAAGGAAAAAGGAAACTAGAAAAATGAGATAGAGAGACAAGTTAATCACAATCATCCTCATCACCCTTACCTTCTTCTTTAACCCCCTCATCACTTGACAAGATGCTTAGTGGTGAATTTGAGCTGCTTGATACCATATTGCTATTAGTATCTAGAACTTAAGAATATGGATGTTCCCCTTAATTTCAGTCTTGAGCATCAGTCTAATCCTTTAAGCACATGCAGGTTTCAACCATCTCAAGATTGAGTGAAAGACGGTGGGAGTTAAGGACCAGCCCACCCAAACTAAAAGTTGACTTAAAAGAGATCGTTGAAGTCAAAGGTGTTAGAATATCCTAAATCACAAGGGAAAGGATTGGTATCATGTGTGACTTATTGGACCACCAAGAAAGAACGTCAAAATTATCCTTTCCATGCTCATCCTCCTTCGTCTCTACACTTGATTGCACTCATACATTAGTGGCTTACCAAATTTTGACTAGCATCAGAGGTGCTCTTCGCATTGCTACTATTTCTTGCAATCTATTTGCTTAAAATGCATATCGAATGCATGACTGTTGGGCCACATTGGTTGGGATGAATGATGCGGCTTTTGCCTATGGAAAGCGTGCAAAGTTCTGAGCATATTGTACACTCCATCATCAAGCGTAATTGCTTGATAATGAGCATTTTCAACCCTAACGCTTAGGTAGAACTCCTGGAGGAGATCATGGGTAGTAGAAACTTATATTCTGGATTTAACATAGTTGCCACATAGAAAAGCAAAGGAAATTGGCCAAAGTAATTCTTGAGTTTTTCAATTATACGTCTCATGGTAGACTAGAGGACAAGAACACTTCAGCATTTCAACAACACGTCCAACATGTCAACTAAGTAAGGGAGAACAAGATTAATCATAGGGCAATATGAGTCGGATAGGTTTTTTATCACCATTAAGAAGGCTCTCGAGATTGCTTTCATTCTTTTGCATATCTTTTAATCCCTTTCAATCATCAAATCGAGGGTGATATCAGGATTGGTAGTAACAAAAAAGTTATAAAAAGCGGATAGACTATCCTTGACTTCATACACATGTGTGAACATCTTATATGTTGAATTTCATCTCGTGGGTAGTCAAGGGGTAGAATTTGCTAATCTTCATTCTTGCTATTGCCCCCTACAAACATTATAAAACTTGGAAAGATTCCTTTTAGAACCACGCATAGCATTAATTGCATACCGGATCCTTACAATATGAGGGGTCATACCATAACCCCTTTAATTAGCATTTATTATTAAGTTGAAAACATGGCAAACACATTAGATGTGGAAGAAGTTCCCATCATAAGTCAGATTGAACATAGTCTTTAACGGTTGGACTGCAGTTGTATTGTTGGAGGCATTATCAAAAATAATGCTGAACGCTCTCTAAATGTTGTATGTAGGGGTAATGTGGATGAGATTAGAGGTGATTGCTTGAACTGTATGGGATTAGGGAAGAAAATGAAAGCTGTTATCTTTCTCTATAATGGCCATTCATCTATCGATCTAGTGTGTGGTAACGTACATACAGCTATCATCGATAGTGATTACTGGCGACTTCTAAACATCAGATGTGAAAGAGATGTTGTAAAAAGGCAAGATAGATCCATGGCGATTATATATTCAAATCAAAATAGAAACATGTAAACAAAGGTTGTAAATGAAAACGAGTGAATTATGCACTTGTATGATAGGCTTAATAGCTTTTCTACTAAAGCTTGATACTTTTCGTTGAAAATTGTAATTGTTTCCTTTTTTAAGATCTATTGATTCGTGTATTGGTACTAGGGTCATAACTTATCCTTCTTCCACTTTCCAAAGTGAGATTGCCTTGCTATGTGGAAAGGTATCCCTGTTAAAGCCATCATTTGCACAAGATGTTCTCATGCTTCATCATTGTTGAAAACGAAGTTTGAAGGGTTACTTGTACTACATGTCGCCTCATTAGGCTTTCCATTGACTCTCACCAATATTTGATTTCTTTTTTATGCATTTCGAGATGTTGCCTTAAGTGACCCATACTAAATTTGGACTTATTGGATAGATTCTTCTTACAAGTCAAACAGTAGGTGGATTTACCAACGAAAAGGATTAAAAACTATTCTCAACATTAGGCAATTTGCTTTTACGTCTCTTACTCCCGCCTAAGGATTTGAGCTTGATGGGAATGGACTTTGCATTGCTTACTTTGTTAGTACCAATGGATGAAGTAGGTCCTTAACTAGAAATACAAATTTGCTGTTGCATATCGTTTTTGCTTCACTTGTTATAATAATAAACTTAAAGGAAATATTTAATTCACAATGTTACAATAAATATCTCTGACTAAAATTACCACTTGTCAATAGAAGCTGGTCGTATGTTTTATTAAGGACCGATTTAAGTGTCATATGTGCCGTAATGGTATTCTCCTCCAGGTATATTGTACATTCGTGGGTTATTATTGGGACTCCCGAACGTAGGTGTAAGGAATTTGGGGTTTCGGAATTGATTCATTAAGTTAGTATGTTCTTGGTTAAGACAAGTCGAGTATGTTAGGAGGCAATAAGCTCAAGTGATAAGTGAACATGGGCATGTTGAGTGACAATGTAGGAACATAGGCTCCAAATGTCAAAATTTTTTACCATTAGGGAGCCAACACGCCTACATTGGGGGATAATGTTACAAGTGTGGAAACTAGCTCTAAATCGCTCTCGCATAGCTAATGTTTGTTTAAAGGAGGTGGTGGTGAATTTGAACAAACATGAGGGTGCTTAGATTTCTTACTCTTGGATTTGGACTTAGCACGAATCGCATTGGAAGAGTCTTCCCTTATGATGAATTCGACAAAATAGCAAGATAATGATGAAATTAGAATGTTTATAAGCTTAGAATTGCAATATAAGAGGGCTAGAAGAAGAGAGTAAGTTGTGTGGAGTAAAGTAGGCACATTTAGCGCCTTTTATAAGCAAAAAAATTTTGAGTGTTGGGTGACAATGTGGGGATGTTAGCTTCTAAAGTTCAATTTTTTTTAACCATTAAGGGGTTAATGTGCCCACTTTATGCATCAATGTGGGCATGTTGCCACCCAACGGTAAAAAAAATTGTAATGTTGGGGGATAACATAGGCATGTTATTTTCTCTCCCAATTGAAAAATTTGTTGGGTGGCCTTGCTAATTTTTTAATTGGGCTGGAAATAACATGCCTATGTTGGGGCCTAAAGATACTGTGGCTATGTTACATTACTCCATATATATATGCCTAGCGTACCAAATGCCATTTATTTGCTTTACGTTCTCTTATGTACCTATGGTCGTCTATATGCTTTCCCCCCCTCAACCAATGCTAGGTTTAATGCTTAAAATCTCATAATATTTTCTTAAGAAAATAGCCTTGAAGAGGAAATTGATTGAACAATCCCAATCCTAATGAGTTTAATGACTTGGGTCTTCACTTATTCGTATGGTGAATAGTCGTACTCCACTTATCCCAACCAAGGATTGAATCAGTTTTGGAACCTTAGGTTCCTTACACCTATGTTCGATGGTCTTGATAATACCCACAAATATACAATGTACCATCGTGAAGAACATTAGGCTAATGCTTAGGAAGGGAGGGGGTAGGGTATGAATTGAGTATTATGACAATTTTTTATTTTTTTTCAATTTTTAATCTCAAATTTAATCTAAGGTTTGACTAGTAAGAGCAAGATGTAATAATTAATAATAAATACAAAAAAATAAAGAGGAAGGGATAGAAAAATTGAGCTTAAATATAGCGTGGAGTCTAAACTGCCTTTATTCTCTATGGACCAATAATTGCCTCCAATGAGGACTTCACAATACTTTATCAATCTCATTAAATTTATGCTCCAAAAGTTACACAAGCCAATTCAATCACAAATACACATAATAACTACATAAGTGTAGTGCTTTTACTCTCTAAGCATTGCAAAATATAAACGATCAAGCACTACACTCTCAATCTCTCTTGATTGACATTAATAAAAAACGTAAGAGATAAATAATGAGTAATAAAGTCAAGGAAAGTAAGAGAATATCTTTTTTTTTAGGAGGATATTTGATCTTGGGTGTCCTTGGCTAGGCTGTTGAGCTTTTATACTATCTCTATGAGTGCTTCCCATTATTGAGCATTAAATACTCCAATAGTTAGTAAAAATAGGCCCATCATAATGGTTTTAGTACCTATTGTCATGCTAGTTCCAAAGTCTTTTATCAATGTGACAACTAGCAAGTAAACCGTCATGATGTTTTAGTGATCAGAATTGAATTCTTCTTTTAATCTAAAGCTCTAAGTCGTCATGCTAGTACCCTTCTACTACCATCAAGACAATAGTGAAATCATCAATGCTTTCACATGTTTTCAAGCTCCAAACAGGCAAAACATAAACATTATTATACAATTCATCATCAAACAAATTTACTTCACTTTTAAGACCAATATTTTCGATATTTTGAAGATATAATTGCATGATATAGCAAGATGAAACTTATTTTCAATTAACTCATCATGTGCACTTTGGTTTTGTTCTTATCAAAATCAAGTAATGAACCCTTAGGTTCAATAAATCGGTCCCTCATAGGACACATGATCAGCTTCTATGACAAGTGGCAATTTTAATTAGGTTTGGTTATTGTAACATTATAAATTAAATATTTCCTTCAAGTTTATAATTATAATATGTAGAGTAAAACCGATATGTAACTGCAAATGTGTATTTTTCACCAAAGATCTACTCTATCCACTAGTGCTAATACGGTAAGTGATACAGAGTCCATTTTCATCCTGCCTGAATCCTCGGATAGGAGTGCGAGACATGGAAATCAAATTGGCTAACGTTGGCAATGCTTTTTAGTCTTTTTAGAAGGTAAATTTGCCTAACGCCTGACCTATAGTAAGGGTCTATTTAGTAAGTCTAAATCTAGTACTGGTCACTTAAGGCGACATCTCAAAGGGCATCAAAAGAGAAATCAAGTCCTAGTAAGAGTCGATGGAAATCCCGATAAGGCAACATGTGGTATAAGCAACCCTTTGGATTTCGTTTTCAATAATGAGGAAGCATGAGAAGACCTCGTGCAAATGATGGCTATAATGGGGATATCTTTTCATGTTGCGAGACATCCTCGCTTTCGAAATGTGAGCGAAGGATAAGTTATAGCCCCAGTACCAACATGTAGGTCGACAGCTCATAAAAAAGGAAACAATTATAGTTTTCAATTAAAAGCGTCAAGCTTTGGTAGAAGAGTTGCCGAGCCTACCATGCAAATACATAATTCACTCATTTTCATTAACAACCTTCATTAGTACGTTTCTATTTTGGTTTGAACGTGTAATCATCGTAGATTTGTCTTGCCTTTTTACAACATCTCTTTCATATCTGATGTTTGGAAGTCATTGGTAATCGTTACTGATGATAGTTATATGTATGTTACCACACACTAGATCAATAGTGAATGGTTTCTCCCCAAATCCTACATAGGTCAAGCAATCACCTCTAATCTCATCAACACCCCATATACATAACATTTAGAGGGTGTTTAGCATTAGCTTCGACAATGCTTAAAAAAATACAGCTACAATTGGACCGTTGAAGATAGTGTTCGATCTAACTTGTGATGGGAACTTCTTCCACATCCATTGCATTTTCCATCTATACAACTTGGTAATAAATGTTGATCTCGAGAGTTGTGGTTTGACCCCCTATATAGGATCCATGATGTGGATGGGAGTTACGTAACCAATAAAAGTTGAAATATTTAGGATTACACAATGAAAAGAAATAATTTTTTTGGATTTTCTACTTAGAGAACAAATAAAAATAAGAGATATGGATCAATATTGAATTGGATATGACGCACCAATTTAATAAACGAACTAATTTGATTAATTCCTTCAATTGATATAACTCACAATTCTAGAGATCAATCAGGTCGCAATCATAATCCGATATGATTCATAAATTATAAGGATGGGGTTTTCGAATCAAGCATATGATATGAATCACAGATGTTCAATACGAAGAAAATGTCACCACAATTTTAAAAGATTGATAAGATAAGGAAATGGAGAAAAACTCTCATTAACAAATTCAATGGTTGATGTCAATAACTCATCTCTCCCCCTTTACAATGATGTTTATAAGCCTATTTATAGTACCTTTCTAGGGTAAATAAATAAGGAAATAATATAAATAAAAGATACAAATTAATATTACAAAATTTAAAGTTATGGCATGACTACGTTAGGTTCATGCCCAGGAACTAGCCTATGCTTCTCATGCCTCCAAGTTTCATTTGATTTTCGCAAGAATTTCCCAAATAGTAGGGCTCATGGCTAGAAACATTATCGTGTTTCTTGGGCATGGTCCTCTCAGCCTTGCTTCTTTGCACTTGACTTAAACTTTGGCTTCTGGCTTTGATCATATGAGTCGATGTTCTCATCATTACCTTTACTCAAGAAAAAGATTTAACCCAAATCTTGGATCAGTATTCCTCTTAGATCGAATACTAACATGCAAAACTCAATGAGGATTAAATATGCTAGATTCGCTAATTGCTTCCATAAATCCTCTCTAGAACAATATTTCCTAGAGCATCTCAACATTAACTCTAAGAATGAATAAGCTTTTATCTCGATAACTCTTGTCAATAGCTAAGAATTGTTTGAATGATTCATACCATTCATCATGTGGCCTTAGTAATAAGTTCAACAATTTCAATTTAGACCCATTCCATTTATCATGAACCTTATCTATAAGGCTCTTACAAATCAACTGCAAATTAAACCCATTTGATGGAATAAAAATTAATGACTGGCCCCTGGCACTCTAGAGGAAGCCAAACTTCTTATAGTCTAAATTACAATTTGCTTCCTCAATTATAGATTCTTGTAATTCTAATCTTCCAAAGTACCCATAAAGTCTCAAACATCTATAAATTGTGATTTCCTTCACATACTAACACCAAGTGTTAAGTAAGATGCCTCTCTAACTTAGATAACAATTAATAAATTCACAAATAATTCCCATGAACATTCTATATGGTCTAATAGGTACAATGGATCACAACACGCCACTTTACCATGCAATCCCATAAATAGACCAAAATATGTTAGTAAAAAAAGTGGAAGGTTTGAACAGAAATACCTATAATTACCATCAGCCTTAGGAGTCAATAGCATGGTAACTATATGGAGAATTACATTGGATTCTACTACTGAGCTTTCTAACTCATCCTTCACACTCCTACTAACAACCTTCGGCTCTTCATGCTCTTCTTTCTTAAGAATCACAACTTTTCGCTTTGGATACCAAAAGCAAAGTTCCTATTCTTCATATACTTGAAGCACTTCTTCTTGACGACCTTCTTCTCAATTTTAATGATGCTAAGAACCTATTTCTTTTTAACCACTACATCTTTATGCTTATAATACATAGGTATGGGTATGAATTGATTTTGCATCATATCTTTCAATTTTTCCCATAAAGTCAACTCCCTCATACCTTATCCTTACCTAAAATTCTGCATAGTTGACCACTAAAACTTGGTAGTTGGCATGCCCACTAAATTTCTCAATTGCTAAGTGTACTCTTTCAGGATCACCAATTCCTTACCAATCTAATACCCTTTCTATTTCATCTAGCAAATCCCAAAATTCATCAAGTATAACTAAGTCATTGAAAGATGGAACCTTTGGCTAGACCTTTTCTACCATACCCATAGCTTCAGATTGCCTTTCTTCATCTTTATCTTTAATCTCTTCTCTATTAAGATCTAGTGACAAGATCTTAAGATCCTTGGTAACAGACCTTGATGTTTCTCAATAATTTTCTTCTCTTTTTGTGAATGCATCTTCTCTCCATTGAAAAGATTCCCAATAAATACTTACCATGATATATATATTTTTTCTTTTTATTTTCAAACCTTAACTTCCCAAATTACCAAAAGATTAAATTCAAGACTTACTACTACTGAAGTGCTTGAACTACAACTTTGATATTAAGTTGATGTGGATGAGAGTCGTGTAGCTAATAAAGGCTAGAATCTTTAGGGTTAAACAATAAAAAGAAATAATTTTGTGGATTTTCTGTTTAGAGAACAACTGAAAATAAGAGATATGGACGAATATTAAACTGGATATGATGCATCAATTCAATAAATGAACTAACATGATTAATTTATAGAATTGATATGACTCACAATTCTAGAGATCAATTAATCCGCAATTATAATTCAACATGACTAACGAACTATAAGAACAAGATTTTTGAAATAAGCATTCAATATGACTTACGGATGTTCAATGCAAAGAAAATGTCACCATAATCTTAAAAGATTGATAAGATAAAGAAATAGAGAAAAACTCTCATGAACAAATTCAATAGTTAATGTCAATAACGCATCTCTCCCCCTTTACAATGATGTTTATAGGCCTTTTATAGTGCCTTTTTGGGGTAACATAAATAAGGAAATAATATAAACGAAAGACACAAATCAATATTGCATGACTACAACTAGTTTCACGCTTGTGAATTAGCCTATACTTCTCATGTCTCAAAGTTTTATTCGATTTTTTTTGCAAGAATTTCCTAAATAGTAAGGTTTATAACCGAGGAACATGACTATGTTTCTTAGGCATAGTCCTCTCTTGACTTGAACTTGAACTTTGGCTTCTGGCTTTGATCATATGGGTCGATGTCTTCATCAACTTGGTATGTAATTAATGCCATGTATGCTTCTAAAAGGAAGCTCGTTGAGTTTTATAATGCCTGTAAGCGGCAACAACGAAAACATGGATAAGCTAATTCCACCGACTGATTGCCAACGAGGTAGAATTCAACATATCAGATGCTTGCATATGTATACAAGGTCAAGGATAGTTTATCCGCTTTTTATAACTTTTTCATAGTTACCAATCTTAATGTTACCTTGGACTCAGTGATTGAAAGGGAAGATATGCAAAATAATGAAGGCAATCTTGAAAGCCTTCCTAACGGTGATAAAAAAAACTTGTCTGGTTCATACTATCCCATGAGTAATCTCGTTCTCCCCTACCTGGTTGACATATTTGATGTATTGTTGAAACACTGAAATTTTCTTGTCCTTTAGTCCATTGTGAGAGGCATAATTCAAAAACTAAAGAATTACTTTGGCTAATTTCCTTTCCTTTTCTATGTGGCAACTATGTTAAATCCGTGGTATAAGTTTTCCACCACTCATGATTTCTTTTGAGACTTCTACTTAAGTGTTGGGGTTGAAAATGCTCATTATTAGGCAATCATGCTTGACGCTAAAGCACATAATATGCTCAAAACTTTGTACCCTTTGGATAGGTAAAAGTTTCATAATTCATTCCAACTAATGCAGCCTAATAGTCATGCATTTGGTATGCATTCTAAATGAAGTAAATAGATTGCAAGATGTAGTAATGATGCAAGGAGCACCTTTGATGATGGTAAGAATTTGTTGAGCTTTTGGCGTACAAGGTGCAGTTAAGGGTAGACATGGAAGAGGACGAGCATGGAACGGATAATTTTGATATTCTCTCTTAGTGGTCTAATAAGTCGTACATGATGCTAATCTTTCCCTTATGATTCAGGATATTTTGGCATCTTTGGCTTGAATAGTCTCTTTTGAGTAAGCTTTTAGTTTGGGTGAGCGGATCCTTAACTCTCATCATCTTTTGCTCAATTATGAGACCGTTAAAGCCTGTATGTACTTAAAGGATTGGATTGATGCTTAAGATCAAAATCAGGGGAACATCAGTATTCTTGGGTTTTGGGTACTAATTGTGATACGAGCTAGAGCCGCTTGGATACACTATCAGGCATCCAATTGTATGATGTGGGAGGTAGAGAAGAAGGTAAGGTGATGAGGATGATTATGACTAACTTGTCTCTATATCGGAATTTTTCAAGTTTTCTTTTTAAATATTCCATTGACATTGGCCAAAATTTGTACAATCTTATGGAAATTTCTCAATGACAATGTTGCTTAACGCTTTCTCCTCTCCCCCATTTTACCTTTTTTGCAAATGGATTATCTTACTAAAAAAATTATAGTATTTATTTTACAAAAAGATTAATAAATACATAATTTAACGTTTAATTAAGTCAATCGGTAGAAGATTAAGTAGAAAACATATAATATTACAATTAATATTTTTAAAGTTCATTAATATTCCCTATTAACTTCATCATTAATTAAGTATATGTGCAATAAATTAACATGCAAATGAGAATTTATATTTTTGTTGTATTGATATTGAACCATTTAAATATGTAAAAAAAATTAACAATCTAAGATATATTTGTTAATTAAGATCTTAATGCATTTATTAAATAATTTATCATTAAAAACTCAAAATATAACTCATTAGTCATTAAATTATATTACGTTTACTAATTAAGTAATTTGTTAAATAATTTATTATTTAATAAATGATATATTTATTAAAAAAATAATTGCATAATTTATATAATTATAAATTATTTAAATAAAGGCCTACGTGCTACCCATGTGCTTATATGCCTATGCTTGGTGTACTTGGGCTTTGTATGCTTGTTCCTAGTTCATGCATGGTTGTGCTTTTGAATTTCTTTTCATGCCTATACTTGAGTTGCATAAGTCTGTGCCTACGTAGGCTCGAGCCCATTTATGGTTCCTATATAAGGTATAGATTCTAAGGTAATTGTAGGATGATACATAATTAGTTATGATTTCAAAATTTAGGAACTTGTACTTTATAGGGTACGGTATAATTATGATTTCATACCTCATTTATTCTATACTGGCTCATCCTTAAAAAGAGCTTATGATAGTTAGTTTTCTAGTACGAGAAGTAGGTCCACCATATTGTACATATTTTAAGGTATGTTTATCTAGTTGAAACATAGAAGTATAAGGCTTTAAAATAGAAAATTAGGATACTATGTGGATTCCATTTTTTTTTTTTTTTGCTTATTGAAAAATTAATAAAATATATCCCTATTTTTACATACAGTCTTGGTTATTGTTATCATCAACAGATAACTTGTATCTTTTGATGCATCTAAAATTTTATGAGATTTTTTCGAGTTAAGATACTAGTAAACTTGGTAGAATCACGAGTTCATGATAGATTTTAATGATTTCACTTATTGTCTTTATTTAGGTTTAGTCGATTATATTAAAATTAAGAAAAACAATTGGACTTTTATAATTTAGAACAACCCCATCAAATAATAAATGAAATAAAATTGTATTTGCCTTTTTTAATTAATAATTTATGTTATAATGTAAGTTTTATCAATACTTCTATATATATTTTAGTTTTATACATAGTATAATGAGTTATGTTTGATTATTCATACAATGAGTTACATACAATGAATTCAAAATTGTAAGTTGGACAACCCCTTTGATTGTCAAAATCGCAATTCCACTACTTTAGACGTGTAAAATTCATAGAATCGTATAAAATCGTACAGAATTAATAAAATTATAAACTTATAAAATTGTACATTTAAATTCATAATTTTATGAAAAATCTATTCCATCATGCATAGCCTAGTCTAAAAAAATTTTATGATGATTGATATTAGCCCTAAAAAAGGTGGGAAAATATAATATTTATAGAATTGTGTTCTCATATACATACATACATATACATATATACCTACATGTATATCGTAATTAGCAACATGGGATTTTTGAATGAGATTCTTTATGCCTATTCGAATTCTTTTTACATCCATTAATATATTGTCATATTGAACACATTTGTATAAATGAGATAAACATTATATATTATTGTATAGCATAGTCACATCTCAAGACATTATTTGAGGATTGAAATTCTTGATCCAATATTCTTATTATTTAAAACTATTAATTAGAATTATTGACGGGCTATTTTGAGACATGGGCCCTTTAGGCCTATATTGCCTCATTTAGGATATGGATCGAGCTAATTGAGCTCATGTTTGACTTGTTAGAAGTTCAATCTAGTTCATCCAGACCTTTAATTAAGCTCTCCTCAAGAACCAGAGCTACTATGGTTTGGCAATCATATAGATAAAGCCCAAAATTCCTCATTAAGGAGTATGCTGCCTATCTACAAGTTAGTAAAACTTTTCATAGTGTTAGGATAGATATAGAAACACGTTCAAATTAATGGATAAGTATACCTTTCATAAATATCAAGATACACTTCCATATTTATCTCACCATCTTCCATTATAAATACCAGGTAACTCCCATTAGTAAGGGACATCTATACACAACCTATTGCCATCTTGCTATCATTCTGCTATAATTGTCTCTTACATTATCTGACTTAAGTATCGATATGGTTATACTAGATAATTTCTCGGCTATTCTACTTGTGTTGATTTGTTTTGTAGGCCCATCTAATATGATTTTCTACTAGTAGAATATTTAAGATGACATGAATAGATTCTAATAAATGTTTTTATAGCTTTTTTTTTGTAATGTTACTTATAACTATGATTTATTGTAAAGCAGAAAACAATCAAAAGAAAATAGTAGACTTAATAATTCAATTTTTTTCAAACCTTTCTTTGATAGATATGAAATGGAAGTTTTTTTGGTTTTGAATTTGAATAATTAATATTTATTACTTGAATTGAAGTGGTTGTTTAGAGATCCAAGGAAAGAGACTTTGAATTTGATCATTTGAAGTATTTAAAATGAAAACAAGAACCTTTTTTTTTTTACTTATGTCTTCATCTGAATTCAAACAGAGTGGACTCTCTCACTGAATCAAAAGTTTTAAGATGAAAAATTTCCTTGCGCTTGGAATAATTTTAAGCATATTCATGAAGCATCTTATATGATAGAATAAAACATCTTAAAACGAATAATGATTGAATAAAACCAAATATAAATGAGAATGCCTATTCATTGAAGCATCTTATGCATCATTATAAAAGCAGATATATTAATAGATTTTAGGGAAAATTACAAATAATCCTTTTAAACTTTGACCTCGATACAGATGTATCTCTCAAACTTTTAAATGTTATAAATAACCCTATTAAGCTTTAATATTGTATGCATATACTCCCCAAACTTTACGATGTTTCAAATAATTCTCTTAAAATTTGATAAATTGATAATATAAATGATATTTTTTTTTTCTTTTTTTCTTTTTAGTTTGAAGAATACGTACTAAGGTTAAAGTTTATCTGTTAAAATACACTTTGGTAAGTTTAATAACGTATTTCATTCAAAATCAAAGTTTATAAAGGTTATTCTACAACATTTAAAAGTTCATGTATATGTATATGAAGTTAAAGCTTGGGAAAATTACTTGTAACAATTAAAAGTCTAAAAAGTGTGCCTGTGTTGATATCAAATTTGAGAAAGGTCACTTTTATATTTTGTGCTATATTTTAATTTTGTTATCTGAAAGAAAAGTAATTATCTTAGAAACTTCTATATTCATTTAGTTGAATTGATCTTATATCAATATTGATTCCAATAACTAATAATTCGAATGGACCTGTAATAAGAATTTGTTACCTAGAGGTAAAGCTAATACTGTTTTCAATATTTATGATTTATGTAATTCAATTTCCTTTTAATGGCTATTGTTAAGAGTGAGAGGGTACATGATGGGTAGGGTATGAAACTCTATGCGTACCTATCCCATATGTATAAGTTTCAAAATTTTGCTATACGTACCCTACTTTATAGCACTCTAAAACCACTATGTGTGGTACAGGTACCCTATAAATTATATATGGTACAAGTACTTTGTAGAACTTATAAATATTTTTTCTTATAAATTTTAATATGGCTAGTTTTATTTATTTTCCTTTCCTTCTAATTTCTTTCATTTAATTTTATTTTTAATCATTTTCTATATCGATCATTATTGTATAAACATATCAATTTTAGTGAAATCTTGATCTCGACTTTAAATACGAAATAAATAATTGTAAATCGGACTCATTTGGGGGCTTGCCTTATTTTGGCAATAAAAATATTCTTATATTACAAATTATAATCTCTTAAATTATAATTAGCATCCATAATGATGTTTCAAGCCTTACAATTAATAAATCCTTATCTTTTTTCTAATTTTTTTTTCAAACCTAGTTTAAACCATAATTTTAGACAAGGGAAATATGTACAAACACTAATCTTAAATAAATCTTAACTTGAGCAACGTTACATAAATTTATTATGAGAATACGAAATATTTTCAAACTTAATACAAAGAAATTATTTTATTAAAAGAAAATAAGTTAATAACATGCCTTCTTTAGGAGGCTTTACATGGATTCTTTCTTTTTTAACTTTGGTAAAATTAGGCATAGTAAATGAAGAAGATGAAGTGAAATGAAAATGCAATAAAAAAAAGACTAAGGAGGAAGAGACTAATATGAAGACATCAAATTTAGTCTAGGTTTTTCATGAGCTGCATTTTTTTTTAAGTTCATACAAATGAAATAATATTCTTTTTTTATTATTAATTTTATTTAATTATTATAAGATAGGTACGGGATACTTTTTAACCTGTATCCTATATACTTTACAATACAAGTACTAGTAGGTACATGGTACCCTGACCTTATATCTATATCATATCCTGAAGGTACAGATTACAAAAAATTATTACTTAAAACTTATCTCGTGATCTTAAATACATATCCTAACCTCTTGATCAAGACAAGAGGGCATAGTAACTATCATTTATGTTTTTAAGTTGGAAGCTGTTTCAACTCAACAATTGTAAAAAATTGTGTCTAAGTGATGCATATGACAATATGTGATAATTAGAAATGAGTGTGATACTTAAGCTTAAGGAGTTATCTCACATATCAGACTAGTTTTTTGGGTTGAGCTCTTCCCTTAAACTTATATTATAATATTTGGTGTTCTCATTAAGAGGCTAATCCCATGGTAGGGGTGACTTTAAAAAAAGGTGACTTAAGAGTGGGCTACTTAAAAAATGGTTACTTAGTAAAATAGAGTGTTAACCGTTTAGAGTGAAAGAGAAGTGTGCTAATATGACAGTCTCATATAGAAAAATAGTATGGATAAAGCGTGATACTTAAATTCAAGGGAGCTAGAATCCACGCGGCAAAGAGCCCATAAAACCACGAATTTAGCCGACCCATTTGAGGTTGGTTTAACTCCTGGTCCTTATACTTGGTATTTCACCTTCTAAATTGATTTGTCTAAGTTTCAAACTTGGCTATGTGATTCGATGCTAAGGCATAAGTTTGCATTGTCTTGTGCCTATCTCTATACTTATGAAAAATAATTTCAACTGATCTAAATAAATCAAGTTGACATAGAAGTTACTTGAGCTCAACTCAAAATGTGCTTAAACTTAAGATTTCCTTAAGATCAACTCAATAGTAATTAAGCCATGTTCAATTTGAATTATTTATGTAGTCTATCAAGTTGAATTCGAATTGAACTTATTTAGCTTTTAAGTTTTAAGTAAACTTGTATCAAAACCTATCAAATTTTAGTTGAGTTTCAATTTTAATGTAAGCTAAATGAAAAGAAATAAACACTTTTTAAACGATAGAATATGAATAAGCTTAACAAACAAGCCTAAGCTTGTTAAATAGTACTTCAAATGTAGTTCAAAATCTAAAATTTGAAAGTTAATCTAGCATCATCAGCCCAAATGTTTGAACTTCAATATTTTACCGATTCGATTCAATTCGTTGCCTTACGATCTCATCCCACCTAAGAACACAGCACTTGTGCGCCTATAACCATCTATCAATTTCTAAAATCAAGGTCCAGTGCAGTCCAGTCACGCCGTCAATGGCACTTGCGATAACACCTTGCATGAAGCACACCCATATCACGACACATGCCAGCAGCCCTACAATCAAGCCGAAGCAGTTATTCACAAATGGCACCACTATATCCCTCTAGAACAAGCAAAAACCCTTCCTCTGATGATGACAAATCAGACAGCCGAAACGCTACGTCGATGGCTAAACTCCAACTATCAGACGTCATATGTATATTTATTTAAAACCAGACAACGACGTCGTCAAAAACACCTCCTACTTCTATTTCCCTCTCGTGAGTTTGTGTAAAATAATAATCATATGTAGTCGAGCAATCATAAAATAGCAAATTTCCACCTATTTTAATGAGTGACTTTTTTGTCCGCCGATAAATAAATTACGAGACTGATGTTCGTTATCGGATGATCCTGGAGTGTAATATATGATTCACATTTTGTATTTAAAGTTATGCATAACACGCCTATTAATGTTCAATATGCAACTACCGATACAGAGTCCGTGCATAATTATTTGACCAAATCACTATTACCAAATTCAATTAACTGAGGGCCAATTCGGTCGACTGATTTTGATCTCCAGGCGCCCCGCTCTACACCACACCACAAACCCCCGCCCCCCACCACCCCCCCACCAAAACCACTCCTTTTCAATCGAGTTTATTCTATCCGCACTTTTCTAGCTCGAGTCCCATAAAAACTCAAGACATAATATGAAATAAAGGGGTGAATTTCAATTCAATAAAAATTGATATAAAGATGTACTATTTATTACATACTTGTTATATTGTTAGTTACATAAAGTTAATTAAGGAATTATATTTAAATAAAAACAAAATATTTATTATTCTTCTGCTGTGGAAAAAAAAAAAAAACTCTAGAGATAATACAATAATTCAATCTTCTTCTTTGTCTAGAAATCGCTGCCATTCTCACACCATCCATGGTGCGAGTGGGTATGGTGCTCGGGGTTGCAAGTGGGTCAGGTGCGGGTTTTGGTTTGGTGGGTGTCGATCACTAGTGCCGCTGCATGAAGAGGAATTAGAAAATATGATAATGAATGAATCGTTTAATAGCAACTTGTGATTACTATTCAATATATTCTATAATATCAATTCATATAAAATCATTGTTCTGTATTTAGAGGGCAACTAAACGTGATTATGGTTAAGGGGGAATGAAATATCTATCCTCAAAAAGTCAAACATTAATTTAAAGCTATATTCGGATGACAATACAAAATCATTCATGTTTACTTAAGATATAATGGATTTTAGTTGAAAAATAACAATTAAGAAAACCTTTAAACGAGTTGAAACAAAATATTTTTGTTGTATATAGGAGACGGACAGGATAAACAAAAACGTCACCTTTTCGTTGTTCATCAAACATCTCCTGATAAAAACAAAAACATTAGCAACAGCCGGCAGAATCCAACAAAAAGAAAACGAAAGCAGAGATTGAAACATATAGGTGCTTCAAATTGTTACACTACGTTATTCATTCTTTCATTTTTTTACTTTTAAAATATGAAAAAGAAAAAAGAACCAACAAATGGCCGGCCACGTACTTGCACACTTCGTGCCCAAACCCTATCCGTTTGTACAAAATGCAACACTTGATCCTCCAATTTCCTCCCCCGCCCCTTTAAAATCTCACCTTCTACTTCAAAATTTTCCCCAAACTTCAAAACCAGAAAATTAGAATTCGATGTTGCTGATATTAACTATGAAGACTTATAACCTAAGAAACCCTTGTTGTGTGATCACTTCCATGTTCCTTGTTTGTTTTTGCTTTCCTAGTTTATGTTCGTCCACAATCCAATTCAGCTCATGTTTGATCCAACACGAGGTCAACAATTTCACTGTTTTCCCTAGTAATGAAAACGACTCCAAAACATACTACGATCTCCTCAATTTTTCTATTAACAATCTTCGGTTTTCCGGTCCTTCGGTTCCTAAACCGAAAGCCATAGTCCTGCCACGGAATATGGATGAGCTAGTCGGGAGCATAGCATGCACTAAGGCAGCTATGCTTGAAATAAGAGTAAGATGTGGTGGACATAGCTATGAAGGGACTTCCTCAGTTGCAACTGATGGAGCCCCTTTCGTTATCATAGATATGATGAACTTAAACCAGGTTTCGGTCGATCTAGAGACCGAAACGGCTTGGGTAGAAGGTGGAGCGACGTTAGGAGAGACCTACTATGCCATTTCCAGGGCTAGTGGGGTGCATGGTTTCTCAGCAGGGTCATGCCCGACGGTCGGTGTTGGTGGGCATATTGGTGGGGGTGGTTTTGGCTTGTTGTCTAGGAAATATGGCCTTGCAGCGGACAATGTGGTTGATGCAATACTAATTGATTCTAAAGGAAGGTGGTTAGATAGGGAAACTATGGGGGAGGATGTCTTCTGGGCTATCCGAGGCGGCGGAGGTGGAATTTGGGGAATTGTTTACGCTTGGAAGATTAAACTGCTGAAAGTTCCAGGAACTGTAACTGGTTTCATTGTCTCTAGGCCAGGAAACAAAGATCAAGTAGCAAAATTAGTGCACAAATGGCAATATATTGCACCAAATTTAGAAGGGGGCTTCTATTTATCAACATTTGTTGGTGCTGATTTGCCAGAGACAGACACATTAGGTCTATCAGCCACTTTCAAGGGACTTTTCCTAGGTCCTAGAAGCCAAGCAGTTTCTATCCTAACCCGGGTTTTCCCCGAATTAGGGGTTTCGGTAGAGGATTGCGAGGAAATGAGTTGGATCGAATCCGTCCTGTTTTTCTCTGGACTAACCGATAGAGCCGAAGTAGCCGAGTTGAAGAACCGGTTTGCAAATGACAGGCATTTCTATAAGGCTAAATCGGATTATGTGAGGAATACGATTTCCTTAAATGGGGTAGATAAAATTTTGGATATTCTCGAAAATGAGCCCAAAGGGTATGTGATTCTGGACCCTTATGGAGGGTTTATGCAAAATATTCGTAGTGATTCGATTGCTTTTCCACATAGAGAAGGAAATCTTTTCACGATTCAATACCTGGTGGAGTGGCATGAAGAGGATAACGAAGGAAGTGAAAATTATATTTCATGGATAAGGGATTTTTACAACTCAATGACACCTTATGTCTCGCATGCTCCTAGGGCAGCTTATATTAATTACATCGACCTTGATCTTGGGGTCATGGGGTTGATAAATTCAGGTGTTGGATCTAGTGATGCTGTGGAGAGAGCTAGAAGATGGGGTGAGAAGTATTTTTTGGGGAATTATGATAGGCTGGTTAGGGCTAAAACATTGATTGATCCGGACAATGTTTTCAAGAATCAACAAGGTATTCCTCCAATGGATAACGATGGGGTTGGCTGTCATCTTTAGAATTATACAATTAAAAAAGAAAAAAGAAAAATCCACATCATGTTTGGACGTATCATATTTCAACCTAATGTGAACTTCTATATTATTTTGATACACGAGAGATGCCCCAATTTTAGGACGAATTTGTACTTTACATTTTTTTATTTTAATGAAATGCAACTTTTTGAATAATTTTTTTTAGTACCAAAATTCAATGAAATTCTCTATTAGTGACTTAAATTGAAGTTTACATAAACATTAGTGACTTTTATTGAAATAGTTCATTCAATTATACGATTGATGGGATTGGTGATTTCAACATTTTTTATTGCTGTAAAAAAATAGTATTAATACCAATTGGGTCATACCATGATGAGAGTAGTTATAGTTAGTCGTCGTTCTTCTTTTTTTCCCCTTTTATCTCTTACTTTGATAAAACATTGCTTAAATCTAGTTCGCAAATTTTAATATATTGTGGCTTTTTAACCAGATTTTATCAGAAGTCGTTAACGAGAATTTAAGTTGGGTGCCAATGCTGATCGAACATCCATTCATCAAAACATACTTTTGAAGACCTAAAATTACTTTTCCTTCTACCATTAAAAGCTAAACACCTTTTTTTCTTTAAAAAAAAAAAAGAAAAAGAAAAGTAATACTAAGAGAAAACACCGTAAGAAACAGTATGCTCTGGGACGGTTAGATCCTTCCATAAAGAAATTCTTTCCATGGAAAAACTATAAGAGACAGCAGCCTTTAGACATCAAAATCCCGAACAAAAGGAACACGTGTTATCCAATTTAAACAATAGTATTATAGAAGAATTCTTTCAGCTCCCAAAGTGGATTGCATCCATAAAAACTTGATAACAAACTATCTTATATGTGATAAAGTAAAATAATACATATAATCGATGTTTTTCATATAAATAATCACTTATCACATGTCATGCGGTTTATGCTTCGAGTGTTAAAATTCGTTTCATACAGATATTCTCCACCACCGAGATGAGGGAAGAAAAAAAAAAAAGAAAAGAAAAGGAAGAAAAACCCAAAAACGTGAACTTAGAGTAGATTCAAAGAGGAGAAGCCTAACAATAATTATCAAGCCAACTAAGCTGCCATGCACATGAAAGCAAGGTCAAGATGATTCATTTTGCAAATTATTTTGATCCAAATCAATTTGATTCTCTACTTAATTACCTCTCATTATACACTTCTAAACTAAAATACATGTTGGGTTGCCTTTATAAGATTCACATAGGATGGTTTTAATTATCTTATCCAGCTTTTGGTGCGTCATTTAGATATGGAACATCCGTTATACACTATAGAATAAACATGGTAAAACACGTAAGATCCAAGATATCATTGAGTTCCTCGTAGGGATCATTAAAGCAGCTCTTCGTGTCTACTGTAGTCAGATCTTGCCATCTTGTAGTCATCTCTTACGGTTGTTTCATTAACGAAAGAAATATGCCAAAGGGATGAATATTCCACTTGAAGCACGCCCAGGATTTTATATGGTTCCACTTTGAAGTCATCTCTTACCGTTGTGATTTTTTCTTGTAAAATTTGATGCAATTTTCTTTAAGTAAAATGAAAGAAAAGAAAAGAAAAGAATGACAAGTGAAGTATAGCTGCATGTATGCATATAAAATAAAGAAAAATAATAGTAGATAATAATTTCTTAAAAACAAATTCAACTTACTTCTAAACCTATCATATAAATTTCCTACTAGATCATCATATTATATAATAAGCAAGTTAAGTGGAGAAAAAGGATTACACCGACATGGATGCCGGGTCTGCCAGCGTAGGGAGTAGGGAAAAACTAGGAGATGAGAGCGAGGAATCAACATAGAGATAAGAGACAGGGTAAAGTCAATGAAAGTGTGAACTAAGAATGAGATTTTCGGGTAAGTCGGTGGTACAATGAAGGAGGTGTGGAGGCGATGAGAACTAGGACTAGGAGAGAGCGAGGTAATACCTTATGATTAGGGTTGGGTTTCTTTCTTTCCTGTTTTGGGAAAAAAGGTTGCTAGGTTGGGCTTGTCTACTGGCATTCAAAAACAAAAACATACCACTTTTTTTTTAAGTAAGAGATGATTTAGTGTGAGCTCTATACATCAATCCATAAATCTTTTGAATCCTTTCTGAATCAAATAAAGAAATAAACCAAAACATAAAAGAATTAGAATTTGCAGTTTAGTTCTCCATTTCGTTTTGTTTTACAAACAACTCTTATCTCTCATGATTATTATGCCTTACCATAGTAGATGGGTCATTTCATTTCTTTCACCAGTAATCAAGGTTAGTTACTAGTATTTAGGGGTAGGAAAAAATATCACTAAATAAAAAACGAATAGTGATTTTCTTTTTCAATAATTGAAAAATTCCTAAATGAACTAAATTGAAATTTTATGGATAATTTACAAGGGCAAGCCAAACCACATTTAAAAAGGATTAATGAAGTTGATTTGAGAAATAAAGTGATATTTTATTTACAATTAAAAGGGTCCTTTTGTTGTGATATAATATTTGTAATAAAATTAGATTTATACTTATCAAAATGTATATAAGGACTCACATTTTATATATTATGCTAGCTTTATCAATCAACTAGTTACTACGACACATTTGAAGTTTCGTTTGACTTCATCTAACATATTACATGGTGCAAATGTAGATTACCACAAACCAAATGAATATATGTAGTATTTGTGATACAAAATAAGTAAGTTGCTTGGATTATAAATTATGGTCCAATTGATGAATTAGAATCAAATTAAGATTTTGTGATTTTAGACACATTCCTAAACAAACAATGTAGTTGGAATGTAAATGATAAAATTAAGAATTCTACCGGTAAGACTTTAAGATTATCATGTTAATATATATAATAGTAAATATTTCTTAATATTTATAATATATTAATAAGCATTGCACTCACTATTTGTTTGTAAATTTATATATAAAATATTAATTGCAAAACTATTACATAGTTAATTATATATATAGTTTATTTGCTTCATTATAAAACTTACCAATTACCATGTTAAAACACATTGTCAAAGATGAATCTTGCAAAATAAAAGGGCACTTCTAGGATTTGCATGAAATTATTGAATAATAGTATAATGCCAAATGTAGACACATCAAAAGATACATTTGAAGTAAGTAGAACTTAATTGAATTTTCGCATCAACATAAAAAAAAACTTAAATAACTTGCTTATAGCATAGAAAATTTAAGTGAATCATAACATATATATATATATATATATATATATAAAAGACTTAACATATAATCATCCCACTTTCAAATCTATGGAATCAAATTGTAAGCATAGTGTAGAGGATCATTTTGAAAAATTTTCAGCAAAGATGTTTTAGAGAGATACAGTTTGATAGGCTTGAAACAATGATCGCTGTGCCAGTTACTTTGCTCTTAACCTCGCTCGATTAATTCGTGCATGAAAATAAGGCTTGGAAGAAATACTTCTAAGTCTATTTGGACTTCGCTTAGCCTCAAAATGATCTATATTTAGATTTAAGTAAGAGTTATAGGCTTGTTTTATTATTAAGGAGCTTATATTCTCTTATTATAAGTCATTAGGCCTCTTTAAAGCCTATGGTCTAAGCTCATGGTCCAATGAAAAGAAACAATGAATCTTAGCCATTAGATCATTTAAGGCTATTCGACGGCTACCGCTAATGCTAGATCTCGATCATCCATTTTAAAATAATCCACTAGTTGAAGGTTGCTCATAAAATTTATAAATAAGAGACTTCTCCTCTCATTTAGGTTATGCTGAGCATTAGTTAGCTTGAGATAAACGTGGAAGCTTTACTGAAGTTATTTATATAAAGATTAAACAAGCTACTTAGCAAAGAATAAATCAAGAAAATTTAACAAGTAAGGCTTTATTCTCTATCGTACACACATGAGTGATCGAGTTTACCTATTCCTCTTTACACAGATCTCTCCATTACATCTATACACATGTCATTGGATTAAGTGACCTCCAAGATTGACTATTATGTGCATAGCATGTGTTCGATCATCAGTAGCAACCTTATTTACGCATGTAAAATAGGTTAATTTAATTTGATACTATAATTTAAAAAACAAATAAATTATGTATCGTTTGTTGAGTCATGAATCTAGATCATCATGTTTAAAATATTCATCATCTTGATTAAGGTTGTTTAATATGAATGATCAAATAGTAATTTTCTAGAGCAAAAAAGATAAAAAAATATAATCTATCAAATATCATATAATTTTAATATCAAACTTAAAAGTTAAAAATACAAAAGGGAGGAAGAGAAGAGCTATTTAAGAAAGTTCTTCAGTATTTTTAGTAAGTACATTCTTTTCCCCTTTCACAAAATGAAAAAAAAAAAAAGCCCCATCCCATATCTCATTCTATGGAGTCTTAAAAATTTGAAAGTAGCATTAAACTATGTCTTTGCCACATATACCATTCTGTCATCTTGGATTCAACCACACATTTTTCAAAAGGCACCAGCAACATTTTATTATAACTGATTTCCTTATAAAAATTAGATGGATCATGGAATCAATGGTCGTAAATTGCAGCTTTCACTCTAAAAACTTCCCAGAAAGGATAAAAAAAAAAAAAAGGTAAACATGATAAATTTTTTCAAAAGGTCTATAAAGCTAAATATTCACCAAAAAGTAAGCTCGAAACAATATGCTTAAAAATTTAAATGTGAAGAAAGAGATAAAAATTGGGAGGTTTCAATACACAAATCACTAAAAATTAGAGAAAATGATAAGACCAATCGGCTTTTATTTCTTATTTTTGTAGCATTTGAACCAATTCTTGTGACAAATATTCATATGAGATATGCTTTTTCTTTTTCTATGTTATTTTTTATTTTAGAAAATAATTTCTTTGATAGAAAGTATTTTTTAATGTGATGGTGAGAGACTGTATATTCAGAGAAGAGGAGTAGGTTTAAAGATAGAGGATCTGCAGATTCATACAACTAGGTAATCGATTATATAATTAATTATAATCAATGTAAGTAGTAAAATTAATTGTGATGGGATTTTTTTTCCATGGTGATGTAATTATGTTATTAATTATAAAATTTGGAGTTATGATAATTATTTAATTAATTATATAATTTGTTATTACCATTTATAGTCACCATACATTAAATATCATGTTATAACTTTAGTTAACCGCACAAAGTTATATTATGTCCCTAAAGAGGATATGACATGTTTAAAATGGAAGAGAGAGAAAGATAGAAGACATGGCAAATTAGAAAATGTTTGAAATATTTATTTTAACATTTTTAAAATATCGTAATTATATTATATAACTTTTCCCATAAAAATAGGATTAGCTTTCAATATAAGGGTGGTATCATAAAATTATAAACAAAACAGAGCAATAAAGACACAAAATTAGAGTTATAAATTATATATAATACATATATATATATTAAGAAAATGTAAAAAT
Source organism: Lumnitzera racemosa (assembly GCA_024138005.1). Taxonomy (NCBI): domain Eukaryota; kingdom Viridiplantae; phylum Streptophyta; class Magnoliopsida; order Myrtales; family Combretaceae; genus Lumnitzera; species Lumnitzera racemosa. The sequence continues at coordinate 36,099,698 of JAMXBC010000005.1, forward strand.
ACATTTTGTACAAAAACAACACACAAATACCGATCTGAATTACTATTATACAGCACCATCGCTATCACAAAACACTATTTTCTAAATAGAATATTTCAGTTATTGGTTTACACTTACACGTTAATTAAGGAAGTTTTAAAAGAAGCAAAGATTTACTAAATTAATATTTTTAATATTTTTAGCACATAGTGATCCTTTTTTTTTTTTTTTGGTAGACATGGCATCCGTTAGACATTAAAAAAAGTAAACAGACCGCTCAGCTGACGCGAAGAACGCGCCATCACACGCACACTCTCCTCTTCCGTCTTACTTCCATCTTTCGGGGAGAGAAGACAAAGCAAAGCAAGACAAATCATTACATAGACGGCAAAATCTTAAAAAGGACATCAACGTCAATCTCTTGCCGTTCTTCCTGGTATTCTCTCTCTCTTTCGAAATTGTTCTAAAGGGCTTTTCTTTAGTATTATAATATATTACGTGTAGAAGATTCAATTTCATGGTATGACGTACTCAATATTTATGTAGTAGCTTCTTCTTGGTATTCTAGATTTGATCATTATGTCGGGTTTTTATGGATGAAGCTGGTTTTTGTCTATTTATTTATTTTTGGATACTAGAGTGAACTTTTGGGTTAATTTTGATCAAGATTAAATCTTTGGCTTCTGGGTGTTGATCGAATTATGTAAAGGTAGGTTTTTCCTTTTAATTTATGATATTTGAAACTTGGATGTGAATTTTATGATGTTGCAGTACCAAACAGCGAGATGGGTTGGTGAGGGTCCTTTAAGTGTGTCCTGAGGCATTCGTTAAGAGACTGAAAAATTTTCACCTTTCTTAACATACATACCGGGAGAGAGAGAGAGAGAGAGAGAGAGGGAGACGAAAAACTGTATGGAGATGTGAAATGATTTCTTATTTTGACCCTGCGCAAGAGCTCCGGGGACTAGTTATGATGGAATTTCGAAGAGGATGCTATTTTTGTTTAGGATTTATCTGAAAATCAACTTGATGTGGACTTTCATGTTTTCCATAAATTTGCAGTTTTGATGGTATTGGTGATCTGTTTAACGACATTTGTGGATCATTTTGTGCAAGGATGCTTCAGTTTAGGAAAAAATGTGGAATTTTAATTTAATCCTTTCGGTTAATGCTCAATTTAGTTTTGAAATCTTTTTGAATAATCACTGTGTAATTTGGTCTGTTTTATTGATACGAGCCATGTTATCAAATTATGAACTGAATTACTACATTAGGAATATGTAAGATTTAAGGCTTTGTTGAGCACTAATAAAGGTTGAGAACTAATGTTTAGGATCAAAATTGTACTCATTTTAATAACGAAAAAAGATAATATGAATTTCTCTCCTTCATTGGCAATGAATGCAAGTTTACAAATCCCTTTGGTCTTTCCTAAATTCCCCTACAAACAACATATAGAGATCTTCTCCCAAGCTATGATTGTTCGCAAATGCTAATGTTATGTATCGAAAGCACCACATTGTGGTGGAATGTGTTTGGGTCTATGAAATCATTTGGTAACCAAGAATATTTGAAGTGGGTACTAAGGAAAAGTTGATATCAGTACAATGATTAGATTATGGATCCTTGGAGGTGATTCTATAGTTAGTTGTTACATGAGTTCCAGATTCCTTCATGGAGTTTAATTTTTTGAGGGAACTTGGTTTCTTGATACTTTAGTTTTCTTAGTTAATTTCTAAAGCAGCTCATATTGCTATGAGTATATTCTACTTGTAAATTTTGTAGACTTTTTCTGGAAAGAAATCTTCAGTCAGGTGATTACTTGACTGATGACCAGTAAACTTCTCCATTAAAGTTGCTGACTATCTCAAACTATTGTGTTTGGAAGATTCCAGCATTTAGTTTTCTTTACAGTGATCTATTCTTGTATGGAATGCAGGATACTAAACTATAAGTGACATAACTAGGGCTGCTAAGCCTCCTATTACATGAGTATTCCGGAAGATCAAGACTTAAATAAAACCACCACTTGAGATATTTGCTACATCACAATAGTTGTAGTGATCAGTTGTAAATAAATAAGTGGATATTTCACAAGGAAAGTAGATATTGGGTGGAATAAAGCAAGCTGATGTGGCATGCCTAGCTGGAATAAAGTTAGTTACGAGTCTTCTAGAAGATGCTGATTCTGATGGTTACTAAAGGATATAAATAAGAGGCAAGTAGAAGCAGATTGGAGAAGCTGAATATTTTCTCTTACTTTGAGAAGTTTTGGTTATGTGAGTTCAGTTTGTGAACTGAATCTTGTGTTCCAGTTTACTATCTTTACTTTTGAGTTCTTTAATTTTACATTTGTATCCTATCAATAGCATGAGTTAAAGATGAGAGAAGTGGAGATAAGAATGTTAGAGTGGATTTGTGAGTACACAAGGATGGATAGGATAAGTGAATGAATATATTAGATAGTGAAGAAAATATCAGAAAGGTGTGACCTTGCTATTCAAGATTCTCATGTATATAAACATGAAAAGTACATTATTAGGAGGAGTAATATCCCAAAAAGATTTGAAAAAAATTTCTTATGTCATTACCTAAAAGAAAGAAGAACCATAGAATCTGGTAATGAATAGCCTTAGAATATCTCTAGAATATCCCTGGAATATTTCTGTGATATTCCTATGTATCTCCTAATTATGGAAAAATCAATCAAATATATTAACGCTCCCCTGTAAGCTGAAGAATGATTATCCATTATTCCTATCTTGCTTAAGAATGACTTCAAATGATGCTTTAGGAAGTGCTTTTGTCAAGATATCTGCTTCTTGATATCGGTAGGTGTGAGATTTTATTTCTCCATTTTCTATTTTGGACTTGATGAAGTTGCACTCAACAGGCACATGCTTCATTTTGTCATGTTGAATTGGATTCTTAACAATATGAATATCATATTGTCACTATACGCCTGAGTAGTTATTGATTAGGGCATCTTACCTCTTAACCAAGTAACTTCATAGATTTGTTAGCTGGAAACTTAGCTTTTGCCTTGTTCCTAGCTACCAAAATTTGCTTTTTACTTCATCAAATCAGAAAATTCCTCTAAGCTTTTTGTGCAATAGCTTGATGTAGACTTACATTCAGATCTATCATCGCCTAATCAACATCCTACAAAACCTATGTTGACCTGCAAAATAATATTCCTTTTCCTAGCATCCCTGTGAGATATTTGAGTATTTGATGTATAGAATCCAAGTGTTGTTTAGTATGAACATGGATTACCTAACTAGCATCACCAGAGCATACACAGTGTTAGGTCTTGCTAGAGATAGATAGATCAATCTTCCTATTACTCTCTAGTAATACATATGGTCTATTTGAAAAATTGACTTCATAAATCTCCCCTTCTAATTTTATTCAAGAGGTGTTGTCTCTTGTTTGCATCTTGCTTTTTGGTTTTCTTAGAAGGCGAAAACATATGGGAAATGGAAATCCCTTCTTTACTTTGAGCTACTTCTATTTGAAGGAAGAATTTCATTTCACCTATCTCTTTCACTTAAAATTTTTATTTGATCTTCGCTTTCGACTTCTCAATTTCCTCATCAACATCCTTTGTAACTATCGTATCATCATCATAAACAATAATTATAGCTCTTCTACCTCCTTCCATGATCTTCACAAACAAAGAATGAAAAACCTAAGATTGGATATACCTAAGTTGGCTTGGTGTGTTGCTTAACTTCTGAAACCAAGATCAAGGAAATTGCTTGAGGCTATATAGTGATTTCTTGAGCTGACACACTTTTCCCTCTTTCATTTGAAGCTCAGAGCTTGGAGCCTAGAGGAGTTTTCATATAAATCTCTATGAGGAAAGGCATTTTTCACATCAGGATAATGAAGGGACTAGTCAAAATTTAGCTACGATTGATAATAAAACTCAAATATACATGTACCTAACAATTGGTGTGAATATTTCTTCCTAATCGATCCCTTAAGTTTGAGTATACCTTTGAGTTACTAAACAAGCTTTGTATTTCTCAATACGACCATCTGACTTATATTTAACTTTAAACACCCATTGACTTGCCTTACCTCTCTATCCATTAAGCAAATTAGTTGATTCCTAAGTTTTATTTTTGTGCGATGCTTGCATTTCTTTCATATCTATCTATTACCATTTAGGAACTTTTAGAGTTTTGATTGGAGGTAAGTGCACTTATTAAATTATAATATAGTGTCAAAGTGTCGATCTCTCAAGGACTATCTAATGAAATATTAGTAATTCTCCTTATTTTCTTATTATCTAACCTAACAATGAAGTACAAATTATTAAACTATTAAATCCAATCAAACTAACCAATCCAATCTAATCTAATCAAATAAAATAAAAGAATTAATAGAACATAAAAATGAAGAAAATAGTAAAGATTATTGGGGACACATGAACTTTTGTATTCGAATATTGAATTCCCTTAGAAACCATGTAATATTCAATCTCATCCTAGTTCATTGGACCATGAGAATTCCTAAGTTGTCTTAGTATATCTCTTGAGCATATTAATATCTAATCCTTAGATTATCAATTGAAATCTCTTTCTAATTGATAAAACCTTAAGATTCTATTATGATTCGTGAATTCTACTATTATTATTAGGTTTTATCCTCATTCAGAAAAATTATACAACCTATTTCTAGGTATGCGCTAACTCCTACTAATTACGCAAAATTTATTCACACATATCATTTCTTGATCTCAATACGTTAAATGAAACAGTGAATTGATAACGTAGGTAATATCAATTCAAAGAACATATAATAATAGCATGTAATTGGATCATAATAGATAAGAATTCATTTATTAAACTAGAAAATAATTATTCCTACTTAGTAGACTAGTATTCAATATAAGAATACTAAAAAGAAATAAACTAAATATTGAATTTGAAAAGAACATGAAAAGAATAAGAAAACAACCCTATCTTGCTCTTGTTCTTCCCTCTAAAAAACTTTTGTTCTTTCTAAAACTTTAGCATGGACTCATATTTATATATAAGTGAACTAGGGTTACATGAATCTCTTGAAAAATAAAGAATTTGTAGAGTGTAACGTGATTATAGCCTCAGATCATAGCTGTGCTTCTCAAGTGTGATCTCCTACTTAATTCGTAATTTAACGAACTAAGGGAACGGTATGGTTCATGGTCAAGGATCATGGTCACGATCTTGATTGTGATTCTCTCGTCATAGGCTTTTCTTTGGTACTTCACGCATGAACTTAATTCATGGCCTATACTCCTGAGTATGATTCTTTCTTAGGCTTTAAAACTTGATCAAATACTTTGCTAATAATCCTGAACTCAATAAAACCCATCAAACAAAGTCTACAATTAAACAAAACTCACATAGGTACAAAAAATCACTTAGGACACCTAAGAAACACATTAAATCATTATCAAAATAACATAAGTATATATGAGCATTATCAAACTTCAGAGGTGATCCTAGGATTACTAACTGTATCAATAATACTCAAGAAAGCCCAATTCTTGATGAGTCTTGATGATAACTCATCATATGTCAAGTGTTTCAAGATAGGGCATCTAACACATGACCTCTTTCTCTTTTGTTAGGAAATTGGTATATTCTTCTTTTTCCTCAATTCCAAACCCCCATTGAAGTTCTGCTCTTCTATATTTTCAATGATTTCAAATTCTCCAGGGATAACCTCAATCTCTACTTGCTTTATTAATTTTTTAATATATTCTTTAGGGATGTTTATCGTTCATGCAAAAGCCCTTTCAACCTTATATTATATACTTCATTGAATATATTTAAATTAGCTTAAGGAGCTCTGTTTAATTGAGGACAAGTCAGGTGTCAAAGTGTTTCACATTTAGACAATATGGAAGGAGAGCCACTTGAGCATGATGTAAAAGGTGCTAGTGATAATGAAGACTAAGATCATGATGGACAAGACTTAGATGGCTAGACTAAGCTGATGATGGTGAAATTAAGGGCAATAATAACAGCTCCAACCGATTAAAACTCACCATTTTGATTATCCCCAGAGAGAATTCTCATAAAATTCTTGTGCTCAAGAGAGTGAATATTACAAACATAGAATCTTCGAGGTAAAGAGTGATATCACTTACACCCCTTTGATTGGGAGAACGCGAAGAAATAACATTTAAGACTGTCGGCATTCGGTTTCCTTTGATTGCGTTTATGATGTTATACATAAATCATGCAACTTAATACTATTAGAGGAAGAGAATTAAGAACCCGAGCATGAGGATACAATTCCAATAAGCAACTCATAGCGGTGTGGAAAATCAAGTGTTTTAATTGGAAGATGATTAATAAGATAAGCTGTAGTTAATATAGCTTTCCCTCAAAAAGGATCATGATGAAAACTCAAAAACATCAATGATTGAGCAACTCTAAGAGATGAAAATATTTTCTTTCAGATACTCTATCTTCTTGTGGATTATAATTACACGAACTTAATCATACCATCATCTATCAAGTATTCTGTCAGATTCTTCAAAGAAGATCCTTTCTCTTTATCTGAATGAATAATTTGAATTGATGCTTGAAAGACTATCACCCGTGAAAGTTAGGTTGGAGATAATGTCTATACCTTTATGCTCTGTTGCTGCCATTGAGGAAATCCTGCAGGGGACTAGAGAACTGTAGCTTTCTTAAGCAAATTTTGAAGGATTCTGTTTGTTCTAGTGTAATGCTTGGATTTGGAGAAGGTTGGGCACATTCAGACTCAGCTATGTGTGCTGACTTGAATTCCCTTTTTGTTGTTTCTTTGATTTCCAAGTCTCAGGCTTGCCATGCAGTTCCAAAACGTGTCCTTAATATGATAGGGTTTCTAACAATGATTGCACCATGGTTTTTCCTTAGAATTGGTTGTTGCTCACATAGGCTCTCTTTTTATGGATAGGCCGGGCATTGCGTTTGATCAGTAATAATAGGAGATGTCATCACTTTTGTTCTACTTTCCTTTCTCCTCACTTTGGTAAAAGTTTCTTGTAGTGAAGGAAATGGGTTTTCCCCATTTATTCTCTCTCAAAATTCATCAAGCTTAGGATTGAAGCCTTGTAGGAGATCAAGTACTCTTATCTTTCTTGAGCATTGTATTGTATTTAACTTTGTCGACAGGGCACTTTTGATCAATATTACAAAGAGATCTTTTTCTTGCCCCAAACCAACCAAAATATTATAATATTTAGTCATAGGCATGTTACCTTGATCCATCACAAGGATCTTCAATCAAAATTTGGAGTTTTTAAGGCCAAGATGCGTCTCTTGAACCGCATCCTTAAATTCTTTTACCGTTTCATAGATCAAGTAGGTGCCTCCAATATGAGGCTCCATGAAGTTGACTAGCCAAGCCATAGTTATGGCATTCTCTACTTCCCATGTACCCAAGTTAGAAGAGGAAATGTTTGGGATAGGCATTGAGCCAATGAGATAAATTTAGCTTATGTCCTCACCAAAAACTTTTATTGACTGAAACCATTCCCTAAAATTAACCTGCTCATTTTTTTTTGGGTAATGTAACCACATTCAATTTGCGTTTATGTAATTTGAAGAAATTGCTGATCATCAACATGATATTGATTGATGCCCAAAGATGAGAGGACGTTTTGATGGCAACATGGAGATCTAAAGTTCCAAACTTAAGTTTGGTACTTGTGGTTGTATGAGGAGATGGATTATCATCTTTTGTGATAAATGGGTTATGATACCACAAAGAAATAAAAGAGAAGATATGAGAAAGATACAATTTGTTATTCATGATCCTTGTTTACATATACATGAAAAGGACATCATTTGAAGGGAAGTAATATCCCAAAAAGTATATTAATATAAAAAAGAAAAGCCTCACAAAGATTGGTAATGAATATCCCTAGAATATCAATCAGAGAAAAAATCAATCAAATATACCAACAAAGAGATACTTGGAGCTGATTCCATCAATGAGAAAATGAGGAAAGTATGATTGAGATCGAGGTCATTTGCAAAGACATTCTCTTGGGAGATTGGTTAGGTGTTGTGAAAGGGGGCAAGGGATACCCATGATGTGGAATAAACAATTAAAAATGATGTAAGGAATTCAAGTATTAGTGAAGATATGGTTTGTGACCAAGTGCAATGGTGAAATGAGATCCATGTAGGAAAAAGGGCTCAAGTCTTTTTGGTTATTGTTGTATACTTGTCGTTTTTTTAAAGCTGAAGTTTCACCAAATAAGATTCTTTGATTTCTTTTTGGTAGACATATACTTTTTTTTCTTTTATTTGCTGATCTGCCTACTGTTTTGTTACAGTTGATTCTCCCTCAATCATGTCCACCTGTGTGATATTAGGCCTTGCTGACATTCTTTTGATTCTTTTTCTCCCAAATTCCAATGTGACATCAATTCTGTCAATTTTACAGTTACCTTGCAGTGAAGATGAGTTCGTTAGATGTTGCTAGAGCAGAACTTGCCCTTGCAGTTCTTTATTTAAATAAGGCTGAAGCAAGGGATAAGATCTGTAGGGCAATACAATATGGATCCAAATTCTTCAGCAATGGAGAGCCTGGAACTGCTCAAAATGTAGACAAGACAACCAGCTTGGCAAGGAAAGTATTCCGGTTATTTAAGGTGAGGTTATGATTCCTCCATTTCAAAATTTCCTCTGTGGTATTTCTTAGCTTGTTAGTTGATCTTTTGGGTGCCGAACCATGCTGATATGATTGCCACCTAATATTTAATGTTCTTGTCAACTTGCATTTTATGATCTTTACTTCTCTTTGTAAATCTGAAGAACTAATTTTTGAGATTTTGCACATATGGTCTCTCTGTATAATTTGTTTTCTCCATTGTTGCTATGCAGTTTATCAATGACCTTCATGCTCTCATTAGTCCTGTTCCCGAAGGGATGCCTCTGCCTTTAATCTTACTTGGAAAGGTGCGATTTAATGGCTAATGGAAATGTTTTTATGAAAGATTTGTTTTCACTGCTACTAATAAATTTATGTATTTTGTTTTTTTTAATAGGACAATATTCGTGAAAACATTTAGTGTTTGATATTTTTATTTAAACATTGTCACAGGTCTTTCTTTCTTTTCTTTTTTATTTGTTCTTGTATTGTTTTCACACCTTTGTACTGATATTGCTCCTTTCTGTTTTGGGGGTGGGCAGTCAAAAAATGCATTGTTATCAACTTTCCTGTTTCTCGATCAGTTTGTGTGGCTTCATAGAACTGGAATCTACAAGGTGTGAAGTCCATTATCTTCTTCTGTTTATTTGACTGGCATTCCATATTTTTAGATTTCTTTTATGCCAAGTTCTAATAAAATGATGGAGATATCCAATTATATGTTGTAGAACAAAGAAACAGCAGAGCGGCTTGGTCGTATATCTCTTTTCTGCTGGCTGGGTGCTTCTACGTGCACCACGTTGGTTGAGGTCTATCTTCTTATTCTTGCAATCAATGCCTAAAAAGTACCTTAACAAGTCAAAATAGGAAAAAAGTACATGCTTGTCTCTGTTTTTTTCCAATCAATTTTGGTGATTTCTACCTCAGATTGGAGAGCTAGGAAGGCTATCTGCCTCAATGAAGAAGCTAGAAAAGGATCTCAAGAAAATTGATGTACATGAAGTGAGCTTCTTGTGCTCTCTCCCCTTTTCACATGCTCAGTCGCTTATATCTGTTCTGGAGGACTTGTGTTTACTCTTATTATTGCCTTGCGTTATTTTATTTTTCCACTTATCTATCTCTTTCTCGCTATCTTTGCAAATAGAATGAGCAATATCGTGCTAAGGTTAAAAAATCAAAGGAAAGGTCCTTGGCACTTATTAAGGCATCCATGGATATAGTGGTGGCAGTTGGGCTTCTTCAGTTGGCACCTAAGACAGTTACTCCTCGTATAACCGGTGCATTTGGATTTGGTAGCTCTCTTATCTCTTGTTATCAGGTAATTCTCAATTATACACCTCTACTTTCTGCACGGCACTTATCTTAATTTGACCTCTGGAATGGTGAGTTTTGTGAGCAACATGATATATGGTAAGGAGTTGCAAGATAAACCCAAAACTTGCTTGGCTGAGGGAATATCAAATTATCGTTTCAGTCCTTTGTAAATTTTTAAGGGACCTGTATTTCTGAAATTTGAATGTAATGTAGGTAGTCCACTTTTTCAAGGGAAACTTCAAAGTTCGATGATTGGAGTTTAAGCATAAAAGTTTGTAATTGCATCTTGGGAATGCTTTAAATATTTTTTTTAAAAAATTGCTGGGGCCTTTAGCATACTTTTTATTGCATTTTTCCTTCATTTAAGGCATTTGTGATTTGTTACTATAGATACTATATATAAGCTCAGAAAAAAAGTACTCAATTGTTTCTTAACCTCTGATGTACAGTGCAATTGTGTCCTAGACCCTTTAAGATATTCAATAGCTCATAAATCTTTTAAGAAGCTTGCAATTCAATCCATTTCTGCACACATCGCTTTTCTTTGGATTATGAGAAGTGGCAGATGATGTGTTAAAAAGTAGATTGCTTTGCAGGTTCACAATTCATGATTCAATTGAATATCTTGCTGGCTTAGAACTAGTATTGTAATCATTACATTGTGCTCCTGTCTTGCAATGCATATTTTCTTATGAGAAAATTGCAATGTTTCAACAATTTAATGCAAACTGGCAATGCATCCTGGAAATTGAATGCTTCTAGGCTAGTTTTGAATTTCTTGTCATGGTTATGGATTTGCCATGCTTCGCAATATTGTTCTAGTATTGACCAGTTTTCCTTTCTCAGATATTTTCCTTTTACTATATTGTGTCTTGTTACTGTGACTAGAACCAAATGCTACCCTATAGGCAGTTTTAGTTATGTTTTGACCTCCTTACTCTCACCATCATTTTGAGTCTTTTAGGCATGTCTTTTCATCATTTACTTTTCTGATGAATTATTCATCGGATCCACCGGTTCTGTTATGCAGCTTCTTCCAGCTCCTCCAAAATCAAAGGCCTCTTAAGGAAGGAAGGGACCTTTTCTGTTTGCTGTCTACTCAATAAATATCTGGCCCCAAGATATAAAGCCTCCTTGATACTATCATGCCGGGATACTGACTAAGCAGTGACACCAATTTCCTTCTTTTACTTTGTATCTAGCTTGCTGCAGTTGTTTCCTATTTCTGGCAGCTGATACCTAACTGCCTGTTATCCCTGATTGTGTAATTAGCATCAATTTGGTGCTTGTTCTGGCAATTGCAGACTTGCTAAGCTTTGATATAGCATCATATAATATGTTGGATGGTTTGAGACATATTGTGGTTACAGTACGTAAGAGTGAAGAGTTCTTTCTTGTCTGTATCAGGAGGAAAATTTGATGGGCATCCTCAGAGACCATTAAGATTACAGTGAAACCCCGAATTCCAAACTAGAAATAGCTGACATCATAAAATTTCTTCTTGGATGTAGTATTAAGTCGGCCTTTTATATTGACATGCAATTATGATTGTCTTTAATGCCAATTAGTTATCTGATTTTATTCGTATTAACTGCTGAAATATCAATTTGGTCTAAGAAAAATCCCAAACTTTGGTGATGCATGGAGGGGAAGTTTGCAGTGCTGGCATTTTTCGATTTGTGTAAGTGCAGTATTTTCGGAGTTCGTGGTATCCATATAATGCTTACATTTTCTTGAGGTGTCAGTGTAATTTGACCTTCGGCCAGAGATATTACACGATGTAATAAGTCAAAGATGACAATGACTTCTTTGAATCCTTTAGTTTGGAACTAGTTCTCTTTGATTTGAAGAGTTGCTGTTATCTTGAACTTGTTTCCTTATCCAAAACTGAAAGATATAATATGTATATTGCAGCTTTCCCTAGCGGGATTAGGCTTAATTTACTGTCCGTTCACTGCACGGTGTAGTTGGTCACATGAAAGCTTTTCTTTTTTTTTTTTTTCAAATCTTTTTCTACTCATGATGTGCATACTGCTTTTTCGATTAGGTTTTATCCATTTTTGTAGGAAAATAACAATATTAATAGATCGTTACATAGTAATTGTATAATTGAAGTTGAAGTGCCCTGTTAAGATTCTGTGGAATAAAAGCATGCACAAACAAGTGATATTTACTTTTGTCTTGTAATGTCATTTTTGATATATAGGGAAGCCATAGAGCTCAATTTTCTGTGAAAGGCTGTTTTGTTAGTGGATCTTAGTTTTCATTGGTTATTTAGTTTCTGTTGCAATATTTTGTTTTCGGTAAATTAGGGTAATTCATTCGTAAGTGCATAATTACATGGTTCATATTTACAACAGAAGCAAACCATGACATGCAACATTAGAGGTAAACCCGGGTCTACTGTCCTATGAACATGAACACAAGAACTGACATCCCTGGACAATTTGCAGCACCTGCTGCAAATGTACAAAAAGCGTGCAATTCTTCTTCCTGCATTTACACTTACATAATTAGCCAAAAGAAAAAAAAAGAAAAAAAAGAAATCTGCAACTTGGTTTGCTTCTCTTTGCTGGTACACGACTTGAACTTCGTCGAATTGGATTGATTTGGCCCTGCAAGCTAGTAAAATGCTAGCTAAACACCATCGATTCTTGGACTGATCAAAATTGTTCAACAAAGTGACCGCAATAAATGAGTCAGACGAAACCTCCAGCTTACAAAAGTGAAGAATCCTTGCTAAAGGATACTGGTATGCCCATGATAAATCGCCCGCAATTCTGCTGCAAGGATATCAGTATGCCCGATGCGCTTTGCCACCCGTGTATGCAATGCTTAAATTCGCCTCTGAAGACGCCTCCACTAGCAGTCTGCATTCGTAAGGGATGAATCGAAGCATTTCTATTCAATTTGACTCATCGCTGTCTTGGAGCTATCCATTTTAACATGTTTGGGGATTATCTTCTTAAACTTAAGCTTCTTTAGATGTGAAGCCCCGAAAGCTTTACACCCGAATCAGTTGTGTTAAGGGCAGAGAGCTTTTGCCAGGATCCTTAATGAGCAAATTCCTACCATACTAAACTAGCCATAGCACAAACGCTAGCAAAACTGATGTTGGCGGAGTGACACACTTTAGCTCGGCTTTAGATTGCTTAACCAAACTCTGAATCCAAACATAAAAAAGGACAGTCCTACAAAACAAATATATCATTAGCTATACCCAAATCATACCAAACGTTCTGAATATAGGGACATAGCCTAAGATGACAATTCATTGGTTCCCGCTGTCCACATCCCCTTGGGCATACTCAGAGATTCCTAAGCTGATGAGTTGAATTCCGATTAATGTAGGCAAACCATTATTTACAGCTCTTCATAGTGCGTAATCGAGTTGGGTTAAACCAATATAATATTATAAGCAAAACATTATCAGAAAGTTTTGCCACTTGCATGTTATGATTAGGCAAAGCATTAAGAACTAAATAAACTAACACAATATGCCCTGCCATACTAGAAGTCGCCCTTTCCAACCATTCAGCTTTTCGTTTAGCTTACCTAGTGAGAATTGAAAACCCATTTTCTTTTGTTTGAGCGCTTTTCCAATTGGAAAAACCGAGTACTTTTCTATACTAAATCCCTCTTTTATTCCAAGCTCTTCTGCAATAAGATTCTTTGCATGTCGTACTTTATTAAGAGAAAACAAAATGACAAACTTACTAAGATTTACCCTCAAGCCTGATTATGCCTCAAAAGTCATCAAGATTTCTTTTACTCTCCTTGCTATGTATGAAGAAGCGACCTCCATTGTCAAAGCTATTGATTTATTAACCAACCTACTAAAGAACTCCCAATGCCATTACAAATAGGTGTAGATATAAGGAATTCCCTTACCTTATTCCTCTAGATGGCTTAACTGGTCCAATGCAATACAATGTAGTCAAATTTCAATGGGGAAACTAGCGATACAACTTACGATAAGTTAAACCTAGTTACTTTGAAGTCTTAGGCTTACTATAGCCTAATGAATAAGCTCCATTCTGATCTATCGAAAGTCTTAGCTAAATCTATTTTTAAAGCCATAAACCCCTTATTTCCCTTTTTAATTATAATGGAGTACATAATTTCCCTTGTTAATAGTACGTGATTGGGTGTCTTCCTCTCTAGAATAAAATTCCCCTACATATGAAAAATTATGTGATCTAAAAATGGTCTAATTTGCAACACTAAAATATTTAAGGAGTTTATAGATAGTGTTGCATGGACCAATTGGGAAAAATTGGTTTAGCATGTCTTGACAAGAACAAATCAAAAGCGAATGATTAAAATAAGTCCTATTTGACCATATTAAGATAATTGAATAAGCTCGATTATTCTTTAAGTGGTGATTGAATGATCTTAAAATTAGATTGCAAAATATAGTTGTTTGTTAGTTGTTAGTTGTTGAAAGTATTTTCTAATGATATTTGACCTACTAGGTTAATGGCTCAAGGAAGAACCAGGCTGATGGTGTAAAATCTTGAAAAACATAAAGAAAAGCTCATTGGCTTGAAGGGGTCGGTATGCTGGTTCACTTGCCAGTGTTCATGTCGGTAGTGTAATTTGGTATCAGCATGCTAGTAAGTCTGATTTAACTAATCATTGGAGTATTTAATACATTATAATGAGAAGAATTAAATGAGATGATATAAATACTTAATAACCCAACCAATGACAAAATAGAGCTAATCATTTATTGCAATATTTTAACATTCTTTTGTATTCTTGTTGTTTATAATTCTTATTGTCTCTTGTACCATAAATTGCTAATATTTAGAGAGATTTGTAGTGTAGTACTTGTGAGCTATTTGTTGCAAAGTATTGAGAGTCCAAAACATTATATCAATAATTCTTGAGATTAGTTTTTGTGTTGTAAGTTGAGATTGTGATTTGTATTGAGAGTTGTAAGTATAAAACTTGAGTAATTAAGTTTGTATTTGGGTAGCTCTTGAGCTTAGATTAAGAAATCAATAAAGTGGTGTGAAGTCCTCGATTGGAGGCATTGTATGTCCGTAGAGATTAGGGGGCGGTTTGAACTTTACGTTAAAATCTAGGTTTAATCTTCTTTATCCTCATCTCTTTTAATTTCTTTAGTTATTATTATTGCTTTAATTACTCTTATTATTTCAATTTAAAAAAGAATTGTAATTTGTCCTTAAAACTCAATTTACCCCCCTCTTGAGTTTAGCCTAGTATTCTTCATAATATATAAGCCCTTGCTTGTTTAAGCATTGAGGTAATTAATGTGCTACTTATTGAGAAACACACCTTCTCCAAACTTTGTTAAAAAAGGGTGCTCTCCCCAAAATTATTATGTTTGGGGGGCTGTAAAGGCGTACATGGTTTGGCCAATTTTGCAAGAAGAAGGCGCATGTTTTATGTGCACTTTTAGATTCACATTTTTTGTGAACAAGAAGATGCACATCATGTATGCGCCTTCAATTAAGCAAAAAATATGGTGCATTTGAGGTATATGCCTTCTCTTTAGATTGAAGGCACATACGTAAAATGTACCTTCACTATGGCATAACTTATACAATACTTTAGTAGTTCATATAACCCTAGAAAATATAAATTCTCTTCTATCCCTACATCTAAAATCAAATGTAATACTACCTTAGTAGCTAACTCCACTATCCATCTAATTTCTATGCTCGAAAGAGCAACTCTTTGTATAGAAATCGAAATCAAATGCAATTGAAATAAGAAACATGGAATCATGAAAGCAAGATAAGACGTGATTAAACATTAGCAAATTAGTTTTAAATGTAGTACACTTAGTCCAAAATGATAAGTTTAATGAGGTTCGATTAATGTTACATAACCATACATTTACTTCATCTTGCTCTTACTCCTAGTGAATACATGTGATATTCGTGATGTTATTCCCTCCTTAGAGGTTTTTTCCTTTGCGACTGGATGAGCCTTGGACTCTTGTGTCAAAATGTATTGCTGTGGTGCATTGGTAAAGTTTGGTGGATCTACGACTTGTATATGTAATGGACCTTCGCTACGTATGCTCACAGATCTCCTTTTCTGAGGTGTTGGTGGTGTAAACATAGGATATCCTTGACTGTCCATCGTCAGGGTAATGAATGAGCTATTGGAAGGCTTGGACATGGTGGCAACATTAGGAATCTCAATCCAGCATGGTGCATGAGACAAACTTGGAATGTTAACATCATGCTGAGCTCATCATTACTGCTGAAGAAGTCCCCTGATTCTAGTGCGTCCGCCTTGTTTAGGTAGATCTGGAGCATCATAGTTGTCATCATATTCACCCTCTTCAACCTCATTATGGTGTGCTTCTAGGTACGGGGGGTATAAAGTAGCTGGCATATGGTTGTGCAACAGCTGTAAACCTTGCTTAGCCTAAGCACCTGCTATAACATAATCATCACAGTCAGTGGAGAGGCATGTTTGTTGAAACTGCTTAGCTTGCAAGAAAAAGGAGAGTTGCATATATTATACTTAGGTATGTCATATAAGGAATAGCAATTACAGAAAATGAACTTACCAACTATCCTAGCAGAGCTTTGGTAGGATTGAGATAACGATGTGTGATATCCCTGTAGCATTGTCGGTATTGGTGCTCGACTCCTTTAGGTCCTTGATCTGCATGATACTAGAATATCGATCTTGCCACTCAGATATGTGTTGCGCATGATGTCTTACCCAATCTACCTTAACTATCTTTCATAGATCTATGGAGTGCAATGACTCTATAATGTCAATAGGGGGCAAATGCCTCTAGAAACTGCTAAATTGGTGTACAACTTTCTTTAGGAAGCAAAACTCTATAATATGAAAGCAAATGAGTAAGATTGGAGTTGCCTATTTAACTTTCCTTCGACGGTAGGACTCGAGGAGCATCTCTAAGATCTCATCAGGGAAATGCTCCCAATCGACCTGCAATACTACAATTTGAGAGTTAAGGTATGTATAAGTAATATTGGCTTTATTAACAAAACAATTATAGGTATATACTTGATTTAAACTCTATTGGTCTAATACCTCTTGATAAGCCTTAATGATATGCGTAAGATGTTGGTGAGTGTCATGATCCATACTCCATCTAGTCGCCAAAGGCCTTAAACTATTAATAGACATACTGTGTCTGCTGATTGGAGTAATGTACAGGAACCAATCCTTTGCCCATGATTGAAGAAGGATCGAACAATCATTGATCTCCTTAGCCTTGGCTTGAGATGCGAGGCATAGTTGGCAGTATAGCCATGTTAGGCATACCAAGCCCCAACTGTATTGTCTTGCCTTATGGAAGTCCTCCAAGAGCAATAAGAACATAAGGTAGGCATATTGGTTAGATATGTTACAAAATATAGATTCACCAAGTAGCTGCAAGACAAAAGCCTACGTATGTCGCCTGAGTTGCTCATCATTGGCACTCATAGGAAGCATTCAGAATGTCCTCCATAGCTACAACATTGTCACATGTTGTCCCCTAATCTATTTGGCCATAGGGACAACACTTAGCAACCGGGTACAAATTTGAGTCCAATTGTCAATAATTGTCCCCGTTACCGGTAAGCCATCTACTGGTAAGCCTAATTGGACCTCCACATCCTGTAAAGTGATGGTGAACTCTCCATGGGTCGTGTGAAAAATATGTCTTTGGTCTCCACTTCTTTACAAGTGTTATGATTGTATGCCAGTCTAACTGGGTAAATGAAAAATGGAGCAATCCTAGGAAACCAACTTACTTTAGGTAAGGCTCCATGCGGGGGTCTAATAAGATACCATTCTTCGCATCATCCACCTTAGTACTTTCTCACGTTGGCAGACAATAAGCCATTCATTTTCTTGAAAATAGGTGAATTGAAGTAATTAGTATCTACATACAGTTAGTGTTTGTACTACGTTGTATGAAATGCCTTACTACACTTACATGGCCTTCCCATACTCTCTATGATCTGTGGTGATCTTGACAAGTGAGCATTGATCTATCAATAGGTTCAGGCTCCATCTAGCTTGAAACATCAAAAGCATTAAGTTATTATGCATATATAAGACAACACAAATTTAACATTTGTAAATTAAGTATAAAAAGCAAACAAGATATTCATGCATTCCTAGATATAATTCGAATACCCTATCTATTTCTCCATGAACATGTCCTTCTTGCCTACATACACTTTATGATGCTCTATCTAGTTGCTCTCTAACATCCATCTCCATATGGGGCCGTTTTCAACTAAGCCTTCCTTTCTTGCGCTTTAAATCTAGATTAGGGTGAATGGTTAGAAGATTGGTGATAATCAGCTAGTTTGATGGATCACCTATAAGGAAGAAGTGGGTCTTATAACATTGAATTTGATGTGTTGACTTGTACCATTCACCAATGGATCACATGATCTCAACTCGTTGATATCCACCCTACCCGTACTGGTATCAATCTCGGTGCCATTGTAAACCCTTTTAAACATTATGGAAAATGTTGTATTTGTTCATAGTTTCAACATTTTCATTGAATCCTTAACATACTTCAGGTCGGTATTCCCCTTCACAATATTCCCATGAGTATATAGAAAAAATTTAACTAAACCTACCATTTCCTACCTGTTGACATTATAATTAACATCTATGATTAGTTTAGTGTATGATATTCAATGGGAATTCCAATTGCACCACAAATTTCACTAACCTAACTAAACAAACTCTCACATGCATTTCACCAAAAATAGGGTATGCATTTTATGTTTTACTCCAAAACACACCGTATTCTATGATTATCTCAAACAACATTATACAATGTAACACATATACATGTAATGACATTTAATAATGATAACATTTGCATACATCTCTATCACTTACATGAGAAAAACATAACAAGTTGAACTAGTTTCAAAAGTAATCTAAGGTTTGTTTAATTTCAATAAATGTGTCAAAATTACATGAAAAAGATGTATAGACTAAGTTGAGTATAGATATTACCTTAACTAATTGAACAGAAACAAGCGAAATGACAAATCAAAGCAATTTAAGGAAGCACCCGTGGAGAAGTGAGAGTTTTTGGTTTCGTAATGGTTGGAATCATAAAATGGGGCTTCTGTTCGTGTGTTATATAGTGCCAGTGGAAGACGCACATTAAAGTGAATTATTAAAGTGAAGGTGCATTCACTTTAATGTAAAAGTGAAGGTGCATTCACAATGTATACCTTCTCCTTTCATAAGGCCCTTGTACTAAAGGCACACATCGATCATGTGCCTTTAACATTGACAATAAAGAAGGTACACTTTTGATGTGCACCTTCTTCTTGCAAAATTGGCTAAGCATGTGCGCCTTCATAGCCCCCTAAATGTAATAAGTTTGGGAAGAGCCCCTTTTTCTAACAAAGTTAGGAGAAATGCATTTGGGTGCATTTTTCGCTACTTATCTCTTCTAGCATCACTTTGGTCCTATATATAAATGTTTTTTGTCAATGAGATAACTAATTCTCCTATTATATGCCAACATGCTTGGAAAAACATAGCATGTAACCTATCCTTACTAAGTGCCTTCCAAGGATTCATACTTTTTAGAGCATTCAAAACTTCATAATCGTCAATTGATCTATCTAATAGGATTGTCTACTTATTAATTAACCCTCCTTACATATCTAAAGGAATAAGATTGATCATTGAACTATTAATGTGCCTAGTTGTAAACAAATTTAAGAAATGACTTTGAACATGCATTTTCAACTAAGCTACATTTGAAATCCAATTGCTAACCGTATCCTTAAGATTTAAAATTTGATTCTTCGAGCACCTAGTTAACACCTAGTTAGCTTTCTACAAAATTTCCTCTCTCACTTGAATAGTTGTAAGACATTCCCTTAGGGAGTTTTCTAATTCAAGAAGGAAGGAATTAGGTTATAAATTTCTCAACCCTTAACAATCTAGAAAATGTACGCTTTTCTTTTCTTTTTCTTTTTTTTTTTCCTACACAAAGCAACCAAAAGCTTCTAAATTCCATTTGGTAGCCTCCTGAAGAAAAGTCCTTAAAGCACTTAGATAAGAAAAGCTATTGTTGGACCACACCTTTGGCATTAAATTGAAAAAACTTCGGATGAGTTAGCAACATTGGCCAAAATTTGAGTGGCCTTTTTTTCTCTTGGCCTAAAATATGAAGGCCTTATGTTTTTTAATAAAACAACATGACTTAAGGGCCATTTAGATAAATGTTAAACAATAACTTCCAGATAAATTTGTTTCCATGAAGATTTACACATGCTTGATTAATCCTAGTTTGGATAAGACTTGTTAACTCCTTATTAGACCAAGTGAACCTTGGGCCAACAAATTCTAAATCAACTACACTAGAATCTGTCATACAATTAGAATAAACCTACATGTGTCTCGTATTAAAGTGTAAGCTACCCCAGTTCTTAGAAAAAGAAACTATTTCATTAAAATCCCCAACAATACACCATGGTCAATTTCTTATGTTCTGTGCATGGTGCCTTAGTTATTGAACCAAAATTTCCATAATAGTAATCTCTTATATAAAAGTTGATTGGTGTACACAACAATTAAAAACTAAGAAGAAGAGCAGAAGTTGATTTTTTTTTTGAAAACTTGAATCTAAGTTGTTCCATATCACTAATGGGAATGATTACTTGACCAACATTGCTAAGTATGGGAAAGAGGAAGATAAATTTTCAAGCCTATTAATTAACAACGATTTATGATTTTAGCGAATTGGAAAAAAAGAAAAGAGGTCATGATTAACATAAAAATATCAACTGCAAATAGCAAATCCATAGAAATTCACATGTTATCTTATCTTCCATATTTGTCATAATACATCACACCATGCATACATAAAACACAATAATATTGTCATCTTTAGACCTACAATATCAATAAGTTAGTCCAACCATATTTAGTAGCTGTAGTTTGAATGAAATTGGATACTTCTTGTATCATAAGATAGACTAGATGAGATGTACTTTTTAAGAATTGTCATTATCTATATGTACATCTCATATATAATCTTAATTGTATTCTCAATCTAACTGATGAAGGACAAGTATAAGACCTGCTAACTTGCGCAAGCAAACCTAAGTATATAACCCCAAACCTTTGGTTCTTAAAGACTTAAGACAAATTTAATTACCAACCCTACAACCCTAAATAACCTTAGAAAATTAGAATTGACTAAGAACACCAACCTATTCGTAGAATTAAGATCTATAGAGTTGATAATAGTAGAAAGTACCAAAATTGATAGCAAAAATTAGATTAGTAAAAGAAGAAAGCTTAGCAGACTAAGAAAAATTAACTTAACAGTTATCTAGTAAAGAAATTTAAAATTAATGTTATAACCCCATATATATATATATAATAAGCTATAGAAGATAGAAATTATTAATAAGTAGTAAAAAAAAATTAGTTATTATAAGATAAAAGTCAAAACATTAATTATAAAACATTTACTAAGGATTGAAGATGATAAAAAGTAAGAAAAAGACTAATTTGCCCCCTAGATGTAAAAGTAGGTAGTAAAAAAAAAAAAAAAAGGAAAGCAAAAATGGAATAGTAAATAGCAAACTAATAATAAATAAGGGTAAAAAACATTGTAATGACTCATGCCCCTTACATATAAAACATCATCATGACATGTTCTCAAATAAAAGTAAAACACCTATTTAGAAAAGTAAATTAAATAATAAAATAATTAGGTAGAATACTAAAATATGATAAAGATACCTTACAACGCATCATAAAATACATAATAAATATCAAAATAACTCTAGAAATGTCAAATAATCAATGACATGTTAAAAAAATCCAACAACCTATAAGGAAGTAATTTTTTTTATAAAATTAGTAAATATTAGAAGATTATTAAAATATGTTAATAACTTCCTTAAGAATTCACCAAAAATTATAGAAGTGGTGAGAAACTTAAAAAATTATTCGGACACATGTCATAGGGTCAAGAACACGTGGCAATTTTTGTATGAATTTACACTAACTCGAAAATTATTAAAATATTAGATATAGGCTGGTTGGTGATAGGTATAGAGTTCTTCCTTTTCTTTTTTGCTTACTAGTATTCCTCTTATCTTTTAATGCCTTTCACCTATAACTGCCCAACACCTATACTTCTTAAAAAATTCACCAAAATTTGCACACTTGTTTGAAAACTGTGAAATCTTAGTTAGAGATGTGTAACATCATTTGGAATATGAGTCTAATTTTGAATAATTTATATATATATATGTACAATTTAATAATAATTCTTGAACACTATAAATAATCGTCTCCTCTCTTAAAAAATTCACACCACTCAAACTAATGCTCTAAAATTTAGGGGAAAATTAAGGGAGCTTCTCCATATTCTTACTAAGAGGTTAGGTAAGGTAAGGTTAGAGTAGTGGTGGCTGCTTCTTGGTGGTGGTTTTGGCCATTTAGTGGTTTTCACTTCAATAATTTTGGAACTTTTAATTCAAGTAGTTTTAAGGAGTCTTTTTTCCTGTTAGTACTTTATAACATATATTCTTGTACTAATTTTTCTAGAATTAATTTTGTATGTTTAGTATTTTTATATTTTTCGTAAATTTCTATCTATTTTACTAAAATATACTAGTTTTAAAGAAAAATTGTAAAACCTTATTTTGTAGCTTCCTAAGATCCCTAAAATTTTTCTCATACTTTGATATAGTTAATATGACCTTTGGGTTCCATCCATGATAATTGTTAATTTATTTTATAATTTTCTTACTATTTTATCTTATTTTCAATTAAATAGTAGAATAATCGATAAATATATAAATATTTTAGAATAATAGCCATTAAATTTACATTATGTATATCTAAGTTCTCCTATGATTTCTATTTCTTTAAATAAAGTGGCTTCTTATCCATAATACATTATCTTGAAATTACTATGCTAAGTACATTCCTATAAATTATATATACATTATACCTAATGATAGTCACACTTAATTTTACAAAAAGTTATACGTTCCTCTTTAGCAAGATATTTATAAATAATATCTCCTTACATGTATATATAATAATGCATAAAGTAAATATATACAATATAAAAAGTCACTAACCTGTTATCAAACAGGTATAACAAAAAAATAACTAACACTTAACTTTCTTTTAGGATTTCAAAAATCGTTATTTGGAGGATTTTAGGAACCAATTAATAGGTAAGTTTCTTGCCTTATGACAATTCTTCATGTGTTACCAAGAGGTAGTAAGCCATTATATTGCTTGTGCTTGTAAAGCAGTTGTATGTAAACATGTTGTAAATATGGATGTAAGATTTCTGATTGATGACTTATGCTACTTAGCTTAAAACAAATAATATTTTCATTTGGTATGGAATTACAGGTTGATCACCTAATTAACTTAAGCAATGTAATATCCAACTCTAAAAATTATATATGCATAGCGTACCTACATTCGGCATTTTCCCATTAAGACCAACATACAATAGGGAAATAAGATTTCCTTCTTTTAGTCTTACAGAATTGAAATGACAAGAGAGGGGTTCATTGTCAGGTTAGAAAATATCAAGAATGATAGTTTGGAATAGGTATAGAGAGGATGAAGGAAACTCTATTGTACATCCTTAGATTGATGGGAAAGTTTGAGCCCATAAGTTGTGAGTTGTAGAAACCCTTCGAACCTAAGTTAAAGTGAGGTTAATTTCTCTAGTCTCATGATGTACCAACCAACATCATACAGATGACACTTCACTTCTTGTATTGCATCTAAAAGGACTTGCTTACTTTATTTTTTTACATATAACGCTTATCTCATACCACTTACTAAGCATGTAGTTTCACTCACAACCTTATAGTTATTCTTTTGCAATTAACTCTACAAAAGCTTGGGAAGAGAGAAATGAGTGGAGTTCAATTAACAGAAGCTGACAAACCACTCTACTAGATAATTTGAAATAGGAACTTTAAGATAAAGGAGGCATTGTTCTTTAAAGTTATTAGTAGGCATGCTTTGTTTCAACTAAATGTTGCTAGCTTAAATGTAAAGCCTTATGTATATCAATGATGAAATAATAGCTATGAGCCCTATGATATCATCGACCATTAATATGTATGACAGGACTATTATAGTATTGGTACTTGGGACATGATAGTCTTAAAGTGGTATCTGAGTGTTATAACCCTTAGGAACTATGTGGTAAAAAAAATAAAAAAATGAAGAGCTTAGATAATACTGAGAGTGGGTAGCATGGTAGACTTAAGTAATAAAAACATGAGACTTATTGCTTGAAAATTAAAACATATGACTTAGATCTTAACTCTAAAACATTAAGGTTGAAATTATCTTCTACATTAAGATATTGACTTTCCTTTGAAGCTTCTTTGGTTTAATTATGATATGACCAACTTGCTCTATTTGCTTCACTGAAGATAAGATGGATCTTAACGTTTGAAGTCTGCAACAAGCTCTAAATCCAATGAATAAAGAAAGAAGAACTTTTAATTCGGTTTTCATCATTTAGATAACTTGGTAGCTTCCACTCCAGTTTTCTCATTATCAAGTTCTTTCTACAAACACCTCTATTGATATTCTTTGGCGAACCATTTGAATCTACTAAAAACCTTCCTATTTCAACCCAAGCACATTTCTTAAAACCAAATTGACTTAGTTTTCTCATATGGCCTTTCTTCCAATTGACTTAAATCTAAAATTTTCATCTCATCCTATATCATGTCCTAGCCATAAAAACAACCATGCAAGCCTACTGGCCCCTACAAACTCAAATACCATTAATTCTTCTTGAAAAAGTAAGAGCTTTCAATAACCACGTTGAGTTTCTCAAGCAATAGTCTCCATGCTTTGGAGTAAGGAGATTTTGAAATTCCCTATTATGCCCCCTTTAGTTGTTACTTCATTAGTTTGACACTATTTGGTTCATCCAAACCAAAACCTTAATCCTATATATTACACTTTTGTAAGCCTTATCTAAAATAAGATTACCTACCTACTTTTTCAAATTCAAAACAAATGAGTTTTCCTAAAATAAAATCGAATCCAACAATCTTAGCCTATGAGTAACAATTATTATTCCTTAGTTTTATCTAATTTCCCTTTTTCATAAATTCGACTTGTTCTCTTTAAATCTTAACCAATTTTCTATAATCCTGTGTTATTGCTAATACAACACTATATTAATCTAATTTTAAATAAATTTTTCTTTCCATAATTAACATGTCATGTCCTTTAAAAGAAATCCTTACAATTCAAAATTTCCTTTCTTTTTTCTTAGCCACCACCTTTGGATCCATTATTTTCAAATATACAAGAAAGTTACAAATATAATATTATTCGGTATTCATTTCATTTGTCATGAAAGAATTTAACCATAATATATGCTATAGTTATTAATCCACTATTTATCTTTCTACCCATATTGCTTGTACCTCTTCAACTCTCATAATGACATATTTAAACTAATGATTCTTCACATAAAATTGATCTTTCAGCAATCAATCCCTTTTTTCACTCATTTAATTATTGTCCTTTCGTCTCACTTAGACCGAGTAAACCTTAAATTGAATATTAATTCTAAATTTTGTACTATCATTTTATAAAACTATATTTGACCAAGTTAATAAATTATGCTTCCAAACTTAATAACCGTAAGCTTAAAACCAACTCCTTGACCTATTCAAAATTTACCTATTTATTGTATAATTTAATTTAAGTGCCCCATTCTTATGTACACATACACTTTGTAAAAGAACCAATTTCACCTAACCTTTACATAGAAACATCAATTCTTGATATTTATTCATCATCTTTTGTGATCTTTATTTAGAATCTAAATTTCTAAGTTGCAATTGGATACATCTCTCTAAACTAATCTTCCCATGAACCATTGGACTTTCAGTTTCTGCATCTAGATTTATTGAAACACAAACTCTAATATAAAATAGAACTTTATCAATTAAAGCTAAGTGTCTTCTTGTACTACCACATTGACAAATAACCAATTTTCTTCATACTTCTGAAAAGAAAAACATTAATTTGTTAACTGTTTATTATCTTCCCTAATCTCCATTATTGTAATTCTCTGAATTACAATTTGACTTATCTTATTGGAAAATTGAATCAACTAAGCCATCTTATCAAGCTTAAGACAATCTAGTTTTTAGCTCTAATACAAAGACCTTATTGATTTTATTCTTTATTATCTATTTTTCTTCCAAATATCTTAAACAAATTTATACCCTAGAAACAAACCTATGATTTGAAACTATTTTTGACTAACCAAATTTGATCTTCTCACATGCTTACCCAGCTTTGAATCATCTATAGATGATTCTAATTAACCATATACCAACGAACTTCTCACCAACTTTTATTTTGCATTCCATTACAGATCTAGATTAAGACCACCTTTAACTCTAAAAATAATACATTTTGTTGAACATTATAACTATCCATTACCTTTCATAACTTCCTAATCTCTAAACTATAATCACTTTTCTTATCAACCAAAGAAGTATTACCTTGTTTATAAAGACTTCTCCTAAATATGAGAATTATTGCTACCCTTTCCTTAAATACAAACTAGGACATCATTCCCAACTTTGTCTATTAAACTTAACCACTTATCTAAAGCCAACAAACTTAAACATGGGTAATCAAGATAAGTTCCAGTTAGAATCAAAGTACATAGTGGAAGTGCAAGAACGTCAATTACCCAAAGTTTTGACAATGAAACTTTTTGAAGTGGGGATAGAATGTAAAACTCGCTTACTTGCTTAAGTAAACCTATGGAAATAAATCTCAGACCCCATGTTCTTAAGGACCTAATACAAATTCTATTACCAAGACCATAGTTCCAAATGACCCTAAAATATGAGAATTGACTAAGAGCATAGGCCTACTGGTAGAATTAAGGTCTACAAAGTTGGCAATAGTAGAAAGTATTAAAACCAATAGCAAAAATTAGATTAGTAAAAGAAGAAAACTTAAGGGACTAAGAAAAATTAACTTAATAGTTATGTAGTAAAAAAGTTCAAATTAATGTTATAACTGTATATATATAATAAGCTGTAGAAGATAGAAATTATTAACAAGTAGTAAAAAGAATTAGTAATTATAAGATAAAAGTTAAAACATTAATTATAAAGCATTTACGAGGATTGAAGATGATAAAAAGTAAGAAAAAAAAAACTAATTTGACCTTAGATGTAAAAGTAGGTAGTAAAAAAAAAGGGGTAAAAATATAATAGTAAATGGCAAACTAATAATAAATAAGGATAAAAGGCACGATAATGACCTATGTTTCTTACATATAAGACATCATTATGACATGTTACTAATTAAAAGTAAATTAAATGATAAAATAATTGGGTTGAATGCTAAAACATGATAAAAGTATCCTACAAAAATTCATAAAATACCCAATAAATATCAAAATAAATATACAAATGTCAAACAACCAATTATATGTCATAAAAATATCCAACAACTTATAAGTAAAGTAAACAAAAATTTATAAAATTAATAAATATAAAAAAATTGTTAAAATATGTTGATAAGTTCCTCAAAAATTCAACAAAAACTGTACAAGTGGTGAAAAATGTTCAAAAATTATCTAAACACATGTCATAGGGTTAAGAACACATGACAATTTTTTCATGAATCTATACTTACTAGAAAGTTACTAAAATATCATTAACTTCTTGTACACTTATCCAAAATTTGAGAAATTTTAATGGGAGACATGTAAATTATTTGGAACATTTTTCTAATTTTTCATAATTTTTTGACACATGCACAATTTAATAATAATTCTTAAACACTATAAATACCTCTCTCTTCACTAGTAATAATTCTTATAGAGCTTCTTTATATTCCTTTTAAGGGGTTAGACAAGATTATAGTGGTGGCAGCGGTTGCCTCTCGATAGTGGTTTTGGCTATTTTGGTGATTTTCGCTTCAATAATTTTGGAACTTTAAATTTATATTGTTTTGAGGAGTCTTTTTGCCTATAAGTACTTTATAACATATATTCTTGTAGTAATTTTCCTAGAATTAATTTTATATGTTTAGTATTTTTTATATTTTTCATAAATTTCTATCTATTTTACTAAAATATATTAGTTTTAAAGAAAAAATTGTAAAACCCTATTTATTGGCTTCCTAAAGTCCCTAAACTTTTTCTCATGCTTTGATATATTTAATATGACCTTTTGGTTCCATCCTTGATAATTGTTAATTTATTTTCTAATTTTCTTACTAATTTGGCCTTATTTCCAATTAAATAGTAGAATATATGATAAATATATAATATATAAATATTTCAAACTAATAGCTATTAAATTTACATTATGTATATTATGTTCTCCTATGATTTCTATTTCTTTAAATGCAGTAACTTTTTATCTGTAATACTTTATCTTGAAATTACAATGTTAAGTACATTCTAATAAATTATATATACATTATACCTAATAGTAGTCACACTTAGTTTTACAAAAAGTTACACATTCCTCTTTAACAAGATATTTATAAATGATATCTCCTTACATGTATATATAATAATGTAAAAAGTAAATCTATGCAATATAAAATATTACTAACCTATTACCATATAGGTATAACAAAAATATAACTTATACATAATTTTCTTTTAAGATTTCAACAATTGTTATTTGGAGGATTTTAAGAACCAATAAATAGGTAAGTGACTTATCTCATAGTAGTTCTTGATGTTTTACTAAGGGGTAGTAAGTTGTTATATTACTTGTGTTAGTAAAGTAGTTGTATGTGTGTATGTCATGAATATGGATGTAAGATTTTTTATTGATGACTTGTGTTGCTTGGCTTGAAAAATATAATATTATGATTTGGTATGGAATTACTAGTTAATCGCCTAATTAACTTGACTAATGTAATAGCTAACTTTAACAATTATACATGCATAATATACTTGTATTTTGCATTTTCCCATCAACATTACCTATAATAGTGAAATAATATTTCCTTCTTTTAGTCCTTTGGAGCTAAAATGACAAGAGAAGGGTTTATCGTCAAGTTAGAAATTGTCAAAAAGGATAATTTGGAATTGGTATAGAGGGGATAAGGGAAAGTTTATTGCACATCCTCAAATTGATGGAAAAGTTTAGTCCTACAAGTGGTGAGCTGTAGAAACCTCTCAAATCTAAGCTAGAGTAGGATTATTTTCTCTACTTTCATGACGTACCGGTCAACGTTTGCGAATAACTTTAACTGTTGCATTGAACTCTAAAAGGACTTGGTTGTCTTCCTTGTTTATGTATAATGCTTATCCCTTACTATTTACTGAGTACGTAGTTTCACTCACAACTATATAATTATTCTTTTGTAGGTTAACTCTACAAAAGCTTAGGAAATGAGAAATGAGTGAGGTTCAATTGAGAGAAGCTGACAAACCACTTTGCTAAGCAATTTGAAATAGGAACTTTAAGATAAAGGAGGCATAGTTCTTTAATGTTATTAGTAGGCATACTTTGCTTTTACTAAATGCCGCTAGCTTAAATGTGAAATCTTGTATATATCAATGGTGAAATGAGAGTTATGAGCCCTATACTATCATCGACCATTAATATGCATGGTGGGACTGTCATAACAACAAATTCCTTTAATTTCTTGTTTTTCTAAAACAACTAGCTAATTGTGCAGTTACAATAAGTGTGAAAAAAAAAAAAACTAAGCTCCTTTAAGATTTTTTCATTTTTTGTTGCTATTGAATTTTAAAATTTTCAATTACATCAGTCA
Organism: Lumnitzera racemosa; assembly: GCA_024138005.1. Classification (NCBI taxonomy): domain Eukaryota; kingdom Viridiplantae; phylum Streptophyta; class Magnoliopsida; order Myrtales; family Combretaceae; genus Lumnitzera; species Lumnitzera racemosa. The sequence continues at coordinate 36,129,440 of JAMXBC010000005.1, forward strand.
ATTTTAGAAGGCTTTGGAAATCTCAATTAGATAAAACTTTTTAATTTTAGTAGTTAAATCTTAAAGCTATATATTCAAATGATGCACATTTTTTATAGTTTGAGCAATAATATAAATTTATTTATTTATTTTCTAATCTTATAAACTCATACTCGCAATGCATGTATAAAGCTTACAATGGTGTAATAAAACTTAAAATATAATACAATTACTGAATCAAATAATGGTTACATTTGATGACTTATGGGAAAAAATTAATATATAAATAGTTTAAAAATATTATATAAAAAAGGGACAAAGCAATTAAATAATACATCGTATTTATTTTTAAAATTCAAAAAAATATATTAAACTCATTTCATTTACTTCATTGAAAAAATTGCAATTTTCCCAGAACATATGAGATTTGACTCCTTAGTTTCAATGGAAAAACATATAGTTTTCTTTTTAGTTTGCTCTTTACTTGAAGTATAATGTATTTCATGATAACATTTAATTGAAAAGTTAAATTAGTTTTTTTTTTTTTAATCTATACATATGTATGAACATGAAGTAACATATGCATGCACATGTATATCAATAAATGTAAAATGTCATACCTTAGCATTGTTTCTTTTTCTTTTTTCACCTAAATCTTTGTTAATAGCTAGAATTCTTACTTAACAAAATTGGTAAAGTAAAATGGTACAAAGACTTTCATATTTCAATTTATTAAAAATGCACAATCACAACAATTGAGAACTTAACACAACAAATGGCATTGATGCAATTCAAATAGTAAACCTAATATTATTATGAGAAAATAAAAAAAAATATTATCTCAACAATTTAAAGTTAGCAGTTAAAAGTTTAAAAATATAGAATCTGTGAGAAAGATAATCAAATATAAAAGTAAAATTAAAAGTAAGTGTATAGAAGAGAAACACTTGAATTTTTAACTTTCTTTTTTTCCAAAAAGAGAAGACTTCTATCATATGTGTAGAATGTATAGTACATTATACAAATCCTCTTTTGATGAAACATGATAAAAAAACACAACAATTACATAGAATTTGAAAAAGAGTGAAGATGAGAGTTTGATAATCTAATCCAAAGTACACATGCTCTATAGAGTGTGAGTTGCAATCCAATTTACCGCTCTATGTGAAGATCTTAAGGAGAAGTCCGTTGACTTTAAAGAAGGAATGAACACCAGCCAAATATGTAATAATAAGCCAACAAAATAAATGTTACTATTCAAACTAAAATTGATTAACAATTACAACTTACATTAACTAAAGAAAACACATGGAAAAACAATAAAAGGTAAAAGTAATCTAGAGGGACTTATCGAGATTAGAGAAATAACCAAGAGTCGAGAAATAAGAAAAAAAGAAAAGAAAAAAAAGAAATTAGAGTTGACAGCAAAGATGAAGTGACTGTATCAAAAAAACCAATCTTTTCACAAAATTCAAACAAAGCCACAAATCAAAACCTTAAGAATACACAAAACTCATAATTGCTATTCATCATTGCTTACCACAAAATTCCTCATTTTGAAGTGAAGTAGAAATCCTCGAATTCCTCCTATACTGCAAACTTGACAATATGGAATCAGAATGTGAAAATGAAACCAAAATTAAAATTGAGTGAAATTTAATTATAGGAGAGAGAAATCAGGGTTTCTATTGTAGGTTTTTGTAAGTGAAGAAAGTGAAATATAATCCTATGCTAATGATAAGCATGTTTTTGTGAATGCATATAAGAGAGTGATCCAAAACTTGGGATAGCGGGTGTAATTCAAAAAAAGACTCATACATAGTTGTTAGTGGAGTTGAAGTTACCAAATTCTGAGGAGTTGGTATCAATTTATACCTAATTGCTCCACATATATTTTCTATAAAAACCTAAGATTGAATTTAGGAATATGGAATAATACTATTTTAATTCATCACCATAATTTGCTTAATAAAGACTATTTTCAATTAAAAAAGAAAAAACATGGGTGAGAAAAATATGGATTATTATGGAATGGGATGTGAGAACTACCAAAGAAAATGATATGTGTATGTTTGAAATAGTAGACTTAAAGAGGATGGGCAATAACTTATTGAAATGACAATAATAGACTTGAGTAATTTTTTTTTTTTTTAGAATGTACCTATTACAATAATTGAAATGTCAATTAACTAAATCAAATAGTTAATTGGTAATAATAATATGGTGGTTACATAGAGACATTCTAATTTAAATAATATATATATTTATATATATGAACTATGATTTATGATATACGTATATATATACACACATACATTGAAACGTGCTTCTTTTTCTTTTGATTTTTTTCCTAAAAGAAAAAAAAAGGAGAGAGAGAGATTAATATCGAACGAAATGTAAAGCCAGATGAGTAAGCTTGTATTGAAGGAATGTACCCTTAAAAGAAAATAAAAAAAAAAAAGTTGTAGGGAAAAATATTACGTCTAAGGAGTTATGAAACCATCTTTTCAAAAGATGCCTTCAATTTTTGTGAATTTAGCATTAAATGAACCTTTTCAAAAGGCGCCTTCTTTGTGTTTTTTTGTAATAAGAAAAGACACTTTCAATTGTAATGATAGTATAATTGGAGGAGTTTTCCAAAAAGATGCTTTTAGTTATAATATCAAAACAATTGAAGGCACCTTTTGGAAAGGCACCTTCCCTACAGATATAATCAACCTAGTACGAACATAATTATACTTTCCACATTTTAAACATACCCTTTCTCTCCTCTCTTTTGGCTATAATGCATATGCATCCTCAAATCATCTCTTTCAATGCGTCTTTTTGCGAAATCTCATCCAACAATCAAAGGTAAGCATCTTATACACTAAATCTATTACATTTTCATGAATTTCATTCATTAAATTTCATTTTTTTTCTATTTCCCCAATTTGGAACCCTAAGATTACATATGGGTATATTTAACTAATTTAGGTTATTTAAATATTGTGTTTGTAAGTCAATATGTGTTATATATTGTATAGTTACACTATTTATAAAATGATTTGTGTATTGGTGCATAGATTTGTCATAATGGAACTAAAATTTTAGCGTTTTGAAATGTGTGCTCCAAGTGTTTGATGAATTGTCCCTTAAAGGTTGCTTAGTTTGGCTAATAGGAATGAGCATGTGGTCGTATCGAATGGTGCATAATGACTTATGTGTTAACCAAAACAATAACTATAATTTACCATGAAATTTATGATTTTCGCTCATAGAAACATTTTAAGGGGAAATTCGGGGCTAGAGTATGATTGTAACCTAGTGAAGATATCGATAGTGAGAACCAATGTGAATTTCTTTGATTTCCTTGAAAGTGTTTTCCAAGGTGTTAAGGTTGATCTAAGTACTAGGGTTGAGATTTTGTATAGACATCTCAATACCTACTTGGGTATTGTAAGTTATTCTCTCATTACCATCAAGGATGATGATGACAACGTTAAGAATCTCTTTATGATAGCAGAAGTATTTAGGCAGACCCCTATCCACTATCTGTAAGGAGCAAAAGGAGGCCCTCATGTGTAGGAAACATATATGCCTCCAGTTAAGGAGAACGAAGTGATGGCACCAATCAAGTATGAGCTGTTGCCTATGTTTGCGCCTATGTGGGATGATGATAATGTGGTGGATGAGGCTATAGGATCGGTTTTATAGAAGGAAGTTTCACTTGACTTTGTGATTCAACAAACGGGAGGCTTACATGGCAATAATGATGATCACGAAGACGACGATGATATGTGCCTAAGGGAAATGAGGATGACGACAGCTATGATTATGATGATGATGATAATGAGATGCCTCCTGCATGTTCTATTGTGCATGAGGTGCTTGCTAGCTGCACCTTCCATATAGAGATGCTTAGTGTGTACCCATATGATGTGGATCTAAGTTTAATGGTTCCAGGCTCAACTCCAATGTAGACTTTAGAGATCGATGCGCCAGAAACAAGGGTAAGGAATGCGATTCCTTTTTTCAATAGGGGTAGGGAGGGTGGTTACTTAAATTTTGAGAGGGATGTAAATGAAGAGTTTAGTAACTTGTAAGCATAAAGGAGGAACTTGTAAGAGTTGTTAAGCACTACTACATCAAACATCACGTCGACTTTAGGTCCTCGGAATCGAAGAAAAGTAAATATTCTATCCTTTATACTAAGCATTATGATGGTTGCCAGTGGAGACTATTGGCATGTAAGAAGAAATTTGGGGAAGGGCGTAGGGTAGGTTATGGGTATTTGTGATAACTTGATTAGTAGAGTCCCATACGTGTTAGTCTTATAGTAACTTAAGATCATTTGTAGTTGGATAGCAATATAATGGCTAGAGAGTTCTTAAATGTCATTAGGAAAGATCCTGATATCAAAATTTCTCAGCTTTGCAGTATTATTGAGAAGCAGTTTGCTTATATGGTCAACAATAAAAGGGTATGAGTTGGGAAGATGAAAGCAATTAAAGCTATATATAGTAACTAGGAGAGGTCATATAATGATTTGCCTCAATTGCTCAATGCTATCCAAATTATAAACCCAAGTACGAAATTAGAGTGGATATGGAACCCGTTGAGACAGCAAAGTATGATAGAGCTAAAGCAAGTATGGTGGTCTTTTAGCCTATGCATAGAGGCATGGAAGTTTCGTAAGCCTATGGTTGGTATTGACGACATGTTCTTATATGAAAAGTACTACCATAAGTTATTTGTTTTCACTAGTATGGATGATGCCAACCATATAGTCTAGCTTGCTTTTTCATTAGTTGATGATGAGACAACTGATGCATGGTGCTGGTTTCTTAAGAATTTGAGGTAGAATATGTGTGGTGATAGCATAGGCATTAAACCATTTGCTTGATATCTGATAGAGGGATGGGGATTCAATTTGCATTAGATAAAAACAAGAATGGTTGGAAACCTCCTTTTGCAATGTAGTGGTGGTGCATATGACATATTGCAAGAAATTTTAATAAGGTCCATAAGAAACAACTGTGCATGAAGTGGGTGACTAGCTATGTAAGCTTAGCTTCGAAAGTTTGAGAAATGCTTAGGGAAGGTCATGAGCATTAAGCTTGATGTACTAGATTGGTTTCATCCTTTGTTGATGCAGTGGTGGACACTTGCACATAATGAGGGCTATCAATTCGGGTATATGACATCCAACCTTATAGAAGTGTATAATTTGGTTTTGAAGCACACTTGTGGTCTACCAGTTACATCACCTATGAAGAAGATCTTCTACAATTATGTATTCCACTAGGATAAGAGACATGAGGAGGCACTTAAGTAAGTAGGTGCGAACTGATCATACACCAAATATGCGGCGGAAATGTTAAAGGAGTAGGTCAAGCGCGAGAAGTTCTTATTGAGTGGTTCGTTTCAACTATTATAGCAAATTATATGAGGTTGAGACTAGAAGCAAGCATGTAGGGAATGAGATGATGGGAGGTAGGCATGTGTAAATGGTAGACTTCAATAGGTACATGCGTACATGCAACAAGTGGCAATTATATAGGATTCTTTACTCACATGCTATTGCTATTGTTGGTTTTGAGGTTTTTAACATGGTGTCCAATATCGAGGATTGGTATAAGTTTGTGTATCAAGTGCAGATGTATAGAGCTTACTTCTTCCTGATCGAGGTTGAGTTAAGTTGGCTAATGATTCCACATCTCTAGAAAGTACAACCTAACTGGTGGTTGCAACGAAAGAAGGGTAAGCTTAGGATGAAGCGTTTCTATATGGAGATGGATGTAAAAAACCGTCTTAAATAGAGTGACTTGTACATTGTGTAGGAAGGAGGGGCATAATAGAAAAACGGGTCCTTAGAGGTACCCTCCATGATAAATTCACAAAAACTAGATGCACCATTTTGGAAGGGGGTTTTGTAACCCCTCAAATGTAATAATTTTCTCCTCAACCCCTTTTTCTAATTTTTTTTTTTTTTTAGGAATGCATTGGTGCGTTCCTTGCTTGTATTGGGCTTAAGTCATTTTGGGAAATTATCTAGTTTACAGACTTTTGACTAATCCTACTTTAATTACCTATATGATTATGTGTATGTGTGTATGTGTAAGGTATATATCGAAACATGTGTCACATAAAAATATATCATTATAATTCTTTTGAATTTTAGCTATATCCATCTCTCATATTTGGTATAATATACATAAGGCATCTACCTAGATAGACAGAAATCCTTAATATCTTAGGGAATTGAATGGATCTCAATCCCATTTTCTAAAGCAACTCCCTAAAAGAAGGCAATACTATGCAAAAAATAAAGTCCCTCTTTAATGTTAATCTATTTTAATTCGAATTTAGATACTAATCTTATTCTAATTAAAGTAAAAGTAGATTTTGTAGACATTCATTTTTGTCCTCTTGTATTTTTTAGAATTTCCTTTAAATAAAGAAATGGGTCCTAATTTAAAAAAATATATATATATAGAAAAAATAAAAAAATACAAAAATTAAAAAAAAATCGAAAAAAAGTAGAAAGATAGAATTTTTAGGAATAACAAAATTTTTTAGGAACTAAAACCCTTAGATTCTTTAGAGAAGGTCATAATAATAAAAATTAACATAAAAAACTGAAAAATAATAAATAATAAAAAAAATATACAAATGAATAGTGTATGAATAGGTTTTAGTGCTAATAATATTTTAGTAGTTTTTTAAGAATTTATTTGCACTATTTTGGACAAGGCGTTTTTTATCAAGTATATATTGTTTGCATGTTGTTTTAGGGCATGGGCCAATAGCCTATTTAGTAAAGCATTGAGTTTTAGCATTGCATTAAGTCATAGGTCTTGGATCTAAATCTTACAACAAGCACATTGTGCCTTTTATTTAAAGAAAGCTCAATGATGGGTATCAAGTTCTTGTTAAGCCAAATGTCTCTCATCAATATGTGGTGTTATCTACTTGGACTACATATTAATGTGGCACCTACGTTAGCATCTGTTTTCCCCATCTTTCTCTCCTTTTCCCTTGCTTTCTCATGTGCACAAGCTTAACCCCCTCCCTTTGCCTTAATTTTTCATGTTTTTCACATAACCACACATAAATCCATGCTTAAACCTTGTACTCTACATGACCTTCTTCGAATTGAATGTAAAAATGAGTTTAGATTCATTTGTTTTCATGCTCAAATTGGCTTGCAAATATAGAAACAAGCTTGAAATCTAAAATGCACTTTTATGGCCAATTCGGCCATTAAAGCTTCTTTCCAATCATGTTAAAGGTGTAACAAGTATAAATAGGTGCTAGACGTTTTTTAAGCTTAGATTATCTACTCACAAGCTTTGTCATGGCTTGAGCTTCCTTTGGAACCCCTTTCCGTCCGTCGTTATGACCTCAAGCATCTTCTATCACCAACCCTTAGCCACTACTACAACCATCCCTTCGAAAACACAACTGCCACTCTTCACACTTGAAACCAAACACTCCTATGCCTTCATCGTACTTCAAAGCACCTACCTAAATATTTCTCTTACTCTTGGTAACCACCGCAAGCGACAATCGCTACCACCACTACAGGGAGGTGTTCAAACCACCACTAAACGGAAAAGTTAGGTGGTGACACCTTCACTAAACCCTCTTTTTCCAATAAAATACCTATGAAACCCCCTTTACTCCCTTGAAAATCACCTCAAAACACCCAATGGAGCACCACTAATCTCTATCACCTTCATATCCTTTACAGCATATGCTAAGCACGTAACTTAAGTCAGGTGACCTAAGTTTGACTCGATGACCCGTGCATGTGTTTTCCCTAGTTCATCCCTATTATGTTCTATTTCTTTTGTTTTATTTTTTTTAATTTTACTTTATTTATTATTTCATGAACAAAATTTAATTCATAAAAAAAATCAGAAAAAAGAAAAATGAGAAAAAGAAAAAATAAGCTAGCTTTATTTTATTTTTATCATTATTTTTTTAGAATAATGTATGCTTAGGTCAAAAGAAAAAATAAAAATAAAAAAGATAATAAAAAATGTGTGTTTCATCACTTAGAAAAGAAATTTTTAAAACAAAAGTTCAAATAAAAAGCCCATTTCATTATAACATAACTCTTTCTCTCGACTCTAGATATGGGGAAACTTTAAATTTTTTCAAAATCAAAAGAAAACCAATTTTTCCTTAATCTCTAGTTGAGGGTTTATATCCAATGGGTATAAGTTTTGATATATATCGGATTAAAGAAAAAAATTGAAAAAACTAAAACTTTAGGCTCGACAGCTTAACAACTCTATTAGGGATGTCGGGAGGGCTAGTCACTCAAAAAAATTTTGAAATTAAATTTTCTTTTCAAAATACCCATGCTATTTATTTATTTATTATTATAATTCATTTTATGTAAATATACTTTGTTTCAATTTCTATGTTTACTTTTTGCATGCATCATACTTAGAATATTGGGGGGGATAATTGCATCAAGAATACAAGGTAGATACGGTCAAACTTAGGCTACCTTAGGATTCTTGGAGGGAAGCTATTGTGTAGATTTCGGGTATTGTGGGATAACTATCACTCGGGATTGATTAGGTTACCTCACTTAAGCTTCGATATGACCAATGAACCATTTCCTCAGAAATGCGTAAGGTTACAAAGCTAAAAGACCTTTAGAAATTACCCTGATAGCATATACTTTCCTTAAATTGTTAGTTAGTACACTATTTCTAAAAATCGCAACCCTACTAATATTAGAGTGTTTTAGAAACATAATCATTTTTTTTAAACAATAGGTTGCAATTTAAGGAATGATGTATTAGCCCCATGTAACTAGCATTTGCATGTTTCCACATACATTCTTTTGTTTCGTTGATAAATGATTATTGTCTATGAAATGTTTAAGCCTATAGATAATAGTAGGTCACCAAGTGAACAATAAGAGAATTGATAAGATATAAGACCTCCCTAACATTCATGAACAACTGCTAGAAGTTGAAATTGCTTATTTGAGAGAAAATCTCAAATGTTCTGAAACTCATAACTAAGCCTTAAAAGCCCTTCTTGAACAAGTTCTTAGAGAAACCCATGAAATGCTAGAAGACCTTAAAGCTTGCCTACGAGAGTTAATTTAGGGTTTTTCAGATTATAGCTAAGGGACCATGAATAAAAGTTTCATTAAATAAGAATCTACAACAAATGTTAGGTTCTTTATCTTTGTTTTTCTGTACTCCAATTTTTCAAAATAATAAAAGTTCCCTTTAGCTCATCGTTTTTCATTCTTTAATATTCCCTTTTTGTAAATAGTTTTTCAATAGAATTCATCTAACCATTGTTTTCTTTCCCTCAGGGAAATGTAAATAAATTTCATAAGCTTGTAAATAGAACTCCAAAAATCCTTAGCCTTATTATATCACTTGGTTCTTGAAGAATAAAAGCCCCATTTTTCTCTCTCACAAAAAAAAAGAAAAAGAAAAAAGAAGAAAGCTGCTAATGATTACAAATTCTTATGGGCTTGACCTAAACATAAATCTTTCGGCCCATTAAGTAGCTAACCTAAAACCTTTGGCTCGTTAAGTTAGCTAACCTAAGCACAATCTATGGTCCATTTAGGCAGCCAAACTAGATACGAGCACTTAGCTTACTAAGGTAGCTAACCCAAGTATAACCTCTTAGCCCATTAAGGAAAGCAGTCTAAACCTAACCACTTGGTCCACTAAGGTAGCTAACCTAAGCATAACCATTTGGCCCATTGAGCTAGCCATCCTAAACATAACCTCTTAGCTTGTTAAGGTAGCTAGTCTAAAGCCAACCACTTGGCCTGCTAAGGTAGCTAGCCTAAACAAAAACCCTTGGCTTGTTAGGGCAGTTAGCCTAAACATAAACCCTAACCCATCAAGATAGCTAAACTAAGCTAAAACTATTGGTCCATTGAGAAAACCAAGCTTAACCATGAACTAAGTCAAAATACGAAGTCAAATACAACTTCATTCTCGAACTCAAATCAAATGAAAAGTATCATTTCACACTGGGGTATATTTCGAGAAACTGGGTGGCAAGTCAACTTCTACCTTGGGGCAAATGAACATGGTAACTCACTTTTAAAAGATTTGGAATGAAAATTGGCAAACTATATCTCACACATTAACCCTTAAACACTTTGAGAGTTAAGTGACATTATGGTGATGATATTTTAGACTCATTTGTTAAAGGAGGTCCATTTTGAATTTGATGCATAAATCAAAATGAAGTTAGGCATTTATTTTTTGATGTCCTTATACATAGATATTGTTTGTTAATCCTATTAAGCCTATTCAGGGAATCTTTTGAAATTAAACCTTATTAAGAACCACCTTTACAATGGGGCAATTTAGAGGTTAAGGTATTTAATTAGGAGAAAAAGGATAAAAAACTAGTTTATGCTTACTTTAGTGGCATTGATTGAAGGATAATTTCTCCTTTTTGATAATTTATTTGAAGAGCTTACAAAAACCTTATACACACAATCCAAACATTTTGGGGAGGCAATTACTTTTAGGCCTAAGTAAAATGGATAAGAAACAATGAGGGAATGGGGTAAAAAAAAAAAAAAAAGGAAGAAGAAGGAGAAGAAGAAGAAGAAAGGAAAGAGGCTTAAAAATTAGGCTTGAATGTAAGAGAAAAGTACTAAGAGATATATCACATCCCAATAAGGGCAGTAAAACTTGAATCAAAAGGCCTAGAATCAAAGCCTAAACATATCTAAGAAACACAAAGCCTTTATGCCCATTTTGAACCACATTCCATGCTTAAAAACGTAAAATCTCCATAACTACTCTTAATTACACTTCAAAATCACAAACAGAAATCCTTTTTACCTAACCTAAATTAAATAAGGTCTCCCTACCTACAATACCTCCCACATTAGATAAAATCTTTGTTGATCTTAAATGATAATTTATCTTTAATAAAATTATTTTTGAAACTGGGGTAAGCACACTTCTTGTTTTTCCTAAAGGTTCTTGATTTGTACACTCAGGTTGAATAAGTAAATGAAAATAAGTCTTCTCATTAATGCCTCTTGAAACCATCTAACCAAAAGCCTAAATTCACAATGTTAAGCCAAAAAAGACCTAACAAATTGATCAAGATGTATTGATGGGAATCAGGCTATTGGACCTCTGACCAACAGCCGAGCCCGAAGACTAGAGGGGTTGATACGACAAATCCTTTAGTTCCAACCGACCCCTGTCAAGGCCGAGTACTTCATTGTTGAGTCACCTTTAATGTTATGCCGTATGACCGTCCATTCTTTTGTAGTATATCAAGTTGATGATTACTTTCTAGTGCCGAGCTAGTCAATTACTCGGCGTCTTCTTTGTTGAGAAGTTGAGAGAGAGAGTCCGATTGCTTCTTTAAGAAATGTCCTTTTTGTCTTTTCCCTTTAGGGTAAGTTGCCTTAACTGGCATGTATAAATACCTTTGTACTTGTAGCTATAAAAAATCAAATCATCTTCAATACACTTTTGAGTACTTTCTCCCTTATGTAAATATTGTTGTTTACTCTCGGCATTACTTTTATCTTTTCTCTTAAGCAAAGTTAGGTGGTGAGTAATCTCATTAGACCAATTCATGCATCATATCGAATTGTGTCGCGAGTCTTCGGAAGTTCCATCGGTGTATCATATTCTCTGGAGCTGTTCATGGGTTTTTGCTTACTGTTTCATTCGTCATTTTTACCCACTTTCGTACCTTTCCCCATTAACCCTTTTCAAGCTTTCTATAAATTTAGACCCATCCAGCGATCGAGCTTGTCTATTCTTAGTTACTATTCACAAAATCTTGATATCAGAGTAAAAGTTTTTGTATGAACTATAGTAGTTCTTGAAGTTCTGCTATACTTTGTTTTTATGTGTATGAAACAGAGTAAGTTAATGTATTCATTTAACTACTGTGCTGTTAGTTGTTCACTTTTTAAAGTATTTGTTTGAGCTTTAAATTGTGAGGAAGAATGATAGACCCAAGTATGAATATTAGTGTTGGTGATGATAGTAGAGTTGTCCACAATGGATGATAATCTCAAGGAACTCTCAGAAGTATTGACAAGAGACTTGATAAGGTAGTTAATTTCTTAGTAGATCTAACCTGAGTTGTTCATGCATTGTCTTATGAACCCATTGAGGCCGTACATTACACTCCACAACAAGGTTGTTAAACTCATGATTTTACCTAGAATCGTTAGAGGGTCATCGGAATGTAAAATCGAAACCTAAAAACATAAGTTTCTACAATTTATGTAAAATAAATTTAAAAAATGTATAGATATATTTATATTAGTTATTTAAAACTTGAAATACATGATGAAAATAAAAAAAAATGAAGAAATTAAGTTTTCTTTTTTCTTTTCATACAAATTCGTAATATATAATCTAACATGTATAAACAAAGGAAAAATAGAGCTGAAACTTTGTAAATTAAAGAGAATAAAATATTTCAACTCATTTTAAGTTATTGATAGTATAAAATAAAATATATAGTTTTCTTTGTGAACTTTGTTATTAGAGTTATAACTTGGATGAAAGTTATGAACATAAAATAAGAGATTAAGAGAGAAAGAAAGAGGTAAAAAATTGGAATAGGATAGGACAAGACAGATGTTGTAATGTTTTAATAGTTGATGACTTGTAAAAGGTTAGTTGTATTTTTTTTTTGTAATTTTTTAGTCCATTCAACTCAAATATATAGAATTAGTAAATTCAGTAAAAAACGTAAGCTTATATTAAATTTATATGTAAACTTGGTTAAAAACGTAAATTTCTATATGAAAAAAGATTCCACACCCAAGTTAACTTAAAAGAGTCACCTAAAATCGTAAACTCGTAAAATCGTATGGACAAAATTGTGATTTTGACAACTATGCTCCACAAGCTACTCAACCTATTAGAGGTCAAAACTCAGCTTGACTAATTCGAGGTGGAGGAGTTAGCGGACGAGTAAGGTAAATGATAAACCTAAGAGAGTTTGATGAGGAGAAAGAAAAGTATTTTGAAGAGGAACTTCTATGAGTCCCCAGAGCATCCGACCATATGAAGCTTCGGATTCCGCGTTTTAATGGATCTGGGAATACAAACGAGTATCTGGATTGGGAACAGAAGGTGGAGTGTGTGTTTGATTACTATTAATGTGAAGATTATAAGAAAGTGAAGACTGCTGTTGTTGAATTCTTCGGATATGCCACCATGTAGTGAAAGAATTTCCAAGCCATGAGAAGACGAGAGGGATACCAAGAGATTAAAATTTGGCCGAAGATGAAGAAAGTGCTCAGAAATAGATTCATGTCAGAAACATACCCCTAAGATACTTTCACTCGGCTTCAGGAGAGGAGACAAGGAGGCCGAATTGTTGATGAGTATGTTCAATAATTTCAAATGCTTATGATGCATTGTGAAGTGGAGGAACCACCAGCTCGAACAGTTTCAAGGTTCGTTACTAGGTTGAGAGGAGACATTCGAGATGTTATAGAGCTCCAATGATTAGATACAATGGATGAAGTTGTTAGAATTGCTTAGTGAGTAGAGAGGCAAAGGAAGAGACGAGTAACAGCTAAAATGTTGACTAGCTGACTAGGTTAAGCAAGTTACTAAGCTTAGTTAAGTATAGAGCAGAATAGAAAGATTGATGTAAGAGCCGAGTAGAAAGGTCGACCTGAAGATGTAGTGCCAACTCGAACGTATGGACGGGGCAAGGCTCTAGTAGGAAGACCAGTCAGATCAAGTACTTCAAGTGCCAGGGGTTCAGACATATGGTTGCTTAATAGCCAAACCGAAGAATAATGATCATTAAGGGAGATATCTCGAAGTTAGAAGTAGAGAGTATGAACGAGGAACCCGAGGAAGAGGAGGTTCCTGTTGAGAAAGAACTAATTGAGGAGGACATGTTTCCCAAGGACTTAAACCAATTACTTATGGTTATTTGACGTACGATAAGTGTGGAACCCTTACGAGAGGAGGAGTAGAGAGAGAATTTGTTTCATACCACCAACAAGGTGAATAATCGGATGTGTGCTCTCATTATGGATAGTAGAAGTTACACTAATGTAGCATTGGCCGATCTTATCTCCAAACTAAAGTTGCCAATTGTTGCACATCCTAGGCCGTATAAGTTGTACTGATTAAGTGAGAAAGGAGCATTACATGTCACTTGGCAAATACTACTATTGATCACTATCGAGAATTACTCTAACCAGATCTTCTACGACATACTGCTTATGTACGCTTCCCACGTGTTGCCAGGTAAGCCATGATTTTTTTATAGGAGAGTTATACATGACCGTTACAGGAATACGTATGTAGTTAAGAAGGATCACCTGAAGATTATACTAAATCCAATGCTACCGAGAGAAGTTAACAAGTTGTAGTCGATGAGTAAAGCCGAGCTTCGAGAGGCCATCAACATTGACAAGCCAATCCTATTGTTGGTCAAGCGACTATAGCAAATGAAGGAGTGAGGTGAGCTTCCCCAAGAAATTAAGGAGGTACTAGATGAATTTGTCGACCTATTCTCAGAACAGTTACTTGAGAGGTTACCCTTAACTTAAGGAATAAAGCACTGCATTGACTTAGTACCTGGCGTTGCACTATTGAATGAGCCAGCTTATCCGATGAATCCCAAATAGGCTTTTGAGCTCTAATATCAAGTCAATAAGTTGTTAGAGAGAAGCTCTATGAGAGATAGTCTCAGCCCTTGTACTATGCCTATACTTCTAGTGTTGAAGAAGGATAGAACCTAGTGAATGTGTACTAACAATTGAGCCGTAAACAAAATCATGATCAAATACAAGTATTCGATCCTGAGGTTAAAAGACATGTTAGATGAACTAAGTAGAGTCAAGATTTTCAGTAAGATTGACCTTACATCTGGTTACCATCAAATCCGCATAAGACTAGGAGACGAGTGGAAGACTACGTTCAAGACTCGACATGGACTTTATGAGTAGATGGTTATGCCATTTGGCTTGTTGAATGCCCCAAGCACTTTCATGAGGCTTATGAACCATGTACTAAGACACCTCATAGGAAAGTGTGTCGTGGTGTACTTTGACGACATCCTAATATACAATTCCAACATGTCAAGTCACTATGAACATTTTAGAGCAATCTTGGATATCCTACATATCGAGAGACTATTCGGCAATTTAAAGAAATGTTGTTTTTGCTAGGAGGAAGTGGTATTCTTGGGTTACGTAGTTAGTGGAGGAAGCTTGTGACTTGATGATGAAAAGATTAGAGCAATTGTTGAGTAGCTAACTCTTGCTACTTGTACCTACGTGAGAAGCTTCCACAAATTGGCTTCTTTTATACAAGATTTATTAGGAATTTTAGCACCATTACTATGTTGCTTATCGAGCTAATAAAAAAGAATACCAACTTTCGATGGAGAGAAAGGGAGGAGAGGAGTTTTGTCGACATAAAAGAAAGATTGACCTCCGCCCCGATATTAGTATTACCTAACTTCAACAAAATATTTGAGCTGGAATGCAACACATCGGGCATTAGAATAGGTGTTGTCCTAATGTAGAAAGGCTAGTTAATTGCCTTCCATAATGAGAAGCTCTAAGGACCACTGCTGAACTACTTTGTGTATGATAAGGAACTTTTGGCACTGATCTAAGTGATGCAAGAATGACAACATTATTTATTACCGAGAGAATTTGTCATATATACTGACCATAAATCATTGAAGTACCTCCAAAGTTAGACCAATTTGTTGAAGTTGCAAGTGAGATGGGTTGAATTTCTTAAAGGATTCAATTTCGTAATTAAGTACATGTAGGGAAAGAGCAACATAGTTGCAAATGCTCTTTCGAGGAGACATGCGCTTTTATCAGAACTGCAAACCAAGCTAGTTGGGTTTGGGAGTATCAAAGAATAGTATTTTGAGGATCCACACTTTGGACCAATAATTTCACGGTGCATAGATAGGAGGACAGTGACAAGTATTATGTAGAGGATATTTACTTGTTTCGATGGCAAAAACTATGTGTGCCAACTTGTTCCCTATGGGAATTATTAATCAAGGAAGCTCACAATAGAGAACTCTTCGGATACTTTAGGGAGAGGAAGAACTGTGAACTATTGAATGGTTGATTCTTTTGGCCAAGACTGTGGAGAGATGTGCATCGTGTTGTCGAAAGCTGTGCTATATGCAAAAAGGCTAAGTGTTGAGCCGAATAAGGGAAAGTAATGCCCCTACCTGTTTCGATGAGGTCGTAGATTGAACTGAGCATGGACTTTGTTCTCGGATTGCCATGAACTGCTCAAGGAAAAGATTCTGTAATGGTCGTTGTGGATCGGTTCAGTAAGATGGCACACTTCGTGCCCTACACTAAAACTAACGACACTTCAGCTATTACTTCTCTTTTCTTACAAGATGTATGAATACACAGTGTGCCGAGAAGTGTAGTGTTCAATAGAGACCTAAAGTTTTTAAGTCATTTGTGGAGAACCTTGTGGCATTGGCTGGGAATCAAATTACCCTTCGGTACCTCATGTTACCTTAAACTGATGGCCAAATAGAGGTGGTTAATGGTACTTTGGGTTTACTACTCCGAGCTGCAGTAAGCAAGAACTTGGCTGATTGGGATGTTTGCCTGTCAGTGGTTGAGTTTGCCTATAAACGAGCTATACATGACACCACTAAGCAGACTCCCTTTGAAGTAGTCTATGGATTTAATCCCAAGTTGCCTCTCGATCGCACCTTTATACCAGCACTCGTGCAAGAGGACCTTGATGCCTCGACTAGAGTATAATCTCTTCAGCACATATATTACAAGGTCATTTGGCACATTAACCAAGTTACCAAAAGAATGCAAGAAAAAGACCAATGGTAAGTTGGCTAAACAATTTCAACCGGGAGACTTGATATGGTTACACCTCAACAAGGAACGATTCCTGAACAAGAGAAAGGACAAATTATTTGCAAGAGCAAAATGACCTTTCAGAATCCTCCAAAAAATCAGTGATCATGCCTACAAGTTAGAATTACCTAAAGACTATATCAGAGGTGTGGTTGAGGGGCAACTTGAGATTGAATCCATAAACCACTTCAAAGGGAGTCTGTTTAGTGGTGTTATATACAGTTCGGTTATAGGCAGACATCCCGATTAGCCAGTTCTTACCTATTGTAGCTCGGAGTAGTGAACTCAAAGTAAGATTAACTACCTCTATTTGGACGTCAATTTGGGGGTAACATGAGGTATCAAAAAGCAATTTAGTTCTCAGCCGATGCCATAGGGCTCTCCAGAAATAGCTTAAGAATTTTGAGTTTCTGTTGGAGACTATACTTCTCAACTTGTCGTGTATTTACACGACCTCTTGTAAGAAAAGAGAAGCAATAGCTGAAGAGTTGTTAGTTTTGGTGTAGGGCACGAAGTGTGCCATCTTACTAAACCGATCCACGACGACTATTACAGAATCTTTGCCTTAGGCAGTTCACAGCAATCCAAGAACAAATTTCATGCTTAGTTTAGTTTATAGCCTCGTTGAAACAGGTAGGGTTATTACTTTCCCTTCTTTAGCTCAACACTTGGCCATTTTACACACAACACAGCTTTCGATAACACGGTATACATCTCTCTACATTCTCGACTAAAACAATTGGCCATTCAATAGTTCATAAGTCCTCTTCTCCCCAAAATGTCTGGAGTGTCCTCTGTTGTAGGTTTCCATGATTAATAATTCCTATAGGGAATAAGTTGACACACATAGTTTCCCCCCTTAGAACAGGTAGCCATCTTCTACATAATACTTGTCCACTGTCCTCCCATCTACGCATCACGAAATTATTGGTCCAAAGTTTAGATCCTCGGAGTACTGTTCTTTGATACTTGCGAACCCAAACAGCTTGGTTTACAATTTTGATAAAAGCACACGTCTCCTTGAAAGAGCATCTGCAACTATGTTGCTTTTTCCCGGCTAGTACTTAATTACAAAATTGAATCCTTCAAGGAATTCAACCCATTTCACCTGTCACTTTGACAGCTTAGTTTGACTTTGGAGGTACCTCAGCGATTCATGGTTTATATATATGAGAAATTCTCTCGGCAATAAATAATGTTGTCATACTTGTATTGCTTGGATCAATGCCAAAAGTTCCTTGTCACATATAGAATAGTTTAGCTGTGGTCCTTTAAGCTTCTTACTATGGAAGGTAATTAGCTAACCTTCTTTCATCAGGACAGCGCCTATTCCAATGCCCAATGCATCGCATTCCAATACAAAAATTTTGTTGAAGTCAGGTAGTACTAATACCAGGGCAAAGGTTAATCTTTCTTTTATGTTGGCAAAACTCCTCTCCTCCTTTTCTCCTTATCGGAAGTCGATGTTCTTCTTTGTAAGCTTGGTAAGCGGCGTGGTGATGATATTGAAATTCCTGATAAACCTTCTATAAAATGAAGTCAGTCTATGGAAGCTTTTTGCATCAACATAAGTAACAAGAGTTAGCTACTTGATAATTGCTCTAATCTTTTCGTCATCAATTTGCAAGCCTCCTCTATTGACTACATAGCCTGAGAATACCCCTTCCTCCTGGCAATAACAACATTTCTTTAAA
Source organism: Lumnitzera racemosa (assembly GCA_024138005.1). NCBI lineage: Eukaryota > Viridiplantae > Streptophyta > Magnoliopsida > Myrtales > Combretaceae > Lumnitzera > Lumnitzera racemosa. Next base: position 36,147,989 of record JAMXBC010000005.1, read on the forward strand.
TTGTTGAATAGTCTCTCGGTATGGAGGATATTCAAGACTGCTCTAAGATGTTTATAGTAACTCGACATGTCGACATTGTATATTAGGATGTCGTCAAAGTACACTACGATACACTTACCTATGAGATGTCTCAATACATGGTTCATAATCCTCATGAAAGTACTCGGGGCATTCGACAAGCTGAAAGGCATGACCATCTACTTGTAAAGACTATGTTGAGTCTTAAACGTAGTCTTCCATTCGTCTCCTGATTTCAAGTGGATTTGATGGTAGCAAGATTTAAGATCAATCTTGCTGAAAATCTTGGCTCTACTTAGATCATCCAACATGTCTTCTAGCCTTAGGATAGGATATCTATATTTGATCCTGATTTTGTTTACGGCTTGGTTGTCAACACACATTCGCCAGGTTTCGTCCTTCTTTAACACTAAAAGTGCAAACACAAGGGCTAAGACTCTCTCTTACATAACCTCTCTTTAACAACTCATTTACTTGACATTGGAGCTCAAAAGTCTGCTCGAGATTCATCCAGTAAGCTAGCTTATTTATCAATACAACGCCGGGTACTAAGTCAATGTAGTGCTCTATTTCTCAAGTTGGGGGCAACCCCTCAGGTAACTATTTTAGGAACAGGTCGGCATATTCATCTAACAGCTCCTTAATTTCTTAGGGAAGTTTACTTCGTTCCTTCATTGCCAATAGTCGCTTGTCCAACAATAGGATTGACTTATCAACATTGATGGCTTTACGGAGCTTGGCTTTACTCATCACTAGAGCCTTCTTTGATTCCGCGAGCAAGTTTTGTCTGCAACTTGTTAACTTATTTCAGTGGCATCAAATTCAGTGCAATCTTGTGGTGATCCTTCTTGAACATATATGTGTTCTTGTAGCCTTCATGTATAACTTTCCTATCAAACAACCATGGCCTACCTAGCAATACGTAGGAAGCATACATAGGTAGTACGTCGTAGAGGATCTGGTTAGAGTAATTCATGATAGTGATAGACAGTAGTATTAGCCGAGTGACATATAATGCTCCTTTCTCACTCAACTAATATAACTTGTACAGCCTGGGATGTACAAAAATCGGTAACTTCGGTTTAGAGACAAGATTGGCTGATGCTATATTGGTGTAACTTCTACTATCTATAATGAGAGCACACATCCGATCATTCACCTTGCAGGTGGTGTGAAACAAATTCTCTCTCTACTCCTCCTCTCGTGAGGATTCTACATATATTGTGTGTCGAATAACCATGAGTAACTGGTCTAAGTACTTGAGAAACATGTCTTCTTCAATCAGTTCTTTCTTGGCAGGAACCTCCTCCTCGTTAGGTTCCTCATTGGTACTCTCTACTTCTAACTTTAGGTTATCTCTCTTAATGATCATCATCCTTCAATTTGGGTACTAAGTAGCCATATGTTTGAACCCTTGGCATTTGAAGTACTTGATTTGGCTAGTCTTCCTGCCAGACCCTTACCCTTTCTTATACATTTGGGTCAGTACTACATCTTTAGGTTAGCCTTTCTGCTCGGCTTTATACTCGACTGAGCTCGGTGACTTGCTTGACCAGGTTAGCTAGTTGGCATTTTGGTCGTTACTTAACTCCTCCTTTTCCTCTCTATTCATTGGGCAATCCTAACAGCTTCATCCATTGTGTCTAGTCTTTAGAGCTCCACAAGATCTTAAATGTCTCCTCTTGACCCGATAACGAACCTTGAGACTGTTTGAGCTGGTGGTTCTTTCACTTTGCAACATATCGTAAGCATTTGAAATTCTTGAACATACTTGTCAATAGTTTGGCCTCCTTGTCTTAGCTCTTGAAACCAAGTGAAAGTATCTTTGAGGTATGTTTCCAGTATGAATCTGTTTCTAAGTATTCTCTTCATCTCTAGCTAAGTGCTAATCTCTCGGTACCCCTCTTGTCTTCTCATGGATTGAAAATTCTTCCACTATGTAGCGACATATTTGGAGAATTCAACAGTAGCAGTCCTCACTTTCTCATAATCCTCATATTGATAGTAATCAAAGATACGCTATACCTTCTCCTCCCAATCCAAATACTCGTCAGCATTCCCAAATCCATTGAAACTCGGAATCCGAAACTTCACATGGTCGGATGCTTTAGGGACTCGTATATGCTCCTCTTCAAAATACTCTTCTTGCTCCTCTTCAAAATACTCTTCTTCCTCCTCATAAAGCTCTTTTAGGTTTATCTTTCGCCTTACTTGTCTGCCAAATCCTCCACCTAGAATTGGTAGAGTTGGGTTTTGATCTCTAATAGGTTAATCAGCTTATAGAGTGTTACTTGCGACCGCAGTGGGTTGACAAGACAGCACATGAACAATTCGGATTAGATTTACTAAGAGGTTAGCTACTTCATCCAATCTCTTGTCAGTGCTTTTAAGAGTTCCCTAAGATTGTTGTCCATGGTAGACAACTCCACTATCATCACCAATACTAATACTCATACTTGGGTCTGTCATTCATACTCACAATTCAAAGCTCAAACAAATACTTTAGAAAGTGCATAGTTAACAACACAACAGTCAAATGAACACAATAATTTGCTCTATTTCACATACGTAAAAACATACTTTAGCAAAACTTCAAGAACTACTATAGTTCACATAAAAACCTCCGCTCTGATATAAAGATATTGCAAACCGTAACTAAGAACAGATAAGGTAGGTCATAGGATGGGTTTAAGCTTGTAAAAAACTCGAAAAGGGTTAAAAGGGAAAGGTACAAAATAGGGGGGGGGGGGGGGGGAATGACGAATGAAATAGTAAGAAAAAACCCACGAACAACTTCAAAGAATGTGATGTACTAATGGAACTTTCAAGGACTTACAACACAATTTAATATGACGTACGAATCGGTCCAATGAGATTACTTGCCACCTAACCTTGCTTAAGGGAAAGGATAAGAGAGATGTCAAAAGTAAACAATAGTATTTACGTAAGGAAGAAAGTACTCAAAAGTGTATTGAAGATAATATGATCTTTTACAACTACAAGTATAAGGGTATTTATACCCATAAGTTAAGGCAACTTGCCCCAAAGGGAAAAAGATAAAAAGGACATTTTTTAAAGAAGCAATGTACACGATACAAAGGGTAAAAATGAATATACAAGGAAAACAATTATTGGTGTTACAGATTTTATATATGATAATATATACGTGGCGACGTTGCATTGGTGAGATTGTTAGAAGATGTAAAAAAAAAATGTAGATAGATAGGTTTGTCCGAGCAGAGATGACTTAGTTAATCCGGACTCTCTTTGTTGGCTTCTTGGCATGGAAGATGTCAAATAATTGATCGGCTTGATATTAGAGAGTAATCATCAACCGGCATACTATAGAAGAATGGGCATTCATACAGTACGCCATTACAGGTGACTTGATAAGGAAGTACTCAGCCTCAGCAGGGGTTGGTTAGAATAAAAGGATTCATCGTGCTAGCCTCTCTAGTCCTCGGGCTTGGCTACGAGTCAAAGGTTCGATAGCTTGCTTCCCATCAAGAGCATTGCTAAGTTTTCAAATTGATTCTTATTTACGGTTACTAGCCTTTCAGTGATGCTCTTGCCTAGTTTAATTAGCTCTAAAGAGCACTGTTAGGTTTTCAAATTGATTCTCGTTTAGAGTTGCTAATCTTTCAATGATGCTCCCACCTAGTTTAGTCAGCTCAGATTGCTAGGTTTCCAAATTGATTCTTATTTAGGGTTGCTAGTCTTTTAGTGACACTCCTACCTAGGTTAGTTAGCTCAATGGAGTACTACTAAGTTTCAAGTCAATTTCCCTAACAAGCTTGTAGAGCACTACCATTTTAGGGTTCTTATTAGCTTATAGGGGTGCTACCATCTACTCATTATCTGTTAGGGTTCTTGACAACCCATAGAGGTGCTACCTTATATTCAATTTCATTTTTAGGTTATTGCCAAATCTTAAGGCACTACCTCAATTCATTAACATTTTAGGGTTCTTGCCAATTCTTAGGGCATGACCCTTTACTCAATGTTAGTATTAATATCTTACCAACTTTTAAAAGCACTTTATTTTCTTTAGGTTACAACCAGCTCCTAGAACACTATACCCTTTTGAAAAACTCATTCTCATGTTTTGATTAGCTCATAGGGTACCGGTTTTTTTTTTAAACATCTTTTACCAAATGCCTGGTAGAATAAGTTTAGGATAGCTAACTAGTTGTACTACTTCTTAGGGAAAATTTATCTTTAAGGAAAAAACAGAAAAATATAAAATTAGAAAATAAAAAAAAATTAGAAAAATGAAAAATTGAAAAAAAAAAAGTAGAAAGAATTTTCAAGAATAATAAAATTTTTTAGGAAACTAAAAGCCTTAGATTCTTTAGCGAAGGTCATAATAATAAAAATAATAAATAATAACATAAAAAAGAATTGAAAAATAATAAATAATAATACAAAAGATACAAATGAATTGTATAAGAATAGGTTTTAGTGCTAATAATATTTTAGTAGTTTTTAAGAATTTATATCAAGGATTTATGCTTAGGCATTTTCTCTTAAGTAGATATTATTTGCATGTTGCTTTAAGGTACGGGTCAATAGCTCATTTGGTAAAGCATTGAGTCTTGGCATACATGGCTCAGTGTCAAGTATCAAGTTCTTATTAGGTCATGTGTCTCTCATTGACATGTGGCGTTATATGCTTAGACTATGTATTGATGTGGTGCCCGTGTAGCGCTTATCCATCTTTCTCTCATTTTCCCTTATTTTCTTGTGCCTATAAGCTTACCCCCTCCCTTTACCTTAATTTTTCATGTGTTTTTCATACGGTCACATGTAAATCCATGCTTAAACCTTGTACTCCACACAACCTTCTTCGAATTGAATGCAAAAACAAGTCTAGATTCATTTGTGTTCATGCTCAAATCGGCTTGAAAATGTGGAAAAAATCATGAAATTCGAGATGCACATTCATGGCTGATTCGGCCATTAAAGCTTCTTTCCAAACATTGTAGAGGTGTAACAAGTATAAATAAGTGCTCTTAATTTGATTTTGAACATCACTCAACATTAAAAACTCACTTAATCACATAATATCTAGCTCTTTCTCTCTTTTCCCTAAAACTGGGGAGTGCTCAATGTTTTTCGAGCTCAAATTGTCCACTCATGAGCTTCACCGTAGCCTAAACTTCTTATATAACCCCTTCTTATCTATCGTTGTGAACTTAATTATGTTCCATTAGCAAACCTTAGCTATTATCGTAACCATCCTTTTGAAAACTCAACCACCACTCTTCAACACTTGAAACCAAACACTCTACCACTAAACACTCTACTGCCTTCGGGGCAACTTAAAACATGTAAAAAAAAAAAAATTATTTTTCTCACTTTTGTAAATTTTATTTCAATTTCTTGTTTTTTGTAAGTAGATGTAATTTTATTTATTTATGAACGAGTATTGTCATTAGAATGATGTTTTTGAAAGATAAAATTAATTTTGAAAAATTAAAAATAATACCCGATTAGGGTTTAATAGGATAACCCTAGATCTAAGATATCTTGTTTCAAAGTCATTTTTCAAAAATTGGTTTTATCGAAGACCAATAGTTAAGTTATAATTAATCTACTAAATTAGTTATAACTTAAATCTTTTTCTTGATTTCAGTCAAGTAGTGACTCCAAATTTTTTTAAAATTAAAAAGAAATCAAATTTTCTTTAATCCTTAATCTAGGATTTATATCAAATGGGTATACGATTTAACATAAATCGGATTAGGGAAAAATTGAAAAAACTGAAATTTCATGCTCGACAATTTTTAAATGAAGTGACTAGAATTCAATTGATGTGGTGACCATGTGGTGCCTGCATCAACATCTACTTTCTCCATCTTTCTCTCATTTTCCCTTATTTTCTCGTGCCTACAAGCTTACCCCCTCCCTTTGCCTTAATTTTTCATGTGTTTTTCGCACGACCACATGTAAATCCATGCTTAAACCTTGTACTCTACACAACCTTCTTCGAATTGAATGCAAAAACAAGTCTAGATTCATTCGTGTTTATGCTCAAATTGGCTTGAAAATATGGAAAAAATCATGAAATCTGAGATATACATTCATGGCTGATTTGGCCATTAAAGCTTTTTTCCAAACATGCTGGAGGTGTAACAAGTATAAATAAGTGCTCCTCATTTGATTTTGAACATCACTCAACATTAAAACTCACTCGATCACACAGTATCTAGCTCTTTCTCTCTTTTCCCTAAAACTGGGGAGTGCTCAACATTTTTCGAGCTCAAATTGGCCACTCATAAGCTTCACCGTAGCCTGAGCTTCTTATATAACCCCTTTTTTTCCATCGTTGTGATCTCAAGCATGTTCCATCACCAAACCTTAGCCATTATCGTAACCATCCCTTTGAAAACCCAACCACCACTCTTCAACACTTGAAACCAAACATTGTACAACCTTTGGGGCAACTTAAAACATGTAAAAAAAATTATTTTTCTCACTTTTGTAAATTTTATTTCAATTTCTCGTTTTTTGTAAGTACATGTAATTTTATTTATTTATGAACAAGTATTGTCATTAGAATGATATTTTTGAAAGATAAAATTAATTTGGAAAAATTAAAAATAATACCTAATTATGGTTTAATAGATAACCCTAGATCTAAGATATCTTGTTTCAAAGTCATTTTTGAAAAATTGGTTTTATCGAAAACCAATAGTTAAGTTATAATCAATCTATTTAATTAGTTATAACTTAAATTTTTTTCTTGACTTCGGTTAAGTAGTGACTCCAAATTTTTTTAAAATTAAAAAGAAATCAAATTTTCCTTAATCCTTAATATAGGGTTTATATCAAATGGATATATGCTTTAACATAAATTGGATTAAGGAAAAATTGAAAAAACCGGAATTTCATGCTTGGCAATTTTTTAAAAGAAAAAGTAAAATCTAAATGAATCTAATTGAGTCTAAATGAAGCTCAAAATTCTAAGCTTGACCAGAATTCAATTTAAGCTTGAATTTGAAATTTCAAGTAAGACTTGTGTTCAAGCTAAGCACTATATCTTATTGACTAGACTCAATCATAGAGTTAAATTAATTATAAAAATAACTATCCTTTTGCATATTTTCATTTTGCATAAATGTGTTATTTTTCTCTTTTTCGTTACATAACTTAAGTTTCTGTACCTTCACTTTGTATACATGTATCATTAATTTTGGTTGTTTATAAAACCTTCGGTTTATATATTATAGACATGAATTACCACATATACAACAATTTAGAACATTATTAGGGACAATTCTTAATATGCTTGCAATAAAATTTATACGAGGCTCATGGCTAATAGATGTAATAAAATGCATGGGAAAAAAATGTAAATCTTATATACAGCAACATATATATGATTACAAGAAAACAGAAAGATACATTTCTTTTTTCCTTTTACAAAGCACACAAGAATTTTACAGTCTCAATACTTTATTGCATTGATCTAGAATCTTTTGCATTGGAAATCATTGTCTTCTAACTATGCTGTCAAGAAGGTGAGGTAGAGTATTTAAAGCATATCTTGAAATCAAATCCCTTTATATTAGGGAAGATTTCATTAACTCCTTTTGCCGACACACCATTGCACGTGACAGCTATGGAGGGTCATCTAGATTTCTCTAGGTTGCTTTCAAAATGGAGGGTCGCTTGCTCGTCAGCTAGATGCTCTGCGTTACATTTGGCCGCAGCTAACGAGCACCATAAAATCACATTGCGGTCGAGTTTTTATTTTCCTCCGCTTCAAAGCTGACACTAGCTAGAGAATCACTATTATTACTTGGCCAAGCATGAATTTCTGACTTGTTTACTCGAGAAGTCATTGTCTTCATACTTAGAAATCGTGGAAGGTGGAAATAGAAGTATGCTTTCAAGAAAGACCACTGACATAAAAGTAAACAAAAGCAAGTGCATGGTCTAGTGTTTTGATTGATCATCTATCAATAGAGTGGATTTAATTCCCTTTTTCTTCGTAATATTTAATATGTATGTAGTTGGCTAAAAGAAGTAAAAGAGTGTGTATTGCGAGATAAGGTTTTGGAGTCCTTATATATTTATATAATGCCCAAAAGAATGTGAGCCTCTAAACGTTAGTGAAGTCCGATTCATAAGGATAACTAAATAGACGACTTTTAAGGATTAAAATACGGATATAAAGAAAAGGCCACATCATATATATTTTTCTTTTTGAATTTGTTAGTAGTGGCCCTAAAATACTTGCTAAAGGGTTAAAAAAAGAATATATATATATATATATATTATCTTTCTATGGCTTATGGGATGTTTTTCAAGAAAATAAAAATAGTATGTCAAAAGGAATGAGTGTAACACATATTTACTGATCTTTAAAAAAAATTATACAAACACAAATAATATAAAAAAATTACATAACTACTATCGCAAAGATTTTGCCACAATATAAAAGTATTGCATATTGCAATTGAGACATATGTATTTTTCCATGAAATACTAGTGTTGCATTTTACAAGTATAACATTAGTATACCGTTGCAAAATTGCATCTTCAAGACACGATTTTATCATGATACACCTTTATCATAAAATCAGTCACAATATCTTATTTTTTAAGATGCAATTTTGTAATGGTATTGATGTAATTTTTTTTATATAATTCCTATTTGTGTAATTTTTTTAAAGGTTAGTAAGCACGTAAAAAACTCCAAAAAAAAGATTCAACCTCTTAATAAGTCCCAAGGCTTGTTATTTTTTCTACCTTTCCCCACTACAATACTATGCAAAACTAATTATTTGAGCCTAAAACAAAGATATATGTTTCCAAAACAATTAATCACTCATTGTTAAATAAGATATAGCATACTTATAAAAATAATACATATGATAAAAATGTTTACACGTTATACAAAGATTATATATATATATATATATATATATAACGGGTTATATAAGATTTAGTGCATTGTTCTATGACCCATTCACTTGTGTTCTATTTGAATGTATACTCTATTATATTATATATTATGAATTATAAGTTGTATTTTTATATATTTTATAAATAATATAATATATTTTATAAGGAATATAGAATATACATTATAGTATACATGCAAAATAAGTAATACTCATGATATATAATATATTTATACAGTGAAAAATATGGTATAAATAGATGTAAAATATAATTATATTGTTGATATAGTATATAATACATGACACATATTACAAGAAATATAGTTTATAATATATTACATCATATGAAAAATATGGTATAAAAAATATTAAGCATAACCTATTTATAGTTCATAATATATACAAATGGGTAACAAAACAATCATATATGTTTGCTATATATATTATAGCATACCTTTTGATGTAACATATATAAATATTGTTTAACTTAAAATTTATGTAATACTACAATCATGAAAATAATGAATAAATTATATATCACATAATATATTAAAAACACATAACATACTACAAATATCATAAAGAATAGATTAGGTAGAATTTGTTATAGAAAATTTAGATGCATAAAGTTCATATGATGTATTATCTATTTATAAAATTACACATTAGAAATATTAGGGACATTACAAATAAATCCCCTTGTGTTTTTTTGACATACGCACAAGTATCCTTCCTTATCTTCAAAATTAGGTATTTACACCCCAAAAATCTTTTATAAAACATACAGTTAAGCTCCTCTATATCTCTTTTACCCCTTGTATTATACAAATTTTTTTTTACTTTTTCTATTTTTCAATTATTTTATTCAAAGGACAAAAGTGAAAAAAAAAAAAGACAGTTTAAAACAGATTTTTTTAGAGATTTAGGGTTTAAATGCTTGTATTTAGATAATGATAAAAAAAGTAAAGGTATGAACGAAGTTGATTATTAGAGTTTGTGGTTTGGCATGAAAATTGATTATTTCATATTGTCCCCGAAGGCCTACGAGATTGGACCCCTTATTCCCCAGTGTACTGGAGTCATGACTCATGAGTAATCCTTGCGTATTTTCCTTTCCCATTGCTTTACTTTATAATAATTATTACATGAACAATGTTGTGGTTTTTGCTACCTACGACTCTTCTAGGTGTGGGTTTGACATATGAGTTGGTATGAGGATGTGGACTAATGTGAGCGTGTGGATATGTCTAACATATCGAACCATCTCATGGTTATATTTGACATATGAGAATCATTAGTCATCTTTTGAATTCTTGAAAGGGTTTACAATAATAATAAGATTTTTTAATTTACGAACTTCTAAATTTTATCAGTTTTGAGCTAGGATATGGGCATATGGTTTATGAAATAATTTGAGGTTATGAGCTCTTTTCATGTTGGAGGCCATTATGGCCAAGTGCTGAATATGTATATATATATATATATATATATATATATATATATATATTCAAAAGTCTGCTATAGGTGTTTTTACAGGTTTCGTATCCTTATGGATGATCCAAAAAACAGACTATACTATGTTGAATTTTTGAAAAATTTTGATACTTAGAATATTTTTCAAAATTTGATCAAGGTTATTTGAATATCTAAAACTTGCCAAACACCCGCTTAGTTAAGTAAACCTTACGTGTTTTACTTAATTAAGATATAGGGTAAACAGTTGATGCCTTTTAGGATTCGGGGCGTAATACTTATTGTAACAAAATCTTACTTAATTCAGCTAACTAATTGTTTAACCCATCACTGTCCCTAATTAAATCAAATTCCAAGTTTTTATTAGCTTTCATAACTTTTAAGGGCATCACTGATTAATGTTGTCAATATCTAACTCAATAATTTTTTTTTTTTTTATAAAAAGAAATCTAATTTTATATTAATAAGCTACATGCATGCATATTACATAGCTTGCATACACAAAAATTGAAGTAGAAATTATGTCATTTATATATATTATTGAAAATTTGAGTTATATTTTGTATATGGTGATATTACCACATGAAAGTATGGATGAAAGTGATTCCACAATACAAGTTTTTAGACATTTGCTCGCTAATTTAATGGTTTTAGAAATCTAATTATCTCATGGGCGAAAATTACAAGTGACCTACTATTTGATGAAGTCTTGGCTACTGTCGGAGTCAGGTAGTAGAGCTATTTCAGCCAGAATTATATGGGTGGGCTTTTGAGTTTTGAAGCTCAAACTTGTAGCTTATGATTTAATCGCCCTACTTTGAGGGTCATATTCGAATTTGAATTTTCAAAAAATGTTCTAAATTTTGAACCTTCCAAAATATTTTCTTTGAGTTGGATCTGACTTTTAATGATTTTAATTCTTCTAGTTGTATAGTGTTATAGAGTACCTCACTTTATTTTACTCCAAACATAAGAAAACGAGTAGAAGTCTAAATCTATGTGTGACACATAAGCCTTATAAAACCACAGATTGATTTTCATGTGCTAAAATACGGTGTTATGCTGCTTTTGTAACTCATGGATATGGGCTTAGCCGATTTTGTAACTAACTTAACCTAAAGTTAGGTTTAGTGCCTTTGGCTACTTATTTTAGTAAGTTAGGATTTTCCTCATGCATGTATGCCCATCTCATAGGCACTTGGACCATTTCTATTCGCCTTTAACATATTTTAAGCTCCAAATAATAGGTTACATGACACTTTTAGCCAATCGCTACCAGAATAAGAGGAAATTGGCAACAACAATTAAAAAAAAAAAAGATTAAGAGGAAATGTTACACGTGAGAGGGCGAATTTTTGGGTCTCAATATAAATATGTCACTAATAAATATACCATTGCAATTCTATTTTTGCCAATAAAGATGAATTGTATTCAACAAGAAAATAATACATCAATCAAGGCACTCCATACCAAAGGACTCATATATCAATGGTTGAGGATATAAAAACCATCGAAAAGATTGACACATTACTTCAAAAGTTAAATTGCTCCACCTAAGCGATAAAAAGATTTCCCCTATACAAAGAAATCTCCACTAAGTGGTGAGGATAACAGATACTATGAAAGAGACACAATAATCCCATATAAGGGATAACAATAAAAAAAAATGAAAAATAATCAATATATAAAATGCGACTTATTCAAGAAACTAGGGAAAATCCAATATCCCAATCACCACAATATTTTTAGATTCACCAAATCTATAAAAGTATAATTATGGCGGTGGATTGCAATGGCTTAGTGATGGTGGAAACGAAAGAAAAAAGGCAAATATGAGAAATTCTATACTGAAAAGGAGAAGACTTATGGGTATTGAAATCATTAGTGATTGATTTATAGATTTATGGTGATTAAGGAAAAGGATTCAAGAGGAGGATGCTAACTTTGCTTTAATCTCTTTGATTGAGTTTGCAAGATACTTTGATCATCTAGGCTTTGTTAAGAGTTTTTGTATATGTACAAGAAAGAGAGAGAGAGAACTCTTTTTTAGTCTGTTTTACCATTACTATTCAAATACTCATCTTCTAATATGTAACTTTTTGTGAATTTTTCTAGAAAAATTATATATTCGAACTCTAACTCTCATCTATATGTGATTTAGAGGAAAAAAAATCATGATAAAGAAAATAAGTCAAACAAGATAGATTATTTTTTCCCCAACCAACAAACTAGGTGGAACTAAGATAGTTTAAGAGTAATTCTAACTATATAAATCACTTGTGCATAAATCTCATGATGATAGTACATCGCGTTTGTGTCTATAATATCTTAAAGAAAATAGGTTAGTTCCTTATTCTGAATTTGTAATGCCCCAAGAACCTTATTGGCATTACAACCTACCATATGCTCTTATTATCTAAGGACATGTTAAAGCTCTAGAATCATAAGTACTAAATACATGAATACTCTAAATTATTTTAAATAAAATTAAGACATCATCTCTTTATGAGAGGAGTGCATTCTAAAACTAACATAAGTCATAATACATGAATTTAGGAGTATTACCCATAACCATAAGTAACTTAAAGAGTCTTTAAAGGAGTTTACAAGCTTCGCAAACATAGTCAATAGAAAATAAACTAGTAAAGGAGTTTATCTCCTCTCGACTTCAAACGTCTCCAATAGTAATAAAAGTCTCCAAAGATATAACCTATCCTCAAACCCTAAAACAACATCAAGTCTTTAATCTTCATAGAAATAAAAATACTTGATCTCTTCCTCTTCCTAGATATCATCCACAAAAGGCTCTTCATATATTAGATAATCATCAATTCTTGTACCTTTGAAAAGATAAAAGTGAGACAAATCCCTGAATGTAGCACACAAGTATACACAGATGCCAAACCATGCATGTTACGCACACAAGATTCCATATAAGCAAACATTAGGTTATTGCCTTATATATCAGTCGACAAACAATAAAGGGGTGCTTATGATATTACTACACCAAGTTCTTTCATACATATAAGTAGTAGTATAATGAAAATCTTGTAATTTACTATCATAGACTACAGTGAAGGTCAAATGACTAATACTCGAGAATTAAGAACTATGAAATACTATATCTAGTTGTGTTGTCTCATATATGAGTTAATTAGGGAAACCTTACATATGATCGATAGTTACCCCTTGAGATCTACCCCTTAGAAATCTACCAATACGAGCCCTTCGGACGAGTGAATAAAGTATTGTTGAACCAAGAGTTCACTATTTGATTTTGATGAGAACATAACAAAATGTGTATGATTTTGATGAGAACATAACAAAATGTGTATGATTAAACATGTTATTACTTAATTATATTGAGTTAATTGAAAATGAACAATTATCTTGCATTATGATTATGAACATAAATTAACTCTACAAGATATTTAGATTTAAAAGATGCACAATTCTCTTGGAAGTTAAACTTTATAATGTTATTATATATGTTACCTTTCAAAGTTGCAAACAAGTGAATGTTGCTGCAAGTTTGCCTTACCAACATGACGGTATATGGGGGAATCAGCTTGATGGTATGAAGCCCTGGATTGAAAGTTAGAAAGCATTCTGTTCTCTCCATGTTGGCATGACGGTATACATTGTAAGCCCTAAAGCCAAGCCAAGCCAAGCCAAGCCAAGCCAAGTAACCGTATGATTGAACTTAGAACCCAAGGTTTAGGGCAATCGGTTAAAGGATCCGATTAAACCCAAATTATAAACCATTAAGAGGAATATTAGTAAAACTGACCCCGTAAACTTGAATTTAAGAAAATAAGTAATAAAATAGGAGACTATAAAATTTTCAAATTTTAAGCATAATAAGTATTAATTACCGAAACTGCGAAAAGTGTAATGAAATAACTAATAAATTACTAAAGATAAATTATATGTATACTAAAAATTTTAGAATGACCAAAATAATAATTAGAAATGTTCACGTGTACCCCACATGTATTTACGTGTAAATAAAAATACGCGTAATTACCTAAATTGGCCAAAAAACTAAGCAAATAATTAAAGAAAATTATAAAATAATTATAGAAAAATTAGAAAAAATCAAAAGATGATAAGCTTAATCAAGATCAGGTCGTGGCGGGTCTAGATTAAAAAAAGAAAAATCAACCAATAAAATTTGGACAACCTAAAAGCCAAAAATCAAGGAATTTGGGCAAAGTCTTGTCAAATTAATGCATATTAATTACTACATTTAGTCAGTTTAGAATCTGAGAAAAATTGGAACACTAAAAAAGTCGAGAGAAAATCCAGAAAAAAAAAAAAAAAACTATGCAGATTAGGCAAGTGAACCAAACCCACCACTCACCACCACCACCCTACACTAGAACCACCGCCTAGATCAGCCAACAACCTTGGACCGGGCTTAGATGGCTAGAAATCTTTGAACTGGTTAGTCATTTATTTATCCCGATTTTGAATAAATTTGTAAAATTAGTTATTTTGCCTAGAAAATTATGAAACTTGTTATTCTAAGGTTTTATTATATGTAGATTTAGGGAAAAATATTTATTTAGTTTAATTATGTCTGAAAATATAGGGTCCCTAACAAATTGTTCAAAATCGAGTATGACTAAACTGAAAAATAAATAGGCTTAGGAGTGTAGTTTGGAGCTCAAATTTTTTCTGTAGGATGCTCATATGATGTAGAACAGTGATGAAGCCATTTTTTTAAATTAATTTTTGAAATTTTTAAGTTAATTTTTAGCCCTAAAATGATGGAAAAATTGGGTGATTTGGGGTTAATTAGGTGAATTACTGATTTAGATCTTAATTAGATGTTTAGGGATGTTAATCTATGATGGGGAACCCTAATCCTAGCCTTTGGAGTATTAAGTATGGTTAATTAGGGAAATTAGGTAAATAATATAAGAAATTAGTAATATGTGAAATTGTAAATTAATAAATCTAAAAAAATGGAGTTATTTATATAATATTATAATAGAAATCAGAAAAATAATAAATCTAAAAATGACATTTAATCTTAAGGAAAAGTCTCAAAATGTAAGATTTTTACACATCAGGAATAAATCCGATACCGTAATTAGAGTTAGCGTGTACCAAATAGTTTAGAATACCAAATTACGACCCAATAGGATATTTGGACACTCGAGCTTAATGTGATTAATTTCACATTAGGATTTGAGCATATTTAAGACTTAGAAATCAAAGTTTAAAATCTCACTTAGGATTTGAACACCGAAACGGAGTACAACGAATCATTAGGACGTAATGGGCATATACGGAATAAAAATGAATTAAAATATAACTTAGAATATGAAACCGTAAATTTTAAGTACTAAAAAGACCTATTTGTATTATAGGACACCCAGAGACAAAATCAACTTACGATTAAGGGATCGAGCGATCGAGAAAATCCAAGTAAGTTTGGTTATTTCTTATTGTAATAGAGTACTAGTTTTGTAGTACTCGGAGACTTAGGCTTGTATATGATTGTGATTGTAAGTAGTTTACGCATGTGTTTGATGTATCTGAATTCGTGCTGAATTTGTATTGTGAGTGATTCTGTGACTGATTGAATTGGTATGAAATTGTTTGAACACCCTAAACGGAATTTAATATTAGTCGACCCTAAATGATTAATAATGTCATGCATTGCAACCCGTTGGGGGATTATAGGATTCTCCAACCAAATACCGACCCCTTCGAAAGGGATAGCGTAGGATTGCAAAATGGTCCATTCTTTATCCTTAGTCGAACTAAGTGACAGGAGAGGAGGTTGCAGCGAGGGTGAAGTCAATGGTTCGAAGGTAGTTGCGAGAAGAGCAAGGTCTCTATTGCACAAGCTTGGGTTTGGTTGTGAGCTGCTGCATAACATGGAAACTCCTCAACCCGGATTGGAGCAGGTAAAATTTCTCTGATTTCATAACGAACCGGACTACGTTGTGCGATGACACTTGATTGTTGCATTGCATAAAAATAATTGTTTGTTAACCCTGTTTGTGCTTGTATGCATTCATGAGTCTCCAATTCAACTTACTGAGCTGTAGTTGCTCATACCCTTATAGATCTTTTTGCAGGTTTTGATTTCTGAACACTCAAAATACTATGCTGCCCTACAACTACCCAGAGGTTAGTCTATTAGAAGCCAGGAGTGTGAGGATCAAGTTACTTAGTATAATGTGTAATTAAAGTGACCATGTAATTAGGAATGAAAGACTGGTAGTTATTCTGTAATATAGTGAACTGTTATGTTATGTAAAACTTCCTGGGAAGCTTTGTGGATTTATATATATATATATATATATATATATAATATTGTACATGTTATTAGAAATTTGCACTATTTATCATAATTGTAGTTTAATTGTTAATCGGACTGTTAACTTCAAAGCGAGGAGTCGTCAACGCTTTGTGTAGGTCATGTCTATGGTAGGCACTGTGAGGCCAGTTACTATCATAGAATGGTTTATATGGTGGGACTGTTACGACTCTACGACTTCGGGGCGTAACATACATGCCAATGTTCATGCCAGTAGTTATTTTACTTACCATCATTAATAATGTGATACTGTCATAATAGTAAATATGTTTTAAATAGTTATTAGACCATTTAATGCATTGTAATAGGAAAAATTAAATGAGATGGTATAAATGCTCAATAACCTAACTAAGGATAAGATATAATTGATATTCTATTATAATCAAAAGATACCCTCTTACATTCCTTAACTTTATTACTTGCTATTTGTCTCTTATACTCTTCATTGCAATCAAACAAGTGAGACTTAGTACGTAGTGCTTGAGTGTTCTTGTATTTGCAATCTTTAGAGAGAAAAGCACTATACTTGTATGATCATTATGTATAATTCTGATTGAGAAAACTTATGTAGCTCTTTAAGCATTGTTTTGTGAGATTAATAAAGTAATGTAAAGTCTTTGATTGGAAGCGATTATGGGTTCGTAGAGAATAGGAGGTGATTCGAACTCCATGTTACATCCATGATTGATCTTTTCTATTCCTATCTCTTTATTTCTAGCATTCTTTATTATCTCATTGTTACTTTGATCATATTTATTATTGCATTTATTGTTCAAATTTTAAAAGAATTGAAATTTGTTTTTAAAACTCAATTCACCCTTACTCTCCCCTCTTGGGTTTAGCCTGGTGTTCTTTAAGTACAACCACCAAACCATTCATTTAGGCTAAATATAAATTAGTCTAGATTAATCTTTTCTATCTTAATAAGTACAACCATATAAATAAGTATCACATACTTAAGTCATTGAATATATTAACCAGCCTGAAAGGAGACCAATAGCAAAGGAATCCCTATCATCTAACCCAAGAGATAGTAGATTTAACTTAATTCCTTTATTTCTCAATCATAAAATCAATTACAAGATCACATTCCAGCCAGTTTACAATGTTTATCTTACTTATTAATTTAGTCCTTCTTATAGAACCATAGATTTGTTTCTAATTGCTCACTCAAATCCAATTTGTAAACCTTTTTAGTAATGTCATCCTAGCTCTACCCTTGCTTTAAGTCTTTTAGTTGGATAACCAAAAAATACATGTAAAACTCTAATTCTTAGGATAAAGTTTGAATCTTTTAAAAGCAAAGAGGTTAGACAAGGATTTAGTTGAGCAATTTTGGGTTGGAAGGAACCTTGAAAAACAAAGGAGTTTTGAATAAGATATGACATCTGAATGCTAAGTTGAAGCCACTTACAGTGGTCGAGTATGCAAATGCCTTGCTATTACTATAAAAATTATAGAGCAGACCAACTTTGATTCCATAAACAATTTCGAATGACTCCTTTACTAACTTTCATAAATCTCCAAGTAAGACTTAACCAAGTTATTTCAATGATTCCTAGCACTAATACTCAATTACAAACTCAAATCATCACACCCAATCTTCAACAATCCTTCATAAGACTCCAAATTAGAAGAGTTCAGAGATGAAGTTAAACTCCACCAAGAACTATAAATGACCAATCATTTCAGATTCAACCCTCACTAATATCTAAGTATAACTTCTCTAAAACAAGGTTTTAAGTTGGAAAAGGAGCTAAACTCAAGGAATCCCCTAGAAAACTTACCTTAAGCACTTGAATAAACTATCCTTGAAGAAAAAACTAAGAATCCCCACTTGAAAACTCTTAAGAACAAGTTGGAATTGATAGAAAATAGAAGATTTTAGGATACTAGAAAGTTTAATGAAAATTTACTTATGTTAAATCTCCAAATCTTACCTAAATCTCCACTTAGGTTTCCTCTTTTGGGTTTGGTTTAGAGGTTGCTCAAGTTTCTACACAATAGAGTGGGGATTAGGCTTTATTTGTAAAGATTAGGGTTTTAGACAAAAGGAGGTTGTTTAAGGGGGTAAGGTTTTAGTAAATTCTTGATATGACCAAAATGGCCTTAACTTTGGAAATATTTTTCTATATTATTGCACAATTTAAATGAACTAGATAGGTTGCAATTTCTTGATCAAATTTAAACAAAGAAGGTTGGTAAAAATTACAACAACACTTTCTATTGCATGGTCCATTGAATTCTTGAGTGAAAAGGAGTCACTACCTAGTTCACTAACTAAACTAGGCATATATGTTCTAGGTTCGAGGGCCAGTAGCCTTTTTCCCCTAAAGATTTGTCCCACAAAGATGGTATTGTACTCTATTGATTTTGTTTTAAGCTTAGATTTCTTCTACATTGATACTTTAAGTATGGATATGTGTATAATATTATAATCAATTGTAAGTTTAGCATAGTTCCTTAAAGTTCATCAAGAGATTAGAGATGCATGGGCAGTTTTAGAAAAATATATTTAGAGCACAGCAAGAGATAGACTAAGGTCATGATAACCATCTCATCCTAACAATTGCATAGAGCTCCCAAAATTTTTATGTCTTATTTAAAGATACAATTGTTGGTTGCACGATGCATTCGCTAGAAATATTTGAGATATGAATATTAACAATTTTGTAAACTTCCATCATATGTGAATAGAATATATTAGTTAGTGCCTAAGGGTTCAATTAGTATTTGCAAAGAGTCGCAACTCTTCTTCATGCATGTTTTATTGGGTCTATTTCTAAGGTATGAGCAATGTGACTTTTTCTAAAAGACACATAGGAGGAGTTGTAAGTTTTTCCAAACGTAATCTATTTTATGACAAATAAAGAAAACTATAAAATGGCCTTATGTTTTTGCCATTCTTGAATAAATATTTAGAACGTTCTGTAAAATCCTCCATAATTATTCAATATTTAGATTAGGGTTTTCGATTGTTGATTAGGGATGTTTTCAGATATGTGATCATCTTTATATTGTAAGTGCACTTCTTGGAGTATCATTAATCGTGTTAATCATTCAACTGGTCTTTATAATTATTGCTGTTGGTATCTAAAAAAGGTAAATAATCCCGGTTTAATTTCGTAACGATAAACTAACTAGTTTTTTTCCCTCCATTTTGCTTTTAGAGCATACTCTATAGCAATAGCTAGTATATTGCAGTCACAAAAAATAAAATAATAATAATAATAATAATTTAGTTGAATGCTTAAACATGGAGATCCTCTTTCCTCGTTCCTTCTCCGTTCTAGTAGTTAATGTTCTTTCTAGGAAATTGATACATATGTTGTGGAGGGAAACATGTTGCATATGCTGCTTATTCCACATATGTTAGAGCATGTTGGAATTCAAAAAGATATCACATTAGGAGATTACCAAATGGCCAGGTTATTAAATCACTTTACATCGATCGATCTGAATCTGCACAATATATAGCTGTGTTGTTAAAAACAAATGGCTAGCAAGTTGTTATTATTGAAATAAACGTCTCATGTGTAATTGACTTCTGCTATTTCGTCCTTTTACAGCTAGTTATAGAAGGCATAAGGAAGCTAAAAGCTGAGCTATAAGAGAATACTTGTGCGGAAAAAAAGAAAAAAATTAAGCCATTTGTGATATCATTAATGGACAATTGAAATTTCATGTTTATATTATTAAAAATTAATCGAGTCAATTTATTTAAGTCAAATTTATCAATTAAGTGCTTAATTATTATTTTCTATACTTTATGTTCTAAGCATTTATTTACTAAAGGATGAAAAAAAAAAAAAATTGATGTAAATATAGAGGATTCAGTAGAATTTTAAAACAAATATAAAAGACTTTTTAGTGTATATTTTTCCATTTCTCTTGCATCAATCCAAAGATTGGGTAAACAAAATGTTGCTCATGAGTTAAGCTAATGGATAAATAGGTACCTTTTAGGATCATCGTTCTTTCAATCACATGCTCGAATATCATGTGAGCAATTATCTTGTAATCTTCCCTTGATGAATGGAAATATCGAAGAA
This sequence comes from Lumnitzera racemosa, assembly GCA_024138005.1. Taxonomy (NCBI): domain Eukaryota; kingdom Viridiplantae; phylum Streptophyta; class Magnoliopsida; order Myrtales; family Combretaceae; genus Lumnitzera; species Lumnitzera racemosa. The sequence continues at coordinate 36,168,781 of JAMXBC010000005.1, forward strand.
TGAGAGAAAACAAAGTTCTTCACTTATCAGATGTGCATCGGTTTTATATTACTCATTACTTATAGCAAGAAACAAGAGCTGACATGGATAAACTAAAGAATAACAGCAGAAAATAAAATAAACATTCAGTTCATAAATCGGGATACCCGGATAATGACATGTACGTCGAAACAAAAAAGTGCTAAAAATAATTAGACGAGACCCAATGTTTTTCTTTCTTTCTTTTTTTTTTCTCTTTTTTTTTTTTTTTAATGTACGTCGCAACTCACAATATAGTTATCTCAAGAAAGAAATTTCCCCAAATCTTATGCAAATTCCATATTAATCTAATCACTTATCATATAAAGATTAACAACTTTTCTGTCTATTCCATTTTAATAAGTTGGCAGCCCATTAACTCTCGCTGTCCCTCCTTCCGAACGATGCTAACTCATTTTGTGAATTTTAGTGCTTGTGCATGCATACACATTATATATATATATATATATATATATATAAACGCACAATATTTATTGAATGTGTGGCCCATGAGTAAGCTTTGGATTGACTAAAAATAATAGTCCATGCACCTCTATGAAATAATTAAACCAATCCAACTATTTAAAAAAAAAAAAGAAAAAAGAAAAAAAGCAGCGGAACTAGATTATACGATGTAGAAGTAGAGTGAAAAAATAATGAAAACTTGTAGATGCACTAGTATTATCACATGGGTCCTATTAAAGTGGTTCAGTATTGAGTGATACTTTTCATATAAAACATCCCTAATCTATCGGACGGTAATACAAAAATTCGGACCTGTCCAGGCATTGATCATTTGTTCAGGTGTAGATTCGATTGGACGAGTCCGGTCCTATCCAACATTACCAATACCAGTATGAAAAATAAAAGATCTAAAACACGATAATCCATATTTTATCCATGTTGCATTTACTGCATTCCCATTTAATTACCAACATCTCCAACCCAACCCAACCCAGTTTTTGTGAAGTGGGGCACGTGCACACGCGCACAAACACATATACCTATTTTTATACAAACATAAGCGTATACATATATACAGGCTGTGTAATGAAACTATTGATATTTATCTTATCAAAAATTTCTCATCTCCTTATATTTTATAACCAATGAAATACCCTAGTTAAGCTAAAATTAATAATTAAGTTATAAAATTTATTTAGGTTGTATTGATTGAAGCTACATACTAATAGGGAAAGTTTCAATTTATAAATCTTAGTTTAATTCTAGACTTAGTGTAAAATGTGTTCTATATAATAGATGTCTAATTTAAGGTTTTGATTTTATTTTTTTAAAATATTTATTTTATTTATTTATTAAATAGATTAATTTTATTTTACGTATAAAATATAGATATTTTATTGGTATTATATATATATATATATCTTACAATATTTATATTTTTCCTATTTTAGATTTTAAAATATTCTAGAATGTCCACCACCCTAAAACCCTACTCTAAGTCTTTCTTTCTTCAGCCACATTTCAACGTTTATCTCCGTCCACTCTCCCTCCGTCCTCAATCTTATTCTCTCTCTCGCCATCTGTAATTCACTCACTCTTTCACTAAATAAAACAATCAAACTTCCTCTTTCTTTTCTCCACCGTTGGACCGTACCTCTCCTTAACTCGTTCTCTCATTCACCATTGAAACAAACAGTACGGACAACCTCCTTCATTTATTAAATTCTTGCCGAATGGACCCCACCACTCTTTCTCAATTTCAATCCCTCACTTGTTACTTTCGCCAGACATACTAATTTCCACCCTCGCCAAATCATTCGACGGACACCGCATACCTCACTGTTTTCTCATAGTCACAATTGAGTTTCGAGATTCCTTCTGATCATCGTTCTGAGCTTTATTTTGGTAAAATTACTTATCGATAATCGTTTTGAGTTTTGTAAAACAAAATATAACCTTTGATTTATTCCATATTTATTAAGTACTCTTATCTTGGATATGTCCTACGAATGGACTCGGTTATTTTTTCGTTATTGTGTTCGTAATACTTTTTTTTAGTTTTTCTATTATTATAGTAAAAAGTAATTACATTAATACTCGATTTCTATTATAATTGTTTTATTTTTCATAATTTTTGTGTTAGTTTATATAAGAAATTGTTACTATACTTTATGTGATACTTTTGAATTATGTGTGTATGTAAATTTATAGCGTGGGATTTTTATTTTCAGTTATATTTGGTACTGGTCATTATTTGCTAGCTTATTATAGAGTTATATTAATACCCATATTATATACGTATTTGAAGTATCAATTTGATTTACGACAATACTATCTTATTACTGTTATACCTTATTATTAATATTAATGACATTACAATTTAAGTATTTTTATTACGATAGTTATTATACCTATATAGTATATTATATTATTTATAAAGTATGTTTATTTTAGATTCCAATACGTATTCTTTTATTACTATATTGATTAGTAAAATTATATATTTTAACACCTTCATTATGTGTCCACTTTATATTTTCTTTTATATATATATATCGTACTTTATGATTTAAAGTAAATAAATAATATTATATAAATATATCAGCTTTTACTTTATCGTATTATGTATTTATATGATTTTCAATTTATATTATTAATTTATTATTGGATGCGATTATTTTCTTTTGCAACCTTTGATTCGATAAGCTTTTAGGTTCATGAGTAACTTTCAGGTAGAAACTTAGTTATCTATCATTTGATGGGTTAATGTATATATTTATTCCTAATTTCAGAGAGATTTGTGCTAATTATCGAGTTTTTTTCTTGTTGGTTAGTTGGAGCTTTTTCATAAGGTACTTAAAGTTGTGAATTTCTAGTTAACTGTCAAGTTGTTAGATTTGAGTTTCATGGTCGGTTCAAACTTTGTATTTGGTTCAAATTAAGCTTTTTAAATATGTGATGTTTATTTATATAGTTGTGCTTACTAGGATAGACAAGATTTAACCGGACTAATTTATATTAGGCTTGAACAATTGGTTTACTGATTTTGATAGTGAGAGGCTACTGTCGATAGAAAAGTTCGACAAATGTAGTTCAAGAAATCGAACTTAAATTATTCCCTCCCTTATGAATTGCCTACAATGAGCAGCCACTATCGATAGAACATAAGAAGGTGTTTTATTTTACCATTACAATGTTGATAGTACCAAGGAAATATCGATAGTGCGTGAGAATATAGAAGCCCTAACCTAGTGAATGTCGACAGATAACACTGGGGGAGCTTCTGTGTCATTATGTACTGTTGACAATTTAATGTTACTATCTATGGTGTAAGTTGTTATGTTAATTGTCAGACATTTTCTGTTGACAATTTTGTGTCATTTATCAACAATTATATTGCTGCACATAGCTATCTACTTTTCATAGTTCTACTAAAACTTAATTTTAGTAATTGTATAGTTAAATGGTACAGGTTACTAATCATTTGGAGGATGAAAGATGAAGCGACTAATGACATCGTACATGCATTACATGTATGACTTGAAATGTCCTTTTTTTTTTTTCAATTGCATTGTTTATACTTGTATTGTTATTGGAACACAATGATTTTATTTTCTTGGTTTATCCTTACATAGGTGGGACGAGAGTAAAAAGCTAAAGGTAGATGAACAGCTAGTTAAGGGGGAAGTTAGTGAGGTTATTATTTTATACATTTTGGATAGCTTAAGATAGTTTTGGTAGCACTTATATGATTATGTTTGCTTCTTTCTTTTTTTTTAGATGCTTGTAAGGAAAGTTGAAAAGTAGCGTACTTTCCCTCCTAAAGCAAATAAGGAATATGAAAAAAGACAAACGAATAGCGTAAAAGAGTATCAAAGTTAGAAGAAGGAATCCAGTTGTGCTATGAAGTTGGTAAGATTAGATATGTATTCAAAACTATTAACTTGAGATTTTGTTATCCTTTTCAATACTTATTTTATACTATTTATTATTTATAGTACTAGATGAGATGTCAACTCAAACATGTTGCCAATGTCCTTTCTTTTTTTATTGATGTGAAAAAAGATGCAATGAGTAGGGTAGGGCTTAGTAGCCTTTTAGAGTTGAATTGTAGTAAGATAGATAGAGATTCAAGTTTATGGCAGATTGAGAACTTTGATTCTGAGAGGTATGTTTTGGCAATAAATGGGATAAGTCTTCTTATTACTCCTCTTAATGTGGAAAATATTTTTAGGTTAAGCATAAATGTGAAGATGTACTAATACATGCTATAGAAGAGCTATTGGCTAGTGTGAGGAGTAGTTTAGGTTTGGATAAAGATGTTAAGTTAACTATCCTTGAGGAAAGTTTGGAAAAAGCTAAGGAAGTTCATGATAAGTTTAAGTAATTGTTTGTGATATAGGTACTTAGCAAATTACTTGCCCCTCAATCCAATGTGAAGGTGGTGAGATAGTATTTGGCAATGGTGGTAGATGCGAGTAAGCTATCCCAATATAATTGGGAAAAGTGTGTTTTGTAAAGAATACAAGATGGTATTCTAAAATATAAGATGACTAGTTGAAGTTATATATGGGGTTGCATTATGTTTCTCATGGTACGTTTTTAATCCTTAATAACCCTTACTTACATTTACTAGCATATGATTCATCAATAATATAGTTGTTTAATATATTATATCACCTATGTGATGTATTTGATTCATTATAATTTTCCACGTTTTGTTCTCTTTAGCTATATTTTATTGACAACTGTTCGCTAGGATTTGCAGTGGTTTGATGGCTTGATGTGAGCCTCACCTTAGTTGAAGACATAGATAGAAGAAAGAGTGAGGAAAGTTGTACAAAAGTTCAACAAGATCCTAAGAGAATTGGTAAGCTATTCAAGTTTTATTACGAGGCTTTAATTGTGAATGCCTTTAAAGTCTTTTATACCATCTTAGCTATCATTCCATTTGCAAGGGAGGATACCCGATTTCTAATATCCTTGAAGAATCAATTGATGGACTTGATGAATATGATTTTTTCACCTAAGAAGGCATCCAAAGGTCCAACTTATGTAGAAGCAAAGAATGAAGACTTAGGTAGAGATTCCTCTCCTCTCTAAGACCCTAACTTAAAATATGATGAATGCATGAACGTCAAGCCTTTGCAAGAGATGTTACCTAACTATGATGAGAACGATCCTAAACAACCATAGGTGACCATATATTTATAATTTTATGTTTTTATTTACTTGAATTATCCAAAAACTATTTTGGCTTGAATCGTTGATGCTAATGCATTGTAATTAATTTACTTACTTATCTTTCTGTTGGCTTTAGGATGGAGCTAAATATGGTATTGTGCATAACTAGAGGAAAGAAATCATGGTCGTCTCATCAGAAAGTCCTACTTACACCCATTTTGCTATACAACCTAGAGAAATGAGGGAAGAGAAGAAGCTATCATGATATCAAGTATCTCCTTACTTAAATATGACAACAATGGACAAGAAGAAAAAACCAATACAATGATAGGCACCGGTTAGTAATCCTTTATGGGAGAATTACAACGAAGGGGATGAACGTTAGGGATTTAGTTTAAATAGGGAATCAACATTTTAAAAAGTTCAAATAAAGGATAAATTTTTCACAAAGTAGTTAAAATAAGGGATAAACATTTCGAAAAATTCAAATAAGGGATCAATGTTTCACAAGGTGTTGCTATTATGAATCCTTCATTTGAACCACTTTGTAAAACGTTGATCCTTTAGTTGAACCTTTTAAAACGTTTATCCCTTATTTTAACCACTTTATGAAACATTTATCCCTTATTTGAAGTTTTTAAAATGTTGATTCTCTATTTGAACTAACCCCCACATGTTAACCTCCTTCCGTTGTAATTTTCCCAATCTTTTATATGGTCTTTGATTCTTCTCTTTTTCTCTAATGTGGTATATTTCCCAATTTTTCTCATTATTTCACAATTAAATCAGTACATTAAGGTGCATATACAGAAGAAAGATGAAGGTTGCTGGATTTCCATACCCTATGATGATGTGTACATAATTAACTGTGTTTTTTGTACCAAGCTAGATGCAAAGTAAGATTAATTATCATAAATTGTTTAGTTTGAAGTTTATTGTGAGAGTAACATGTTGTAACATATGTTTCTACCATGTACAGCAAAACATTGGTGCAATTTGATAGTCATGTCATTCTACTGTGATCAAATCTGTATACATTGAGACCATAAGGGTGGTTGTGTAACGGGGTTATCGACATAATGATTAGAAATTGGTACCATTCAACATAGAGTGATGAAACAAAAAGAAAGACATGATTTTTTCCTTGCACTTTTGTAGTGATAACTCATTATTTTGTTTATGTGATTACTATGTCATTGAACTTTTCTTAATGAGCTAATTTATTAACACTAGATGTAGGCATATGTCTTCTTAGGAACAATTGATTTGACTGGATTCCATAACATCTTACACATTAGCAAAGTCTTTTAAGAAAAACAAATCAATGTGAGAGGATAGTATTCCATTGATCTCAACTATTCCATATGACATTTATTATAATTTAAGTGTTAAGACAATTTTTTAATGCAAGTCTTCATATTAATGAATCTATCGAAAGAACATTGGTATTTAATTGAGCTACAAATTATTAGCGAGACCATCGTAGTGTATGACAACATACACACAGCATTAACTGAGAAAACCACTACCAAAGTAAAGCAAGTGGTAAGTTGTTTTACCATCCACTATTGCATGCGACCTGTTGATGAAATCAAAATATGACTACTTGGAGATGACAATTTGGTAAGTCAAAATCATGGATAGTGTATTCCAACTAGAAGAATTTACAAACTAAGATGCTGGTCCATTCAATAAATTCATTTCTAGTTGACCAATTTAAATAGATGATAAAGTGCTACAACAACTGGATATGGGTGATGGGTAATGTTCTTATTTTTTAATACACCTATTTATTCAATATAATTTAGAGTTTCAATGCTAGTAATATGTTTTATGTACTATAGTTCCAATTGTGTCATATATTGATAGGATTTGAGGTACTGACCCCACAAAATGCTGAAGCCCAACTTATCCACTTCTCACACTAATATCTCATTTGATCACTTATTTTTACTTGTATTATTTAGACTTCTTATTTCTTGTATTTTTTTCGTAAATTGCCCTTATGTTTATTTTGTATTTACAGGAATGCAATTAAGGCATCCTTTTAGTCATTTTATTTATGAGTTTTCCATCATATATAAATAGAACACGTGTGTATGGTTTTAGCTAGACTTTGATTTATTAATGAAAAACCCTTAAGACTTTTCCCTTAAAAACTCTCCTCTACCCGCTCTTATCAATCCCTTTAGTAAAAATTGTGGTGAACAACCCTATCACTAAGAACAATTCATCACATTTGGTAAGTCTTAAGCTGTGTTGGATCTTGTTGATGCATCAGATCCAACTAAATAGCTCATAGCTTTGCTAAAACCCCCATTTTATTTTCTTTTCTTTGTTTGTTGTGATACTTCTCCATATGTCTAACCTCAAAGATACATTAGTTTTGCTGGTATTAGAGCGCGGTTTCAATGGGGGAGCATGTTAGATTCTGTGAAGTTATTTGTTCGTGTACTGTTGATAGCCGTTGTGTTCCTTCCGTGGCTACCACAGTAAGTATGTTAAAATTACTTCTTTGTATTTAGTATTGGTATATTAGTTGGTATTGTGTCACTAAAGATTCACTTATTAGAGATTAGAGGTTTAGTTTTAGTTATATATGTTGAGGAATCTTACTAGGTGATCTACAATATTTTGTAAGGTCATCGACACAGACTTGTTAGAATTTAAGAAATAATTCTATGATGGTGACACAAGCTCATGATTATGCTTAGTATTTATAACTATAACCTCCTCAAGTTTGTCCTCTACGAGTTTTACTTTAAACATAGCTTCATAACCAATTCTAGTCAAAGCCCTTTCCTTTCTAACTCGATCATTGCTATCAAGATGTTATTGACCCCTCTAACCCTGCTTATGGCACACTCGTAGACACATTCTCACCTACTTCTACTTATTCTTTTTCGAATCACGTAAATGAGTACAAAACCCATTTATAGTAGCATAACTAGTATAGAAATAACCAGCTTCCAAGAAAGATACAAATTTTCTACCAATTAGAAGTTTAATCGAATGCAAACCTATATAAGATGACAAGTTCTCAATGGTAATCACATTGTTATGCTAAGAAGAATCATCGCTTCCTCCATCACTGGAGTTCGGAATATCACCCAATTCATCATATGCAACATTAGTTTTGATATCCTGGTCATGAACATCGTATCCATCTTCATTATCACAACCTAAATCGAAGGCATGTCAACTAGAATCCATATTGTGATAGCAAAAGTTGTTATTGTTGTTCTTTTTAGGCATCGAAGGTACACTTAGGATTTCAATGTAAAGAATTACATGTTTAATACTAAAGATAATGGACTTTACTATAAAAATATCGGGAATGAATAACGTTCTAATTTTTGAAAAATAGTTAGCAATTGCACTATTTTATCGACAATAAAGTGTCTATACAAATAAGCCTATGCAAAAGGCTATTAGTAGTAAAAGATATCTATTGACCGTAATGTGCTCCATTCTAGTATAAACTAACTCTTTTACAATAAAATGATAACTGAACATGGTAGTATTTCTATAGTTAATGGTAAATTAAACTGTCGACAGTAATATTCCACTATCGATAGACGTGCACTCTAATCAAGTAAAACCTAACTCCATTGCAATAAAAGATGACCAAACATGGTAGGTTCTTTATCGTTGATGGTAACTTAAGCTATCAATAGTAACAATACACTATTGAAAGTTTTGCAAAAAAAATTGTTTATTTTATCTTAGTTAATTTCAATGTACATATCACTATAAAATTTAAGCATGTATTGTATACAATTTTAACACTACATATGGATAGTAATAATATGGCACATAATTTTCGAACGCGATGTTACATATTTTGTACTAATGTTATTTATAAAGAAATCATATATTATCTTAGTGTAATGACATATAATATAGTATGGTGTACTAATAATAATATGTACAAACTATACATATATTATGTGCTCTGTTTATATATGAATTATAAACATGTACTTTGTAAACATTAGTATTTTATACATAATATATACTGGCAATAATAAACATAATATTTTACACCAAAAATAATTTATATGAATTACCACTATACAAATTATATGTATGCATTATAATTATATTCAAACTATATGGTATGTATCTTTTAATTTCAATAAATAACAATTCTGATTGTAAGAAAGTATATATATATATATATAATATAGTTTATAGGCAATAGTAGATATGGGTAGTATTCTTGTGAATTACATGTGCTATTTATTAAATTATGCATGGATTTAATATTTTCCATTAATCATAATATAGTGTATAGACAATGGTATGTACGGGGTTCATCAACATGAATTGTACGTGAAATTTATCGAATTATATAAATTGTGTATAGTTTCACTAAATTCTAATAATTATAAAATTAATAAATGAAATAGTGAAAATCACAATAAATTATCCATTTCTTACATAAAACATATGAAATATTGAATTACTTTTACTTTATATAAATTTCATAATAATAATGTAAAGAGGAGATATATTGTAAAAACAGAGAAGGATATTGTAACCATAGAAATATTTACATTTAATTATAAGGAATATTAATTAAATGGGGAAAAGGAATATTAAATAAATGGGAAAACATAAAAAGGAATATGATTATAATTAAATGGGAAAAGTAATTCAATAGAAAAAAAAAAAAGCAGAGTAGAAGATAACTTGCTAATCTCTTATAGCAGGTTATCCTATCTAGTGTTACTGTAAAAAAATCCTATTGAATCTCTCTCTTTTTCTCTCTCTCATTGTTCATAATTTCAAGTAAATTGCTAAATCAAAATTTACCAATTAGTAAATTGCATGCTAATTGGAGGAATTAAAAAAATTTAGAAAGAATTTGTAAATGTATAATCATGAATTAAATTATGCATAACTTATACACATATGAATATATAAGTACTAGTGGACTATGTAGGCACCATGCATACGATAAAATATAAAAAATCAATAAAGTCCTCTAAGTTTTTCTCTTTCTTTTGCCATTGAATTGTAAATTTTTCAATCTCAACAATCAATTTTAGAAGTTTTTAGAATTTCTTAATTAAATAAAACCTTTTTCAATTTAGCAGTTAATTCTCAAAAAGTTTTGAAAACCATGTCTTTAAATGATGAAATTTTTTTGATAGTTTAAGCAATAATGTGGATTTATTGTTTTCTTAAATAATTTATGCACATAATATATCACATCAAAACCATATTACAAGAAAAGAATTAAGTTACACTATTTATTACCTTTAATTTATTGTTAACAATGTCCATCATAAATGGCTATAAGAAAATATTGAACCTATGAATCCATGGTAAAGTGACATATGGATTTAATCAAAAGATATAAAATTTCAAATGGCATAAGAAATTTTAGGGATAAAGGTAATCAAAGTACCTGTACTTTTAAATTTGAATAATTTAGTGTCTAGACTTTTATTTTTTATGATGTAGTATTTCTTCAATTAGTTTGGTTTCAACTTAATGTCTTCATTAATGGTGAGGTTAACGGTGGTTACAGTTTTTTGCATTTTAGTGTCTATACTTCAAGTATAATTGCATTTTGGTATCTATACTTTAAATTTAATACATTTTAGTATTTTTTCACTTGTAAATAAATTTTTATTTTCCTCAATTAATATATCATTTTCAAAATTAAAACAATTTGTTTATATCTAATAATTTTAATTGTGCATGGTTTTTATATGTGATGTTTAATTTTACGAAATCTTATGATGTTAAAGTCATAAGATCAACTTGTATTCGAAAATATGATTTATTATGTATTTAATAGACAAATCAAGTAAAATTTTGAAGTGGTCATAACTTATATGTTAAGTTTGGTTTAACTTTCTTACATGAATTTTTTTACTTACCAAATGATATACTTCTATGTAATAATATTGTGTTGTATATCTTATAGTGTCTTGATATTGATTTTCATAACTTTACAACCTTATAATTTACAAATCAAACATTATATAACCATAATATATAGTAGTTGGAAAGCTTAAATTATGTAGCACCTAAATGTTATTAATTTCAACTCAAAATTTAAGTGTACTTGTCTAAATCTTTACATTTTTCATGCATTTCAATTGACATTATTTTTATGAATTATTTATTTTTAGTTCAGATGACCTTTATATTTTGTAGACATGTTTTTATTACATAATTTTATCAAAAGGTTTTGTAATAATATATTATTTGTAGATTTTTACTCGCCTTTATTGTGTTAGTTTGCCTTAAAATTATCAATTTAAAGATTGTCCTTTTTTCTTAAGCAAAGTTGTTTGAATATTTTATATTTTGCATTTTTGAAAATCAATATGATTTTAATATTATAATTTTTACAAAATTTCAAGGAGCATAATCTTATAATTTTATGATCACATTAAGAAAAATCAAAAATTGATTTTAACTAAATTAACAAGAGAACAAATACTAAAATGCAAAAAAGATATAACGATTGTTAACCTTATCGTTAACAAAGACACTAAATTAAAACCAAAACAAAAGAAAAAGCACTAAATCACAAAGAATAAAAGTTTAAGCACTAAATTACCAAAAGTTAAAAATATAAGCACTTTAGTTGCCTTTATTTCGAAGAAAAGAAACTAGTAGAACACTAAATAATAGTAAGAGTTATGTTATTCTATTTGAAAGGATCATATCTCATAATTGTTTATGATTGTTTATGTCTTTAGCATGATACCTTGATGAAATGGTAGAGGGAGGCAGGATAAATGACCGATACTATTGGAAGGATTCCTCTTTGAATAATAGGTACTACAAGTTGTATTTCTATGATTGGTTTGATAGGTAGTTTCTTCTATGGTTCATACTCTAAGTTAGGTTCATCTCTCTAATAATCTATTTGATAATTAGATGAACTAAGTTGGAGATATGAAAGCTTAAGAACACAAGTTACCCCAGTACTCTTGGCTTTCATAATACCACCATTCGAAATGGTTTTTGTAGATTACAATAGCTGTACTAACTTAATGATAAGAAACAACAAATTACGATAAATTGCATGTTGAAATAATCACCATGAGTAATTAATAAAAATATTAGGATTCTAGTTATATTATTTGTATTTATAATGTTATCGTTTTCAATATATGATATATGCTAAGCAAAATATAATATATTGTGTTATATTTTTTCACTTGTGTCACCAAGCATTGATAGTAATCCTTTGTTGGTTTCCCATGTAAAAGCATGTCTCAACTATCTCCTTTATCCATACTCATTTGCAATACAAAACTGTGAATTTATACTTGATACAAATGGAGATTTTTTTTACATATTTAGAGGAGAGTTGAAAAAGAAATGTTCCATTCTATACTTAGTAAAACTTTAATTATACTTTTATGCTTCTTAAATGTCCAAGAAAAGCTGATCACTTGCAAAAGGGATAAGGTAGAAGAAAAGAAAATTTGATAATATGTCATTTCAAGAGTAATACATAGAAAATATTCTTCTAATTGAAATCATATTCCAACTGATTAACTACATGGTACTTCTCTCATAGTAGATAGTAAGTGATTAAATTCACTACTATGGAAGTAGATAAATTTGTAAGCTAATGTTAATTGTAGAAGTCCCATATCACTTAGGCATGACCTTGAAATATTTTATATATTGCCATCCTTATCTAAAGGTGCCATTAAATGGTCTCTTACCTATGGTTGGGTTTCTCTTTAGTAGAAGTCTAAGTAATTGTGAAATATAATGTTTGGTAACCAATGGTTGTTTTTTGTTATATCTTTAGTTTTTGTTTCAAACTTTCGATTCAAAAGGTTGCATTCTTGCCTACTTGAACAGGATGGGTTAGAGAAGTAGCAACCAAACTAGCTGGGTCAATTTGGATTGTTACACATCTGAGCTTCAGGGATACACCGACCCCTCTTAATGCTAGTTCTAGTAATACTATAAAAGTAACTTTATAGAATAAGAGGAATGGAATGGCTATTACCTTCTTAATGCTAGTTCCAATAATATTATAATAGCAACTTTACGTAAAATAAGAGGAATGGAGTGACTATTCCACCCAAGTCAGCATGTAATAAGACTATAGTACATATTGTACCAAAATAAAACAATTAAATGGTGTTTATTGCATTAGGCTTAAATATGCTTGTATTTTTGTGTTGCATAACATATATTTGTGTTATTTTGCTAAATGTTTACTTGCCTTGTTTGGGAAGATTATTTGTACTTAGTTGGTTAAAATATTTGAAAAAACAGAGGAATCAAACCTTACATATTCTCAACTAAATAGAAATATATAACAAAATGACTATATGCTATCACGTTTGATATGTAGGAATGGTCAATAATAGAATGAAATAGATTAGATTAGAATGGAAAGGAAAGGAATGAAATGAAATGAGAACGAGAATGATAAATCATTTCATGTGTTTGCAAATGCCCATGGAATGTGTAAGCCCTCTACTATTGTGATTAGGTGTCAAGTGAGTAATTTAGGGCATCGGTGAAACTCATGCAAATAAGCTAGAAATTTATAAGTAAACTTGAGAAATTAGTTAATGAGACTATGTGAACTCAGATCTCAGAAATATAATAAAATAATAATATAACTAAAATAGTGGAATTCTACCATATTATTTAATATTTAATGTAATCACGTAGGATAGATTTCGATAATTATCAAATTTGAAGAGATAAATTATATATATGTAATAAAATATTATAGGACATAAAATAACATATAAAAAATATATATATACCCTACGCATAATTGAGTTGATAAAGTTGAAGAAGGGTACCATGAGTGTAAGTCAATATGAAAACGAGTTTAATACATTATTACAAATGTGTATAAGTCGTACTAGGATAATCCAGTGTTAAAGACTGATCTTTTCCTTAATGGATTTGACTCAACTATGACATGTAAGTTAATGAACTATAGGTTCACTACTTATCATGAAGTTGTAGACAAGGCACGACAATTAGAGGATAATTGATTGGCTATGCAAAGTTAATGGAGTAAGAAGTTAAGGGGAATCAGTTGGTTTATACCCACCTTTAAAAGGTCATCTTTAGGTGCAAATAGTAGCTTGAGTTAGAAAGGGAAGAAATTGGTAGTAATGTTCAATGGCCTTATACAAACCAAACAAGATATAGTTTTTATGATAAAGATGGTAATATGAAATGTTCGAAATGTGGAGCCCAACATTTTCCACAATAGTGTGCTCAATTGAAGGGAAAATGTTTCTTATGTGGTAATCCAAATCATGTCTTAAGAGAGTATCCAAAGATGAAAATTATAAAGTGTTATAAATGTGAAATATCGGGACACTTCTCGAGATATTGTAAATAGGCTGGATAAGGAGCTAAGAAATCTAGAGGGGCAGAGACAACTACTATACCAGCGTGAGTTTTTACAATAAAGGGTACAGAAGAGGATACTGAGGAATTTGATGAGTAGATGAAGTACTTCCATGATGGATCGAATGATGATATGGAAAGTGATGAAAGTTGCTAAGGACTAGTATTGGGTACATAATTTAATAATCCTTAATACTTATAAACCGAATGTTAATGTCATATTAATAAGTAATAATAAGAATCGTGGAAATAGGTAAACTTAAATATAACATATATGAATGATAAGTAAAGATAATAGTAGTAATTTTTTTAGGAATTAGAAATATAAATGGACGAAATGTGTATGTGTTATTTTATTTATTAGCCAAGTGTTTGTGTTAGGAAATGAGATTAATGTGATTGAGGTTAAAGCTACTTATAAAATGAGAACACCTATTGGAGAGTAAGTGCTAACACGAAAGATAATGGATAGTGAACAACTACAAGTTCAAAGCAAAAAGTTTCCAATAAAACTAATAGTTCTATTATTGAAAGGATATGATATTATTATGGGAATAGGCTGGTTGTTTAAATATAAAGCTAAAATGGACTATAGAAATAAGAATATAATCCTAGATGAAGGTGAAGTAATATTTCCTAAAGAACATAGATTGAAATTATCGATTAAACTAAGTGAAGAAGTGATAAGATTACTGAAGAGTGGTTGTTCTCTTAGATATTTACTATGGAAGGAAAGAAAGAGACCTCGAGTGTATCTAAAATACTTATACTGTATGAATTCTTAGATGTTTTTTCCAAATGATTTGTCAGTTTTAGCACCACATCGAGAGTTAGACTTTACTATATAGCTAGTGTTAAGAATTGAACCATTATCGAAAGCTTCATATTGAATGTCACCAATAGAACATCAAGAGTTAATAAGCAACTTTAGGAGTTATCAGATAAGGGATTCATTCGACCTAGTATGAGCACTAGTATTATTAGTAAAAAAGGAAAATGAAATCGTGAAATTATATATTGATTACAAAGAGATAAATAATGTAACTATTAAGAATAGATACCTATTGCCATGAATTGATAACTTATTTGATCAATTGCATGGATCTACCATGTTCTCATGGATTGATCTAAGATCAAGGCATCATAAATTATGCATTAAGCTTAAGGACGTATGAAGATTGCTTTCCGAACTAGATATGGGCACTATAAGCATTTAGTAATGCCTTTAGGTTGACTAATACACCAGCAATGTTTATGGACTTAATGAATCGAATCTATCAACCTTGCTTGGATAAATTCATTGTTGTGTTTATTGATATTATTTTAGTTTATTCAAAGACTAAAGAAGAGCGTACAGATCATTTATATTTAGCATTACCAAAGTTGAGGGATAATAAATTGTATGCTAAATTGAGTAAGTGTGACTTGTAGTTGGATAAAATTTCATTCTTGAGACATAGTATCTAGTAAGGGAATTTTAGTAGATCCCAAGAAAGTTAAAGCTATAGTTGAGTGGAATTAGCCGACTACAATTTCCAAAGTGAGGAGTTTTCTTAGAATAGCTTGGTACGGTTTATAAAAGACTTCTCTAAGATAATAAGACCTCTAACTCTGTTGACACAAAAAGGATGTTAAATTTGAGTAAAGCAATGAGTGTGAGCAACGTTTTCAAGAGTTAAAGAACCATCTGATTTCAACACCAATATTGACCTTGTTAGATTATAGTAAACCATATTGTATATATAATGATGCTTCCCATAATTGACTAAGTTGTGTATTAGTGTAGGATGGTAAAGAGTTAACATATGCATCAAGACAATTGTGACCTCATGAAAGGAGTTATCCGACATATGATCTTGAGTTAGTTGCTTTAGTATTTGCTTTGCAAATTTGGAGACATTATAGTTATGGACAACATTGTGAAATTTATATGAACCATAAGAGTTTAAAATATTTCTTTACTTAGAAGGAGTTAAATTTACGATAAAGGCATTGGTTAAAACTAATCAAAGATTATGATTTGACTATAAACTATCATCCTAGCAAAGCTAATGTGGTGGTGGATGCACTAAGTCACAAGAATTATGAGTAAATAGCCTCACTACTTACTACTCAATGTAAGTTGATTCAAGAGTATGAGAGATTGGAGATTGAATTTAGATGGCACAAGATTGATGTACAATTGATGTACAATTGATGAATTTGATAGTACAACCAACTTTGATAGAAAGAATTAAGCTTCAACAAGACAAGGACCTAAGTTTGGAGGAAATTAAGGGAAAGTTGAATATAAGTGACATTCCTGATTTCTGGATTGATGCAAAAGGTATATTGAGATACAAGAATAGAGTCTGTCTATCTCATGACTCAAAGTTAAAGAATGAGGTCATGGATGAAGCACATAATACTGGTTATATATTACATCTTAGTGAAAATAAAACGTATCGTGACATGAAATTGTTAATTTGGCGGAAAGGTATGAAAAGGGATGTAGTACAATATGTAGTTGGATGCACCACATGTCAATAGGTGAAGGCAAAACACTAGAGATCTAGTAGTTTACTACAACCAATGGAAATACCTTAATGAAAATGGGATTGTGTTATTATGGATTTTGTTGTAAGACTCCTAAGGATAAGAGCAGGTTACGATTTAATTTGGGTTATCGTGGACAGATTAACAAAATGTGCTCATGTCTTGTCATATTAAACTCATGCTTCAATGGAGAAGTTAGCATGATTGTATATATGAGAAATTGTTAGATTACATGGTATACCAGTTAGTATTGTCTCAGATAGAGATAATTGATTTGTATCAAAGTTCTAAAGGAGCTTACACCAATCTTTTGGTACTAAGTTACAATTCAGTATAATTAATCACCCCTCAACGGATGGACAATCAGAAATAATTATTTAGATACTTGAAGATATGTTAAGGGGTTGTATTTTAGATTTCGGTGGTGATTGGAATCAATATCTACCATTGGTAGAGCTTCCTTATAACAATAGTTATCGAGCAACTATATAGATGGCATTATACGAAGCTTTATATGGAAGGAAGTGTCAATCACCACTGTATTGCAAAAATGATGAATATGTAATGATAGAACATGATATGATCCACTAGATGAATGATAAAGTAAAAGTAATGTGGTCAAAGATGAAAGTAGCTAAAGATCACTATAAAAGTTAGGTAGATTTAAAAAGAAAACCTATGGAGTTTGTTGTAGAAGATCATGTGTATGTCAAAATAAGTCCATTTAGAGGATTTATACGATTCGATACTATAGGAAAACTAAGTACTTGATACATCGAACCTTTTGAAATCTTGGAGAGAATATCGAATGTAGCATACTGAGTTACTTTACCGTTAAGTCTAGCTAGATATCATGATGTGTTTCATGTATTGTTATGAAAATTTGTAAAGAATCCAGATGCAATAGTAAAGTTAAAACCAATAAGCCTGCAAGAAGATTATATAGTTGAAGAAAAACCGATCAAAATTTTGGAAAATCAAATTCAAAAGTTAAGGAATCATAAAATAGAATATGTGAAAGTTCAATGGGGTAACAACCTAAGACCAAAGATGACATGAGAACCGAAGGTCGCCATGGAGAAGTGTTACCTAAAACTCTTCTACATAAAAGGTTAGTATTATTATATTATAAAGATATGATTAATTAAGCTATTATATGATGCTAAACAAAAGTATTGAGGACAAAACTTTTATGAAAAGGGGTGAAAATATAAGCTCGTACTTTTGCGATTAAATATCGAGAGGGTAAGCTAGGGCATTGGTGAAATTAATTCGAATGAGTTGGAAATTTATGAATGGACTCAAGACATTAGTCAACAAGACTCTATTCACTTGAATTTTGAAAGTGTAGTAAAATAATAATATAATTAAAAATAGTGGAATTTCACTATATTACTTAATATTTAACATACTTGCCTAAGATAGGTTTTGATAATTACCGAATTTGAAGAGATAAATTATATATATATATATAATAAAAATATTATGATGTAAAATAACATATAGAAAATGTATGTATACCTCGCGTGTAATTATTATGCATAATTATCTATTCATAATTATCTACAATACTTGATAAGTTACAATTTAAGTTAGAATAAGCTAAGAAAATTAATAAAAATTAAAGGATAGCTAGGGAATGCTTGGATTAAGCGTGGTTACATCCTAGGACAAGAGTTAGGGAGTTAAGCATGATTAACATGTAATTGGAGCTTAGTATATAAGGAATTTTTCAAGAGGAGAGAGAAAGAAAAAAAATCATTTACATGTCTCCAAGCTTTGTAAAATTTAGATGTACACTCTAAAATATCTTACATGCAATATGGAGTTTAGAAAAAATAAGTTTGGATCTAAAAGATTAAAGTAGAAAATTTGGAAAAAATACAGGAAAACAAGTGCAATCTGGGTGTTAGCAAGTTTCAATGGCTTAAGTGGCAAATGGAGACCAACCACTACTACCTCTTGAGAGATGACCACCGACCAACTGTGCCTATTCACTAAGAGTAGTTGCTGGTGATTAGAGTTAAATTTTCTAGTGAGAGTCGTAATTCAGGCGATTTTCAATAAATTATTAAAAATATTAAAACTACCCAAACAATTCTACAAAGATTTATTCCTACATATTTTTAGTGTAGAATTCAAGAAAAATATTATTTTGCATAATTTTTGCAAATATACTATATCCTTAAAAAATCGGCAAAACCGAGTTATTTTTTATATTGAAATAAATTGTTTAAATAGTATAGTTTCAACCCTCAAATTTTTCTAAAAACTTCCCTATACTTAAAATAAATTGTTATGAAAAATTTTTTCACAAAACCATTTTTTATATTTTTATTGAATTTTTAGGCTTTAAATTATGCTTAAAATAATGTTTTTTTTTAACAAAAATTAGTATATTTTCCTAAAGGATCTCATTCGGATTATGAACTCAATTAATTAGTTAAGTATTTGTAACATGTTAGAGCTATTGAATTGAGTTGTACAGTAAGAAGTTATAGAAAGTCATGATTTTGCCCTTATTCATATAGTTTAATAGTATATAATTTGAAGATAGATTTATAATGATACGTTATGTAAGGAATTTGGGAAGTAATGAAATCAAGGAGGGTTGATTAAAATGTTATTTAAAGTATTAAGTTAATCTTATAACTGAAACTTAATAGAAAGTTAGCAAATCAACTGGTTGTGGTAAGTTAGTTAAATACAGAAGATAATTTAAAGTATTTTTATTGAATACTATACTAAGGATTTTACTTAGAAGCAAAATTAGAGGCAAATGTAAAAGGGAAATGTAAGTATAGGGGAATTCAAAAGCTAAATTAGAAGTAGTTCCTAAGGACTCTAGAGTAAGCATGAATTAAAGGGTAACTCAAAGGATTTTAGTAATCTAAAATAACTTATAAAAATTAGTAAATTACTTAAGTAAACTTAACTTGTGAGTAAAAATAACTTGTAAAAACAACTAAAATCATACAAAATGAATCAATTTATTGTTAATTCAAGGCTCAAACAGGGATTAAAACTAATCTATTGTATGTTTATAGGGAAAACTAAAGACCAATAGGGTAATGGATAAGAAAAGTAAACTAGTGAAGTATAGGCAAGTTGTGATTTATACATCATCGTATGTTGGAATATTGTGTTGGAGTACTTAGAGACTTAGGAGTGCATTTGGTTATGTTTGTAACTTAGCTGAATGTGCACATGTCTCGTATGTGATTTTTTTTCTTGAATTGTAGACATAAAGCACTGCTTTGTATAAATATGTTTAATATGTTTTGCCTTTGTTCATTTGTGATTACTCCTAAATGGAACTAACCAAAGACTGACCCTTAACCTTATCTGGACATGTATAACAACCCGCTAGGGGAATGATTAGATGTGTTAGACAAATACTGATCTCTTCGATAAGAATAGCTGAATGATCATTTTCCCATCCTTAGTTGAACTAAGTGACAGGAGAGAAAGCTGTAGCGAGGTTCAAAGATAGTCTTAGGTGGAAGCTGTTCTGCATTACACAATCTTGGGTTTGGTTTGATTTGAGTTTCGCTAAAACTCCTCAATCTGAGTTAAAACGGATATAATTTCTCTGACCATATAATAAACCAGTTGATATTGTGCAATGTCTCATTTGTTCGTTTGTATTGCATCACATTAAAATATAATGCTTGAAAAACATGTTTGTCTTTGATGTACTTTTTTATCTCTACACTACTTACTGAGCTAGTTGTACTCACATTCTTATAAACTTTTTTATAAGTACCGACTAAGGATTTAGAGATACAGCGATATAACTACCCTCAGGTTAGTAAGGAATGGGTTAGGGTAGTAAGGAAACTAAAAACCTGTAGGATACAGATTTTTGTTTGTCTTTTCTGGAAACTAACCGGGATACCCTAAAGCACCCATTAATTTCCTACTTTGATGTACATAAATGTCAAAACATGTAGCTCTTTGTAAAATTTTTACAAACTCTGGAACTTTTGACATAAAAATACTTATGTAAATATTACTATGTTATAAAGAATCGAACTACAGGTTATTTTAAGCAAATATTTTGAAAAGCTATAATGTAAGTTTTGTTACTAACAAGTGCTAGAATGGATGCTTCAAACTGGTTAAGTTAAGTACATCTTGTATAAGTTATATCTATAATAACAGTTGTGAGGTCAGCTATTATCTTAGATTAACTTGTACAATGAGATTATTATGACTCCTTCTGGTTAGGATGTGATAATGGAATAAAATATAATGACATTAAATGTGTAAATAATACTAATTGTAAAATCTACCCTTAATTATTGTATGCTATAATTTACTTGAAGGTTAGACAAACAATTTTAAATCAATGAAATCAATGGGGATGGAATGCAATCGCAATTACACTCCCTTAAAGGTAAAATTGATGATTCTATGAAATCGTAACTCTACCTTCAAATTAAACTTTCAAAAATAAGAAAATGAAATAAAATTCAAAATTGTGATTTCATGTTGGTTTATTTCTACATCCTAAATGTGAATTCATGATGTTGCATCTATAATATCACAATATATGATAGAGATAAGTCGCGTGCATGTGGGAGTGTCATCCCATCATTAAATGCACGATTGCATCATCGTGCTAAAAGCCCATAAACATACGATTTGTGGGATGTTGCTACTGCCGGAGGACTAGATGTTGAATTCGAATCTCCTTACATATTTGTACTCAAATATAATGGTCCCATGCTCCTTTGTCTCTTCCAAATATGATAGTGCTATGTTACAACTGAAACATCATTTAACAACCGATGGAATGCAACAGAAATAGGAATGATTTAGGAAAAGCCAGCTATTACATGATATAGGAAGTTATATCACCATCTAGAATTAGAATTGTGAAGTGGAGAACACCAACGGTTATATTCACCATCCTAAAATTATTCTTGTCTAACTAAGCCTCTCAAATTTTCGAAAACATATCTTTTATCTTTCTATATATATATCTCTTAAAAACATGTATATAACTTACAAATTATTTTCACAGCCTTAAAAACATTACTATTTATGGTAGTACATGAAGGGTACAGGCATACCTTTTATAGGTCATAAGGATATAAAATCACACTTAAAAAAAAACTATTTGTATTTAAGTAATTTTATTTTATTTTTTTACCAACCGTATTATAACTTAAGAACAAGAGATTCAAATATAATTTATTTTAAAAAAAATAGTATTTATGTTAGTAAATCATAATAATTTTAACTATTTACACAATACCCGGAAGAGAAGAATTATGGCTTTTCTTTTACATCATAGATTGCAGTTTTTTCACCCTACCTAACATAAAAGTTGTAAAAAGTTCGTTCATACATCATACCTATTTTATAACAATATACGACAGCGAGTAGCCATTGCCCGCATGCATGTTTAAGTGTCGTCCCATCATTAAATGCATGATTGCATCATCGTACTCCAAAGCCC
The DNA here is from genome assembly GCA_024138005.1 of Lumnitzera racemosa. Classification (NCBI taxonomy): domain Eukaryota; kingdom Viridiplantae; phylum Streptophyta; class Magnoliopsida; order Myrtales; family Combretaceae; genus Lumnitzera; species Lumnitzera racemosa. The sequence goes on from JAMXBC010000005.1 coordinate 36,191,324, forward strand.
ATAAACATACGATTTGTGGAATGTTACTTTTGCAAGAGGCTAGACATTGAATTTGAACGCTCTTACATATTTGTACGCAATTATAACGGTCACATGCTCCTTCGTCTCTTCGAATCGAGCTTTTTTACATCCAGCCGTCTAATTTTGTCGGACCCATTTATCATTTGGATTAGAGTAAACAAAGAATAGAAAAATTATTTTTTAAAAATAGCTATCATTAATGGTAAATTAGAAAATTATATTATATAATATTTACTTCCCGTAAAGTTTTATTTTATCTCGTTAATTGCAGCGTTAAGTTGAAAATATAATAAAAATATGAATAGACCAATTTGATCATTAGTATAACTAATAGTTATCTAATGAGAGTATAATTGTACAATTACTTAATCATTTCCAACTTAACACTGCAATTAACAAGGTAAAATAAATATGAATAGACCAATTTGATCATTAGTATAACTAATAGTTATCTAATGAGAGTATAATTGTACAATTACTTAATCATTTTATTCCCTATGGAATGAGTAGCAATTTTTCCTATAGAGAGGATGCAAAAGGTTAATGAAAATTTCATTACCAATATATAAGAAAACAAGGATATACAAAGTATTTTAGAAATATTTCCTTTTTATTATCTCCAAATAAATGGGTTAGTAATCGACAAACTAAGAATCAAACAATTGTCAAAGTCTTGTGGAAAAGTAAATGACTTATTACTCTTTGAAAATTGTCAATGGATGCTTAAAGCATTTGTTAAGAATTTAGACAGAAATTTTTATAAATTTTATGTGCTTGTTTTTCCTAAAATGTATAGTTTTAATCTTAAAAGATGCAAAAAAAAAAAAAGAAAAAAGAAGAAAGAAGAATATTCATCTTCTTGCCTTTAGCTAGTTTCCAGGAGACCAAATACTATTTTAATGGGCTATAAGCTTGCTATAGACATTATGGTCGTAGAGACAAAATTCTCTGTACGAAGTAACATCTACAAGCGTCATTACTTGATAGCTAAGCAGCTGATGATTATAATGGGAGGATATCTACATAAAATGTCTTGTTTCTTGATGTTTTCTATGAGCAAGAATAATAAACATCATTTTAGATATAAATCTATTATATAAGAAACATGTGATAGATGATTTATCTTCAGGTTTACACACAATTAGTAACCTATCTCTCACTTAATGTAGCTTAATTGGTATAAATTAGGAGTGTATAGTTACCAATGCTTTTTTCATTTTTCTTTTTTTAATCTAAATTATCTTGAGATATTATAAGTATTTTAACCCAATTATATCTGTATATTTGTAAGACGTTTGACAGATATCCCTTTCTGGCTATATGCGTTCTCTTAAAAGTACTAGTGTACGAAGTTGTTTTTGTGTTTACATTACATGCCCCCGTGTCTAGAAGATGTTCTTTATATCGCTGTTTGCACCTACAGGCTACTGGCTTAGGGTCTTTCTTAGATGTTCCTGATGAAAAGTAGAAAAAGACAAAGATGCAGACCTAACATTCACAAGGACACCCATCCATTTCCCAGAGTCTTTGCTGATTGACGAAGAAAAAGAAATTTATTAGCTATTATATATAACGTTTATATATATAGATATATATATATTATATATAATTTATAGATTTCAATAAAACTTTCATAAGCATATAGTTAAATGGGTTGTTTTTAAATTAACCATCACCTGTATTTTGTACACATTTCATACGTCAAAAGTTGGATGGTTATATTCCATCCCGTACAATGAGATGGAAAAAAAGAAAAAGAAAAAAAGAAATACCCACCAAATATTATTTTTATTGCCTCAAAAGATGAGTGGTTATATTCCATCTGTAAATTTCCTTCCATTAATTTTATGCCACAATAATAGAGTTTGTACATGTACTTGACTATCCTATGTGCTATAAGCTCAAAGGAAGTATCACCATTGAAATTTTATATACTCTAGGATAAGTACATTAAATTCTTCTATACTTGTGTCTAAAGTTCGGTCTGATATGTATATTTCACATGAGTCATTTAAATTATCCGTGATGTTATTCTTATGCAGAATATTTGCATTTGTTATTATTTTCTCTCATAGCTTTGGAAACTCTCATGTAACTCCCAGGATTCTGACTTAAAACTCTCCAAAAGTTTATAATTAGTTTTATAGACATGCCATATTTTTCAATGGAAGTTTATAATTTATTCGTTAGTGTATTATACTAGTCTACGTGTCATCCTTGTATTGGTTGTAATTATGTACAGGTTGTGTTATAAATACTGGATTGTAACTAACAAAACGAACAGATGATATACAAAACTATCACTTTTCAATTCTCTGGCGACACAAAATATCTTTCATCAGCAAGTATAGAGCTCTTTGAGTGCTGTTACATCAAAATTGCTCACTCCTTCGAAATTCACTTGGTATCCGATAATGGTATAGATCTTAATCGATTTCTTTTTCAATATTTCATCAGGTCATACTAGTGCCAAAGTAGGAAATCCATCTATCACACATCCCTTGTCTCTATCAAGATTAGAGAACCCAAATATGTCAATCGTAAAACCAATCTTTAATGGAAATAGCTACTTAGGGTGGAGTGCGTTAGTAAAGATGGGATCAAGTGTGAAATTAAAACTTGGTTTTATCGATGGTTCAATCATAAATCCATATAAAAGTTCTCCTAATCTAGTGAAGTTGTTGTAATGTGATTACATGGTTTGTTGTTGGATCCTTAATTCGATGATGAGTGATATTATTCAAAGTTTTCTTTATGCACAATTTGATAAAGATTTATTTGAAGAAATCACGAAGCAACACACAAAATACCTAATGGTCCTTTAGTATTTCAATTACAACACGAAATATGTAATTTGAAACAAAATGATCAAAGTGTAGGGGTTTATCATAAGAAGCTCAAGAAATTTTGAGACAAATTGCAACAACTTCTTGTGTATCCTAAGCATACACGTGGTTAGATGAATTAATCTATTTGTGATATTAAGGAAAAGTTAATGGAATTCGAATCACAAGGCACACTAATGCCATTCCTAATAGGCTTGAATGAGGTCAAAGTGGAATGAGAAAACAAATTTTTTCAATGGACCCGATGCCTACTATTAATAAGGCATTTCATCTAGAGCAATAATAAATTGAAAGACAATGACAAATAACCTTAGTGTTTTCATCAAAAGTTGATGTTGTAGCTTTTAGCACTAGAAGCAAAGGAGTTTTGAATGATAGGAAAATGGGTAGGAGTAGAGCGTTTTGTCAACATTGTAAGACAGAGGGTCATAGAGCAAAGAATTATTTTTAAATCATTGATTGGTTTTAAGGAAAAAAGGGGTCATAGAAGGCAAGCTTGGAGCTTATGTAGTCTCATATACCAAAAATGCTTCGGTTGTAAATGTTAATAAATTTAGCAGTTTCGTTATCCATTTTAACTTGTTGTTAACATTACATTTGATGAAGAATGGCACTCTAATAGAAGTGATCAACAAATGCTATAGAGTATGTATCATGAAATGTTAAGGTTGATGAAGGTTGGAATGCAGTAGAGCAAAGTTATGGCTAATGATGTGCAATTTGCAGGTACACTTGATTCAATAAGATAGTGATAATAATTAGAGTTGTGAGTAGGCTATAGATGCTATAATTTGAAAACTCTAAGGAGGCTTCCTTTATGATTGATTAGAGTAAATCTATTTTAATGTGTTGTTATACTCCTTATACTAATATTAGTCTCCTTCATTTGATTTAATTGATTTGGAAATATTTTTGTTTCTAAACTACGACACTTAAACATTTGTAAAAATTTCAACTTTTAGCACTTTACTTGTGATGTTTGTCTAGAAGTCAAATTTCATAGGCTTCTCTTTACTAGAAGTATACGTCTCCAAAGTTGCCTTTAAACTTCTTCTTATTGATATTTGGGGTCTATATAGTAATGTATCCATTTGTGGTGTTAGATAGTTCTTGACTATTTTAGATGATTCTACTAAGCTCAGTTAGACTTGCTTGCTTCATCATAAGAGTCAAACACATTCGATTCTTTAGAGTTCTTTTCATTTGTTTCTAATAATTTTTTATTGGTTCTTATATTTATGAGAACTAATAATGGTTTTGATTTTTTTCCAACATGTGCTAATCTCTTTTCAATAGCTTAGGAATTATTCATCAAAGAATTGTGACCTATATCGCTCAAGAAAATGGCCAAATGGATAGGAAATACATATACCTATTAGACACTTCTCGAGTTCTTAGAATTCATACCAAATTACCTAAGAGTTTTAGGGAGAGTATATACTTTTAACTACATACTTAAACAATAAAATACTGATAGTTAGTTTGAATTGGAAAACCCCTCATGAATTGTTATTGGTTGCCCTCCAACTTATGACAATCTAAAAGTCATGGGTCATTTGTGTCACATTGCTAAACATCCTTAACGTAAAGATAAATTTGAAACAAGAGGGCTTAAATGTGTGTTTTTAGGCTTTGCTCATGGATGAAAAGTTTATGGAGTATATGATCTTTCTCACAAACAAATTGTTGCTTCTTGAGATGTTATCTTCTTTGAAAAGGTCTTTCTATTCAAAGACGAAAAGAATTCATATTCCAACATTGTTGAGTTTCCTTCTAAAAGCCAGTATTATTTGAATCTTTGCCTGATGAAGAGCACTTCCCTTACTCTAATGATGTTCTTTTGGGTATTAGTTCTTAGGCTCCAATTAATTAACAACCTATTTCTACTGGTAAGTCTTTTAAATCAAACATCGATAAGTCTACTTATCAGTTTACTATTCTTCTTAGTCCTCCTAATTTATGGAGGTCATTTAGAGAGAGAAGGCCTCCTAGGTAGCTTCAAGATTTTGCATATTGTCATTGTTACATCTATCATTCTAGATACACCTATCAATACTTAGACTGCTTCTAAATATCCTTTGTTTGACATAGCTACCTTTGTTACACACCCCATTGATTTTGTGGCTTCTTTAGCCAAATTTTTCACTACCTAAAACCCACATAATTACTTAAAAGCATCTTAACACGAAGAATGGTAAGTTGCTTTACAAAGTGAATTGACTACACATAAGAGTAATGAAACTTGGGAGTTAACTACTCTATCTAAAGGTAAGAAGGCAATTGGCTCCAAATGGGTCCATAAAATAAAATATAGGCTAAATGGTATTATACAAAGCTAAGTTTGTTGCTAAGACCTTTATACAAGTTGAAGGAAAAAACTATCATGACACTCTTTCTCTTGTTGCAAAGTTGGGAATTGTTCATATATTAACTGCTATAGCCGTTACCTATGATTGGTCCTTACATTAGATTGATGTAAATAATGCTTTATTACATGGTCATCTTGGTGAAGATATATATGTATATATATATGATTCTATCTTAGGGTTATGATAAAGTCTTACCACATTAAGTGTACTATTGTAAAAGTCTCTTTATAAGCTTAAATAAGCATCAAGAGAATGGAACCTAAAAATATCTAAGTTTATGTTTCTTTCGATTTTTCTTAGTTAAAGCACGACAATTTTTTATTCACTTATCATGGTTCAAAAGGGTGTTTTTTATTCTTCTTTATGTTGATTACTATATCAAATGAGAATTTTATTTCTTATATTAATAGTGGTTAGATGAAGCTTTTGCTATCAACGACTTAAAATTAGCTCAGATTTTCCTTGGTCTTGAATTATCAAAGAGTAGAGCATGGAATTCTTGTTAATCAATGGAAATTTTTCTTTGATGTGGTCTAAGATGCTAGTTTTTCAAGAGTTAAATCAACCTCCTTTCCATTATAAAATGGAAAAAACATTGTGAGTTCCTCCACATGAAGGTTATGGCACAAATAGTATGCTCTATAAGGGTATTGTCTTAATGTTTGCCTAAATGCCTCTTAAAAGACATTGATTTCATACAAATAGTATGCACAAATGTAGGTCTTAAGTCTCTCATAATTAGAAGATAATGGCTAATAATGTTTCAAAGCAACTTAGACTTAAATTTTATTAAGTTTGAATTATTGATTTTTTAAAGTTTTTTTCTCCTCAAATATTTATACAAATATACTTCTTTTATTTATGCGATTGTCAATTCACTTTCACATTTTGATATATTAATCAATATATTATATTAGTTAAATCATTTTATTGCCACATGATAGATTTGGGTCTTTCTAAAACTTCTTATAAGATAGATGTTGAGACACTTTGTGAGGAAATTCGAGTGAAATAGAGTGTTGCAAAATTGTTTATTTGATCTTTTAAGTGTGATTATTAGCCTTTTCTTTTCTTTAGCAATGCTGTATTTGTTTAATTGATGTGTTGTTTTAATATTAGAATTTCATTGCTGGTCAAAAAATTCCTTGCATTTATATCAAATATATAATTTCAAATTTAATTAAGTAACAACATCTTTTGTTATATAAAACAATGTAATAGTTGCCTTTTATTTTAAACAATATGCACTTACAAGCAACAGAGAGAATTTTGTTGCATAAGCCATTATGTAACAAATTTAAAGCCTAAGGCAACAAAAAATATTGATGCCATAGAGTAAGATAGTGCCGTAAGATTGTTTTAAAAGATTTGATTTGAAAACCCTTAGTAAATACTATATTATTAATCACCTAAGAAAGAGGGTTTGTTTTTTCAATTGATAAGTAAGGTTAGTTTGTATAAGAACTACCTACTTGGTGAATTTTTAATTACTCTTAAGACAACTTAGGATAGAAAAATATGGAAATCAAACTTTAAAAATTCTTTAACAAAAAAGAATTTTCTTAGATTCAAAGATTAGGGTTCCATATGCAACACATCTTGCAATCATAATTAGATAATTTATAGGTTGAGGCTTAAAAACCCTAATTTAGAAAGATATTTAGAATAGAAAAGGAAATCAAGATAAGAGAGAAGTTTAGTGGACTGGCCGTACGCCAACTTCAAGTTGACCACCCCTAGTCAATTCCCTTGATCTAACCATGTAAATCACATCAATTCAATAATTGAGAACATAATCATTTAGAAAATTTAATAAATTAGTAGGTTATCATAAAACTAAGAAGATCAATAAAAAGCTAGAATGTGATTATAAAAGTACAAGTAGATAACAATTAAAATTTAATTATTTTAAATTATTATTTTAGGGATATTGTGAGGACAATAGATAAAAAACAGTTCTCTATGCAAAAGAGATGAATAACGATGCTGTTGCTTTGTTTATACTTGTAGGACTATAGATAAAATGGACTAATAAGTAGGGCTAAGATTTGTGGACGGGCAAACATGAACATAGATTTTTAACCTTAGAAATGATGGATTCTTGAAATAATGTGGTTAATTAAATTAGTCACTTAAACAATGCCTCATGTTGCGGTGGATTGTCGCCATGGGGGAATTGCTGCTTATATGGGTCAGTTGAGTGGGAATAGAATTACACTGGGATGAATAGGTGGAACCATACGCAGATTTGAACATTGTAGATAGATGGTATTCTCGATGGTATAACACATGGTGGAGAACTCGTATGAGATGGTATCTTTTGCTTCCCATAGCATGGTATTATATCTCTCACTATAAAATTACCATTGTCATGGGTATCGTTTATCTCATTTTAGGATTAGCTTCAATGTTGAGTAGTTTGAGACGCTCTAAATTTTAGGATGCTAAGATTATATTGCTCGTTGAACTTAAAAAAGATGAAATTATGCATGCATTTGATATAGTAGAGTTACCTCTTGGCAAAAAAGAGAAAAAAGGAGTTATCTCACTGGGCATTATTTCGTTCTATTTGGAGAAATTCTTTTTTCAAATAATTAATTGGACTTGAAAAACTTAGAAATAGAATCTTTTACATTTTTATCCAGCTGGAGATATAAAGATATATCATGGAATGGCCATACATTCGAATTTGGGCCGTAACAACTTCCGTATCACAACATATGGTAGCAATAGCCCCATGCATGTGTAAGTGCCGTGCCGTGCCGTCATTTAATGCGTGATTGCAACATCGTACTCAAAATCCCATAAACATACGATATGCGGAATGTTACTTTTGCAGGAGTACTAGACGTTGAATCGGAAGCTCGCCCCTTACACTATTTTTGAGTAAATATAATGGTCCCATGCTCTGATGTCTCTTCCAAATTTAATTTTGAAGGCTCATGCAAAAGGTAATAAAGCTACAACTATTAGCTCAGGTATTTGTCAAGAAGTTAGATGAAGGAACTTTCATGTTTTTATATATAACGTTTCATTATTATTTTTTTTCCTTTTCTTCCTAAAATATATAATATTTTATCAAAAAAATTTAAAAAAAATTATTTTCTTACCTTTGTCTAGTTCTCAAAGAGTAACCAATCCTTACTGAAATTCTTACTATTTTAATGCCCTATAAATTCATTATTTATTTACTGTATGATTGCAAGGAAAATATTTTCAATAGACACCAACAAACAAACGTCATGACTTTGATTACTTAACCAAATAATGATTGTAAATAGAAAACACTGTTGCCTACTTACATAAAATATCTTGTCCTTTTCTATATTTTCTGTGAGCAAGATTAATAAACATCATTTTACATGTAAATTATTATATAAAGGCTATCTGATAGATGATTTACCTTCAGGTTTACACGATTTGCAACCTATCTAACTTGATGTAACTTAATTATTTATATTTTCTGAATATTTCTAAGACATTTGGCAGATGTCGCTTTCTGGCTATATGTATTCTCGTGCAAGAGGATCCATTCCGTCGTACAAGTATATAAAGTTTTCTTTTTGTTTACGTTATATCCCCGTTGTCTCAGAAGATGTACTTTATGTAGGTTTTTTTGCACCTACAGGCTACTGGCCTACGTTCTTTATGAGATCACCATGCTAAAAAGTAAAAATGACAAGGTGTAAACTTAACATGCACAAAGGGGGAATAATGAGAAATCATACCGGTTTCGTAACTTGAAAAGATCTGAAATGTTTCGGCCAAAAAAAGAAAAAAGAAAAGAAAAGAAAAGAAAAGATCTGAAATAAAGATTTTAGGAAGCAAAAAATTTTAATTTGTATAAGGACATTTGATGATGAGGATTAATCCATAAATTAATTTACTAGTCTATTTTGAAGACTTATTCTTTAACTCACCAATAAGTGACTTATTTCAATACCATCCGAAAAACCCTTGTAGTATTTATCCAAGTCTTCAGTGTTTGATCTGCTATTCATCTTTATTCCATCCAACCACACGAAAACACAAAAAATGAAAAAAGAAAAAGAAAAATGAAGTCACACTGGATATTCTTTTTATTACCTCAAAAATTGGATGCTTACATTCTATCTATGGGCATTCCTTTCATTAACTTCATTTATACCATATAGAATAATAGGGTTTGCCCATGTATTTTATTATTCTATGTTCTACAAACTCAATGGAAATTAACAATTTCTGAGTATGTATACTAAAGGTCCTTTTGAGTTCGTGCTTTTGACTTGAAAATGAAATTATTCAAGTTCAAATTTTTGAGCTCCAGTTGCGTCGAGAAGTTATATGGCAAGCTCAAACTTTGCTTGAAAAATTTTTTTATATTCAAATATTTAGAAATTTTATATTTCTTTTAAATTGAGTATGTAACAAAGTTTGAATTTGACTCCCGAAAATAATAACCTCAGCACAATTTTAAAATCAACTCAAGTATGTATATCTAATTAGGTTTGTGAATTTATTAAGCTAAATAACGAAGCAGATATTTGATTAATTTCAACTCTAGCTCAACTCGAATATATTAAATTCGACCTAAATGATTGTTGAGATGAGTTTTAGTTGTTTGCAGTTGGTTGGGTTCGTTAATTCCCTTACCAAACAAACTTAATAAGGTATATAGCTTCATTGCTTATATTAGATCTCAAATATACAAGTTCTTAAAATTTCAAAAAAAAAAAATTATTTTTATTTTTCCCCAAGAACCTTAGAACTTTTATACTTGGAAATCATATGGTTATAAGGTATCTCATTAAATTGGCATCTTTTTTCTTTTCAAAATTATTTGATAATATAAACATGTCATGAGAAAGAGAAATTGGAAATTAATACCATTAATAGTATTAAAAATTATTACATTTAAAGATGGATAAATATTAAACATTTGTTATCTCAAGCTTGCTATCTCAAGTGTGTTTTAACCAATTACATGCATATATCTATATAAGAAATCAATGAATAATTATATAAGTTTATTTCACCTATTTATATGTGTACATGTGATTTTTGTGGGCCAATTATTACATATTACAAATGGAGGAAAGGCAATTCAAATAAATCAATCATGTTATAAGATTAATATTCATATTATTAAGCTATAATAATCTCAATATATGTGCATGTGATTAACAATGACATGTACAAGGCAACACAAACCCAAGATATACGTAAAAGAAATATATAGAAAAAGGGATGTACCATAAAAGTTAACTCCCTTAAAACCCTCTTCTAATTAGCAATTTAAAGAATTTAGAATTTATATTTTAAGAAATTATCAATTTAAAGGAGTGATTTGAGGTTGACCAAAATATTAATTACATTTATAAAGTTAATTAAATGATTAAGGATATCTTACAAGTGTGAACTTCCTCCATGATACCAAGGTTTTGCTCAATTACAAAACAATGCGTAAGAGAAAATGAAAGTGAATTGTTTCCCATATTCTGAAAGATAAAAAACAGTCCTATTTATATGATGTTATATAATAGCTGAACTAACTGACTAATTCTAGAAGAATACAAAAAAGAGTAGAGCTAAGCAATGAGCTGGCAATAGTTACATGTCAGCAAATAAATATCATATACTACTCTAAGTATACTACAACTAAGCTAATGATGTATAACAAGGTGTATTAATACATATAGTTTACAACCCCACAATTGGCTTAGAGACCTAACTTGCCACAAATGAATTACAAAACATCATAGCTAACCAGTTTTAGTCAAGGGAGCTACAAGTTATAGTCATGAAGGAACATCTAAAATCTTTAAGAAAATATCAATAGAAATGTATAATACTGTTATGTAAGCAAGGATTTTGAGCAAGTAATAGTGTTGAGCAATTATCACAATAAAGCGAGACTGGGAGATCAACAGCAACATGAAGATTACGAAGAATGTAGGAGACCCAAAGTAATTCCTTCGTAGTTGTTGCAAGGCTACAATACTTTACTTCAGCACTAGCTGTAGACATTGTTCGTTGTTTCTTTGTTTTCTAAGATACAAGAGCATTGCCTAACATGATGGAAAAGCCATTGATTGACTTCTTATCAAGTGGAAAGTGTTTTGTTGGAGACTATTGCGGTTAACAATGAAGAAGAGGAATTTCTAGTAGTAGGCCAAGTCGCTGTAGATAATGCTCTAAATAAGCTGGTAGTTATGACCATTCTAAGAAAACCCTTAGAAGACTATGGTGAGGTAATAGTTAGTGCAACTAGCTTCAATAAGTTTCTTATTTCTTTTAGCGGCTCAAAAATGATGAGAGTGATTAAAAAGGAAGGGTCATAGTTTTGTGTTGGGTCACATGCTTGTCTTAGAGGAATGGAAAGGAGATCTTACAATAGATGAAGTGAAGCTTTCAAAAGAAACTTTTTGGGTCCAAATTCACGACCTAAAGTTGAATCAAATGTATGATAAAAATGCTAGAATTATTGGAAGGTATATTGGCAAACTAATTGACTATGACCCAGTGAAAATAGAGAATGGATTGCATAGATCCTTCTTGAGGGTTAGAGTGAAAATTGATGTGATCAAGCCATTAAAAAAAGATATGTGGATTGCTAAAGAGGATGGTACAAAATACAAGGTCTACTTTAAGTACAAAAAACTATCGGATTTCTGCTTCATAAGTGGGAAACTAAGACATTTAGCCAGATTCTATGATAGAAAACTAAGTTTAAGTAATGCATATGGGCCATCATTGAGAGCAGTAGCATTAAGAAGTGGATTTTAGTCAAGTGTGAGTGAAAGGCTTGAAACAAATGTGAGTTAGAGAAGAGATGAAATGCACCTAAGCAAACCTACACAGTTGAAGGAGAATGAAGATATTGCTGTTGAATGCTCAAAACATATCTTACTTACCTAACAAATTGAAATGGATTTATCTCCAAACATTAGCACCCTACCATTAGCCATTAAGACCCTAACTCTACAAACCAACATTACACCACCTTATACCAACCTAATACTACGTTCTTCACTAGTTAGGATAACAAATTCAGTTACCATTCCTAAGCCTCAAGAGCCTACATCACCACTAATAGACCTTTCATCCTTGAGCCTTATTCCATCTGATAGAAATTAAGGATTGATTACATGCTCCCAAGCTCGAGGGCTTTCTCGGGTGGCATGCCAAGCTATCTAAGATGAGTTAAGCATTAAGGAATAGTGTTTGCCCTAATCCGATCTATCGAGCTACTTTGCTCTCCATGACATCCAAGATGTTGTCGAGGTGATCAACCAGCATGCCTAGCTAAACCCTCCACTAAACCATAGTCTCAGCGCTAAATCTGAATGTAGGAATCCTTACTATGCAGAAGCCAAGCAAAACTGTCAGGAGCCAACCATCCGAAGCCAACCTAATGTGAGCCGTCCTTGAACCAATCACATTCTAGCCCTTCTGACATCGAACAGGCTTGAACAGAGGCTTACCCCTACTCGGACCACAATATTGTTAGAATCACAATAAAAATGCGCGTGCATTGTCCTCTATTAACATCTATGCTGTCCTTTTTGACAAAGGACATTTGCATTCTTTCTTTTGTATGATTTCATGTTTTCCTTGTAAATTATTCTCTTTTGTTTTTTAGCAAATAAGGACCATTCTTTTGTAATTTCTGTAACTTAGGATTTGCCTTAATAAGATGATATAAATACCATCATATTGTAAAAGTTGATAATCATAATACAGATGAATACACTGAACTTTTTTACTCTCAGGCTAAGTGTCCCTTTACTTTTTAGTTACTCTTATCTAGCCCATTCAAGCGTGAACTAATAGCAAGTGACCTCCAACTATACTTGTGCATCATATTAAGTATGACCTGATCTCGTGTAAGGTGTTAGTGTGCCACATCCTTCATCAGTACACGTGAACCCCTTGCTCAACCTTCGACTATCATTTACCTTTAAGCCATCTTGTAGCTTAGACCTACCCCTTTGGTTACGTGTGATATCAGGTTTGTGTATTCATCCATGAGTTCGTATCATCTTAGTATTAGAGCTTGGTTACGTTTAACGTTAGATTCTAATACTATGTTCTTTTAATAGTTTGTCATTGCTCCCGTATGATAGTGATTCTATTATTAGCTTTAAAGTTTAGTAGTGAAAAGTGTTTTGTACTCTGTTTTCCCCTGTTTTTAATACGTCAAAATAAAGTGTGGTTAACTGTATGTTTGTTGAGAAATTGTTATTGTAAAGTAAACATCAATATCAGATTCAAGTGTACAAGGGATTTTGGGAAACCAAGAAAGTGGTACTCAACATGGCCAAGGGTAAAAAGGAAGTTTTTCACCTTAATCAATCGGTGACTGCTTAGATAGGCTTACTAACTTGGTAGCTAGCTTAGTAACTGTTATTCAAGAAGATAAACAACGAGCTAGAGATAGCCCTATTAGAGAACGTGAGCAGTAATAGCAAGGCAATGGTTAGTTTGGCCAGGTTAATGCCCCAACTCTCCCACCTCGAGCTGAAGGAGTTGGTAAGGATGCTAGACAAAGGTTAGCGATTGAAGAGAATGAGGAGGAAACAGAAGGAGTTGACGAGGCAGAGGAGTACTACGAACCTGAGAAACGAAATGTACAAGCCCCTAGAGTCAAAGGACTCAGGATGCATATCTTAAGTTTTTCTAGAAGTAATGATGCCAAAGACTACCTAAATTGAGTAGACAAGATTGAAAAGTAGTTTGAATGCTATAAAGTGCCTAACAATATAAATGTTAGACTTGTTGTGTTAGAGTTCACTAGTTATACTGCCTAATGATGGAAGAACTTACGAGCCACTAGAAAAAGGGAAGGAGAACGAGATATTAAGAGTTGAGATGATATGAAGAGAGTTATGTGGAGAAGGATTATGCCAAGCTATTATCTGCAAGAAGCCTCAAGTGACTACAAAACTAAGACAAGGAGCATCGAGTATAGACACTTATGTTAAAGAATTCCAAATGCTAATGATCTGATGCGAAGTTCTAGAACCTAAAGACCGAACTGTTTCTCGATTCATTGGCAGATTGAAGTATGAGATTGGAGATGTCTTGGAAATCCTAGATGGTAGGACGCTCAATGATGCAATTCGAGCCGCCTAAAGGATAGAAAAGCACCAAACAAGAAGATTTCAACCACCTGTCAACCATCCTGGTAATAGCTAACTTGTTCTGAGCAGACCTGTGCAAACAGAACCGAGTAAGGTCACTGAGACCCGACCTACTTAAACTACTTGAGTAGAGGAGAAGGAACAATTGAGGAAGTTTGTGAAAGGCTAAAGTTTAGGGAGGAAGACTAGTAAGATCAAGTGTTTCAAATGCCAAAGATTTAGACACATAAGTGCTCAATGTCCAAATAGACAAACGATGGTAATCCAAGGCGAGGCACCAACTGTAGAGGTCAATAGTGCTGATGAGGAAGTAGAGGAGTTAAAGGAGAACGGACAGATTAAGCTGTTCGAGGAGGAAGTTATCTATAGTAAGAAAGGCGACTTCATGCCGGTCGCTATAGTATTGAGGAGAACAATGAATGCCAGTCTTATACTTGAAGAGGAGCAAAGAGAAAATTTCTTCCATATTGGGTGCAAGATGAACGAATGATTATGTACGTTGATTGTTAATAATAGAAGCTACACCAATGCAACCTCCGCATTTATGGTCCGGTAATTAAAATTGTCAACCATGCCCCACCCAAAACCTTACAAGCTTCATTAGCTCAGTGATAAGGGAGCCTTACCAATAAACAAATAGGTGTCTATGTTGATCTGTATAGGCAGTTATTGAGATGAAGTGCTCTGTGATGTACTACCCATTAATATATCCCACCTTCTACTTAGAAGACCATGGATGTTTGATCGAGCAGTTATATATGATGGCAAGAGGAACACATGTTCTGTAGAGCATGAAGGAAGAAGGTTGAAATTGAGTCCCATGACTACCGAGCAGGTAAAAGTCATGTAGTCCTAGCTTAGCTGAACCTTGAAGATGGAGGCTTTGATATTGACTCGAACTGAAACTAAAAAGAGAAATGGAGCTGGAGGGACCAACCTATTTTCTTGTTAGAAGTCGTCTAGAGATGAGACTCTAGGAGGAAAAGCTGCCAACCGAAGTAAAAACCGAACTGGAGGATTTTGTCGACCTGTTTCCGGAGGAGCTACCGAAAAGTCTACCCCTAATCCGAGGCGTCGAGCATATGATTGACTTGCAGCCAAGGGCTGCCTTGCTAAACAAGCCTACCTATAGGCTAAACCCTGAATAGGCTACTAAGCTGCAGAGGCAAGTAGACGACCTCATAGAGAAAAGGTACATGTACAAGTCCTTAAGCCCCTACGTTGTACTGGCCTTATTAATGCCAAAGAAAGATAGGTCTTGGAGGATGTGTATGTATAGCTGAGCCATCAATTGAATCACCATCAAGTACAAGTATCCTATATTCGTGCTTGATGACATGCTAAACAAGATAAGTGGTGCAAGAGTGTTCTCCAAGATCAATCTCAAATTTGTATACTATCAGATTCAAATGTGTGAAGGCGATGAGTGGAAGACTGCCTTCAAGACACAACATGGTTTGTATGAATGACTTGTAATGCCATTTGGGCTATCCAATGTGTCGAGTACATTCATACGACTTATGAATCATGTGCTCTAAGAATTACTAAGAAGGTTTGTTGTAATTTATTTTGATAACATTCTAGTATACAGTCTCGACCTGGAAACTCATCGAGAACATCTGTAACAGGTGTTAGCAAAACTCCGAGCTGAATAGCTCTATACCGATCTAAAGAAGTGCGATTTTTGTTAATTTAAGGTGATCTTCTTAGGATTTGTTGTGAGTGAAGGTGGCATTCGAGTTAATGAAGAGGAGATAAGAGCAATCATAAAATGGCCTGAGCCGACTTATTCTACCGATGTGAGAAGTTTCCATGACCTAACGTCGTTCTATCGCTGATTCATAAAAAACTTCAGTGCGATTGTGGCTTTACTCATCGAACTCTCTAAGAAGAATGTTGAATTCAGATGGGGTGACAAAGAGAGGAGGAGTTTTGAGGAAGTGAAGGAAAAATTAACTATAACCCACATCTTAGCTCTACCGAGCTTCAACAAAATATTTGAAGTAGAGTGTGATGCATCCAGACCAGGCATTGGTGCTGTCTTGATGTGGGAAGGCTAACCTATTGCTTATTTCAGCGAGAAACTTCGAAGAGCCATACTCAACTATTCCGTCTATGATAAGGAGTTCTATTCCATAAACCGAGCCCTAACGGTGTGGCAACATTATCTACTACGTAAGGAATTCGTAATCTACACCGATCATGAATCCTGGAGATATCTAAAGAGCCAACCGAAGTTGTCCCGAAGATAAGCTAAGTGAGTTGAGTGCATGGAGGGTTTTTCTTATATCATAAAATACAAGAACGAAAAGAACAATGTAGTGGTCGACGCCCTATCAAGATAACATATCTTCCTGACCAAGCTGCAGACAAGGCTACTTAGCTTTTGAACCATTAAGAATTTATATGTCAAGGACCCACATTTTGGTCTTATCTACGTCCGTTGTGAGGAAGGACGAACGCTAGACAACTATCATAGGGAGGACAAATACTTATTCAAGAAGAAGAGGCTATGTGTCCTAACTTGTTTTATGCGAGAACTACTAGTATATGAAGCTAATGGAAGGGGATTGACAAGACACTTTGTCCAACACCGAACTTATGAGGTATTATCCTCTAGATTCTTTTAGCCAAGGATGAAGAGAGATGTCCAATCCATGCTAGAAAGATGTGCAACTTGCCGAAAAGTAAAGAGTCGAACCGAGCAAGGACACTACCAACCCTTGCCTATTCTGAGCGAACCGTGGTCCGAGCTGAGTATAGACTTCATGTTAGGATTACTAAGGATGTCCCGAGGGAAGGACTCCATCATAGTGGTTATGGATCAATTTAGCAAGATGGCACATTTCGTACCCTATTCCAAGACTAACGATGCTTCAGCTATCTCTTTTCTTTTCTTACAGGAGGTAATTAAGCTTCACGACATGCTCAGAACCATAGTTTTGGATCAAGACCCCAAGTTCATGAACTACTTTTAGAGGATACTTTAGAGGCGACTGGGAACCAAGTTATTATAGAACATGTCCTACCATCCATAGACTGATGGCCAGTCCAAAGTTGTCAACCAAACTGTGGGAAATTTGTTACAGGTCGCTGTTAAACAAAACATGATCGATTGAGATTTGTATCTACCAAGCATCAAATTCACCTACAATCGGACTGCCCATAGTGTCACAAGCATGTCTTCATTCGAAGTTGCCTACGGGTTCAACCCTAAACTCCCATTGGACGAAGCACCTCGACTAAGAACCAATGATGATGACCGACCAGCCATCGAAAAAGTTAAAGCCATCAAAACCATGTACCAAAATGTTGTAGAGCAACTGGGTCAAGCTGCTATTAAGCTTAAGAAGAGAAGCTGAGGATGGAAGAAGAGAGAATTTCAACCAAGCGATTTGATCTGATTACACCTTAGCAAGGAACGATTCCTAAACTTGAGGAAGAGTAAGTTGTCTCCCAAAGCCGATGGACCTTTTAGAGTGCTTGAAAAGATCGATCCTAATACTTATAGGATTGAATTACTTGAAGGATATGGAGTCTCAAACTCTTTCAACATTGCCGACCTCTAACCTTACATTCCTAAAGACGAGCAAATCGGACTTGAACCAAATTTGATCCCAAATCTCAAACAACCTAGAAGGGATGATAAAGATCAACGACTGATTATACTCTCCCAAGCTTGAGGGTTCTCCCAGGTGGTCTATCGAGCTATCCTAAGAAAGTTAAGCACTAAGGAGCAATGCTTACCCCAGTCCGATCTACTAAGCTACTTTGCTCTCTATGCCATCCAAGATGTTATCGAGGTGATCAACTAGCATGCCAAGCCAAACCCTCTGCTAAACTATAGTCCTAAAGCTAAATCTGAATGCAGCAATCCCCACTGTACCAAGGCTGAGCAGAACTGTCAAGAGCTGACCATCCGAAGCCAACCTAATGTGAGCCGTCCTTGAACCAACCACAGTCTAGCCCCTTTTGATGCTAAACAAGCCTAAATAGAAGTCCACCCCTGCTCGAACCACAATACTATCAGAATCACAATAAAAACGCATGCGTACTGTCCTTTACTAACATCTATACTGTCCTTTCCAACAAAGGACGTTCGTGTTTCTTGTTTTGTACGATTTCATATTTTTCTTGTAAATTATTCTCTTTTGTTTTTAGTAAATAAGGGCCATTATTTTGTAGTTTCTGTAACTTAGGATTTGCCCTAATGGGATTATATAAATATCATTATATTATAAAAGTTAATAATCATAATACAGATGGATATACTAAACTTTTTTCACTCTTGAGCTAAGTGTCCCTCTTACTTTTGAGTAACTCTTATCTAGCCCATTCGAGCGTAAACTAATGGCAAGTGACTTCCGATTATGCTTGTATAACATATCAAGTGTGACCTGATCTTGTATGAGGTGTCGGTGTATCATATCCTTTGTCGGTGTATAGGAACCCCTTGCTCAACCTTCAACTATCATTTACCTTTCAAGCTATCTTACAACTTGGACTCACCCCTTTAGCTATGCGTAATATCGGGTTCATGTGTTCATCCACGAGTCTGTATCATCATCTCACCCATAAAACCCCTCTAGCTTTGTTGTTCAACTTGACATGCAGCTCTCTCTATCCATCTACTATGTAAAGTTTCCACTTGACGAGTAGGATATTGAACTTGAATCCAAAAGAAACTAATCAAACATCATAGCAGTTGATATTAGCATTATAAAATCCATGACAAAAGCTATGGGTAAGTTGAACTTGAAGCAAAGTAAAGAAGATTTCCTCTTAACAAAAGAAAAAAGGTTAAGGATCAACAATAAACCCTTCAACCCCAAGATTGATGACTAGATCACAAAAGGGCCTTCTAGTAATGAACCACAACAAAGAAGGGTTAGAAAAAACAGAGCCAAGAACCTTGAAGAGAAGTTGGAACAATCAACTTTGGTAGAATTTGAAGTAAAGGAACCTAAACTCAATAATCAAGGCAATGGTAGCTAGCCTTCAACAGCTACACAAAGGCTAATAAGTTATTGAGTTGGAATTGTTAAGGAATCAATCGCTCTATGAAAATTAAAAATTTTAGGTGACTAGTGAATAAACATAATCTAATAATTGTCTTTCTTATGGAACCTAAAAACAAAAGTAACATTCTTGATAGAATCCGCAGTAGGTAGAGATATTCTAATGCATTTTATGTACCCTCAGTTAGCTTATTAGCGGGATTAACACTTTAGTGGACCAATGATGTACGAATTGAAGTGCTTGATGACAAGAAACATTCAATTCTATCTAAAGTGAAGCATAGTGATGGCTCTTTCTTAGCATATGTTTCATGGATTTATGCCTTAGTGACTTTAATAAGAAAAAATTTTTGGAAGGACATAGTGCAATGTTCATCTTGCTTTAAAGGACCATGGCTTTGTATTGGAGATTTTAATGAGATACTTGAGCAGTTTGAGAAAAGTAGAGGAAAAGCGAGAAGCAAGAGGCAAATAGATGAGTTCAGAAATATGGTCTTTGATGCTAACTTGCAAGGCCTAGGGTGATAGGGTCCATGCCAACAATTAACAAGGGTGACCATATTTGAATGAATCCAAGCTTGTAGAAAGCTAAAAAACGAGGGTGGTAAAAGCAAACAAATAAGTAAGCAAACCACAATTAGCCCCAAGGATGTGACATACCATGGAACTACAAAGGACTCATGAAGAAAACTCAATATGACACATGAGCTAACTTAGTAAGGTACCCACCATCTAGCCTTGCTTAAAGGTTATGATAAGAGTAAAAAGCAAGCAAACAAGAGAATGCTCACAAAAGGTGAAGTATACACTGTAATAATGATACATGATGTTGCAGCTATAATGTATAAGAGGGTATTTATACTTGAAACATTAAGGCAACTATTATAGATGGAAATGACTAAAATAGTATTGTTCAAAATAAGTAATTTACAAGAAATATTAAAGGGAATTGATGAAAAATCAAGAAAAGCATCTGTTCTGTATGGAAGATTCTATCATATGGTCGCTCGAACACATGATTGGCAACTGATGGGAGAACTTCTAATAGAAATAGACAAAGTTGTATAGTCATGCTAGAAACTAACGAGTAGAGGTGCTAAGCAGAACTGAGGTTCTTCCAAGGTGAATTCATCTTGGACATGCTTTGATCAATTCAAATTCTAGTCAATTGAGCTAAGGGTCTATTGGGGTGAGTTATTGTCCGAGAGTATCTTAGGTTAGTAGTTAGAGACTATTAATAGGCATGGGAGGGTTTGGCTTAGACAACGTAGCAGATTAGTAGATTAAAGCAACTTGGACTCATTAGCTATAGGCCAGCATAGGAAAACTCATTTAGCCATACTCTTAAGCCTTTAAGCTTGGGCTCAAATTGGAGGTCCAATGCCTTGAATCCTATCATCCCCGCTAGGTTGATGGGGACTTGGGATCAAATCCAATTGGTCCTCATTCAATTCTTTTTCAAGTCGGTAAGGGCTAAGGTCGATAACATTAAACATATCAGACACTATAAAGTTTTTTGGTAGCTCTAACTAGTATGCATTATCGATTATCTTCTGGAGTATCCCAAATGGTCTTTCAACTTAGGTAAACAGCTTGTTCTTCATCTTATTAAAAAGTTTTTACTTGCTTAAGTGTAGCCATACTTAGTCACTAAGGTGAAATTGCTTATTCTTCTTTCTTTTGCCTTTTTTTCTTAACTTCTAGGCAATACAATCGATGTGTTAGTTGACTCATTGATAGATTTGTTGGAAGGATTGCTAGTTCTTGCTTCTAAATCTTCTTGGTCAATTGAGGGCATTGAGGTGTAATCGAGGGGTAGCTCAAGGTTGAAACCATAGATGACTTCAAATGGAGCATACCCCGTGGTGTTATACATGGTTTTGTTGTAAGCAAACTCTACCATAAGGAGGTAGACATCTCAATCAACTAAATTCTTTCCCATTGTAGCTCGGAGTAGTGATCCTAGGGTGCAATTGATAACCTCTGTTTGACCATCGATTTGAAGAGTACACCAAAAATAGCGTAGGAATTTTGGATTGTAGTCTAACACCACACTCCTTGGCACTTTGTATAAGCAAACAATTTCCTACAAAAATAAAGAAGTAATAACTGAAGCATCGTTAATTTTGGTATAGGGTACAAAATGTGCCATCTTGCTGAATCTATCCACAAGGGCCATAATAGAGTCTTTGCCTCGAGTAGTTTGGGGTAATCCAAGGGAAAAATTCTAACTTAGGTCAGCCCAATGGTCTGATTGGGATAAGTAAAGGTATCACTTTCCCTTGTTTAACTCATCTCTTGGCCTTCTTGCAGGTAACGCAACTTCGATCATACGGTACATGGCTTGCTTCATTTTAAGACAAAAGAACCTGTCATTTAGTAGTTCATATGTCCTTCTTACTCCAAAGTATCTAAAGAGTCCTCCAGCATGTGCTTCTCTCTTCAACAATGCCTTTAATGAACAAGTCAGATTATATAATTTGCCACCTTGGAATAGATAACCATCTTCCACATGGTATTCATCTACTATTCTCCCTTTCCCATAATATTTATATATAAGACCAAAATGAGAATCATATTGATATTGTTCTTTAATACTTATAAACCCTAATAGTTATGTATGCAATTCAATGAGAAGAACATGTATCGTTAATAGGCCATCAGCAACTACATTACTTTTGCCTCGCTTGCATTTGATGACGAAATTAAAGCCTTCCAAAAGTTCAATCCATCAAGCTTGGCACTTAGAAATCTTTTATTGGCTCCATAAGTACCTCAACGATTCATGATTTGTGTATATGACAAATTCCTTTAGCAAAAGATAATTTTGCCACACACGAAGAGTTCAAATTAATACTAAGCTTTGTCATATACAGAATAGTTCAATTGTGCTCCTCTTAGCTTCTTACTATGATAGGCAATAGGTTAGCCTTCTTGCATCAGCACAACTCTGATGTCAACACCTCATGCATTACATTTAAGCTCAAACACTTTCTTAAAATCTGGTAGAGCTAAGACTGAGGCAAAGGTCAATCTTTCCTTCACCTTGACAAAACTTCTCTTTTCTTTATCTCCCCACTTAAATTCTATGTTTTTCTTTGTTAGCTCAGTCAAGGGTATAACTATAGTACTGAATCCTTTAATAAAGCATCAGTATAAGGAAGCCAATCAATGGAAACTTCTTACCTCAACACATTAGTCAACAATGGCTCGAACTTTCTCTTCATCAACCCTTAATCCTCCTCCACTAACCATATAACCTAAGAAGATCACCTTTTCCAATAGAAACAGCACTTCTTCATGTTTTTGAACAACTTCTATGCTCTGATTATATCGAAAACAACTCAAAGATTGTCAATATGACTTACCAAGTCAACAGTATAGACAAAAATGTCATTGAAGTAGAGTATGACACATCTTCCAATCAAGTTTCTTAAAACATGGTTTATTAATTGCATAAAAGTGCTTGAGGCGTTTGATAACCCAAAAGGCATGACCATTCACTTATACAGGTTATGTCAAGTCTTACAAGTAGTTTTCTAATCATCTTCTTATCTCATTTGAATTTGATGGTACTTTGACTTTAGGTTAAACTTAATAAATACTTTGGCACCAATCAATTTTTCTAACTATCATCTAACCTCAAAATGAGGTACCTATACTTGATCGTGATTTTATTTACTACTCTACTATCCACACACATTCACTAAGTATCATCCTTCTTTGACGCAAGCATTGCAAGTACAACACAGGGGTTAAGACTTTCCCTTACATATCCCTTATCCAACAATTCATTGACTTGTCTTTAGAGCTTGGTAGCTTGTTCGGAGTTCATTCGATAAGCTGATTTATTAAGTAGAGTAGCATCGAGTATCAAGTCAATGTAATATTCAAAGCCTTAAAAAGAGGTTAATCCTTCTTGTAACTACTCTAAAAATAGGTCAGCATACTCATCAAGCAACTCCTTAACTTCCATTGGCAGTTTAACTTGCTCCTTCAACTCCAATAGTCTTCTTATCAACAAGTAAGTTGGCAGGTCAGACTTGATGGCTTCTTCAAGTTTGGCTCAACTCAAAACCAAAGCTTTCTTTGATCTTTGAGTTAGCTTAGCTTACAATATACTCACTTAACTCAAGATCATAGGATTCAAAGTAATCTTCCTCCCATCCTTCTCAAAGGCATATGTATTTTGAAATCATGTATGACTTTACAATCAAACAACTAAGGTTGACCTAACAACACATGTGATGCCTACATTGATAGTACATCACAAAGAATCTCATCAAAGTAATTCCTAATTGAGATCAGCAGTAAGACCCGTTAAGTGATATGTAATGCTTTCTTCTCATTTAACTACTGTAACTTGTATGGCTTGGGATGTGAAATAGTCGACAACTTAAGCTTCTTAACTAAGTCAATAGATGTTACATTTGTACAACTTCCACTATCCATTAAAGTGCACATACTTATTCATTCACCTTATAAGTGATGTGAAAGAAGTTCTTATGTTGCTCTTCTTTAGTAGATGGCTTGATACTCATCGCTCTTTTGACGACTAAGGACAACTTATCTAGGTCTTCAACAAACACATCCTCCTTAACTAACTAGTCATTAACCTCAACTTCATCCTCCAGTTCTCTTTTCTCCTCAGGTTCCTCATTCGTTACCTTCAAGGCATCTCCCTTAATGATCATAGTCTGTCTATTCAAGGCATTAGGTAGTCATATGCCCAAATCCTTGGCACTTAAAGCACTTCATCTAGCTCATTTTCCTTCCAAATCACCATCCCTTCTCATAAGTTCTTGTCGACAACTCTTAATCTGTAAGGCGACCCTTTAGCATAATCATTGCCTCAACTCTTCCACTAGGGTTAAAGCTTTAAGGAGCTTCACTTCAGCTCTAAGCAGGTCAATGAGATTAGTCAGATCAGCTCATTAGGGGTTGACTTAGTCTACTCCTCCTCTACTTCTCCACTTGCTAGCAATTTTAATGGCCCCATCTAAGGTGGTAAAATGTTGCAATTATCTCAAAAATCGTACCTCAATCCAGTAAAGAATCTAGAAACTATTCAATCCGAAGGCTCATCTACTTCACATTAAATCATAAGCATTTGGAATTCTTAAATATACTCATCAATAGTTTAACTTCCTTATCTCAGTTCTTGAAGTCGAGCAAAAGTATCCTGTAAGTAAGTATCTAGCAAAAATCTATTTTTAAGGACTCTTTTCGTCTCAAGCCAAGCGCTGACCTATTTGTATCCTTCTCTCCTTCTCATGGCATGGAAGTTCCTCTACCACATCGCGACATATCCCAAAAACTCTACAATAGCAACCCTCATTTTTTCATGGTCTTCATACTGATAATAATAAAAAAACACATTATACCTTCTCTTCCCAATCTAAATATTCCTAGAACCACTGAAGCTCAGAATTAGAAACTTCATATGGTCGGTAGCTTGGGGTACTCGAGCTCACTCCTCTTCCTTATTGTACCCTTCTACTCCATCTATGTCACTTAAGTCAATTCTTCTCTATACACGTCTTCTAAATTCTCTACCTCCATCTTATCGAGCTAAGTTCTAACTTCTCATAAGTTAGGTAACTTAAGGAGGATTCTACATGACGTGAGCAGGTTAAAATAATAGGGGGTTTCACAAAGAAGGAATTTGGTTTAAATGCAGAAGCCTTGGAGTGTAGAGTAATAAAGAGGGCGTTAATGTGGGCACGTGACCTAGGCTGGAAAAACCTAGTTGTGGAGTCAAAAGCCTTAACTGTAGTCAACTCTATTAATTTAGAAGACTTGTCAATATCTTGGCTCAACATTTCTTTAGTTGGGGATATTAAGGGGAGCTTTTGCCTTCTTTTTCACATGCTTCAGTGTGTTAGGATGTGTCCTTTGGATTGATGTATAAACACCCCATCCCAACTAAGAGTGTTGTTATCTTTTGATTGTCAATCTTGCATGGTTGTGAGTAGATCTTGTAATCTTGCTTTGAGATCTTAATGAATCTTGTTTAAAGGCAAAAAAATAAATAAATAAATAAAGGAGATGGAAAGGTGGAAATAAAATAAAGAAATAATAGGTATTATCTTATTTCTTTACACTTCAAATGACACAATAAATAATTTATATAAACAACAAAATACATTTGCCCTCTTGAAACTCTAGCCGCTAATCCCCCACGGAAAACTATCCTCAACATGATTATATGGCTTAGTCATGTGGACTAAATAGTCAAGGGGTGGGTTTTGACGGTCGTGATTAAATGGGGTTCGAGTCTAGGTTTTTTATGGTTCTGTTTCGATGGTCAGCTCTATGGCTTAGCTAGGGTGGGGGTAAAGTTTCATGGTAGTGAGTATGAAAATACGTTAACGAAAATTTCTTGGATCTTGATAAGGAATTTTGATATTTTATTTGACATTATAGGAATTTTGTAGAATAACAAATGAGCAAAGCAAATATTGCAATAGCTCTGTAAACGTGGAATGGGTACATTATTGAACCCTCAAGTAAAGAAGAGGAGAGCTACATGCAAATTGGTCACTTCACCGGGTGGCAATAATCTCCTCAACATGGAAATCGCATGGCTGTTGTTACAGATGTTCATGGGAGACAACGAACAAAAAGGATGATATGTCAGTGAGAATTCTCCATCAGGGCTAATTTCCACGTGAATTTGTGGGGTTAAGGACGATAACGAGCCAGGGTGGAAGAGCTTCCTCCACCGGCTAACGTGTCTTGAACTAGGGTTTAATCGGACAAGACCAATATACCGAAATCAAATATTGTTCAATTTGCAAAATTCAGCTTCAGATATATGTGCTAAAAACCACATTATATGAACTTTAGGTGTTTTTGTTTCAAATTTTATATAGAAAGTTTTATAATGTTTAAATGTTATGCTTTTGATTTTTTATTATAACTGAAGTTTAAAACTAGTAATATTATACTAAATTGAACTTTTATTTGATATATATATATATATATACTACTTTACTCATGTTCAAAAATATATTAGCAAAATGCTCATCGATTCAATAACAATAAGAGATGAAGCAGCAAATTTAACCAATAGAAAGTTGATTGGGGCTGTTATTAAGAAATTTGAAACTTCAATTTTAAAATTTAAAAAAAAAATTCCCAGTAAAGTAGTTCTGGTAGTGAAACGAGTAGTCTCATTAAGGAAGCAGCATTTCTGGAGTGTCTTTTTTCACTGGAAATAATTGTATAGGGGCTATTTTGGAGTGTCTTTTCTTCTATATATAGATACGTATCTTTAGTTATTTGTATAATAGCCTACTTTTACTACAGTAATGCGATTAATATCACTTTTCTCCGTTTTTAAAAAACAATGCAATTAATTTTCCTTATCTTTTACTGCAGTAAAACCATTGAGAAACGAAAATTTCCCAATACAATATTCGCCTATAACCCATCAAGGCACATGGGATAAAACTATTTTATAAACAAATAAAATATTTAAGCATAGATCTTACACATGTAATCCAGAAATATCCTACCAAAAAAAAAGTAGATTTTGAAAATGGCTTCAAGCCAAGATGCCCCTATATCACCTGCTATATCATGGAGCACCAACTTCCCTGTCTCGTTGCTTTTGACATATTCTCATGGGTCCTGCCTACCTGCAAAAGTAAATCCCAGTTTAAAGCTACCAAATCATTTTGTCATAGAAAATGTGGCAAGTAAAACTTGATTAGGTAAAATAATTAAGTAACTGGCAGTTTTAAATATAATAAGTCAGTTGAGAAATATTTATTGTTTCAGAATAGCTGTTTTAGGTGTTCCTATTAATCATATACATACGGAAATGGATCAAAATCCTATACACATTTATGTATATTTACATTGATTGATGGAAACTATTGGAGTTATGATGTTAAATTAGTAGTAATGGTTGTGTTGTGATAGCTTAGGTTGAGTTGAACTTGTGAATAAGTGGTTAGGTTTGCTGATTAGTGATCATTGTGATGTTTGATTAGTGATCTTGTTTGAGATGATCAATACCTTGAGTGTTCTTGCAAATGATCCTTCTTTTATTAACCATAATGCATGTTTTCCATCTATGCTCCATCATTAGAGAAGGTAATAATGGATAAAGTTATATAAAGTAAAAGAGACTTCTTTACTGTGCTTTAGCTTAAGCCAATATGATTAATGACTTTATTTTGCGATTGAGCTAAATATTGGCTTTTGTTGACTTGTATTAATGAGTTTGAGATAGATGAACCTTGTGATTATGGAAGCATTTGAGATGGAAGGACCTTGTGATTGAGAAATGTTGTGTTGAAGTCATACCTTAGTGCATAAGTTGTGATTATTAGTTTTTAATATATTTTGTTTGAAGCTTGTGAGCTTGTTTGATTGAGATGAAATTGGGTTTAAAGCTTATACACTTGAGTATTGTGATTGATGCCTTGTCAAGGCTTATAGTACTATGACTATCAGTGTGTTTAGTGACATAAATAACACTAGTATGATTACAAAGTTATAATAATGATGTTGAAGTTGGTGTTGGTAATGATAGTAAGGAGACAACGATAATCATAGTAATTAAATGGTGACAATGACATGGGGATGAGATATTAATTGAAAGGAAGCATTTATTCGATGTTTAATAGCTATGATATACCATCAAAGCGAAAGGGAGATAGATTTGTCCGATTATATAAAAAGAGTTCCATTCAATACCAAGCTTACTTTATATAAATTAAATCTATTAAAATATATTTCATTATGTCCAATAATTTGAGAAACGCCAAATCAAATGCTATCTAAGACTATTAACTAAGGACTACAAATAAACGATTAGGCAATGGTATTCTATTAAATTCATTTGTGCATACAGATAAAATCTTATTAACTAATAAGCAGACTTTTGGGTATGTATTTGAAATGAGAGAGCCTCTGTATAATCACTACACTCACGTGTCAAGACACGTTAGGCGCGTAAGCTTCAATCCCCATCCTCCGATCCCCCATTTTCTTTTTCTTTATCACATTAATTCCCAATGCAAAATACACACCAATGTAGTTTCTCTCGAACCTCGACTTCTCTCTGCTACGTCGTTTGCTCTCTCTCTCTCTCTATATATCAACCTCTCACTTTAATTTCAAAGTCTACCACATGGACAAACACAAACCAAAACGTCTCCTTAAAAGTTCCAAACTTTTGTAGTTTCCTTTTCAATGGCGAACTCTTTTCCTACCAACCCTTCACAACATTTTTCTCTTAAACCCAAAAGAATAAACCTATACTACATTTCCGCAGCAGCAATACTTTGCACACTCTTCTACTTCATCGGAATTTGGCAACACTCCACCACCTCCACTGCCGCCGCCACCACCACCACTATCGATTTTCCCGCCGAAATCCCATACACACCATCAATCAACTCATCCACCACCATCTCTCTCGACTTCACTCTCCACCACGCAGCCGAAGAACACGCGCTTGTCCCGGCGCATGGACCCCACGCGCCCCAATTCCCACCTTGTGGTGCCGAGTTCAGCGAGCACACCCCCTGTGAGGACGCCAAGCGATCATTAAAATTCGAGAGGCGACAGCTCATTTACCGAGAACGGCACTGTCCCAGGAAGGGGAAGACGTTGAAATGCAGGATACCGGCGCCACACGGGTACACGCAGCCGTTCAGGTGGCCAGAAAGTCGAGACGCAGTGTGGTTCGCAAACGTGCCACATAGGGAGCTGACGGTGGAGAAGAAGACTCAGAATTGGGTGAGGTTTGAAGGGGATAGGTTTAGATTCCCTGGTGGAGGGACCATGTTTCCTAATGGCGCAGACGCCTACATTGATGATATCGGGAGGTTGATCAATTTAACAGATGGGTCCATAAGGACTGCGCTTGATACTGGTTGTGGAGTAAGTAGTTTAATTTTTATGAGAATTCAATTTTGAGTTCATATTTATTGGCGTCGTCATCCATGCCAAGTCTGATGGAAGTCGAGTTTAATTATCTTTTAAATTTTTAAGACTAGACTAGTTTACGTTATATATAATTTTTAGATATACATATGTCTAATTTTTTCCTTCTAAGTCGGATTAGTATTATATAAAGCAAATTTAGTTACTGTTTTGAGAAACATTAACAGAAACTACATTTTTACAATTTTTGGTTAAAATAGGCAAATACTAATCACCTGTTATCAAAACTGTTTTTCTAAATCTGTTTGATGTTACATTATTGTTGTCCTCTCAGTACCAAACCCTTTTCCCCTCCATTTTCCCAATTAAGAAAATTATGATTTTCAAACTTTTCCTAACATCAGATATTTGAAAACGTGACATGTCAAGTCGAAATCGGTATTGTCATAATTGTGGGGGGAAAAAGGATGAAGCATTGAAGTATGGGTGAATTTATTGCACAAAGAGCTTCTTTTATCTAAAAGCTTTCCATCGATATTTGTCACAATTAAGATTTTACAATTGTCAAATTTAAGACATGTATATATTTTAGTAGCTTTTAATGGTAGCGATTAATATAGAAAAAAATTAGCAAAATAAATTGTTCTCTAAAAGCGAAATTATTTTCTTTTTTTTTTTTCATTTTTTCATTGACCTTTGCTACTGGATAATCACTATGCCGGTCGTGACAACACAAAGCTTCTGCTAAATATTTAACAAATTTTGTAATTTTAATTATAATAAATATAACAAAAAAAAAAAGATTGAAAACCATTTTCCTCGAAATACCATCTTACCTAGTACTGATCCTTTTATGATTTGAAAAATGTAAGACATAGATCTCAAAGTGGGGCTAATAATATAAAAATTAGTTTATTGCATGGTCCTTCTGTCTACTTCCCCTAATTTATAGCACACTCTTGGAGCAAGGAAGTGTTGACTGTCGTCCGCCTTCATTTTCTGTGAAGTTATGCTTGTATAGAGGAAAACCACGGCCACGCCTCGAATGGCTAAAATATTATAGGGACTCTAAAGTTAATTAAACATTTAAGTTCCTTTGGGCTGGAAATAATTATGACGTAAGCAAAGCAATATATAAGTATCTAGCATTGAAATTGTATAAATAGTTTTATTAATTATATGTAATGTAGAATGGATAATAGAGCATCTAAGGCATTTAAGATAAATGATAAATCATGATAAACTTTATTAAAAATTATGTTTTTGATAAAATTTGTGCTGCTTGTCCTACTATTGGTTCGTTTCAAATTCTTTATAATTTTTCTTACCATTTATCATTACTCCATATTTAACGGTCTGACAAATGTCTAAATTCTATACGAAAGATGTTTCAATAGTATTAATACGCTATATAAACTGATAAGTAGTATGTAAATATCCATCAAAATTTAACACGTAAAATCATAATTAATATATTTTTAATAAATATATTCATTCACTATCATAGTTTAAAAATTTATTAGTACTTATAAATAATTAGTACTACTAAAGCTCGTGTACTTTCTCGATCGACTAGAGGCATACCCTAGCCGACGTGGGTGAGCAATCTTTATTTCAAATCTCATGTAAGTTAGAAGATAAAAACTCAATAAAATCCTTCATTTTGTGGGTGTGGGTGCCGGGCCTAACTGAAGTCCTTCCCTTGGTTTATGAGTAAAATATCTCTGTTATCAATAGTGTCCATCAATTGGGTATTCATGAAAGCCGTCTGTCCACCGTCTTTGCAAGTTGCTATGGATATAATATTTGTTGTAAAAGCATTGGAAAGTGTAATTAAAATGCTTATTCACGTAAATAAATGCATGTGTTGGCTACAAAGCCAGCTATTTCACCCACCATCCTTTACGGCCACGCAGTCTGTCTACCTTGTCAAATTAAAGAGCAAGCCAAATTGACTAGGAATTACGAGGTATTGGTTGTGATAATAAGTACATGATGCCATAGGTTATAAAAACCAATACATAGGTGTGTGTGTGTGAGGGAAAAAAGTCCAAAGTGTGCATTTGGCTTTAGGAAATATCTTTCATTGGTGTTTTGATGAGTGAAAGGAAGTATCGATAATAAATAAATACTTATTAATGATAATAGATTTATATTTTTAAGTGTTAAATTTGATTAGTATTTATCTACCACTTATTAAAAAGATTATTAGCATTTACATTTGTAGTAGTAATATGCCTAAAGCAAGTTATATTATTAAGAATAGAGAACACACATTCATGTATATCTAAAATTAAAAAAAAAAAAAAAGATTACGTATTGCACGATTTTAAGAAATGTAATTTAACTTTCTTATCTGCAGGATGTTTCCATGTATTTACTTTATTAAAAAATATGTATATACTTTTGTCCCCAATTTGATAGCTAGTTTTGGCTTACAAATATAGATAATTAGTGCATGTGCATCTGCAATGTGTGTACAAAAATTAGTTATAGCAATATAATCATATTTAAAATATAAAATAATTATTGAATTAAACTATATAATGAAAAATGATTTTATGTATAAAATGTTTTAAAAAGAAAAAGAAAAGTATAATTATTAGAATGAATTAAAAATGTTGACAATATATTTGTAATGTTGTCTTTAGTTTGAAAAGAAAAATTAAAAAAAAAAAAGCACTTTGAATAAAATTAAGGACACTTTTTAATTCATTTACATTCTCTTTACACAGTTTACAGCCGTGTGATGTACCAAGAAGTGGGACCTATTTCACTTCATGCAACGGTCTGTTTTTTATTTCAGATACCAAATTCCATAGCATACACGTACGTGTGGATGTACCATAGAGCGATTAATGGGCAGTGGGAAGTAGAGAAAGGGATTAACGGGGAGAGAAAAATAGAACGAGAGGAAAGTATAACCTAGTAAGTTGTCAAATTTATCTATTTTATATTGAATTTTTATAATTTCCAATCTTTTTAGAATATCAATCTAACTTTTTATCTTACTTTTAGTTTTATATCTATTGAATTTGAACTGTTAAAAATACAATTACTTTAATAATTCAATTTAATAAATATTAAGATGGAGAGCTAAATTAATCCTATAAAAAATATGAATGAAACTATAGAAAAATCCCTATTTTATAAATCGTTTATATTTTAAGAAGTTATATTTGTATAGGTTTTTTTGTTATATAATATGATATTGGAGGTTTATATATTAACATCAAAAGATGAGATACCAAGAGGTAATTATTTAAGTCTAATAAGCTTTTTTTTTTTTTTTTATTAAGTTAAACATATTGCAAACAATCAATCGGCAGAATCAATTTAGCTTGCTTTCAGAAAAAATTCAACTAGTTATTCTAAATCCTTTTTAGCATTTTCACTGAGATTGCATATTAGGAATGAAGAATATATTGCGGATTGTAGTTAGTTTATTTGATATTTTCATTTGTCTATTCGATTCGTTTACCTTTTGACATTTTTGTTTGAGTCATCCACTGTAACTATGTTTTCTCTTTAAGTAATTTATATTTTGATTTTTTCAGATTAAGTCATCCATATTCTCAAAACACTACATTAAAATCTTCTGATGCGGACTTGTTTATCATTCTCAGTGATACTTGGCACATTGTAAAAAATACACAATTTTTTTTTTCCTTTTATTTTAAGAAAATTACTAAAACAGATATGACCATATTACTTTTTCTCTGGCGAGGATTATAGCAAGAAAAGGGAAAAAAAAATGGAGGGAAATTGGGAGAAAAAATTGAAAGGATCCAAACCCAAAAAGGTAAAGGATTGTATAAAACGAGTAGCAAGAAGTAAAAGACTCAAAACACAGAAATTAAACAGTCAAAGAATACAAAGGCTGAAGTAGTAAAAACTGAAGGATTTCCTATGAAATATAACCTTATCGTGTGCATCCTAGGCCGATGTTTGAACTTTTGTCGATTGCAGGTTGCAAGCTGGGGGGCTTACTTACTGTCAAGGAGGAATATCCTGACCATGTCGTTTGCACCAAGAGACACTCATGAAGCACAAGTTCAATTCGCACTGGAAAGAGGGGTGCCTGCATTGATCGGTATACTTGCTTCCAAGAGGCTCCCTTATCCAGCCAGAGCATTCGATATGGCACATTGCTCTCGCTGTCTCATCCCATGGAGTCAATACGGTAACTTAAACTCAGATTGCTATTTCTTTTATTTATTGAAGCCATTCGCCTTTTAATTTTCTATTTGAGTCATCTAACGTTAATATAATTTTCGTTGACGAGCAGATGGGTTATACTTGACTGAAATCGACCGGGTTCTACGTCCTGGTGGGTACTGGATTCTCTCTGGACCGCCCGTAAATTGGGAGAGACACTGGCGAGGATGGGAAAGGACCATGGAGGATCTGAAGGCAGAGCAATCTGCTATTGAGTCTTTAGCAAGGAGCCTATGCTGGAGAAAAGTGAAACAGAGGGGTGATATTGCTGTATGGCAAAAACCTACTAACCATATTCACTGTAAGATCAATAGGAAGGTGTTCAAGTTTCCACAATTCTGCCATGCACAAGATCCGGATAAGGCCTGGTAAATTAGATTGTGACAACACCTTTTCTTGGCTTCAAGTTACATTAATTGAATCCCCACATAATCCTCTGATATATTTTCTTCTGTCGACTAAAGCCATTTGGATTAAATTATGAGTAGCGCTCAATCACACATAACGTGTTTCTCACATGTCCTGTGTTCTTTGCAGGTATACCAATCTGGAAACTTGCATAACCCCACTGCCAGAAGCATCTGAAATCAGGGAGGTCGCGGGAGGTCAGCTAGCGAAATGGCCGGAGAGGTTGTTCGCCATTCCTCCAAGGATTAGGAGAGGAAATTTGGAAGAGATCACATCCAATGCATTCTTAGAGAACACAGGTTTATGGAAGAAAAGGGTGGAATACTACAAGTCCTTAGACTATCAGCTGGCAGAACCCGGCAGATACCGCAATTTGCTCGATATGAACTCGTACTTTGGTGGTTTTGCAGCTGCTCTCGCCAATGACCCTGTGTGGGTCATGAACATTGTCCCTGTGGAGGCAACGGTCAATACACTTGGAATCATATACGAGCGCGGCCTAATTGGAAACTATCAAAATTGGTAAAGTTTTTTTATCCACATAACGAGTTTCGCTAGCAAGTCTTTCAGACATACATTAAAAGCTGAATATGGCAATAAAAGTTGTCCTACTCGTTTTTTATTCACTCCCTTAAAACGTTTCTTCTTTTTTTTTTTTTTATCAAAAATGTATTTATAATATTATTATAACATCCAATTGACAATGATTTTTGAAGCTTAGCAAAAGGATTTATATCTTTTGGTTGGATGTTCATAAAATATTTCTATATTTCAACGATCTAATCGATGGAAAGGATTGGTGGCATTATTGCTTAAAAAAGAAGAAGAAATCGTTAGGGAATATGGCCTTGAATTACTGTCTTCCAAAACACTCCAATAGTCCAATTCAACCTTGTCGTCGCTAAAAACAACCTACTTTATGTTGTGTTTTGACAATGTTCATGTCGGAGAATATTTTTAACAAAATTTAAATTAATCACTTTGTCCTAAGGGCAGGATATGGATGCTGGTCCAAGTGGCTGCCCTCCAAGGTCTTGCCCTTTTTGAAAAAGTTTGTACATTTTAGAGTGTATCTATATTTTTCGTTTTACAACACTCTTTAATAGATGTTATAAAATACATTTCATATTTGATGGTCTAGGTTTTGGGAGTTGAATCTCCTATATCCTTTTTTGAAATTCTTCTGAGAACTCGTTGTAAGTTTGCAATATTTTATATGATTAAATTCATTGTCTTGACCCAAAAAAAAATAATAAAATGAAAAAAAAAGGTGTATTTGATGGTCTTATGTACAAAATTTCTTTTCTTAGGTGTGAGGCCATGTCTACATATCCAAGAACTTATGACTTCATCCATGCTGATTCAGTTTTTACGCTCTATAGAGACAGGTAACTCTCTCAACCCTACAATCCATGCCTCCGTGCGATGTGAATGCTAGCACGACCGGTTGCATTATCTTATATTTGACCTCGAATTTCTGGGCCTCTACTAGAAAGGGCGAACACATGGCGCGTCCTGTTTTCTTACATGTCAAAAGAGTCAAATAGAATACGTACTTATTTCCTATGGATGTTTTGCAATTTGCAGGTGCGCAATGGACGACATTTTATTAGAAATGGATCGGATATTACGACCTACGGGAAGTATAATATTTCGCGACGATGTTGATATGTTGGTGAAGATCAAGAACTACATTGATGCAATGCAGTATGAGAGTAGAATTGTAGATCATGAGGAGGGTCCACTCGAGAGGGAAAAAATCCTTGTAGCAATCAAGCAGTATTGGACAGCACCATACCATGACTCCAAGCAAGGACGGAGCACGGCCGCTTGATCCATCAAGCTTCTAAATTCATGGCCATTTTTTCACTTTTGTCTTATTTTTCTTTGTTTCCGCTATTATTATTATCTTTTTCTTTTTCTTTTTTTTTTAGTGCTCCATAGTTTGTATAAAATACTTTTAATATCATTTTTGGATCTGAAGAAGTAATAGGAATGCTAACTTTCCAAATTCTGCTAACATAGGGATCAACCATAGGCATATATTTAGGATGCTTTGTCATTAATATTCAATATTATTTTTATTTGATATAAAAGCCTTTGATTTTTAATTTTTGGAAACATGTAATGTCATTTACCGAAAAAGATAAGAACAGGTTAGATGCTCATTACATGGACGAAAGGCCTTCGATCCATATTTGTCTTATGGATTTTTTTTTTTTTCCTTATTTTATTAGGTGTTGTTTTACTAAACTTAAAACCACCACTAACACCATAAAAAATATAATGATATGTTGTACCAAGAACCGACTCTCATTGACCAACTAAGCTAGTTGATATGATGTGCAACTAGATTAGTTGGGTTACTCATAACCAAACCTTACTCAAGAGATTGAATAAAAGTAAGGATAAGATGAACTTGGAAGACACAACACAAGTTATGGAAGTGAGTAATTTCTATTGATAGTATTCTATTGTGGCTAATATTACAAAGAGGGGTATTTATAACTTGAAACTTTATGATGACTTGCAATAGAGGATATTTTATTAAAAGGGACACTTTACCTAAAATTAAAAAAAAAAAAAAAACTAAAAGAATATACATGAAAAGTGGTAAATCAGTAATATACAATTTGGAATATTCAAGCATTTTCCGTATTGTACAAATGTTAGAGGATGCTGTTGTCATTTGAGTAAGTATAGCTTTACAAGGTAGAATCGGGATCAGATTGAGTGATGGTTCCCGAATAGCTTGGCATGTGGACCTTAGTTCTCAATTCCTTTAAGGAACAAGGTGCCACATGATGTTAGTATCAAATACGTCATCACATGGTCAAACACCTTGTACTTAAGTAAGCAAAGCTCGAAATCAGGGTGGTTGAGCTATTGGAGAAGTTCACCAAACTACTAAAGGGAGCACATGGATCACCTTCTGGTTGGCGCTCTATGACCAAAGATAGGGTATACATTCTAAAACATTTAGAAAGGTAAGAAAAGTCAAATCCAGTCAATAATTAAGGCTCTTCAACACTAGAACTAGAAGTAAGGATTTTTCGAGCAATAGTCTCTAGTCCTCTAACTCGAGTTCAAGTCAAGAGTTTGGTTGGTTGATTCATATCATCCCCTCCATGTTGGATGGGATTTAGGATCAAATCTAGATGGTCCTCTTATTGATCTTCTTCAATGTTGTATGGACTTGGGTAGGCGATGTTGAATATGTCCGATACTCCATAATCCTCAGGCCACTCTAATCGGTAGGCATTTTCATTGATCTTCTAGAGTATTCTAAATGGTCATTCAGCTCAGGTAGAGAGTTTGTTCTTCCTTTCGCTTAGAAATCTTTCTCAACTTACGTACAACAAAAACGAGGTCACCAAGTTGAAATTATGTTTTTCTTCTTCTTTGCCTTTTTTTTGTTCTAACTTATGTGCAACTCAATCTAACTACTAAGTCACCTTCTTGTAAATTCTGAAAAGGAATTAAGTTCTATCTCTTGCCTCGAGATCTTCTCAATCAACTATAGACTTTGGGATATAGTTGAAGGGTAGCTTAAGATTGAAACCATAAACAACCTCGAATGGGGCTTGCTCATAATGCTGTGGATATTGCAAGCAAATTCAATCACAAACAAACAAATATCCCAATCAATTAAGTTCCTTCTTATGGTAGCTTAGAGCTGTAAACCCAAAATGTAACTGACAACTTTTAACCAGCCGTCAATGTATAGGTGATAGAAAATACTGAAGAGTAGTTTAGTACCTAATCAATGGAGTCTTTTAGAAATAGCTCAGGAACTTCAAGTATCTATCGAACCATGCTACTTAACATCCCACGTAACCTAATGATCACCTACAAAATGAGAAAAAATAACTAAAGCATCATTAGTTTTGATATAGGCCATGAATGTGCCATCATTCTAATTCGATCCATGACAATCATTATAGAATCTTTCGCTTAAACAGTCTTAGGTAAGTTAAGAACAAAGTTCATGCAATTCAATCTAAGGTCGGGTAGGGACTAAGAGAGGCATTACTCTTCCTTGCTCAACTCGGCTTGACTCTTTGCCCTTCTACAAGTTGTGCATCTCTCTACAACATTGTAGACATCCCTTTGCATCATTGGCTAGAACAAATAGGCATTTAGCAAATTAAAAGTTCTTTCCTCTTCAAAGTATCCAAAGAGTCCCCTTCTATGGGCTTCTTTTACTAGGGGTTCTTGAATTGAGCAAGTTGGTACATAGAGCTTTCCGCCTCAAAATAAGTAGGCATCTACCACAAAGTAGTCATCTATCCGTCGTCCATCAATACAATGGTCATAAGCACGACCAAAATGAGGATCTTGGTGGTATTGCTCCTTCATGTTTGCAAAACCCATTGACCTTATCTGTAGGTCAGAAAGAAGAGTATGTCTTCAAGATAAGATATCAACTATTACATTCATCTTGCCACATTTATACTTAATGATAAAATAAAATCCTTCCAAGAATTTAACCCACTTCACTTGTCATTTTGATCATTTGGTCTGGCTACTCATGCATCCTAGTGACCCATGGTCAATGCATATAATAAACTCTTTAAGTAACAAGTAAAGTTGCTAAACAGTTAAAGCTTAGATGAGGGTATAGAACTTTTTGTCATATATAGAGTAGTTTAGTATGGGTCCTCCAAGCTTCTCACTACAATATGCAACAAGTCAACCCTCCTATATGAGCATTCTCTAACGTCTACACTTGATGCATCACATTCAAACTCAAAGATCTTGCCGAAGTCTAGTAAAACTAATACAGGAGTAGAGGCTAGCTTAGCTTTGATTTCCTTGAAGCTTCTCTATTCTTTCTTTCCCCATTTAAACTCGATGTTCTTCTTCATAAGCTTTATAAGTAAGGCTACAGTCGTGCTGAAGTTCTATATCAATTGTTTGTAAAAGGATTGCAAGTCATGGAAGCTTCTAATACGGCAAAACAGGTCGAAACTAGGCATTCAACCATAGCTGGGATTTTCTCCTCATCAACTCTAATCCCTCCTCTGCTCACTACGAATCCTTAAAAAACAACTTTATCTTAGCAAAAACTACATTTCTTCAAGTTTCCAAAGAGTTTCTCGATTTTGAGAACCTTGAAGACAGCTTGGAGATGGTTGACATGGTGAGACAAGTCAAAACTATACACCAAAATATTATCAAAATCTACCATAATAAACTTTTCGATCAAGTCCTTTGACATATGATTCATCAATCTCATGGAGGTAATCAAGGCATTGGATAGGCCAAACATTACAACTAACCACTCATTCAATCCATGCCAAGTCTTAAATGTTGTTTTCCACTTGTCACCTAGCCTCATCTTAATCTGGTGATATCTTGATTTGAGGTCAATCTTACTATACACATGTACTCTATGCAACTCATCAAACATATCATGAAGCTAAGGAATGGGATACCTATATTTGATCATAATTTTGCTGATTTCTCGGCTATCCATACACATTCTCTAGGTCTCATCCTTCTTTGGTATAAGCTATGTTGAGATCACACTTGGGTTAAGGCTCTCTCTTATATATTCTCTCTCCATCAACTCATTAACTTGTCTTTGTAGCTCAGCAGCCTATTAAAGATTCACCCAATAGGTCGGCTTGCTAGGTATGGCAGTACCTTGCACTAAATCAATGCAATGTTCTATCCCTTAGAATAAGGGTAATCCTTTGGGCAATTTGTTGGGAAATAGGTCGGTAAGCTCTTCATTAACTTCTCCCTCTCTTTAAGCAACTCAACTTGTTCCTTCAAATCTAATAGCCCATGTACTAATAAGAAGGTCAACTTATTTGACTTCATGACCTCTCTCAACTCAAATTGACTAAGGAAAAGAGCCTTCTTAGAATCTCAAGTTAGTTTAGTTTGCAACTTACTAACTTGTCTTAGAGTCATTGGGTTCAATGTAACCTTCTCCCTTTCCTTCTTAAGCGTATAAGTATATTTGCACCCATCACGAATGACTCTTTGGTCAAAAAGCCAAGGTTGGCCCAGTAACACATGTGATGCTCACATAGGCAAAACATCACAAAGGATCTTGTCGAAGTAGTTTTTGATGGAAATTGGTAAGAGCACCTATTGGGACAACCAATGCAACTTGTATAGCCTCCGTATGGTAAGGTCATCAGTTTAAGGTTCTAAACTAAGTCGACAAAAACAACATTGGTGCAACTCCCACTATCTACTATAAGTATACATACCTAGTCCTAGACCCTGCATGTAATGTAGCATGTTCTCCCTTTGGTCATCCTTAACGTCAAATAACTTAGGTCAATTTGTCTAAATCTTTGACAAACACTTCCTCTCAATAAGCTTATCTTGACCCTTCTTTGCATCATCTTGCACTTTAACCCTTTCTTCATGCTTCTTGTCTTTACCATCCACTTCAAAGATCAGAACTTCTTTTATGATCATAATATGGTGGTTTAGATTGGGTAACCACATATTTAAAACCCTGGCATTTGAAGCATTTAATCTCACTTGTCTTCTTTCTTGGCACATGGCCTTTTCTGAATTTCTTCAATACACCCTTCTCGGTAGGTCAACCTTTCTACTCAAGTCAAAATTCGTTCCCCTTACTTAGCTTCATTTCAATTTGAGTTCAACTTTCACCCGAAACAAGTTGACTATTTGAAACAAGTTAACTTAATAGCACTCAGACCAATCTATTTCTTCTCTATCTCTCCACACGTTAAGTAATTCTTATGGCTTCATGATAAGAATAAAACAACTAAACCTTTAACCCAAGCATGAGCTCGAGGTCTTAAGGGCTTGACGAAGTGAATTCTATTGTTCCAACCAACTCTTATTGAGGCCAAGCCAATCCTTACTGTCGATCTTCTTCACATATCGAATAAAGTAACTTCTCATCTATCTATAGTCAAGTGCCAACCTAAAATATGCTCTACTGATAGCTTAGTCCAATCATACGTCTATTTGGTCATGACCATGTCGACCAACAACTCGATAGTATTGGTATCGAGAAACCCAAAGCACATCTGAACCCACATCTTCTCGAAAGAACCCCTAGGTTTAATCGGTACCTCTAGTTAGCAATCCTTAGCTTGACTGTAGAATTTGTTTGTTTATGTTAGAAGCGCCCCTAATGATCGCTCCTATATGTCCAACCCCTACATAAAAGGATTTGCCACACCAATTATCAATTTCTTTGAATTTTCATTTATACCCTTTATTATTCCTTATACATTATTTCTTTTAGACAATATCCTTTTTTGTCTTTTTCATTTTTAGGTAGGATGCCCTAATTTTTCAAGTCTAAATACCCTTTGTAATATGTAGTCGCAACAATCATTTGATATTCAATATAATTCTATTTCATGAGCAAGTATGCTTACCCCTCTTTTCTTACTCTTATCCTAATATTTAAGCGAGGCTAAGTGTTGAGTGACCTCACCGAGCTGCTTGCACGTTGTATCGAGTTAGTTTTGTGAGTTCGAAGAGTTTTCTTGGTGTGAGTTCGAAGAGTTTTCTTGGTGCATCACATCCTTGGAATCATTCGTGGTTTGCTTGTTTATCTCGTTTTCTTATTCCAGTTTTTCGTATTTTATCACATTTCACTTCAAGCTTTCTACAATCTTGGACGTACCCTAATACCATAGCCCTTGTCTACTTTTGGCGCAGCGTATCATCTTAATATCAAAGTAGAGGTTCATTTAAGCAAGTTGTGTTTAAGCTTTCTTATAAGCAGTATTTGTCGTGGTAACGTATTGTAGTTACGTATTAGGTTAATTGTCAATGTTTGAGTAAGTAGAAGGTAAAGTAGTTATTTTTCCCTATTTCAAACATACAAAAATAAAGCAAGTTTCAATTCATTATATTATTCTTTAAAGTAGTTGTTTTGTTTGTAGGTTAGTTGAACATTTGTGTGGAATAGAATGTATGTGTATTGTTTGGCTTAAGAGGACAGTATCTGTTGTTTTATGAATTCTAAGTTTGTTTACTGAGCTTTGTCGAGAGGATGACATATCTAAGTATCAACACCGATACTAGAGATGATAATAGCAGTCTTATCCATAATGGATAACCCCAAAACACCCCTAGAAATATAGATGAGCAAATTAATGAGATGGCTAACCTTATAGCCGATCTAACCAAGGCTATTCACGCATTAGCCTTTTGACCTGCTAAGGTCGTAAAGAATACTCCCCAAGTCACTTGACTTGTGAGAGGACAGTTCCTAGCTCAATAAGATTAAGGTGAAATAGTAGGTGGATGTATGCGAAGAAGAATTGACTTAGGTGATATGAGTCAAGAAGAAGAAGAAGGGTACAATAAAGAAGAAGAGCGAGCTCGAGCACCCTAAGCTACCAACTATATAAAGCTTCAGATTCCAAGCTTCAATGGTTTTAGAAATACTGATGACTATCTAAACTGAGAAGAGAAGGTAAAGCATTTTTTTACTATTACCAGTATGAAGACCGTAAGAAAGTGAGGACTATTACTATAAAGTTCTCAACTTATACCCCGATGTGGTGGAAGAACTTCCAAATTATGAGGAGGTGAGAAGGATATAGAGAAGTAAATAATTAGCCTAAGATGAAGATGATACTTAAAAATAGATTCGTACCAGATACTTATTTGCAAGATACGTTTGCTCGACTTCAAGAGTTGAGGCTAGGAAGCCAAATAGTTAATGAATATGTGTAGGGGTTTAAAATACTCATGATTCAATGTGAAGTAGATGAACCATCAGCCTAAATAGTATCTAGATTTCTCATTGGATTAAGAAGTGACATTCGAGATGCCGTGGAGCTTCAATAGTTTATTGCATTGGACAATGCTATAAGAATATCTCAGCATATGGAAAGACAGAAGAGGCATAGACTAAGCCGACCTATCCAATTAAGCCAACCCGCTCAAGAAAGTTACCAAGCTCCGTAAAGTGTCAAGCCAAGGAAGAGAACAAATGTTTGAGCTGAATAGAAAAGCCAACCAACTAATGGCAAAGTGCCTCCGAGAACTTATAAGAAGGGATAAGGATCTGAGAGGAAGACAAGCCAGATTAAGTGTTTTAAGTGTAAAGGGTTTGTAGACATGGTCGCCCAATGTCTGATGATTATCAATGGAGACGTTTTGAAACTTGACATGGATAGTACTAATGAGGAACCTAAGAATGAGGTTCTCGAGAAGGATACCACCCAAGAAGGTGAGTTTGTTGAAAAGGATGTGTTTGTTGAGGATTTGGACAAACTAACTTTAGTTGTTCGATGTGTGATGAGTATAGAACCCTCTATTGAGAGGAGTAGAGAGAGAATTTATTCCATATGATTGGAAAAATGAATGAGTAGGTTTGTACATACATAGTGAATAATAAAGGCATATTTCATTCATATTCCATTGTATAAATTATGTTGAATTATTATTGATTTTAAAGAAATCATTAAGAAACGGTACTTATGTATATTCATTTGGAAATTTCAAGTCTTGAAGGATTTAGAGTGGAATTATGAGCAATTTAGAGGAGTTGTACGTGATTGAAGGAAGCTCAAACCAATCTACGTCGGCTAAGGATGATATATTTAGGATGAAGGAAGCTGGCCTTGAGCTGGCTTACAAGTCAATGCCGTCGACCTTTCATGCCGGCCTTAAGTCAAAATAGCTAGCCTTGAGCCAACTTTGATTTCCAGCCTAAATCATTTGAGAACCATCCTTTATTTGCTTTATAAATACGCTTTGTGTTGACATTAGGGGGACTTCTTTTCCATTTTTTTTTTTATTTTTCCTTTTTATCTAGAGAATTTTAGATGAAGTCGAAGAGATATTTTGAAAGTTATTCTTGTGTTAGTTTCGTGGATCATTGAGAAGACC
The DNA here is from genome assembly GCA_024138005.1 of Lumnitzera racemosa. NCBI lineage: Eukaryota > Viridiplantae > Streptophyta > Magnoliopsida > Myrtales > Combretaceae > Lumnitzera > Lumnitzera racemosa. Next base: position 36,235,084 of record JAMXBC010000005.1, read on the forward strand.
TTGCCGTTGCTATGGAAATCATTCTTAGAGTTCTTACAATTGAAGTTTTCTTTATCATTGTTACAAAATTAGTGATTTCTATCCTATTATTGTTTATACAATTCTGTAATTTGTTCTTATTTTCAATCATGCGTTTCTTTACAAGTTTGATTGTGATATGTGCTTTTATTTTAAATTCCATGGCTAGCTAGATTTTAATTGTAGGAAAATGATGAAACCCTAAGTAGTTAAAATGATAATTATAGTGATGTTATAGGGTTAATAGATGTATAGATAATTTATGATTGCAATTTCTATAATTTCAATAGTAACTTTTTATTGATTATAATTGTTAGAAGCATTATTGATGCGAGAGTTAATATAGGGTTTGTTAGGAATTCTTGATTAAACTAATTAGCTAATGTGGAAGTAGCGTCAATTAGATTAGTTAAAATATATCTAGGGATTAATGCAATGACTCTAGTTAATTATTTGTTAAGACGTTAGGGATAATTAATTTAGGGAATTAGTCGAACATAACATTGGGAGATGTATGATTATAATTTAGAGTCCACTCTTAATTGAAGATGTAGGAGTTGATTGATTAATTAGAGGTTTAACTCCTTAATTTTTAAGGTACAATAACTTCACGTAAATAACCGCATAACTACTAATCCATATAACATGATGGCAATTTGATTAGCATAACTAGGGTGGATTTTGCTTTTTCCTACCTTCTCAATTGATTGTTTCGTTTTTTATACATGTTCGTGAGTTTCTCTGTGACAACTTAACGTTAATCATTAGATTAGTTAATCCACAGTCTAAGTCAAATTGCCTAAATATTGATAAGAGCTATTATAGGCTTAGTAGTGTCTTAGTCCTCGAGGGATCGACAACCTTACTCACTTTTTATTACTTGATATTGACCCAGTATACTTACTAGAGTATTCGCTATATACTTACTAGAGTATTCGCTATATTCTTCTCTATATTTTGAAAGGATCAGTGAATAGTGGAAGTTACACTAATATAGCATATGCTGACCTAGCTAAGAAGCTCAAATTGCCGACCATTTCACATGTAAAGCCTTATAAACCGCATTGGCCAAATGAGAAGGGAGCATTACACGTCACTCAACAAGTGTTATTACCAATCTCCATTGAAAATTATTCTGATGAAATTCTTTGTGACGTGCTACCCATATATATGTCTCACGTGTTGCTAAGGCCGACCTTAGCTTTTTTACTAGAGGGTTATACATGATGGGTTTAGGAACATGTATGTGTTTGAGAAAGATAGTAGAAAGATTACTTTAAACCCTATGACACCGAATCAAGTTAGTAAGTTATAAGCTAAATTTGCTCGAAGATCTAAGAAGGCCTTGATTCTAAGTAAAGCCAAGCTCTAAGAAGTTATCAAGCTAACATGCCAACTTTTCTATTAATCAAGCGGCTATTTGAATTGAAGGAATAAGTTAAACTACCCTTAAAGATTAAGGAACTGTTGAATTAGTATGTAGACCAACTAGAAGGGTTACCCCCTTTCTAAGGCATTGAACACTACATTGACTTAATACCTAATGCTGCCCTACTGAACAAGCCAGTTTATCGATTGAATCTTGAGCAAGCTACAAATCTCCAAAAACAAGTCAATGAATTGCTGGAAAAAGGATATGTAAGGGAAAGTTTCAACCCCTGTGCTGTGTCGGTGCTTTTTTTGCTAAAAAAGGATGGTACCTAACATATGTGTATGGACAGTAAAGTCATAAACAAGATCACAATCAAGTACTGATATCCCATAGCCAGGTTAAACGACATTTTAGACAAACTAAATGAAGTTAGGGTCTTTAGTAAAATTGATCTGAAGTTTCTCTAACATTAGATCCGGATAAGGCCAGGAGATAAGTGGAAAACTATGTTCAAGACTCGACATGGTCTTTACAAGTGGATGGTAATGCCTTTTGGCTTATCAAATGCCCCAAGCACCTTCATAAGATTGATGAACCATGTACTGAGAAAACTTATTGGAAAGTATGTCGTAGTCTATTTCAGCAACATCCTTGTATATAGTACTAACTTACTGAGCCACTTTGAACATCTCCATGTCATGTGTTGATGTACTCCATGCTAAGAGATTATTCTGCAATTTGAAGAAGTGTTGTTTCTCCTAGGAAGACATGGTTTCTTTATGATATGTAGTTGGTGGAGGAGGCTTGCAAGTCAATAATGAAAAGGTCCAAGCTATTATCAAATGGCTAACCCCAATCACTTGTGAAGTGGTGAAAAGTTTCCATAAACTGGCATACTTTTACCAAAGATTCATTAGAAGTTCCAGTAACATTGTTGCATCCCTTGCTAAGCTGATAAAGAAGAATGTTGAATTTAAGTGGGGAGAAAAAGAAGAGAGAAGTTTTGTTGAGGTGAAGGTAAAATTGACTTCTGCACTAGTATTAACTTTGCTTGACTTTGAGAAAAATTTTGAACTCAAATGTGACATATCAGCATTAGGATAAGCGTTGTCTTAATACAAGAAGGCCAACCAATTTCTTGCCATAGCAAAAAGCTAAGAAGACCTCAATTGAACTACTCAATGTATGACAAAGAACTCTTAACCCTTATTTGAGTGCTCCAAGTATGGTAGCATTAGCTATTATCAAGAGAATTTGTCATTTATATAAATCATGAGTCCTTAAAGAACCTTAAAAGTCAGGCTAAATTATCAAAGTGGCAAGCACAATGGATTGAATTCCTAGAAGAATTCAACTTTATGATCAAGTATAAACAGGGTAAGACTAATGTAGTTGTCAATGCCTTATCATGCTGACATGTTCTTCTAACTAAACTGCAAACAAGACTCTTAGGATTTACGAGCATTAATGAGTAATACCCTTAAGATTCCATTTTGGTCCTATATTTAGATGATACGCCAAGGAAAGAACAATGGATGACTACCATGTAGAAGATGGTTATCTTTTCTAAAGCAATAAGTTATATGTGTCGACCTATTCTATACGAGAGCTGTTAGTAAGGGAAGCTTATGGTAGAGGGTTCTCTGACCATTTTAGAGAGAAGATGACATATGAGCTATTAAGTAGAAGATTCTCTTAGCCTAAGATGAGACAAGATGTGCATCAGATTGCTAAGGCTTGTACTACTTGCAAAATGACCAAATGCCGAACCAAACAAGGGAAAGTAATGCCTTTACCTATCCCAACCAAACCTTGAACTAAATTGAGAATGGACTTTGTTCTCAAATTACCAAGAATTGCTTAAGGCAAAGATTCTATGATGGCGATCATGGATAGATTTAGTAAAATTGCACACTTCGTACCTTACTCTAAAACTAATAATGTTTCAGCTATTAGTTTTCTCTTTTTGTAGGAGATTGTTTGCTTTTATGGTATGTTGAGAAGTATAGTATCGGATAGAGATCCAAAGTTTCTAAGCTATTTCTAGAGGACTCTTTGTCATCGTATGGAGACTAAACTACTATTCAGCACTTCGTATCATCTCTAAACTAATGGCCAAACAAAGATAGTTAATCGTACTTTGGGTCACTACTCTGAGCTACAATGAGGAAGAACTTAGCTGATTGGGATATCTATTTGCTTGTGGTAGAATTCACTTATAACCATACGGTATATGACACCACTAAACAAATACCCTTTAAAGTTGCCTATGGCTTCAATCCAAAGCTACCCTTTGATTACACCCTAGTACCTATGCCCGAGCAAGAAGATCCTAATGCAAGAGCTTAAGTATAGTCTCTATACCAAATCTACGAGAAGGTTACCTAGCAGATTAACCAAGCTACCAAGAAGTTGAGGGAAAAGAGTAAAGGGATGAAGTCAATACAGTTTCAACCTAATGATTTAGTATGGTTGCACTTAAGTAAGGAGAGGTTTCTAAATAAGAAAAGGAAAAAAGTTGTCCACCCGAGCTAAAGGTTTATTCAGAGTAATTTAAAAGATCAACGACAATGCTTATAAACTACAGTTACCTAAAGACTATAGAGTTTTTGACACTTTTAACATTACCAACCTCAACCCCTATCAACCTAAAGAAGAACTGAACGAAGACCAGCTAGATTTGATCCTCAATCTAAATCCATCTGAAGGGGATGATAGGAATCAAACAACTATACCTTTAACCTGAACCCGAACTCAAGATCTTGAGGGACTAATGAAGCGGATTTTATTGTTCCAACCAACTCCTACCGAAGCTAAGTTGATCCTCACTACCAACCAACTCCACATACCAAACCGAATAACTTCTCGTCTATCAGTAGTTAAGTGTCAACTTAAAATATGCTCCACTAATAGCTCAATCCTATCACACATTTGCTTAGTCATGACCACGCCGATCAGTAACTCGGTAATATTAGTGTCAAGAACCCCAAAGCACATCCAAAATCACATCTTCTCGGAGGAACCCCTAAGTCTACTCGACAATCCCCAACCTTACCATACAATTTGTCTATTTATGCCAGAAGCACCCCAGTGATCACTCGCCATGTGTTTAGCCCCCACGTAAAAGGATTTGCTGCACTAATTACCAATTTCTTTGAATTTTCATATGTATCCTTTATTATTCCTTGTATATTACTTCTTTGAATTTCCTTGTCTTTTACATTTTTAAGTAGGATGCCCTAACTTTTCAAATATAAATACCCTTTGTAATATGTAGCCGCAACAATCATCTGATATTGAATATACTTCTTTTTCGTGAGCTAATGTGCTTATCCCTCTTTTCTTACTCTTATCCTATGCCTTAAGTAAGATTAAATGACGAGTGACCTCACCAAGCTGCTCATGCATCATATCGAGCTAGTTTTATCAGTTCACGGAGCTTCCTTAGTGTATCACATCCTTAGAATCGATTATGGTTTGCTTATTCATCTCATTTTCTTATTCTAGTTTTTCGTATTTCATTACCCTTTACTTTAAGCTTTCTACAAGCTTGGACCTACCTTGATATTGTCACCCTTGTTTACTCTTAGCACTGCGTATCACTTGATTAAGTGTGATGAATTATTGGATCTCAACAATGTCTCATATCTCATACCTTAAGCTAATAATAAACTTGGAAACAATTCAGGCTTCTAGCTTATTGCCCTCATAGCGAATCATAAACATTTGGAACTCTCGTACATACTCATCAATAGTGCTGCTTCCCAACTGAAGATCCTACACCCAAGCACAAGTATCTTACAAGTACAAGTTTGGTAGAAACTATGCTCTCATTGTCCTCTTCATTTTTAGCCATGTTCTAATCTCACAATATCTTTCTCACCATCTCATTAATTGAAAATTTTTCTAATACATGATAGCGTACCTAAAAAACTTAAGGGTAGCTACTCTAACCTTATTATAGTCCTCACACTGATGATAATAAAAAATCATTTCAACCTTTTCTTCCCATTCAAGGTACTCATCTACATCACTAATAACACTAAAGGTCAAGGCTTGTAATTTCACATGGTCGGCAGTTCTTTGTACATAATCTTTGACCTCAGCTTCAAAATATTCCCAATCACCTTCTTCTTCTACATCCCATAAGTTTATCTTCCTTTGAGCCTATCTTCATACTCCATCTCAAGCTCGTTAAGTTAGGAATGGCCTCTTCGAGCTTCTGGGATTGCTTCCCTAGTCTCAAGCATAGGTCAAGGAACATTGTAAATGACCTCAACAAGTCAGGTAGCTAAGTAATGAATCGCTCAAGTCAACTTAGTATTCATTATAGCCATTTCATCGAATTGCTCACCAGTACTTATGGGGATAGCTAGTGTTTGTCAATCGTAGTGTTGAACACCACTTTCATTGTCCCCTACTACTACATTTACACTTGGGTTAGTCATCTTCTCTGGCAGCAATCTCAACCAACAAATTCACATAACCAATCATAGCACAATTGTCAAACAACACCACTTAATCGAACCAACAAAGACACAACCTACTTATACTCTGTGCATATATACAACCAACAATCCTAGGAACTTCAACTACTAATCGTTGCTCTGTTTCTCTAACCTGAAAGTAGAGTATGATAATGTCTACTAAAGTACACATAACACCTTCAACTATGCATAACTACTAATAACCACTAAACAACACTCCCAAATACTCTTACACCAACCTTCAAAATACAAATGAAACTTCCACAAAACATACAACACAAAAAATTTCCCTTACATACCTCTTTGCTAATACCAACCAATAATTGATAAGGGCAATGATATCGAGATAGGCTGAACTTATAGAAGGGTTAAAATAAGGAATGTAATTCAGCATAATGTTGAGCAAACCCATAAACTACTGCAAGGATATTACATATTAGGGAACTCTTTTGGATTAACTAACCTAGTTGACATTATGCACAACTAGATTAATGGGGTCACTTACCACCAAACCTTGCTTAAGAGATAGATAAGAGTAAGGATGAGATGAACTTGTAATATACAAGCATAAGTCATAGAAGTGAGTAATTTCTATTGATAATGTTCTATTGTATCCAATATTACAAAGAGAGGTATTTATACCCAAAATTCAATGGCAACTTACAATACAAGATATTTTACTAAAAAGAGCACTTTACTAAGAATAAAAAACTATTGGAAGATTATACATAGGAAGGGGTAAATCAGTAATATATAATTTGGAATATTTAAGAGTCTTTTCTACTGTATGAATGTTAAAGGACGCATGTCATAGTTTAAGTAGGTGTGGCTTTACTAGGTAGATCCAGGATCAAATTGGATAATGGCTTCCGATTAGCTCAACACGGGGACATTGGTTCTCAATTCCTACAAGTAATCGGGTGTCACCAGATGGTACTCCTAAACACGTTAACATATGGTTAAACACCTCGAACCTAGGTAGGCAAAGCTTGGAATAAGGGCAACTAAGCTATTGGAGAAGTTTGTCGAGCTGTTGGAAGGACTGCATGGATTACCTTTTGGTTAGCACTTCAGAACCGAAGCTAGGGTATACGATTAGAAACAATTAAAAAGGCAATGAAAGTCAGATTTTATCAATAGCTTGAATTCTTTGATACTAAGACAAGAAGTAAAGATCTACCAAGCCATACTCTCTTATCCTTTAGCTCGAACTTAGGTTAAGGGTCCGATAAGTTGATTCCTATCATAGAAAGTGATATGTCGCGCCAAGAACCAACAAGGGTAGCAATATTGGTATGGGTTTGACCCTACCAAAGAAATGACAATAGAGTGGTTAGTGAGGGTTTTAGTGAATCCGCAAGCCACCTAACCGGATATGACGTACCTGCTAGATTCTTCATGACTTAAGACTCATTAGATGTAACGCACCAATCTGAATGATAGGGTCGCCCACCAAAATCCTTGCCAAAATGATTGATAAGAGCTAAAGGGAGAGAGTCTTTCTAAGTGAAAACACTGAAATGGTTTTTCATTAATTGTGTAAACATGTCTAAAACCCTACATACATGAGCTATTTATACATAGTGGCAAACTTGTAAATAAAAAGACTAAAAGGATACCCTAGTGGTATTCCTGTAAATATAAAACAAACACGAGGGTAGTTTAGGAAAAATATAAGAAATAGAAAATCTAAATAACACAAATAAAAATAAAAAAGTCAAATAAAATGTCCGGATGAGGAATAGATAAGCTCAACCTTAGCATTTGGAGTTAAGTCAGTACCTTGAATCCCATCATTCCCTCCCCCTTAGAGAAGTTTCTACCCAAAACTTAGTGATTAGCGACTTCAAATTCCACTAAGGTTAAATACCAACTTAAAAAATGAAATATAAACACAAAAAAGTACTTAAGCTCCTTCTATTCGTCATGAGCCCTATCAATGAAACTCTTCATCATGTATCCCTCCTTCCACTCATCATGAATCCGATCAACCACATCTTGGTAGTCCCAGTAACTATTAATTAAAGGAAATAACATGGCCTCCTCATTTGCTGTAATTAGCATCCCCTTTACTCCCTCATAAGTTAATTCTTCTTCCTTCCATCTACACATCTCAAATTTTTCCAATACAAGAGTACCAAGAACCAACATAGCACATGCCTAATACACATATCCATCATCACAACCTTAGTAAACTCCAACCTACAGTCTATAATTACTCACAGACAGAAGACTACTACAGCTCATATCAATACTGCATAAGCTCATCAAAGGTTCAAGACAAAAGAGCCTGATATGTGAAAGGTAAATATAATAGTACCTAGAGTCATCATCTGTAGCATCTATAGTGGCTAAGGAAACCACGAAACTTAGGGGTTTAACTTCAACTCGAGTTGGTCCTCTTCTTTGTTATTATCAACTTCTCCTACAACTTTCACCTCCTCAACTCCTCCTTCAGTACTCTTTAATTTGACATTCCTCTATTGTCTCGTTTCATCCTTGAACACTTCAAGTCGTCTTTCAATCTTCTTTAACTGATCGAGTACTTTAGAGAAGTTAGCTTCATAGGTGGGTTTTCTTTCATACAATTTGTCTTGATGACCTCGGGATATAAATTTTCTTCACATCAAACACCTTATCTCTTCCCCGAGTAATGATCTTAATGTTTCCCCTACCAATTCTTTGATTTATCATTCTTTTCTACCAAGTAGCTACAAAGCCAATCATTGAATTCTTTATAGTATAAGCTCTCTTTTGCTTGGGATAAGAATAATTTTCAAAAATCTGATTGACTCAAAACTCCCAATTCAAATATTCATCTGAAGTGCCATATTCATCAAATTTTGGAATTTGTAATATCACATCTTCATAATAATATTCATAATCATATCCAATTCAATAGAGCAATACTTAAGCTTATATGCGAGAGAATTGTTCGACGGCTAATGGACACAACAGCACAACTAAAAAGGTAATAGTGCTTGAATCACAAGTATTAACAACTTAACAATAATTAGCTCGATTTGTACTTTAATCTAGCTCATCACCCGACAATGCGATACATAATAGCAATTTCACAACAGCACATGTTTGGTATTAGTAGCAACTTTGTGAAAATTTTCTCAACTCAGGACTTGGGATGTAGTGGTTCAGACAAGTGTTAAAGTATGGAAACAAGCAGCTCAGTTTATGTAGTATGGGCAAAATAGTTTAGCAACTCATGCTTAAAACAGCTTCTCTTCCAATAGAAAATTAACAGCATATGTTGGTCATTCTTCAACAACAATCCACAACAAAGCAATAGCTCGATCAAAATTAGACACATGATTCAGTTGCTCAGAAATTGGCCTTACAAAATTCATATTAACTTGGTAGCATAAAAGAAACGTGGCATAAACAATCAATTATGCAGCTTGACAATTCTTTTTTGTTTAGAGTTTGACATTAACAACAGCTTAGAAAAAATTTACTTAACTTGTTACTTTGGAAATAGTAGCTTAGAATTTAGAGTATAACAATTTGGCACTTGGCTACAATAGCACAACTAGCACACACACAATAGTGATACGTCACAACAGCTTGTTACAACAACAAACTTCAACACAATAGCACGATACTAGTCCAAACACTTAATAGTTCAACCAATTAATTATAATTAAGCTCGATAAGGTAAAATAGGTCAGCATTGATATAATGACTTATCAACTCGGAAATTTACTCCATTTATGAGCTCAGTAAAATCAATAGCTTACAATATGACAACTCAAATAATGTAAGCTTTACAATCGACTATTCGAGATTCGGTTAGTAGAATTTAGGGCGATCAAGCAAATTATCTAAATCAACCTAAATTTTACAATAAAACTAAATTACTAGTAAAAGTGATCTCGTAAGTTTGAATTTAGGAAAATAAGTAATAAAATGATTAATTAATATAATATTGAATTTTATGAAAATTCTTTATCATTTCTTAGAAACGCTTAGAATGAATTTCAATAACTAACGAATTGGTAGTGATAAATTATATGCACACTAAAAATCATGAAATAACATAAATAATATTTAAGAATATTTATTTGTATCATATATGAATTTGCATATAGGTAGAAATAGGCGTAATTACCTAAAATAATGTTAAATAACTAAAGAAAATGCATGAATAATTAAGGAAAAATTAATAAAAATCAGGAAAAATGAGGAATGATCCAAATTTGAGGTGTGGCAGCTTAGAAATAGAGAAACAAAATTGACCAATTAAAATGCAACAAATAGAAAGTAAGAAAAAGAAAAGATAAGGCTCATGTTACCTCAATTTAATGCACAAAAAATCTCCAAGATCTCTATAAATACCCAAAATTAAAAAAAAAAAAAACTCATTTAGGATGTTTGGAATTGTAGAAAATTAAAGAGTAAAAAACAAAAGGTAAATTAAGATTTCTAAAAAAATTACAAAAATTTATACAATTAGAGTTTTAGAGGGGAACTAACACCTGATAAGCACTTGGGAATGGACGACTACCACCACCATACGGTGGTGGCAACACCCAAGCTAGCTAACAAGTCTCTAGTAGCTAGCGGTTGTTAGAGCAACCAATGCCAGTAAGTTCCAATTCCTTCTCGATTTTTCTTAAATTGTTAAAAATATTAAATATATTTGGAAAATTATAAATCTTGTTATTCTGAGATATTTTAGTATTTAAATTTAGGGAAAAAAAATTATTTTGATGAATTTATATCTAGAAATATATTATCCTTAAGAAATCTCATAAACCCGAACTTTATTTGATTTAGAAATAATTAGCCTTAGGAGTATAGTTTTGAACCCAAAATTTTTGTATAAAATAGTAATATGAAGCCCTTTTTAAAAATTAATTTTTGGAATTTTTAAATAAGTTTTAAGTCTTAAAATGATGCATAAAATGGGTAATTTAAGACTAATTAGATATTTAAATAGATAATTACTAATTTAGTGCATAATTATATTTTTTTAAGATGTTGAAATCTAATGAAGTATGATATTTGTAGCATTAGTGTTAGACATATTTATTAAGGTATTATTTAGTAAATATGTAATAGATAAAAATGGTTAATTTTAGGTTAATTTTGTAAATTAGGGTAATTAGGTGTAAAATCTAATTTATGATGAATTTAGATGTCTTGATATGTTAATTGATTTTGGGAAATGATATTTGGAGTGATTGATATATTAGGTGTGTATATTATATACATAATAGGTAATAATACATAATACGAAAAATTGGAAATATAATAAATAGAAAATATTAGAATAAAATTGATATTATACTAATAATAGGAATATATACAAAATCTGGTCAAAGACTTAAATTTAGGTAATTATATAAAAAATATAAAATTTTCTCACATTAAGAGTAAGTTTTGTACACTAATAAGGATTTAAGTGTACTAGGTAGAACAGAATACTGACTTAAGACCAAATGAGATATTTAAGATTCTTGAGCCTAATATGATTAATTTCACATTAGAGTTCAAATAACATTTCTAAGCTTTACATATAATACCCTTAATTGGAACTACTTTAAAACCTAAATCAGAACTAGGTTCGGAAACCAAACCTTAAACTAACCTAAGATGAATTAATAATAACTAATATGTATATGGGAAGAATTAAGTTAAATCATAACCTAGAATATATATATATATATCATCAAAATATAAATATTAAAGAGTGTATTGATATTATAGGACACACATAGATGAGTTAAATTACGATTAGCTAAGTGAACGACCAAGAATATCAAGTTAGGATTAATACGTTACTGTATTTTAAAGTACCAATTTGTAGTACTTGAAGACTTAAAATTATACTAGACTGTTCTTATCAGATTGTTGGGTGTGCATATGTACTTGTTCTAAGCTATTGATATAATTACTAATTTACTGCTTTAGCTTGTATTTGTGTGGTTTGTTTGAAATAATTGAACGCCTTAAACTATATTTAACTGAATATCTGAATCATTAATTTAAACTAAATTTGCATCGAAACCCATTAGGGGAACATTAGGATTCTTTGGCCAAATACTAACCTCTTTAAAAGGGATAACACTGGATAATATAATTAGTTATTTCTCCATTCTTAGTCGAATTAAGTGATAGGTAAGAAAGTCACAATAAGAGTGAAGTCAATGGTTCGAAGGTAGTCACGGGAGTAACGGAAACTCCTTAGTCAATGTCGTGCAATGCATGTTCAAGCCAATGTCGTGCGATGGCATTTGCTTGAACATGCATTGCACTTAATAATTTGGTTGATAACCCTATTTGTGTTTGCAATATGGTTTTAAGTCTCCATACTAACTTACTAAGTTGTGGTTGCCCGCATCCTTATAGACATTGTTGTAGGTGTTAGTAAGCAAGCGGCTTATAATTACCCTAAAGCTAACAACTGCTAGATCTTGAGGGAGTGAGGATAATAGCCTGAAGAGCAATTATACTTTCAAGTTTGGATTCTATCTTTACAGTTTTTACAATTAATTTATGTATTACTTAAGTAGATTGTATTTAGACTATTAAATCTTGTAATATATTTAGAATATCTTAGAGTAAACATATATTCTTTATAATTTTATAGGTAAATAACATGTTTATTTATAAACTGTTTACTTCAAAACAGATTAGTCATGAATGCCGTATGTAAATCAAGTATAAGATAGCGACTGTATGGCTAGTTTCTATTTTAAAATTTGCATGGCGGGACTATTACGATTCTACCATTTTGGGGTGTGACAGATAACACAGCAGCTTAGTTCAACTTTGAAAGCAGGATAACTACACCATGAAAATTTATTAATTCCAACAGCTCGGAAGTACTTTTAGCTCGGAAAATAAGAAATTCAAAACAGCTTGGTCTAGACACTTCAATTTGATAACTCAAACTCCTTCACTCAATTAAGCTCGGTACATCACAAGAGTTTAACAAACTTCGAGTATAGCTTGGCAAGTGTTTGAACAAGACAGTCTAATTTAGAAATCAGTCCAACTATTAGAATTACTCGATTCAACATATTAAGTTGCACGGCACAACTTCAATTCGAAAGATCGAAACCGCAATTTAACTCAAAAGCTCGGCAATTTAAATGACAACAGCAAATATACGCTGGTGTCTACCACTCCAATTCAGTTCAACAGAATAAGGGAGATAGTGGCTTGGTGCAGCCCACTGTTCGGCAATGCAACACTACGGCACGCACGCACGTAATAGCTTGGCATTGATCAACACCAACTCTAATTACGTGTACAGCAGCTCAGTCTACCTCACAACTCAAGAGATCAGCTCGGCCTCAGCACTTCGGCTCACAGTAGTTCGGTACTTGAATTGCGACAGCAACTCAGACAACGATCACTACGGTTCGGATGGAGCACACATAAAACAGCTTGGATACTTTATTTTCAGTTCGGCAATTAAATACAAACTTCAACTTAGCATGTACACGCTTTTGAAACACCTCGGCAACTTGAAGTAATTCAGCTCGGCTCCAATTCACTAACTAAGTTCACTTCGATACTTCAAGAAACTAGCTTAGCAATCGTGCAGCGGAGCTCAGCTATTCGGCACTCTGTCAAGCTTAGTACGCGCTCATAACAGCAGTTCGGCAACGGTTCTCTATGGCTTGCTTGGACATGCAACTCTAAAAGTAGCAAAACACCTCTTCGTCCTAATTTCAGCTAGGCACCTCGTATTGCTGTAGCTCAGACGTTTTAGTCACGACAGTACAATTCGATTTCAATTTCAAATCGGGCCTTCACAGTAGTGCACTCAACAACAAACTTGGACTTCAAATGGACAGTTCGGGCTTTGGGTCATAGGCTGCTTGACACAAGTTCAAATAAGCTCGGATTACAATCAGTAAGGAACTTGGAACTTGCAGCTCGGTAACTAGTTCAAATGCACAACGGCTAGCTCGGCACAATTTTCACCAACCAAGTTAGCTTAGAAATTACAAAGAAAGACAGCTCTGCAACTTTTTCACTTGAGCAGTCACTTCTCGGATCAATTAGCTCAGCACCCTTTCAGACAAAACCCAAATGAGATCCTTCACGCTCCCATCTAAACAGCAGTTTTCACCATTGTACAAGCAATACAAACCCAAATCGAAAAACTAGGGTATCAAATACACAATCCGACTGCACTGAATCGAATATCTCCACAATCTCCCACAGTTATTAATTTTGCAATTACAAGCCCTAACTGAACACCTTTGCTCTAAGGTTGCTGCACGGTCATCCACCACTGAACTCCAAGTTACAAAACCTTTTTCCAGATAGTTATAGAGAGATTCCCTTGTGAAGCCGACATGTTGGAGTTTCTTCTCAAAGGGCAAGGTTCCCTTTACCACGTGTAGGATAGTTTTGGCAATATAGACAACAAGAAATGAGATTCAATAGTGGGTAATCCAAATTCCAAATATTTAGCAATAAAAGTTTTGGTTTCTTGATAATACAATAGAAAATTAGGAAAAACAAAATCTTCACATAGTCACACCTCTACTCTGATATCAAAGATGATACGCTACACCAAAAATCAATAAGGGTGGCAATATCAAGGTGAGTCTGATCTTACTAAGTGAACGAAAATAGAGTAGGTTTAGTAAGGGTTTTAGCGAATTCACAAGCAACCTAACCAATCATGACACACCTGCTATATTCTTCATGACTTAAGACTCACCAGATGTAACGCACCGGTTCGAGTGATAAGATTGCCCACCACAATGCTTATTAAAGGATTGATAAGAGCTAAAGAGAGAGAATCTTTCTAAGAGAAAAGACTCAAAGGGTATTTAATTAATTATGCAAATATGTCTAAAATCCTACATACATGGGTTATTTAATACATAATGGCAAACTTGTAAATAAAATGATTAAAACGATACCCTAGTGGCATTCCCGTAAAAAAAAATAAACGTAAGAATAGTTTAGAAAAAATATAAGAAATAGGAAAGCTAAATAACACAAATAAAAATAAGAAGTCAAATAAAATATCTGAATGAGGAATAGATAAGCTCGGCTCTAGCATTTGGAGTTGAGTTGGTACCTTGAATCCTATCATAGTCTTTATTGTTTTCCTTAGAAGCCATACCCATAACTCCATTTTACCAATTGAGTTAGTTTCTCTTAGATCAACGTCAATTTTCTATTTAAGTATAACAATAGCTTTTCCTTTGCATGTATCTAATATATTAACAAATTTGCTATTGTATGAAAAATGCAATAGAATCAAGATTTGTTCCACTTTCATTAAGCCTCATTGTAAAAGCAATAATAAATGCCTTAATATATACCCCAAGTTTTTTTATTAACATGTTTGGCTCTCCCTTTCTTTTATTTAAAAAAAATAATCCATTTTCTTTTTTCATCTCTAATCACTCCTCCAGTAGAAGCTTGTCCGATTGTAAGTGTAACTAAACCTTAAAGTTTTAGTTTTATCTACCCCTTCTATTAATGCATATATGTTAATGGTTGTTTGGTAATAGTAATAAGATATTTGGGCTTTTTGTTATGTGCCTAAAATTCATAAGCCCAACATTGAATTTGTTTAGAAAGAGAAACTTTTTAAATTATTGTTGTAGAGGATAATATAGTTTTTATCATTTCATACCATCCGTAACACAACCAAACAAGATGGCCTTTAACATATGTGTATCCAACAACTCTTTCTTTTGGATTTGACTATTCATTATTATCCAAGTTAAGTAGCCAAGGTTTTAATAGTGAGAGTTATCGCATATTATTTCCTACACATTATATATATTATTCATATCTAGACACTTAGACTTACATCTTCCTCTAGATTTACACATTTTGGATAATAACACTATGTTTGGTTTAAGAAAAAGAAAAATGGGGGAGGAGGTGAAGAATGGGGGGAAGGAATTACAAAGTAATTATTTCCTCCCTAATTCCTTCCCTCTGTTTGGATTTGGAAACAAAAAAAAAAAAATAATGGAGGAAAGAAAATTTTAACTCAAATATTTCCATATGCCTTACAAGAAATCATTCCTTCCAATTTGAAGAGAATTTAGAAGGAAAGTCTTTGAATTTACTTAAATATCATTTTACTAAAAAGACATTTTGAAATTTCAAGTGTATTTTGATATTTTAGCAAGTTTTTTTTTTTCATTTTTTAAGTTTCTAATATATTTCCATCCACTTCTATTATCTTCTTATCTAAACAAGTATTGTCATTCTATTTCTTTCCTATCATTTTATTACCTTCCAATTTCTTTCTCTAATGACAAATATAATGTAAGCATCACATATGATGCTCCTCTTCCTATGAATGTTTGGCACTGTAGGTTGTTTTGATGAATTCACCATAGAAAATGCTTAATTTATGGTAGAATTGCAAGTTTCCATATTTATCTCCTAGTTACAACTTCATAATGAGATTGTTTTGTACCTAGTGATAAATAGCACTAAGAGTAAGTTCTTACCAACAGTTCTATAAGTACTTTTACATATTAGATTTTGATTCACTTAGCACTACTAATCTAAGCTATTGAATTAGCATATACGAAATTGCAAAGCCAATTGTTTCCTCATCCCTTTTTTGTTCCAACAAGTTCTTACTTTAAGATTACATACATTTTTTTTTTTAATGAGAGTACATTCAATCACTTGCCTTATAGGTTTCCATCTTACCCATCAATTAAACTAAAATCTCATGTTTTCGCCTTTTCTTAATCCTTAGTATACAAAAACTTTTATGTAATCAATCTTTAATTAGTTGCTATCCCTTTGATAATTGAGAAGATGAAGAATTTGGTTTCATCTGATCCTCTTTTAAATTTCTTTTCTATTTAGATTGCAATTGATCTACTTAAAGTACCCTTCTAACCTTGAATTGTGATACTCTATTGATTGTACATTTTCTTTTTTGACTTAAGGTTAGTTAATTTCAACGACATAGATTTATTAGGTAAGCTAATTTCTCCCATCCTACCTAATGAGATTCGTCTTTCTCCTTTAACTCATTCCAAAGGAAGCTACTAATAATATGTTATATTTTACAAATAATTTCCTAGCATAGTTTTTTGATATGTATATAATGTGTTTGAAGAGCCTTATGGTAACTCTTATGAGAATTATTCTCCCAACTATACTTAGATACCTCACCTTCCTTATGCTTAATTTCTTATGAACCTCATCAATAACGAAAATAAATGGTGATGTCTTAAGTTTGTGACCTTTATCTAAAGAAAACTTGAGTATTTATGAAAATTGAAAATCTCTTTAAAGCTTGGATATTTTGTTATTTGTACCTTCAGACTCAAACATTTTTGAGAAATTTAATATGAGATTACTCATAATCTACAAATTCTCTAAGAGTGCTTTTAACCAAAGGATGACATCATTAACAAACTTGAGATAAGAGTATAAATAACTTGATCCTTTAATTTTATTGTCTCCCAATTCCCTTTGATGAACTTCTTCTTAAATCATGTAACTCAAAAATTCAAATGCCAAAATGAAAATATAGGATAAGAGATGATCATCCTATCAAATGACTTCTAGTAGATTAAAGGATGGTAAGGTAGAGCCTTTCATCCAAACTTTAATTGAAGTAGATGATAAACATGAATCCATTAAATTAATTCATTAAGAAGAAAAATTCAAACTCTGTAAGCTCTGATGAATAAAATCCCACTCAATATTATCATGAGATTTTTGTAAATCCACTTATACCAACATTTATCCATCTTTCCCTTTTTTCCTATAATAACTATGAATTGAAGAAGTTTATTACGAAGGATGATGTTTACACTTACTTAGCATTTAGGAAAAACCTAGCTTGTCGTTTGCTTTATTTGACAAGCACTATCTAATTTTGGATCCAAACCAATAAAGTTTGGTTCAATTGATGAGGACCTCATTTTCTCAAAAAGATTTGCACCATAAGGGATTCAATGGAATGCCTAATTATACTCCAATATCCTTTAAGAAATTAAGTATGGAGGTCATCCTTCCCTTATGCTTTCTAAATGCTTATTAATAAAGTTACCTTATAAATCTCTTCATTAGATAATCATCTCTCCAATTCTAGTAAAGTTATGCTGGTAGGATGGGTCACATAAGTTAACCTATCTCATCAATTCAAAAAAAAAAAAAAAGAAATGAAGAAAGAAAAAGAGTAAGCTAGAGTTGAAAATTCTAACTTGTTTAAAAAGCAAGTTAACCTACAAGCTTAATTGAGCTAACCTACCATAGGGTAAGCTGGCCAATGAACTGTAAAAATAAAAAATAAAAAAAATATAATAGTGATTTAATAATATACCAAATAATGCTACATAGTAATGTAAAATAAAAATAATGCAAAATAAAAATAATGCTTAAATAAGAAAACGGGAGAGTTCACTTTCTTATTAGAAGAAACATATTAGAAACTTTTGCTTCCTAATCCCGTAAATAATCAATGGCTCTTTCCTTAAAACCTGTAAATATAACTTTTATTTTACCTAAGACATTAACATAATATGCAAAAATTGTATAAATGTCCCTAAAGTTTGCAAAAGTATCGTATATTACAACATACCTAAGCCACAAGATTACTAACTAAATGAACTTCTTTAAGGTATATACGCGATTCATAAGTATCTAAAACTCAAGTAATACCCACTTATATCAAAGGAAGAAATGAAAAACCATTAAATTTAACAAACTATTTGCTTTAAGGTACTCTTAAATTTGAATAAGAAAAAGCAAAGAGATGGAAAGGCATTTGAGGACTCAAGTTATCATTATAGAGTTAACATAATGAAATTGATAAAACTATTTGTAGTAAGATTCACCATTTTTATTTCATATGTAATATATATTTTTTTTAGCAAAACTTTAATTAAAAAATGATAATCATTTTCAATAGGTTTATTTTATAATGTTAAACTTTTAAATTAAAAGGAAATTAACAAGTTGGTGGGTTAAGTTCGCTTAACTCACTAAATGGTATAAATATATTAAATGTTGCGAGTTGACAAGTTATCCCAAAACCTAGCAAACCATGATGAGATTGGTAAGAGCTAAAATTCTAGCATGCTTATTAAGTGCGCTATAGTGAGTTGGATCATTTAACTTATAGGTTAAAGCAAATCAGGACGAGTTGGCTTATTTACCACTCAATATAAGGATTGTTGTTAAGAAAGGCCATATTTAATGTCATTGGAATTAGATTGGAAGGAATTCACGGATGGAAGCAGATTTTTGAAATAAGAGCTAATATGCAAATAGAGATTCTCTTACTACATGATATCTAATTATCCATGTTGTCCTTAAGCATCATAGTCCTATTTTTGGTTCCCTAGGCTATGATTAAAGATTGGTAACGTCTATTATTCTACTCTCCATCTATAATTCACTAAGTCTTAGATATACTTTTCCATGACACCTCTTTCCTTTGTAAAACTACATGTGGCTTTTCTCATAACTCTTTTTCAACATATATTAGATAAAGATACTGGATTGTATCATGGCTTTCTTAATACTAACTATTCTAGTTAGGAGTTTTCTTTTATATGAGCCACTATTCTCAAAGACTTCCTTATTCTAACACTTGGCTTTTGTTGGGATATCTTCCATAGCCCTTGAAAAATCATTTTAATTTTGGTTCCATGGTTCTTTTATAAATGAGACAAAGTAAGATATCTTAGCCATATAGATTAAAACTTAAATGATGCATAATTGCATGTTCTCAAGAGTAATCCAATAATTTATTCTAGAATTTAGGGTTTTTGGATAATGAAAAAAATATTTTCAAGTAATTTTGGGGTTTTTATGTTTATGAACGAGTAAAACTAAAAGGATGTAAATGAGATCAGTTATTGAATATTATGCATGAATAATAAAATCTAACTAGGTTGTGATCAAATCACAAAATAATGTTATGCATTATGAAACTTTCATAAGTGTTATAAACAAGCCTATCATATACTAATTTAATCAATAGGCTTGCTACAATTTAATTAAAAGATTAATAAGAATGCAAATCCAAAAAAATATATACAAAAGGAACAAACAAAACTCTCAATTCTCGATATTCAATAAAAGTCTCAACAACATTTCTTGATAGTAAAAGATAACTAAACTGAATTGAACTCCTTAACCTATTTTATAACTATCCTATCTATAAGCTTATAACTAAACCTAAGGATCTTAACTTAAAATGAAAGTAATTCAAATTTAAAAAAAAAAATCAAAATAAAGTGGCTAAAATATGCTAAATAAGCTAGACAAAATAAGGACAAATAACATAAAATGCTAAAACAACTTAATGCCCATATGCCCCCATATAACTGATTAAGGTTGGTTTTTTAGCAATTTACCTGATAACTACCTTTTGCCCTACTTTTAGTTAGCCTTTCATTAGTCAATCTTATTGGATCAACCTCTTAAGCTTCCATAGACCTTAATTTGCTTGTGAACCTATCTAAAATCATCAATCTTATTTATAATATTCTTCTTTGTTCCATGATTTATATGACTAAAAGGGTGATTCTTAGAAGACAAGGGCTCATGAGGGAATATTTTGAGAAGTGTAAAATGATAAAAAAAAAACCTTTTATAAGTGATAGATTAAAACTTTAGGATATAGGTTTTTCACTTATGGTTTCTCTAAGCTCTATCTATTATGGTCTTAATTGGATCACCAAGACTAACATATTCCAAATCTAACCCTACCTCCCTTCTCCCCTTACCAAAAAAAAAAGGAAAAAGAGTCATTAAGAAGACTAACCTTAGTCATGACATGAATTTCTTGATTGGAGTGACCCATCATATCCACATCTAATTTGTCCATATTTCATGTTGTCAAAATGCACCCTTTCTCTTTATTTGTCTACTTCGACACAAAGAAAACCATCCAATAAATTTGATAGTATGATGTACATGCAATCATCTAATCCATCTTCACCTTAGGTAATATCTATAATACTTGAACTTTATGGAAAATAGGATCTAATCGCTTATTTAGTAATCAATAGGTCGGTTTAGAGTTTACAAAACTCTAATAACCTTATATATAGTTGAATTTCCCAATAAAATCATAACATAAAAATAAAACTTTAACTCAATTATAAGCCTTAAAATTATTAATACCTTTTTAGGTCACAAAAGGTAACTTTTATTGAATTCTTAAATAATCAAGTCCAATAAAAATCACACCAACAGTAAGGTAGTTATAAGAAAAAAAAATTTTGCTAATAAAATAACATTAAGAAAAGATGGGAGTTGAAGTACCCAATTCCAAGAGCATATCTTCTTTCTAATAAGATAAACTATCCAATTTGCTACTCGGTTCACTTATCTTCTAACTAGACTAAACTAATTTTCCTTTTTCTATTAGCAAATATTGTGTATCAATTTTACTAGAATATTGCAATTTTTTAACCTTGATATATAGCACACTCTCATAGCTTTATTTCCATCTATTTTTTATTTTCCTATTTCATTTTATCCTAACTCATTAAGATAACCAATTAAAAATCCTAACTAAATCTAATCAAGCTAACTAAACTAACCAAACCCTACTTCTTTTTCCTACGCATCATGTAGAAGCCCCTACAGTAAGGAATTGTTACACTCTTTTATTCATTTAATCAAATAACAACAATCTTAAGATATTATTCTCTCCTTCAAATGATGAACTAAAATACAAATAATAAAAAAGTTTATCTAGTAAGTAGCCATGTAATCTAATTAATCCCTGAAAATAAGGAAAATGGTACACAAAACAATCATCAAAATTACAAATTAGATTTTCATAAGATCACTTTCTAAATTTTAAAATCAAACAATCTTGCCTCACCTTCATTTTATTCCTTGCCACACTGGCCACTTCTCCTCCTCCTCATCTAATCATTTCCAATTTTATTAAGCTAATAGAATTTTACGGATCTAGAACAACAAAAACCTATTCTAGTTTCACTAGGCCTAAATTAACCTTATTCTTAATCTTAATCCTCTCTCATTTCAATTTTAAGCCAAATCAACAAGATTAAGGAGACTTTTTATCGAAAGATTGAAATGCAAAATGTTAGATATCTCTAATGCATTTTAATAATAACAAAAAGGGTTAAAAGGTAATGAATCTTTAAAAGTACAGGCTTACAAAAGGTTTTTCAGAAACAATATTTTTGCATATTTATGTCACATTCAGAAGCTTATTAAGAAGTTTCAAACTATTTGAAAATAGACTATTCTGGAAAGTCTTCCTAGAAAGTGAACAAGTCAAATAAAGCTAAGATCACAATTACTCCTTTAAAGGAGAAACCCAAGAAAAGGTATACAATTAAAGGTAAAATTCTTTCAATCAAAGACTCGTTTTATTTAGACTCTGAATACTTTGAGAAGAATGGCTTTTATTAGAAAGATTATTTAGATAGATTGGGTTTAAGTGGACTAACTGATTTACGTGGAGTAATATATGGAGATTTAATTAATGAGTTTTATAGAAAACTTAATAGTAAACATCAAGAAGTGTGTAAATCAACTGTGCTAAGATAGAGGATAGAAATCACTAAGAAGGATATTCTAAAATGTTGTGGCATTAAAGAATTCAATAATGATGAAAGCATAAGACACTTGACAAAAGAACAAGTATTTACTTAATTGAATGATGGAATTGATTTGGGAAGAGGAAGAGATATTTTTAGTATAGAGTTTGAGTTGTTAATAAGAATTCTTCACAAGTTTGTTAACTCTTTTATACTACCAAGGAAAGGTAGTGCAACCTCAGTGACTAAGGAAGATGCATTGGTGATATTGGCAATGTTAGGCAAGAAATAAGTAGATGTGAGACCATATGGAAATTTGTTAATGGCCATTTTTAGTTTTAAAAGGCCAAAATTTCCAAGAGAGACAAATTGTCCCTTTTCTCCTATTAAGCTTAGTAAGAGAATCTTTAAGATGATGGGAATTTATGTGAATGACAAACTGTGGCATTCACATAATGGGGGAATATTTGTTTATCCTTCAAATCTGAAAAGCAAGGTCATTATCATTGAGGAAAAAGGAGTTAGTAAGAAAAGGAAGAGAGGAAAGGAGCTAGCTGAGAAGGAACCAAAAAAGAAAGGAAAGCTGATTAGAAGGTTAGGTGGTATTGAGTTTAGAGAACCTACTACAACGATTTCAAAAGGAGATTCAAATAGTTCTGAATGCCACCTAGTTTAATATAAACAAGGAGAGAGCTCAGTTTTTGTGAAATAGCTCTCTGAAGGAATCAAAGATGCTATAGAGAAGGTTGTCAAGGATCAAATGATTAGCATGAAAGACTTATTCAAGGCTTGGATTAAGGAGTCTGTCCTATAAACCAATCCTTCTAACCAAGCATATAATTCTATTGATCCTGAATCTCTTGTACAGTACCAAACCTCTGAACCATCTAAACCTGCATCTGAACCTTTTTTTTTTTCTACCAAGAAGCATTTGAACCTTTTTTTCACTCCAAAGAACCATCTGTTCCTGTTTCAGATACTCTTGTCACACCATTAGGACTTGATCCTTCCTCTCAACCAATTGATCAGAATGTACTCAGCCCTATTCCAACTTTAGAAAAGACTCTAGTCATTTCACCACAATTCCCTAAAAAGACACTTCTCTACTTGCTCCAATCCAGACTACACCACCATCTGATAAAGACCAAGAACCTACTTCACTTGTGGTGATAGCTTCTGAAACAATTTCTAATCCTATCAAAGTTCTTCCTTCATACTTTGGCAAATTCAAGTTGTATGCTAGGAAGAAAACAAAAAGATCTAAAAAATGATTGCTTTTATGTTTTTCTTTATCTTGTCTTGTTTGTCCATCTATGGACTTACTAATTCTATTTCTGAACTTAGTTATGTCACTTCCTTAATCAATGCAGTTTAATCTCTTATGTCATTGCAATTTCTATACTTGATATTTTGTTTATCATATTCAAACTTACATATTTTATAAAGATTAAAGGAGAGTTTATTTATAATGATAACAAAAAAGGGGGAGAGAAAAACCATAATCAGTCACACCCATAATACACTACGTTGGATAAACACCGCATGATGCATGAATATATGATTGTGAATATAATATATATATTTTTTTTTGTGATCTGGTTTTATAATAATGTTTTTATTATCATTAAAAAAGGGGAGAATATTAAATATCTCTTATACATTTTAATGATAACAAAAAGGTTTAAAATCTAATGAATCTTTAAGAGTGCAGACTTACAAAAGGTTCTTTAGAAACTATATTTTCACATATTTAAGTCACATTCAAAAGATTATTTAGAAACTTCACACTATTTGAAAATAGACTATTCTAGAACATCTTTAGAAAGTGTTACAGAAGCTCTTATAAAAAAAATTGGTACAGCTCTTCAGAAGCTTATTTAGAGATTTTTAAGAAAAGAAGGCTAATACTCTTTAAAAGGTAGGGTTTAGAAAAATTACATGGAATATTAATTTTAATCAGATTCAGATTATTTAAGCCTTAGCTCTACTAGATAAAGTGTATTAAGAAAATACATTTAATCCCGTTTCACTTAAGATAGAATTATGATTCATGGGGATTTATTTTAAGAGAAAATATATTTGGATAAATTAAGATATGCATAAAAATGGATAAGAATAAGGTTGATTTGGATTTTGTAGGTTTTTAAATCTTGAACACAAGGCTTATCTAGAAATAGTTAACGAAAGTTGATCTTTTCAAATTCAAAATAGAAGCTTATTTGGTGGTTACGAATTAAAGAATATCTGATCTAAAAAGATGAGGAGAGTTATTTTTTAAATTCAAAAGATCAAGATCCTCTCCAAAAATATTCAAGGAATTGTCTTAAATAACTAACAATTAGATAAAAGATAATCTTCAGATTTTTAATCGTTGGAAAAACTCAATATAAAAGGAAAAAGAATTCAAAATGTTACGTAATACAACTTTGAAGAATTATTATCATTGCATAAAAAATCTTGATCAATTTTTACCTTCTGAAAAGTTTCAGAAATTTATTCAGATACTTCTTTAGAGAGTTACACCGAATCAAAGTTTTACAACAAGTATTATTTCTTTCAATTACAAAATTGTTTAAGAATTGTATTCTTTGCTCTCACTTGTAATCTTTAGACTTTATTGTGGAGAGAAGTCGATTGTACTCTGTAAATTTGTATCAGTCTAGATTGTTGAGAGGCTAAATAGGTAAAATAGAGTATTGTAAAGTCATTGTAATGAATGATTGTAATTTATTTGTGATTTGATTTAGTAGATTAAGTGGAACGACACCAATGAAGTAGACCAGAACATGGCACCGGTGAAGTTGACCGAGTTCCCAGTTATGGAGCCGGAAGAGAGCAGTAGGCAGAAAGCCACAACTCTATAAAATCTTTGCTTGATTTTCTCCTTCCTTACACTCTTTTAATTTTGTTTATTATTTGTTATATATTGAATCATTAAATTATTACTGTTCACTATTATAAGCTATTAACATGGGTAACTTCATTTTTAACAAATGTTTCCAAAAATTTAAAGATATCAATTCACACAACCCTACCCCACCCCACCCCACTCCCCCCTTCTTGATATCTTATACAGGACCAACACAAAATAATTTGGAGTTAAAAGGATCAAGTGAAGACTTAAGTAGGATCTCACAGCTGGAGAAAGAGATTTCATCATAAATAAGATCCTTTCAACCTTAAATTTAGGACTAAATCTTCTTATTACATAAAAAATGTTAATTATACGATCAAAAGCTCTAAGTTGAATGCATGATTTAACCTAGATATGATTGTGTGAATGATTTTTAATCTTTATATTTTTTAAAACTTCATTGAAAATTCTTGATGATTTGTATAAACCGTACTACTAAATTTTGTTTAACTATGTAAGATCACAAAATTATGTAACCTTTTGAAATTATTATCTCAACCTTTATCATTTGAAATAAATGATTAACTGTAGTATATTGATAATGAGTATGCATATGATGAGTTAGTACTTAAATCTTGTTACATTTTGTACAATCTCAATAGATCTAGTGGAAATTAATTAAATCGAGTAATTTTGTAAATAGAAAAGTAGGTGGTTTTGATGCACTATGCTTGAATTGAAACATATACGTGCTTATAAAATCAATTAACAAAGGAAGACACCGCTACAAAAGACAACTAGACTTATACTAACCATGCATCTACATTTGATCATGTTAAGAGGAAACTCTATTGATTTTTTCAAATGTGTTTGGATCTATCTCAAAGATTTGTTAGACGTATCAATGTTGAAAGCTAAGAATGATTTATTTCAAGAAGCTATCCAAATAATTCCTTCAATAGAGTTATACAAATCAATAAGTCCATAATACCTACTTATATATTTTATTTTGACTATCTTCTTTACCTTTTATTTTAATTACAATTATACCCTTAATCTAGGGTTAACTAATGTAAACAATTATTCTAAGCATTTTAATAATCGCTTAATGATCCAATGGATTCCCTTTTATTCTTGCTCTTATCAATCCTATATTATGGCATGTTAATTAGATTTATGTATTAAATTGAGTGAGTATAGTATGATCTTTTTATGGTCCATTAAAGGGAGTGGATTATAATATTTGTCTCTTAAACACTAAAAATATAAATAGCTTGTTTGCTTCTTTTGATTATGCTTATACTATTAGGTACATTACATTACCCCCTATACCCCTAATCAATCAGCCTACTCCTTTAATTCGATTGAGTGGTCAATTAGAGACTTGATATAAATTAAGCTTAAAATCAAGTCTATGGAATAAAAACAAAGTATTAGCCTAAAAATTTAATTTTTGAGTATGTATAGGTATTAACTTATCATATGTTGAATGTAAGTGCTTATTATAAATTCAATATTTATTCAAACTTAGAGTCAATTCTAGGTGTAATGATTTTGCAGGTAGGTTAAATAAAATGTGTTAATAAATGCACGTATTATGAATAACATATGAGAGATTTATGGATGGCCAATCATAGACTAGGTTTTTATGGTCTTAAAGAGAGAGGCATTAGGATGATGTCATTAATTATGCGTTTAGACCATGATCTATAGTTTGGCAGGTCTATATGATGTAATTAGGATCAATATAAGTCAATTAAGTAGAAATAGAGTTACAATGGGGCTAATGGATTGAATGAGATATTGATTTGAATGTTGTATTTAGATTATACTCTTAATGGCATAATAAGAAAGATGAGTTTAATATGAGACAATTTTATTGTGGATGGCAGTATGGACTTGACTCGTTTCTCTTAAGTGCTATTGCAGTGACGTGCATTGGATAATGTTATGTAAATTTATGTCATGTAAGATTTAGCTCATGTTGATCGAAGTTTGAGTTACCCTAATTCTTGAGATATAAGATTATGTTGTTTTTTACACTTTATAGTACAATTCAATAAATCTTGTTTGCAATTAATAAAGCTTATGTCAATGTAGCACGTATTTGTGCATGTGATGCAATGGCTACGTGTATCAGGTTTTATAATTCACTTAGTTGGGGGTTGTCCTTTTAGGTGATGAGTATGATGTAACCATTGGAACAAGAACAATAGTAGTGCTATCACATTTGACAATTATAGAATATGTGTAGAATAAGATTAAATTTAGGCTATTAATACTTCTTTAATAGTATGTATTTTCTTTGGAGATTAAAGTTTATTAACAAAAAGAGTTATTATAAAAAGTAGTTAAATTATTATATGAGTTGAAAGGGCTATTCATGTAATTATGGATCTAATAGTATGTTTCGAACCTTTCATATTCTTATTAAAAATAAGAATATGCAATGGGTTAAATATGTCTTATGGTTTTAAGGCATGAAATTTGATTATGAACTCTCTAAAATGAAAAATTATAGTGTTTCTGATAATTTGACTTGACTCCATAATAACTAATTAATTTTTTTCTTTATAAGTTTAGATATGATTTTGTAAATGAGAAAGAAAACAAGAGTTATTCAAAAAGAACAAAAGAACGGATGTTGCTTAGTTTGTATATTTGTTTTGATTACTTACACAAATTTTTTGTCCAAATCTTTAGAAAAAAAAAAAAAAAGAACAACAAGTGGGAAACTAATAAGCAAATTGTGAGTTTAACTCATGGATTCACACTATGTTTGGTAAGTTTTAAGTAAAGTAAACTGAAAGAAATCAATATCCAAAAAATAAAAAAGAAAGAAAGAAAGAAAAGGAAACAATAGAAATATAATATTTACCATGTCTGGTTAATATAATATAAATAAAAAGAAGAGAAATAAAATAATGATTAGTCTAACTTACTATTTAACATAACCTGAAGTATTGTTCCCCTTCATTTTAAGGGACAATTCTAATTTCATAATTTTATAAAATTTCTATCTATTTCCTTTGATTTCTCTTCAAATTTGGAGAGAAATAAAAATGGCTCTAAAGTATAAATATTTCCACTCATTTTTGTCCATTTCATTTGATTTCCATTGCTCATCAAATAGCTAAACAAGTAATTTTCCATCTATTTTTATTAATTTCTTGGATTTTCATAATTTTCAGTCCTTCCAAACACAATATCAACTAAGTATCTAAGTCACAAGTTAAACTTCAAATTTGATTATGTAATTCACAATTGTGAGCTTAATATACAATATTAATTAAGACGAGTAACCAAGCATGAATTCTGTTTAACTCATAATTGCATCTCAAATTTGTAAATTTTATCTTAAACTTATAATCTTAATATTTAGCTTAAAATATGATTTTAACATACAATATTTTGGAAAGGAAAAAAAAAGGTGTATAATACGGAAGGTCATTTTGGTAATTAGATTTTTTTTTTACCTAATCTAATGCCATGAACCAATTAAATAAGCTAGTGATGGACCTAAGAAATTATGGCCCAATCAAACACATTTTAGAGAGATATGGCTTTGTAGGCTTGAAACAGAAATTGCTAAACTTGTTAGTTTGCTCTCTACCTTACTCAATTGACTCGTACGTTAAAAAATATGCTTGAAAAAAGTATTTTTAACCCTGTTTGAACATTATTTGGCCTCAAACAAGCTATTTGAACTAAATTAAGAGTCATGGGCTTAGTTTAATATGAATGGACTTCTTTTTTTTTTTATCATAAGCTATTAGGCTTATCCAAGCCTACATTAAAATTAAAGCCTAAGCTATAGTCCAAATAAGAAAAAAAGAAGTAAATCTTGGCCATTAGATCATCCAAAGCTATCCAATAGCTATTGACAAGATCAAATTATCCATCTTAGAGTAGTTTAATTAATGAGATTAATATCCAAAATATATAAATAAGAGTGTCATTATTTCATTTGAGACATTTAGAATTTTGGCTAACTTGAGACAAATTTTTGGACTCTACTGAAGTCACTTTGTAGAAGATTAAATTTGCTACTTAGTGAAGAACATATCAATGACATCTAATAACACAAAATTCAATCTTCTGCACGTGCGCACATAGTGATTGAGTTCACTTATTCCTCCTCATACTTATCTCTCCATTACATGTATATATATGTAATCAGATCAAGTGATCTTCAAAATCAATCATCATGTATGTTGCACGTGATTGATTATCAATAGCAACCTTACTTACATATAATATGTGGTCAAATGGAATTAATGAAATTCACGAGTTAAATGATGAATTTTAGGAGTGTTATTTTGTAAAGTCAATTTTCATGTAAGCTATTTCTTTAAATATTATCTAAGGTCATGTTTATCACATATGTTTGATACATATTCCTATGCTAAATACCTTACTTTTATTGATAAAGCATAAGTATATTGGAGTCTTTAACTCCACTAAGGTATCAAAATAAGTATCGGTGCTTTGTATATATTCTCATGCTAAGTATTCATCTTTTAAAAAATATTTCATATATTGGATTAAAAGATAATGAACATGGGGCTTACAAAAGATTTAAAAATTGTTAAATAACTCTAGTGTAAGCATTGGTAAAGTAGAGAGTTACTTTTAAAGGAGAGTTATTTAGAATGTCGATGTACCACTTTAAGTACCTTCTTAGGTTCCTTATTGATAAATATGTTATAAGAGGTCATAAAGTATTTTGAAACTAAGGATGTAAATGGGCAAGTCGTAATAAGGTACTCAATTCACTTGCCCGGTTAAAAACCTTATAGGTTACTATTCGATAGAGTTTTAGGACATGTATTAAGATATGTTTAAAAACTCATAAGGGTAATAGGATGAGTTTTGAGATTTAAGAAAAACCTATTGTGTTACCCAATAAAAATAATATATAAATAATATAATATCAACTAAATAAAAAGTAAAGTTACTAAAATATCTATCATTATCTTAGATTCCTAACCCTAGTTCTTTTTTCAATCTCCATCTACCTCTCCATGTATCAATTCTCTTTTTTTTTTTCATATTTTAGTGTTCTATAAAAATATTATAAATGAAGTATGGTATCTTTTCA
The DNA here is from genome assembly GCA_024138005.1 of Lumnitzera racemosa. NCBI lineage: Eukaryota > Viridiplantae > Streptophyta > Magnoliopsida > Myrtales > Combretaceae > Lumnitzera > Lumnitzera racemosa. The sequence goes on from JAMXBC010000005.1 coordinate 36,265,433, forward strand.
TAGCTTCTCCTCTAATATGTCTTTATTGAGTTGCGTATATTCTATAAATATAAATAATACAAATCGATTTCTGATGCAATGAAAAATAAGGTAAAAGATAGTTTTTTTTTTTTAAAAAAAGAGTTTTGTGGGTCAAGAAATAGATACTCGATTAGGATAATGAGATGAGTTTGGGTTTTGGGCATAAATTTTATAAGATTTTGAGATGAATTCGAAAACTTTATTAAGATAGCAATTTAACCCGCGGTATTTATATCTCCATTTGAATAAGAAATAAGTGAGTAGCGAGAGTACAAGGAACAGTAGTATCGACCACCAGGACACTAACAACAACAATAATATATTTGTATGTATATATAAACATTATTTCCAATAACTAGCATGAGCCTATATTGATGAAACTGTCGCTTTGTTGTCCAAAGTTAATCCCTTCAAATGACAGGGCTCCTACGGCGTCCCAAAGCAAACGCTCGACACACTTTCACAGAATAACTCTGAAATTGTCTCTCATTCTCAATCCTCCAAAACCCTAATTACCATCTCTCACTCACATACTCTCCAATGGAACCCGAAGACGAGATCTACGAGAATGGAACCTCCACCACTACCAACGCCACAACCACCACCGACCCTTCCTCCTCTTCCACCTCCCACAACCGCCCCGTAATCAGTGGCGAGCTGCTCGATATCGAAGCCTATGCTAGTCTATACAAGGACCGAACGAAAATTACTCGTCTCTTATTCATCGCGGACCACTGCAACAATGAATCGATGCAGCTAGAAGCGTTGCGAATGGCTTATGATGAGATCAAGAAAGGAGAGAACACGCAGTTGTTTAGGGAAGTAGTGGAGAAGATTGGAGGGAGGTTAGGGGATAAGTATGGGATGGATAGTGTTTGGTGTGAGACTGTGGATCGGAGAACAGAACAGAAGAAGGAGAAATTGGACAATGAACTTAATTCGTATCGTGTATGTGGATTTTGATTTATTTATGTGTTTGATTGATGAAATTTTGTTTTAATTTTTTTTCCCACTAGATAATTGTTATTATGGCTTGGTTTGCTGAATATAGAAACCCTAACCCTAGCTTAACCCTATGTATGTATGATTGTGTCGGAAAGTGATTGAAGAGGCTCACCTCGTGCATGAAGAGCTTCCGGTTACTACTAAGTAAGGGAGCATTTGTATGTATCATTACCTTTATATTTGCAAAGAGACTAATCGCTTTTCTCAAACCCGTGCTGAACCTTAATCTACACGTTGAGAGACGAGATGTTTCTGTACCCATAGGGTGTCTCTTTCCATTCCGGTCTTGTATAAAGAACATCTCATATGTATTCTAAATGTTTTCGTTTTCTTTCACACATGAGTTCACGTGATTAGAGAGGTCAAGGACCGGGGCACCATCTGGAAAATGACAAATCTATTTTGCATTGTGCTGAGGCTGGGTTTTGTGTGATTGTGATGGAAAATGAGTGGAAAATTGGAATCATTAAGGATGGACCTTTTTGAGCGCTAGTAAATTGGTTCTTTCACATCGTAGGTTAAATTATGAGTGTTCCAATACCACGATGAAGACTAACTTTTGTGAGTTGAATGAAAATTTGAATGTCGAAATCTAAGAAGATGAAAAATTTTGCTGGATGAATTGCGGGAAACTTCCTATATCAAAATAACTATGTCTTGCATGATCCTTGACCTCTAGTAGTAACTTAATCGTTGAGGCAAGGCTCTTCTGGATGTGATCATGTTGGAATTATGGGTAAAAATTTTGGATCTTTTGTGATGGTGGATATCTTCTGGTGTTTGTAAATTGTTTCTTTTGCATTGGAGCTCAAACTATGAATGTTGTTAATCTCATGAAGATGGCTAGCTTTGTGATTTCAATTAATGAATGCTATAAGAGTGAAAATTTTGGCTAGTTGAATTGTATGAAGCTACCGTATTAAAATTAGTATATCAGGTGTTGTCAAGAATTCTGGCTATGTGAAATGTATTATTGAATATAATGAGATTATAGGATGTGCTTTGAAGAAGAGGGAAATGACTGAAAAAATGAAACATGGACCCTCGATGCAAGAGGCTGTGAGTGAAGTTTGGAGCAGAGAAGGGGGAAACTGGATAGTGGGTTGAATTTGTAATTTGTTTTAAGAATATGATTCTTAGACTTGTATATTAATTCCTGCATATGGGTGGATTCTTATGTGGTTTGTGATGATTTAATTAGAAATAAGAGGAATATTGCTGCCCTTTTCCTGCATAATCTTTCTGTCCATATATTTTTGGGTAACTCCTTTTGATGTGTATTTGTATTAGTATATATTGCCTTTTAGGCCTACCAATCGGTGCAACTGAGATAGTCGTGTGTATTGACAAGAATTCCGGCTACATGAATGTGTTTTTGAGCAACAAGTAGATTAGAGAAAGTGTGCTTGTAAGATAAAGGAAATGATTGACAATATGAGCAAGGTTGCTTGGTGTGAGATGGAGGATTGGGGAGTGGAGCAAATAGAAACAGAAATTGTATAATTGCTGAATTCAAACAGCATTTTCTGATCATATATGTTAAATCTTATCAAAAAGGTCTTTATTTGATTTATGGTTGTTCTTTAAATCTTTATTTTGCTTGAAAGTTGAAACCTAGATAAGGATGTAGTAAGGTGGTTCCCAAATAATACAAGGAACAAAATTTAAAATAGAAAGCTTACCATAATTTGTCTCAATGTGAGCACTATTATTAGTTTGAGTATGAGCAAAAGGCTTGTATCAATGATTTTGTTTGGTTGATAAGACACGAGAGGGAATAATTGTTAGGCTTGAATCTTAGTAGAAACTTTAAAAGAGAAAGGCTTTACACTCTGGGGGCAAAAATAAAATATAAGGAGTTTGAGTTTAGTGATAAGAGAATGATGAGTGTATCCTTTGTGAAAGTGAGGGAAATATAAATATCTTCAAGTGATATTTTGAAGTATTAAATGCTACACAAGGATTTTACTGAAAAAAATTGCTACTCAAGGATGGAGGAATAGATAAAGATGTTGCTTATGGATTTCAAGCAGGGTTTTTAAAGTGACAGGTGCATGAGGAATTCCATGTGACCTTAAGGTGCTTATCAAATTTGAAGGTAAGTTCTGGCAAACGGCTAGAAGACTTTTAATTGTAATGCTTTATTGGTGGGCAATAAACTGTGGAGATGAGAAAAATGAGAGTAGTAGAGATGAGAATGTTAGATAGATTTGCGGTCACACAAGAATGGATAAAGTAAGAAATGAGTGTTTTAAAAAGGTTAGAATAGTACCCATAAATGATAAAATGAGAGAACTATGGTTGAGATGAATTGGCCATGTTTATATACATGCTTTAAGCATACCCGTTAGGTTTGCAACATTTGAGAGGATAATAACATTTAAAAGAAAAGGTGGAGGAGACAAAAATGACATGGATAAAGCGATAAAAATTGCATAACATATTAATGAAGATAGGGTTCATAATGAAATGCGATGGTAGAAGCAGATCCATGTAGTGGATCCCACGTAGTGGGTTTAAGGCTCAATTGTTTGAGTACATGGCTTTTACCAGACCATGCAAGTGAAATACTTTCACTGTCCTATTTGTCAGGGCAGCCTGACCTTCCATACTAGGGCTTCTACTCCAGCTTTCTAGCTACCAGAACAGCAATGCAACATCTTACCAAACAAATCTCTAGTTGCATCAAATTATTTCAAGTTTCACCTCCGCACTTTGGACTGTAAAATAAGTGGAGGATTGATTTGTGTGTTACTAGTCTTATTGTTGGTTCAATGCATTTCATGTTAGAGTAAAAATCTTCTCTATCCTTCGTTTTTCAGCCATCCAGGAAAATTTATACACAGGTTAAGAAGTAGATTATTCTTCCTCTAGTTTTCTCTTCTGCGCTTGTTTATTTTCTAAAGCAGTCACCTTTTTTCATTTGTGTCTTACTAAGATATCCTCTTTGCAGACAAATTTGATCAAAGAAAGTGTAAGGATGGGATTTAATGACTTTGGTGACTTTCACTATGCTCACGGAGCACTTGGAGATGCCTTCAAGAGCTATGTCCGTACACGGGACTATTGCACTACTTCAAAACACGTTGTTAGCATGTGCATGAATGCTATACTAGTGAGCATTGGAATTGGTCAGTTCACTCATGTTACAAGTTATGTTGGCAAAGCAGAGCAAACACCAGATGCCCTGGACCCAATAACAATTGCCAAACTTCGTTGTGCTGGGGGCTTGGCTCATCTAGAGGCTAAGAAGTATAAGCTTGCTGCTAGAAAGGTAGGCAAGTGCAGCTATGCTTCTCTATTTGTATATATTTTTTGGGTCCCTTGTAGTTTTAGTTTGCATAAATGGCACAGCTATGTATGGTTGATTCTTTTAATGCTTTTGGTCCCTAAACAGTTGCAAGTTTTCACTAAACGTTTCTTTTTCCGGTGTTGCCTGTTTGCAATTAATTGAAAATGTGCCATTCCGTAGAATGATCATGGATATTTTTAGGGACTGCTGGGTTTCACTTTGAAATTCTTGGATCAAATTACCTTGATACCTGACTACTTATCCTTTCAAATTCAATGAGGATGATCTTGTTTATTTTTCTTTTTGCGGTCTCCTTGCAGTTTCTGGAAACAGGTCATGAGTTAGGAAATAACTACAATGAAGTCATTGCACCTCAAGATGTTGCCACATATGGGGGACTTTGTGCACTTGCCAGTTTTGACCGGGCAGAACTAAAGGCACATACCTGCCATCTCTGGTTCCATATGCTTAATGGGTTTCTAAATTTTCAATGGATATTTAAAATCACAATTGAATATGTTTTTATGGCAGAGTAAAGTCATTGACAATGTAAGCTTCCGAAATTTCCTGGAGCTGGTTCCTGAAGTGAGAGAGTTGATAAATGATTTCTACTCAAGGTACCTGAGGCTTCTTAAACTATGGCTTGTGTTCTCAGAAATTGTTAATCTCTTCCCATTTTAAGTAGGATTTGAAATGCAAATTCAGCACTTGAATATCTTGTTTTAGTAGCTTCTCATTCATGCACCAATCTGTATGCCTCTTTCTAAATATGCTTGTAATGCATTTTTCTTTTTGTGCAGCCATTACGCATCATGCCTGGAGTATCTTGGCAATCTAAAGGCTAATTTGTTGCTTGACATTCATTTGCATGATCATGTAGAGACACTTTATGATCAGATCCGGCACAAAGCTCTTATCCAATATACCCACCCATTTGTTTCTGTTGATTTAAGAATGATGGCTAATGCTTTTAAAACCACTGTTGCTGGGCTTGAAAAGGAGCTTGAGGCATTGATTACCGATAATCAAATACAGGTATTGTCTTCCCCAACACCGCCGCCCCTCTCCTCTCCTCCCCCCCCCCCCCCCCCCCCCCCCCCCCCCCCCCCCCTCCCCTCCCCCTCCTTATGCTCAGATATGTATGGATTTATTGTTATGCCAATGGTTATGGATGTATTTGTTGCTTGCCACCTACTTTGCACTTTGGTCTGTCTTATTTTATATTGTTGGTTGTCTAATTTATTGCATCATTATATAATCTTTAATTCCATCCAATTTGCTGTTATGTTTGAATGCAGGCTCGAATTGACTCCCACAATAAGGTTCTTTATGCACGGCATGCTGACCAAAGAAAGGCTACTTTTCAAAGGGTGCTGCAGACCGGTAGTGAATTTGATCGAGATGTTAGAGCCATGCTGCTTCGAGCTAATCTGCTAAAGTATGATTACAATGCAAAGCAATCGAGGAAGCTCTGAGCTCCTTGTCAAACCAAGTCAATGAGGTATTCTTTAGAAGTCTTATGTATATTCATCTACTCTGGAGCGAGTTTCCATGAGGGAATTGAAAATCTCGAGTAGGAGCATATGGCTATCCATAGTTGCCAATTGCTCTGAGATGGCGGTATTATCATTCAGTCTTATTGTATTACTACATTCTTAAAAATGTATCTTCGTCTGGGTCATTTCCTATGTTCCAAGTTTCAAAGCACTGCATGCAGGTTTCACAGCCTTGAGCTCCCCATTTTGTTTTATAAAGTGGTGCTTGCATCATATATTCTACACATGAGACAGCATGTATTTGGGCAAGGTATGGAAAGGAAACATCTAGGGATATGGAAATTTTGTCCTCATGGTTTCTAGTTGCGGGAGAATTGTGGGTTGTGATGTTTGAAGACCTCTATTTATCTTTGGTTTTCTTCCATGTCTTTTATCTTATTTTATTTTCTTTTTTCAAAAGATCAACCTATAAAACTAGGTGGGGATGGTGATGCGGTGTGTTGTCATTCATTCTCTTTCGGCTATTTGGAGAGGTGATAAAAAACCCGTGTAGGATTTTGTTAATGCTTGTCTAAGATGTTTTATTAAATCCAATGTATACAAAAATCTCCCAATACATGCATTTTCATATAGTAATTGCCAATTTATAGAAAAAAGTTTGAGGGTAACTTTAACTTGTTGGATACAATTCAACAAGTCGATACAATTCAACCCATATTTATACGAGTATGTCTCGTCTGGTCTCTCGAGGCAGCAGTCGATACCAACTACAACGAAAGTCGCAGATGGTGCTCCCTTTTAGTTGGAAGGAGATGGGTAAAACTTGATTAGGCTCGTGTAGTTTGAAATTGTTTTACGCCTTCAAATGTGGAGGGAAAACATATGGTGAGGGCTTGAATTTTTATTAATGTACGTGTTGAAGGGTTTTGAGTTCGTAAATTTACTTTCTGTTTTTGGGCCTTTGTCCACTTACCGTTACAGCTGTATAACGTGGCAGCCGTTGGCACTTAATTTGCTGATAGATATGATTGGGTCCATAAGTTAGCCCAGTCGCTTGAATGAATGCTCAACTATTTCAATTCGTTTGCGTGAATGTTGCATATACAGCCCTTCCCTCTGATTGGAGTAAAATACCTATGTACACAGTGATGATGTGGGACGTGCCATTGGGAGTAAGTGGGTAGAGAATGGGAGGGGTATGGAGCCTTAGCTATTAGGTACAGATTTCTAAGCTTTTAAATCGGAATTTATTTTACAATATATTGGATTCAATTAATATCCTATAAAATGTGCGAGGTACTAGTAGAACACGTAAAAGTTTTTATTAACACTTCTATAATATAAAAAATTGGGGATAAATTGGTTAACAATTTATCATTTTTTTTAATTGTGCTTATAGTTAGTATGAGTTAATTTGGTAATGTATAACAATTTAATCATATGCTTTCCTAATCGATATTTGTCATGAAGTAAATTATGAGTCTGGTAATATAAGTCCAAAAAATTTTCCACTTTTAACTACTTAAGTTAATTTAAATTTTATAAATAATTGAATTTGTACAAAAATTATAGATAAAAATTACTTTAATCATATTTGAACTCTCTATATTGGATTCATCAATTTACTATGACAAAAACTGTTTATTTAATTAAATTGTAAGATAAAGTTGACTTAGAAAAAAAATAAAATAAGTATCTAATGCTTACTTTTTCGAAAGTAACTTTAGAATAATCATCTACATTCGTGTAGGAGCTTGTATAAAAAAAAAAAGTTGAAGCTATGCCATTTAAACTTTTGAATAATTAGTTTAATTTTGGCATATGTTATTGTTAGATTTTTGTTGGGTGTTTAAGGTTGGAAACTAGCAAATGTAATTTAAGAGAATCGCTAGATGTGATTTTGATGCAATCAATTTGATACTTAAGTTGGTTGGATATTTAAAAAAGAGAAAGTGTATGTTATTAGTGAGAGTGAAATAAGTTGGAATCTTTTACTGATAATCTTCACTTTAGTATTTACAGGTACAATGAGTAAGCTCTTTGTGGAAAGAGATCATGGAAAAAGGATTGCATCTTTTTGGGAGGGGGCACAAAGAGCTCTCTATGAAAGAAATGGAATAAGTGCCTATGTTTTGGTATAAGCGAGTTTCATAAGAAGAAGAAAGAGAAATCCTTACTTCCAGTAGTAGTTTTTTTAAAGATCTTTTCTTTGACTTTAGATCTTATGGAGAAGATCTTAGGAATAAGCATCTGTCAATGTGGACTTTTCTTATTTGAACAAATTGTTCCCATCTAATCCTTTTTTAAACCTATGGACTAGGCATAAGTGACAGACATAGGCTTAAGGGCTTAGTTTCCATGGGATTGTATAAAGATGAAAGCTTAGGAAATGTCTTCTATTAAGCTTAACCAAGCTCTTGAGAGCTTGATTTAGGCTTCGACGAGGTCATCCTTGAAACTAAGGGTATGTTTGAAAAATGATGAGGTTTTTCAAGCTCTAAAGAGATCTGTTTGAGTTTTATGAGCTCAGCTCATGCTTTAAGGAGGTCAACCTAAGTTTAGATGTTTACATCTAAAATAACCTATCAACACTTGCTACTGGATAAGTTGAATCAATAGTTAAGCAGCCTTGTCATGTTACTAACCTCACCTTTAAAGTTAGAGAGTTGGAACCTCCATTAAGGTGGGGTGATTGAGCACTTAAGTTGTCCAAACTGGATTAAACCTTGTTTTTTCAATGATTTTGAATAGGAGATAGCATAAGGTCTTAGCTAAGTTGGTATATTTAAGGATGTATCATGTAGTGAGACTTATAAGTTACTTTCGGCTTTTACCTTTCCCCTTCTCTTGATTAAGCTGTAAGCCTTTAATTATAGAGTTAGCTAAGTAGAGCAATTTGAATTTGTTTTTAGGAGTTAGATTCGAGATGTTGTGAAGACTTAATTAGATTTGTCTGTGTGCATTATCTTAAGCACATTAAACACATGGGATACACGTTAGTAGACTATTGGTGTAGTTAAGATCTTGCTTAGAGGATCTGAGCTATTTATTCCCTTAATGAGACACATAATGGGATCTTGTTGGGGCTTATTATGTTGGATGGCTTCCCGATAGTTGCGACTCGATTCTTATACATGCCTATAAATAGGCAAAACCTTATATGAATTACTTTCTCAACTTTACATAACTTAGGGTTTCTCTTCAAGAATTTGGATTATCCTTTAATTCTTTAACTTTCTTGTATTAAGTTTCCACCTTTCTTATAAATCTTTGATCCTTTAACCACATACTAGGTATGGATGTAATATCTTATGCTTCTTTTCACATAGTTGACGATGAAAGATTAGGAAAGTATGCTCATATCACAACTTCCTTCCCAACAATGATGGCTTCTAGACCTTTAAGGGAAATGCCTAGTACAACAATGTTGATGAGTAATAATGTGAACAAGATTAGTGATAGATTGGTAGCAATTAGAAGGTTTCCATGGGATGTTTACGTAAACGATGGACAGGATAGGAAACCTATAGTACCTCTATTTAGTGAAGTAAAGGTGAACAATGTATCTAATGGCGTGTGTAACAATCTTTTATATGAAGATTTTAATAGAATTTGTGCATATTCTGGTCAATTGTTCAATGGTTGAGTTTTAAATAAGCTTTTGAGAAGCATACAGGTTGCTTTGATCAGGGGAAAGTAGTTTTGCTTGTATTACAAGCACCTTGAATATAGGCTTTAGGATCACTTGAGAGTCTTTTAGAAGGAATTTTTTAACCATCATAAAGGGCACTTGAGTTAGCATCTTAGTTCCACTTAAGGCTCTATGTTGGAAGTTCAGCTGGAGACCTACTCCCAAATTGTTTAGGTACTTTTATTGGCTAAAGCACTCAAATGATAGTTAGATTATCTTACAAGCCAACTGTATGGAAAACTATAGGAAGCATTGACTTTGTCCATCAATCGGTAGAAGGAGAAGTTTTAGTGATTGAATCAAAGGTTGACATGGATTTCTATACAACTAGGGTTGAGTTGATCAAAGTGAATGCAATAAATTTAATGCCAAATGACAATGAGGTGACTAAGCATAATTTGGGAAAGACGAAGAAGAGAGGTCTATTTTTTAATGTCGAATGGGATGTATGCTGATTTCTAGGCATAGATGTGATTCTTAAGGAACAGGAGAACAAAAGAGATGGTAAAGGTATTAATTAAGATCTTTGCTATGTCGAGGTGGTCTTGCCACAAGAGAGCTAATTGTTAGTGACACTAGGAGAATTAGGTCCCTTAGGGGCTAGTCTCAGTAAGGTACCTTGTTTGATTTCTTTTTGTTGTCTGGCTTCTAACTTATGTCTATTGGTTTTGTAAAGATGAGGAAGTTTGAGACTTCTATTCTCAAGACAGCCACAGTAGAGGCCATAAAAGCCAAGGGAAGTAAAAACGTATCAATCAAGAAGAAAGTTCTATTGCTATTAGAGGAGAAACCTTTGTTGATTAATGAAGCCAAAGAGGTTGAGATTGCCCAACTTGGTGAAGATTCTCATTTGAAATGAAAGCTACAACTAGTGATGAACCAAGATGTTCGGCGGTTAAAGAAGCATCCTTTAGAGTAAGCTGTTGAGCAAACAAAGACTCAAATGGAGGATGTTATGCACATAATAAATAATGAACCTTAAGTGAGACTAAGCTAAATGGATGGGAGTGCAATCGCCTTGCTATGGGATGGAGCTTCAGCATGTAGTGGTGTGAACATGAGTTGTACATTAATTCTTAACGAGGAAGAGGAGGAGGGTATTAGAGAAATATGAGCTTTTATTAATTATATTCAAGCATAAAAGATATAGAGTTATAGCTCAACTGATAACCCTATGGGAGGCTTCATTGTTATTTATTCCAAAGGTCATAGCTCACTCTTGTTGCTCCATTTGCTACTACTTGGTTAGTTGGTCTTCTTCCTTTACTCTTTGTTGCATGTACTCTTTCATCTATCCGCACTTGATGGTATTTTGAATTGCATTTTTGAGTTCGTGACATTCGTCAATATTGTACCTTTTGTCTTGATGGAAGTTACAATAATTGTTCAATTTCACTTGGAGGGCTTACCTTTCATCTTCTTTCACCAAGGCTAAATTTCTTTATTTTTGATCTTTAAGAGCATTTGCCTTCGAGGTCAGTTGAGGGATGTGGTTTCGCTTGGATCAGATTATACACTTGCTTCATCCATTGTCTCCATCATGAGACGAACCTTTCTCATCTCTAGGACTGAACCGATCCTTTTTCTTGTTTTATGTTTAACTTGCATTGGTAGGACTTACTCGATGCCTTAATGATGTCTTTTATGCAAATGAACTTGGTAGACTTTTCATGAAATTCTTCAAAATTTTGTTGTTCCTTCTTCACTAGTGGCATGAAGAAGGCGCCAACGGTCTTCATACTAAGGATTGCAAGGTATAGAGTTATGCACGTATCTACATTCAGGAATTTAAGCATGGTGACATTGAATGCAAGAGATATAATCCCTAATGGACTCATCCGATCATTGCTTGATGAGGTTGAGCATAGATAAATCTTTGGTGGGCATCTTGTTTGCCAAGAAATGGTTTTAGAATTGTGAGATGAGTTCTTTAATGGTAGATATGGATTTTAGGTTTTGATTATTAAACTAGATCTAAGTAGCTTTTTTTTTTTTTTTTTTAATGTATACCTAGAAAGGCATTATAAGCAATTCTATTACTACAACTGTATAAGTTCATCATGGAGTGAAAATAAGTAATGTGGTCATTAAGATCGATTGTCCTATCATAAAACTCCATGATGAGGATCCTAGATTAGGGCAGCAACAACTCATCTTGAATCTCTTTGGTGAAAGGGAGATTGGCTAATAAAGAATGACTGGAAGAATCGTTCTTCTAGTATTTGAGGTTGATGACCACTATGATATACTCTTCAATCTCATCTAATTTCCTATCAGCTAAGGAATGATGGAGTTAGCTTTAGAAGGTGTAGTGTAGTTGCTACAACCTGGCGTTAAAGCATGGCTATGCATAGCAATTGGTGTTGCGAGCGAGACAATCGAAGTGTTATTCTCAACTATTAGTAGTAGTGGTGGAGCGTTATTGTTAAAGACCTTATCCTCAAGCTATAGAAGGATGTCTTGCTACTCTCTTTCATTAAGCTAAATTTTTGACTTTTTATTTTCTTCATATAACTTTTGACAAAGTTCCTCCAATAGAGCAAAATGCTTAAGAATGATTTGGTTAGTTGGTGGAGCTTGATTCTGAATTACGTTTCCAACATTTGGGCTGAGTTGTTGCTTAACTCCACTGGTGATGTCTTATTGGTTTAAATGCATTATATATGATTATTTGGCCATTCTGGTGATGGTTCTAAAGTAGATGGTGCCAAATGTTATTGTTAGGTTTTCATTGGGGTGGTTGAGGTTAGAGGTAACCTGTAAAACTAGCAAACATAGGGTAAGAGGACCATCAAATGTGGTGCCCCTTTTGATCGCATCAATACAAGAAAAAGATAAGGTAATGAATCATAAGTCCTTTCATATGCACTAATGTTTAGGGGCACGAGTCAACTTTCTTTGAGGAACTCGATTAACCCTTATCTAAATAAGAGAACTCTTAAACTCAATGTTTGGTTGCTTCAATACTTAAGTTAATAGGGCATTTAAGAAAGAGAGAGTAAGTGAGTAATACAAGTGAGAGAATGAAAGTTGGAATCCCTTACCCTTGATCTTCACTTGGTAGTTATAGAAATGGTGGGTGAGCTATTTGTAAAAATAGATCATGATCTTGAGATCTTCTCTTTGACTTCGAATCTTGTGGAGAAGATCTCGAGGAAAGGCATATACTAGCTAAGGAGTTTTCTTATTTGGCTAAATTATTCCCACTTAGTCTTCTTTTTAACCTATGGACTAAGCTTAAATAACATGGGCTTGAAGGCTTAGGTTCCATGGGATTAGAAGAGATATGTTGTCATGCTTCAAATATGAAGAGTCGTAATAGTCTCGCTGTGCAAACTAACCTATGATAAAAACTAACCTAAGATAGAAGCTAACCTCATAACTGCTACTGTAGATATAATCCACATAAGGTATACACGATTCAACCAGTTTGAAGCATCCATTTTGATACCTATGAATAATCAAACTTATAGTATAGCTTTCCACTTTACAAAATATCTATTCTATATAACCTATTGTCTCATAACATAATAGCGCTTACATAAGCATCTTACATCCAAAGTTATAATTTACAATTAGACTTTACAAAAAATAATAGGTTTTGCAGTCTGTTTACAATAAGTTAAGAAATTAGTGGGTATCCTAGGAAATTCTCAGTTAGTTTCCTCAAAACTCAAAAGAAAATCAAAAGCCTAGATTCAGATTCCTCATTCCTTACTTTCCTAACCAACAGCATACTAACCTAGGGGTGGTAGTATCTAAACATTATAATCTTGACTTGGTACTTATAAAAGAGTTTATTGGAATATGTGCACAACTAGCTCAGTAAGTGGGACAGAGTTCGAAGTGTATCATACAATTACATGCAAGGTTATTAATCACAATGAAATGTAATGCAACCAATCAATTGAAATATCGTATAATGTTATCTACTCCATTATGAGGTTAGAGAAATTACAATGGCTCCAACTTGGATTGAGGAGTTTCATTGCGACTCAAATCAGACAAACTCGAGCTTGTGCAATGGAGAATACCTTTCTCCCATAACTACCTTTGAACTACGACCCCTACCCTTGCCGTGACCTTCTCGTCTGTCACTTAGTTCGACTAAGGATGAGAAAATGACCATTTCAGCTATCCTCATCGAAGAGAGTTGATATTTAGCTTGACACTTCTAATCGTTTTTCTTAACGATTGTTATGCATATCCGATTTCGTTGCAGTCGAGTCATCATTAGTTATAATTAGGGGTGACCAAACGAGTTCACACAATATAAAAATGATGCAATCATGCAGAATAACATGCTAAGGAGTTCAACTCTTGTCACAGCTGAATACCAATCACACGTATGGTATGCGTACAAATAACTAATTATAACTAAAAAAAGAAGTACTCTTAAGTCTGTAGAGATTTTAATACAATATCTCAATATGTGATAAAGTTACAATCTCAACTTACTTGCTCAGATGCTCACTGTAGGAGACTCAAGTTGTCAACGGTCTGATCACTAGGAGATTCTATATGTACAAAACCCAAATGTAGTTTTCATAATAGTTACGAAAATATTAGAGTTCTATTTAAAACGGTTATATATATAAGTATATTATCATTTTTCTTATATAATAATATATAGTTTTATTATATAAATCAAGTTAAGTTAATAATTATTAATAATATACGTAATTATATTATTATATATAATATATCGTTTCGATTGTATCAAAATATATTTTTAATCAGTTGAATCACGTTTCAGTTACTGTAAAGTTATCGTAATACGTAAATTCTTGTAATATTATGAAGATATAGGTTATATTATATAGGATTGTTCGATTTTAGTAAAAATAGTATTGTTAGGTTCATACAGACTTGGCAACACATATTACGGATTGTATTTCTGAAGATGACTCTAAAAAGTAATTTTAGTTTCTAATATACATATGTGCTTCTATAACAATCATTATTTTATCACGTTCATTTTATATAAATAAGCTATATATTTCCTAAAATAGCTTAGTAACATATGCAATTTAAGGCCTTAACATATGAATACTAAATCAAAAAACAATTGACTTAGTTTGTGTAAAGTCATTACATTATTTAGCATAAAATAATATTTACGATATCACATTTTGACATTAGGAAAAGAAATTACATACTTGAAATTATTAATCAATTTGTCTTCAAAATAGTTATTAATTTTTGTCATAATTCACTACTTAAATTATCCTTCGTACTCCCATATAAATCCAACTACAAGAATGTCTTCAATGGAGGGTAGCTTTCCCTTATTCTTTTCGAGACTCCCAAGTTTAGGTATGTATATACATATATATAATATTAAAGATATTCATGTAATAACACAACTACCTAGATATGTACGTATATTTATGTTGCATGCCTTCAATGTTGTGCTCTCCATCCATTGTCCTAAATTTTGATGGTGGTTTTCTTTTATTAAGGCATTAGGAGGTGGTGGACATTTAATTGTCCATTGAGAATTCAAACAATATGTCAATATAATATAATGTATATATATATATGTATGTACAATTACTTACCACTTATTTTTGGTATATTGTGTCAATATTTGTATACAATATAAGTGAGCTCTAAATGTAATTAATTAAATGTTATTTATGGTTAAACATCTAATTTATACAATCACATTTAAAGTTCGAAATGTTATCATAAGAATTATATTTTACACAAACATTATGAGTTATCTACTTCATCATATATGTATCCAAAAGCACTTGTTGTAGATATTATTTGTATACGAGTAATAATATAAAATGTCAAATGATTTCATGATCATTTATACGTTAAGCTAGAGTTAAGACAAGACTTATCTTAGTTTTGCTCTTAACTTCTAAAGAAATTTGACTATAAGAGTATCATCAACGGTCTTCTTTTTTTCTTTCTTTCTTTTTTTTTTGTGGTGGAGAATATCTTATATACTTTTGTTGGAGTCTTCAAGTTAATTATAGACTAAACATTGAAAAATATATACATATATATATCACCCGTCCTCCGATTCCCTTATCATCCTATTGAGCTACATATATAAGCATTATTACTCGATAAAATATATAACATGTAAATATCCTAAGCTTAGTTGTAACTTTAGAAAAACACCTTTCTCACTTCTATTATGTTATGCTAATATATGATATGCAGCAGTGGGGAACTACTTGAAGACCACACAATTATGGTTGTGGATAATTTTACATGTGCAAGAGTTAAATGGCGACAAGAATATCAAGTGTAATACTATTCTCACAAATGCAAAATAAATAAAATAAAATATTAGCATTATATGGCAGTGAGAAAAACTTATTGAAAAAAGGTCTGGAATTACGACTATTACATATTGTTTTCATTGATGGTAATTCGGTTTAGTTTTATGTAACTCTTTAGGTGTAATTTTATGTTGATTTGACAAAAGTAAAAGCTTTATAATGCACTTCAAAATCAGTAGATTATCATATTATACATCTAAGCTCAATCTTATACTTTCAAGGTGATTAAGTTTTACTTGATAAACTTTTAACCTAAATGTAAAAGTTTAGGCTCAATCTAATAACTTTTCCCAAAGGTCTTAAATCTAGTCTTAATTGTCATGAATATAATTTTAGGAGCTCACATTTCCACCCCACTTAAGAATGTTTTCCCTAAAAACTTCAATTCTAAACATAATAATTACTTATTGATAAAAACTATTATTTATCTTTTTCTTTGAAGAGTTCTTAATAACGATTTTGCATCGTTGAAAGAAGTATAAAATGAGGTTAAAAAGAAAACATTGGTAATTACTTAATTTAATACATTTATAAACATTGGAGAGGGGGGCAAATTAGTTGTGACCATTCTAATGACCTTCTATGCTCTTCCAACGAATGGGTGTTGTTAACTAGCTTTAGGGGATTAGGTTACTTGGATTAATGGTTGCTTACATTAGTCTTGTCAATTAGCTACATATTCCTATGAGGGTTAGATTGCTCACTAAGATTTAAGAGAGGTTTTTTTTTTTTAATCTTTATTTGGTTTGTTCAAATCTTAAAATGATTTTGCGTGAATTTTGGTGTTAAGACAAGACTTGAGCTAACACAAAAAATTTAGAATGGATTTTTAAGTGGTTTTCTTTATACATCACTAGATAAATGTTGAGATTTTTAATGTACATTAGAAATCTTAGAATGGATATAAAGCATGAGATAGAAGCAGAGTGGATCTAAAGGGGACAGGGGGATAGTTAGGAGAGAGAGTTTTGGAGAGAATATGCTTGGATTTTAGCTTATATTTGGATGATATGAAGAGATCTCACTTGGATTTTGCTTGAATCATTTGGTCTTGCTAGATTATGTTAGGTCATTCATGATGCGAATGGAAGGTTATAAGACCCATGGGTAGGGAGCCTTTTACATGCGAGGAGAGGGGAAGAATAGTAGGTTAGGCTTGGGCTTAGTTTCCCTTAATTGGTCCAATTTAGGAGTTGGGCCTAGTTGGTTAATGTACCATGAAATTAGATGGAGTTACTTGAATACATGGTGACTTCTTGTTTACTAAATGAAGTAGGATAATTAATTTAGATATATTTTAAACACTTTTTAAGTTGTAAGCATTGAGATTTAGCCATAATCAAAGGTTTCCAAGCTTAGTGGGTCTAAACTTATATTTCAATTTTTTACTTTTTTATGTATGTAGTTGGATTTTATATGTGAAATCTCATGGTTAAGTGTCTCACATAGATTATAGAGGTTACGATATTAATCTATAAGGTTATAGTTATGAATACCTTATTAACATCCGCTCGAAACTTTTGGGCTAAGTGGTTAAAATGAGTCTATTAATATTTGTTGGCTTAACAATTTACTACTTTTGGTTTACAGTATTACAAATGGTATCAGAACAAATCTTTTGCCAATAGGTAGATGATTAAGATAAGGCTTTAATTTAGAGAAAAGGTTTAAGGAAGGCGAGGAGTGTCACTAGGGTGTAACTCCTTAAATGCTTGCAAGATAACCTATAGATAATAAGTAGTCTAAATTGTACATTGAAAAAAGGAAAAGATTTAGGCTCAATTGTAAGGTTTCATGACAAGAATGTTACATGTTTAAAGGGGTGGGGAGAGATTGTGAAACCCCATGGTTAAATATCTCATATAAATTGTGTAAGGTTGCGGTATTAGTTTGTAAGGTTGTGGTATTAGTTTGTAAGGTTATAGTTGTGAACACCTTGTCAATACAAGCTTGAAACTTTTGGGCTAAGTTGTTGAATGAACCCATTAATGTTTGTTACTTTGTTATTTACTGTTTTTGGCTTAAGGCGTTATTTATATATGAAAATCTTGAGTATTACAAGGTATTTTCATAGGGCAGGTATATAATACCTTAAAATTGCTCCCTAGATATCTAAGAGTATAAGTTCTAAGTAGGTATAGGGTATTGAGATATTGTACTATACTTGATTTTCAAAAAATTGGATCTAAAACCTACTCTACAACCTTTCATAATTATCTAAAACCTACTCGATCATATGAGGTATAGTTGGTTCTACAGACTGATAAGATTACCATTTATAGATGCCTCATTTTCGCCCCTTGTTTTCTTTTTTTTTTCTTTTAAATAAGGAAAAGGTTCTTAACATAAAAAAAAAAATACAAAATACAAAAAATAAAAAACACAGAAAATTAAAAAAAATTGAAAATTAGAAAAAAGGAGAGGAGATTACACAAAAAAAATAAATAAATAAAACAAAAATAGAAAAAATAGAGGTTTTAGGAAAATAGATTTAAATTTGAGTTAGGTTTAATGGATTTTAATTAGTTCGTTTCCCATTTGGGCAGCTCTTTATTTTAGGTGGTTATATAGCTTAAGTACAATTTATTTGTATTAAGTGTCTAAGTACGAGCTAACAACTTAACTGGTTAAGTACTTAATCTTGTAAAGGAAGGAAGTGTGAAGTTTTAGGTTCAAACCTCATCAGGCATATATATGCCTTTTTCTTTTCTTAACAATTGTTAGGAGCTATGTGTCATGTCAAGATATATAGTAGTATCTCGTTAGGCCACATAGCTGATGTGGCATTCATATGGTGCTAAGTCAACATCATCTCTTTCCTTTTGAATTTTTCGAGAAAACAAGCAAAAAAGAAAAGAAAATAGTTAGATTTTTAGAACTTGAAATTGGCCATTGATTCTTATCAAATCCTTATTCTTTTGGAGTAGATTTAATAAAATCTTGACTAATGGAGTATTAATATTGTTGAATCTCAAAACCATATTATTAAATCTCTTCAGATGAGGACTTGTTGAAGATTCATCAATATTTGTGTTTGATTTAAGTTAATCCAAAGCAAGCTATGAAGATTCACTTTGATTCTATAAAAGCTAATCCTACACTAATGACATGAAGGTGGAACTTAATCATCAAACATAGCTTACCGAACAACCCCTTCCCAACCCTTGTTGCACAGCAAACATATAGCAGTACCCAACATAGCACTCCTTCATACGACTCAACCCATCATTAGACCCCCTCTCTCTTTCATCCTTAGTAGTACTGTCCATAACCCAACCCATGGTTGACTTATTGCTACCCATGTACTATACTATGGTGCCTAAACTCAAAACAAAAACACTACACTCACAACCTACCACAGTGCCTCCTACTGCGCTCCAACACAACACCATACTACCGTACAACCATAACATTCAATCCTAATCGTAGCAGTAAGCAACTTACTATCTTTCTCACCCACTTCACAAGCCCCATGTGCATGACAACTCTCTTACTCGACCCTTCTCCCTTGACTAACCATTGATCGTGACCCACTTTCTCAAACCAACTCTCATAAGCACCATAACAATGTGTCAAACCTTAAAGAACCACTACTGCATGATCTATCCTCGTGTACCAACATCCATGAACAACACCCATCATTACATGTACACCTAAGAATTATCGGTGGCCAAACACAAAAGACACCAGAACCACCACCTACAACCATCGCACTATCATTAAAGCTCCTATTGCCAATCAAAATCTTAAGACGGTGTTGTTACCCGTTTGAATAGGTGTACAAAAATTGCTTAGAGACATTAACTTTAGGCCTTACTTCTTTCTTCACTAATCTAGACCACCTGCTTTGGACTGACTCGACCTAGACGAGCCATTGACCCAAATCCTCTTGACAAACCTATGTGTAAGTCTTTGAACCAAGTCCTGCCTCCGTCTTATTTTTATCCTTTCTCTTTATTGTTGATAATTTCCTTTATGTTATCTATTTTTTTTTTTAAAGCTTTATCACTTAGAAGAAGAATTGTTCAAGGAAAGAAAAAAATAATAATTTAATTGACTTTTTCAAAATTAGGATCTCTTTTAGAATTTTCAAAAAATAAAAACCCTAAATTAAGACTCTTTCCTAGTGTTTTTTTTTATAAATAAAATAAATGGATTAAAATGTAAAATCGATGAATTTTTAGAATTAAAACAAATTGACATACTAAAGTTTTCAAAACGAATTATGTAAAGTATGATCCCAATTAGAGGGTATGTAAGCACCTATGAGGCAATTTAAAATGGAATTTTTAAAATTTTCTTTTTGTAAATATTTTTTTGAAAATAAATTTAATTTTCTTTATTTATGAATAGAAAATTGTTGTTTTAGGGTATTTTGAAATATAAAACCAAATTTGGAAGGTTAAAAGTGATATCCATTAGGGTCCAATAGATTAGACCCCAAATCTAAAAAAAACCATTTTCAAAATTGGTTTTCATATGGTCTAGTGGTTAGGTTAAAATTGTTACATCTCGGCATAGTACAGAAAGTACCATTACACAAGAATACTTGTTTATACTCAACAAAAGTTCTATTTATAACTAAGGAACATTACAATAGAGTTCAGCTTTATACCCGTTTATATAAAAAGTACATCCATCAAACTTATCCAAACCTAAGATACAATATATATATATATATTTTATATATTAGATCCTTTATAGAAATAAGAACAAAATATTACAAAACTCCTTCAAAAGTGGCTGACTCCGTCTTAAGTGCTCTAAAAAAACTTTTCCTCCGTTGTTGATATTACTTTGTCACTTTTCTTCATAACTTGAGTATACAAAAGTATCTCCTCAACTCTCTGTGAGCTAAGTGAGAGTGGATAAAACAAAACAAAAAAATAAGCACAATACATATTCACCTAAATCAATACCATAAGATATTCAATTTCATAATCCAAGTTACCGATACAAACTATTTATGCAAAAAATTAGCGCCATGCTCATGCACGTGACATATATTGGTACTGATATCCCATACTTTTCTAATTCTTTATTCTGTTAGTTGACATACCCAGGCATCTGGATACTATGTCTAGGAACATAGGGCAATAAGGAGCTGCTTAAGAGTATGACCCCTAATGAGAAACCACGTACTATGATTTCAAAATCCAATATGTAGTTGGTCATACACCATAGCCAGAATAAGTTGAGCAATGCAGTTTTATATGTTTAAAAGCCAACTCATTAGTTTTGAGGTTTTTTGAAATTTGACCTATAGGTTCTTTCGTGCCATACCATGAATGCAGTGAATAGTGCAATAGCCCAATATCAGGCATGAATCTCAAGTTCTACATGATAAACAATAGGTCTACTTGCAGGAAAACAGAAATATCCACTTATCTGAGCTTGATACTGGTGTAAAATCCTAAGCTTCACGATCTGGTTTTTCCTTACTTATCATATCTAGGAAAGTACACACAAACCTTAAGTCAACTATGAGGCGATACTAAGTTTTTATGCGTTTTCACTATTGCATTTCTACACTTATTTCGATTGTATCCTATTAATTTCTTAATTGATTTTAATAAACTTTATATCGTTACAATAATTATTTTGAGTACTCTTAAGATATCTTAAGAATCATGATTAATTAATATTGTCAAATGTCCAAAAAAACGTTTTCATACTACCGATTCGACCGCACGTTAATATAACTTCATAATTAACTCAAATAAATCTTAAATCTAAATTAAAAATCCTAAAATTACTAATTTTCTGAGCTGGTTAGCATTCATTATGTACTCAAAACTACTAATCATCTACATATTTAACAAATATCATATTTTAATAATTACTATATCATATTTTAGGCTAATATATAGGTTTATATTATGAAAATACATAATAAATAGTATACGAGCCCGATTAATTCTACGAAAAATCCTATAGACTCACAAAAATATGTAGTTTAATTATTGATTATGAATCATACTAAACTAACTATTATCTATTTTTATGAAAATAGCTCTTTTAAGTTAAAATAGGTAAAAATCAAACAAATAGGTCAAGATAAAATTCAAGTGTCCCAAACATCATTATGAACTTCCAGAAATCATAATACATAAGGCTCATACTTTGCTTTTGTTAAAAACTAATTAATTTAATGAAATAGCGAAATTGTCAATTTTATCCAAAATAATTACAATAAATAGTAAACATAACTATTTTAAAAAATTCTTGTTACGACAATTAAATACATATATTAGGTATGTTACATGCAAATTTTCAACTTGAAAGAACATTATTTAGTATTTCTAAAATCTAATTCAATTTTCATCCAAATAAAGCCATTTCTTAAGGACCTTATATTTCTAATAATTATTTTACTAAAATAAAATTACTATCTTAATCTACAATAAAATAACATCAGAAAATCAAGTTTCATAATTAAATAACATCATTTACTATTTTTACAAAATTTACAAATTTTTAGCCAAAAATTTCGTTCACTTGAACCGGCCGCCTTCGGCTACTCTCCGGCCACCTAACTATTTCGAATCACTTCCTCTAGTGGTGCTTTCCTTGAACCCAAATGGCTACCACAACGGGACTTATAACTTTTTGAATCGACTTAATCAGATTCTGTGCTTTGTTTTTACTTTAATTTTCTTTTTTTTTCTAATTTTTTTGAAATTTTCTTGAGTGTTTTTTCTTTTATTTTTAGACTTCTAAAATGTTGTTTTTCTTTTATACACATGTCATTTTCTTAATTTTTCAATACATAAGATGTCATTTTCTTATTATTTTCCTTTTGACTCATTAATTCAAATTGATCATTGGTTGTCACATCATAGGATGACTCATCCTTTCAATTTTTTATTACTTTTCCATTTTTTTTTGTTAATTTACCTTATTTCAATAATAATTTATTATTATGTATGTGTATTTAGTACAAGTAATGTATATTCTATGTAAATACATGTATATTACATATAATTTATTATTTTAATAAGTTGAATAACTTATCTTTAATATCTCATTATATCTAAATGCTCAAATTTCATATTTTTGATATTTATCAACTTTGGCGATAAATTGATGTTTTCTTAAATTAATATTTTTATATAGTTTATTTTGATAAATTGACTTTAATTGAATTACTTCATCTAACTTTTCTAACATTACTATAATATTTGAAATTAAACGGATATCATAATTTGTCACCCTAAATTTAAGGATTTGGATCTTAGGGTAATCGTATGGGCTCGAAATTCTAAAGTATTATAAAAATCAATCCACTCACTTAGTTTTAATCTAATCATTTTCTTGACCTCAATCAGGTGGCGAATCTAATTTCTTTTCAAATTTAAAGAAAACTTATTTTTCTTAATTCTTAGTTAATGGTCTATCTTAAATGAGTATATGATTTAATGTAGATCGAGTTAAGAAAAATAAAAAATCGAAAAATTAGGCTCGATAGTTTGGTGACTCTGCTAGGGATATCAAGAGGGCAAGTCACTTAAATCTTCCAAAGTTAGGCTTGTTTTTTAAAATACCCAAGTTAGTTTCAAAATTTTTCATGTAAATATTTTTATTTGTACCAACCCATTTTGTTTTAGCTTACCTATAGGGTTTATTTGGGGGTCTTTCTTTTTTCGAATCATTTATGTGATAGACATGGTCAAAATTAGTCCATCCAAAGACTTTAAGAGGGGGCCTATTGTGTAAGTTTCAGATGTTGCGGGGTAATTACTTTCCACGGCTAATCAAGTTACTCTACTTAAGCTTTGATGTAATTAATGAATCGTTTTTTTTGAAAACGTATAAGGTCACAGAACTTAAGGATCTTTAGAACCACTTATATTGCATACATTCTTATCTAGTCGAATTAGTAGTTGTAATTAGTAGTAAGTGAACCTCAGCATCATCTTGTGGGTCATATGAAGGTTAGTGTCGATTTCTCTTAGGTAATGAGAACTAAATGAGTCCTTTGAAGTATCGAAGAAAATAGAATGGTAAGGTTAGTGAGTTGAATGCAGTAGCTGATGTGAAGTTGCTCGGAGAATATGACTCACCTACAAACACAACATGACTCAGTACTTCACTTGATGTAATGTATAAGCTAACACCAAGGTCCACCCACTACTAATCTTGAGCTATTCGACAATATTAGATAAGAGTGTATGAAAATGGACTTAGAGAGGAATATCTCATAAGAATAAGTGTATTTAATACTTGTATAGAATGTTATATAATTTCAGCTACAAGGAGAAGAGATTATTTATAGTAAGTCTTTAGGATAATGTTACAAATAAAGAAAATTATAAAAAGGTATCTATTAAAGAGATTCCTAGTATATGAGAAAAGGAGTAAATACGACAAATAATAAAGAGGGAAAAATAGTATAGTGTCAGGTGAAAGGACAAGCGGTAGTGAGATATTGGTTCCGTACTAGCAACAAATGTAAGCATTGCCGTATAAAGTAATAGAGATAGTAAGCTGAAGGGGCGGGACCGTTGTAAAGGGGATCTCATCACTTGGCAATTGGGGGGCTTTGGCACTTGGCACTTAGGCGTCGGCATTTGGTGGATAATGTTTAGTACTTGGAGTTTAACAAAGTAGGGTATGGCTAAGTTGAGCCCTTAAGGAATTCTTCCACCATTCTCCTGTAAATTGTGCCTCATCATTGGCAACCCGATCAAAGAGAATTCTTTAGGTAAGTGACTGAAGGCCTCAAAGGTGCATGCAGGTGAGAGGACTAGTAATCAGTAGTCCATCAAGTGAGTTATGGTGTATCATATCTACAACTTGTTGCTTTAGGGTTGCTACGATTCTATTTATCCCTCTCTGTTTTCTTTACTCAATAAAGGACCCATTACTTTCATAGTAAGCCTTAGTGATTATTCAGTTCCTAAGCACACCACTAAGTAACTTAGAGTTTTATGAGCACTGTGTATTTGCTTAGTAGAACCATATCAATTTTGCTGAAGTAGAACATAAGATTAAGGCATCTTTGAATTACACCCATTTTGATCTTTTAGGGCTTACTCCAATTGCTTTTTTAAGCAGTGTTATAATTTCCTTACATTCGTAGATGACTTTCCCAAGAAACTTTGGATCTAATTTCTACAAAATAAATCTAATCTTTTTCAAATCTTTAAAGGGTAGAAGAAAATGACTAAAAAGCAAATTAAAATGTTTGTGAAAAGGCTCATAATAGATAATGGCCTCAAATTTATACACATTAAATTTAATCATTATTTTGCTTGTCTTAGGATTGTTGGCCATAAGCCTATTGTCGTAAAATGAAGTTATAAAAAGGATGAATAGAACATTGTAAGAGAAGGTAAGGTGCATGTTTTCTAATGTTAGTCTAAATAAAGAATTATGAGTAGATGTAGTCTAGACTGCCTTTCATCTTGTAAACCATTCTCCTTATTTGGCACTTAATGGAAAGACTCCTCAACAGGTTTGGTCCATTATACCTAAGTATTCATATCTAAGAATATTTGTTTATCTTGCTTGTACTCATGAATGTGGAGAAGTTTGATTCTTACTCATTGAAATGTATTTTTATTAGGTATATCATAGGGATCAAGGGCTTCAATTTATATAATATGGAGATCTAGAACGGTATTACAACATTTCGAGGTTTAGTAACCTATGATCTAAAGTTAACCTAATAGTATACATAAAAAGTTAGAGGTACTTATCTTTATGACATGATTACCCAGTAGTTGATGTTCAATTTTAGGTCAAACTAAAAATCAAATAGATATTCTTAATACATCTAAGAATCCTTTAGTAGCCTGTGATAAACCAAGACGACAAATTAGACCACCAACTTGGTTTAATCATTTGGTAGCTTATGCTCTTGGTACATAGATGAGATTGAGTGTGATAATCCTATTTCCTATTAGGATGCTATTAGAGCCTTAGAATTTGATAAGTGGCTCATTGCCATGTAGGCACATGATAGCTTGTATCGCCTTTAATTGGTAAGAAAATAGTTGGCTATAAGTGGGCATTCGAGAAGAAAGGAGGAGCTAATCCCAATGGTACCCACTATATAATATACTTCGTAACAAAGGGCTATAGTTAGGTGGAAGGTATAGATTACAATTAATATTTTCTTACCTATTGTTAAGTATACAATCATTCATGTTCATTATTTGTTGTAGCTATGTAGAATATAAAACTTGAGCAAATAGATGTTAAGATAATATTTCTTGATGCCTAATGGTGATTTGGGGGAATAGATAGTATGAGTCAACTTGAGGGATTTATAATTGAAGGGAAGGAGGATCATGTTTGTTTGCTTAAAAAATTCCTTGTACAAACTTAAGAAATCCTCAAGGAAATGGTTAGTATAGGTGATTTGATGGCTTAATCAAGAGCATTAAGTTTGTTGGGAGTAGTTTGACATTTATCTCAACTTTCAAAACTCGCTAGTGGGTTTTCTATTTATTTGCTTTTGTTTGTTGGTGATATGTTGATAGTAGTGTTAGATATAGTGGAAATTTTAGGTATGGAAATTTATAGTACAGAGATTGGGGAAAGATGTAGTTGTCTCAACAACATTACATTTAGAAAGTTTTTGAGTATTTTAGCATGTCAGATGCGAAACTAGTCATCACATAATTAGTTGCTGATTTTAAACTTTCTACAATCACCTCGCAATAGTCTAAGAATGAATTTAGGTATATGACTAAAGTTCCTTACTTTAGCGCAGTAGGCAACTTAATGTACACAATTGTTTATATTCGTCTAGATTTGTCCTTTACATTGTTGTGAGTTAATACATAGGTAATCTTAGTAAACTTCATTTGCATTGAAGGATATTGATTTAGAGATATTTGAAAGGAGCTAGTGATGTATGTTGGAGTTTGGGAGGAGGGCCTACAAGGTATGTTGATTATGATTTCTCTTAGTGATTTGGATAGAAGATAATCTCTTATTGGTTATGTTTTCTTGCTAGGAGATTGTGTTGTGACCTAGAAGGCTTCATTGTAGCTAATTGTAACTTTATATACTATAGGGGCTAAATGTATGGTAGTGATTGAAGCGATTAAGAAGGAATTCTGGTTAAGGAGTTTATAATATGAGTTTAGATGTTCATTTATAGCACTAATACATTTTGTAATAGTCATAGTATAATCTATCTCAATAAGGATCCCATACATCATGAGCATACTAAACATATTGATGTGTATTATCATTTTATTAAGGATACTGTGAATAGGCGTGATACTCAAGTGAAAAAGTTTAGTACCTATAGTTATCCAATAGGCATGTTAATGAAGATGCATATTAGTGACAAGTTTAGCTTGTGTGTAAACTTGATTTTCATTTCGAGAAGATTTACTTAAGCCATTGTGGCTTATTCAATACATTCATTACTATTAATGATGGGATGGGTATAGCGTACTGTAGAACCCATGCCTCATGTCTTTGCATAAAAGTTTTAGGGTATGTATGTAGTATTGAGACATTATATCCGTATCTTACCTTATAAGAATAAGTTTCAAAAAATTGTATTTGAAACCATTTATGACAGTTATGCCTTGTTCACTTCGGAGAAATTAGAATTGTATTTCCTCTTTAATCTTTATTACAATATTCGCTTTGTTTTTGGCCTTTGAATTCTAATTTTGTATGAATTCTTATTACTCAAGATTCTTTAATTCAACTAAAGAATTATAATTTTTTTTTATTAAATTTCATATTTTTCTAAAAAATGACCTCATCTTAATTTAATGATTATTACCACTATTGTCGCTACTATCACTGACCACCACCACTGTCGCCATTACTGCCACTATCGCTATTGACTACTATTGTTACCCATAAATACTACTACTGTTGCCAATGATGATCACCACCGCCACCATCATCGCCATTACCAATGATGACCACCATCGCCACCATCATCAATGTTCCCAGTGTCATCAACGCTGCCATAGCCGTTATCACCTATTACTTTATAATTGGTTGAGAAAGAAGATCGATCGATCGTAATGCGGTTATTAATGTTCCATCGTGTGTTTATTATTAAATTACTTATAAATCTAACTAAATAAAGAAATAGATATATACATGTTTATTATATTTCCTATAAATTACAATTCTATTATCCTTTTATTCCATTTACAACCTGTTCATTTCACTGAATGGAATGAGGGAGAAATTTAATTGGAATTTTTAAGTAATGGAATAAGGGCCTAATACCTATTACGTTATTTAGTTCGATTAATAAACGACTTAAAATAGACACATAATAGAACTTTAATTACTAAATTATCTTTGATCCGTTTTCTTTTTCAAGTAATTCTAAAGTAATAGGTAGTGGTAGTGGTAGTGGAAATTGATTATGGGGGCGAAGGCGGTAGTAATGGTTGATGGAGGTTGTGAGAGATAATGATGGTATTGGTCGATGGCGATGGCAGTAGCGGTGGCGATAGCTATTGCGATTGAACTTGTGGTGATAATATCAATGCCGATGATGATAGCGGTACTCAGATATGGTGGTGGAGGCGACGACGATGGCAGTAGCGATGACAGTAGTAATGGTGGTAGTGGTAGTGGTCATTGTTAAATTAATATGAGATTACTTTTGAAAAAAAAAAGGTGAAATTTTGTGAGAATCGTGATTTTTTAATTGATTGTGATTCGAAGGTAAGGAAATGTTGTAATAAAGAGAAATGAGAGAATTGAATTTCAATTCCCTTCAAATAAACGAACAGACTATTAGAAATATTGAATAAGGTATAAAAGATCTATTCACGACATTCAACATCTATTTGAAACATAAAAAATCTTTGAAGTTAGTTCATTAATATAAAGATACTATTTGGGAGAAAAGAAAAGAAAAAAATATCATGATTCAAGACACACTTAAAAAAAAGAAAAAAGGGAAAAATCTTTTAAGCCTTTCTCCTTTTTCAAACAAAAATCTTTGAGTTAAATGCAACCTGAAAGAACAACACGGGATATTGGTGTTAGTCTACCATACAATCAACCATCCCATTCCCATCGCTAGCACTTCCAGTGACGCGTTTCTTATATGGTAGTCCTCCATTTTCACCGCCGAGTCCAAGGAATCCTTCTTCCACATCATCGCGTCTTTGTCTCTCTCTCTCTCTCCCTCCCTCTCTGTCCGTCTCTCTCCTCATTTTTTCCTTGCAGATCAAGTGCCGGGTCCCTCCACTGTCAACAACGTCTCTCTCTCTCTCTCTCTCTCTCTCTCTAGTCGCACGCTTACACTCTTCAGTCCCCATTCACACGTTACCAAATCAGATTCAATTCCTCCCTCTGTCCCGATCTAAATCCTCAAAGACCCCTTAAACCCCTAACCCTAACCCTATAATGTGGAGGGTTAAATAACTTAAATTAATCCACCGGATCACAGCCACAATCCCACCACCACCCCATGGGCCACCTCAGCCTCCCTGCATCCAAGCGCAACCCCCGTCAATGGCGCCTCCTCGACATAGTAACCGCCGCCTTATTCGCCATCGTCTTCCTCTTCTTTCTCCTCGTTTTCACTCCCTTAGGTGACTCCCTCGCCGCTTCCGGCCGCCAATCGCTCCTCCTCTCCTCACGGGATCACCACCGCCTTGTCACCGCTGTCGAATTGGGGAAGCTCTATCCAGGACGTATTGAAACTTGCCCCGTGGATTACGTCGATTACTTGCCTTGTGAAGATCCTAAACTCAATAGTCAGCTTAGTAGGGAAATGAATTATTACAGGGAGAGGCATTGTCCGGATCCTGCGGAAACAGTTTTGTGCTTGGTGCCACCACCCGACGGGTACCGGATCCCAGTCCCATGGCCCGAAAGCTTGGATAAGGTATAATAAAGCTTTGGCCTGATATATATATTTACCCATATATGATGGATATTTAATGCCAGAGGAAGTTTTTATTAAAGTTTGATACTTTGTGTATTTGCTTAACTAAATGAGTTGACTGTTATGAGAATTTTGTATCTTGTGGGAAGTTAGTTATCATACAATACTTAGATTCGTGATTTGTTTGTTGGTTGCAAGCTGTGGTAGATTGTTATCTGAGGGTTTATTGCCTAGCAGAATTGGTCTTGATGATTTGGAGTAAAATGCGGTGTTTGGGGATTAGAGCAATATACACAATGGAGCTATTAAGACCATTTTGTAGGTGCTTGTTCGTATTAAATATCAATACAAATAACATATGGCATTTGATTGTGTCATAAAATGTGCATTGAAATGAGCATACTTCGTAGCTTTTGAATCTGTTATTGTCTCTGATAAACTAAAATGATATATTTTACTCTGTTTGGTTGTTTACAACCGGGCATTTAGATTTTTCACTTTTTATTGTAGATATGGCGTAGCAACATGCCACATGATAAAATTGCTGATAGGAAAGGTCATCAAGGATGGATGAAGAAGGAAGGTCACTACTTTGTATTTCCGGGTGGTGGGACGATGTTCCCTGAGGGAGCAGGACACTACATTGAAAAACTCAAGCAGTATATTCCTATAGCTGGTGGAACTTTAAGGACTGCCCTTGATATGGGATGTGGGGTAGGAATCGTAATTAAGTTCCTTTTCTTAGCTGTCTCTTGATGATTGTGCTGCTGGGTTAGTTGACAAGATTTGTTTGTTTTAGGTAGCCAGTTTTGGGGGATCTCTTATATCTGAAGGCATTCTGACCATGTCGTTTGCTCCAAGAGATTCACACAAAGCACAGATACAGTTTGCACTTGAGAGAGGAATACCAGCATTTGTTGCCATGCTTGGCACTCGGAGGCTTCCATTTCCTGCATTTACCTTTGATATTGTCCACTGCTCTCGATGTCTTATCCCATTTACAGCTTATAGTGAGTTCTTGACTTTCTCATTTCCATCTGCCAAATTTGTGGCTCCCTCCTGTGAGCCTTTGTTAATGAGGGACAAATTTTATTTGCAGATGCCACATACTTCATTGAGATGGACCGGTTACTCCGCCAAGGTGGATACATAGTCATATCTGGGCCTCCAGTGCAGTGGGCTAAACAAGACAAAGAATGGGCAGATCTCCAGGCTGTGGCCAGAGCATTGTGTTATGATCTGATTGCCGTGGATGGAAACACTGTCGTCTGGAAAAAGCCTGTTGGAGATTCATGTCTTCCCAATCGAAACGAATTTGGACTTGAATTGTGTGATGAATCTGATGATTCAAGTAGTGCATGGTAAAGGGCCAAGAGTTCATTTATTTTCAGCTATTGTACTTTCTTTTGGGATGGTGGATAATTATAAGCATAGCTTTGTTCTTGTGCCTTTGGTCAGATTGCCTTTTCTCACTTTAACTATCTTAATCATTCTCTTGCTCTCTTAGGTATGTAAAGCTAAAAAAGTGTGTAGCAAGAACAAGCTCTATCAAGGGAGAGTATGCCATTGGGACGATTCCCCACTGGCCAGAGAGGCTGAGAAAAGTTACTGCAAGGGTTGCACTAACAAAAAATGGGCTTGATCTCTTTGAGGCTGATATGAAGAGATGGGAAAGGAGGATTAACTATTACAAGCAATCCTTGAACTTGAAGTTAGGAACTCCTGCAATTCGGAATGTCATGGACATGAATGCATTCTTTGGAGGTTTTGCAGCAGCACTATCCTCTGATCCTGTGTGGGTCATGAATGTTGTTCCTGCTTGCAAGCCTTTGACTTTGGATGTAATATACGACCGGGGCTTGATTGGAGTATACCATGATTGGTGAGAACATATTACTGTCCTATCATTTCTTAAAAATATGCATGTTAAGCCTTTCTCTAATTGGGGTGATTTTAAGATAGTAGTTATAAGAGGAGTTGACTACAATTGGAAGAGCGTATGATGATATAAAGTGAAGTTAGTGAATGAATGATGGGCACACTGAACAACCTTGGAAACTAACTCTGACATGCAGTTATTTGGCTTTCTCTTAAATGAAATTTCAAAATATTAATATGATGTAATACCTATTAATATTTCTTCCCTCATTGAATAATGTTCTTGCTGTTCAGTTACACCCTTGTTACTAGGACATACCTATTCACATTTGTAATGAATATGGTTAATTGGATTTGCTAAGACATGCACATATATATATATATATATATATATATAAACACATACATACATACATACACAAATCCATATATTTTTTGTAACTAAAGCATGTGGGTTAGTAAAGAAACAATTGAGGACCTTGATGAAATGATAGCGAAAGTTCTTCTCCTTTTAGTTT
Organism: Lumnitzera racemosa; assembly: GCA_024138005.1. Classification (NCBI taxonomy): domain Eukaryota; kingdom Viridiplantae; phylum Streptophyta; class Magnoliopsida; order Myrtales; family Combretaceae; genus Lumnitzera; species Lumnitzera racemosa. The sequence continues at coordinate 36,297,473 of JAMXBC010000005.1, forward strand.
ATGTTTGTCTTGGTAATCAGACTAAGCTACTAATTTTAGTGTCATTTACCATGTGGACCTTCTATTGACTTTTGATTGATATATACAGGTGTGAACCCTTCTCAACTTATCCTCGTACCTATGATTTTATACATGTCGCTGGCATTGAGTCGCTAACTAAGGATTCAGTATCTGGCAAGAGCAAGTAAGTTGAGGCATCTATTCCTTTTTTAGATTTATAGTTCTTTTTTCCAGGATGATTACATTAATCATACTGTCTCAGAATGCATTTATGTAAGTTTATTTGTCAACCAGAGCTGTTGGAGGGACACCGTTAATCTGTGTTTGCTCTCTTTTACCTTTGTCTTTTCTTCTGGTTGTTGCAAATTATTAATGTTGGCTGCAAGATTTTTTTTTTTTTTTTGGCTTATTTGATGCGTGGAAATTTGGAGATGATTGGTAATTATTTTAACAGCAAGACTGCTCAATCTAAAATTGTGCTTATGGCACTCCGAATATAATCTTTTGGTGAAAAACTGTACTTGGGATTGAGTTGCTTTCAAATGGACTATATGTGTAATTCAAGCTGAGAAATTACTTAATTGTAACGATGCTTTCTGTTTTGACTTAAATGGCAGGTGCAACCTAGTTGATCTGGTGGTGGAGATGGATCGAATCCTGCGACCCCAAGGGACGGTTGTTATTCGAGATTCACCTGAAGTTATTGATAAGGTACATCGTATAGCACATGCCGTACGGTGGGAATCTACTATACATGAGAAGGAGCCTGAGTCACAAGGAAGAGAGAGGATTCTAATTGCAACTAAAACGTTATGGTATCTATAACCAGAAAGCGCTGTCACAGTCACGGCCTTTGATCTTTTAATTGTAGGTAATTTCTTCTGTTTAGTAACTCTGCAATACAGCCAATAGCAACATGCATGTTGTAGGTTAGGTTTACTGGTGCAGAAAAAAGGGTGTGGGACAGGGGACGGGTAGTCTTAGCATCGGTGAAAGAAGACTGGAAGGGTTGATGTACCTGTGTATGAATACGATATTTCTGTGAAATTATGTAATTCATGGTGATTAATTAGTACAGTGCCTTTTGTTGAAATTGGTGTGTCCTCCTTTTAGGATGGCACGGTTCGAATCATGTCATTTCTATTCCCACCACCCCACCCATATGAAGCCACGGACCTTACATGGTTCTACGATTGGTTTTGATACATCATTTGAAAAAATAGGTTGCAAAGCTTTGTTGAGAAGGAGAATGATTTTCTTAGATGATATCCATAAAATAAAAGCTTTACCAAAAATGTGAATCATAAGTTATAATCTTATAAAATTACCTTATTAGTTTTAATTTGCAATTCATTAAGACCACCACATTACTTTTTCTTGCTCTTATAGAGATGAAAAGATAATAGAGGACATATAATAAATTAGATCATAAGAACCATAATAGGAGATGAATTGAGTATTGTAAAATTAGCAATCCGTAAATGTGAAGGCTTTTATGAAGAAGGAATTTACCAATTTTTGGTACCAATACACATACTATAAGTGAAAAGGGGAGGAGAAAAACCAATCTTCAATTTTATGTAAAGAATTGTTAAAAGTTTACATAGAATTTGTCATCCCAAAAAAGAAAAAGAAAAAAAATTGTTATAAGAAAACAAATGAAGAGTAAGACATGAATAAAGAATATAAAATGGAAGCACCTTAATAATATAGATTATAAACTAGGATATATAACATAACTAAAATTTAATAAACCCACATCAATAATTGAAATGTCAAAAATAACTTACTAGGGACAAACAAATATACAAAATATTTGGGCAATATGTAGAGCCAATTGATGGTTGGGAGCACAATTTCGTAGAACGATAATATATAAAATCATAAGTTTGAGAAAATATTTTTATAGTAGATCTCCTTGCATATACATGATTCTCATATGGAGTAGTATTAATCCACCTATATTATGAAGAGTAGCAAAAAGAAATAATGAGATAAAATCTATTGGTAATTAATATATGATATGTCTGATCAAAACAAGGAATTTTATGTATTCTTAAAAGGAACAACTGCATTTTATAACTAAGAAATAATGGTAAAGTCAAAAGTGTCAATAGTATAAATTGGGAAAATAATATCAAATTATCAAACTTAGAAAAATAGCAAACCTGTAAAATGACTTGTTTTGTAGAGGAATAGGTATAGTCATCAATTCAAATAAGAATGACATAAATTACCTTACCATTAATCAATACTTATTTATAACTTGGTAATGGTAAAAAGCTCTTAAATAGTATTATTTTGATCAACATTTTTTCTTTTCTTTTTTTATCCTTTAAGAAAATCGAGCAAGGGACCAAGATTTATATCATCCCCATTTCTTCAATTGAAAAAACTTGAGAGCATGGCAACTAAACAGAGTTCTAAAGTATAAATATCATCACATGAAGTAATTGATCAAATGGGAACTCCAATCATACCCACTATCTAAACCGACATTTTTGTAATAGAAGAACATAAAATGGAAAAAAAAAAGAAAAGAAAATACACATATTATACTCATATCATTTCTATCACCATGATCCATCCATCATGAACTTTGTAAACATTGCACTTAAACGATTCAAGAGGATCTTCCTTTCCTTTTGCATCCTTTCGCTTGACTTACTTCCTCTACTTCATCCTACGCCATTTTACATAATTAGTTATATCTTTATCTTCACACACCTTCTTTGCTTCATCACTTTTTACTTGGTCATCTTCTTCAATTGCTTCTCTCTCTTTTGCAACTCTTCATGCTTCAATATTGTTGTCAGACGTTTTGAAGTGACATGCTATTCGTTTCTAAGGCTTGTTGTTCATCAAGGAATGATGCATTTAAGGAAGAGAAAGATTGGATTGATGGGAGTTGAAGATAAGGAGCTTCAAGTGGGTTTTGTGGGTTGAGAAAAAAACTAACAAAATGTGAGTGAATAAACTGCAATTTATGTAGCATGTGAAACTGAATAATATATGGCTATTGGGGACAATCTTTTTGGTTATAGGAGTTGAGGAGCGGTTATGCAAATACATTCAAAAAGCTATTATAGAAGCACAATAATATTAACTATCCTATATTCTCTATGAACGTGCAATGTGGCAATAGTGGGGGGAGAGAGAAGAAATGGGAAAAGAGAGGAATTATGAGAAAAAAAGAAAATTTATGAAGTTAGAGAAATTTGTTTATAGTATAATACATTTATAGTTCATTTAGTATTATGATCTTTTGTTATATAGTATAAGATTGGAGGGTTAAATAGTAATTTTAAAGGTAAAATACCAATGATAGTTTCTTAATCTTCGATTAGCTTTAATAATATAAAAGATATATATAGTCTAAATTACATAGCATATTTGCAATACTATGCACTTTTGGTGTTTAGATCCCTTATTACTTGAATACTAAAAATAAGTTTCTTTACTAATACAATCCAAAAATGGAATTGCCAAAATCATTTTCCAAGTCTAATGCTAAGTTCGGTACATAAGAATGGGCCAAATGAAATGGTAATTGCGGGTCTTATTCTCTTTTCCTACGTGGATACACTTTTAAAGTTGGAATCGTGATTTCTGAGAATCCTTAATTTTGGCTTTAGGGGAGATTTTGATTCTAGCTCTTCAAAGTTGGAATGATCATTTCATTCTAGGGAATTTATATATAATTACAAAAATACCCCATACCTATTTAATAACAATAACTCATTGTCCATGAAAAAAAAAAAATTGCATTACACAAACATAAAAAATCATAACCTACTGTCCATGGAAAAAAAAAAGAAGCATTGCATGACATAAAAAATTACTCTTCCTCTACTTTGGATAATAATAAAAAAAAAAAAAATAGAAGAAGGAAAGATATAAACTAGGTTTGATTTTGATTGTTAAAGTAAAAAAAAAAAAAGATTTTTTATGTTACAATATTTTTTAGAAATATATCTTTGCTCCAGATATTTGTATATATGTGAAGAAAATTTGGGAAATATGTTACTTTGATTTGTTAATTTGCATTTTCTCTTTAAAGTCGTTAGCTTTTGTAGATTATTTGATTGGGCATGTATGGTTTTTAATTTGGTTCTCTAAATATGTAAATTTGATTTTCCATTAGGTTTTATGGAGTTTATTTGGGATTATTTTGCATTTTCATATTTAGATTAAGAAAACAATATGTATTTTACGGCTATTATTATGATTTGTATCTTGAGAAAGATCTGATTTTCATTGATAAATACAATCGTTTTCCATACATATTACTTATGGACATATGGATCCTATTTCACATTGCTTGAATATCAACCTCTAAACAGCAGTATGTTGGACATATGGATTCTATTTCACATACAAATCAAATGATAAGGCACCCTAAAAAAAAAAATAAATGAATAAATAAAATAAAATAAGAAATAAGAGTGATTTTTGTTGCATAATGAACTAAGGAACAATTGGCTTTTGGTCATGATACATGACAAGTTTGCTTGTTCAAATTTATTTTCATTAATCTCTATCTCTTACAACATGGTTATTGCATAAGATCTAAGTTTTTTATTTGTCTAAACATAATATTGCTATAATAGTTTCCACTTGAAAATGGCAAATTGGATGGGAAGGGGTAGGAAGGAGAAAACAAGAGAGACACATGAGAGGACATAGACAATGGAAGCAATAACATCCTGCATTCATGACTTGCTTTGAGGAAAAAACTTGTAAATGATTAGTCCTTAAAATGTTAAGGATAATAAGATATAATAATATATTTTATTGTAATGCTATAAAGAAGGAATACTTAGCATTCATTTATCTTGCTAAAGGCCTAAAGGTAGAGGGAAGATGCATAGCAATGGATATCTAGCAATAGGGAAGAATTAAAAAGTTTTGTAGAGCAACTCCTATACGTCTCGTGATCGAGGATGTACTAATATGATTGTGTGCCATATTTCCTATTTGCCCTTTTTTTTTTGTGATTTGGTGTTGTATTGAGTCATATTGTTTTCCTTACTAGTGAGTATATAGGAAAGCTATTGGTAGAGTTTTTTCATTTTGGTTGATAATTACGTGTCTTTAGGTTGGTTATAATGATCGTAAAATATACAATTTGGTTTTATGGTGCAATCATGGTGAGGTTGACTTTGTTTTGGAGGAGATTAAAGAGAAAGAAAAAAATTATCGTAGTATTAGTGGAATTGATGAACCATTTTATACTTGATATGCTAGGTTTTTCAACAATTATGTTTCTTAGTTGTTTCACATAGAAGAATTTCTTCCTTTAATAAAAAAATATGTATGATTTTTTTTTTCAACAATAATGCTTTTTTTTTTTAAAAGACTGATACTACTTGCATTGGGTAACTTCGAATGAATAGGAAAACTTTTAGAAAATTATGCACTATGCTTGAGAATATTAGGAATTTGAAAGAGACAAGATTTCTGATGATTCATTAGTAAGTGACATTATTTCTCCACATGCTTGCTCATCATGTAAAGAAAGAGTTACAAAATTTTGATTTAGGAGATATGGGGAAACAATTATTAGACATTTTAAAAATGTCTTGATTGCCATGCTAAGACTCCATAGGCTATTATTGAAGAAGCCACAACTGATTCCTAAGGATTCACATGATGTAAAATGAAAATAGTTTAAGGTACTTAGATATATGTTTAATTTATTTAATACCATCTATTCATTTACAAATAATTATTTGTGATTTCTTGTGTTGCATATGTAGAATTGCTTAGGAGCCATAGATGGAACGTATACTAAAGTAAGAGTTCCTTTGGAGGATAAGCTTAGGAATAGAAATCGAAAAGGAGAAATTGAAACAAAGTTATTAGTAGTACGCTTACTAGATGAGCAACTTATATATGTTTTACCTAGTTGGGAGGGATCAGTTGTGGATGGTGGAGTATTGAAAGATGCAATATCTAAAAGAAACGGGTTAAAGGTTCCATTAGGTAGCAAATATATCATGGCACTTCATAATTTCACCAAGCTATTTAGTCAATTATTATTTTTTTCTTCACTCACTAGGTCAATACTATCTAGTTGATGTTGGATATACAAATTGTGAAGGTTTTCTTGCTCTCTATAGAGGGCAACGATACCATTTAAATGATTGGAGTAAATGCCATCAGCTTATCACTCTAAAAGAATTTTTCAATGCGAAGCATTCATTAGCTCTCAATAAAATAGAAATATATTTTGGTTTCCATAAAATTAGATGGGTGATTGTGAGAACTCCTTTTTATCCAATTAAAATTCAAAATTGCATTATCCTCGCATGTTGTTTCTTTAAAAACCTAATCAAAAGGGAAATGGATGAAGATCCATTAGAGAGGGAATGGGAGTCTCAACAAAGTATTATTGAAGAGATGACTGAAATTGTAGCAACAATTGACACATCCCATGAATGGACTTCCTTTAGAGATAGTTTAGCTAGGAGTATGTTTAATGAGTGAAGGGCAACAAATTGTAGATAGTTTTATGATGATTGTATTTTTGTTTTTCTTTTCCTTCTAATTAAATCTATGTTGAGATATTGTGACTTAGTAGTGTACTTTTTATTTTGTTCATGTTTTTAAGTATATCTCGACATGCGATTTTTAGTAGTTATATCCCAATTATTTTGCACTATATTTTTATTATTTCTAAATATGTTAGTAGGAAATGAAAGGTGATTTCAAAGGTCTTGGTAAAAATAAGAGGGCATGGTCTAATGAAGAGAATGCTACACTCATGGAGATACTCTTGGGCTGCATAACAAAGGAAAGTATAAAGCTGGCAGTAGGTTTAAGCCAAGACATTTTTGGCTATAAGAAATGCATTAGAGGCTAAGTTATTAGGTTGTGTTCTTAAGGCAAGTCCTCACGTACTCGAATGAAAACGTTAAAAAGTCACTTTAACATTATTTATGACATGCTGTATGGGCATACTACAAATAGGTTTGGCTAGGATTTAGTGAATAAATATGTTGTCATAGAGAAGCCTATATGGGATGCATATGTGTAGCTATGATTAAAAACAAACTTTATATCATATTCCCTATTTCTTTTTTCTTTTTAGCCCATAAAGAATCCTATTTCATTTTGACCAAATCTTCATTTGATTTAATAAATGTTGATAATATTTTCTTATTTATCATGTAGAGTTACAAAGGTATAACTCAATTCATAAATAAGTGATTTCCATATTTTGATGAGTTATGTGTTATTTTTGGGCTTGATGGTACGACTGGAAAAGATATTGAGGGTTACATTGATGTGGAAGAAGAGACTATGCAATAATACCATTTAAACTTGAGTGATGATGAGAATGTAGATATGTATGAAGATTGTAATATAGGTAGCTGTAACAACCCAATGAGTGTCATTGAACCTAAAATAGTAAGATATAGTGAAATTAGGTCTAATAAGAAGAAAAGAAGGAGAAGTCAAAGTTTTGATAAGATAATTGAAGTGCTTAGAGAGTTAGCGGAGATTTTGAGCAACAAGATGGGAGAATCATGTGAATGACTCAATCGTGTGATAAAGAAGAGTCTTCCATTACTATCCATCAATGAAAGAAACAACACTTCACGAAGAATTAGATTTGACTAAGGTTTGGTGGATGTGTTTTTATCCATTGATGATGAGGAGAAGGAAGATTAGGTGAAGTCACTCTTGGCTGACATTCTTTAGACGGTGATCGACTTTTGGGACTACTATTTACTAGTTATCTGAACTTCTATGGGAGAAAAACTAGTTTATCCTTTTCCTTGATAGGTCGACAAGAATTGCTACCTTTTGTCAATGCCAAACTTTAATATAATGGATGATAGTAGATTTAGACCTTTCCCAGTTTTGTCATTTTATCTAATGTTTTTTGTTATTACTAGTATACTTGAGACTTGATATGGTAGACCTAATGTCTTTGCTTTTACTATTTATATTTTCTATTGTTATGTTTCCGGTTTGATAAGAATGAACAATACAATAAATGTATTATTATCATATTTTCTATTGGCTAACGAATGATATATTGCGGAGCCGTCATGGCTATGAATGATAATTTGTCGTATATTGCTAATATTTGTTGAACTATGCGGAGTTGAAGTGTATAAGTGCATGTATTGCTCAATTCCGACAACATAAAGAATTCGTTCATTGTTTTTGCAAGTATCAGATAGATTTTATTCCATGTGAAATTCATTTTCACTTTTCCATTATCTGCCTTTTATTCCGGTTTGTTTTACATTTTGGTTTCTTCTTTTCCTTTTTTCCCAGTTGAATCTTCTAAAGAAATCCAACTTCATTCGGTTTTAATCCACATCATCACTATACAAATGTCTAGCTCCACATGCCACATCAGCTTGGATCTAACGGATTTCTTATTTTAACTTTATACTGAAACTTTTATTCTTTATTTTGACTATTCAAAATGTTAATGAATTTACTCTTGTAACTCTCTCTATAATTAAATTGCTGAATGTTTAACTTTTCATTATCTAAAGGAATGCTTTTTAATTTTAAAATTCAAATTTTTATTTATTTGATACTGCCCATAATTAACTTACTTTCTTTTAACGGGAGGAAACGTTGTTTATAAACTTTTAAAGTTAATTTGTACTAAAGGTAACACTGCATTCTTATCAAATTTTATAAACCTCAAAATATCGAGTCAAGCAGATTACGAATAAACACGTTTTGCAGAAAATAAATACTTCTTCTTTTTTTATTTTTATTTTAACAAAATCAATTGCTTATTATATTTTCTAATTGCGTAACTTTCGTGTACGAAGCTAAACGAATGGGCAGAAAATGGGCCATGGCTTTTTCGGCGTGATTATGAAGTGCAAAAGGGCCAAGACAAGAAATATTATAAGGCCCAAAACACATTGAGTTATTTCCTCCACATTTTAGGACTGTAACTAAAGATTATCTTTAGTTTATGCAGGTTAGGTTACTCCTCTGTCATCCCTTTTTGATAACGTGACTTTATCATTTACGGAATTATGAGTAGTAGTAGACTTAAAAACCATTTCCAAAGACTCCTTCAGATCCAGAGTCTAATCGAGCTACAGCTAATATTTTTCTATCCATTTTATCCTCTCAAAATTGATTCGGATAATTGATACAAACATACGAGGTTAAGGATTAAAAGGATGAATCAAGTTTATAAAGAGTTACATTGGGATTGGATCGGACTAGTTTTATAGTTAGATTAGATTGGATAGATTTAATGAATGAAAAACAATATTAGATAATTGCTTGAAAGGTATATTTACGTAATTTTAATCATTTGATTTGTAAATTGATGAAATTGAAAAGATGAAAATGAGAAGAATTCAAACTCACAACTATTATCCTACATTACGCGTTGAGTTTTGCAAGGGTTGTGGATATTTATTGCTTCCTTTGTATGGTCAAGCTGTGGATTATCGAAAAGGAAAATGCTCAACAACACGAAACTTTAATCCGAAAGTTTGCGAGGCTGAGTGACCCACATTTATTTTTTAATTAGGGATGATTTCGAAACAAATGTTTCAGAAGCCCAATCACTGCTCTATGAAAAACGCGGTGGCTCTTAAATTGCGTTCAGAAATCGCAAGCCAACGCGTAGGTATTGAATTACATGACTTTGTTTACGAAATTTGCGTAGAAATGTAAACTGTTACTGGCAAAGGAAAAAGGGGAAAAAATTAACAAAATGCACCAGCCGGGAATCGAACCCGGGTCTGTACCGTGGCAGGGTACTATTCTACCACTAGACCACTGGTGCTTTGTTGCTTTAAAGGTTTTTGTATATTTTTTACAAAATTAAAATAAATTATACCACATTGACTTCACGCCTACCTATATTCCCAGCATGGGAGGAACTATTATCATAATCTGGTACCTAAATTTTCAATATTCTACCACCAGACCACTGGAATTTGCATTTCTAATTTTCACCTCAAGTTGAAGTTATTTGATGTTGTATTTAATCAAATGTCTACTTATCAATTTGCTGCATTCGTCCTTTTTAAGATTTTTTATGATACAGTTATTCAAAAGTGACTATATAATATGATTATTTTGATTTTAATAAATTTCACTTAATTTAAAGTAAATGAAGCTTATTAACATAGAAATGAAACTATTGACAATAAAAATGAGATTGTTGATAAAGTTTTTATAAAAATTGTCAATAATTTCTTTTAAGTGTTCATAGACCTTATTTATTATTGTAAATCAAAGTGATTTATTGTAACTTAAAAGGAACAATATCATACCATGTGATTACTTTTAAGTGACAGTATTATAGAATTTTCTATCTTCTTTGGATAAAAATATTGCAGTGTTAGCTAGTAAGTAAGGAAGATGATTGGGCTAATAAATTAGACAAGCAAGAGCTCTCTTAAGTATAATAATTAGTAACTTTAAATGTTAGATCTATAATTGAAAAAACAAGGAATGTTGAGAGTATTTAGATGTTATCCCATAAATGTATATGGCTATAGTTATATGGATAACACACACCATTATTGATTCTATTTTATAATATATTAGCCAATGATATACTCACAATGAATGTATAAAAAATAAAAAGTTATTGTTGTCATCTTTTGTTGAAAATCAAAATTAGTAGGTTGGATTTAGGCTTGAGATCGAAAGCTTAGCTTGTAGACGAAAAGAGTTAGGCTAATGGGGTGATAGCAACTTCAATATTGCTATTCGGATGCTTGAGTAAGAGATTGAATTAAAAGGAGATGTATTTATAATAGAATGAAAGTTAAGTAGCTCAAGGGCAATATTAATAGATGGAGGCTTATAATTATCCTCCTAATAGCAATTAATGTGTTTGATAAAGCATGAAACATAGAACCCACATCTATCTACAACTTTCTTTCACCAATGTATATCAATATAAAGCAAGATGTGAATTAATTGATGAAAGACATAAAACTTCGCACCATCTATAACTATCTTTGCTGCTGTAGATGGATGCTAACTTGAAATGGAGCAAGGGATAAATTAATTGTTAAAATTTTGGGACATTAAAACGCAGATCTAGATACAAATTTTAATTTAAGATTAATTGGTTGTGCATCTAAACTGATCTAAACCACTAGCCGTGTTAAGTACTATATGCATTTCAAGTTCTTTGTGGCTAGTCATTTTAGTTTCACTAGCCCATTGCAAAGATTCCTTAGCTTCCATACTTGAGTCCACAACAATCATGATTTTCCTTCTAGGAATGATCACGTTAACCAGCTTATTGTTTTGGCCACCATTAGGTTTTTCCACACTTGAATTCTCAGTTTTCTCATTGGATTTATGAAGGTTTTTGTCTAATGAAATTCATTTTCACTTTTCCACTGTACGCCTTTTATTTCAGTTTGTTTTAGATTTTGATTTTTTTTGGTCGAATATTTTAAGGAAATCCAACTTCATTTAGTTTCAATCCATGTCATCATTGTACATGTGTTCAGCTTCACATGCCACATCAGCTCGAATTGATGGTGTTATAACGGTAGCTTAATAGACCTCTTATTTTAACTTTATACTGAAACATTTATATCTGATTTTAACTACTTGAAATGTTGGTACTGTAAAATTTTAACTACGTCAAATGTTGATTATGTAAGTGAATTTACTCCTAAACATTGATCTCTTCCGTTGTAATTCTCTCTTTATTTATATAATCATTTTATATTTTTTCAAGCAATCATATTGCAGATGCATTATGGCTAGTTTTTTGAAATGCTAAGATACTAGCATCATACTATTACAAAATTCATTAAAATACATCGTATTGCACTCACTATTTTAAAATTGCAAAAAAAAAAAAAAAAAAGAAAAAGAAAAAAGAAAAAGTTGAAATAGCCAAAGAAAGCTGAAAAAAATAAGTGAAAGACTAGATGTGGAAGATTATTGCAAGCGATATTTGACAGTAAGATGATAGATAGTTGGGCAATAATTTGATTGCAGAATATGCATTGACAAAAATAAGAAGAAATTGTTCGATTGCGGCTCAATGCGTTAAAAGGTACCTAAACGACCGCTAAAATCAATTGAGTTGGAGCCCGTCATGAGCCACGGCCTGGCTTTCTGCTTGAACCCGCCGATTCGCATGTTCCTAAATGGGACATCGGGACCGACCTGCTCGTTGGTGCAGTGCCAAGTCCAAGGAACTAGCGAGTCTGTCAATTAAAAATCACGGTTCATGAGTACTTATATTGTCACTAGGCTTAGAAGAATCAGTAAAATAGTTGCAAGTTATAGGATCTAGCCTTTGCGTTGCCTCAAAATTTTTTTTTTTTTTTAAATCTTTGAGTTATTATAAGATCCATAGTAGGTGATCCGCTCAATGAGCCTCTCTATGTAGTGGTAGAGGGCAAGAGACTTACCAAAATTTAACCAACATATGTAAACGAAAATTAAGAGAATAAATTAATGGTGATTCGAGCCATCTCTTAAAATGTGGTGGGCTCTTCAATTGCATAAGTATCTTCTGTGTTGGACAACGTCTCAATGTATTTATAATATAAATTTAAATAATCCAATAAGTCCTCTACTTTGTAATGAGGATTCAAAATTATCATTGAAAGATACATTTAGGAATTTCCCTATAGTAAGTTAACCACTTCTTAGTCATGTCATTTTCAAAGATATATATAATATGAGATTGTGTCATGATTCATATAATGTTGAGAGTATGCCTAGAGCTTTTGAAACAAATAAATGCACGCTTGGCCTTGGTAGTATATGTACAAAAACATTTTATATAATCATAAAAAATTTGAAATACTTCAAAAATCTTATGCACTTGATTCAATCATTTGGGTATGATGGTATCACAACAAAATTATATATGATGTCTCTTTTAAATCTTTGTGGTCATAATACGTTGTCTATACGAAAATCCCACAACACATTATTAAGGAATTAATAGTTTAATATAATCAATTATCACTTTCATAGGTGACTTTTTGAAATCTAATGCGGGTTATACCATCTCTAACATATATGATAAAACTTTATAAATTAATAATGTTGGGACCATAAAATTTTATTAAATTAAAGAGGCATGAATTAATTGATAAATTAGTAATCTATTAATTTAAAGAGTGTTTTTTTTTTATTTAGTGAATATAAATTTAATTACATTAAAAGTCCTTATATATCATTATTATATATATATATATCATATTTCATGAATTAATTTAAAAATAAAATTTATTGTATGTATATATATTTATGAAAAGTATGGCTAGTGTCATTGAAAATCCTATTAAGGATAAAACTGAGAATGATTTAGTACCTTCAAAACCAATGATGTGAAAGGAAGCACTCACAGTAGCAGCAATTCTTCAAAATTTTTTGTTGTAGTTTAAAAATACGACACTAGAGCTTTTGAATACATTGAAAAAAGTTAGTGGTGAAATTTACCTAAATTTAAATTTCAAGAAGAAACAAATAATAATAGATTTATATTTCATTGAATTGTCCTATATATGTTTGTAATTTTAGAGAATTATTATTTTGTGATATTGATGAGATTATAGATTTATATAAGGGTTATTTTAAAAATTATTAACTTATTAATTTATCGAAATTACTAATTTTGTAAATTGGCTCAAATTGGAATTGGGAAACAAAGTATTTTGGAGAGGCTATTAATCTATCGTATTGATTTACGGAGGTTTAACTATAAATCCAATACGTGGATGTGGAAAAAGATTTCCCCAACATGTGTTCGCAAAATGCTTGTAGGAATAGATGTAGTGTTTGAGTTACATTGTCAAAACTAATTAAGAAAATCTTTTTAATCAATGCATATTCATTGAGAATGATGCTTGTAATTCTAAAAGAGTATTGTATGGCTTGTTGTCCATTGAATTTTCTAAATGCTAGCAATATTTTATGTAGAAGCCACTTTTTGACCTATCAAGTGACAAGTAATACTCGTGTGCAACTTTTTACTCCATTTTTCCATCCAAATATTAGCATAGATGAAAATATATGTATTAAGCGAGTAAAACATAACCATAAGCTCTCTCTTTCCTTTAGTTTTTCCTAGAATATGATTGGCCAAAATGGTTTAATCACATTTGTATGCTGTCTATAAAGTTGAAATTCTTACCTATAGTAAATGATTAAGTGTAAACCTGCTAACATTCTCTATAATCCAATTTTGTTTTACCCTAGAGTGAAAATAATTGGAAGGACTAGAAGCAGTAGACTTAGAAATTCTTTTATCCCTTTTCTAATCCATACTTATTTAGGTTTCTTGATCACATGTTCTTTACAAAAGATCTATTGCCATCGCCCCTTTTTCTTTCCACAAGTAGCATGTTGTACAGTAGTTGTAGTGGCTTTACCTGTTTGGTCTATAATTTTATCGCTAACTAGAGCATCGTGACCTTGTTGTCCTCCGTTCTCGTTTGTGATTCTTGTTGAGAATGCTTCTCCTCTTACACCTCTAATAAAGGACAAGCCAATCTGAAGAGTGGTCAAAGGAAGTTATCATGTGCTTAAACTTGGGTGAAGAATAGTCTATCGCATCCGCCACTCTATCGTCATTGAATTCATGAGTATCTCACTATTTATCAATGTTGTAGATGGCATGAGCCTGTGTTGGGGATTTTTCCTTACCTTTGTTAGAGCATCCCTTTTTACTGGAGCGAGATGCACTTAAAAAATAAAAAATGGGTTTCACTAATAAATATGAAATTTAATTTAATACCAAAAAAAAAAAAAAAAAAAAATTTCCCAACCAAAATTTCCACAACTAAATGGAAAAAACTACTTTAAAATCCAAAAGAAATTAGTGCATCAAAATTCATGGTTACAATGGTGGAAAATAAAATATTTTGAGTATGAAAAGATATATATATATATATATATATATATATAGAAATGGATAATATATGACAACAACTAGCAGAGAGATGAATATAAAGTAGTTTAGAGAGCATATATATAAAGCACATATGTATATTTTAGTAAATGAAAAGTAACTAATGATCTGCTATTTATATTGCTATGAAATGAACATTAACCAACGTTCATTTTATAAAGCACTATAATTAAAAATATAAAATTTTAATGAATATATTAAAACATTTGTTAAGATATTAAATAAAATATGTACATATTTTTATATTTCTATATTATATCTATATTATTTGAACCAGTGACTTTATAGTTTCATTTTCAAAGTTGCCCAAATTGCCCTTGAACCTTAATTATTTGTGATTTAATTCTATCAAACAATCCCTAAAAGCTTAATAACATTAAGAAATTATCAATAGTTCTAAGTCATTATGATAAAGACCATTTTAACAGGTATTTCTACATGAATAAGCTCCAGTAACCTACAAAATCACAAAAAAAAAAAAAAAATGGTGGTTTTCCATTAATGCTATAACTTCCATAATTCCCCTCTTTTTTCCTCTTACTTTTTTCATCAGCTTATCTTCTTGTCGGTTAATACTTTGTCTATTTATAACTTTCGTAATCATTATAAAACCTATATTACAATTTTTTTCAATCATCATTTGATCTATTTTTTAATACACTTTACTATTACCCATTTGCTATGTACTGTTTCATTTTTTTTTTAATTTACCATAGTATCTCTTTCCATCAAACTTCCAAAGTAATTTAATTATCATTTAAAAAAAATGTTAATGAGTAAAAAATGATATGTCATTATTATGATTTAATTGAAGAAAAAAGAATTTATATATGATGGAAAATATATTAACATTTTATTGCGTAAAAAAACATTTCATTGTTTATATCCACATGATGTAGCCCATGTCTGATTACGTAAATGGGGATGACATTATCTTGCTTAGTTGACCGACCATGTGAGGTTATGGTTTAAAATGTCTCAAAATTTGTCTACTCGTTCATTGACTTCAAAGGTTAGTCGTTCAATATTAATTAGCTCATCCATGAAAGTCGCCTCATCTGGTTGTTGGTCAATCTACTATTTGGTTGTCTCCTTCATATCTATTCTTTCTTAATTTATTTATTTTTGGGGTATGGGACAGCTTAATATTTCCGCAAGCTGGCGTTAAAATACTCCTATCAGCTTATTGACAAGTATAATTAAGGAACCAAGCTCCATTTTTTTCATATATAATCCCTTTTTTCCCCATATCTCGAACCTGTAATTGAGGTAAAAAGGATTTTGCGGAATCCATATCGGCTAGTAATTTATAAATTGGTAGGCAATATTAAATTAAATATTAAAATTGACATTTACCTATTATGATAGGGTCACCACCAAGAGTGGTTACAAGCACTCTAATGTGCATATTAGTCTTAGTAAAGTTATTTTTTTTTTTTTTTTATTTTATTTTTTTTAAAGAGTTGTTATAGTATGCTGCCTGATGATCGAGTGATTACTATGTTTTTACCGGTGTATGATTGAAATCAAAGGTGTTCGAACCAAGATTGACTAAGCAAGCATGCTCTCAGGCTATCACCACTGTAGGGTTCTTGGTGCAACTTTTTTATTCACAAGCAATGCTACGTGAGTTCTTTTAACTTTGGTGTTTGATTCTTACCCTAGGAGGGAACCTCAATGAAGGATTGCATCTTTTATATATAAATATAATTTTGACATTTGTAGATAAACTATGCCTAATAGGACCAACAAGAACTTAATAAAATGCTAAGGAACTCTCTTGAAAGACCTTATGAAGAAAGTAAAGAGGTCTTTTGAGGAGGAGAGTCTCTTAAGGTTAGAGATGGTTTAAGCCCATTGTATGCTTGTGTTATAATGATTTGATTGGAACTTTTTCTATTGAGGTATTGTTTGCTTTAGCATTAAATATAGTACGATTTTATTCTTGAGAACAATAGTATCTTAGGCACTTTACCCTTCTGGTTGGTAGATGACTTTAACACCACTTATAGTGATTTAACTGGAACTTCTTCTATTGAGCTAATGTTTGCTTTGAGGTAGAATGCCTAATGGTTTTATCTTTTGATGCAATAGTTTCTTAAGAGGTCATTTATCTTGGAGTTCATTTAGTCTAAGAATGCTTAATTTTAGATTTCTAATGTATTCTAAGCTACTATACCAAAAAGCAATTTAACCTCTTTACATAATTGATATCCTGGTTAGTTTCATTACACAAATTTAGGACTATTACCAAGTAGGGACTTGGCTTTTTCGACTGGTGGACTATTCTAATACCACTTGTAACGACCATACCAGAACTCTTCTAATAGAGATATTGTTTGCTTTGACGTTGATTACAGTACGACTTTGTTCCTTGATGTAGTAACTTTTCAAGGAGGTCATCCTTTCTTGGATTGACATAACTTATATACGTTTAATTTCGGAGTTTCGACGTATTCGAAGTTGCTATATTAAGATGCGTCTCTATAAATAGAGTTTTTTCACTTGATATTTAAGTAGTATTATATGCTAGTCATGTGATGGTTGGAATGTGGCCATCACAAAAAATGATAGTTGATAAAGAAAATAACGTTTGCATTTTATTAATGAGCTTGAGCAACTTTGAGTACGTCAATTGCTATTAACTGATGAACCAGCATGTACTTATTTGGGAAGTAAATGTTAGCTAGCTTAAAAATAATAAATTGTAGATACTCTTTTTCATAGTGTCTAGTTTTCTATCATGGTTTAGATTTTCTCACTATCATTTTGAACTTGATAACAGTAACGGAATATCTAAAAAAGTACTAAAAACAATGAAAAAAAACCGTATTAAAAACAACGAAATATCCAAAAACTAAGGATAAAAGTAGGAGTTCCTTTTTTTTTTAATTTAAATTTTTGGTATTTATGTGATTTTTCTTTTTATTTCAATAAGTTTATTACTATCTTATCTTGCGTTACTTGTCATGTAGGTTTCTAAAAGTAAGTTCCAAAAGATTTGGTAGTCTAAACAGTCAATTTCAAATACAAGGTTGCTAACAATTGTCCTATTAGCTAAAGTTTGAAGATTACACAGTTTAAGAAAAGTCTGTATAATACATAGAAATACTAAGAAAAATAACAGATCTATAACTTACTTGTGACACATCATATACAAAATATAGGTAATAAATCAACAGTAAATGGGACACATCTTCCACCCCAAAGAAACATTTTGTGTACTTTCCATTCTTTCCTTTCATCCTTGGAGACGTTTGGAACTCAAGCTTAGAAGCTATGAGCATTTTGATTTACTTTACGCAAGTTAACAAAAGTGATCGTATTGATTCATAACATGAGATAGAGAAGAAAAGTTATTGAAGCGCGTCAGTTGATTAAGTGGAGAAATTATGCCAGAATAATGAATGAAGGAAATGAGATACTGAGTTGTTATAGGAAAATGAATCTTTATGCTAGGTGTATTGGCTCAAAATGAAAAGTGTATAATGCTTGGATACAAAAATTTAAATAAAACAGTGTTTCTATATATTTTTCATTGATTTTCTATCATAACTTGTACAATGAAACATTTATATTGAACCATGCAAATTCTTCTTCTAATATTTTAGTTATGGTTGATAATTCATGTTATTGTATCATATCTTATTTTATCTAAAAGGGTTTATGTTTATAAAATCTAAACCAATGACATGATTTCTTTATTAATTGTGTATGAAAATCTAAATCCTTAACTTATTAGTTCTCTTATCTGGATTGAACCCATTTATATTAAGACTAGTAATTCATGTTGTGGTTCATACTATTTGTTAATAAAGAAAAGTTATAATTAAATCTATAAAATATTTATAAATGCAAAAGGAAAAAAAGAGGCAATAATATTTTAATTTTATAAAGATAAATGATATAGTATCTTTATTTTAATATAAAACTACAATTCAACAAAAAATTTAGTAAAGTAAAATCTTATTATATATAGAAAATGTAAAAATTAAAGTTATATAACATCATTAAATTAAGTAAAACTATCAACTAAATGGATATTGGTGTTACTACTGGTGTTGATTTTTAAATTTATTATATTGTTTGTCATATTTTTAAGATGAATTTGTAATTAGACTATAATGTTATAGAAAGAAAATATAACATTATTAAATTTAAGTTACATAACATTATAAAATTAAGTAGAACCATGACTTCATTAGATATTTATAATATTATTATTGTTAATTTTCAAATTTATCACACTATTTGTTGTACTTTCAAAGAGGATAGTCAAAGAATTTATACATGAGTTCGTAATTTTTTATCCATTTAGACTACAAATATAGTAAGAAAAATATATAACTAAAAGTAATGAATCTTATACCTTTAATTGAGACCTTTGACTTGGAAAGAAATAATTTATATAACAAAATACAAATAAGGAAAAATATATAGTGTGTCTCGTGTCTAATTTGTGTTTGAGTTTAACTCATTACTAATCCTTCCTTTGCTTTTGGTAAATCTAAAGGTAAATTGGCTGGCATGCCAACTTGAAATGAAAGAAGATTGTACGTATCATGTCATATCTAAATCGGACACGAATTTAACCATATTTAAATGGGTTTACCTTGATTGTGTTTCTTGCTAATTTTTTTTATACATTAACTTGTTTAAATTATGTCATGTCTAGTCTAGGTCTATCATATCTAGGTTCTAAATTGCCAACCCTAATCCTAGTTACCTATGTGGGTGTTTGCGCATCATAGCAAGATATATTTATGCCTGCGCATAAAGAAATTAAACTAAATATTGCTAATAATATAAACATTAGTCTCCCAAAAAAATAGATTATGTTATTGCTAATGATCTATTATAGGTCACAATGTAATTTTATTCTTTTGCTGGGTTACTAAATTTGGCCTAGCTAATGTTAGTGTTTGAATTCATAAGACCTATCCAAATATAGGACCAATCTTTTACTATACTACCAATCTTGACCCATTTCCAAAAAAGGATCAAGAATTTGTAGTTTTCCAATATTTTTGTTTCCCATAAGGCATTCATGTGAACTTCCATTAATAAGGTAAAAGTTTTTAATTCTATCAAAAACTCATTCCCTTTATGTCTTCTTCTACCCCATTTAAAAACCCTAGAAATGGATTAAGGTTTCTTACAATGTCTGTCCTTCCATCATCTTTGTAGGTATTGATTTAAGTAACTAAGAAGAGAGGGGTGAATTGGGTACTTTTGTAGAAACTTAAACTTTTTGCCAATTTGATCCACCCCTTTAATTATTTAAATTAGTTAGGCATAATAAACAATATTAAACAAGCAATAAAAATAAAAATGATGAAATTAAAAAGAGAAGGATAATAAAAAAAGAAAACAAAGATTTGTTAGTATTTTCCATGCCATAGACTTGGTATTCTATACTGGAGTCATTTCACTATCCATTTCAATTAGATGATTCAAGAGAGATCACAATCCAAGATCTTTGCTTTGTCTCTTTAGCCTAACAATTAGCTAAAGACAGATTTACAAAGTAATAAAATAATCCTTTCTTCTAACAGTATTCTTACCACTCACAAATATAAAGCAATAAATTTTTTGAGGAATGAATACAGGTACCATCTAAAAATAAACTGGAAAAGTATTCTATATATGAAAGTGTATGTGCAGGGGTATCCTCTCATTTTACTTTTGATTGCTCTCTATGTATATACTGTTAGCAGCATAAAGAGGTAGATTAGTTGAGTCATGAGATTTTGAATTGAGCTGTATATATTGCTTCCTTTGTGCAACGGCTAGATGGGAATAAGAGATAATCTTGGAACAAGTCTTTATTATCTTGATTTGACTATTGACAGTAAACTTATCCCTTCCTTTGTGGAAAATATCTCTTGAATTGTTGTCTTAAAATTTAAATAATCAAATCCTATCAAATCCAAAAAGTTCGTCCAAGAACTATGCTAGATTTTCCTCTCGATGAACTCTATTAAATCTTCAAGATTATCTTCTCAAACCTTATCTCCAAGATTATCCATAACACCTATTTGATTTGAATTCAGAATTCCTGATATATCTCCACCAAATCTTTATACTTTAAATTAAAAAAATTTATCTCCAATAAGTTCTTCGTCATATCTTTATTCATCTCCTTAAATTTAAATTCTAGATATCGCTTTCGTTACATCTTGAATCATGTTTACCATTACATAGACAATTTCAGCTTCGAGAATATGAACATCTTGAACACGTATTGGTAGAGCTGCTATGTTGGGACCTGGCCATATCTAAACTTGATCGTGTGAACAATTGATAGGGGCTGCCCCTTAAAATATCATCACCTGGTTGCAACGTGAGAAACATAACCAAAAGTCATGATTTAACTTTGAAATAAGCTTCATTGATACACTAAGTGCTGCCACTTGGTATTCCTATGTCGAGTCAATCAAATACGTATATTGTATTCAAAGGACAGTTCTTAAACTCTGATCATGTTAATGAAGAAAATGACCATGTTAAGCTTAATAAAATGAATTAGTGTTCCCTGTTGAATCAGGTCCTATTTGGATTTTTTTTTTTCGATCCGTATTTTATTTATATTTAATTTGTATCTATTTAAAATTTAGTATTTTATCTATTTCTATTTCATAATTATGATGAAAATAATGAATTCATGTATTTTTAAGAAAAAAGATTTCAAAAAAAAAATATTTTATGTATTGAAAATGATTATTTTATTTGGCATTTGAAAAAAAATAGATTTTCATTATTTAGTGTTTTATTTTTGCCAAACACAAAGATTGAAGTAGACAATAATAAAATACTAATAAAACGGAAAAAATGAAACCAAATGAAGCCTTAATCTCATTGCGATATTATAATTTGAAAGTGGATCTTTGTTGTTTAAGTAGATAAAGCACCGATAAAAATATTCCAACTCAATCTTATAAAATCTCATATAAAACTTATCCACAACATCATCACACTTTCTTATAATTTAATTTCCATAATATAATCACACTTTGATTGTTGAACCAATAGACTTTAAGTAAATTAAAATTAATTCGATGGATATAAATCTAAATTAGTGGAACGCATCGAATATATTCACTAAATATATTTGATAAGTGAGTTCAATTTTTAATTTGATAAATTGTCCAACTTATACAATCAAATTGGTCAACATTTTTTAAATTAAAAACTTAAACAACCTATACACTGAATAAACATATTAATGTTAACTTAACATATATTTTATTATCCTTAAAGCCATATTATGAGACTTAACAATCTTTCCTTACCCATCATGCCTAGTTAGGGTTTCTTCTCTTTATGTTACACCAATGGCTCCAAGTTAATCACAATTCTCCTAACTTTAAGTACCCTTATCCTCAAGATTAAATAAAAAAAAAAATCTAAGCTTATTTAATGAAAGCTCGTCCTTATGGATAAAAATGAAGGCTCTTTTCATTTTATTATCTTCTACACTTATCTTCTTCTCTTTGCACATATCCTAACTATCTCTTAGGTTTTCTTATGGGATTAAGAGAATCGGCAATATTGCCTCGTTTTGTAATAATAATATCCTAACCTCAATTTTGATGGTGGAATAGATGGCATTGGTGACTACAAGGGTAGGTATGCATCTGGTGAAGGTTATAGAGGTCGTAGCATTGTAGTTGAAGCCATAGAAAACAATTTTGTGGAATATGGGGTGTTTTGTGTTTAAATAGGACAATATTAATGATTGATGCTTGAAAACTTCTTTAACATTGAAAAGTGTACATTATCAAGTAGAAATGAAACCCTTTGGAAGTGTTCGATATAATGCTCTAATAAATTGTTAAAGGTTCCCTTTCTTGTCCTTTACTTGTGCTTATTTCTCTTCTCTTTCTTCTTATCACTAACCTTATAATGCATTGCTAGGGTTTCACTATTGAAGTGGCTTTTGTTTCTACTAAAGTCCTCTTCATTGGCAATGAAGTAGGTTTTCTTATTGAAGAGTAGAAACACCCTTGAAGTTGAAAAATTGCAAAACAACAAGTTGATTTAAGACTTTGTCAATTAGCATATTATATGGGTCACAATATTTGGTAGCTAACTTAGTGTGTGTAGAAGTTAAAGGCTTTAGTGGGGATATTATTGCCTTCTGGAATGAGCAAGAGGTGATGATCCAAGTAAATCACATCTTGTGCTAAGAAATTATCATGAATGTTTAAGTATGTAACTATAATCTTTCTTGGTTTCTTTCCATTATCTTTGATAGTCTTAGGAGAGAACTATGAAGAGTTTTGTTGGATGAGTTACAAGAATGGATTTGAAAGATAGTATGACCTTGGGCTTTGATAGGGGATTTCAATGAAATTCTATGTAAGGAAGAAGAGTAGGTTAGGGTAGGGTTAGTGCGAGTAGAGAGGTGGACCAAAGACGTGCACAAGAATATCAAGATTGCATATATGTAGTATGATTGATTTGGGATTTATAAGATCACATTTTACGTAGTCTAAAAGATAAAAAAACATAAGAGACTTGATTCAAACACGGCTAGATAGGGCATGAGGGAATCGAGACTAGGGAAGACTTTTCTCGGAAGCTAAGGTAATACATCTTGTTTCTAACCATTTAAACCATTTTCCCATTCTTCTAGATAGGCCCAAAGTGAATAAGCCCTTTAGATTTCAATCAATATGGCTAAATCATCCTGGGTTTGTGAAGTTTATGGAATCGAATTGGTAATGGCCAAGTTTTGATCATATTGAAGATACTTCAGACTTTATGGATAAGCTATGGTAGTGGAACAAGGAGATCTTTGGTATGATCCTAAGAACCAAAAAAGCGATTCTAGGAAAGTTAAAGTTCGTAAAGAAAAAACTCTTTGAATTCCCAAGTCATGACCTCATCAAGGAGGAAAGATAGATTTAGGAAAAATTAAATTGGGTTCTAAAGCAAGAGGAGCTATTATGGGCTGCAAAGGCAATATCGAATTGGATTATGCATAGAGAAAGGAACAAGAGGTTTTTCCATGCCAACGTTGTTATAAGAAGATCCAAATCATGGAGTGGTGGTGTTTTTGATTTAGAGGGGAATTGGGTTGAAGATGAACAAGGTATTAAGAATCTATTCTTCTTCTCCTTATATTCGACCAAAAGGGTATTTGTGTAGGCTAAGTCTCTAAGCTAGCAAAGTAACCATAATTCCTTATCATCAAAACAACATGAAGCCCTTTGAAAGGATTGGTCAAGAGAGGAGATAAAACAAGATTTGTGGTGTATTGGAAAGAATAAGGCATCGGGTATAGATGGTTTGATTGTGGAACTCTATAAGAATTGTTGGAGCTTGGTTGGGAATATAGTGATGGACTTGGTTAGATCTATTCTTAGAATTTAGTGTATGCTTAAGGAACTCAGTTAGACCCTTTTAGTGTTGATTCCTAAAGTAGTTGGTGTGAATAATGTAACTGACTTTCAGCCAATAAGCCTTTGCACCACTATCTATAAAGTGTTGAGCAAGTGTTTGGTAAATCGCCTTCGACTAATGTTGAATGACATGATCAGTCCAGAGCAATCTAGTTTTATTCCACGGCATGCAACGAGAGATAATATCGTCATTTTCAATGAAGTGCTTCATTCCTTCAAGAAAACTTAAGGAAATAAGAAATGGATGATTGTTAAGTTGGATTTGGAGAAAGCTTACAATTGCCTTGAATGGGATTTTGTTAGATTTTCTCTTTATTTCTTAAATGTCCTAGAGTCTTATAAAGGAGGTTATGGATGGATTTGGACATACTAGCGCATATGCTATTGGAAGTCTTGTGTCATTTTCTCCAAGAATACTAATGGAAGGGTTAGAGATAATATCTTTAAGATATTATGCATTAGGACCTCTTTGGATATTGAGAAATGCCTTGGTATCCCATTCAAAGAAGGAGGAAAATTGAAGGGGGAAGATATTGGTTTGATTATGGAGAAGATTTGAAGGAAGTTAGTAAGGTAAAAGACAAAATTCTTGAGTATGGAAGGCAAAAGGCTCTTCGCTTCATTCAGTCTTGAGAGTATTGTAAATTGCTATTCCCAAGTTATTCCTTTACCTAAGAGTTTTTGTTAAGAAAGTTGAATGTATTCATAAAGACTTTGTTTAGGGATCCATGACGGAAGTAAGGAAAATTCACTACATATGATAAGAAAAGTTAAAGAAGTTGAAAGCTTGGGTTATTCTTGGTTTGTGTGATGTCAAAGCTAGAAATAAAGCAAACATGGCAAAGTTAGCTTAGTGTGCCAGAAGAAAGGACCTACTATGGACGAGGCTGCTCTAGTAGAAATATAAGATGCAGTAGGGAAATATTACATGGAAAGTTGGTTCAAGCATTTTCAACAAAGTCAATGAAAGCTTATCTTAGGTTAGAGAAAAAGAATAGGTTAAAATTAAAAATGGAAAAAATAACTTCTTTTGGATTGACTGATGGAAAGGAGATATGCCAATTTTTAGCTGGATTTATGGATCTTTGCATTGTTTGGACAAAGTTGTCCCTATTCACCAGGCTTGGAATAATGAAATGGGTTAGAATGAAAATATGATAGGATACTCTTTAGACTAGAACATTAAAGAGAAACTAGGTGACTTGTAGTTACATGATGATGGGAATGATGAAGACTTGGTTTGCTGGCCTTATGAGATGGATAGAGAATTTTTCACAAAGTTGGCATACGAATTGCTTTTAAAAGATATGGATCAAAACTCAGGAACTGAGAGATGGGACTAGATTTGGAAATTACTTATGTCCTGAGCATTTAATTCCTAATATGGCATATTTTTCATAATGGTTTGGCGACTGGAGATAATATGGCAAAGAGGGGAATTAATGGAAGGGAAACATGTCCTTTATGTAACAGGGAAATTGAAACTATTCAACATGTCTTTGATAACTATTTGTGGAGTAAGGAATGTTTGATGCTGTTGAAAATCTAAGTTGAAGGAAACATTCAAAACTTAGATAACCTGAAGAAGTAGTTTTATTGAAGAAGCAACATAAGAAGATTAAATTGGAGGAGCATGGAAACACTGTAGCAAGTTTTGTTCTTAATTGCCATAAAGGAAATCTAGAAGGAATGGAATAGAAGAATCTTTTAGTTGGATTCATTGGACAAGAGTTATGTTGAGAAGTGTAGGATTGCTAATGAGTGGTAGGTGCTTCGACGGAGAGAGAAACTACAACTACAACCATGGTGGAAGTTTTCTAAAGGTGAAAAAATATTAGAGGGATAGCTAAAGCCAAATTGCAATGGAGCTGTAACTTCAGATGGGAAAATGGAAAGGATTAGAGTCATGGTGAAAGATCACTGTAATATGGTGATAGGAAGATTGTATAAACAGGTTAAACGCCTTACACCCCTTGGAAGTAGAAATCTTAGCAATCAAAAGTGGTGTGAAACTAGTAAGAGTATTGGGTTATGATAGAGTGGTTTATAAGGTGGATGCGCAACAAGCAATTAAGTGGATAAAAAATGACAGAGTGGACATAGATAGATGTAACTGGATCTTATAAGATTGCAAACATCTAAGTTCCTCTATATCTTCTTTCCTCATTTATAAGGTCTCAAGAGAGATTAACGAAGGTGCGGACATGCTGGACAAGAGAGGGCTCCAAGGACTAGATGAATATGTTTTTGTTGATTTTGTTTTGCGTTTTCTGTCCAATGTTCTTAATAGCTTGTAGACTTATGGTCATGTTGTTGAGTAAGGAAACCTCATCCTTAACTCTTGTTAATGCTTTGTCTTGTTGGATTGTTTATCTAATATATTACTTTTACTTTTACCCTTAAAAAAAAAAACACTTGGTAAGTGGCCTATGTGCCAATCTTCGTCCCTACATGCTTGTGTTAACCAATCTATGAATTTTATCATGTCTCAAACGTCCGAGCTTATATGTCCAGATCTAAGTATACTAAAATTTCCATATGCATCTATACTTGGGTAGCTCATGTGTGAGTCTATGTATGCCCCTTATATATATACAAAGGCCCTTTTGATATTAAGAAACATAAAACTTAAAGGAAGTGTTAAGGAAATTTTAGTTATGTGTATTGTCCTTGGCCATATGCTACCCCATGTACCCTTATTACTTAGATAACAGTTATTATATGTGGTATTTGATGAGGTGAAAAAAGTTGTTCAAAATGGTATTCTTGCTTGGAAAAATTGAACTATTCAACTCGGTTTTGTGTATGTAAGCATTTTCTAAGGAAAAATTGATGGGATTTCACTTTTCTTATATGAAGTTTTGTATTATTGAATAAAGAAAGCAACCGTTGCCTTGTGTGTAGTGTATACTTGAACTTCAATTTTTCATGTAACAATTAGTTGATCCATGTAAGTCTTGTGAAAAATTAAATTTATCAAAAAATAAATATAATTCAAGAAAAAAGGGATTTGATCGACTTCTTGACCATAAAAATGTTCACGATTAAAAATATAGCAAGGTTATTTTTGGGTAATTAAACCAAGCCGCAATCTATTTGTAGGCTAATCAGAATCACAATCTAGACCATTAGAAAAAGAAAAAATTATGCTATTTTGGTTTGGATTGGTTTAATTTGCAGATTAGTTTTGTATGGATAGTTCTTTGCATTCCCACCATATTTTAGATAGGTTTGACTTACCAATAAGGACTTCATCCTCTTCCTCTTAGATTGTACGATTTGTTGAGCTACATGGTCTTAAGACATCACCAATACAGTTTGGTTCATCATCTATTCAGGTCTTACACGTTGGTGACAGGGTTTGAAAGTTACCTTCAAGAAATGTAATTAAGATTAATTGTGATGCTTAAATGGATTTGCATGCTAATGGTAGGGATTCAAGAGTTGTTTTTGGAGCTTCAGAGGGTAGCCCTTTGCAAGCTATTGCAATTTCTGCACTTCTTCAGATGTTTAGATTAATGAGGCTTTAGCTATAAGAGAGGGATTAAGAAGAGTGAAATGTAGAGGATGGTATTACATTTAATTGGAATTAAACTCTTTGACGCTCGTTACGGCTATTTCCTCACCATTGTCTATAGCCTAGTGATCTATTGGGGATATATGGGATATTATGCAATTGAAATCTAGTTTTATTAGTTGTTCCATTTCGTTTATTTGTCATAAAGCTAAAACTAATGTGTATGCTCATTGGGTTGTAACCTAAGCAAAAATTGAGATGAGCTGTAGTTGTAAGATTCATTGACCTCCATCCCAATTGTTTTGTCTTTTATTTTCAAACTAATCATCTAAGACTCTTGATGTGTAATTTTCTATTTTATTAATGTCATATTATTGTTTCTTTTTTTAGTTTGGGGGTGTTTGTGGTGTGTTTAGGAAGAGGGGGAGGGGTGTTTTGTGGTGGGGGTATCAGGGTAGTCTACTTGATACTATAAGTCTTATTTGATGATAAAAAAGATGCGCTTGCTATAGTTTGACACCACTTGATTAAACACTCATGAAATAATAAATGTGATTGATATTTTTTTTCCCAACGAATTAAAAAGTTTGGGTGGTTTTGGCTTTGATCACCACCACCACCACAAGTCAAGGTATCCTTTTAGGACCATAGATCGTTTATAAAGGTACTTACAGATTACCTATTAATATAGTTTTAGATTGATAATAGAATTCATAACTTTTTTCTTTGATAGATTAAAATTGATCCTTACTAACTTAGCCAACTTGTGTTGGCATAAATATGGTTATTAGGGCATCCACTATATGTCTAGTTTTGGAATTCCCATGAACAGCTATATAGTTCAGGTTGTCTTTGGTGAAAGTGTAAGCAACTATATTTTTATATTGTAAAAGAATTAATAGAAATTTTGTAGGATCTACTCTACCAAGTAATTGGTTACCTGCCAATATCACACACAGATAACACATAAAAGTCGACAAGTCACTCGAAAAGGGACCAATGGCTTTCAAAGTTTGAAACGACCTTAGGGAAGCTCGTTGCCTACGAGAATTTAATTAAATAGGCCATCGACTTTTATCTCTCATTCAATCAAGGCTTCCTATCCTCTTGCTATAAAAAGGATCTTGATTCCTTCAACAATAAAAAAGATTGTGTAATTACGTAGGTATTAGTTGGTAGTGGTGTTTACGGTGATGGTGGATGACTACAGTGGGTGGTTGATGGTAGTAGTGACGGTTTGTTGCTCTATGCATGAAGGTGATGTTTGGTGGTTTGTGAAAGAGGTATGGCGGGCATTAGTTGTGCGAGAAAAGAAGAAGAAGAGAGGGTATTGGGTATCTTTTTTCTTTAAAACTGAGATTCTTAGATTGTGATGAAAAATAGGGATTCTTAATATTTAGGAAATGAGATTTCTAAATAATTGAGATTTAGAGAGGTGTTTTTCCATCCCATACTATTGCCCCTGGAGAAATTTTTTTAAGAAACCATCATTGTCCTCCATAAGACAGGATTAGAGGCGACTGTGCCGTGATTTTATATACATATAATTAAAACTAAATATCTTTCCATTTGTCGAAAATTTTTTCGTTTATAAATTTACATACACAAAACTTTTCGTACGATACATTCACATTAATTACATTGACATAAGAAACAGCCACGTAATTATTAGTAAAAGTTAATACAACATAACAATAAACTGGTCATAATTTACCCCCTTTACCTACAATAGTGGGTTTCCATAATTTTTTTTTTTTTTAAACTACGCGTGTTAGTCAAGCTGAATTAGAAGAAAAAGAAACGGAGCTATAGATTTTTGAATTTTTTTTTTTTAAGAAAAGAGAATAAGATAGATTTTTGGAGACATTCTAGTTGTTCCAATTGCTTGTGGGACGAAATATACTTTTCCCCCCTTTTTTTTTTTTTTTTTTTTTTCTCAAGAGGAAACAAACGAGGAAGTGAATGTTGCCTTTTAAGTTTGAACTTTTAATGTACACCATAGTCAGTTTATTATGTCCCATAGTAATTAAGTTACTCGAAGGAAAATTTTCAGGAAACTAAATCATAAATTTGAAAAAAGTTTTTATTGTATAATATGCCACATATTTTGATAAGTGATGGATAGGGTTGAGAAAAAAACCACAAATCGTGAATCGAATTGAACGGTACCAAAAAATTGATTTTTTTTTTTTCAAATCAATTCGTTTACGGTTATTTATAAATGGTTTGTTTCGGTTATTTATAAATGGTTCTCAATTGAGTTTAGAAAAATAAATTGAACTGAATCGAACTATTTGGTTAAATAAAAAAAAATTATGTAATTGTTTTGTATTTTCTTTATTTTTTAAAATCAATCTTCATGGATTTTATGAAAATTTTTATATCTTGTTTTTCTTTATCTTATTTTTAGGCTAATTATTAAGATTAAATTGAGTGAGTTTTATTTAAAATTTAGAAATTTTTTTTTCTAAATTGTTTTCAATCAAAAGTTTGATCTTAGTACTCTTTATATGTCTCTTTTCTCTTTTTCAATTTTTGATGTGTCTCTTTTGTATCACTTTTAGATGGGCAACTCTACTTTTCTCTCCTAGTTATTGTTCATTGGAATAAAATCTCTTATTTTTGTTTAATCAAGTTGGGTTTATCGAGATCTTATATAACTTTTTGTTAAGCATTGTTACATATGATAAATGTATGAAAAATTAATTGAAAATATATGAAACTTTAAGAAAAATATATTATTGGAAATAAAAATGTTTAGTAAAATTTTGATAACAACGGCTTGAAATCAAATTGAACTGAATTTAATTAGGTTAAAAAAATTTATAAATCTAATCATATGGTTAGGTTTGATTAAAAAAAAACAAAATCATTATATTAGGTTTGATTTGATAAAAGGAGCAAATCGTGCCAAACCGAATTGTACTCACCCCTAAATAGGTGAGTATCGATAATATTTAAATATATATTAATAATAGTGTACTATACTTTTACATATTAGGATTTAATTAGTACTTTCATACCACTAATTGAAACAAATGCCATATTACCTGAAAGGTTTCGCTCTTTTCATATTAATTGCAGATCCTAATATGTAATCAACTCGTCTATATTCAAGAACTAGCAAACAAAAAAAATAAGGTTAAAAGAAATAAAAAAGAAATACAACATTTATTGGTGAAAACCTAAATTCTACGCAGACACTGGAGGATTATCATTTCAATTTAAATTATTCTTTAAATCAAAAGTTTGATCTTAGTACTCTTTACATATTTTTCATCTCTTTTCTAATTTTTAATGTGTTTCTTTAGTCTCATTTGTATGACTTTTGGACAAATAACTCTACTTCTCCCTCTTTGTTATTATTTGTTGGAATGAAATCTCTTATCCCTGTACAATTAAGTTGGCTTTATTAAGATTTTGTATAATTTTTTGCTAAGTATCTTTATATATAATAAATGTATGAGAAATTAATTAACAACATATGAAAGTTTGAGAAAAATATGTTATTGGGGGTAAAAGTGTTCAGAAAAAATTTTACATAAACAATTCAAAATCAAATTGAACTGAATTTAATTAGGTTAAAAAAATTTACAATCTAAACTATATAATTAGGTTTGATTTTAAAAAAAAAAACCCAGAACTATTATATTTAAATTGATTTGATAAGAAAGGTGAATTGTACCAAATTGAATTACACCTGCCCCTAAATAGGTGTATACTAATAATATTTAAATATATATCGATAATAATGTATTATACTTTTATGTATTAGGTTTTAATTAGTACTTTCATGCCACTAATAAAAACAAATGCCATATTACCTCAAAGATTTGGCTCTTTTCATCTTAATTGCAGATCCTAATATATGATCAACTCGTCTATATTCAATAGCCAGCAAATAGAAAAATAAGGTTAAAAGAAAAAAAAAAATAGAAATACAACATTTATTGATGAAAACCTGAATTCCATGTAGACACAAGAGGATCATCATTTCAATTTAATAATAATAAACAAAAAAAAAAGAAGATAATTACAAACATTGACCTCAAATCCTTTGCATTGTAGGATCAACCTCCGATCCGTCTTCTCTTACACATTCTGGTCATCATACATCACCTTAAAGAACCCTCACAGAAATGTTAATAACGCCATTTTCCATCCCAAGACCATTTCTCAGCCTATAACTCAAAAAATGCATGTAATTCTCCGGCGCATAATCCCCAATGAAATCCGACACTGGAATCCTCGCCGTCCCAATGATCTTATCGTTGGAAGTTCGTCGGTGAACTTCAAGGTATAGACAACTCGTGTTCATGGGCAAATCGAAACGGAAACTTTCGTTCCACGAGGGGAATCCATTGCCTCCCACGTCGAGCCTGGTGACCACTTGTTTACCATGGCGAGGGCCGATTTTCATGACGACGTAAGAGTTTTTCTTTACGGGCTTTCCATGGTATTCTAGGTTCTCTCCAGAGATGATTTTGATCTCTAACTTCCTGTCTCTTGTAGTAGGGGTAACTTTCATTGTCATATAATATGTTAAATGTTAAAGAAAAATCGGTAAGATCATAAGTATTTATAAGGGTCTATAACGCGGCAACTTGGATTAAGAATCTTGTTAAGATGGCTAGCATTTAAAACAGTTTAGAATGACGACAACTTGGATTAAGGATGTGCTCAAAAAAAAAAAAAAAAAAAAAAAATTGTTGGGGTTTCTGGTAAATGAATTAGAATTAATTTATTATGGTTTTACATTAGTAAAAACTACTATCAATATTGTCCAACTCATAAGGTTGGCGATGTCCCATCAGTGCATCTTGGAGCAATATAATACCTTTTTTTTACGAAAACATAGTAAAGGTCAAAACTCTAAATCAAAATTTACACTATTGATTTAAAAGAACTTTTAAACTTTGCTAGAGGCTCAGAAATTGATCTTAAAATATAGATAATAACAAAATATCATTAAAAAGAAATAAAAGAAAACATTGCTTGAAACTCTAAATCACAATCATAACTACATAATTGTTTTGTACTTAAATACACAACTAAAGGTGACGGTGTTTAAAAAAAAAAAATATAAAGTACGTATATAATTAAAAGTTAAATATTTAGTCTATTTTTCATATTAATTTTTATTTATTATAAAATTACAGATAAGCATTAATTTTTCATTTAATAAATTCTAATCTTACAGTAAGGATTCTCCAATGATATAGATCGAAGAAAGGTATGACGTAATGACAAGTAAAAGTCAACACAACGTAACTAAATTGGTTATATACGTTTTGCCTACTTTAACGTAAAAGAGTGGGTATCCGTAATTTTTTTTCCTTAACTAGGCATGTTGGTTAAGCTAAAGTAGGAGATTGAGAGAAGGAGGATAAGATAGAATTTTTGAGATATCCGAGTTCAAATCAAATCACTTCTCTTGCAAATATACTTTCTATTTTTTTTTTCTCCTCTTTTGGGGCCCCTAGAGGAAGCAAACTCGGAAAGGAGTAGTGTTGTCTTTTATTAGTTTGTAGTTATAACATGCTCCAACCAACTACAATATATCCTTAAACTATTTAATGTAGAAAATTTCAACTACAAATATATATATATATATATATATATATTACAGCTACAGGAGGATCGATAATTCACTATTATTAGAAAAGGAAAAGATAAGAAAATTTGAATCCCTAATTCCTTTTTACTTTTGGATGATCCTACAATTCACATCTCATAATAGCGATAAGATACAGAAATGCATCTTTTAAAATTGCTTTTCGTGAAAATTTTGGTAAAGTTATCCACTTAAAATGTTACCATATGTAAACAATAGTTAAATTATAATATCATAACAATGTTAATATATTTAAAAAATCTAGACAATTGTAACCATTAATTTATAATTTTAGGAAATTTTAGAAAAAAATAAATTTAGAAGATCCAAATCAACAAAATCATAATATTGAGGAGATCTAAAGCATCCATATATAGTAAATAGCCTTCTTAGGAATTAGGGCACCAATAAAAGGAACTAGCTTCCACCTTAGTGTTTTTAGTTAGGGGTGTAATCGAGTCGAGCCAGTTGAGCTTGAGTTTGAGCTTTAGTTAAAAACTTGAAACTCAAGATTTGCTTGAGAAACTTTAAATATTGAACTAAAACAATATATTTAGCAAGTTCGGATATCCTTTGATTAGTTTGATTAAATTTAAATTTTTCCTAAACAACCTTGAATTCACCTATATTTTTAAAAAAATTAAAATTTATATCAAGATCAATCATGCTTATAAGCTTAATGAGTTTAGTATTCTAAAACTTAAGCTCTACTCAATTTACTATTTAAATGGCTCGAAGTGAAACTTGATTATACTATTATGGAATTAAATTCAATTCAAAATCATGCTCGAACAGTTTGTGAATTCAACACTCTCGTTTTTTCTCTTGTTCTCTGACACAGAAAATTACAATTCAGGCAACAAACACTCTTTACCTAATTTTCAACTAAATCAAAGTGTTGTATCGCAGGGTGATGCACCGATGGACCATCATTAACTTGATGGATGGAATAATAATGGTAATAGCTCTTATTAACATAAAACAATGATAATAATGCGTGAATGTATCCTAATCCATCCCATGACAATTGTCGCTAACAATTTTTCATTATATTCTTAATCTAAGTTGCATCGTCCTAAACCGTTATAATACGAATCATCTAGGATTATGGGGATGGCGAGAATTCTATTGTCGGATTTCATTGGGGATTAATACACCGGAGAGTTACTTGCACTTTTTATTTTTTGTTTCCTGGGTCAAAAAATGGTATTGTTAATAATTCTTTGAGGCTTATAGATAATACGGTACCCTATGATGGCAAAAACCTAAAATTAATTAAAAAAATCTCCAAATTTTTATGAATTTCAGATTCATTTTCCTGTGTTTCGTAAATCTATAAACTATCGAATAATTATGAACTTTTGTATTAACTCACTGATACTATCCATAAGGGTCGGCATGATGCGGCTCGGTCTAGTTTACTCCTTCAAACAATACTGTATCTTAGTGATTTCCGTTAAGCGGAACTTTAGTATTAGCTTAATGGTAGTACTCCATAAGAGTTAGCATGATGTGGTTCGAATAACCAGATGGTTAAATTTTTTTTTTCACAAAAGAATCTGATGTAGTCCAGATCGATTCTTGGTTTGAAACGTGTATATATTTATCTCATTTTGGTTAATGAGATAGTCCCTTCATGTAATTTTGCAAACAAGTTTAAAACAACATTTGATATGAAAAACTATAGAACCTTTTCCTTTATCATTATCCGGAAGAAAATAATAAATTGCTCAAACGAAGTAACATAAGTGGTATAATTTTGTGTTACTAGAATTTGAGTTGAGGAATAGCCTAATACACACTCCATGCTTGATAGAATGGTGTCATATATACAATCAAGAGTCATGTCTATTTCAAGTACTTCCGATAAGAATCGTTTAGCTGGACAGAGAGGGACTTCACCTTAGGCACCAAGAAAGATAAAGAAGAAGAAAATCGAAAGAAAGGAGTAAAAGAAAACCATTAATGAATCAAACATAGCCATCAATGTGCTGATGGACAATTCAATCGCTGACATGTCCCAAGGAATCAGTTCACTAACTACCACGGTCAACATTCTGTGGCGGCGAGAGGAGAAGAAATGCATGTTGTATTTGCCGTTAGGATTCTTGTACATTAGAATTAGAAATAAGCTGAGCTTCCCTCAAAGGCCCAAGCTTGCATTTAGAGGCATGAAATTTCTTTCTTTCCTTTTTTTTTTTATATATTATTGTCATCTCCGAGTTTTGGCCAATAGAGATTAAGAGCGGATTGGGCTTTGTGTAATAGAGGGAGCCTGCAAAACAATAATCAGTGAGAGATGTTGGGGTGTTATCCGGTATAACCACTTTAATGCTTAAATTAGTAAAATATATTGAGAGTGAAAACAAGTATGCTAAAGGGCAGAATATATCTCAAGTGTGCAAAATATCAAATATTTTACTGTTAGGTGATGGCTTGGTATTTAAAAAGGAGTAGACTCGATAGTTAGAGAACTGTTAGTGGGCAAAGGACACATCCATGAGTCATGCGTAGTGAAGATGTGTAGGCCTACGTGGTCATGAATTGTAGGAGACAGTTGTTGACCAAATCTTTGATCTTTGTCCTTGTCTTTCAACTATTGGAGTTTGTATTATACAGGCAGGCAATCCAGTGGGCCTGGGTCAAGGTGGACTAAAGGACCAAGGAGGCCAAACCCAATCAAGAAGGAGCTAGGTCATGAGCATGGGTAAGTTAGCAAAGGACTAAGGGACCCAAGCCTAAGATATCCTGTCAACACTTGTCTCCATCATAGTCTCATTGTCAAAGTGGAGGTAATGAAAAAGGATGGATGGGTTCCTCAAATACATAGCCAAGCTGAACTTAGAGCACTCATGGTAGCCTAGTAATTTATGCAAGGAATTATTGCACTAACACTTTTGGAAAGGTTAGTCGATATGGCATGACAAATGGCTGGGTAAAGGAGATTCTCGAAGAGGAGGCCCGAGTTGATAATGTATGAAGCTAAATAGTGATGAGGTGATCCATGGAGAACATACTAGGGTAGAGCTAAATGCTCAAGTGCTGAATCGAATGGGTAGGTTGAGGTGAATGCCCTTTAGGTCGAGCTGGGCGTTTAGCCTGAGGTGAAGATTTAGTAGGATGGGCCCTTTAAGTGATAAAGGTTTAAAGCGTAGATGCTAATAATGTAGAGGAATCAGATGGTCTAGGCTGGTAGAATCAATTAAGCAATGGCAAAGCCAAGCAGGGCTAGCCTATCTATGTTGAGCAATAGTGTTAGGTAAGCTCTATTATGGACGTAGAAGATGAAGGGGCTTTAGGAAAACTTCCTATGGAAGCCAACTTTTTGAATTCTTACTTTATCACGTGCTTTCATGGTGTAGTTAATACAACATGACAGGTGTGATATCTTTGTAAACTTCTTATGTTGTCGCGTATGTTTTGTCTTTTAAATGTAGTTGTCTAATTAAAATTGTCACCACATGTTTGCATTGCAACACGTAAGGGGATTCATGTCTATACATATCTCCATAACTGCCTATTCGCTTTCATAAGCATTTGACCTATAAATACCCTTAACACTTGTACAAATTACTCTTTTACAACTTCTCTTATTGCTTACTTATTGCAACTTGAGTGTTTCTATTCCTTTCTTCACCAACGAAACTTTGTTTGAAACTCCTATGTTACCTTTCTTCCTTCAATACAATGTCACAATCAAGAATAAGTTCTGTGAGTACAATATAACATCCTTAAACTTTGAAGCCACAAGGAGTGCTACTCCCCCCTTGAGAGGCAGCAAAGAAGCTTCATCTTTGTTGGCATAAATGGATAAGGAGACAAGGGGTAGATTGAAGCACTTGAGGGGGCAGCGTTAATAAGGGCCATCCTTCGAGACGTATACCTATGTGAACACTTACTAGATGTCGTTGATATGTACAACTAGCCAAAAGTTAGCTAGAAACCAAATGGTTGGGTAAGCAAGAGCAAGGCAATTGTTGTAAACTGGGTTTTAAAGAACTTTATCTTGGGTGAATTCCTTAGCTTGGTTGTATAGCTACTATGACCAGATGAGAGGGTGGCTTTCCTTTAAGGCACTTTATGGTGTATGAAGATTCTTTGGAGCATAGGATGCACCTACCCTTTACAGACTTTAAGAAAGAGTTGTTCAATTATCATTAGCGTTGCCTTACTCATATACTTCCTAATGGGTGGAGGTTATTAAAGGCATTCTAGGCCTTGTGTGAA
The DNA here is from genome assembly GCA_024138005.1 of Lumnitzera racemosa. NCBI lineage: Eukaryota > Viridiplantae > Streptophyta > Magnoliopsida > Myrtales > Combretaceae > Lumnitzera > Lumnitzera racemosa. The sequence continues at coordinate 36,335,149 of JAMXBC010000005.1, forward strand.
TACTTAGTGATGTGGGCCACACTCGAGCTCTTTATCCACTTCTATTTATGGAAGTCTCTAAACAGGTGGACCTACCTCTAGAATTGTATAGATAGGAAACTATTTAGGGGCTTGGACTTATTTGAAAAGAGTTGGTAGGATAAGTTCGTAATGGTATAGCTACCTTAGATGGTTGACTTTTGGACTCCACTGGTTTAGATTAGAGCACAAAGGAAACTCAGCTTAAACAATATAGAGGCCTATTAGGGGATTGAGGCCTTCATGGCTTTATGGCATGATGAAGAAATTAACGTCGAAGAGACCATATGAAGGTACTTTAGTTTACTGATCTTTGATCTATTCCCAAGTATAGAGAGGGTTGTCTTGGATATATGGTTGGAAGGTACATGTCCACCCTCAGCTTAAGTTGTTCCTTCTATCATGCAGTGTGGGCTTGATTGAAGCTATACTTTGTTTGTGATGGTTGAGGAATAGGGGCTCCTGCTAGCCTATATTGTTTATGGAAAAAATTTTTGAGTAAGTGTGATACACTTTCCTTGTGTTGATATTATTTGTTTGTTTCTTTGCAAGTGAGATGCTTATTGGAAGGGAAAAAGTGCCCTGTCCTTATAGACCTGAACTAATGAGGCAATGGCAACCTAAGGCAAAGCCTACAACTAAGACTGCCATCCCCAAATGGCGTAAAGCCAAGATTGAGGATAGGAGAGATTAGTAGGATTGAACTGACTAATTTGCCCTAAGGGATTCCTCTTGTTGAACCCCCCCCCTTATAAAGCTACTGGCTATTGAGCCTATGGGCATGGTCCTTCCATCTACCGTTGCTACCTCTATCTCTATGCCCATTACATTAGTAGATGATGCTGTTGGAGCCAACGAGTCAAACATGGTGATGTTCCCTCCTTTTGTTAAGGGTTAGGGGAGGGAGGTTGAGCCAAAGAAGAAGAAGGGAAGGGATCCCATCAACCAATCGTATTTCTTTAAATGGCCCTCGGTTCATCCTTACAAATGTGCTAACAACCTTAGGGATGCTTTTTATGAGGTCTTGAACAAGTTTTGGTGTTTAGGGATAACACCATACTCATTCAAGAACATGTTATGTGAGTCTTGAAATAAGGAGCTGCGCCTTTGAAGCAATGAACCAAAAATCAAGAAGGCCAAAGGGAAGCTTATCAGGCTAAAGTGGAATATTTGAGGTAAGGACATTATCTTGTGCCATCAAGACCTCAACCTTCAGGCTTCGATAGGGTCCTTTACCCTTGGCAACTAGCTCATCCTTAAAGACATGTCAAGGATCGAAGAGGATTCTCCTCTGGAAATGGTAGGTCATTTAAGCTTGCTCATTCAACAAGTTTTCATCTCTTTAAGTTGATGTTTTTCTTTGTTGACATTAGTTTGATCATGATTTATGTGTTTCTTTGCATAGGCAAGTGCTACTTTGGCTCACTAATTACAACATATTGTTTGATAAGGTAAAGGGTCTTCGTAAGGAGGTGTTAAGTGCGTAGAAGGGCTTAAGGCAAGTAAAATCTTCCTTAACAAATTTTTCAAAAAATTTAGCAAGGATAATTGGCATCTGTACTACTCTTATGTGTAGATGACCATGCTTAAGGTAAGGCTACAAGTAGAGGAACATGGTCAAGCCAGTACTGAAGAGGCAACCAAGCAGACAGATGAACTCAAGGCTTAGTTGGAGGATGAATAGTGGACTAAGGCTTAACTATCTCAAAAGTTGGACGAAGAGAGGAAGGATAAGGAGGAGCTCGACTAACAAAATGTTGAATTAAGGGCGTTGGTCTCTAAATTAATGACCGATTTAGCAATGAAGGTGGCTGACTATGAGACTGCTAAAATAACTTTGCTAGAGGTGGCCGATCAAAAGGCCAAGTTGGAATAGAAGATCTAGGAGCTCTAAAAGGAAGCTTCAGATATAAAGGAGGTCATTTCTAAGTTAGAGAGTAGGGAGATCCTTAGTAAGGTAGCCAAGAAGAAGGCTATAGAGAGGTTCTTCACAACTCCTCAGTAGACTGAAGAGTTGGACGACATCTTCGTTGAATGTGGTTAGAGCATTAGGACATACATGATCGAGCACCATCTCGACCTCAACCTGAGATTCTTAGATTAGCTGAATAATCTAATACATAGGGGGGAGAGGGGTGGCCTAAGTGAGAGAAAAAGATACTACTTAAGTAGTCGATAGGTAACCCCTTTGCTACTTAGGATAGGTAAGGTGTTTCTCTATCTACTTTTGCCTCGGTAGCTCAACAAGAAGTTGCCCTTGAGAATGCTTCCAAGGATGATTAGGGTTAGGGTAATCCTCCTACTAACCCAAGTAAGCAAACCCCAACTTCTCCCTCTACAGCTTAAGATAAAACATCTTAAGAGTAGGGATCACAAGAAGATCAGTCTCCAAATGTATTGATGTGTTGGACTTTTTAGAGCTCCTAAAGTTGGCTGGTCTGAAATGATAAACTACTATTCCCTTTCTCCCTTTTTCTTTATACTTATTTATTTTTCTTATACTTAGGTTGGATTATAATAGGTCGGGATGTTGGCCTTAACCATGTAAATACTTTTGAAGCAATGAAGGTAAACTTTTTCAATTGGAGCTTGTCCTTTGCTTTCTGTTCCTTGGTGTTATTAATATTCTTACTGCTTTGATGATATGTTGTGTTTACTAGGTGGCATAGCTTGGCACTTAATTGTTGTGTGTTTTTAGTTAACTTGTATACTTAGAATTGTTTGGGGGGTAGGTCGATGTACATCTAACAGGGGAGTTTAGGTCGGTAGTGTTTTGACTTGTTTAGCTATAAGAGTTCCTTAGTTATGTAAGGGATGTTTCCTCTTATTGAGGTTACCTAAGGGGAGGTTGAGTTGGTGGCATTTCAACTTGCTTAGTTATGGAAGTTTCTCAATTGTATAAGGGTTGTTTTCCCTTACTAAGGTTACCCAAGGGGAGGTCAAGTCGGTGGTGCTCTGACCTACCTAGACCTAAAGAGGCATTTAGGTGTTTGTTCACCTTTTGAGGGCTGGAACTCAATATGAGGGTAAAAGAGAGAGAGAGAGAGAGAAGTAAAAAGTACATGACATATATATGAGGAACAAAACTTTTATTGATTTTTATAATAGTGTTTACAAGAGATTTATACATCAATCAAAATAAGATCGAAGATTATCGGCATTCTATGTTCATGGGATGAGCTCGCTATCCAATCTTTTTAACTTGTATGCTCTGTTTCCTAAGCCCTCTCTTACCTTAACTGGATCTTCCCAATTAGGGGTTCTCTTGTCCTTCACCTGAGCTTATAGCTTTTAGCTTTTACCTTCTAGTATTCTAGGTTGCTATCCTTAAATTCCTTGTGCCTGACCTTCTAATCATAATATCTAATTGCTTAGTGTTGATAAGCAACCACCTGAGCTACGGCGAGATCTTTGATTTCTTTGATAATGTCTATACTAGCTTGTAGTAAGGACTAGCTCAATGTTTGGAAGTTCTAGCTCGATGGGGAGGATTGCCTTTGACCTAAACACTAAATAGAATGAGGTCTTTCTTGTAGAGGTATGGTGGGCAGTCTTATATCCCTATGGGATATTGAGTAGCTCATCCACTCAATCACCCTAAGCTCGGTTTACCCCCTCTTCTTGAGGCTCTCAAGGATCATCCGATTAATGGCTTTAACCTGGCCATTGAATTGAGGGTGAGTGACCTACATAAAGTGAGGTGCAATGTAGTACTTGGTGCATAATTCCTTTAACTTTGGGTTGTTGAATTGATGCTTGCTGTCCATGATGAGGGCATAAGGGACCCAAAATTTGGAGAGGATAATGTTCCGAACAAATGACTTAATTCTCCCCTTAGTGATTTTGCCTAAAGCCTTAGCCTTGACCCACTTTGTGAAGAAGTTGATAGCTATAATGATGTATTATCGTCCTCCAAGGCCTTGGGGAAAGCGTTGAGGATGTTGATTCCCCATTAGGCGAATGACCATAGAATGGTCAAGTTATGGAGATTGGTGTTGGCAACATGATTGATTGGGGTGTGTTTCTAGCACTAGGGGCACTTATGAGCTACAGCCTATGATAGGAATTGAACTACCTAACCTTTAGCTCGAGCTCGAGCATGAGTTCTTGAGGGACTACTGAAGTAGATTCTATTGTTTTAGCTAACTTTTACCAAGGCTGATCTAATCCTTACTGTTGACTAACTCCATAAGTCGAGTTAAGTAACTTCTCATCTCTTAGTAGTCAAGTACTGACTTAAAATATGCTCCATTGACTGTCTGACAACTTATACGTCTACTCAGCCATGATCGTATTGACCTTTAGCTTGGTAGTATTAATATTGAAAACCTTAACATACATTCGCACCCATGTCTTCTTGGAATGAGCCCTAGGTCTGCTTAGTGACCTCCATCTTAATTGTACCATTTGTCTATTTTTGCTAGAAGCATCTCTAGTGACCTATTGCTACGTGTCCAGTCCCATGTGAAAGGATTCTATTGCATTAATAATTGATTTATTTGATTTTTCATTTGAACCCCTTTATTATTCCTTATACATTATTTCTTTTGGGTAATACCCTTTTTTGTTTTTTCCATTTTTAGTTAAGATGCCTTAACATTTCGGGTATGAATACCCTTGTAATATGTAGTCGTAATAATCATCATACATCCGATATTGAATATAATCCCTTTTCATGAGTTAAATGTGCTTAATTTCCTCTTTTTACTCTTATCCTAACACTTAAGTAAGGTTAGGTGGCAAGTGACCTCACCAAGCTCACCGAGTTGCTTATGCATCATATCGAGTTAGCTTGGTGAGCTTGTGGAGTTTCCTTGGTACATCATATCCTTGGAATCATTCGTGGTTTTACTTGTTTGTCTCGTTTACTTATTCCCCATTCTTACATTTCTTTACCCTTCAATTCAAGCTTTCTGTAAGATTGGACTCATCCTGATATTGTCACCATTATCTGCTCTTAGTGTGGCGTATCATCATGGTATTAGAGTGGACGTTTGTTTGGGTAAGTTACATTTGAGCTTTCTCGTGAGTAGTGTTTGTTATGGTAATGTATCGTAGTTGCATAGAAGTTAGCTATAAGTATTTGAATAAGTATAAGGTGTAATAGTTTGCTATTGTTGTATACTCTATTTTTCCCTATTTCAAACATATGAAAATAGAGCAAGTTTCAGTTGGGTTTATTATTCTTTGGAGTAGTTGTTGTGTTCATAGATTAGTTAAATATTCATATGGAAAAGTTCGTATGGAAAAGTATATGTATTGTTTGGCTTAGAGGAATTGTATTTGTTGTTTCTCAGAATTTGATTTTGTTTCTTAGAATTTGATTTTGTTTCTTAGAAGTATAGATGAATGAATTGATGAAATGGCTAACCTTATAGTTGATTTGATTAGAGTTGTTTATGCATTGGCCTTTTAACCTACCGAGGTCATGTAGAATACTCTCTAAGTCGCTTGACTTGTGATAGGATAGATCCCAACTCGACAAGCTTAAGGTGGAGGAGTAGGAGGATGGGTACGAAAAAGGATTGACTTAGGTGATATGGATAATGGAGGAGAAGAAGAATACAATGATGAAGAAGAGCAAGCTCATACACCCTATGCTACTTGATACAAGGTAAGTGTACCTATCAGTTTTAATATAGCGGATATGAGTCCGAGTCAATCCTTTAGAGACCTCAAGTACTAATACTAACCTTAGCTCTATTATTTCACCAAAAAATTGTGATGGGTTGAATGAATTAAAAATACTAAAATTAATAAACTAATATAATTATGAGACTTGATTAAGTAATATAGGAAGCAATAAAAATAAGAATGACTTTGAGAAGGCAAATAACGTATTTAAGAATTGTTTCCCCTAGTGTTTAACATGTGACCGCTAAAAATGTATCCAATTCCATCTCTATTATTCTTAACCGGAGGGATTCACAACTACAGTTAATACCTTTCTTAAGTATATTAACCCTAATCCTAAATTATTTACCGAAATCTCTTTACTTAGTAATATAATTTAGAATCGCATTAATGTACAATGAATTCTCACATAAAGAACAACTTTCCAGAAGAATCATGTATCTTATCTCTAAGTATACATATAATTCTTTCAATCATGTCAAGATCCCATTATTCATGTGATTTCTCAATCATCATGTATAATATCATAGATTGATACCCTAGAAATGTCAATTAATAATTAAAATACATAATCGAATCAAGAAAGATAAAAACTTTATTGAAAATTATCAATAAATCTAATAGTCACATGAAACCCTAAGTTTTACAATCCTAAATACTAGAATCTTAAGCTATCATGATGAAATTAAAAACGAATTGCAACAAAATCAAGAAATAAAACATGAAAAACCCCTTTTGTTAATGAGAAATCTTCTTCAATCTTGAAGTTAGATGTTGCTTCTACCTTTTTCTTCTTCTTCTCTTCAAGTCTCTTCTCTTTTAAATGTCCAAAGTCATGTGTAAAACCCTTACAAGTCCTTATATAATATATTATGAAGTTTCTTTTTTCATCACTAAACACAGCCTGATATACAGTTGTGTCCCCAGGTTATGTAATTTACTGACCTTAGCACAAAAATTATCCTGCATGTACATAGCTTAGGAACATAGTTGTGTCGCAGACTATGTAACTTTCTGACCAAAATTTGTCACTTTCTTCTATTGTTTATATAGCTTCAAAACTTTATAACTCATTCATTTGAACTCTAAATTGAGTGAAACTTGATTCATTTTCTTTGTTTTTAATTCGAGAACACATTCAAACCTTGAAATCAAAATTTTACTCAATTACGTATCAATTTCTTAAAAAAAAAAGGGAAATGCTATAAAATCATTACGTGAAATGTATTTAAAATAAGAGTTATCACTACTAACCATGTGAAGCTTCATATTTCGAGCTTCAATGATTCTAGAAATGCTGAAAGTTATCTAGACTTGGAAGAGAAGGTAGAGTATGTCTTTGATTATTACTAGTATGTGGACCATGAGAAGGTAAGGAATGCTGGTGTAGAGTTCTTAAGTTATGTTGCAATGTGGTGGAAGAACTTCCAAATTATGAGGAGGCGAAAAGGATATATAGAAGTTAATACTTGGCTTGAGATGAAGAGAATACTTAGAAATAGATTCGTGCTAGATACTTATTTGTAGCATACTTTTGCTTGGTTTTAAGAGCTAAGACAAGGAGGCCAAACTATTGATCAGTATGTTTAGGAGTTCCAAATATTTATAATTCGATATGAAATGGATGAACCATCGACTCAAGTAATATCTAGATTTCTCACTAGATTGAGAGGTGACATCTAAGATGTCGTGGAACTTCAACAGTTTACGTCATTAGATAAGGCTATAAGAATAGGTTAGCGAGTAGAAAGACGATAAAGGAGTAAGTCAAGCTAACCTCTAATGAGCCTACTAATCTAACTAGGCCAACTTGCTCAAGGAAGTTATCAAGCTTAGCAAAGTTCCCAGCCAAGTAGAAGAACGGATGTCAAAGCTAAACAGAAGGGCCGACTAATTAATGGTGACATGTTGTTAAGAACTTATGAGAAGGGATAAGAATATGGAAGAAAGATGAGCTAGATCGGCTACTTTAAGTGCTAAGGGTTTGGATACATCGCTACCCAATGTTCAAACCAAAGAACTATGATTATCAATGGAGATGCCCCAAAGATTGAAGTAGATAGCATAAATGAGGAACCAAGGAGGAAAAAGAAGTAGAGGAAGAGATTGAAGTTAATGTCGAAATAGTTAAGGAAGATGTGTTTGTTGAAGATCTAGACAAGCTAACTTTGGTTGTCTGAAGTGTGATGAGTTTGAAACCCTATACTGTGGAGGAGTAGAGAGAGAATTTGTTCCACATAACATGCAAGGCGAATGAGCAGGTATGTGTGCTTATAGTAAATAGTGGAAGTTGTACTAATGTTATGTTTACCGACCTAGTTAAACAGCTTAAGTTGTTGACTAGCTCATACTTGAAGCCACATAAGTTACATTCGCTAAATGAGAAGGGAGCAGTACATGTTACCTAGTAAGTATTGTTGTCGATCTCTATTGGAAATTATTCTTGATGAAATTCTTTATGACGTATTACCCATGTGTGCAACTCATGTGTTACTAGGAAAACAATGGATTTTTTTATTGAAGGGTTATGCATGATGGATTTAGGAACACCTATGTGTTTGAGAATGGTAAAAGGAAGATCACTTTGAACCTTATGACGCCAAGTTAAGTTAACAAGCTGCAAGTTAACTTTGTTGCAAACCATGACCAAGAATAGATAAGGCCGATTGTTGGATGGGTCTAAGCTTGTAGAAAGCTTATAGAAAGCTTATAGAAAGCTTGAAAAAAATATTATTGGGGAAAAGTGCGAAAGGGTAAAAATGAAGAATGAAAAAATAAGTAAAACTTACGAATAACTCTAGAGGATATGATGCACCAATGGAACTTTCAAAGACTTACAACTCAATTCAATATGATGTATAAATTAATTCGATGAGGTTACTCACCACCTAACCTTGCCTAAGGGAAAGGATAAGAGTGATGTCAAGAGTAAACAAACAGTATTTACGTAAGGAAAAAAAAAGTATTAAAAGAGTGTATATTAAAAATGATTTGATATCATCATAGTTACAAGTACAAAGGTATTTATATCCATATGTTAGGGCAACCTGCTTAAAAAGGAATAGACAAAAGGGTTTTTTCTAAGGAAGTAATGTATAAGATATAAAAAGATAAAAAAGAATATACAAAAAAAGCAATCATTGGTGTAATGGATTTTGCACATGATACTTTACACGTGATAATGCTACATTGATGAGGTCGTTAGAAGATGTAGATAACAAGTACAGACATATGGGTTTGTCCGAGTAGGGATAGCTTAGTTAGTACGGACTCTCTATTTTGGCTTTTCGGTAAGGAAGATGCCGAGTAATTGGTTGGCTTAGCGCTAGAGAGTAGTCATCAACTCAGCATACTGTAGAAAAATGGATGGTTGTATGGTACAGTATGAACGGTGACTCGGCAAGGAAGTACTTTGCCTCGGCAAGGGTTTGTTGGAATAAAAGGATTCGTCATGCTAGCCCCTCTAGTCCTTAGGCTCGACTATAGGTTAAAGGTCCGGTAGCTTGATTCTTATCATTCCCTTTGGGTTGTTTTGGATTTGAGATCAAATCCGAATGGTGTTCACTTAGTTCTCCGTTGTGGTGATATGGATTGAGGTCAATAATGTTGAAAGCATTAGAAGCCCCATAGTCCTTGGGAAATCTCAACATGTAGGCATTGTCATTGATTTTTTGGAGGATTCTAAAAGGTCCTTTTGCTCTTGCAGATAATTTGTTTCTCTTCTTGTTTGGGAACCGTTTCTTGCTGTGGTGCAGCCATACCAAGTCTCCAGACTAAAATTGTTTAGCCGACCCACCCTTAGTCTTTTCTCGTATTCTTCTAACAGCTTGGTCGATAGGTCAAATGACCCTATCATAGATGTATTGAAGGGATTGTGCTTTGGCCGTTACGTTAGGGTCCTCTTGCGTGGGTATTAGTATAGGGGCATAGTAGAGGGATAACTTGGGATTGAATCCATAGACCACCTCAAAGGGAGTCTACGTAGTGGTGTCATGTACTGTTCGGTTATAGGCAAACTCGACCATAAGTAGGTAGATGTCCTAATTAGCTAAGTTCTTGTCTACTACAGCTCGGAGTAGTGATCCCAAAGTGTGATTAACCACTTCTGTTTAGTTGTCAGTTTGGAGGTGACATGAGGTACTGAAGAGTAATTTAGTTCCCAGCCAACACTATAGGGTTCTCCAAAAATGGCTAAAGAACTTCGGGTCTCTATCGGAGACTACACTTCTTGGTACGCCGTATATTCGCACAATCTCCTATAATAAAAGAGAAACAATAGCCAAAGCGTCGTAACAAGGCACAAAGTGTGCCATCTTATTGAACCTATCTATGACGACCATTATAGAATCTTTGCCTCGGGTAGTTCGCAGTAATCTAAGGACAAAAGCGATGCTCAGTTCAGTCCACGGCCTCGTTGGGGCAGGTAGGGGCATTGCTCTCCCTTGCTTGGCTTAGTATTTGGCCTTCTTGTATACGATACAGTTTTTGATAACTCGATGCATATCTCTCTTCATTCTTGGCTAAAAGAATCAGCCATTCAACAGTTCATAGGTCTTTCTTTCCTCAAAATGTCTAAAGAGACCTCTATTGTAGGCTTCCCTGACTAATAGCTCCCTCAGTGAATAAATCGGCATGCATAGTTTTTAACCTTGGAATAAGTAGCCATCCTCTATATTATATTCATCCACTATCCTCCTATCCACACATCATGAAATTATGGGTCTAAAGTGTAGATTTTCGGAGTATTATTCTTTGATTCTTGTAAACTTAAACAGTTTGGTCTACAGTTCTGATAAAAGCGCATATCTCTTTGAAGGAGTATCTGTAACTACGTTACTCTTTCCTTGTTTGTACTTTATTACAAAATTGAATCCTTCAAGTAATTTAACTCATCTCGCTTGTCACTTCGACAACTTGGTCTGACTTTGGAGGTACCTCAGCGATTCGTGGTCAGTATATATGACAAATTCTCTCAGCAATAAATAATGTTGCCATATTTGCATTACTTGGATTAGTACCAAAAGTTTTTTGTCATATATGGAGTAGTTTAGTTATAATCCTTGAAGCTTTTCATTATGGAAGGCAATTTGCAGGCCTACCGGCATCAGGATAGCGCCTATTCCAATGCCTAATGCGTTGCATTCCAGCTAAAATTTTTTGTCGAAGTCGGGTAGTAATAATACTGGAGTGGAGTTCAACCTTTCTTTTACCTTAGCAAAGCTCCTCTCCTCCCTTTCTCCCCATCGGAAGTCGGTATTTTTCTTTATTAGTTCAATAAGTAGTGCAATAAGGGTGTTGAAATTCCTGATGAATCTTCCGTAAAATGAAGCCAGTCTGTGGAAACTTCTTACATAGGCATAAGTAGTAGGAGTCGGCCATTCGACAATTGCTTGGATCTTCTCATTATCGACTTGTAAGCCTCTTTTACTGACTACATAGCCCAAGAATACCACTTTCTCTTGGCAAAAGCAACATTTCTTTAAATTGCTGAGTAGTCTCTTGGCATAGAGGATACCTAGAACTGCTTTGAGAGGTTTATAGTGACTCGGCATATTGGTACTGTAGACCAAGATGTTTTCAAAGTACACCATGATACACTTCCTGATGAGAGTACTTGGGGCATTTGATAAGCTGAAGGGCATGACTATCCACTCGTAAAGTCCATGTCCAGTCTTGAACGCAGTCTTCCATTCGTTGCCTAGTCTTATGCGGATTTAATGGTAGCCAGATTTAAGATCAATTTTGCTGAAAATCTTAGATTTACCCAGTTCATCTATCTTGTCTTCTAGCTTAGAGATCGGATACCTGTATTTGATTGTGATTTTGTTTACAGCTCAGTTGTCTATATACATTTGCCAAGTTCCATCCTTCTTTGGCATTAGAAGTGCAGGCACAACACAAAGCCTAAGACTCTCTCTTACATAACTTTTCTCCAGCAACTCATTGACTTGGCATTGGAGTTCAAAAGCCTACTCGGGATTCATCCGATAAGTTGGCTTATTCAATAGTGCAAAGCCAGGTACTAAGTTAATGCAGTACATTATGCCTCGAGTTGGGGGCAACCCCTTAGGTAATTATTTTCGGCGTATTCATCTATCAACTCCTTGACCTCCTAGGGTAACTCACCTTACGCCCTCATTTCTAACAGTCGCTTAACCAACAAGATAGTAGCTCATTAGCATTGATGGTCTCTTGGAGCTCGGCTCTACTCATTATCAGAGCCTTCTTTGATCCGTGAGCAAGTTTCGTTTGCAACTTATTAACTTCTCTCAGAGGCATCGTGTTTAGTATAAACTTTTGGTCATCCTTCTCAAACATAGATGTGTTCTTGCAGCCATTATAGAAGACTCTCCTATCAAACAACCATGACCTACCTAGCAACACGTGAGAAGCATACATGGGTAGGACGTCATAGATAATTTGGTTAGAGTAGTTCCTAATAGTGATTGATACTTAACTAGTGCAACTTGTACGACTATGGGTATGCAACAATCGGTAATTTTAGTTTTGAAATAAGATCAGTTAATGCCATGTTGGTGTAGCTTCCACTATCCATGATGAGGGTATACACTTGATCATTTACCTTGCGGGTTGTATGAAATAGATTCTTTCTTTACTCTACCTTTTGTGAGGGTTCTATGCTCATAGTGCATTGGACAACCATGAGTAATTGGTCCAAGTCCTCAGTAAACATGTCCTCCTTAATTAGCTCATTTTTAGTAGGAACCTCCTCTTCCTCGGGTTTCTCATCCATACTCTTTACTTCAAGTTTCGAGAAATCTCCCTTAATGACCATTGTCCATTCGTTCGAGCACTAAGCAGCCATATATCTAAATCCTTGGTACTTGAAGCACTTAATCTAGCTAGTCTTCCTACCAAACCCTTGCCCCTTCTTATAAGTTCGGGTTGGCACTTCAACATCAGTACGGTTTTTCTGTTTGGCTCTTACATCAACCTCTCTATTCAGCTTTATACTTGGCAAAGTTCGGTGACTTGCTTATCTTGGTTGGCTAGTCGACAACCTCGTTGGTACTCAACTTCTTCTTTGCCTCTCCACTCGTTAGGTAATCCTAAGAGCCTTTTCCATGGTGTTAAGTCGTTGGAGCTCCACAACGTCTTGAATGTTTCCTCTTAAACCAATAACAAACCTTAAGACTGTTTGAGCTGGTAGTTCCTCCACTTCGCAATGCATCATAAGCATTTGAAATTCTTGAACATATTTGTCAATAGTTTGGCCTCCTTGTTTCAGTTCCTGAAGTCGAGTAAAAGTATCTTGGAGGTATGTTTCTTGAATCCAAGTGTTAATCTCTTGGTACCCTTCTTGTCCTCTCATGGCTTGAAAATTCTTCCATCATATGATGGCATATCAAGAGAACTCAACAGTAGCAGTTCTCACCTTCACATAATCCTCGTATTGATAATAATCAAACATACGCTCTACCTTCTCTTCCCCTTCTAGATATTCATCGGTATTCCTAGATCCATTGAAACTCGAAATTCTAAGCTTTACATGGCCGAATACTCTAAGGATTCATACATGCTCCTCTTCCTCTTCATCAAGCTCTCTCTGAGTTCTATCCTTTACCTTACTCATCTGCTAACTCCTCCACCTCGAACGGGTCAAGCTGGGTTCTCACCTCTAATAAGTTGAGTAGCTTATAGAGTGTTTTGTGTGGCCTTAGTAAGTCAACAAGATAGCGCATGAATAGCTCGACTCATATCTACTAAGAGATTAGCTACCTCATCAAGTCTCTCGTCAATGGCTTTAAGAGTTCCTTGAGATTGTCGTCCATGGTAGACAGCTCCACTATCATCATTAGTACAAACATTCATACTTGGGTCTGTTATTTTTCGTCATAGATTCAAAGCTCAAACAACACTTTAGGAAATTAACAGTTAACAACACAATAGTCATTTGAATACAGTAACGTATTTTGTTTCACATACGCAAAATATAGTATGACGAAACTCTAAAAAGAACCATTGCAATTCACACAAAACCTTCACTTTGATACTAAGATGTTGGGAACTGTAACTAAGAATAAACAAGGCCGGTCGCTGGATGGGTCCAAGCTTGTAAAAAGCTTGAAAAAAGGATTAATGGGGAAAAGTGTGAAAGGGTAAAAATGAAGAATGAAACAATAAGAAAAACCCATAAACAACTCTAAATGATATGACACACTAATGAAACTTTTGATGACTCATGACTTAATTTGATATGATGTACAAATTAGTCCGGTGAGGTTACTTGCCACCTAACTTCGCTTAAGGGAAAGGATAAGAGTGATGCTGAGAGTAAACAAACAGTGTTTATGAAAGGAAGAAAAAGTACTCAAAGAGTATATATTAAGAATGATCTGATGTCGTCGCAGTTACAAGTACAAGGGTATTTATATCCATAAGTTAAGGCAACCTGCCTAAAAAGGAAAAGACAAAAGGGGTATTTCCTAAGGAAGGAATGTACAAGATACAAAATGGAAAAAATGAATATACAAGAAAAATAATTATTGGTGCAACAGTAACTACACATAATACTATATATGCGGCGATGCTATATTGGTGAGGTTGTTAGAAGATACGGAAAAAAAGTATGAACAGATGGGCTTATTTGAGTAGGGATGACTTAATCAGTCCGAACTCTCTCTCTCTTGGCTTCTCAGCAAGCAAGATGCCGAGTAATTGGTCAGCTCGACGTTAGAGAGTAATCATCAACTCGACATACTGCAGAAAAATGGGTGGTCATATGAAATAGCATGAAGGGTGACTCAATAAGGAAGTACTCAGCTTCGGTAAGGATTGGCTGGAATAGAAGAATTCGTAGTGCCAGTCCCTCTAGTTATCGAGCTCTGTTGTAAGTCAAATCCGATAGCCTAATTCCCATCAAACTTGCTTGAAGACCTAAGAAGACTTTGGTTTTGAGTAAAACCAAGCTCTGAGAAGTTATTAAGGTCGATATGTTAACTTTTCTATTGATTAAGCAACTATTAGAGTTGAATGAGTAGATTGAGCTATCCTTAAAGGTCAAAGAGCTACTAGATGAGTATGCCAACTTGTTTCCTGAATAATTGCCTAGGGGATTACTCCCTTTAAGAGGCATCGAACATTATATTGACTTGATACTCTAAACTAGCTTATTGAAAGAACCCCGAATAAGCTGTTGAACTCTAGAGACAAATTAATGGCCTATTAGTGAAAGGATATGTAACGAAGAGTCTTAGCCCCTGTGTCGATGCTCCTTGTATCGAAAAAGGACGATACATGGCATATGTATGTAGATAGCAGAGTTGTGAATAAGATCATGATCAAGTACATGTATCTTATATCCAAGTTAGATGAATTGAATGGACTTAGGGTTTTAAGTGAAATTGCTTTGAAGTCCAACTACCATCAGATCTGGATAAGATCAAGAGATGAATGAAAAATTGCATTCAAAACTTGACATGGTCTTTAAAGTAGATGGTTATACCTTTTGGCCTATCAAATATCTTGAGCACCTTCATGAGATTGATGAACCAGATGCTAAGAAACTTGATTGGAAAGTTTTTTATGGTGTATTTTGACGACATCCTTGTATACAATGCCAACCTATTGAGCTACTTCAAGCATCTTCTCGCCGTACTTGATGTGCTTTAAGATGAGAGGTTATTTGGTAATTTGAAGGAGTGTTGTTTCTACCAAGAGAAAGTGATATTTCTAGAATATGTAGTTGGTAGAGGAGGTTTATGAGTTGATAATGAGAAAATTTGAGCTATTGTCGAATGGCCGACTCTAACCACTTATGTTAAGGTGAGAAGTTTCTATGGACTGGCATCCTTTTACTAAATATTCATCAGAAACTTTAGTGCCATTGTTGCACCTCTTATTGAGCTAACAAAGAAGAATATCGAGTTTAAGTGGGGTAAGAGAGAGTAGAAGTTTCGTTAAATTAAAGGGAAGATTGACTTTTGCACTATATTAGCTTTACTCAACTTTGATAAGATTTTTAAGCTCGAATGTGATGTGTTAGGCATTGGGATAGGCCTTGTCTTGATATGAGAAGGTCGATCAAATGCTTGCCAAAGCAAGAAATTAAGAGAACCTCAATTGAGCTACTTAGTATATGATGAAGAACTCTTAGCCTTTATTCGAGCGCTCTAAGTATGCTAGCACCATCTATTACCGAGAGAGTTTTTCATTCATACAGATCATGAATCTTTGAGGTATCTTAGAAGTTAGACCAAGTTATTGAAGTAGCAAGTGCGGTGGGTTGAATTCCTAGAAGGATTCAACTGTGTGATTTAGTACAAACAAGGCAAGAATAATGTAGTTGCTATATTCTATCGAGAAGGCATGATCTTCTTATCAAGTTATAGACTAGATTGTTAGGGTTTATCAGCGTCAAAGGATAGTATCCTTAGGACCCCCATTTTGGTCCTATATGTGGATGATATGTCAAAGGAAGAATAGTGGATGACTATCACATGGTAGATTCTATATGGACCTAAGACTCACCAGATGTAATCCATCAGTTCGAGTGTTAGGGTTGCTTGCCACAATCCTTGTTGAAAGGATTGATAAGAGCTAATAAGGGAGAAAGAGCTTTTCAAGAGAAAAGACTAAAAAGGGGGTTTTCATTAATGTTCTGTCTGTGTATACATTGTTACAAAAGTTGCTATTTATAGTACGTTCTAAACTTTAATGTCAAAACTATAAATAATGTATAAGGCCTTAAATCCTAAAGAATTGGGCCCATAAATAAAATAAAGATAAACATGTACAAAAATATAAAATTGTACGTTTTATAGGGAGAAGTTAGCATATGGTCATTCGGTATGCCTTGTAGGTAGTCTCGTAGTACTTGGCCGAGACATTAGAGAAGTTGGTCGATAATTGCCAAGTTCTAAAGTCAGTCGACAATAGTTTCTCCTGGTTATGTTGAGTGGATCTAACCCTTGGTAACGTGATCTCTCTGCTATTAAGTCAGTGACGGACTTTAGCCAAGTGAATCTAACTCTTGGAAATGTGATATCTCGGCCTATCGGCAAGCATGCTGTTAAGTAAGTAATTGGTCAGGCATGGGTGAGGATTGGTTATTGTCTCGATCTTCTATTTCTTGGCACTCTATTAGCGAGAAATAGGTCATTTGGCTTGGTAAGTAGAATAGATGAGCTTGGCTTTGGTAGTTGGGTCGGGTCAATACCCCAAAGCCCATTAAGATGGGTATCCATTCTAGGGAGGCAAGTTATGTGTCCCGACCTATTCTTTGAGAGAATTATTTGTTAGAGAAGCTCATTCTGGTAAACTTTCTAAACATTTTAGGGGAGAAGAGGACGCATGAGTTATTGAGTGGATAGTTCTTTTGGTTGAAGATGAGGCAAAATGTACACCGAATTATTGAGAGTTGTACTACTTGTAAGAGGGTCAAATGTTAAGCTGAACAAGGGAAAGCAATGTCTTTGCCCATCCTAACCTGACCTTAGACTGAGTTGAGCATAGACTTTACTCTTAGATTGTCTAGAACTGCCTAAGGCAAATATTTAGTGATGGTCATTATGCATAGATTTAGTAAGATGGTATACTTTATGCCCTACTCTAAAACTAATGATGCTATAGCTATTGCTTTTTTTTTTTTATAGGAAATTGTTCAATTACATGATGTGTTGAGAATTGTAGTCTTAGATAGAGATCTAAAGTTTCTAAGCCATTTAGAGGACTCTTTGGTGTCATATGGGGACTAAACTACTATTCAAAACTTCCCGTCATCATCAAACCAATAATCAAACAGAGGTAGTCAATTGTAATTTAGGATAACTACTTCGAGCTATAGTAGGTAAAAACTTGACTAATTAAGATGTTTGTTTGCATATGATGGAATTTGCTTACAACTACACTATATATGACACCACTAAATAAACAACCTTTAAAGTTGTCTATGGCTTCAATCCAGAGCTACCCCTTGACCATGCCCCTATACCCATGTCAAGCAAGAAGACCCTGATGCAAGAGCTTGAGCATAGTCTCTATAGCAGATCTATGAGAAAGTTACCTAGCAAATTGACCAAGCTACTAAGAGAATAAGAGAAAGGAGTAAAGGAAGGGAATCAACACAGTTTCAACCTAAAGATTTGATGTGTTTGCACTTGAACAAGGAAATGTTGTTGAACAAAAGAAAGAATAAATTGTTCGCCCGAGCTAAAGGTCCCTTTAGAATACTCTAAAAGATTAACAAAAATGCCTATCAACTAGACTTACTTGATGACTATGGAGTTTCTAACACTTTTAATGTTGTTAACCTTAGCTCCTACTAACTTAAGAGAGAATTGAGTAAAGACCAGCTAGATTTAATCCCAAATCTAAATCAACCCGGAAGGGGATGATAGGAATTGAACTATCAAACCTTTAACCCTAACCCAAGTGCAAGGTCTTCAGTGACTAGCAATGCAGATTCTACTTTTCTAGCTAACTCTTGCCAAGGCTGATTTGATCCTCATTATCAACCAACTCCATATGCCAAGTCAAGTAACTTCTCATCTCTTAGTAGTCGAGTATCGACCTAAAATATGCTCTACTGATTTTTTGACCCCTCACGTGTTTGCTTGGTGGCTAACCTTCAACTCGATAATATTGGTATTGAGAACCTTAGCATACATTCGTACCCACGTCTTCTAGAAAGGACTTCTAAGTCTGTTCAGCACCTTTGCTTGACGACCTCCATCTTGATCATACCATTTGTCTGTTTTTACCAGAAGTATCTTTAGTGACCTGTTGCTATGTGTCCAATCCAACGTGAAAGGATTCTATCGCACTAATCATTGATTTCTTTAATTTTTCATTTGTACCCTTTTATTATTTCTTGTAAATTACTTCTTTTAGGTAATATCCTTTTTTGTTTTTTCCATTTTTAGGTAGGATGCCCTAACATTTCGAGTATAAATACCCTTGTAATATGTAGTTGCAATAATCATCATACATTTGATATTGAATATACTTTCTTTTCGTGAGCTAAGTGTGCTTATTTTCGTCTTCTTACTTTTATCCTAGCCCCTAAGTAAGGCTAGGTAGCAAGTGACCTCACCAAGTTGCTCGTACATCACATCAAGTTGGCTTTGTTAGAGTTTCCTTGGTACGTTATATCCTTGGAATCATTTGTGGTTTTGCTTATTTGTTTCATTTACTTATTCCCTATTTTCACATTTCATTGCTCTTCATTTCAAGCTTTCTGCAAACTTAGATCCATCCCAACACTATCGCCGTTGTTTGCTTTCGATATGGTATATTAGCTTGGGCATCCTATCTCATAGTAGGCCAATAGTATCTGTGCCGTAAAGCCTGGCTATAGAGGCTTTGTGGTTGGATATAGTTGTTGTACACTCTAGTATGCAGTTCTTCCATGACATGCAATCCTTCATGTATTTAGAGGCATCTGAGTAGGGGGAGATTGACTCTCCTACAGTACGAGATGCCATCGGTCAACATGTAGTTGGCAGTATGGTACCTCAACTTCTAAGCCTAAAGTTACGCTCTCTTTTATCAAATATTCAATAAATTTTTTTTTTATCTTTTACCTTTGGCTTTTGTATCCTAGTGGAGGTAAGCTTGGACAGCCAGTTTGTTGTTGAGTTCTTGACTTAGGGGATCTTCATGATGCTCCATGAAGGGAACTTAGATAGGAGACTCCTCACTTTCTCCATGTATATTGCTACGGTGTCATCCTTAACCTTATATTCACCTTAGACTTGCTAGATGACGGACATCGAGTTCGAGAAAACTTATAGGTGTTTAGCACTAACCTCCTTGGCCAGCTTGAGACCAATTATCAAGCCTCATATTTAGATTTGTTATTGCTATTGTCAAACTCGAATTTAAGGGCATAGCAAAAAGTGATCTTGTTTGGTCTAATAAGTTTTAGTACCTTCACCTCTTGAGGTGGATGATCCACTAAATAGAGAGTCTACACTAGCTTGTCATCCCCTAATGGTGCTTTCTCCTCTTCTGTTTATTCTACCATGAAGTCAACTAGCACTTGTGCCTTATAGGCTCTCTATGGTTGATATTGGATGTCATACGCGTTTAGCTTTCGTAGCAATGTGCACAATTGTTAATTTGTTGGCATGATAATCTGGTGTGCTTGGAAATAAGGCTTGAATCATTATGTCAAGATGACGACAGATAGGGAAAACTTTTTTTGCTGTAGTGTACTTAACCTTAAGCCCTTAGAGAACATGGCTAACGTAATATATGGGCCAGTGCTCCTTCCCTTTTGCTCTAATTAGCATAGAGGAGAGTGCCTGGTTGTTAATGGTTAGGTATAAATACAAGTCTTCTCCTAAAACAGGCTTAGAGAGGACTGGAGGTAGTACGAGGAAGTTTTGCAGCGCCTTGAAGGCTCATGTATACTGGGAAGTCCATTTAAAACCCTTCGAATTCTTAAGGATTTTAAAGAACTTAACGTATCTATCTATGCTTCTATGGATAAACTTACTCAACGTGGCTATCATATCGATGAGATTTTGTACGTCAATGATCTTAATTGGCCTGTATCTTCTCAGGATTGGCTTCCATTACTCTCTAAGTGACTAGGAAGCCTAGAAACTTGCTAGAGTCAACCCTTAATACATTGTTCTAGGGTTTTAGCTTCATATAATACTTTCTCATTTGGTTGAAGGCTTCTTGTAGATCCTTAACATGATTGCTTAGTTGCTTGCTCTTGATGATCATGTTGTTGATGTATACCTCCATGTTCCACTTGAGCTGGGGCTTGAACAGCTTTGTCACCATACACTAATACGTTGCCTTAGCATTTTTAAGGTTGAAGGACATGACTGTATAGTTATAGGTGTTGAAGTTGGTGATAAAGGAGGTATGGACTCTATCCTTCAAGTTTATCTTGATTTGGTTATACTTTAAGAAGGCATCCATAAAGCTTAGCCAAGGGTGTCCTAATGTAGAATTGACTAGCTATTCGAAGAGGGAAGCAATCCTTTGAGTAAGCTTTGTTGAGGTTGGTATAATCGATACACATATGCCACTTCTCGGATTTCTTCTTGACCATCATTACGTTGGTAAGCCAAGTCAAAGTCTTTTCCTCTTTAATGAAGTCAGCCTTAAGTAGCTTCTGCACCTCTTCCTTAATAATGGCTTGCCTTTCAGGTATGGAATGCCTCTTCTTTTGCTTGACAGGCCATGCATTGGAGTCAATGTTGAGGTTGTGGGTTGCTAAGTTAGGAGAGATCCTTGGCATGTGATATGAGGCAAGTGCACCTATTAGTTTTAATATAGCGTATGTGAGTCCGAGTCGATCTCTTAGAGACTTCGAATACTAATATTAACCTTAGCTTTATTATCTAACCGAAAAATTATGTAAGTTTGAATTAATTAAAAATACTAAAATTAACAAACTAACTTATTTATAAGACTTGATTAAGCAATTGAAAAAATGATAAAATTAAGAATGACTTCCAGAAAGTAATAACGTATTTAGGAATTATTTCCCCTAGAGTTTAACATGTGATCGTTTAAAATATATTCAATTCGGTTTCTATTATTCTTGACCGGGGGGATTCACAACTAAAGTTAATACCTTTCTCAAGCATATTAACCCTAATCCTAAATTATTTACCGGAATCTCTTCACTTAGTAATATAACTTAGAATTGCATTAATGTATAATGAATTCCCACATAAATAATTAAGTTTCCAAAAGAAACATGTATCTTATCTCTAAGTATATATGTAATTCTCTCTAATTATATAAAGATTTAATTATACATGCAATTTCTTAATCAACATGCATAATATCATATATTGATATTCTAGAAATATCATATATTGATATTCTAGAAATATCAATTAATAATTTAATGACATAATTGAATCAAGCAAAGATAGAAACTTTATTGAAAATTCTAAATCAATCCAAGAATCACATGAAACCCTAGGTTCCATAATCCTAAATACTCGAATTCTAAGCTATCATAATGAATCTAAAAACGAGTTTCATCAAAAACATTAAATAAAACATGGAAAACCCCTCTAATTGATGAACAATCTCTCTAATCTTGAAGTTGATGTTGTTCTCGCCTTCTCTTTCTCCTTCTCCTCAAGTCTCTTGTCTTCTCTAATGTCTCTCGGTTTCTATAATGTCTCTCCTTTTCTTTTAAACCCTAAGATATCTTTTTATATGTGTATTACAAGGATTCTGTTTTCGTCACCAGACACGGCTTGGGATATGGCCGTGTCCCCAGGTCGTGTAACTTTCTGCACTAAGACAAAATTTTCTACACAACTTCAAAACTTCATAACTTCTTCATTTGAACTTCGATTTGAGTGAAACTTGATTCCTTTTCTTCGTTTTCGATCTTAGAATGCGTTTAAACCTAGAAATCAAAATTTTACTCAATTAAGTATCAATGTCTTTAAAGAAAAGAAAAAATGTGAGGAAAATACTATAAAATGTGAGGAAAATACTATAAAATCACTCTATGAAATATGTTTAAAATCTGAGTTATCAGCATGTCAATGTCAACTAGGCGAACCTATTTAAGTTTTCCTATAGGAGGGAAACTATATCCTCTTACACTTCGGGAGGAGTGTCAATCCTAACCTTAGTGCTCCGGTTAAGAGAGGTGCTTATTTGCATCTCTTCGGTCTTCTCACTCAGCTTGCCTCTTTTTGTTAGCTTCTCCTATGGGTTGGTCTTTAAAGTAAAGACACCTTTAGCTCTGGCAACCCTGACATAAGGTTCTTGAGAGAGCTTCTGATTGCACTCGAAAATTCTCATTTTGGTGGGGGTATGAACTTAGCTTTCAAGTGAAGGGACGATGTGATGACTTTGAAAGTATTCAAGTTCAGTCATCTCAAGAAAGCATTGTAACGAGATGGACAGTCGATCGTAATGAACTCCACTAACCATCGTACTACGTTGTCGTTATCTTTAAGTTCCATGTCGAGAGTGATGATGCCCTTGGCTTAGATGGTTCCCTTATTAAAGCCTATGAGGTCATGGTGGTAAGGTTTCATTTTAACGGGTAGCTTTTTCCTCATTTTATTGCACATGTGTTTGAAGATGTCAGTGGAGCTATTGGTATTCATCATGATCTTGAGGACCTTAAAGTTTGAGACTTTTTCCTTAATTATGAGGGCATCTTAGTGTAAAGGGTAGGGTGGGGTTTGGGGGTCTATCCCCTCTAGGTCCTTGTCAAAGAAGGAGATTGAAGTGTCAATCTTCTGCCTCTTCTCCATTATAGCTAACACTTTGGATGGGTAATTAGCTGAGTTATTGGTGCTTAGCAGGCTCCTAAGGTATGGCCCCTAAACGATTATGTTCATGATGCCATTGGGTGCTCGGTCATTGTAGTGGTCTTTATTCCGTTCTACTTGGGCACCCTTAGTTTACCGCCTTTGAGGTACCCTATCTTCATCGTCATAGAAATAGTCGTCATTCTTACGTCGAGCCACATACTTGCCAAAGTAGCCCTGTTGAATAGCATATTTAATAACATTTGTCCGTTGGAAGTAATCCTCCTTGGTGTGGTCATAGTTGTCGTAGAACTGGCAATACTTGTCTAAGTTCTATTAACTAGGGTTCTCCCTCATCTTAGGGGGCTTTTACAACAAACCTCTGTTCTGCACTTCAACGAAGACCTAGGCGATAGGTCAGTTTAAAGGCGTGTAATGTGTGAAGATGGGAGGGAGAAGTGGGTTCTACTCAACTTGGTGCTTCTTGTTGCCCAAGCCTTCCCCTTTAGCTCTACTTGGTATCTTGCTACCGAGGCAATTTTTAACAAACAATTTCTTGTTGTCCTTTTTTCTACTTGACCTTTCTCTATTAGCATTACACCCAGCACAGATTTTATCTTCCTAGTCCAGATACTTTTAGGCCTTAGTCTAAGATTCGGCTAAGGCCTTCAACTTGCTATTCGCAACTGAATGGAAGAAGTCCTTAAAGAATTTGATGCAAGTTATATGGTATATACTGCTATACCTTCATCTAATTAAGGGATCTTAACTACAACATTGTTAAACTGAGCTACATATTTTCACTAAGTCTCTCCTTCACTCTAACTAATTATGTACAAGGATGAAGTGTCCTTGGATGGGGACTTGCTAGACCTACAGTAGAGACTAAACTTGCAAGCCAACTCATTAAAGGAGCTAATGAAGTTCTTGGGTAGGTGGTTAAACAATGTCTAAGTTACTTTCCTTAAAGTACATAGGAAAACTTTGTATATGATAGCATCCCCATGACCATAGAGGTTCATAATAATGTGGAAATCAAGGAGGTGATAATCAAGATCACCTGTGCTAGACACCCTTGGTGAAAGAGGTTTTGTTGCTAGCAACCTGCTCGGTATTGTCAACTACTTTGGTCTTCTGTTGCTTACAGAGCTTCCTTATAATTGTGTGAAGCTCATTAAGATTGGTATTGTTTGCCGAGTGAGCTTAACGTACTGTAGAGTGTGCCTATGCTCTATGGGAGTCCGCCACTTGCTCATTGCCAACAAGTTGTGGTCGTGAGTGACTACAGACCACAAGTGCTGTTCTTGTACTAGTGGATTAGGTAGTTGATCCTTACCATTCTCCTGTTGGTGTTGGTTATTGTGCCTAGTACGAGCATCAAAAGCTTCAAGTGCCTATCTATTGCGCCATTTGACTTTGTAGAGCCTAACTTAGAGCTTTTGGTTATGAGCAGCAAACTCTTTAAGCAGTTGCTCCACTCGTACTAGATGTTGCTCCAATGTTTCCTTAGTTGGGGTCTATGATACGAGACATGGTGGCTAATGTAAAAACCAACTGTGTTTAGGTAAACATTTGAAGTGTGTTTAGGTGGGAGATAAGGTCAGTTTCCTACAAACGGTGCCAAATATCGTCGCTGAGTTTTGGTCAGTAGAGATTAAGAGCAAATTAGGCTTTGCATAGTAGAGAGACCTTACAAAACAATAATCAGTGAGAAGTTCTAGGGTGTTATCCGGCATAACTACTTTGATGTTTAAGTCAACAAAGTGTATTGAGTGATAACAAGTATGCTAAAGGGCAAAATATAACTCAAGTGCGTAAAGTATCTACTGGTTTATTGTTGAATGGTGACTTGATATTTATAGAGGAGTGGAATTGACAATTAAAAAGATATTAGTGGGTAGAGGACACATTCATGAGTCATGAATAGTGGAGATGTGTAGGCCGACGTAGTCTTAAATTGTAAGAGATAGTTGTTGACAAAGTCTTCGAGCAATATCCTTATCTTTTAGCTATTGGAGTCCATATTATATGGGCAAGCTATCCAGTTAGCCTGGACCAAGGTAGACTAAAGGAGCAAGGGGTCCAAACCTTATCAAAAAGAGGTTAGGGTTGGGTCATGAGCGTGAGCAAGTCGACATAGACTTAAAGAGTCCAAGTCTAAGATATCCTATTAACAATTAATATAGCACCAAATTGAATCTAATGCAGTACTAGTGAAATAAAAGGTATCCTACGCGAATTAATATCATTTGTTTTGAGATGATTCATAATCACTGTAAACTTCATGTCAATTCTGTACTTATTCTGTCAATGAAAGCTATTCTATGCAACTTCCACGAAATGGGCACCCAGACAATCGATTATTCAAAAACATAATAAACAGTGTTGAAAATGACGTTCCACCGCACACACGATAGGTAATGCCCAATTTACCCATTTCCTTTACTCCTTTTCTTTTCTTTTCGCCCCCTCCGTAACTGTATACTCAATATCTTTCAAATAAGTAAATACTTGTAAATTTTGTGCCAGCGGTGTGTATACTAAAGATTAAACATTTTAGAATAAAATTATTAAAAAAACTGAAATATAATAACTATCTATAAAGTTGTATTAGTAAGATAATGGAAAGATTTGATACTCCGAATATATACGAGTCGAGTGCTATGAGTTAATAGTTTTAGAAAATAAAAACTACAAATTTAAGCGGCTAATACACGAAGAAAGAGCATGAACATTAATTGTTGTATAAATAATTAATTAGTGTAGTCAAAATTTGAGATTCCTTTACCCCTTTGCAACTGGATATACATAGACCTCTAAACAAAAGTTTAATTAGATTATTTTATATGATTGTTAAATAATACAATCTAAACAAAATGTCTAAAAGATACATGTTCTTACGTGCAATTTCACATAAAATATTTAATACAAAAATACTCTAAATTATTTTATGTCATCTCTTTCGCGGCAATACCATAAAAAAAAGTAATTTCATCAGGTAACTCAAAATGGTTATAGACACTTCACCATCTCATTTTATAGATATTAGATGGCTGCGCATACCAACTAATAACAGGAACTCCAGTCACAACCTTCTCGCCGTCACAGACCGGAACTCCCAACTCCGGCGGCATTGCGGCCGCTGACACTGCCTTGGGAACATATCCCGACGATAACACTTTAATCGAAAGGTTAATTACACCATTAGGTACACCATTTGAATCCCGTAACCTATAACTCAAAAAATGTACATAATCATCAGGCAGAAAACTACTTAGAAAATCTGAAACCGGTATTCTTGCAACACCAATGAATTTACCACTGTCATGATTCTTCCCCTTGTGATAATAAACTTCCACTGAAACAAAACGTACGTGCATTGGCAAGTCCAATTCAACTACATTGTCTCTTTTGCATTGATAACCTGTTTTAGGCCCCGTTTCGAGGTATTTCGACGTAAGGTTTTTGTTAGAATCGGCATTGACGATTATATAAACATTGTTGTTATTGACGGATTTCTTGTTAACCCTAATTTCCTCGGTTGATATCAACTCGATTTGTATTGATCGTTGCATTTTGTCTAGGTATAAATGATTTAGCAGCGTACTTGGAGGGAAAAAGAGAAAAATAATATATATATATATATATATATATATATATATATAGAAACACGGGTGGCTGGCAATATTTATAATGGTTGCATGTACAAGGGAAAATTGAGAGGATGCAAATCCGGACGTGTATGTGTATCGGCGGTTGTTTTGTTAATGTCAATGGAGGATTGTGGGTTGATATGTTGTGTGTATATATAGAGGTGATGAGGAAACAAGAAAGAAGGGAGACGGAAAGAGAGACGGTGCTTCCAGACTTTCAATGTGATTGTTAATAGGTAAGCATTTTTGACGGTGTTGACACGCGGGGATATATACAGGTGTATATGGTTTGGTGGAATGACGTCCTTTGAATTGATTTTTCTTTCTTTGATCCTTTGTACTGTGCGCATACAATGGTTAAATGATTTGTATGTATTTCCATGACTATGAGTAAGTTTAATGTAAATTTCCTTCAGGCCAACTAGTTGGCTTTCCTTGAATTTGAACATTAAATCCTCGTAATCTTTCGAAAACTTGTGTTTTTTAACTCTTCACTATTTTACTTTTAAATAAATTCAAATTAAAATATAACATGAGAAAAAAAAAAAACAAATTGACATGCATAATGGTCTATCACTTTCTTTTTTTTTTAATAAGAAAATTATCATGTAAGGATCCAAAAATGTTTTTTTTTTCTTTTTTTATATAATCTACTACATTTTCTTTTCCTTCGTTTCCAATGATATTATTCAACTCCATTTGGTCCGGAAAGTTCATGTTTCCACTTTGGGTCATTGCTTCATCAATACGGCGGGATCCAAAAGTAATTTTGCCATATTTTTAGTGTTATATATTTGGTTGGAGAAGTCGATCAGATCCACATATATAGTTTTTAAATCATATATATTTTTTTGATAAAATTAATTTCGCACGAGACTCACACGAATCAACTAATTATTGTATGAAGTATTGAAGCCCAAAAGTACGCTACGCGCATAAAGGTAAGGCAACGGTTATTTTTTACATTTAATAATATAAAATTTCATACAAGAGAAATGAAATAATCCTATCAACTTTTGCCTGGAAAAATGTTTATGGGCACAAAAATGGGTTGAATAGTTCAATTTTGCCACGCAGACGAACGCAGGAAGACTCGCCTGAACAACTTTTTCCACCTCTTTGTCAAATCTCGCCGACGTTAACTATTCGTTGGCTAGGGCGGTGATTGGAGTATATAGAGGGTGGAGTATACATTGAATCTAAGAGATGTGGACATGTAGGCCTTTTTTTTTTTTTTAATACATAAATTGATATTGAAGTAATATTTTATTATTCTTTTAACAAATAGCAAAAGTTGTGACCTACATGTAATTTCTTAAATTCATTTAAGTTTTAGGATTTTTCTACCTTTACTTCCATATTTTTTACATGATGGGTTTGGCTCTTCATCTCTAACTTTTGATTTCATATTTATTAGTTTTTAACCATTCAACTTATTATACTCTCAATAGTTTAGATTTAATTGGTAGTAAATTAAAGGTTAGATGAAAAATAAGACCAATCTCGTTAAAAATATATACGGGACCATAAAAGTACCTTAAGAGACCATGTGACTAGTGTATGTCATTCGAGATAGAAAGAAAGAAAGAAAGGGAGGAAGATAAAATAGGGGTACATTAGTAATTTGCTTTGTTACACCTTTACTTATTTATCTTTTTACTTTTCATCAAATCAAAGAAAGTAAAAGTAATCAAGATTGTTATAGTATAACAATATTATCATCGATCTTCCACAGAGATAGACTAAGATTTGAATGCTATATCCCTTAAGTTGTAACTCATGCTTTATCCCTCAAGTTGTAACTCAGTTTGATAAAAAAAAAAAAGTAAAAGTAATTATAGCCTCATTCTATTTGTTACAAATTGGAATTTTATTTCCCACTTATTTTATTCACTAAAGTGAATGATATGTTGCCTCTAGTTATGTTATAAAACACTACAATAATAAGTCCCTACTCTTGCTTAAAAACAAAAATATAAAGAAAAAAATTGCAAGAGTAGATCTTTTTTCTTTCGTCGATGAGAGCCATATTAGCAAAATTATTTTCCCATAAACAATCACCACTAAAAGCCTCACTGTCAAAGCCTATTGGCAAACTTTTTTCTCAAGAAAAAGTTGTGAAGCAAACTTAGTTGTAATGTTGGATGCTTAAAACTTACCAAATTCTTTAATTGGTCAACTTAATTCACTGTTAAAAATGTTACTGGTGAACTTTCTTTGCAATTGAGTTAGCCACTCAAACTTGTCAAATCCTCTCACTGGTGAATTTAGTTCACTAATAAGCTTATATATATATATATATTATATACATATATTGTGTCAATAACTGAATGTATTACCATTTAGAATTTTTTAATCAATTATAGCAATTAATGAAAATATGTTATTATTTACTTATTAATTTAGAAATATTATAGCCAATATGATAGAAATTAATATGATTCAAAATATTTAACTTTTCACATAATCTAAAAATAAATAGAATAATAATAAAAGTTGAATAATACAATTGTATTAATACATATACATCAACAACATATAACAAAAGTGTGTTAATAGTATAAATACATTGTACAATCAAGTTATTTATATACGTATCCATCGACTGTGCAGTATAAATACTTACATGTGACATTTCAGTTAGTTATATGAATTAACCATTTTCTGTTATTATTATGCCTCTTCCATTTCTCTTCCTCGATTGTTCTAACCATAGAGATCAAGCATGCAATCAAGGCTTGATTGCTTCTCATGGTATCATAGCTAAGTAATTCTTGATCTTTGTCTTTTTCTCACTATTTCATACTAATTTGACCTTATTGCTTCATATATAGAATAGAAGAGTTCTTTTTTGTTTGATAGAATACTATGAATACTAAGAAGTCAAATCTATCTTAGATTTGAAAGATTCGATGCGTTTGTTTAGTTCCAATAGTTTAGGAATAATCATTACAAATATAATTTTCAATGGAGCAAACTACTTAGGATGGAGCCACTTGATTAGGTTGGCACTTGGTGCTAAAGTGAAATTAGGTTTTAAAACTAGTGATTGTAAGAAACCTAATGAAGAAAAACAAAGTGCTAAAGTGAAATAAGGTTTCATCTACAACTTCAAACACTTGTTCTCCTTCTTCATCTTTGTTTCCTCTTATTATTAATTCTTTTGTAGACAATTTCTTTGATACACATTCACATACACCACCTGATTCTATTCCATCACTTACATCAGTTCCTTCTTCTTCTTTTGCTCCAATTATGTAGGTTAGAAGGCTTAGGAAAGTAAAACGTATAATAGCTTGGTTAGACAATTTCTTTCATAGCATTAATATAGTTGTGTAGCATCCTAAAACACATAATGTTAGCTCCACTTCTCTACCCATACAATCCAAATTTTATCCTTTTTTTCACTCATGACTCTTTTGTTTCTTTTCTTAAAGGCTGTGTTACATTTTTTAGCTAATGTATTTATAATCTATGAACCATCAACCTATCATGAAGTTAAACTTGATTTGAGATGGGTTAGGCAATGATTATTAAGAGCTTTTAGCTGTTAAGTCCAATCATACATAAGATTTAGTTTCATTGCTATCGGAAAAAAAACTCATTAGTTCTAAATGGGTGTACAAGATTAAGTACAAACATGATGGGAGGGTAGATCATTTCAAAGTTAGATTAGTTGTAAAGGGTTTTACATAAGGTGAGAGTACAGATTACACTCGCACATTTTCACTTGTGGCAAAACTCATTACATTACGTGTATTACTTGCTAATTCTACTACCAAAAATTGGCATGCTTATTAGCTTGATGTCAATAATGCCTTTTACATGGATTCATTAATGAGGAAATTTATATAGAGCCTCTAGAAGGCTATTCTATGGTTGCTCCAAGCCAAATGTACAAATTAGTATGGTCTTTATATGGCTTGAAGTAAGCTTCAAGACAATTGAATGAAGAATTCATCAAATTCATTTGTTTCCTTGGATTTCAGCAATCTTAAGTTGATCATTCTTTGTTTACTCAATCAAATGCTAAAGGTGTTTTTTTGGCTCTTTTAGTCTATATTGATGATGTTTTGATTATAGGTGATGATTTAGATGATATTTCTTATGTTAAGACAATTATTGACAAAGCTTTTATAGTAAAGCATTTAGGGGAAGCTTTTTTTTTTTTGTTTTTGTTTTTGTTTTTCCTGTTAAGATTGAGATTTGTTACACTTCCAATGGTTTTTATCTTCATCAATGCAAGTTTTTACTCAATATTATTCAAGATGCAGGCCTTATTGGTTATAAACTAGTTAAACAACCATTTCCCACTCACTTATGGCTTGATCATACATCAGGAATACCTTTAACTAATCCTTCTGTTTTCAAACAATCGATAGGCTAATTGTTATACTTGACAATCACATTACTAGACATTTCCTTTCTTATTTAGCAACTCAGTTAGTTTATTAGGAGCCCTTATACTACTCATTTTCGAGCTCCCCTTCATGTTCTTCACTACATGAAAGGCAATATCGATAATGGTTTTTTTTTTTTTTTTAATTCTACTTCAATTCCTCTAAATTTACATGGACACTTTGATGTAAATTAGGGTTCTTGTTCCATTGATTGGAAAGCCTTATTTAAATATTGTATTTTTCTTGGCTCTTCTCTCATCTCTTAGGAGACTAAGAAACAAGATACTATTTCCACTTCATCGACTAAAGCTAAGTATCATAGTGTTGCATTTACTATTAAAGATCTCCTTTGGTTATCTTTTAACTTGTAGGCTCTATACATTTTTGTTCCTTTACCAATTGGGTTCCTCACTAGCAATAAATCAACCTATATGCTAACAAATAATCTATGTTTTCATAGTAGAACCAAGCACATAGATTTGGATGTCCATTTCACTCATCATCACATTTCCACCCGGTTTCTTCATTTTCATCATATTTCCTTTAATTCATAGCTAGTTGACATGATGATTAAAATTTGAATTGTGGTATCATTTCTTAGTCAAGTTGGGGCTTTTAGCTCATCAACTTAAGAGGGGGGAGGGGGAAGGGGAGGGTGTTAATAGTATAAATACTTTGTATATTTAGGTTATTTATGCATATGTCCATAGTTTGTATAATATAGATACTTCTTATATGTAACATTTCAGTTAGTTATATGAATCAACCGCTTTTTTTTTTTTTTTGTTATTGTGCCTCTTCCATTTCTCTTCCTTGACTGTTCTAACCATAGAGATTGAGCATGAAATCAAGGCTCAATTGCTTCTTAAAGTGAAATAACATGCATATTTAGTCTAAAAAGAAATATGAGTCTAAATATAATGTTATAACAATAACAACTACAAAACTATGACATAAGTAGAAAATACAAGTTATGAAGAGGGTTTGATACTTGTATTTATAATGATAGAGATCAAGGACCGATTGTACACTCCTAAGCTCAACGACTCTCTTAGGTAGTCCATCGAGTTGTTCGAGGTAAGTTAAGCACCAAGGAGCAGTGCTTGCCCCAGTCTAATTTGTCGAGCTACTTCGCTCTCTATGCTATATAAGGTGTTGTCGAGGTGAACAACCAACGTACCGAACCAAACCCTTTGCTATGCACTAGTATAAGCGCTAAATTTGAATACAACAATCTCCATAGTATTGAGGTTAAGCTAATAACTGTTAGGAATCGACCATCTAAAGCCAACTTGACTGTGAATTGTCCCTAAACCAACCCCAATCCAGCTCCGGCAGTCATGGTGTCGAACTTTTGACATTGCAAAGTCTTGATTAGAGGCCCAACCCTATTCGACCCATAATATTGTTAGAATCACAAATTAAAAACGCGCGCGTGATGTCCTTTCTGACAATCGTACTGTCCTTTCTAATAGAAGACATTTATTGTGGATAATTTCATGCTTTCCCTATAAATTATTTTCATTTTATTTAGCAAATTGTAATTCATTTTTGTAATTATCTATAATGTAGAACTTGCCTTAACAGGATACTATAAATAATAACATAATGTAATAGCCGCAAGGGAAGATATAAAAGAATACACTAAACTTTTCTTTTACCCTCTTCTGAGATAAGTATCCCCTTGCTTACTCTTATCTATCCCATTTGAGCGTAGATTAATGGCGAGTGACCTCCGGCTATACTTATGTATCATATTAAGAGTGACCTAAGCTTGTGTGAGGTGTTAGTGCATCATATCCATCGTTGGTGCATAGGAACCCTCGCTCACCTTCGATTATCATTTACTTTTTGAGCCATCTTGCGGTTTGGACCTATTCTTTTAGTTATGTGAGATATTAGGTTTGTATGTTCATCCATGAGTCTATATCATCTTGGTATCCGAGTTTAGTTACGTTCGAAGCTAGGTTCTACTACTATGTTCTTTTAATAGTTTATTACTACTCTCGTGTAACAGTAGTTCTATTGTTAGCTTTGAAATTTAGTAGTTGAGAAGTGTTTTGTACTTTGTTTTCCCTTGTTTTTGATACGCTAAAACAGAGTGTAGTTGATTATGTGTTTATTGTGAAATTGTCATTGTAAAGTAACCATCAATGTCATATTTAAGTGTACAAGGAACTTTGGGAAATCAAGAAAGTGATACTTGATATGGCTAAGAATAGGAAGGGAGCTTCTCACCTATGTCAATAGGTGACTACTTAGATAGGTTACCAACTTAGTAGCTAGTTTGTTGATTGTTATCTAAGAAGATAGGAAACGAATTAGAAATAGCCCCACCAGGGAAAGCGAACAGTGAGGACGAGGCAATGGTCAGTTTGGTCGAGTTAACGCCCTAATTTGATTACTTAGAGCTGTAGGAATTGGTAGGGACACTAGATGAAGGTTAACGCTTGAAGAGATTGATGAGGTAGTTGAAGGAGATGACAAGGCAAAGGAGTACTATGAGCTTGAGGAAAGAAAGTTAGTTTGGTCGAGTTAACGCCTTAATTTGATTACTTGGAGCTGTAGGAATCGGTAGGGACACTAGATGAAGGTTAACGCTTGAAGAGATTGATGAGGAAGTTGAAGGAGATGACAAGGAAAAGGAGTACTATGAGCTTGAGGAAAGAAATGTATGAGCCCCTAGAGTTGAGGGATTGAGAATGGGAATTCCAAGTTTTTCCAGAAGTAGTGATGTCGAAGACTATGTAGATTGGGTAGATAAGATTAAAAAGCAGTTTAAATGCAATGAACTGCTTGATAATGTAAAGGTTAAACTTGTTGTGTTGGACTTCACTAATCATGCTGCCTTATGGTGGCATAATTTGCAAGCCACCAGAAAAGGGAAGGAGAATGAAAGATTAGGAGTTGGGATGAAATGAAGAGAGTTATGTAGAGAAGGATTGTGTCGAGTTATTATCTACAAGATGCCTTTAAAAGGTTGCAAGAACTGAGATAAGGAGGATCGAGTGTCAGTCCCGTACTCGAAGATGAATAGAGAGAAAATCTCTTCCATATTAGATGCAAGGTGAATGACTTACTATGCGCATTGATTGTTGACAATAAGAGTTGCACTAATGTAGCTTCTACATTTATGGTTCAACAGCTAAAATTTCTAACCATGCCTTCCCTGAAACCTTATAAGCCTTATTAGCTTAGCAACAAGGGAGCCCTATAAGTAAGCAAACAAGTGTCTGTACCAATCTGCATTGGTAAGTATTAAGATAAAGTGCTTTGTAATATACTGCCTATGAGTACGTCCTACATTCTACTTGGTTAACCATGGATGTTTTATCGAATAGTTTTGTTTGATAGTAGGAAGAACACATGTTCTGTGGATCATGAAGAAAGAAGGTTGAAATTAAGTCCTATGATTGCTGAATAGGTAAAAGTCATGCGGTCCTAACTTAGCCAAACCTTAAGGAAAGAGGCTTTGGTATTGACTCGAGTCGAACTGAAAAGAGGAATGGAGTTGGAGGGACCGACTTATATACTTGTAAGGAGGTTTTTAGAGATGAGACCTAGGGAGGAAGAGCTACTGATTGAAGTAAAAAAGTTATTGGAGGAATTTGTCGATTTATTTACGGAAGGGCTATTGAATAATCTACCCCCAAATCGAGGCATTAAACATGCGATCGACCTACAACTAAGAGCCATACTACTAAACAGGCTTGCTTACAAGTTAAATCTTGAACAAGCTGCTGAATTGCAAGGCAAGTGGATGAGTTGATGAAGAAGAGGTTTGTGCGTGAGTCCTTAAGCCCCTGCGCTATACCAACCTTATTAGTGCCAAAGAAAGATAGGTCTTGGAGGATGTATGTAGATAGTCAAGCGATCAATCGAATCATCATCAAGTATAGGTATCTCATACCTAAGCTTGATGATATGCTAGATGAATTAAGCATAGCAAGAGTGTTCTCCGAGATCAACCTTCAAGCTGGGTACCATCAGATTCGACTGCGTGAAAGTGATGAGTGGAAGACCACATTTAAGACACGACATGGTTTATTTGAGTGGCTTATAATGCCATTTAGGCTATCTAATGCGCCAAGCACATTCATGCGAATTATAAATCATGTGCTCTGCGAATTACTAGAAAGGTTTTTCACTGTTTGTTTTGATGACATTCTAGTATACAATCTTGACTTAGAGACTCACTGAGAGCATCTCCGACAAGTGCTTACAAAACTCCAAGTCGGACAGCTCTATACCAATTTAAAGAAGTTTGACTTTTACTATTTTAACGTGATCTTCTTAGGTTTTGTTATGAGCGAAGGTGGCATCTAAGTTGATAAAGAGAAAATAAGAGTGATTATAGAATGGCTCGAGTTGACCTGCTTTGTTGATGTGAGAAGTTTCCACAGCTTGGCATCATTTTATTATCGATTCATAAAGAATTTCAGCACAATTATGGCCCCACTCATCGAACTCTTAAAGAATAATGTTGAATTTAAATAGGGTAAGAAAGAGAAGAGGTGTTTTGAGGATGTAAAGGATAAGCTAACTACAGCCCTCATCTTAGTTCTACCAAGTTTTGATAAGGTATTTGAAGTAGAGTGTAATGCATTTAGACTAGGTATAGGTGCTGTGCTGATACAAGAAGGCTAACCTATTGCTTACTTCAACTAGAAACTTCGAGGAGCCATACTTAACTATTTTGTCTAAGACAAAGAGTTCTACTCCTTAATCCGAGTCCTAATGGTATGGCAACACTATCTGCTGCCTAAGGAATTTATGATCTACACTGGTCATGAATCCTTAAGATATCTAAAGAGCTAACTAAAGTTATCCTAGAGATAAGCTAAGTAGGTTGAGTTCATAAAGGGTTTTTCTTATGTCATAAAATATAAGAATGAAAAGAACAATGTAGTGGCTGACGCCCTGTCGAGACAACATACCTTCCTAACTAAGCTGCAAATGAGGCTGTTTGGTTTTTCAACCATCAAGAATTTGTCTACTGAGGACCCACACTTTGGTCCTATCTATACCTGTTATGAGGAAGAATGGACATTAGATGACTATCATAAAGAGGACGGATACTTATTTAGGAAGAGAAGGCTATGTATCTCGACCTGTTCTACGCGAGAACTACTAGTGTACAAGGCGTATGGATGGGGATTGATAGGACACTTTGGCTAGCACTGAACTATGAGGTACTATCCTTTAAATTCTTTTGGCTAAGGATGAAGAGAGATGTCTAATCTATGCTGGAAAAATGTGAGACTTACCATAAAGTAAAGAGTCGAGCCGAGTAAGGATACTACTAACCTTTGCTAATCTTGACCAAACCACGGTTCGGGCTAAGTATGGACTTCTTGATGGAAGGACTCCATCATGGTGGTTGTGGATTGATTTAGCAAGATGGCACATCTCGTGCCTTGTTCCAAAATTAACAACGCTTCGGCTATCTCTTTTCTTTTATTACAGGAAGTAATCAAGTTGTACAGAATTCTTAGGACCATTGTTTCAAACCGAGACCCCAAGTTCATGAGCTACTTTTGGAGGACATTGTAGAGGTAAATGGGAACCAAGCTGCTGTATAGTACGTCCTACTACCTACAGGCCGATGGACAGACCAAAGTTATCAACAGAAACTTAGGAACTTTGTTACAGGTTGCTGTCGGACGAAACATGGCCAATTGGGATCTATACCTATTAATCATTGAGTTAGCTTACAATAGGACTGCCTATAATGTAACAAGCATGTCTCTATTCGAGATCACCTATGGGCTTAACCTTGAGCTGCTATTGGACTAAGTGCCCCAATCGATGCTTGATGATGACTGGCTAGCTGTTGAAAGAGTTGAGGCCATCAAAGCCATGTACTAAAAGGTTATAGAACAACTAGGTTAAGCTAATATTAAGTTTGAGAAGCAAAGCTGAGGATGGAGGAAGAGAGAATTCCAACTAGGTGATTTGGTTTGGAAACACTTTAGCAAAGAAAGATTCCTAAACTTGAGGAAGAGCAAGTTGTCTCTTAGGGCCAACAAACCTTTCAAAGTACTTGAAAAGATCAACATTAATGCTTATAGGATTGAATTGCTCGAAGGATATGGGGTCTCAAACTTTTTCAACAGTGCTGACCTCCAACCTAACACTCCTGAAGATGGGCAACCTGGACCTGAACCAGATTTGATCTTGAATCTCAAACAACCCGGAGGGGATGATAGGGATTAAGGACCGATTACATGCTCCGGTGCTTGAAGGCTCTCTCAAGTGGTTTGCTGAGCTGTTTGAGATGAGCTAAGTACCGAAGAGCACTGCTAGCCCCATCCTAATCTGCTAAGTTACTTCACTTTCTATGCCATCTAAGGTGCTACCAAGGTGACTAGTCGACATGTTAAACCGAACCCTTCGCTATGCACTAGTCCAAGCGTTAAATCTGAATACAACAATCTCTACGATGCTGAGGCTGAGCTGATAATTGTCAGGGGTTGACCATTTAAAGCTAAATTGATTGTGAACTGTCCTTGAAACAACCCCAGTCTAGCTCCGACAGTTAGGGTACTAAACTTTTGATGCCGCATAGACCTAAATAGAGGCCTACCCCTACTTGGCCCACAATATTATCATAATCACAAATAAAAAATGTGCACGTGATGTCCTTTCTAATAACTGTACTGTCCTTTCTAATAGAAGATGTTCATTGCGCATGATTTCATGCTTTTCCTATAAATTATTTTCCTATAAATTATTTTCCTTTTATTTAGCAAATAGGGATTCATTTTTGTAATTATTTGTAATGTAGAACTTGCCTTAATATGGTACTATAAATAATAAATGTAATAACCGTAAGGGAAGATACAAAAGAATATACTGAACTTTTCTTGAGCTAAGTGTCTCCTTGCTTCCTCTTGAGTTACTCTTATTTAACCCATTCGAGTATAGACTAGTAATGAGTGACCTCTAGCCATACTTATGCATTATAACAAGTGTGACCTGAGCTTGTATGAGGTGTTGGTGCATCATATTCATCGTTGGTGAATAAGAACCCTCGCTCACCCTCGACTATCATTTACTTTTTGAGCCATCTTACAGCTTGGACCCACCCTTTTAGTTATGCGTGATATTGGATTCGTATGTTCATCCACGAATCCATATCATGTAATGTGATTCACCAGAGAAGATGAGTTGGAGTTAGAGCAAATTTGCACGGGTGCCATCATATACTATCCTTGTGAGCCATAAAATGGATATGGAGTAAGCTGTTTAGATGAAGACCCACCATGAGAATATACCTATGGGCTAGGCCATAGAAAAAAAAAAAACTATGAGGAGGCTATTAGGATGAGCTACCTAAGGATGATATAAAAGGTGGCCACTACTAGGGCATTTGCCTAACTGTTGTATTGCTTATCATATTTTATTTGTTAAATCAATTAACTACTAATAAAGATCATATTGTCCAATGGGCTCATTAGATGTCTACAAGGAAGATCTAAATTGCTCCTCATATATTAATGTTTATGTGTAGGTGGGATTGGCCTAACATATCCTAATTCTTAATAATAGCTCGATCTATAACTTAAGACCTCTTGCATAATGATGGCATTAAACTTAAGCTTACCCTATTTCTCTTATACTCAAACCTCATCTTCTACCTTCTTTTTCAACATCATCTCCTACATATAACAATTAAACCATTATCCAAATTTATTTAAAGTGACCAAGAGAGTTAAACTAAACTCTAATAATGCATCTTGACATAATCTTGCATTGTATTAGGATGAACCTATGCTCTTACATTTTGCCCTTCCCTTTAACGATGTAAATATGCCCAAGCTTCAGTATGTGTCATTTTTTACAAAATTAAGAATGAAGTTAATATATATGAAATTTATTTTGAGAAAATATCTAAATACCTCTCAAAGAAATTCAAACAGTGGGGAATTATATGTTTTTGAGAAAATTTACACATCACACCTAAAAAAAATAACGATAGCTGACATATACTAAAGTTTACATGTCAAATAATCAAATAAGAAAGACAATCTAAGTCATTGTTTAAATAGATGAGCATATGCATGATGCATAACATGTTACAACTACAAGGAAAGAACAAGTATACTAAGTTATTAGGTGCCTTGCCAATAAACTAATGTTATAGCCCTTCATATTATACTTGATCCTATATGTTAATTAGACTTTTTTTTGCTTAAAATTGGATAACTAGTGTGAGATTTGTGATGTACATACAAAATTTCTATTTGTTTGTCCATCAAATTCTTTTATATAGAAAAGCAACCACAAATATAACCTTAAAGAGTTTTGAACCACCTTTCTATTTAGACATGACAATTAATCTAAGGCACCACTAGTCACAAACTACTTCCAAACTTATAGCAAGACGACAATAACATATTAAATACGAGAAATAACAAATCTTTATTCAAACAATTTAGCCACATAATGTTATTAGTGTCACATAATGTTCAATAACAACTTCTTGTAACTAGTGTCACATAATTCAAGGAAACTTTCAATACATATATCATTGTTTTTATTGTCATCCATCATAGGGATGAAAGTAGATTCCAATAGAAAAAAAAATCAATTTTTTGATAATCGATGGCCTATTATGTTATCATTCATAATTCAAGATTAAGATCACATTTCAAAAAAAGGTCAGCATAAGCTTTAGAAAATGCACATGTACATAACTAGTTTTGCATGTGAAGCTTAAGCATCTGCTTGAAAAAAAGAAATAAAGAAAAAAGATTTGGAACAAAAAAAGACAAAAAAATTAGAGCACTTTACACATTAGCTTTCTAAAACGGAAGAAATCTCAACATCTTGGCATTTGATCTAATTATATGATTCCACTTTGAGTGTGAGAGGTTTTGAGTTCAACTTTTAGAGTGCCTATTTTTGTTTTAGCAAAAAAGCTTTTCTAATAACTTTTTTTTTTCTTACTAGACTCTTCCTCAAATTCAACATCAAGTATCAACAAGCCAATAGGTAACTTTTTAAGTTTACCCACATGGAATATCTTATTTCTAACAAATTGTGCAAGTATGCCTATTCTCTTGAGTTAACTGATCTACTCTTTACTACCTATGGATAGAGAGTGTATTTTATGGTTTAATGGCATACAAGTAATTTGCAAAAAAAAACAAAAAAAAAAAGTTCCTCACAACATACATGAAATCAATAAGTGTCTAAGCACTCACTAAAGGATACCTTAAAAATGGCTTGTATTTAGGAAACATATTATGATTATTTTTTTTCCTATACATAAATTTTATTTATTGGAAATATAAAACATAATCATGAAAGTGTAACAAACTATTCTTTAGTGAGACGAATCAAGAAACTACTATATAGCTCTGGAGATATTTTATGATTGGTATTTTAAAAATTGTATTTATTATTTTTTTTAACAAAGTAGAAAGTAAGAATCTATATAAAACTTCTAGAAGGCTAAGGCTTCTTTTGACCTTCTCGAATCTATCCATAAAACTTATTTAAGAATAGATTCAATTGAATATAGCTAATGTATAAAATTTAAAGTTAGCCTTTATACATACTAACTTTTACTATGTAGTTAGGAGTCTATGCTTTTACAACTAAATAGCTAAAATATCACTATTCTGACTTGTATGAAAAATATGAAAGATCAAATATAAAGATTTGTAAAGCATTGAATATGAGAGGACGCATGTGGCATGAAATACAACTTTACTATAAATTATAACGTTAGAGATATAATTTCCATCAAAAAGTGACTTAAGTGCCTAAGCTTAAATGGATTCACATAATGGATTAGAAGAAAAAAAAATAGCATTTGTACGCTACTTAATGCCTTTATACTAATGATGCGTTATATGTCTAGCTATTATTATCCCACAAGTAATGTTGTACTCCTAAATCTTGTCGACATTGTTTATATATTGTCAAATTTTACAGAAGCGTTGTTGCTCTACCCCCTCCCCATACCCCCTATGTATATACAAAGTCACGATGATGAAGGCTAAATTACTTGTATACTTTTTTCCCTTTCCTCTTGTATTTTATGTTGTATCAATGCTGGATCTATGATATAAGTTCTATAGTGCTTATAATCTGCTTGAGGAATTGTATCAAAACATTTTGGTATGGAAGATACTACAAATGAAGTTGATAAGCTTGAGACGAAAGCTGAGAGTGTGCTTAAAGCCTTTTCCTATATCATAAGGCTAGGATGTAACCATTAGCACAAGTATCCCATTCTAGCAATCATACTAGTAGTTCTAATGCTTTGACTTCAAAAAAGAGCGAATAGATTGCCCAAATAAGCTAAAGTATGGAGACTAGTAATGATCCTACAAATGAAACTTTTAATGAATTGCTAGTCTACCAGGTGCAATAACAGATGGAAGATAAGGTGGATGTAGATGTCATTGTACATTGGGTAGCAAAATCCTACATAATGCCAACCTTATCATTTATGGTAAGGGATATTATGGCATCTCCAACTTCAACTGTATCATTTGAATTGGCTTTTAGCTTAGGTGGGTAAATCCTCAACCCTAACTGCCTTCGGTACAAAGCTAAGACTGTCAAAGCGACTATATGCTTGAAGGATTAGAGAGATGCTCAAAAGAGGAGGTAAGGGGGTGTATAATCAATTTTTGGTCACGAAGAAGAAGATTAGGTTGCGACACTATTTGATGTTAGGGAAGGGGAAATGAGGTGGACAGATGATGAGGATGAGTAGAATGAGGACTACTGATTGGGTTATATGTTTATTTACTTCTTAAAGAGTTGTCGGTTTTGGTTTATATATATATATATATATATATATATATAGTAGAGGTTTCAGCTTTCAAGTATGCTAAATTACTTATTTACTATTAAATTAATATGATTTAAAACATAATTTAAACAATTATCTCAAACTACATCAAAAGATTAGTTACATCAATCAAATAATAACTATTAAATCGATCTAATTATTATTAAATGAGTATTTAGTTATTAATTACTCTTTACTATCTATGATTATCTCTTGTAAGCATAAGTAATTGTTCCAAAATCTAGATGAAGATATCTTAGACACTAAGGTAGATGAGCAAGGTCTTTATCGAAGTGTATTGATAAGTGTAGCAAGTTAAGTCTCTGGTTACAATCCATCCTCTAATGTTTTGACTTTATGTCCATGTAATTGTAATGTCATGTCATTTTGCCACAAGGAACTTTACTCTGCATTTTTTATGTATCTGTAACTAATTTAAATCAATACAATTAAATAATTTAAGTTAATTTGTTCTAATAATCCAATTAGTAATTATATTTAATTAGTTAATTTGATTCAAATAAATAGCGTTACTGAAATGAACTAATTAATTTAATTTTTCATTTAAAATATACTACCTTAATAAATTAAGTTTATTGAATTATTCATTTAAATCTTACTCAATTTACATATACAAATTACAATAGTAAATTGTTTGAATGAAATTATATAAGTAAATTAAACAATTCTTTTGTTTTTTTTCTTATTTAATAAATTTATTAATAATTAAAATTATTTACATGTAATTTCAAGAGAGTAGAACAAATTAAACAATTAAATTAATATTAAATACTTTACATAATAAAACTACTTAAAATACCATTTTCACTTAATTTCTCATAACAAAAAGCCTAGGTACTACCCATGATTTTTTATGCTGATGCCTTGGCAATCTACCAATCTTATCGTGCTTACGTACCCAGGCTAAGACCCATTTGTGCTCATACCTTTTATTTTCTTCATGTGCCCATGTTTGGGTAACCTCATAAGTTTTCATACTTATGCTTACATGATCGACTTATAACCATGCCTAGAGGGAGTTACCTTATTTTTGTCAATGGTAAAATTACTTTAGAAAATAAAAATCCCCTCATTATTGCTATTATATTTGTTGAGCTTGCTTTTTTCCTCTTGATTTTATATAAATTAGTTTTCTTTAAATCAATCAATATTAAATCCTACCTATTTAATACTAACTCTTGATCAGGGTTTAAAGAAAACTTATATTTCTTTTTTTCTTTTATATATATTTTAAAAATACTTTAGAGTCGCCACTTGACTATAGTTAAGAAAAAGAGTTAAGTTATAACCAATTGGATAAATTAGTTATAACTTAGCTACTAGTCTAACGATAAAACCAATTTTATAAAATAATTTTCTAAAAAAAGAGATTAATATTTAGGAGTTATCCTATTAAACCCTAAATGAATAGCACTTTTTAACTTTTCGAATTTAACTTTACTTTTTCAAATATACCTTTATAATAACATTTATTTACAAGCTCAAATTGAAATTATGCCTATTTACAAAAGATAAGGATTTTAAAAAGTTAATTATTAAAGGGAGAAAATAACTTTTTCATTTTTTAAGTTGCCCTATATGTATGGGTGCCTTCATACTTGTTATTCGGGATCTCACTTCCGTAGTTCGTTCTAAAAATATTAGTGGGTTGGTTGATTTTAAATTTAGAAAGTGGCCGAGTTTATATCTCTTAGCCATTTCACTTTATTTAAGAAAAATACCTAAAAGAAAAAGGGTTCTAATTTGGTGATTTTATTTTTGGGAAAATTATAAAATATCCTAATTTTTTTATTAAGAAAGGGTCCATTTAATGTTATTTATATGGAAAAAAAATTTTTACGTGATAAAAATTTTTAGAAAAATTGTAAAATATCTAAATACAACTTTCCATGAAATATGTATACTATAGCTAACATGCTTAATTATAGAAAAAAAGCCTAATTATAAAAAGAAAGCCTAAAGTATGAAAAAGAAACCCTAATCATGGAAAATATGCCTGAATCATTAAAAATATATTTGAATCATAAAAAAGATATCTTAATTATAGAAAAAATATCTAAAAATTTTATTTATTTTATTGAAAAAAAGATTTTTCTAAGTGAGAGGATATCTTTATTTTTCATTATTATTATTATTATTATTTTTACTTTATTTTTATTTTTATTTTTTATTGTATATTTCCGACTAAAACATGAAAATAAGTAAACTAAACAAATTAGGCCTTTTCTCATTTTTTTCTTTTTCTTATCTTTTTTTCTTCTTACAATTGTAAATAGAATATAATCATAACAACAACAACAACAAAAATAGAAAGAAAATGTATGATATTACAAAAATAAATAAAAACAAAGAAAACAAAACATGGAGAACAAAACACAAATTAAAACCAAAGTACAGTTAGACCAAGCTAAAGTTTGCATGAATCCTAGAAAAAGGGGCCATTTTAAGAGAGAGAGAGGTG
The DNA here is from genome assembly GCA_024138005.1 of Lumnitzera racemosa. Taxonomy (NCBI): domain Eukaryota; kingdom Viridiplantae; phylum Streptophyta; class Magnoliopsida; order Myrtales; family Combretaceae; genus Lumnitzera; species Lumnitzera racemosa. The sequence goes on from JAMXBC010000005.1 coordinate 36,379,365, forward strand.
TTATGAATGGATTTAAGTAATTGTAAGTAATCAGTTAATGGTTTGTAGTGAAATAGAATCCCTTATTTATAGGTATTATGATCGAGTTAAGGATGAAAAATATTAAATGTAATATGATTTTATTACATATTTGGGTTAGGAGAATCTAGACAATATATGATGCTAAATACAAAGCTATGTATATAGGAGTGTGTCCAATGTGCATAAAAGTGTGCTTAGCATACTTAAAAGTGAGTAGGTAAATGATATGACGATGATGTGGCCCGTGACATGGCGATGACATGGTGATAAAGTGAGAAAAGAAAATAAAAAATACATTTTGTACCTTGATCTCCAAGTTATATGCAATATCAAGTCCAAGTGTTTATTCAACTAGGTTGTTGATTTTTCATTATTCATATGTGTAATAAATTACAAATATAGATTAGCTCAACTTGGGCTAGATTTAAATCTAAACCTAAGTTCAATGACCATTTCTTTATTTTATCTAAATTAAAAATTATATTTTACTAAACTATCTAAAAGATTTATTATTTTGTAAATCTTCTATTTTTTGTATTTTTCTAAATTTTAAATTTTTGTGATTTTTTCTAAATTTCTTATTTTTGGGTTTTTTCTTATTTTTATAATATTTTTGTATTTTTCCTAATTTAGGACCTTTTACCTCATTGAAAAAATAAAAAGAGGAAAAAATTAGGTTTTTACAACTGCCTTTCTTTGTGACGAAGTTTAAATAAAATTTTACCATAAAAACAAAAGAGACACTATTTTTACTCTAGGGTTAACTTTAACCTAAGAAGTGCAACAAATAGCTACCTATCCAGGACTTGATCCGTAAGGGATTTGATGAAAAGGGTAAAGAGAGAGGAGGTGCTCTAAGAGCTGAAAAGAAGAAATGAAGGTTAGTTGTGCCTTTTTGGGATAACTAACCTAGGTAGGAGTGTCTTTCGAAGACTAGCAACCCTAAACTAGAATCAATTTGGAAAACCTGCTTATGACCATCTAAGCTCGTTAAACTATGTGGGAGCTTCTCTCGGGGATTAGTAACCTTAAGTTAGAGTCAATTTGAACACCTTGGTTATACCTTTCTTGGGTTCACTAACCTAGGTGGGAACGTCTCTTAGGGAATAGTAACCCTAAGATGGAATTAATTTGGAAAACTTGGTTATGTCCTTTAGAGCTTATGAACCTAGGTGAGCGCGTCTCTTGAGAACTAGCAACCGTAACCTAGAATCAATTTGGAAAACCTAGTCATGCCCTTCTACGCTCACTAACCTAGGTAGGAGCATCTCTTGGAGACTAGCAACCCTAAGTTAGAATCAATTTGAACACCTAGTCATGCCTTTCAAGGCTCATTAACCTAGGCAAGAGCTTCTCTTAGGGACTAGCAACCCTAAGCTAGAATCGATTTAAAAAACCTAGTTATGTTTTTCTAAGCTAACTAACGTAAACGGGAGTGTTACTCGAGGACTAACAACCCTAAGTTAAAATTGATTTGGAAAACATGGTCGTACCCATCGGGGTTCACTAACCTAGGTGGGTGCGTCTTACGAGGACTAGCAACCCTAATCTAGAATTAATTAGGAAAACCTGGTCATGCCCTTCTGAGCTCACTAACATAAGTAGGAGTATCTCTTAGGGACTAACAACCATAAGTTGGAGTGACCTTAAGCTAGAATTGATTGGGAAAACTTGGTCGTGCCCATCAGGGCTCACTAACCTCGATGGGCACATCTCATGGAGATTAGCAACCTTAAGCTAGAATCGATTGGGAAAACCTAGTCATGCCTTTTTAGGCTCATTAACATAAGCGGGAGCATCTCTTAGGGACTAGCAACCATAAGCTAGAAGTGATTTGGAAAACCTGCTTGTGCCCTTCTAAGCTTACTAATTTAGATGGGAGCATCTCTTAGGGATTAACAATCTTAAAGTGGAATCGATCGACAAAACTTGGTCGTGCCCTTCTAGGCTTACTTACCTAAGCGAGTGTTATCCTTGGGGATTAGCAATTGATCCACTTAAACTATATATATAATTAAATCGCAAATAATAAAGAGTGAGTAAGTTTGTTGATCCTTCGAAGACTAAGAAATTACTAATCTTATGATAATTCTTATTAATATTTAGGTAATCAAAATTAAATAATATAATAATTACCCTAAAATTTTTGAAAATAAGATTACAATAAAATATTTAAAACTATGCAATCAATTGAGAACGTGGGAAAAATAGAATCCACCCTAGTTATACAAATCAAATTGTCATCATGTTATATAGATTAATAGTTATACGGTCATTCAAGTGAAATTATCATGCCTTAAAAATTAAGGACTTAAACCTCTAGTTAATCAGTTAACTCCCGCATTGTCTAATGTCCTAAATCAATTATCCCTAATGTTTAAGTAAATAATTAATTCGAAACATTACATTAATCCCTGGATAATTTCTAATTAATCTAATTAATGCCGCTCTTGCATTAGCTAATTAGTTTAATCAAGAATTTTTAACAAACCCTATATCAATAATGTTTTTAACAATTATAACCAATAGAAAATTATAATTGAAATTATAGAAATTGCAATCATGAATCATTCATATATCTATTGACCCTATAACATGAATACAGTTATCATCTCAACCATTTAGAGTTTCATAAATTTCCCATAAGTTAAACTTAGCTAGCCATGGAAATTAAAACAAAAGCACATATAACAATAGAGTTTGCAAAGAAGTTTATGATTAAAAATAAAAGCAAATCATAGAATTGCGTAAATGAAAATAGAATATAGATCACCAATTCTATAATTATGATGAATAAACTTCAATTGCAACTCCAAGGATGATTTCCACAACAAAAGCGAAGTCTTGTCAATGATCTACGAATTTCTAAAGAAAACTCTTCAAAAATAAAACCTAACTACTTCTAAGACTCTCTAACTTTAAAGAAGATTAAAAAGTCCTTTCAAATGTCAATCACATCGCTATTTATAGAGAAAACTAGGATTGGCTTTTGATTAGATCTTTTTTTATTGAAGGTCGGCAATATAGAATTGTAGGCCGGCGGTGTTGAATGTAGGCTGGCCCAAGCCTAGCTTCCTTTAATTTTAGAGTGCTTTAGCGTGATTCGAGCTTCGTTCGGTTGCATAAAATTCTTTTAAATTGATCATATTTCCAATTTGAATCCTTAGAAACCTGAAATATCAAAATGAAAATATTTAAGTATCATTTCTTAATGATTTCTATAAAATCAATAATAATTCAACCAAATTTGTACACTAAAATATGAGTAAAATATTGCTTTATCAGCAACCCTAAGCTAGAATCGATTCGAAAAACTTGGTTGTACTAGGCTCACTAACTTAGGTGGAACCGTCTCTCAGGGACTAGTAACCATAAGATGGAATCAATTTGAAAGACCTGGTCGTAGCCTTTTAAGCTCATTAACCTGGACAAAAGCGTTTCTCGAGGACTAGCAACCCTCAGCCGGAATCTATTTGGAAAACCTAGTCATGCCCTTTTGAGCTCACTAAGTTGGAATTGATTTGGAAAACCTCGTTGTACCCTTTTGGGCTCACTAACCTAAGCAAGCACATTTCTCGGGGACTAACAATCCAAAGCTAGAATCGATTTGGAAAACTTGGTCATGCGCTTTTAGGCTCGCTAACTTAGGTAGGTATATTTATCGGGGATTAGCAAATCCTAAGCTAAAATTGATTTGGAAAGCCTGGTCATTCGGAGACTAGCAACCCTAAGCTAGAATTGATTTAGAAAACCTGATCGTACCTTTCTTGGCTCAGTAACTTAAGCGGGTGTGTTTAGCAAGGATTAGCAACCTTAAGTTGGAATTGATTTGGAAAAACTGGTCGTACTTTTTTAGGCTCACTAGCCTAGGTGGGTGTGCCTCTTGAGGACTAGTAACCTTAAATTGGAATTGACGTAGAAAACTTAGTTATGCCCTTCTAGGTTTACTAACCTAAGTGGGATTGTCTCTCGAGAATTAGTAACCCTAAATTGGAATCGATTCGGAAAACCTAGTCGTACCCTTTTATGCTCACTAACTTAAGCAAGAGCGTCTCTTGGGGACTCGTAACCTTAAGCTAGAATTGATTTGGAAAACCTGGTTGTACCCTTCTAAGCTCACTAACTTAGGTAAGTACATTTCTTGGGGACTAGCAACCTTAAGCTAGAATCGATTTGGAAAATCTAATCATATACATCTAGGCTTAATAACCTAAGCGGGAGTGTCTCTTGAGGATTAGTAACCCTAAGCTAGAATTGATTTGGAAAACCTAGTTGTACCCTTCTAGGCTCACTAACCTTAGTAGGAGTATTCTTCAAGGATTAGTAACCCTAAGCTAGAATTGATTTGGAAAACCTGGTTGTGCCTTACTAGGCTTACTAACCTAGGCGAGAGTATCTCTTAGGGACTAGCAACCTTAAACTAGAATCGACTTGGAAAACCTGGTCATGCCCTTCTAAGCTCACTTACATAGGTAGGAAAGTCTCTTAAGGACTAGAAACCCTATGCTAGAATCGATTTGGAAAACCCAGCCGTGCCCTTCTTGGCTCACTAACCTAAGTAGGAGCACCTTTCGGGAACTAGCAACCTTAAGTTGGAATTGATCTAGAAAACCTAATCATGCCTGTTTAAGCTCACTAACCTAAGTAAAGGCATCTCTCAAGGATTAGCAACCCTAAGCTGGATTCAATTTGGAAAATCTAGTCATGCCTTTCTAGGCTCACTAACTTAGGCAAGTGCATTTCTTGGGGACTAGCAACCTTAAGCTAGAGTTGATTTGGAAAACTTGGTCATGCCTTTCTAGGTTCAATAACCTAAGTGAGATTGTCTCTTGGGGACTAACAACCATAAGTTAGAATTGATTTGGAAACCCTAGTTGTGCCCTTCTAAGCTCACTAACCTAGGCAAGCGCATCTTTTAGGGACTAGTAACCCTAAGTTAGAATCGATTTGGAAAATTTGGTATTACCGTTTTAGGCTTACTAAACTAGGTGGGAGTGTCTCTTGGGGATAAGCAATCTTAAGCTAGAATTGATTTGGAAAACCTAGTCATTTGAGGACTAACAACCTTAAGCTATAATTAGAAAACCTGATCGTGCCCTTCTTAGCGTACTAACCTGGGACGACGCATCTCTTGAGGACTAACAACCTTAAGCTAGAATTGATTTGGAAACCCTAGTCATGCCCTTTAGGGCTCATTAACGTAAGTGGGTGCATCTTTTAGGAACTAACAACCTTAAGCTAGAATTGATTTGGAAAACTTAGTTGTACTCTTTTAGGCTTACCAACCTAGGTGAGTACATCTCTTAGGGACTAGCAAACCTCAACTAGAATTGATTTGGAAAACCTAGTCATTCGAGGACTAGTAAACCTAAGTTAGAATTGATTTGGAAAAAATGGTTGTGCCCTTTTGGGCTTATTTACTTAAGTGGGTGTATCTCTTAGGAACTAGCAACTTTAAAATGGAATTGACTTAGAAAACTTAGTCGTGCCCTTCTAGGCTCACTAACCTAGGTGAGAGCATCTCTTAGGGACAAAAAACTCTAAATTGGAATTGATCTAGAAAACCTAGTTGTATCCTTTTAGGCTTACTAACTTAGGTGGGAGTATTGGTTGGGGACTAGCAAACTTAAACTAAAATCGATTTAGAAAACCTAGTCGTGCCCTTCTAGGCTCACTAACTTGGGTAGGTACATCACTCGAGAACTAGCAACGCTAAGTTGACTTTAGAAGAACCGCCTATAAGGGCTTGCCAAAGGTAATTGATGAAGAGAAGCGCCCCATGGGCTTATTAAAAGGAATTGATGAAGGGAAGCGCCCTACGAGCTTGTTAAGAAGAATTGTTAAAGGGAGGCACCCTATGAGCTCACTAAGAAGAATTGATGAAGGCAAGCACCTTACGGGCTCGTTGAGTGGAATTGATGAAAGGAAGCGCCTTATAAGCTCGCTGAGAGGAATTGATGAAGGGAAGCATCTTACAGGCTTGCTAGGACCTTGAAGAAAGTTTAATGGATGGAAGACGAGATAGTGCTTTAAGATTTGGCTTACCCTATTAGAGGGGTCATTACTTTAAGATCTAGCTTTAATGATAGTAAAAGAAGCGAAATGAGGAAATTAAACTTACCCAAAAACTACTTGATTCGAAAAGTATTTATAGATAAATCCTTTGGTGAAAACCATTTACGTCAAAAAAAAAAAAACATTGGGGATACTTTTATTCATTTGGGAAGAGTGAGAATGACCTAAACTATTATGGTCAACTTTTTGAAATTAGGTGTCATGGATTGAAAACTTAGCCACTTAGACCAATATGGACTTAGATAAAAGATTTGTAACAAGCCTTTACTTTCTCTCTCTTTCTTTTTTTTTTTAAGTTTGCTAATGGGTAAAGAACCCTCCCTTAATAATCATATGGGGGCCTCTTATGTTCTCCTTGATGTTGATTTTGAGCTGCTTAGTGGAGCCTTATGATTCTACATACCCCTATTTTTAAGAAAAAGGTAACTCATGACTAGTTTAGTCAAAGAGGACTTTCTTGGAAACTCTTAGTCCAGATTACACTCTTGATTACAGTTCCAAATTTATAGTCCATTTTGCATGTGATACGCCTTAATCAATTCATTAGGTCTTTTTCGGTCTAATAATTGTGAATTTAGGCTTTTGGTCAAAAGGTTTCTAAAGAGAACTGATGAGAAGGTCTATTTTAAAAGATTTACTTATTTTACTCGAGTGTGTAAGCCAAGAACCTTTTAGGAAAAATAAGAAGTATGCTTACCGCAATTTCAAAAACAATTTTTATTAAAGATAAATTCTCTTTCAAGATTAGAAGAGCTTTATTAAGTAAGGGTGGTATTGTGGGTAGGAAGGTCTTATGTTTGTAGCTGGGAAGGTCTTATGTTTGTGGCTAAGGATTTGTAAAAGGGCTTTGTATGCAGAACTAAAGAGAATTTTTATTACCGTGAAAGATCAGAATACAAAAACAAAGGTAGAGAACCTAATATTTATTCAGGAACTTGATATTTATTCTAGGCTCTTTAGATGTGACTTGGAAAAAAAAATACCCTACATTAAGTCTCGTATACAAACCTTAAGGTTCTCTATCATCTCATAGGTATCCCCAATGACCTGTACCAAAAGGGCACTTAAGGCTTGGTTATAGGCTTCAGAACACTCGAGCTTTTCCTTTATGTAGGCAATCTCATCTTTCAGCATCTGTTCATGAGTCCTAGAGATATCTTGTAGAATATCTTTCCCTTGATTGTTTACTTGGTTATCTACCATTCTTAGGTCTACACATTTTATGGATAAGAATTAGTTATCAATGCAATAAAAGAAAGCACGTGGAAATATATAGTTGTTAGAATCATTTGGATTAATACATTACTCCTTAAGTTGTAACTTTATTATAAATTTCAAAAACTTGATTGCATTAAAACTCTTGAACGATTAGTAAGATTGCAATTTCTTAAGGGTAGTGCATTAACTTAAGCTCAAAAGGGAGTATATATAATTAGGGTAGGTTCTAAAAGGTTCTTAAGCTTTGTAACCTCACTTGGTTTTAGAAAACACTTTCATTGGTCACGTCACAGCTTAAGTAGGATGGCCTAATTAACTCGGAGCGGTGGTTACACCACGACACCTAAAGCCTGCACAATGGCTCTCTATCCTAAGATCCTAATATAGTCTGAGTCTGAATGCATTTACCCTGCATCTTTAATGCAACAAATGATCCCCCCATGTCCTGATGCATGTTGCATGCAAAATAACTATGGTAATCAAAGCAAAGATATACACCAATAAACAAATAGATAACTAACATAGATATTTTGAAAGACAATTTTGATTTCAAAAAATATTTTAAGTGGTTAGCCCTCTTGACTACGTTAGTGAAGTCACCAAGCTATTAAGCCTAGTTTTTTCCTCCTAATTTTATATAAATTAGTCTTCTTCAAACCGATTAATATTAAACCTTATTCATTTGATACTGACCCTCGACTAGAATTTAAAGAAAACTGTTGTATATATATATTGAAAATGCTTTGGAGTCCCCACTCGATTGGAGTTGGGAGAAAGAGTTAAGTTATAACTAATTTGATAGATTGATTATAACTTAGTTACTAGTTTAACGATAAAACTAATTTTCTAAAACAGTTTTCCAAAACGAATGATCTAAATCTAAGGGCTATCCTCTTAAACTCTAAATGAATACCACTTTTTAACTTTTCAAATTTAATTTTGCTTTTCAAATATACTTTTATAATAAGATTTATTTACAAGCTCAAATTGAAATTATGCCTATTTATAAAGGATAAGGATTTTAAAGAATTAATTACTAAAGGGAAAAAATAATTTTTTTCATTTTTTAAGTCGCTCAATATGTATAAGTGCCTACGTACTCGCTATTCGATATTAGACTTCAATAGTTCGATTCGAAAATATTAGCGAGTTGGTTGATTTTAAATTTAGAAAGTAGTCGAGTTTACATCTCATAGCCATTTCATTTTATTTAAGAAAAACACTTAAAAGAAAAAAGGCTCTAATTTGGTGATTTTATTTTTGAAAAAATTTTAAAATATCCTAATTTTTGAAAAAAGAAAGGTCCATTTATTTTTATTTATTTGGAAAAAAAAATTCGGTGATAAAACTTTTTAGAAAAATCATAAAATACCTAAATGCAACTTTCGATGAAATATGCAATTACCATGGTTAACATGTTTAATCATAAAAAAGAAATTTGACTGTAGAAAGGAAGCCTAAACTTTAGAAAAGATGCCTAAACATAGAAAAAAATCCTAATCCAGGGAAAAGATGCCTAATTATAAAAAGAAGCATAAATCAAAGAAAAGATGTTTAGATAATAGAAAAGAAATTTGAATTATAGAAAACATGCTTAAAGAATTTATTTATTTTATTGAAAAAGGATTTTTCTAAGTAAGTGGACATCTTTATTTTTCATTATTATTATTTTCTTACTTTTTAAATTTTTTTTAATTTTTTATTGTATGTTTTTTACTAAAACATAAAAATAAGTAAATCAAACAAATTGGGCCTTTTCCTTCTTTTCTTTTTCTTCTCTTTTTTTTTTCTTTTTCAATTTTTTTCATTTTACAATTGTAAATAGAATACAATCATAACAACAAGAACAATAAAAAGAAAAAGAAAAAGTACAATATTACAAAAATAAAACAAAATATGAAAAATAAAACATAAATAAAAATTAAAGCAGAGTTAGACTAAGCTAAAGTTTACATGAATCCTAGAAAAAGGAGCTATGTAGAGAGAGAGAGTGTGTGGTATTGTGAATGGATTTAAGTAATTGTAAATGATGAATTGATGGTTTGTAGTGAAACGAAATCCCCTATTTATAAGTATCATGGTCGAATTAAGGATGGAAAATATTAAATGCAATATGATTTTCTTTCATGTTTGAGTTGAGCGAACTTAGATAATATATGATACTAAATACAAAACTACGTGTGTAAGAATATGTTGGAGTGTGTCCAATGTACGTAGGAGTATACTTAGCACACTTAGAAGTGAGTTTGGTAAATAATGTGGCCTATGACATAACGATGACATGGCGATGAAATGAGAAAAGAAAATAAAAGATGCATTTTGCACCTTCCATGGATTAAACCTAAGATCTCTAAGTTATATGCAGTATCAAGTTTGAGTGCTTATCTTATTAGGCTATTAGTTTTTCATTATTTATATGTGTAATAAATTGCATATGTAAACTAGGTCAATGTAAATTAGATTTAAATCTGAGCTCAAGCTTAATGATCTTTTCTTCATTTTATCTAAATTAAAAATTATATTCTACTAAACTATTTAAAATATTTATAATTTTTTAAATCTTCTATTTTTTGTATTTTTCTAAATTTTATATTTTTTTGATTTTTTCTAAATTTCTTATTTTTTGGATTCTTTCTTATTCTTCTAATTTTCTTTTTTTTTTTTGCATTTTTCCTAATTTAGGACCCTTTACCTTATTGAAAAAAATAAAAGGAGGTAAAAATTGGATATCTACAATATTAAAATTTCATACATATATATATATATCTATATATACATATAATAAAATTTTATTAATATGTTCACCTCTTACACTTTCTAGTTTTAATCAATAGGAATTTTTAAATGTTTGGAAAATGATGAAGGATATTTAATATACTTCACGAAAAGTTAAAAGAATAAACTTTTTATTTTTTCATTTTGACATATATATTAATTGATATTCAATTATTAATTAATTAAAGAATCAAATCAACATATAAAACTTAGGCAGATTTTGTTTTCAACCAAAATATATCACAAAATATCTATAAAAAAATTTGCAAATAGTGTCAAAAGAGCAATATGATAGAAAATAAGTATTATATGATTTCTTTTCGTGGTGACTTTACAAGAATTATTCATTATCAATGCTAAAAAACAAATATTATTATTTTCAATATAAGTTATTAGGTAATCTATCATTTAATAGTTTAAATTCATTTCTATAACATTAATAGTAAAAGAATATTTGTACGTCTAAATCATCTGAGGCAATAAGGTTGGAATATTCATAGTATTAACAATATAATTATTGTTTATTATGTATTAGTGTCGAGCTCAATTTTTTTCTTTGGTTTTTATTAGTTTTCTTCAAACTGATCAATACTAATCTTTACCCATTTAATATTGATAATTAATTAAGGTATAAAGAAAACTAGCTTTTCAAAAGAGTTTTATAAGCTTTTAGAGTTGCCATTCGATTGGTGTTAAGAAATAATTTAAGTTAAAACCAAATGGATAAATTTGGTTTTGATCTAGACATTAGTTTATATGGGAAAAACCGATTTTATATAAAAAAGGTTTTGAAAGACTAGAGAAACAAGCTTAAGGATTAGGTTTTTTAAACCTTTACGGATACCATGAACTTTCCTAATTTAGATTTAATTTCTTAAAATCACCTTTCAAAATTATCCTATGAAATGAAATTTAGTCACTAGTTAACAAATTAGACTAAATTGAATAATTTAAACTAAAATGGAAGAAATAAGTCTTCGTTTTTTACGTAGCCTCAGAGGTACTTATGTACTCGTTTTTTGGGATAAGACATACATAGTTCTTATACCTTGGAAAGTGGCTGAGTTTACATTTTTATATCAGTTTGAGTTTGTTTAAGGAAAATCTCTCAAAGGGTCCTAAATTTGGTTTTTATTTTTTAAACTTCTTAGAAAAGTTCTAATTAGAAAGATCAATTTTATTTTTATCTTTATTAAAAAATGATTTCCTAAGTGATAAAATTATTTTTATTTATTTATTTTTTTCTACTTATTCCACTTTTTTATTTAATCTTATTTTATTATTATAAGTTTTAATTGGGAATGTAAAATAAAAAATAGAAAAAACAAACTATTATATCCTTTTCTCCTTTTTTTTTCATCTTTCGATTTTTCCTTTTTTATTTTTTTTATTGAGTTAATATATTAATGAATGATAAATAAATAAATAAAACAGAAAAAAAAAATTACGAGTCCAAAATATATAAAATAGAACCAAAGGAGCTGGAAGCACGAATCGAGTCTTGGAGCAGGCTTACGAGTTAGATTAGACATGAATCCAAATCTTGGTTTGGAATTTGGGTCATGTAGGTAGTAGTTATGAGAGGGCCTCTTCGATCGATTCCAATACTAAAATGAATGGGGGAAAGGGTTTTTATGAGTTTCTTTTTTAGGGGGGGGGGGGGGGGGGTGGGGGTGGGGTTGGCGGCAGCGGTGGCAATGCGTATAAACGAAAAGCCAAGGTTAGTAGAGGTTGCCTTAGTGGTTTTTAAGGGAGGAGAGGCGACAGTGATGGTAGCCAACACATGAGACAATTGCTAAGTTTGAAATGGTGGTTGGTTTTGAGGTTTTGGGTAGTGGTGAGTTGCATAGTATAGTTGTTTTGGCTTAGAGTAATAGGTAGAGCAACATGTAATGGTTGTTAGGGTTTAGACTTTGGGCGTTGGTTGAAGGTGATGGAGGTATAGTAGAGCTCGAAAGAGTTGGGTTGGAGAGCTAGGGTTTAGGGGAGTTTAACTAAGGTGGTGGTACGGTTCGGAGTTTAACTAAGGGAGGGAATGTAGAGAGGGAAAGTCGACAATAAAGAGATAGAGAGAGGGTTTGGAAGAGTGTGTGTTATGATTCTGAATTTTTTTTTTGAATGTTTATTCAAGCTCTAATTTATAGTGTTGGAGCTCAAATTGAGGATGGCAAGTGATAAAAATGTCATTGATTGAAGATTGAATGAGGCAGGACAACTAGGCTTGATTCTTAGAATTTAATACGAATTGAAGTTAAATTTTAGTCAAAGTCATATCTAAGATGTTTGTTTTTGCCTAAAAGATCGAGTGGAAGCTTTGAAATTCAATAAACAACTTGAATCAAGGAAGTTTAAGGAGAAGGAAAATTCGAGTGTTTATGTTTTTTTCGATTTTCAAAGCTCAATTTGGCTTACTAAATCGTTATATTTGGACATGGTTTCAGATTCATTTAAAAGCATTCCATGTGTACTTTGTGATTTCAACATTAATTTAGTGAAATCATGAAGAAAATTGGATAAAAAAATAGCCTTGAAGTGAGCAATCTAGCTTATTCGTATGTAAGAAAATAAAGGAAAGAACTAGAAAGGAGGAGAAAGAGACGGAAAGGGTACGAATGTAGCGTTACGTCATCTATGTGGTCCTGTGATATCATGCCATATATCTTAACATGACATGTGGTAGCTAATGTAGTACAGGCAACTGATGTGTTAGGTGACACGTATCATGCCACATAGCTTGATACATAGATGTTAATACTAATGTGGTCTAATCACTGGGTGTCATGTGTCACGATAAGACATGTAGCCTAGTAATTTTTTGACATGTAGCGATGTGTGTTGTGAAGGAAAAAAATAAAAAGTTTTGTGCCTTTAGTGAGATTTGAATGTAGGATCTCCAAGCCAAATGCAATATTAAGTTCATGCATAATACCGTTAAGCCTTTGACTTATATATTATCTATATATGCAATTAAATTGTACATATTAACTAGTTCTACTTGGACTAGATTTAAATATAAGTTTAGACAAAAAATCCTCCTTATTATTTTTATTATTTAAGACTTAAAAAGTACTAAAACTATTAAAATTTTCTATTCTATCATTTTTTTTTCAAAATTTCTATTTTCTCTCAACTTTCTATTCTTTGCTTTTTCTCTAAATTTCCTATTTTTTTATGATTTTTTGTAAATTTTCTTTTTTTTTTTAGTTTTCTCATTTTTTTATATTTTTTGTGCTTTTTTCCTAAATTAGGACCCTTTTATCCTTTTCTAAAAATTTTAAAATAAAAGTAAAAGGGGGTAAAAATAGATTGTCTACAACTAGTAATAAATAAATAACATCTCAAAAGAATATATTTGGTTAACTACAATTTGTTGATAAATGAAATTTAATAATATTAGTTATTGTAAAAGAAAAAAATTTTAAAGAAGGGGAACATCATTCCCAATACATAAGTAAATAGAACTTGAAAATGTAAAGAAAACATATAAGAACTAAACTCGTGATATCATATTCGCAAGAACTTTCACCTAACCTCTTAACTATGTCAATTATCATGTATACATAAAATTTGTAATGCTTTTCTTTTCTAATAAATTCTAATAATTATTTTGTTTTCCTGAATTTTTGGATACTAAGCTCTCCTGACCCACTAGGTTCGTCCTTGTCTCTATGGATTGGAGGAAGTAATTTTTGGGGTTCACAAGTAAAAGTTTCTCTAAATGGATTTAGATTCTCTTTTTTTTTATTATTATTAGTCTCTTAATTTTTCTTAATTTACAAATTAATTATTAAGATTATTTAAACTTTTGATGTAAATATAATATCATTATTTTCCTTATAATATCAATAATTAATTATACGTGATAACATCTTAAGGAAAAGAATAAAAGGAAATTAAAAAAAACAAATGGAGAGAATCTATTTCCTTCTCTAAATACAAGTTGACAAAAGTAAAAAAGTGCAAAATTTCACTAAAATTTTCCCACACATAGATCATGTTAATTATCATCAATTCCGTCTGTAATTTCCCATGCAAAACGTCTTATAATGGTAGAAGCCGGTTTACGCAAATGGGATTGCATCATCTTGCTGAGCTATGGTCATGGAATTTTATGGCTTATATTTCTTAAATATTGTTGACTTAGTTTGTTTCTTGCATGAGTTGTTAGTCGCATTTTATAAATATTCTAGAGTCTTCATTATTTTTCTTGGTCAAGCTAGTCCTATTTGTATTCTTTACTAAGTTTTTCCTCCTTAGTTATCTTTATTTGTTAGCTTATGCATTAGACGTCACTCTAAAAACATCGGATATATCGTATGATTTATCTATAGTATAAAGTTGAATGTCCATAATAAAGGTAATTATATGTGTAAAACATAACATATAGTACATGATCTATGTTAGTATTGTTATTGTAACATCTTGATAGCAAAGTACGTCATCAATCCATTGTATATTCCTGTCTCACTAGGAATATATCTGACCTAAAACCTGCTAAACCACAATTTCATAAATAATCCTGTCATTTAATGAAATTATGTAATTTCCAAATATTGTTATGTGAAATCTCTTACTTCATTATGCCATGTAATATGGTATGGTTACTTATTAAATAAATCATCTTGATTTATATAAAAATAATATTCATCAATAATAAAAGGAAGTTATCAATAACTTTAGTGAATCAGTTAACAGCTTTAATGAAAATTGTTGATAGTTTCATTTTTACTATTGATAGTTTCGTTTTTATTGTAAATGGGCATAATTTATTGTCAGGGTGATTTGTTGAACTTAAAATTAAACATACCATAGAAAACTCCCTATCCTATATATGGAGACTTCTTATAGGAATGTTCAAACTTAACCAAATTGATAAAAAGAAAAATTAGAATATATAAATATAATATATTTTTGTGGAAGGAATTTTAAGTTTAGTTTTTTTTTTTTACTCTTTTAAACCTTTAAATTCATAATGTCAATTTTTAGGAAATTTGGAGAAATTTCACATCCTTATATGGCTATCACTATCAGGTCCTTTCGTTATTTTTCATTTTTGAGCTGCTTTTTTCCTGTGAACCCAAGGTTTGAGGCTTTGAGCACGCAGTATTTAGAATCCTTATCTTCTAGCATGTTGATGTTGACACAGCTGTCGATAAGTTTCCCGTAAGTATATGGAAAAGAGAAAAGACGTAACCGTAAATATATTCTTTTATATTTATTCCATATGTGTTCGAATACATGATGGTTTAAAGTTCAAAAACCAGAAAGATAATGCTTGTATTGATTGAATTGCATCACAAAGTAAACCCGAAATAAGAATATGGATCGTTTAATGTTATTTTTTTTCTTAAAATTACAAATTAATAGTTGTTATTATCTAAATTTTTTTAATTATCATGTGATAATATTGAACTGTCATTAGTTTTAAAAATTTAAATAATGTTAACTATTAATTTGTAACTTTGGAAACTTAAATATATATATATATATATATATATAACTTTAAAAGATTTAAATCTGAGATAAGTATTTCCTATTTAGTTTTGTTATCACTTTGCTGATAAGGAGCCTGCCCGCCATGTAACTTATGTTTTCTTCATTAATAAATACTCATTTATGAAAAAAAAAAAAACCCTTTAAATCTATGAAAGCATGTTTTTCTACTATATTTTAATGGTTTGCCTTTGGATAGAATAATCAAAGATACTAAAATTACTTCTTCTTTTTTTTATCTTTTAAAGGACAAAATAGTTATGTTGGAGATTATAAATATACCTTTTTCTAAAGATCTAGGAGTTTAAGCATTTAATTTTAAAAATAAGGAAGTTAAACATAGATAAAGAAAATAAGTCATTTATTTATTTTTTTTATAATTTTGACAATTCATTATACTTGGTAATATATCTTAATGAGCATTATTCTCATTTGGTTAGCCTTATTTTGTTAGTTTTAGATCTTGTAATACAAACTCTTAAAAATTCCAATTAAAGAATTTCTATAATACACATTCTAAAGTGAACCCTATGAATCCTAACTCTAAAGATATAATTGCATCTTTGTTCCAAAACTAGCCCCACCCAAAATTAAACATTAGATACTTTGCCCTTTGATAAAAGAATTGATTCAAGTCAAAAATTGACCTACCTTCATTTGTAACCCTAATCAACACCATCACAACATACACTTAGTTCCTCCATCTATCATCATTAACCCTAATCGCTCTTTCCTCCATATTTTCACATTGGAGGTGGCTCAATAGTTGGAGCATGAAGAACTATGGTTGTCCCTCTCTTCACCAAAACCATAGTTATGATAAGAGCGTAAGTAGATCTTTTGAAGGCCTTCCTAAGCTAACTTCTAGACATAACAAACATCCGAAGGTAAAGACTAGTTGCTAATCTACCTTTTCTTCTCTATTTGATGTGATATATATATATATATATATTTATTTTGCAATTTTGCTTGCTTTTGATGGAGTGGACATCACTACTAATATGTAGCAAGTGTGGAAAAATCAACCATTTCACTAAGATACAAACCATGTTTTGTACATTTGTTTGAATTTCCTTTCCTTGTTAGTTGTGATTGAATTTGTCTATATGCCTTCCGAGGTTATGTTGACCCAACCGGTTGTGGTTCATTTATTGTTGTGGTGTGATGTTGTTTTCGTAATGATGTTGCTTATTTCATATGTATGTACAACTCTTTATGGGGGATCAAATGATACATTGATGATCCTTTTTGGAAATGTATATATTTTATTATTTTTTAATTGGTAGGGGCATTTTGACATTTAGTTTTCATTCATCACTTATTCCCCACATCGTTTTAGCAAGTGAACAATGAAATTACAATTCCATTACATATTAGTAAACATCATAATACATAATCTCAACTTATTACTCTTTTATTCCATTACATGGTAATTGCAATTCTATTCCTCCTCTATTCTATTTAACCAAGTGAACAACCGATAAATGGTTAGAATTAGCAACTCTACACATGAGATAAACAAGCTAGCCAAGCTACTTAGGTTGTGCTTGTATTCCCACTCATATGTCAACTCTTATCAATAAAAATGAGCAAAGTTTCCCAATCGCTATTTGCAATTTGTTTGTTTTTTTTCTTAAGATATGTGTTTTACATTACATTGTGTATTACTCTATTATCAATACTCTTACTTTGCTCTTAATATCTATGTTAAGTTACATTAGTCGACATGTTGCTCCATAATATGAACTTTTACAAGCTTGATAAGAAAAAGTGTTGACTAATTAACACTTATAACAATTTATTAAACTTTTAGCAGGTCCATTTCTACCTCTTGCAGAGATGAGTAGGAAAACTCAAAAGCATATTGAGTTTAAAGAAACACCCTCTACTTTGAGCCTATGCAAATATAATTTGCTAATGGGTTACTCCTCATTAGCTCTAAACCCTATAAATATGGGTGATGAGTAAATCATAAAAGTACTGATCCTTAAGTCTTATATTTGATGGATGATAGGAAAAGGATATCTTTAGATCTTTAAGTCCTAAGAAGCGATGGAAAGATATGAAGCCTTAAGCTCTTTTAAGAGTGACAAGCATAATAACTATAAATCTTTTCAAGGATAATGAGCTGTTTATGAGTTCCTAAGTCTTCAATTGACGACGAGAGTAATGCTATAAGTCCTAAGAAAGGATGATGAGTTATTGGAAAATCCTTAGGCCATCAATTGGAAATGGGCATGATGCTATATATCCTAATAAAGGACAATAAGCTATTAGAAAAGGTCTAAGTCATTCATTGATGATGAGCATAACACTCTAAATCTTATAAATAGATGATAAGCCACTTAGAAGCATTAAGCCATCAATTAGCGATGAGCATAATGACATAAATCTAACTAATAGATGATAAGCAATGTAGATTGCCTAAATCGTTAAATAAAGGTTGACAAAATACTCTAAATCTTATAACTTACACAAATAACGAGTAAGTAAGCCCAATGTCTTGTATCAATAACGAACTTAAGGCCAATTGACCTCTTTAGGCCATTGGCTTCTCTAGATTCTCGCTTTTTCAAGTATACTAACACATATCAAGTGCTTCAACATCTCCCAATAGCTACCTCTTTCGGCCTTCTCAACATCCTTGTCTCTTTAAGCCTTTGATCACAAACTTTTCCAAAACCCTTATGAAGTCAACCTTTCTTGATACTCTCTTTGGTGAACTAGTTGCCAAAGAGAGTAGGGGGCAATTATTGATAAGTATTTTTCATAAATAGTCTAAAGGTCGGAATTAATAAAATGAAGGCTTATGCTAAACTCTAAAGGCCTAGTTTGGGTACAGGTGTCTACTCATTCACTATAAATATAAGATAAGACATCTAGGTAAGGTCTTTCACTTTTCATTCTCTTGATTCCCTATTACTTTACAATTTCACTTTCTACCAAAAGGCTAACTTAGGCATTAGAGTGGCCGTATCGAAGCATCCTTTAATACTCCTCATAGCCGTTTTCTATTTTGTATATGCTTATTGTAAGCCCCAAAGTTCAGCCAAGTAACCATAGGATTGAATTTAGAGCCTAAGGTTTAGAGCGATCGGCTAAAGGATCCGATCACACCCAAATTATAAACTATCGAGAGAAATATTAGTAAAAATGACCCCGTAAACTTAAATTTAAGAAAATAAATAGCAAAATAGGAGACTATAAAATTTTCAAATTTTAAGTATAATAACTGCTAATTACCGAAAAGGCAAAAAGTGTAATATAATAACCAATAAATTATTAGAGATAGATTATATGTATACTAAAAATTTTAGAATGACCAAAATAATATTTAGGAATGTTCACGTGTACCCTACATGTATTTACGTGTAGATAAAAATACGCGTAATTACTAAAATTGGCCGAAAACTAAGCAAATAATTAAAGAAAAATATAAAATAATTATGGAAAAATAAGAAAAAATCAGAAGATGATAAGATGAATCAAGATAAGGTCGTGGTAGGTCCAAAGCTGAAAAATAAAAATTAGCCAATAAAAATTGAATAATACAAAAGCCAAAAATTAAGGAATTTGGACAAAGTCTTATCAAATTAATGCATATTAATTACAGAAAATGTCTATAAATAGGGAAAAAATTTACAGAGCTCATTTGGACAATTTGGGAAGTGAGAAAATTAGGGAGAGCCGAAAATTCGAGAGAAAATCCAGAAAATAAAAAAAAATAAGAAAAACTGTGCAGTTAAGGGTTTTAAAAGGAACCCACACCAGAAGAGGAGCTGGAAGTAGACGGCCACCACCACCACACGGTGGTGGCAGCGCCCATTCCGGCCGACAAGGCCATGGCGGCCCGCGGTTGCCGGAGCCACCAAAACCGGTGAGTCCAAATTCTAGCCCGATTCTTGTGAAATTTTGTAAAAATAGTAAATATAATTAGAAAATTATGAATTTTGTTATTATGGGATATTTTTGTATTTAGTTTGTAGGAAAAATATTATTTAGATGAAAACATGTCCCGTAATATAGGATCCTTAAGAAATAATGCAAAACCGAGCACATTTCGGTTTAGAAATAAATGACCTTAGGAGTGTATTTTGGAGCTCAATTTTTTTCTGTAGGATGCTCATGTGATATAGAACAGTGCTATGAAGCCATTTTTTTTTAATTAATTTTATAAATTTTTAAGTTAATTTTTAGCCCTAAAATGATGGAAAAATTGGGTGATTTAGGGTTAATTAGGTGATTAGGATGTTAATTACTGATTTAGATAGTAATTAGATGTTTAGGGATGTTAATCTCTGATGTGGAAACCTGATCCTAGTGTATGGAGTGTTAAGTATAAGTAATGAAGGTGTTATGTGGTAAATGTAGAAAATTAGGAATAAGTAGAATTAAAAATTAATAAATATGGAAAAATTAGGTTTAATTAGATAATAAAATAATGAAAATCAGAACATAACAAATCTGAAACAAAATTCAATTTTAGGTAATTATATGAAAAATGTAAAAATTTCTCACAACATGAGTAAATTCGGTACACTAATATGGATTTAAGTGTACCGGATGGAATAAAATGCTGACTAGGGGTAGTAATCGTATTTAGGAGATCGGGAATTTATATGATTAATTTCACATTATGGGTCGAAATGGATTTCTAGGATTGGAATCTAAAACATTACTTAGAAATCAAACTAAAAACCTAATTTAGAAATCGATGCGAAAACCGAACCTGAACCTGAACCTAAACCCAACCCTAAACTAATTATAAAAGACTTAATATCTAGATAATTAGGTATATTTAACCTTAAACAAAACCTAACAATAAGCGTTATCGGATAAAATGAACTTATAATATTATATGAAATATTAAAACCACGTTCGTGTTATAGGGATGATCGGCGATGGCCTGAGCAAATCGGACCTCGAGTGAGTGAGTGAGGAGTCGAGGTAAGTTGGGATTAATACGATACTGTATTTTAGAAGCTTAAGATTATGCTTGGTTGTGCTTGTTAGATAGAGAATGTGTGCATGTGCTTGATTATGGGTGATGCTATGATTATGTTTGTTGCTCTGGCACATATTGTATGAATTGTATGTAATGATTGATCACCCTGAATTGGACTTAATCAAATATACGACAAGTAATCATAATCGAACATGCATGGCAACCCGTTAGGGGAACTTAGGACTCTCCGACCAAATACCGACCCCTTCGGAAGGGATAGCGCAGGATTGCAAAATGGTCCCTTCTTCATCCTCAGTCGAACTAAGTGACAGGAGAGGAGGTCGCGGCGAGGGTGAAGGCAGTGGTTCGAAGGTAGTCGCGGGAGGAGCAAAGTCTCCATTATACAAGCCTGGGTTTGGTCGTGAGCTGTTGCATTAACGGCAACTCCTCAACCCGGATTAGAGCGGGCGCAATTTCTCTAATCTCACGACGGGCCGGACAACGTCGTGCGATGGCATTTGCTTGCACATGCATTGCACCTAATAAGTGATTGAAAACCTTGTTATGTGTATGGTATAGTTTTAAGTCCTCCGTCCTAACTTACTGAGCTGTGGTTGCTCACATCCCTATAGACATCGTGCAGGTGCTGGCTAAGAAGCGGCAACAACTACTCTGAAGCTAGCAACTGCTGGATCCTGGGGAGTGAGGAAAAACATTGAAGAATCAAAACATGTTTTACTTTTCATTTCTGATTAATATAATAACTGAATTATAGTGACTATATATAACTTTTCTCACTTTCTTAAATGATTTGTTCAAATTACAAATTGTCTACTTCAAAGCGGGTTAGTCGTGGACGCCTTGTGTAGATCAGGTCGAAGATAGCGGTTGTAAGGCCAACTTCTATCTTAGGGCGGTTTATACAGCGGGGGCTGTTACGACTCTACCGCTTCGGGGCGTGACACTTATGTACTAAAACGAAAATTTGATATCAAAACTATTTATTCTAATGAATCGGTA
The DNA here is from genome assembly GCA_024138005.1 of Lumnitzera racemosa. Taxonomy (NCBI): domain Eukaryota; kingdom Viridiplantae; phylum Streptophyta; class Magnoliopsida; order Myrtales; family Combretaceae; genus Lumnitzera; species Lumnitzera racemosa. Next base: position 36,400,912 of record JAMXBC010000005.1, read on the forward strand.
TTCATTTCATTAGCTTCTACACAATTGATATGTGGAACATATACTATAATATATGCACAATCCTTACTTAGAAAATTAAAAAAATAAATATATGATCTATAAATTTTAATAGTTAGGAAAAAAAAAGTTTCTAATATTGGTTTATTTTCATTTAACCACAAGTTATATACTCTAGAAAATTACATAGAATAATATAGCCCTACCCATTCTAAACAAAACCCTAACCATAACCCTCATATATCTCTCTCTATCCCTCTCTTTATCAATTACCTCTTTGCCTTTTGTTTCTTCCTCTTTCTCTCTCTCTCACTTGCACATTTCACTCCTCCCTCTCTTCTACTCTTAAAAAAGAAAAAAAAAAATCCTCTCATTGTCTCACCTATACACCAAGAAAAAGGTTAAAAAACAAGAAAAAAAAAAGAAGAAAGAAAAGCAAAACAACTATAAGAAGAGAAGTATTGAATGAGTAAGAAAAATAAAATTCCACATCTCCCTATTCTCTTTCCATTGACTATACTCTCCAACATCTCTCTCATTTCTCTTATCATTCTCTTCTCCTTGATCATACCATCACTAAACTCTTTCTTGTAAGTATCATCACAACAACAATATTATATAAAAGATCGAAACTTTAGTCTACATGTTCTTGCTTGTTTAACTCCATGGTCTGAATATACCCATATTGATTTTTCTTTTGTTTTTGTATCCAAGTGATTGTTCAATATTTGTGTCATCTGTCGGCGTGGTGTTGGTCAGTTGATGGTGGTTCAATGGTAGATGCAAGGGTGCTCAAATGGTGGTTCATGTTGAGGTTGTCGATGGCGCACATACATCACAACAATTACCTTTAAGTCATTGTTTTTTTTCTTTTTTTTTTTTAGGGGGGGGGGGGGGGGGGGGGGGGTTAGGGAAAGGAGTGGGGTATATGTTATACACTTGTTTTACAATGTATACTCCATGAGTGGTGGTTCGATCAAATTTGTGATTATAATCTTATGTAGTATTTATTTTCTTTTTTTAGATTGAGTTGTCATGTTTTTTTATAAACATATAATCCCTTTTTTTTTTGTCATTGTGAAAGATGTTTTATGGACATTTATATGTAAATGTTGCACCAAGATTGTTTTCATGGAAAATAACTATTAATATTTTTTATATAATTTTTGTATTTTTATGTTGTATATATTTTCTTTTCTAGCAATATTTTTTAGTGGTAATATTTCCAATAAAACATTATTTATTGTAGGCAAAAATTCAATTTCAATTCTTTTGGGTGTAGGAAAATTAAATTTCAAATTTTGAATTTTGCATGAATTTCAACTTGAAATTCAAATTTCAATTTTTTTAATTGAGTGCATACTAAAGGAATAGAATACAATTTTGTTATTTTTTTTTAAATTGTAGCAACTTTAGTTTTCCACTTGCATGTTGATGGGACTTATTTGGTGAAAAAATATTGCTAATATGGTCAAATGGCAAAATTTTAGGCAGCAATTATTTCTAGCAAACTTTTATTTTAATGGAGCCTTTTCACCAAAAAGAAAAAAAAAAATCAAAGAAAGAAAGAAAGAAAAAATATACTCTAGTAAATTTCTTTCAACATAGTACATGCATATTTTTGTAGTCCATGCAATATATAAGTAAATAGAACATGAAAATATAAAGCATCACATTTTTATGAATTAAACCCATGACCTGATGTTTACAATAACCTTCACCTAACTACTTAGCTATGTCTATCATGTTTGGATTTGCTGTTCAAAATATAACAACAATATGGATTTTTTTCCTTTTTCTAATAAATTTTGATAATTAAATTTTTTTCTTAAATTTATGGGTCAAGAACTCTCCCGACCCATAGGCCGCAAGGTCCATCCATACGTCGATGGGATAAAGGAAGTAATGGTTGGGGTTGACAAGTAAGAATTTCTCTAAATACAAGTCGATAAAAGATTTAAGAAATTACAGAATTTCACTATATATTTTCCCACACATATATCATATCAATTATCGTCGAATCCAAATCCTTCAAGAATTTTCCGTGTAAAACGTGTTATAATGATAATAGCCGGTTTAGGCAAATGGGATTACATCGTCTTGCTGAGCTATTACAATGAAATTTTATGGCTTATATATCTCAAAATAAGGTTGACATGTTCATTACTTGGAGTTCTTAGTCGCATTTTATGGTATTATAGTCTTAAGTGTTCATCATTTTTCTTGGTCAAGCTAATCCTATTTGTATTCTTTAATAAGTCGTTCCTCCTTATCTTTATTATTTGATGTTTATGCATTAGACGTCACTCTATAGACAACCAAGTGTTGAATATATCTCCAATTTATGTAGAATGCGTTGGAATGTTGATAATTAGAAGTCCAGATAGAACATAATACAAGAATGATTGAGTTCGATAAGGTGTATAAAATATGTTAGATAATTATATGTGTAATATGTAACATATAATACATATTCTATATTACTGTATTGTAACATCTCGAAAGCAAAATACGTGATCAATCCATTGTATATTCCTATCTCACTAGGAATTTATCATACTTAAAACGTGTTAATCCATAATTTTATAAATAATCCTAAGCTTTTATATATATTTCATTTAATAAAACTATACAATTTCCCAATATTATTATGTGAAATCTCTTACTTTCTTATGCTATGCAGTTTTATCCTATGGAAAATTTTAATATATGGTAAATCAGTATCCATTAATAAGAAAGAAAAATCGTCAATAGTTTCTATTGATACTATTAATAACTTTTTATTATGGACAGTTTTACTTTTACTATAAATTGGCATAGTTTACCATTAAAATGATTTATTGAACTATAAAGTGACCATATTATAAAGTTATTTTTAGCAATTATACCGTAAAAAGCCGTATATCCTAAATATCAAGACTTCTTATATTGACACCCAAATGTAATCAAATTGATAAAAGGAGAAATGAGAACATATATATATATATATTATAATATATTAATATAATATATTTTTGTGGAAGGAATTATTTAAGGTTTTTGTTTTTTTAATTCTTTTGAACCTTTAAATTCATAATGACAATTTCTAGGAAACTAGGAGAGGATTCACATCCTTACATGAGGCCATCAGGCTCTTTTGTTATTTTGCTTTCTTGAACTGTTTTCTTTTTCTGTGAACCCAAGGTTCGAGGCATTGAGCACGCAGTATTTGGAATCCTTATCTTCTAGCATGTTGATTTTGACACTACTGCTGGAAAGTATACCGTGAAAATATGAAAAAGAGAAAAGAGGTAGCCGTAAATATATCGTTTTATATTTGTTCCATGTGCATTTGAATACATGTCACAAAATAAAAAGGGATGAATATTTCCTACGGGTTGTCTTTAAACCCATTTCATTTACGCTTCATTATCACTTGCCGATAACGGCCTCGGCCGCCATGCATGTAATTGACTTTTTCTTTATTAATAAAGATTCATTCATGGGGAAAAGAGAAGGAAAAAAAAAAAATCTTCCAATCTTTCAAAGGCATGTTCTTCCACTTTATTTTAATATAGATATAATAATTAAAGATACTAGAAGTACTTCTTTTGTTATCTTTTAGAGAATCACATGTGTTATTTTTTTAATATCCAGAAGTTTTAAGCATTTCATTTCGAAAATAACGAGGTTAAACGTAGATGAAAAAAATGTCATTTATTTTCTTACAATTTTAATAATTGATTACACTTAGTATATCTTAAGAGGAAAAGTCATAAAAAAATTGAGAGAACGTAAATTCTGACTTAAAATTCCTATTATACTAAATGGCAATGTAACCTTCTCTTCGTTTTCTACATGACGTACTCCGTAAACATTACTCAATAATGTGACATCGTTTACTTTTTTCTTTTTTTCCTTTTCTGGGTTTTAGGAACGAAACAATGATAGTTGATTCAGGGGAACTAAATGCGAAATTTATCTTATTCAAATACGTGTATGACGTAGACATTCATATGCAATTTATTCGCTTGACTTCTTGAATTCCAGCAAGATATACTTTTGGTGACGTCCGTAATCAAGCAACGACCGAGACGGAAAACATGAAATTTCCGGATCACTTCTGATTCCACAATAAGGGAGAATCAGAAAAAAATAAATAGATAAATAAATCGAACCCAACTCCCTTTTTTTTTAAAAAAAAAAATATTAGTTCAACTTTTCATTTCATATTTAATTATAATATCTAATAGATATAAATAATTGATAATAAAATCGGTTTCATAAAAAGTAAAAACAGGTTCTTATAAAATTCATATATATATATATATATTAATTATTGTATGTGTGCCCGTGTCAACTGCTGCAACCAAGATGCGTTGACCCCAATATGAGAAGCACCATCCTTCTTTCTCTCTCCTTTCTCTCTTGTTTCCTCTGTACCAATTTTGTGTTTGCTTTTGTCTGTGTGTGAGTTGGGCGGTCGGGCGCGTGGGAGACACATACACAGACACAGCTACACGAATCTTTCTCTCTCCTTTCTCTCTTGTTTCCTTTGCAGCCATTGTGTGTGTTTGTTTGTGTGTGTGTGGTGGGGATGGAGGGGGTGGCGGGGACACATACGGCTACATGACATATCAATATAAACCCCATTTTCATTTTCTTCAATTTACCTCCACAGAATGCACAGATTGTTACAACTCAAGGTGATATTAACACGGGATTTAAGGATTAAGAAAAAACCAAAACAAACAACCTTTTTGCTATCATGAGAACAAGTTGAGAAAATTGAACTATAAAAATTTAGAGTTTTAGTAAAAAATAAAAATTCTTACAAAAATGTATTAATTCCTTACGAAAAGTTATTGTAAGGAATAATTACGCAACAATGCTTGACTGCAAAAATGTCTCAATTTAAAACCCATAACGTGAAACTAATAGGGAAATCATACTTACACATCCCTTTCATAGGGACGTATTTATATGAAAAACCTATTTTTATTTAAAAATAGAAAAATACTTTCCGCAGGGATATCTCCCTACAAAAGCCTTAAAATTAAAAAATAAAAAGTAATGAAAGATTATATTATTTAGATTATGTTATTTTTTAAAGAACCTAAATATACAAACGTGTAATTTCATTTTCTTATTAAAAAAATTAATAAAAATTTAATCAAGATCTTTTCAAAACTGGGATTTATTGCATGAAAGATTAAATGAAAAATAAAAATAACACATAATATTTAACAATATTTAAAACAAACGGATATCACTTATGATAAGTTTATTATTCAATGATAAGCTAAAATGAAATATATGTACATCTTCTAATTTACAAAATCATAAATAATTGCACAAAAATACAAAAAAAAAGGAAAGTCATAACCACAAAAATCTTTCGAAGATCTATATTACTATATTTACACCATAAATTTTCCATCAAAAAAGTAAAAGTATCTTAGAGCTTCTTGTTAGAAAACGTTAATCCAAATAGGGTTTTTTATCTTGTAGCCACCTATAAAAAGTATTTTATAAAGACTTTCTAGGATGCAGAACATGATCGATTGCAACATCATTACTAATGAGAAAAACTTAAAATATTCCATTAAAACAAAAGAAAGGATGATTTCCATTAAATTAAATAAGATTGTATTATTTCATAAGTCAATTCTACAAAAATTTCCTCTATATGTACTATGAATCCCGGATCTCTTTATATATAGCTTTAAATAGAAAAATGGCAAAGAAAAAGAAAAATACAATCAAACTTCCCCTTTCTACATTCACATATGGAATTAAAAAAAGAAAAAAAATCCCATAAAATCTAGTAAAAGAATTCATATCTAATTGCACAAGTATAATTTAACAAATAAAAAAAGTAGTACTAGTACACTTATCCAAAACCACCTCCACCAAGTTTGTGAATTGGGTTGAAATTTTTAGTAGCAATAACTAATTTTTCAAAGGAGAAATTCTTCTATTCTTCTGCAATTATTTATTCTCAATCCTCCTTGCTATGTCGATTTGATCAAAATAGCAAATAATTATTAAATAGAACATAAACAATAAGAATAGAATTAAAGTGGGTAATTGTCAATCTTACTTCTACTTGAATTAGATTGGAAAGGTCTAAAAAGATCATGTATAAAGATGAAGCTTTTAGGTTCAAGTTTCATCTTGGACATTATTGAGAAAGACTACACCCATGAAAAAAAAAATGACCTAAATATTCTCCCATCAGTAGCTTTAGTCATTAAATCACGATTTGGTACAAACAGAACAAACATAAAAAATGAACAAACTCATGAATCAAAATTCATTATTTTCCTCATAAAAACGTAACCCTAAACTGTAGTTTGACAAAAAAAAAAAATCTTAAAATGTACATTTGAGAGAAAGAGAGATATCGATGAAATGCAAGGGAATGGTGAGTGATGAAGACATTATGACAAATATAAATGTTGAAGTGAGAGAGAGAGAGTGAGAGAGAGTAAATGGAAAGGAGAGGGAAATAATTAGTGGGAAAAGGGAGCGAGAGAAAATTTTAAATAAATGGAAAAAGTGAAGGAGGGAAAATGAAAATTGTTATATAGGAAAGGGTTATAAAATTTTCCTTTTTTCTAATATCATTATTATGACCTATGAGTCTTGAAGTTGTATTTTTTCTTATGAATTAAGATATAACAAATTTTATTATCATAGTTTTGAGTTAAATTAAGTAATTTTTGTTAGTATTTAACATATTTTCCAATTTTAATTTTGTTTAGTATTTTTATTGTATAAGATGGTATAAATAACATGTATTATGAAATATGCATTATTTTGAAAATTTTCTATTATATATACTCATTATGTTTTTTTTTTTTTTATGTTGTTGTTAAGACTTGTCTTCTAATAAAAAAATATAAATGTGACTATAATAATAAGAAAAAATTTAATTTAAAAATTTATATAAATAAGAAGATTGCATATAAACTTATATTTATTTGATTTTATTGTAATATATGGTTGTTTCAAAGAAAAGAAAAACTATAGTTACAAAAATATAAAATTTGATAATTTCATTTTGAATGAGATAAAATATGTAATAACATAAGCTAAATATAGCAGATGCAAACATTTAAAGCATTTATCTAAATCATCGTAAATTGATGACATTTAAAACAATCTAAACATTTACAATAGTGTATAGATGTAGAATTTGATTCAAAGTCCAAATGTAGATTGTAAAGAAATTCAAAGTACATAAACTAAGCTCAAAAGAATTCAAATAAATAACCTAAGTAAAAATGATCACAAACAACGTCTAAGAACGAATTCCTAATTAAAGGCATCGGAAATAGGTTTTACACACAAAGCCAGATACAAGTCTACTAATTAGAAATTGAAGAAAAAATAAATGAACTAATCTCTTTTTAAAGATTCATTAGAATGCTTAAGAAAGGGTTTGCATACTCCACCCCTTTAAGGTGAGTAGAAACTAGTTCTTATATTGGAAGCAATCATTTTACTCTTATTGCATTATTGTTGAACCACTAACACTTGAATAAGTACACACATCAATTTGCAAAATTTTTCAATTAGATAGCATCAATTGAAATCTCATAGAAAAATATTGGATCTCTGTAGTAATACCCCGCAATAGATACCACTATTTTGTAATTTTAAGCCAACCTCTTCGGATATCATGATAAATATCACTCTATCAATTGTGCACGTACTTAAACTTTAACTAGGCTACTAATACCTTGGGTAAGTGTGTTGAGCCCAATTTTAGTTATTTTTCCTTAATTTAACCTATACTAAGTCTAGTTTACTTAATATAAGTTACTCAACTGTAAAATTAAGGGAAAACCTAAATTTTAGAAATTCTTTTGAAAATTAAAGTTGCTAACCATCAAAGTTGGAAAACTGAGAAATTAGGACCAATTGGGTAGATAATCTTATTTTGAGTTACTAGGATATGAATTTTCAAAAAAATAATCTTTAAAAAATAGTTAACTTGCGAAAACAAAGGTTATGGGAATAACCTATTAAAACCTTAAGGTTACCACATGGGATTTTTAAAAAGATTAACTACAATTCCTAATTCTAAAATTTCCTTTATTTATATTTCCTAAATAGCAAAGCAAAATGAGAGGATACATTTTTCTATCCTTTTGTTTTCTATTTTCTTCTTTTTTTTATTTTGGCAAAAAGAACTTTTATAATTTTCAAGGGCTATTTGAAATACCTACATACTTGTTATCCAAAATTAAGCCCATGTAATTCTTTTTTATAAAATTTTTGTATGTTGTCACATTTTATTTTTAAAAAACCGTCAGATTTACATCATTAACTAATTTTTTCTTATTTAAGAAAAATCATAGAAAACCCTAAGCTTTATTGCCTAATTTTGAAAGATAAAACGCATACCTAGTTTTTAGGGGGAAAACAAAAACTATTAAGGTTTTATCATTTATGGAAACAATTTTCTAAGTGACAAAATGGTTTTCACAAACTTTTAAAATGACCCTTTAAAGTACCTTCTATGTTATATTTTGACTCACTTTTGAAAACATTTAACTCAACTTATCCTTTGTGAATTGAAAACTCATCATTTTTATTTTTCATTTATTATTTATTTTATATTTTATAGATAAAATCTAATATGGGACCTAAATGTTTTTGAGTGATGATCAGACTACATTACTCGGAGTTTAGACCATCCTAATTTATTTTCATTGTAATACAAATAAATAGAAAAAAGGAGCATTTTAATTATTTTATTTAATTGAAAAAATTTAATAACAGCTAAAATAAAAAATAAATTTTCTATTTTATTTAAAAATTATAGTAAAAGTAAAAAAAATTATTTTACCATTTTTTCTTCTTTTTTTTTCTTTTTTCTTTTTGGTTTTACAAATAAGACAAAATAAGCAAGGAAAAACAAAATATATGATCCATATGTTAAATATATATATAGAATTGTGATTAGATTTTGTTTTAGTTATTTAGATTAGCTTAGATAACACTAAGTTCAATTTTAAGATAAACCCTAATTTTCAATCTTGATTTGATCAATTTTAATTAGTTTTCAAGGAATATCTTTAATATATTTTGAATAATCTACACATGTTAATCTTTAGATCTGTATTAAGAAATTAGCCTTGATTAAATGAAATTTGATTAAATTTGCTAAACCTATCTCATTTCTCTCTCCTTAGGCTTATTCAGAGGTTAAAGGTGATGTGTGACATGCTAAGGTATGTTTGATACGTACTTAGCAAAAAACACATCATTTTTTTTTTAATTCTACCTATATTTTCATTTTTCAAAATTTTCTCATTATTTCTTTCCCTTCTTTTTTCTAATTCGAAATTTCTCCCCTTTTTTTTGTATTTTACAAATTTCTTATTTTGCTTGTGTTTTTAGCAAACCTAGCAAAAATTTAAAAAAAGAAAAGTAAGGGCAAAAATAGTGTGTTTACTCGGTATCTTAAGATTGTTCAATACCACTATTTCACCATATGCTTTTAGTGGCATTCTTTGATAAAAACAATGCCAGGTGGTGATTAAAGCTATTATTTCCTTAAATTTAATGAAGGTTTTTAGAAATTCAACATTCTCACCATATTTGTCTAGGATATTTGAAATTTGAATATTGCAAAATATAAGATCTCTAGATCCATAAGAAAATATTCCTCTAAATACACCATTGATTATGCAGCTATTTACCAAATATCAATTGAATATCGAAGTATTTATAGGTAGGAATATAAAAATGAAAGGAATGAGAAAAAATAACTCTAATTGTCATTATTTTGTAACAATTGAAAACATTCCATTATTGTTTATTAAGAAAAAAAATATGTGGTAGGGATTAAGAACTCAAGCAACTAAAAAAAAAAAAAAAAGCTTAAAGCTTATTCATTGTTGGTCTCTAAGGAAATTTCTATTTATATATTTTTCATAGTGTTATTTGTTCTTTAATCAATTAATTATCTAAAATATTATCTATACATACATATATATATATCTATTTATATTATTAAAGCAAAAGTATCTTTTGGTGTATTTTTTAATATGACATTAGTTATTTGATTTTTAATTTTACCAAAAAAACTTGAAATGCTTAATAGTTTTAATAAATTTTTAACAAATTAAGGTTATTATGGTAAAGAATTATACATATGAAAATGTTATATTTTAAAAATCAAATTCAACTAACCAAAATATCCTCTATCAAAATAGCAATTTCCTACCATAATTCTAGCTTCCATGATCCATCCTTTTCTTAAGTGAAGTTTTTTTTGTTTTGTTTTCTTTTCGTCTTTCATCTAACAGATAAACTGGCCTTTAAAATATTATTATTAGCATTATTTAACTTTTTTATATTTCATAATAAATATCTAAATAGTGTAGATTTTTTTTTAATACATGTGCATCATAAGTTTTTAGTATAATCTTTTTTCTTTTCCTTTTCCCTAAACTATTGACTAGATGGTAAGAATAACCAATGAAATTATCTTATTATTACTTTTGAAAGAGATATATTTCTACTATTGCTAAAATAGAAAAATATATATATATATATTTACTAAGTTCTAAAAAGTACGTTCCTGCTATAATTCCCCAGCAAAAACCCCAAATTTTTTGTACACGGCCCTAAAATAATTGATGTAGACAGCTATATCTAGACTTGATGGATTGACTTCTTGACTCATTCAAAGGCAACAATGTCGGTATTAATTGAGCGATTACCCAGAGAGGAAACATGAAATTTCAAATAAATTTCTCAGCCAAAGATAAAGAGAAAGGAAAATTAAAAATAAATAAATAAATAAATCCAAGGTCTAGTCGTGTCAACACCGTCAAAAGCTGTTCACTGCATGTGAAGCAGAAGCACCTTCTATCTTTCTCTCTCCTTTCTATCCTGCTTCCTCAACACTTATAAGTATATATATGTATATATATATATATACATAAACATATATCACAAACAAAACACTACATATCAATCCTCAGCTAACTCTGTTCATTGTCTTCAAATTCAAACACATTTACCTATTCAAAATGCTCAGATTTTTACAAATCAAGGTGATATCAACCCAGGATTTAAGGATTAAGAAAAAAACTATTACAAACAACATTTTTGTTATCATCAGAGCAGATGGTAACAACAGTTGCACGTCGAAAGTACTGGAGACGGGGCCTAAAACAGGTCATGCAGATTGCGAACACCACAACATGCTTGAGATGGACCTGCCAATGCACGTAGGTTTCATTTCAATGGAAGTTTACTATTACAAGGGGAGGAATCATGATAATAGTAAATTCGTTGGTTCTGCGAGAATACCGGTTTCGGATTTTCTAGGTATCTTTGCCCCCGAAAATTATGCACATTATTTAAGTTATAGGTTAAGGGATGCAGATGGTGTTCGTAACGGTATTATTAACGTCTCAATTAAAGTGACATCATCGGATTATGTTCCAAAGGCGGTGTCGCCGGCAATACCAGAGTTGGGAGTTCCTGATCATGATGGCAAGATGACGCCGGGGATAGTGACCGGAGTTCCTGTTAGCTGGAGTGAGCAACGACCATGTACATTTCAAACAGGATCCTAAAAGAAAAAGGCTTCATTAAGAATGATTAATGCACAAGCACGTCCGCGTATGAAATATTAATACATGTACGTTTTGTAAGCATTATGTATGATAGTTGTTCCAATCTGATGAATGATATGTGTTGAAAGCCTTTTTATATGTCGTTGTCTACTGCTTAGAGTGGTTAATGAATTACCATTTGCAAGGTGGTGAAAGTTTGGTGTCTTTACTTTATGTTGTCATCGTGCTACGAAAAAGGATCGAGTGAAGTACAAGGGATCGATGTATCGAAAATAAGTATCAATTATTGTGTTTAGTTTTTAAAAAATCGTTATTTATATATTTATGTATTAAAATTTTATTAATATTTTTATATTATTAAATAAATCATTAAAAATCAAACAACCATATACACATAGAAAAACAATAAAGAAAAATAAAGGAATATATGTTTTGCTGAACGAATGATTTTCATAATAGCAGTAGCTTATTGAATCATATGTATGTTGAGGCTAACGCTAACCAAGTAATTTCGCTGAAGTAATCATAGTGTCCCAAGCTTTATGTACTGCACACAGCACTTACTAAGCAAAACAAAATAAACAATTTCACGCACTAAATGATCCGTTGGGCCACAAGAAAAGATTGATTCCGCATATTAATATAATTTTGATATATATATCGCAAAAAAACACCATTTTTTCCAAAACAATTCATATACATATAAAAATTTTATTAATATTTATAAATCATATGGACATATACATAGCGTATAATAGTAAATAAATCTTTTTAAGTATATCTCCTTGGAGAAGAAAATATTTTATTAAGATGTATTGAGATGTGAGTATCCATTTATATTGCATTTATTATCTTAAATCTTTTTATTTCTTAAAGATAATTTTGCAAAATATTTTTTTTTTCTCTCTCTCAATTCTACCACATTTATTGTTTCACATCTTTTTATTTCTTAATTGAGATGACTTATTGAAGCAAATGAATGTATTAAGAGATATAATTAGTACTCTTATTATTATATATTTTCTATTGTGAAATTTGTAAATGGATGAATTATCATTTCTCGATTATATATTTTATATATTTGATATTTTATATATGCACATGCAGAATACATGCATTGTTTGTTAATTTTTACTAAGAGGAATTGGTTTTGTTTTATTATGTTGTCAAAGAAGTAGAGGTAGATGTAGCACGATGTGATTAGGATTATGTAGCTTGTTATATTGAGGTCATTATAAGAATTATTCATGTGCATCTTAGGCATATGATAAATAAATAACAACTCAAAAGAATTTAATTAATTATAATTCTGTAATGAAAGTTTTATATTATTAGTTATTACGGAGGAAAGAAGAAAAAAGAAAATGCAAGAAATATCATAATAAATGTATCATGAAAAAGGTAAAATGATAATCATGAAAATTGAACCCATGATCTTTTGTTTACTACAATATATACCTACTAACTAAGCTATATCTAATATCTTATTGAACTTTACCCTTAAAATATACATATAGTATATACAATTTATTTTATAATAGATTTTTAATAATTTTTTTTAGCTCTGTTGAAGTACATCTAGTTAAGATATAAAAAAGGCAGCACTACAGCTAAATGGTTAAGATATAAAAAAGTAAGGGAATGCAACTGCTCCTATAAAATAAGGTTAACAGGAAGATCCTTAAATTATTTTAACCTTGACACTTTTTTTTTTTTAAAAGACTATCCTCGAATCTGCTCGACACTTATTAGAACACTTTCTTCTCAACCAAATATTCTGTGACTGGGTTAATTAATAAATACAACATTTTCTACAATTAGAGATATCAACAATAATAGTATTCGTATATATTTTTGCTTTATGTATAACTGCCATTTCTACTTTTACGTATAATAATTTTGGCGGTATTTGCGAACCACCTGACGTGTTAATTATATCGTTGAAACAATGTTTATACAAGGAAAAGGAATGATAAAAGAATAAAGAAAAATAAAGGAATATATGTTATGTTGAATAAACATTTTCATGATATCACTAGCTTATTGAATCATTTATATGTTGAGGCCAATGCTAGCTCAGCGATTTCGTCGAAGTTACGGTGTCCCAAGCTTTATGTACAACACACAGCACTTCCTAAGCAAAACAAAATAAACAATTTCATGCACTAATGGATCCGCTGGGTTGCAAGAAAATATTGATTCCGCATTAATATAATTTTGACATATATATTATATACAAAAACACGGTTACTTTTTTTTTAAAAAAAAATCCATTAGTAGCATGTGAATATTTCATTGTCATGTACATATACATAGCATATAATACTAAATAATCTGTTTTCAATATATCTCCTTGGAAGGAAAAAAAAAGAAAGGGATTTGATTGCTAAATATCATTGAGATGTGATTATCTAATTATGTCACATTTATTGTGTCTTAAATCTTTCTATTTCTTAATAGGAAATTTTGCAAAATCATTCTTTTTCTCTATTACATCCTAAACGCTGTCCAACTATAATAGTTTGTTGTATATATTAATTTTATACTGAAAACCATCATCTCAGTTGCTAGTATAACCCTAATATACACAAAACTCATACGACACTGAAGCATTCATAGTTCTATAGATATACTAATATTTATAATCATAATAAACTATTTGCAATAAGGGTAAGTACATGATATTTATAAAAGTATAGAAGTATGTGATACAACTCAAAAGTAGAATTCCAAATAAATCATCCAGATAATCTAGTTAATCCCATAGAAAACAAAAGTCCTAAAAGGCATAGTCCTCTTCATTTCAGCTTCACCTAAGCCTAAATATACTTTTTTTGCACATCTAAAGGTGATCGTCTCGCAGCATAGTTACTTAGATCTTACAAGCAAATCAAAGGACTAAGTAAACCATAGCTCAGTAAGAGGTAAGAGGTACAAAAAGCATATATAAGCTAAGTAGTACAACCAAGTTATCAAACAATTATTACATACAATGTATGAACAAGTAAGCTATCATTCGCAAGACGTAATCTGGTTCGTCGTGAGTTAAAAAAAAATTTCACCAACTCCAACTCAGGTTGAAAAGTTGCGATATGATGGCTACAATGTCAATCATAAAGGATACGAATCCTTCTCACAGCTAATTTTAGGACTGTGCAACAAAGGCTCCTACTCTTACTCATTCCGTAACTATCTTCAAACCCAATACTATCAACTTTACCATAACTTCCTCTTCTATCAATTAGTTCAACTAAAGGTAAGGAAAGGTCAGTTCACTACAACCTTGTCGAAGGTGTCAGAATTTAGCCAAAGAAACTTAATTATCTCCTAATGGGATGTGATGCATATCCATTTATAGTTTTAGTTCATGTTTCAATTAGTCTAGTTAAGGTGATCAACCAATTCATAACACGTCAACTAAGGTCAATCAACACTGCAAAACATGTAACTCAACTATCAATTAGCATCTTAGTAACCAAGCTTAGACATAGCATAACTTGCGTAAAAACAACCATTTACAATCACAAGTGAGCATATATTTTAGTCTCCACAACTCTCACTTACTTACACTGAAGCTCACTCCAACATGTTTGGGACATTAATGCTTCGCTTACTTAGAAATTTTATATATGCTAAACCTAGATTCAGTTTTCGTAAAATACACGAATACGTTAGGGTTTATCTAATTTTTTGTATTATTATATAACTTAGTTGAAATACAACTTATGTTGTTATTTAATAGAGTTGCTTATATATATATATATATATATATATACACATACATACACACACACATTACATGTATATGTACTTCCAAAGTGTATTACTTATGTATTAATAGAGGTATATATACATATTACATATATACTTTAAGTATTTTACTTTATTGTATAGGTTATATTAAATTACTTAATATTATCTAATATACGTAGTTTTTCTATTACTTATATTATATCGTTTCGATTGTATTGAAACATATTTCTTGTTAGTCAAATTACGTTTCAATTATAGAAAGATCAATGTAAGATAATATTTTCCGTAATATCATTAAGAATACCTATCTTATCACCTAAAGTTATCTGATTTTAATAACGTCAGTATCATTGAGTTTGTTTGAATTCAATGGTATGTATTACATACTCTTTTCAAAAGGCAATCCCTAAAGAGTATTTCTAATTTTAGTACATAGATAAAGCTTATATAGCAAGCAATGTTACATTGATATCGTATTATATAAATAAAATATATTTTTACATAATTTTATAATAAACACGATAAATCGTATATTATTTAATGATAACATGTATATATCATAACGATGTAGATAATGTTGTGAAATACCACAAAATGACAAGTAATCCTATCTAATCAGGGTACGTTTAATTGTAATTTAATCAAATAATTAACATTTTTTAACATATTATTACTAAATATACGTCCCAATTGCTAATTTAAGTAATTTAACTATGAAAATTCATAATAATCAGTTAAGATTACCAAATTATTCCATGAAAATTTCTATAGACTCAAAAAATATATATGGAATTCAACTAGTAAACTTGTTTTATGCAATTGAGTTTATCGCTTATATATATAATTATATTTTTTCCTTAAATCATGTTTAATTAGGCAAATAATATGATTTTTACACCAAATTAATTTTAGCCTATCCTGACATTCTCACAAACATCCAGAATTTGTTAGATCCTTATTTCATTAATTATTTCCCCTAAAATCATTTTATTTCACAAATTACCTTATTTTTAAACATTTTAGAGCTTAAAAATGTAGTAAATAATATATATATATATATAAAATCAAGATCATGTTACATAGAAATAAACTAAATGTAATATGTATTCAATCTCAAAATAATATTATTTGATATACTTATTTTGGATGAATCGAGCATTTGTTAAGAAACTTTATAAAAATTAACAATTTTGCAAAAATAAAATTATAGTATGAAAGTATATCTAATATAACTTATAAGTAATTTTAATATTTTATTTAATATATTTTTAAAACTAATGAAAAATAAGGAAAAAACTCAAACCTAATATTCGTCGAAGCTTCGACCACCAAATAGCTATATAAGTGCGTCAATGGAGCTAGGCAGTGGGTGCTTTGATGGTGGCTGGTTGGGTGCAATAGCAGGTCTTAGTTTGGTTGTAAAACCATCTTAGGTTAGTAGGTTTCCCTGCTTTTCCTATTTTTTTTGTTTATTTTTTCTAATTTTTCTTGAGTGCTCCTAGTTGCTAAAATGTGTAATTTGAGTCCATGGATCATATTTATAAAGGATTAGGTTGATTAGAATTTTTTCTTAATTATTAAGAAATTTTTCTCTCAATTACAAGTGTAAAAATCTAAGTATGAGGGGTCAAACTTTTATTAATTACTTTTGATGTAGCTATTTATTTTTTCTAAGCTGCCTTATGTTTAATCCAATGATATTCCAGGATGTTTCTTAATTTTTTTTTATAACTTTTAGATATTATTTTAGGGTATTTTCGTATTTAATGTTAATATTTAATGGTTATATATCCTATATATATATTATATGTAATGAGTAATTACATGCATATAATCATATTTCTAGTATGTCTTTTATTTTTAAGATATATATTCTATTTAATTTTGTGAATTCATTGTTTATTATATATAATTATATAATTTTATGTTAATTTACTTGCATTTTTATTATATATAACATGTATATTCATAAAAATACATATATATTCATATCATATATTATGCTATATTATCCCTTGTTATGGCTTAAATAATTTATCTTTAAGTCCTCATTGCGTTTTAGATGCTATATTGAATAATTGTACTTCTTAGACTAAAATTGAGGTTTTAGGACATTATTTTTAAAATTTAATCTTATTGGATTACTTCAACTAACTTTTCTAACTTAGTTATAAAGTTTAGACTTAATCAAATAAGTTTTCTCAAAAGACCTAAATTAAAGTACAATTGCCTTAAAAGTAATTTTAGGAACTCACATTCTCTCTCTTAGTTATACCATATTTCTGTCTCAAGTCTTTTTACTTTTTAATAGAGATGACCTATTAAAAGTAAGTGAATGTATTGAGAGATATAATTAATATTCTAATTATCATATGTTTTCTATTGTGAAATATGTATGTATGAATCAATATTTTTCGATTATATATTTTAGGCATTTGATATTTTTATATATACACAAACAATGTGAGTGCATTGTTTGCTAGGTTTTTTTAAGATTGGTTAGTCTCACTTTATTATGATATCAAAGAAGTAAAGGTAGACACAAAACGATGTGATTAGGTTTATGTTACTTATGACATTTAAGTCATTATTAGAATTATTTATATGCACTTGTACATATGGTAGGGGTGAGTGGATACAATATCAATGGAGTCTTACCATATCCTATACTATAGGTATAAGTTCCAAAATTTTTTTACACATAACCTATTCTGTGGCATATTGAAACTATCATGTATTGTATACTATACAAATTCTATAGGATATAGGGTATATTGTAGAAATTGTACTTTTTTAAAAAACTTTATCTTCTATAGAAATATTGTGCAGACACATAATCAATATTAAACTAGTAACTACACTAATTGATCAAATAGTAACAATTTGAAAGGTTCTTATATTTACCTCATATTTAACAATATTCAACTTTGGTAAGAAGAATAGAGAATGTTCCTACACTTGGAAATGTTTAATCCTTACTAAGGTGATATTAAATTATTTTTGTCTTTTCTTTTCAAATTATCAAAAAAAAATAAATTTATTAAAATTTAAAATTATTATTCATAAAATACAAAAGCCATGTGTTATGTAACTCTAATAAAATATGTTAGATGATAAGTTAAGAAGTGAGTTATTTTTAATAACTTACTAGATTAGGTTAGTAAGAGGAACAAAGTATCATAAAAATGAGATAGTTAAAAAGCAAATAAGGTTTTACCAAGAAGAAGAAGAAGAAGAGAGAAGAACAAGACATTAGGTGCAAGAGCATGCAATATTGGAGTTTTATTATAGGTTAGGCTTTTGTTATTGTTTTCTTTAAGGTTAAAAAAATACAATAGTATTAATTTTTTATTTATTAGTATTATTCAATTAATATTACAAGATTGGTATGTACTCTAAAATTTGTACCTATATACTTTAGTATATAGGTTTCAAGATAGATATAAAGTATTCTTCATACTCTTATCTTACCTCATAAGAGCAGGTTCCTAGAACTTGCTATCTAAAACCTATCTCGTGACTCTCTTTATTTATCTGAAACCTACTCGGTAGAGTAGGGTCTAGGTAGGTATTGTGTATGGTAAGGCTACTTACACACCACTAGTATATGATAAATAAATAACATCTCAAAATAATTTAATTAATTATAATTTTGTAATGAATAAAATTTTATATTATTATTTTTGTCAAGAAAAAAAAAGGGAAGAAAAAAGAAAAATACAAGCAATATCAAAAAAAATAAATCATGTATAAAGGTAAAATGATAATCATGGAAATTCAACCCATGATCTATTGTTTACTAAAATGTATACTTAAAAACTAAGCTATATATAATATTTTATGAAACTTTACTCTTAAAATATATACATAAGATATAGAATTATATTTTGTATAAATTTTTATGAATAATTTTTTTTTCGGAGCATTGCAGAATTATGAGGAGGAGGACATATAAACTTTACATCATTATATTATAATATAACACAAAATTAGAAGGCAGTACTATATCCAAGCAATTAAGATATAAGCATTACCCATTTAATGATGTACAGGTGGATACTTAAATTTATTTTCACCTTGACACTTTTTACCTTTTATGCTAGCCTTAATCTTCTCGACACTTATTAGAATATCACTTTCCTATCATTAATTAAATATTCTGTAAAGTGATAAATGTAGGATCATGTGAAGGCCAAAGAACCTCTGGCATCCACATCCTTAAACTTGATATTCACAATCTTACCAGTATTAATATCCTCAATAAACTAAACTTCAGAATCACCACCTTTGTGGTCATTAGGAAACTCAATTGCATCAGGTAAAAATCAAGCCCATATTTAGTATTGATTGCACAGATATCCCTAGAAGGGATTTGTTCATTAATTTCCATATCTTCAACAATATTAGTAGATTTATTATGTTCCTTCATAAGGTACAAGGTAAGGATGCTCACGGCTCAATTCAATTTGGTTTAGGGGTAAAAAAGAACCAAACTATTTTAAAACAATTCGATTTAAAAACTTAATGTTCTAAAACGCTTTCAACAATTTGGGGTTTTAAACTAAACTATTTTAAAAGCAGCTTGGTTTGGTTTGGTTCAGTTTAAATCACTTATTAAATATACCATTTTGTTTTTTAATATTATGTGGGGTTCGAATTGAAAGAGGTTACGTGCGTGCTGCGTGATAGGTTGCGCTACACGTGACTAATGAAATGATTTAATTTGCACATATGAGATGAACAAGTCAGGTAAGATAGAGATGAGGAGCAATCTTAGTAAGCTGTAACACATCAGGTGATAGGTAGAAAAGTACGATAACATCAAACTCCACAATAGGTAAAGAACGAGGTGGTGTTCTTAAGGTGTTTATGTGTTTTAATCTCTAAAATAGAATTCCAGCAAAGTAATGGCGTTAGTGGGAATTTGTCCTTTCCCCAAATAATGAAATGAATGGGGTATTTATAAGAGATGATATGTAGATTTGACTTGTTAGAAGTTAATGTTGATCAACGGCTAATATTGAAGCTTTTTATATACATGGATTTAGGTGGGCTTTTTCTGTGGGTTTAGGTGCAAATAAAGGGTTTTATATTTTATTAGTATGAACTAAGTCAAGAAAGATTGAATCGAATAGACCTATCTAACGAGCCTTACTCTAAGCCCATAATACCTAATCTCCCTTGATCACCTCAAATTTTTATGGGTTTGACTCTCCGAGCCCTATCACCTTAGTCTAAAGAGTCAAATCCACTTCATTTTTAGGCTTAAAGCCTACAAGTCAAATTTAGCCCTCTACAAATATTATTAATAGCTATCGATTTTTTGAACTAGTATTAACGTCAAAATTAAGGTATATTATGCAAAAATAAAAGTATATTTCAAAGTTCTAAAAAGTTACATAGTTGTTTTTAACTATAAATGTTGTTGTCTTTATTTTATATGGTTTGCATCATAAGAAGAGATTTTCAGTTTTTAAAGTGCCAAACTATTAAAGTCTTTATGTTTTATTAAATAATAAGTATGTATTTATTATAGTATATATATAGTATATGTTCTCTAAACATATATTTTAAAGTCAAAACTATTTTTGAGTGTCTATATATATATATATATATATATACATTTACATACATAAAAATGATATTTTTGAAACTCTTTTATTTTCTATGGATTGAGAAACAAAACATTTAGAGAAAAAAAAAAGATTATTGGATAATTAAGTTTACTATCAAATTAACTAATTCACCCAACACAAGTAAGTTTTACACCTAAAAGGAAGGCAAGTTACAATGTTCTCCTAGTGAATGAAACTTTACACAACTTTAGAAAAGAAAAACCTCAAGAGAGGATAGATGGTAACCAAGCTAGATTTGGAAAAGGCTTATGATACTATTAAATGGATGTATACTGGATGCTAGTTAGTTTTAATTTTCCGGACTAATGGGTGCACTTAATTATAAATTTCTTTTCATCTACACATATGGAAGTTTCTATTAATGGGTCACCCATACAATCCTTTTTGCTAAGTAGAAGAATAAGGTAGTGCCATCCATTATCACCCTACTTTTTCATTTTGGTAATGGAGCTGTGAAGTAGGATGATTGAGGAACAAGTTAGTTTGGCACATTAGGAACCTTTTAAAGTTAGGGGCTCACAATTTAAATTGTTCTACACTCATTTTGTTGATGATATTATCCTTATTGCTAGAGCAAACTTAGAAAACGTCTATACAATAATGCATACCCTTCAGAAATTTACTGAGCTAATTGGTTTGAGAATAAATCAACAAAAGCCAACTATTTGTTTTCCAAATCCACTTCTTCCAACTTGAAAGAGGATATCATTTCATGTAGTGGATTTAGAAAAGTTAACAATTTCAATAAATATCTAGGGAGTCCTTTGAATAATGGTAGAAAACCATAAACAATGAAGTATAATGAAGAAAGAAGGCAATATAGGGGACCCTTTTAAGCTAAGGACATAATGAGTAGTGTAAAGTGGGAAAATAATAAAAATATGTTTTATTTTGGTGAATGGTAGATTTGTAAATTTTTTGTTTGACAAGTGATAAGGACAAAGAATAATGAGAGAGCTAATTACTGGACCTATGCATAGAAATTCAATGGACTTAAAGGTTAAGGATTGTTGTATAAGTGAAGTTAGTAGGGATAAGCAAAAGTTTGGATTCCCAATCTCAATTATCATCAATTTGGACCCATGTATCTATCTGAGACTAGAATAGATTAAGGAAGTCTAATAAATAAGTCAAGGATAAATCCTTCTCTTAATTAAATTTACCACCAATTACGTGGAGGGAAGCAAGATAATGCACCTACATGGAAATGAATTTGGACTCCTAATATCCTACCAAAAAATCAATTATTTCTATGAAGAGTAATGCATGATGCCTCACCTACAATAGTGAATTTATGTAAGAGAAGGATTAAAGAAGATGCCAAAGCCCTTATTATGATGATGAGGAAGAGGATTTATTGCATGTATTTCGAAATTTTCTTGTAGAAGGAAATATTTACACTCTTTATGAAAGTAAGCTAATGGTAAAAGTTAATAATCATGAGGAGTTATGCTAGTGTATTAAAGAAAATAGTATAATATTGAGGAGGTATTACAATGAAAACAGCCCTCCAAAAGCATTATCCTTCGTTTATATGTGTTGGTTTACATATATTATAAAATCCGTAACCTCTTAGACTAAATCTTAAATCGAACCAAGATGTCTTAAACAACTTTATGAGTCAATAAGGCTAAATAAACTAAAAATTTTATTAAATTATAAATCTTAAAACTATTCGAATGAGAAAAATCCTAATAGATTAATCAAAACTTTAATCATATATAAAAACCCTAAATCTTATATGCGTGTAAATACGAGAAATTAAATCCGAATATGATAGAAACCCTAAAACTTAAACCTTAAGCTTATAATGAAAAAAATTTACTTTACGATAATAAAACCCTAATTGGGTAAAATTATTGATCAATATGATAGATTGTGTAAAATTGCTAACTAGTAACAATTAGAGATAATTTTCAAATACTAATAAGTATGAGAGTACTAAATTAATTTATAAATTTGATATTATTATTTTATAATTATTAATAATTGTATGTATATATATATAAATAAATTATTATTATATGAATTTAATTATGTGAATCTAATTTTAGTATTATTTTGTTGTTTATGTGTCAAGTAGTTAATATAAATTATATATCTTATAGTTTTCATTATAATCATGAAATTTATTATTATTAATATTATTTTTAAGATTAAAAATATTTAAAGAAAATTGCTTAGTAAGCTTCAACCAGGCAACTTTAACCACCACCATTTCTCTACCATCCCCACACAAACCCCCTTCCCCAATTAGGCTTATACTATCACCTAGCTCTATATAGCAACATACAATGTTAGATCCAAAGCAATCTTACTAATAAGAATAAGTTCATTGCTTTTTGCTTGGCATAACTTTTTATGGTGAAGGAACTCCTCTATGCTCCTTACAATATTATTGCAAGTTCCTTGAGGAGTGCAGGCTCCGTAAGTGTTGCGTCCCCAGCCCCCCAATTTTTTTCTTCTCTCTTTTTTTTTTTATTTTTATTTTTGATTAGTTAGAGTATGTCATTGGGACACAAAGATAATAAAAAAATGTTAACGAACATTTATAAAGGATCCAAAGATAAAATGTTAAATTTTTTGAGATATTGATACGGTAATGAGGAACTCGAAATAGGATTTTCAAATATAAACATCATCTAAAATAAATTAAAAATAAGGTAGTTATTTTTAGTGTATTAATTTTTCTTTTAATTGAAACAATTCTTCTTCATTTTTCAACTAGTAGTGTGTTTGAGAGTTGTTAATTGCTTTTATTAAATAGTTATATATATTATTTCATTTTATTAAATTTAATTTTTATTCAAATCTACGGTTGAATTTCTTTAAAAATTAGATTATTAGAAAATTTTGGTGTATTATTTCTATTATTTTTTATTTAAAATTAAAGAAGCCAATTTCTTATTAAACCATATGACGAGTTTTTTCGCTGCATAATTCACATAATGTGATGAAAAGACTCGCTTAAATAAGCGTATACACTGCAAAACACCTCGCCAGTACCAACAACAGCAAAACTTCTTTGGTGATGGCTCGTAACAAATTTTTTTGCCATATAAGCCTGATTCCGATGATGCCTGCTAGGAATTAATGAAGCAATTCTTTTCTATTTCTTCTCAATATATGTGTTCAACAAGGTACTGCAATGAGATATTTTACCATATTTTTTTGGATAAAGGAAGTGTATTAATATAAGAAAACAAAGAAAGTATGACCATGGAGCATATTTCTCTTAACAAAGTCGGAAGTTATCCTCCCTGAGCACACAAAAGTTATATTTGTAGAGTTCTCTATTTATAACATCCATTAGAAACATGGGAACAACGCTCACAAAGCAAACAACTTTTTATCCTTTAGTACTTAACTAGTAGTTGGGTTGTAGAAGTGGGTTAATCAACCTGATCCATAGGTTAAGTAGGTTGGCTTACTTTGGTCCACATTTAAAT
Organism: Lumnitzera racemosa; assembly: GCA_024138005.1. Taxonomy (NCBI): domain Eukaryota; kingdom Viridiplantae; phylum Streptophyta; class Magnoliopsida; order Myrtales; family Combretaceae; genus Lumnitzera; species Lumnitzera racemosa. The sequence goes on from JAMXBC010000005.1 coordinate 36,425,332, forward strand.
GCAGGTTAGAAATTTCAGCCTAATCCATACAATTGTGGATTGGTGGCTTAAGTGGGTTAACCTAAAATGCGATAAAGTTTTTTTATACAAAAATTAATCAATTAAAATACTTGTTAAATTCATAGATGATTATTATTAATGCGCTATCTCTTATTTATTCCTTATATTGCCATTAAGTCATAAATGCTTATAAATCACAAAAAACAAAAAAAGCATTATTTTTTTTAAATTAATTTTGAAGCTACTTGTATCAAGTAATTTTTGTTGCTTGATGATGTCATTTTACAAGAACAAGTGCATAAATTTAACTTATCAAAAAAAAAAAGTGTATAGATTTATATTCATGATATATAATTGCTTTTTTAAACTTATAAAAAGAGATGAAAATTTTAAATTGCAAATAACTTTAAAGAGGAGAAAAAAAATAAAATTTAATAATAAATTATTTTATCAATATATTCCTAGTATGTTAATAGTAACTATAGTTCACAATTCAATGAATGGTTCAAACTAAAAAATTATGAAAATTCTTTCAATAATTTTATTAGTTTCTTTTCTTTTTCTCTCTCTTTCTCTCTTATTTTTTCCTTTGTTTTCTTGACATTTTAGATGTAAATAAAATATTAATATTATTAGCTATTACTTATTATATGAAATGATCGGTTAAGAAGACTAAAGTTTAACTTAAATTTTTTTTTTACGAGTTAATGCAAGCTGACTTACCCCATAATGAATTAGCTTGTGCAATAAGTAAAAAAAACCTGTATTTAAGTGGCTCAAAAGTTTTTAACTTAACACGCATTTTTTTTTTTTGCAAATTAAGCGAGTCAGTCCACATGATCCACCCTGTTGCAATAGCTAGTAGATCAATAGTAGCATTCCTTTTACGATCGATCTTGCAAAAAACAATAGCATTAAAGGATAGAATAAGATTTCTACAAAAAGCTAGAGTAGGATGATATATATCTATGTCCACATTTTGAAAAAATAACCGGTCTAAAGCTTACTATGAGTCCACCTTCAATCAATATTTTTCTTCTCCCTAACTTTATTGCTAAATGTAATCCTACTTTGACTACTCAGAGCTCGGCTTCAAGGGGAAAAGCATTCAAGATATGTTTCTAAAGACCTCCCAGTACATTTTCCTTAAGATCTCTACGTGTAGCTCTAACGCCAACTTTACTTCCCTTACAACTAGAAGTGCCATTTTAATTTATTTTGACCAAATCTTCCTTCGGACTCTCCCATTGTCCTTCAAGACAAGCGATGATTGGCAACATACTTTTTGCTCTATTATTTGCCAATTGTTTATTTGCTTCCATTCACAATTTAAGATCAGACATTAAACACACACCTCTCTCTCTCTCTCTCTCTCTTCTTTTTCTTCGTTTTTTTTATACGTAATGATCACTCTTGGCTAACATTACTTCCTCTTTTATATAGATTGTCTCTTGTAGCAAGCCTATTGTGTAAAATTCTCCACATAAAAACTAAATAGGAGGAAGAGTAGGGGTTCTTTAGATCCACTCCCAATTCCCATTAGCTTTATACCCCAAATCTTCATTATAAATTTTATCATAAGCAAACTTAGTAGAGAATTCACTATATATTTCATGTGGCCAGCTGCTAACATCATTCAGATTTTCACTCTTCTCCATACTTATCTCTCCAAGCATCCCTGCAATCCATTCATCTATAAAGTAACCTATAACTTCCTCTTTCCATCTCCCTATTTCATCCCATGCATGCATAATAGAGACTAGCTCATCATATTTATTTAATGGCTCATATAACCAATTCTCAAATGCTACCTTCGCTAGCCATTCATCAAAAACTCGTATCTCTGCCATTCATCAATTTCACTATTAATTCCTTATCAATTTACTACATTTCACCATATTACAAATTATAATTTATAGTGTTTATACCATTTCCAAAGAAGTATTGCTACAATTTTAAAAATAAAAATATGAATATTTTGTTAATTCCTTCCGGTCCAAACAAAAAAAAAAAGAAAAAAAGAAAAAGTTAAGTAGCAAATAATTGAATAGAGGATCTTCTAATATGGTGGCATGAATATTGATTTCTTAATGTAATGAACCGGGTTTAATTTTTCCTTCCTCTAACTAGTTGTACTATACAGTAATTGGGAACAAAGAAAAGAAAAAGAAAAAAGAAAAAAACAATAGCAAATAACTGGTAACGACATATATACGCAGGCGCCATCCTCGGTCAATCGCATGTTGAGATGATGGTAATAATAAAATATCGAATCTCTATTTGTTATTTATCAACTTGTCATCATACGATAGACTTGCTAAATACTTATTATGTTAATTGTCTGGGAAATTTTCATTTTCAAACACATAACTACAACGATAGAGTAGATCAACACGTCCCCATTATATATTGTTTATTCTTTTGTCCGTTGAACATGATATATTTTCCATATCATCTCCTACAAGTCTTCATTGAATTTCTCAAACAATCCTAGTATTTTGTCAAGTCTTTTTTAAATCCTCTTTAATTGCATTTTACTTCTCTTATGAGATGAAGCAATAGACGTCACTCCGAACACCTCATCATATGCTGGCGTTATATACATCTGTTCCTGCTAATCCTTGCATGCTCATAAAGAATGGTCAATGTACTCAATTGACAGGTAGCTAGGCGCATTCAGAGAAAATGAAAAATAATAATGATAATTAGAATATTCTTTACAATATAGGAACACTTGTTTTGATTCTTTATACCACCTTTAAAAAATTAATCATGGAATGCAGAAATATGATAAAGAACAACGGAAGCAAATAATATTAGGAGGACTAAAAATAATTTCTATGATTGCAAAATCAAATTAGGAAGCTAATTGAGACATAAATTATATTAAGATGCTAAGAAATCATTAAAAATAGAATAGATTTGTTTTCCTATTTTTGTGAAAGGAAATAGTAAAACCTGAAAGATATATCTGCTAGTCTCATGAATCCAAATTGATTAGGCAAGGCTACACACAACCAATGATGTATGATGGTCTCATCTCAAACTTCCAAGAAAAGGAGGAGGTGTTACAATAACTTGAAGAATAATTTCTTTATTTAATAATTACTTTGTTCATGTTTAAAACCCTATAAAAAAATTACTTATAGAAAAATAAGGTTAAATATGAGCCTTACGATATAAACTTAATATAAAAATTAATATATATCCTATCAAAAAAATAAATAAATAAATAACCTCTTAAAAGTAAAAAAAAAAAAAAAAGAACAGCAATTATAGTCCTATAATAACTTTAAATATAATAATAAATTTATGTCAAACTAAGATAAAATGAAATTATGATTCTAGCTTGCCCGCTGGATTTATCATTTGATAGGAGACAGGAAGCTCCGATGTTCTATGATTGACGGCAGTTATTTTTCCTAAGTTTGTTGGATTGGTAATGTGCGTTGGCAGTTAGGCAGTTCAATTCATATTATTGCATCCGCCATAAATTTTAGTTCGTATTGAATTCATGATATCACTATTGAAGTTATGTACTTTTTAGATGATATTACGGAAAACAATTCAATAATTAATATATCTCATGTGTTGTATTTACATATTGTGTGAATATCAACAAAATATTCATATATATATATATAATATAAATGCAAATAACAGAAAATAATAAATTTAAAAATTATTCTTTTCATCATTTCTATTAATATTTTATTTATATTTATATGTTAATTATACATAGCACATTATTAATGATTTGTAATCCTTACCAATGTTCTTTTTCCCAAACCTCAGTCATGACGAGTGCAAACAGGGATCTGACGTGGAACAGCTTCATTAGGTCCGAAACTGGACCCAACGTGACAGTATATGTTAGATCACTAGATGAGACCTGCGAAGTTGGCATGTCCAAACCGGGTCGGCAACCTGGGAATCTGATGAATCCTAAAACACCAACATAAGGGGAAAAAAAATTTACAAAAGGTTGCGCATGGAGCAAGAAAAAGGATGAAAAAAAGTATAATAAATTAAAAGATAAAATTGAAAATTTAATCTAATTCCATACCGATAGGAAAAAATTATTCCTGCTCATAGTAATTAATGTCTTTTGATTAAAAGAGATAAATATTTTTAGAAAGCATGTCTAATTTGGTATTATAAACTTTTACCAAAAGAACGATCTCATTCTTGACAATGCTGAACTAGATTTTGTTTTTCGAGTTTCTTTATAGCCTTTAGATATATATATATATATATATATATATTTATCCCACATTACTAGTTTCACAAGTCAAATTAAATGTTATATATAAATAAATGTACATCCTCAATAACTATTTCATAAAATGAATAAAAGGTTGCATAGCTCTTGAAATGAAATTTTATATTTTAAATTTTAACTTTCCTTAAAAAAAAAAAAATTTGTAGATGTAATTGTGATACCTTATGGCCAAGTAAAGTCCTACATAAATTGTATGAAGATTTTTGTACTAATTTATAAGATCATAATAATGAATACTTTACTAACACATGCTTAAAACTTTTTAATCAAGTGGTTAAAATAGATTTGCTAGTATTTGTTGGCTTGATTATTCATTATTTTTTCTTAAGGCGTTATAAAGTATTAGAATCGACATCTTACTAGTAGGTAGACAATTCTAAGAAGGGTGGGGAGTGTCATTAAAGTTGTGACTCCTAGTATGCTTTTAAAATGATTTATAAGGAAAGGATGACCTAAAAAAAGGGAAAGAATTGAGTCTAATTATAAGGTTTCACGACAAAAGCATCGCAAGTTTAAGGGAAAAAGATTATAATACCCAGTATTTAAATGAAGTCCTATATGGATTGTAAGAGGATTTAATAGTAATTTATAAGATGATGGAGGTAAATACCTTTTTAATATAAGTATAAAACTTTTTAATTAAGTGATTGAAATGAGTCAATCGATATTTATCAACTTAGTTATCTACTACTTTAGATCAAACCTATAAACCGATGGGTTTAAGCATATATGACTTGAGATGATACTCAATTGAATTGAAGTAGAAGTACCATGAAAATTCAAAGTTAAGCTAATAATATGGAGCTTGAAGTTGATTTTTTTTCTTTTTTTTTATTTCTTTAATTATAATAATATTGATTACTAAATTTAAAATAAATTTGTTGTCATATACACAAATTTAACTTAAACTTAATTTATTTATTTCAATATAGTCGAGATTTTAGCCAAATGTCATGAAACTTAGACTAGGCCTGATAATTCTCTCGAATAGATGAGAAAGCTAAACTTTTTACCCTTATACCAATCAGGGTAATTGAGGATTTGGAAACAATTCATAATTATTTGTTTCACTCACTTGCAATGTTTATAAATCAATTTCCTATTTCCACTTCTCTAGTTCTATTCTCAACAAAGCCTTTACTAATTCCTTCCTTCCTAGTGATCTAATAAGCTACTGTTTCCACATCAATATGACTATAGGAAGTAATAATTCGTTGATTCTCTACTTGCTATACCAAATAGAAAACCTCATTGATCGAAAGAAATTGGGTTTATGGATAAAATTTGATTCTAAACAGGCTTGAACCCTTAGTTAAATCCCATGAAAAATTGCATAATCTTTGATATTCAAACTCTAAAATTCGTTCCTTTAGGTCACAAGTACAATTCTAAGTGTCCACAAGTGCATGTAAGGTAGTTATGAAGTACTTGCAGCTCATCCCAATAACACTTAAGTTTATTGTAATAGCTACTAAATGACTGATTTGCCTCCTTAAAATTGCTTAAATGTATTGAGGACCCATATTATTCTTTCACTTCCTTTGGTAATTCAAAAGATGAATGAACATATAGAAAATCTTGTGAAAATTTTGATTGCACAGAATTCAAGACCTAAGATTTCGCCATATAATCAAACCTTATCCATGTAATTAAGCCTGGTGAGTTCTCATTAGGTTTAGTAATAGTTCTCTCTATAAACCATTATTTCAATTTTGCACCAACTTTCATTTTAATTGAACTATTTTAAGCTAAATAATTTTTGCCATTGAATAAAATATTTCCAATTGATATGCTAAGATGAGAGATATAAAGGATTTGAAATACTTTGATCTATAAAATAATCTAATTTAAATTCGCCATTTGAAATAAAATTCACTATTTGATTACTTGGTGAAACTTTGATAGCATGTGAAGATACGATATCAACCGATCAATATTAGAAACAATCTAGAATTCATGAAGAAATCAGATAAAGCTAAGCTGGATCATGAAACCAAATATTCATCAGTAAGCAAACTTGTTAAAAGTATGTATTCAACAACTAACTATTGTTCTTCACTATTTATAGTCTTATAACTATGCTAACCATCACAAATCAGCTAATGCACAACTTGTAAGTGTACCACTCAAATAAAAACACGTCTACACAAAATATAGATACAATGAACTAAGTATCTTCACATAAATAATAAATCGAATCGGTATAACTTATAATCTCCAAACATAATGCGTATGCTCTATAGTATCTCTTATTCTTTCTAAACCTAATGAGAGTCTTCTTTTTTATTTTTTTCCCCATTTTCTTAATCAATTCATTATATAATCAAAGTCTTTCAATGATACTTGTGTGTCCATCTGATGTGCATATTAGGTTCTTAGTCCTACATATCTAATGTTGATGCTGAAAATGATACATAAATGGACATAATGGTCATTAAACCAAAAAAAAAAATAGATCATAATAATAATGGAGAAAATACAAAAATTGAGTTTCAAAAGCCTTACGGAAAAAATACTTACAATGCGAAGCCATACGAAACAAAAAAAAAAAAAAAGTGCAATTCATTTTCATGCATAGAAAATTAGCTTAAGTGCTCTAATAATCCCACTCTAACTTTGCAACATATAGATGATTTCACATCTGTAGTTTCAGTTTATTTTTCTTGTTCCCTTAATTTATTTCCGCATTTCTTCTTTTTCTTTTTCCTCTTTTCCTAGTCAAAGTGGTGATGAGCATTTCAAATGCTAAGATTGAACATATGCATGTAGCAAAAAATTAAGGTATTATATAAGTGACATGACATAAGATTCATAATTTTTATTGATACCTTTTATGTATTCATAAATTTTTTTTCCTTCTCCAATTTTATTTTCAATTATTATGTGATAATAATTATAGTATGTTCTAATGTATATACAAATATCTCATTAATAATTAAGTTATTGTGTTTATATTTATGTTCGTGCTTATACAGTTACTAGCTAACGTAGATCTGCGTTATGTGTGCTAAAAAAAAAAATTATTAGCATAATAAGCAAAATTTATTAGTAGAGGTACACTCATATTGCATGTGCCATGAAATAAATTCATTAACTAAAAGGATAAAATTGTGATAAATTTTAGTTAATAAACCATAGTAATGTTTTTTGTCATGTAGGAGAGATGGTTCTAATTTTTGGGAAAAGTTTAGTTATGGTATAAATGAAAAAGTAGAGCAAAGAAATATGTAGAGGAGATATGTACAATACGATTAATAACAGGAGAGAGAAATAATGTGGAGAGAAAAAGTAGTTGAATATATATATATATATATACATCAAGTAATTGATAAATATATTTTATCAAATTAATTGGTAGTTGGTATAAGAGTTCGTTTTATTATTACATATTATGAGATTGAAGACTGAATAATAATTTTTAGAAATGGTGGTTATTTGAAGATTTTCTGACTTTAATAATATAGATATAAATCTGTGTATTGCCATACTTCGATTGGTTAAGATAGATCATTATGGCCACATGTAATAACTTCGAAAGTCTTTAGATATCATACCTAAAATTTTTTTAACATAAGCACTTGTCAAGTGCCTTTTTGCCCATTTTTTCAAAATTTATATATTGCTTTTGAATTGTCCATAGTTTTTATAACTATATACCTAAAATTAATAAGCGGCACATATGGGATATATTATTAATCACCATTTGCTTTGTGTTTTCATTTAAAATTCAAAATAAGTTCCATATCTGATTGTTGAGCCTAATTTTTTGGTTTTCTTTCTTTATAAATTAATTTCCCATTTTTCGATAAATATTAAACCCAAACTCATTTAATATTAATCCTTAACTAAAGAAATTAGGAAAAGAAAAATCGTAATCAATTGGGCGGATTGACTATGATTTGACTACTGGTCTTCGATTTTAATTTAAATAAAAAAAATTAGAGATTTCCAAATTCGGAGATTAACCCATTAAACCCTAATAGGTATCACTATTTATTTATCGAAATTAGGATTATTCTTGTAATTATCTTTTTTTTTTTAACATTTTTAAGAAAAGAAAAAAACAAATAATAAAATAAAATAAAACCAAAAATTAAAAAGAAAAACCTAAGTTTCTACATATTTTATTGTTGCCTCAAAGGTACCTACGTATCCTTTAACCGGGATCAAATGATAGTTGTTTTTTCCAAAAATCTTTAGTGCGTTGGCTCATTTTAATTTTGAAAATTGACTGAATTTACATTTTAATTAATTCAGTTTATTTTTTTAAAAAAAAATCTAAAGGGTCTTAACTCATAAGTGTTGTTGTTTTATTAAAAATTCTCTAAAACTCCTTTTTTTTTTAAAAAAAAGGGTCTTTTATTAATTTTCATTTTAAAAAAAGTAATACCTTTCCATGTGTAGAATCCTTAAAAAACTTAATCCTAAAAAAAAAAAATCTTAATCCTAATAATCTGTAAACTAATATGTATATATAGGTATATATCTATATTACTACTCTTAAATAAACATTTACTTAAATCAATACTTAATTTATTAGAAAACTAATGCTAAAGGAACACCTAAGTTAATATATCTATCTATATCTCTACTTATTAAACAATCACCTACCTAATTAAAATTATATCATATAATATACATGATATCTACTAAAATAATAATAATGTTCTAATGTAGAGAATTCTAAAAAAACTTAATGTTAAAAACAACTAAACTAATATATATATGTATGACATATGTTATAAACTTAATCGACTAACTAACAAAATAACAATATACTAATAATAATAACTAAATAAAGAAGGAAAGAAAGAATCAAACCTGAATTTCTTGTTTGCGTCTACTGTGCGGTGAAGAGCTGCTCATTGGAGAGGAATCATTTTAATTTCTCATAGGGAAACCAAAACCAAGGCCAACAAAAGACTGATTTTGGTCCACTTAGATTTCAAAAACCATTACCATCTCCCCTTCCTCATGAGAAGAAGTCCAGTTTAGAAAACTTCTTACGAAATATATTCAAGGCAATGAGGCTCAACTATCTAACATTGAATCATCGTTGAGAAATCTAAAGGCTTCCAATCACAATCTTGAGAAGTAAATTGGTCAACTTGCAAAAATGATTTTTGAAAGGCAACAAGGGATAATTTCAGGGAATACCGAGGTCAATTACAAGAAACATATTAATGCAATGATCTTAAGAAGTGGTAGAAAACTGCAAGTGGAAGAAAACTGCAAGTGGAGAAGAAGGATAGTAGGGAAGTAGTCGAGAAAGAAGTAGTTGAGAAAGAAGTAGAAGTCAATTGTAAGGAAGATGTAAAGCCACTGTAAGGGCTGTTTTTTATGTTAGTGAATATAAGTTGATATTAAGGGCCGGGATGATAAAATAGTTTTTAAAACTTCAAAGGCAACGAATAAATTTCTTGACTCAAAGGACACATGTCACAATATTAATGCCACTAATGTCGTTATATCTACATGTGTGTAGGAAATGCTTTCCAAAGCTTCCTCAAGCTATTACTTGCAAAAGGGAGATGAAAATCTGGTGACTAACCCTAATCGTGCAGAAGTGATAGCTTAAATAGAAGCTCATGAATCTATTGTGGATAAGAAAGAGGTTGATCCACTCTACAAGCCAAAGGATCTTAGGTTAAGATCCTTTAAAGAAATGCCACTAATGTTGGAACCAAAACAGTCAATAAATCATTTGGAATATGTCTTTGTGGTGAAAAGTTCAAAACTTTCAATGACAACTACATCTAAGCTAAAAGTGGACAAAATGAAGAAATTTAGGCTACATGAATTTGATAAGTAGCATGATAAGGAGAGAAACAATGAAAGTCATGCACCAATGAAATGGAATTGGTAAGGTTGATGGACTAAAGGTAAATTTACACTTATATGGAGAGTTCGAAAGCGAAATACAGGAGGAGTCCTATCTTCACCTGGATGAAGAATCATGAAGAAGAAGACGTATCCTGTCAAGCTGTCAACATTAACTATAGCGCTTCTTGGGAGTCAACCTATGTCTAACTTTGCTCACTTTAGTTCTTTTAGTTTATTCCATTTTATTTTTCTTTTATCTAACTTTGCTTTGCTTCTTTTATTTGTTTCAATTTTAGTCATAGGCTTTTCTTTTAGTTTAAAATTTTTTTTCTTTAGTTTTCTTTGTCTTATTTTTCTAGTTTAAGTACTTTTATTTCTTTAAGTTTCTTTGATTTTTAAATTCATGATTTTAGGCTAGGTAAAAAAAAAAAAAAGACGGAAAGTTACACAATCATAAAACACGGTTATTTCCTAACCTGTATTCACCCAGCACCTACACGATGTATCCACGTACTGCACAACACTTTTAAAATACAAACACACACTCATAAACACTTACGGGCATAAACATGAAATCACTCTTTTTTCCATCTTCTTCTCACATTCCACTTTTCATTAACTAACTTTTTCATCAAATCCAACACAATCCAAGTGACCATGGCAAATCGTGAAACGTAGATCGTTCGAAGAATATCCAAATCTATTACATCATCTTCTACTCATGAGGGCACTATTGTCGAGCTACTAGCCACCCTTTTTCTACTAGAGTATCTTATGCTTCAAGGTAAGGAAGTATTAGTTTCTTTTTCAATACATGCATTTCCTTTTTCCTTATGATATATTTTTTTAATTGTTTCATATCTTTCTATTATGCTTTCTTAGTGATACATTGAGGATAATGTACGTTATTAAGTATAGGGAAAAGAAATATATAAATTTTTTACTATTTAAGAAATCAATTATTCACATTTGACTCAATTAATTTTTAATTTAACTTGCAATAGGTGATTAATAAGTGTTGGAATTTGAAGTGTTGGGCCAAATCAACTATTTCATCTTGATCATTGTTGATCTTATTATACTTTACTAGAATTAATTAGTTGAATCTTTGGACGGTAAAGTTACGAGTTATTTAGCTCAAGACTCAAAGACTTGAGATTGGAACAACATTACTAGTTAAGAGTTAGTCATAGTTATTTTTAAATTTACTTTAATGTATACATTTCCCTTAGAAATTTTTACAGCCCTATAATTCTTAGCAAGCAAACAAATGAAATTCTTTTTTTGAGAAACCCCTGAAAAATTGCAATGATTAAAGGTAAAAAGTAATAACAAGTGTATGAATAAAAAAAATGATAAGGATTCGTCTTGGTCCATTAAAAGAGCAAGATTGAGTCTCAATGCCAATATCAATAAAAAAAAATTGGTATGGATCGACCTTAGTTTGTCAGAAGAGCAAGGTTCTATCTCGCTACCAATATGAGGGATAAGTTGGTATGAATCGGTTTTGGTTTATTAGAAGAGCGAGAATCTTTCCTTCTACCAACATAATTGTCCATTAAAGGTAATTGTGCTTAAATAAAGTAAATTTAAAAACTTCCCAACAAAAGCATGAACTAGGGGGATGATCAAAGGATGAATGGATATAAAATGTGTTTATTTTGGATTATGGTGTTTAGCGAGATTGAGGAGAGAATTGTATACATTTTAGTTGAATGGACAAAATTTTTATGACTCTTTCCCAACAAGCGAGATGTTAAATCTAATTTCGAGTTTAAGAATCCTTAATTAAATAACTCAAGTAAACTTGACTTCTATAAATTAACTAGTGAACTCTAGTATTAAGTATTGTTGGAGCATTCGAATATGGTCAGGTGAAATTATAACATTGTTAAGAGTGAAATTGATTGACTTTATTTTTGCAAGTTAATTGAAAATCATTTTCTTATTTTTCTTCGGGTTAAATGTATTCATTCACCAATTTCCTAAATAGTGATAAATTTTATTTAGAGTTTTTTATCTAAAATTTTGTTTTGATTTATTTGCTTAAGGAAAAGCAAATGCTTAAGTGTGGGGAAGTTTGATAGCTCTTATTTTAAATACATTTCACATGGTGATTTTATAATATTTTCCTTACATCTTTTTTTTTTTAAAAGAAATTGATACTTAATTGAGCAAAATTTTGATTTCAAGGTTTGAACATATTCTCGGATTGAAAACAAAGAAAATGAATGAAGTTTCGCTTAATTTGGAATTCAAATAAATGAGTTATGAAGTTACATAAACTATAAGAGAAAACGGCAAATTTTGGTCAAAAAGTTATACAGTCTGAAACACAATTGTGTCCCCAGGCTATATATCCATGCAGGATAATTTTTGTACCAAGTTCGATAAGTTACACAACTTGGGGACACAACTGTATCCTAGGTTGTGTTTGGTGACAAAAAAAGAAACTTTATAATATATTATATAAGGACTTGTGAGGGTTTGGCACATAACTTTTGACATTCAAAAAAGAAGAGACTTAAAGAGAAGGAGGAGCAAAAGGCAAAAGCAAATACCCAACTTCAAGATTAAAAAGATTTCTCATTAATAAAAGGGGTTTTTCATGTTTTGTTTCTTAATTTTGTTGCAATTTGTTTTTAATTTCATTATGATAACTTAAGATTCTAGTATTTAGAATTGTGAAACCTAAGGTTTCATGTGACTATTAGATTTATTGATAATTTTCAATAAAGTTTCTATCTTTCTTGATTCAATTATGTGTTTTAATTATTAATTGATATTTCTAGGGTATCAATCTATGATATTATGCATGATAATTGAGAAATTAAATGTGTAATGAGATCTTGATATAACTGAAAAGAATTGCATGTGTACTTAAAAATAAAATACATGATTCTTTCGGAAAGTTGTTTTTTTGTGTGAGAATTCATTATACATTAATGCGATTCTAAATTGTATTACTAAGTGAAGATATTTCAGTAAATAATTTAGGATTAGGGTTAATATGCTTGAAAAATGTGTTAACTTTAGTTGTGAATTCCTCCGGTAAAAAATAACAGAGATGGAATTGGATTATTTTTAGCGGTCACATATTAAACATTAAGGGAAACAATTCCTAAATACATTATTTGCCTTCTTGTAGTCATTCTTAATTTTATCGCTTCCTAAATTGCTTACTCAAGTCTCATAATTTGATTAGTTTGTTAATTGAAGTATTTTAATTCATTCAACCCATCACAATTTTCTAGTTAGATAATAGAGTTAAGGTTAGTATTAGTATTCGAGGTTTTTAAGAGATTGACTTGGACTCACATCCATTATATTAAAACTAATAGGCGTACTTGCCTTATATCAAAACTGCTGGCATTAAATGAAGAGCTGTAGCAGTGAGCTAATCAATAGGCGTGTTCAGTGAGCGGTAGCTGCTATATTGATGAAGCTTGGTCGCTACTATGGGAGTACTCAACTGAACAGCGAACGTGCAACGCTAAATGGAGTTGCATCTAACGTTGGTCCACATCTGATTTAGCTATACGGGGAAGGACAGTGGTTCAATGTTGTTGGTCTGAACGTGATCCTGTCATTCGGTGAAGTTGTCGTACTGCTGTCAGTCATAGGCGTGGCTGAAGACAATGGGCCCGATTGATTCACCGTGTTCGTGGAAAGTACGGTGAGAGTGTGTTGGTTGCCTGTATGTCGTGTGTGAGCTTGATCTGTTCGCGTGGATCGTGGTGATCAGCAATGGCAAAGCACCATAGTATCGTGGTCTGCGTAAAATGTAGCAACGACTGTCAGTCGTGATCAAAATGTGTTGCTGTAGGCTGTCATGGCATCGGTAAAGAGGAGAGCATGTGTAGGGACGATGATGTAGAGTGTTGGGTACTACTGTTTCTTGGTGCAGTTGTTGGTTGTGTCGAGTTATCATGGTTGCAATTTAGGTCGTGGATGTAAAGACGGTGTCACTAATTGTAAATGGAGGTCTGGAATCGTGCTTAGTCGCTGGAGTTCAAGGCATGGCTGTGATTGCATATTGTGTGGACTGTTGTGTTGACGGTCGAAGACTGGGGTTTGATTTGAGAACGACAGGAGCAAGTTGGACAGGAGGGAATCTGAAAGTTAACTGCAACTTTTTTCCTTTTCAATCGTGTGTGTGTATAAAAAAAATTATTCCCTCAACTTATTTGGCACATTTTGTATTTATAAACTCCAAAACAAATCATATTGAATCAAATATCTTATATTGATTCTGATTTGATAAAAATTAGATTTAAATCGTTTATATCAATTTGAATCCAATTTAAATAAAATCAAATTAGGTTCAAATTATTTGTAAACGATTCAAATGCGATCGGATTAGATTTTAAAAAACTTGGTTAGAGGAGAATCTTGTGCGCTTAATAAAAAAATAGAAAAATAAAAACACATAAATACCTAGTAAGACGAACTTATGATCTCAAGTTAACTCCATTTCAATATTCTAATACTTATTCGTCAAATCATTGGCCTGTACTTTAATTTTTAGTACAATTGAATTATATTTAAAATATGCGACTTTCTAAAATAATTATCTAAATTAAGCTAAAACTAAAATTATTGACCCTAAAATAATTTACTTCCTAAAAAATCTAAAAACCTTTATAATTTTTTTTTTCATTTTTTTGTATTTTTATCATTTTTCAATTTTATTATCGTTATTTTTTATTACTTTTGAGTTAGGACCCTATTTTAAAAACTAAAACTATAATTAGTGGGAAACACAAATCAAGTGTGTACACTAATTTAACTATATAGGCATCATATGTAACGTGTTATCGCAATCAAATAAAAATGAGTAAATTAGTTGGAAATGTTTCCGGGTTAAATCATTTTGATGCCTGCTATGTTGTAGATAGTCATTGGAAGTTATCCTGTCTATAGTGAAAAACTATGAAATATTTTCTTTGAAATATCAAAGATAAAAGAAATAGTGGAATTACTTGTGGAACGAAAATAAAATAGTGGAAATTGTAAAATTTGTATATGGTTATGTTCCTATGGGGTTGCATGTTTTGATGGTTAGGTTGAAGATTATGAAGTAAGTTGTATAATTGAAAGATAGAAGAAGTTTGGATGAAGAAATATTTCTAGATTGTTTTCAAAAGGAAATTAGATTTTTAATTGACTAGAAAGGGCTTTAGGATTGGCAGTCGATTAGCCACTTAGGACATAATGTTCAACCTCTAAACCCATCAACAAGGCTAATCGACTAGCTAAATAATACGGTTAACCAAGTTTCTCCATCTTTCTATTAATTGACCTGCCTTCTTATGCTAGTTAATTGATCCCTCTGAATACCTACCAATCAACCATATTTACTTATAGGTTAACATGACTAAACTTAAGGACTCCTTCACATAATTAGTTCCTAAATAATTTATTTAGGTGTGAAATCAAGATAGATGCTAGAATATTAGAGTCTTCGTTAAAATAAGCACTTGACTATGATTTCTTTTATTTTGTTTAAGTACTAAAATATTTCTTTAAACTTTGAGAAATTGACGATTGCTATTGAGATATGTAGTTTCTATGCTTGTTTGCTTGTGTCTGTAGAATCAAATTTTAAAATTCACGAAACTTAATGAAGCCATATAGTTGAGTACTAAGAGTACTAAAAGTATTAGCATAGTATAATTGGAGACTGCAAACTAGTAGCTATATCATTTCATGGGTGTAGTTAGACCCCGTAATGCAATGGTAGTTTAAGCATTGAACCATCACATGCATGTAGATGGGTTGGAGTCTAACTAACTATTTAGTCCTTCGGAAGGAAGTGACAATTAGGTTGCACTAGTGGAACAAGATGCTTTTACAAACAGTTATCTTAATCAACTTATACTGATAGTTGATACTAGTAGTCAATTGAGATGATATGACTTTAAGGGTCATATATTTATCTATTTATTATATTGTGTGTTAGAGAGTTTGAAATACCTCAAATCTTATTGCACTAGTTACATGAGTGTATTTGTCATGCTATGTTTGTCATGCTTCCATTGACTATCATAGTGAACTTTGGCTCTTTTAGTTGTAGAATATTTATTTTTTTAGTATTCTAAAAAAGGAGTATGTGCACTTTTCTTTTCTTTTCTTTTTTTTTTTAACCAAATGTGAAAATGAGCTTAATGATAGTACAAGGTTTACTTCATAGGTTGCTTTAGCATATAATTATATAATTGAATGTCTTAATGGACTACAACTATTTAGTAATTTTTATACACGGAAAATAAATTTGAGAGGACTAGAAAATCTTATGTGATAATGGCACTTTGTGGGTCTAATAGGAAGCCATCTAGATTCTTGTTTCAGGTGTGAAACCGAAATAAAATTACTATTATATAAGTTGGCGACTGCAGTAGTTGCCTATGCTGCTATTAAGATTTTTGTTTTTCCTTTTTTTTTTTCTTTCCTATGGTGTTTGAAGTCATCTAAATAAACCCAATTTTAGATAATATAATCAATATTTGTAGTGGTTAAATTATTTCGAGGTAATAAGAGAGATTTAGTAAAAACGTTTAAGTAGTAGAAATAGAGTATAGTATATAAATAAAAATTATTGTGTTGGAGGAAATTTCTATAAGCTCTTATTAATTTTATAGTTTTTTCCTATTTTTTTTTAACATTAGGGAAATTATATTTAATGTCAGATTCTGGGAAGTTAAGACAGGTTTCAAATCCTTATGCCAATTTGTCCTTTCTTACCTGAATGAACCCAAGGATTGTTGTTCTGAGTAGGCAATGCTGGAATCACCCGTATCTTCCAGCATGTTGAATTTGACACCGCTGTTTAAAAGGTTTACCATATGCATATGATAAAAAATAATAAATATTGTAACTGCCGTTTTCATATATTATCCACACTGTTACCATTTCCTAGTTGATATTTTTATGCACGCATCTTTCATTATTCTTTTTTCAAAATGCCAACGTAGCCGGTTCACGTAACTTTGTCGGAAATTTATTTTATTAAAATATACCTGTCATGTAGATATCTACGTATAGACTTGATTGATTGACCTCCTTGACCTATGCAAAAGTGTAGTGGAAAATTGTGGAAAATTCTAGCAAGACTTACTTTTGGTGATGTGCGTATTAATCAAAGGAAGACCAGGGCCCGGGAAAGGATGTATTAACACGATATAATAAGAGTAGGCCCTATTATATAAATGATTTATTTATATCCTAACTGATTTTATATTATAAGGCATGTTTCTAGATTTTTTTAATCCTACTCTTTTAAGATAAGCAGTTTGTTCGGTACCGGTTGGTTTTCCTTACTAAATCAAATGTAATATAATGATTTGATTTTTTTTTTAAATCGAACTTAATTATATGATTCCATATAGGTCACGTATATAGGACCAACTAAGGATAGTAAACAGTTACCTAGGCTTGAACATCGAAACTCCTTTATTAGGGTTGGTTTTAATTGAATTATAATTCAATTAAGAAAATGAATGGAAATTATTGGATACAAGGATTTAGGCAATCCTAAGAGAAGACTAGTTTTTCCCAAAACACTTTTATTTTTAATAATATGCTTTCTTTGCTATTAAACTTTCATATGTTTTCTGTTAATTTTTTATATATTTGTCACGCGTAACAATACTTAGTAAAGAATTACACAAAATTTTTAATAAACCTAATTTAATTGGATAATGATAAGAGGTTCTTTATAGCAAACAACAATGAGTAAAGAGAAGTAGAACTGCTCATTCAAAAATAATACAAAGAAGAAAAAAAAGACATAAAAAACAAGGAAAGGAAAATTTTCATATGTAAAATTTCAAATGGAACTCACTTAACTTAATATTAGTAATTGACCCAAAAATAAGATAAAAAAAAGATACAAAAAATTTAATAAAATTCATGAAGATTAACAGAAAAAAAAAAGAAAAAACAAAAAAGTACAAACTAATTATGGAATTTTTTTACTTAACCAACTGGTTCGATTTGGGGTTTAGTTTTGTTCCATTCACTTTCCTAAACCAAACTACGAATTATTTATACATGTTATGAAACCAAATTTCAAGCTAAACCTCTTGCAAAAAAACCAATTTTCCAGTCTAGTTCATTCGGTTCATGGTTCGATTTGCAGTTCACGGTTTTTTAGCTTAACCCTTATACGGACTCTTACTACCTTATACTCACTTAGAATCTTTTAAGGTATAAAGGGTATAGGGTTTTAGGGTATTTTACATCTAGCATCTAAAATATTATTAAATAATACTAATAAATGAATTATAAAGGATAATATTATATTTTTAGCTAATAAATGTTTTTGTAAAGGAAAAAAAGCCTAAGCCCAAAACTTAATAACTCTAAACAACTATCAAATTACATTTTCCATTATTTTCCTTATTCTTTCCAATTTTCCACTCCAACTTTATGCTTTCTATTCTCTCTTTGATTTTTCTAATATGCTAAGTAGTAAAATCACATAAGTTTCAAATAATAAAGGTAGGGAAAAAAATTTAATTTTTCTTTTTATTTTTCAAATTTTGCTATATGTTCCATAAGTTTTGCATATGAAAACTTATAATATAATTTATAGCTTATCTATTTTAATTTCACATAACTTCGAAATTTAAAAACAAAAAAAGTTTATAGATCCCACAAAGTCTAGGGTAATTCTAAGGTGTTACTAAGTAGTATATAGCTCTAAAATTTTGAAAAATGTAAGATCTTGTATCGTGCTCACCTTAGATCTACTGATCACCCTTAAAAGATATGATAATAAGAATTGGTAGCTTTTAAATAAAATGCTACCAATATTACTATAAATCTTTATATTACTGCCAATCACAGAGTATATATACATACATATGTGTGAATAATACTTATTTAATCTTTTCTCAAATAAGCAAATAGAAAACATGAATTTTATAGATAAGATTCAACTAACTATTGCTAAAAGACAAATATATTTCTCCACCATAATAAAGAGTTAAAAACAATGAATCAAAAGTTCCTATTAAATTACATAAAGAAAAGTACCAAAAAGTCTCTAATATTTATCTATATATACAAATTAGTCCTTAATCTTTTATTCAATCTATTTTTAATGTTTTAATAAATTTAAAAAAAAATCCCTCCATTAGTTTTTCTGTTATGTATGGACATATTAAGGACTAATATGGACTAAATGAAAATGTTAAGGACTTATTCGTATATATAAATAAATGTTAACGACTTTTTTGTACTTACGTAGACCAATTATATGTTGATACGTATCCACAATAACGAAAAATTTAATAGAATTTAAAGAAAAAACTTATTTGATATAACTTGAAAAGATTGAGGATTAAAATAGATTAAATAAAAGGTTAATGACTAATTCATAAAAATATGAAACGTTAAGAACCTTTTTATACCTTTACTAATCACATATGAGTTTGCCTATGTCAACTTCATTTAAAAACTTAATTACCAAAACATTTTCAATTATTTATGGTTTTAAACTAAATCATTTTAAAACTAGTTTAGTTAGATTTAGTTCGGTTTAAATCACTTGTTAAAGTACCATTTTGTTTTTTGATATTATTAATAGATATCGAATTTTTGAACTAGTATTAATGTCTAAATTAAGGTCTATTATGCAAAAATAAAATATATTTTAGAGTTCTAAAAAGTCACATAGTTGTTTTCAACTATAAGCATGGTTGTTTTAACAAATTTATAAAAAAGTCCTTCCAATAATTTTTCCGTTATATATGAACACGTTAAGAACTGAAATAAACTAAATAAAAATATTGAGGATTGATTCATATATACAGATAAACATTAATAATATTTGTATACTTAAGTAGATCAATTATATATCGATACGTCTCAATAATAACAGATAATTTAATATAGTTTAACGAAAAGATTTATTTGATGCGACTTAAAAAAGTTGATGAATAAAATAAAGGAAATAAAAAATTAATGACTAATTCATAAAATCTTGAAACATTTGGACTTTTTTACAATTTTCTTAATATACATGAGTTTGCCCGTGTCAACTCTGTCTAAGAGGTGTTAACCCCATGAGAAGCACCTTCTATATCTTTCTCTTCAATTTCCTCAACACCTATATATATATATATATATATATATATATGCATATACGTAAAACAATACAACATATCAATCCTCTTTTAACGACAATTAGTATCTCTGCTCATTTTCTTCAAATTCAAACTCATTCACCTATACAAAATGGGCGGATTGTCATAACTCAAAGTGATATCAACTGAGGATTTAAGGATTAAGAAAAAAATCCATAATGAACAACCTTTTCGTTATCATCAGAACGGTTTGTAACCGCGATTTCACGTCGAAAGAACTGGAGACGGGGCCTAAAACAGGTTTTGATGACGGCAAACACGATAACGTACTTGAAATGGACTTGCCAATGCAAGTAGGCTTTCTTTCGATGGAAGTTTACTATTACAAGAGAAAGAAGTACGATGGTAGTGAATTTATTGGCTGTGCAAGAATAACAGTTTCGGATTTTCTAAGTAGCTATATGCCTGAAAATCATGTACATTTTCTGAGTTATAGGCTAAAAAGGATGCGGACGGTATCCGTAATGGTGTTATTAACCTTTTGGTTAAAGTGACATCGTCGGGATATGTTCCGAAGACGGTGTCGTTGCCGATGCCGGAGCTGGGACATCCGGTTCATGAAGGCAAGATGACTCCGGGGATGGTAACCGGAGTTCTTGTTAACTGGAGTTTGCAACCATGTAGATGTCAAACGACATTACGAAGAGAGAAAATTTTCTGGCAAGTCACGTGAATTGTCCAGTGCTAAACGGAACAATTCTTCCTGGTAGTTAGTTTTATGGGTGATGATATTAAATTTTCGTATGTTCATTTTCCGGTTACTAGGAGGCTAAAAATAATGGCACGTTTGATAATGTAGGAGAGTGGTTTATGTATTACCATTTGCAAGGTGGTGAAGGAATTTGTCTTTACTTTATCTCATCATCTGTATATTCGTTTAAAGTTAAGGAAAGAAATAGTCAGAGAGAAGCATAAAGAATGAGAAAGGAATGAATGAGATGCAGTACAATGGAAGCAAAAAAGAATTATTAAAATATAAAAGATTATGGAAAGTATGGAAATCAATAAAAAAATTATCTCAAATAAAATTTATTATGAAAAAAAATAAAACTTGAAAAGAAATATTTAGCAATCTTATACTACTAGATTAAGATAATGTTCTTACATTACTAGTGAATTGTATAACCTTATATCATATGATGAGATTTTGATGTCTTTACACCCTTAATGAATGAGAAAAAGGTATTAGATCAATTCAAAAAAATAATTTTATTTAATATCTAATCACTCCATTTAATTAATTATAAGCTTTCCCTATTTATAGTAATAATATCAACTAATAATTTAAGAAACTAAATCTTAATAAATCTAGAAAATAAAAAATTTTATATCTTAAACAAAAATATACCTATCTAGCCAAATTCTAAAATAAAATATATTAATAATATGATATCTATTTTTTTTTTTATCTACATCGGTATGTTTTGTTAAATGAATGATTTTAATAATACCTGCTATCTTATTGAATCATGCATGCTGAGGATAGGGCTAACCGACTTCCTCGCAATTATTTCCTATGAAGTACCTGTTAGATCAGGATGAACCACGTAGCTTTATAAAAATTTATTGAGTATAATGAATTAGGTGTATATACATGTAATATGTATCAATTAAATTTAAATACATGACAATGGTAATTTATAATTTTTATACAAATTATAACCCACATGTACAATATCATTTATTTAGATTTTATATATTCGTCAAATCTTTTTTTGATCTATTGACAGCATGGCACGTAATACAACATGAGAAAATAAACAATTTCATCAAAAGTTTAGGGTCCATATCACTTATCAATACAGGAAACATGATATACGAAAAGGACTTCCCCTCAAAATATTCATGATATTTAGCATCGTCGGCATACACAGAAAAATCCATCCAATTTATTGTGAAGGAAGAGATAACAGCTCACTTTATTGATTGGGACTATGTCAGAGTTTAAACCACTTAGCGCCATATAAGGAGAAACGGTAAAATGCAGTTACTTAGCGATGATGTTCAAATGTCGATGACCTTGTTGATTCATAAAACCACAACTGAGAGAGCAAAAGGAGGGAAAGATAGAAAAGGAAAGTGAAGAGCGTTCCTTTAACTGCCTTTTTGAAAAGAGGAGCGAACAAACAGGATGGGACATTTAAGTAAGGTCTAATTTTGCAATAAATAAAGAGTTCATTAATTTTAACTGAAAGAAAGTAAAGGGGGTGAATTGCCGAAATTTAATTTAAAATTATTTTTGGGTTCATTTCATCCTCGAAGTTTGCTCGTGGCATGAGGATTGAAATTTTAATCCTTCTTGTTGCAATGTCTCCAAGCATGAAAATTTCTAGAATCGTACCCAGATCTATTCTAACCATATCATCATCTTCACTAACATTATGTTTGGAAAGGTAAAAAGGGAAAGAAAAGAATGAGAAAAGGATGAAAGTTTTAACTTTAGATTCTTCCCTTTTATTTTCTTTTTGCAATTTCTTTCTTCTCTGATTCTTTCTTTCTTTTTATTTTTTTTAGAATGGTGTAAAAATCAAGGTTAATTATATAAAATATAAGATATAGAATAACTTATACTATTCAAAATGCTGATGTCAGCAAAAATTTAATGAAAAATTAACAAAGCAAATGGAGGGCCTCGTTCTGACTATTTAAAACATTTTGTGGACTTGAATAGAAAAGTAAGGTTTAGGATTCGAAGTTTTTGAAATCCAACTAAGTTGAAGAGAGGATAACAATCTCAATAATAAGCCTTTAACAGAAATGATTACGGTCAACTAGATTCTATAGAAACCTATTTCATTGATAAAAATAAACATAAAAGGTAAACTCTACAAAGCAAATAAAATAGTTCCTTTCTTTATTAAATCATATACAATTTACGTTTATTGATGTCTTTCCGATGATTAATATATTAGATTGTTTAATTTGGATATTACATAATAGCTTGATTTTACGTCAGCTAGTTTCTTATATAGATATCTAATTTTATTTTCAATATTCTTGAGTTCGACAATTCGTTAATCTCAAGTCAATAAATATTGATAGATTAAAAGTTCCCTTTTTGTGCGCATCACTTTGTTAGTACACCTCACATGCGTGACATTTTATTTCTAAGCCCCACAAAATTTTTCTTTTTTCTTTTTAATCAAAAGCTGAAAATCCGCTTAATTAATAATATTTGGATATTTATTCTTTTTATGGTGACATAGTCAAACAATTGAAAAATAAGATTTTGTTGTATAAATGCATGTTACTTTCTTCTTCTCCGACAAAACTGACTACTGGTTTCTTAGAAAAGTTTGTTCCATTGCATTTAACCAGCACTTGCATGAGCAAGTTCCATTGCCTTGCGACAACGCCTTAGAATACTTAATCATAATTTCGTGTTTTCAACGTCTACTTAATATTCACGTGAAATTATATGATAATTGCGGAGTAAGCCATCCACGAAGCTTGCCGTATTATTGTTTTTTTCAAAATTTGTGTAATTGAGCAGCAATTATTTCCGTTGTTCACGCCACCGCATCGGTAGATATAGATTGAATGATGAGTTTATTATGATTTAACTAATTTGTCAAAATAAAAAATGATATGAAAAAAAAAAAGATTTATAATATTAATTTGTCACATAAATAAATTAATGAGTAACATATTAATATTTATAAAATCTTAATACATATTTGTGAAGGAAGGAACATACTAAATATTTTTCTGGTAGAGAACGCACGCTAATTGAATTACCGACCTACGTGAAAGCGGGTTCCTACTATTCTTCTCTTGTTCTTTTCCCGAGACTCTTCTTTTCTTGTTCTTTTACCCACACAAAACATGAGACGATCTCGTCGGAAAATGTTACAATTGGGGCCCTAAATTTATGCGAGGCTTTCTTAACATGAGCTGCCACGTTTTGTACTTTTTAATTATTTTGCATGTTTTCCGTTGTAGGAGCAAATATTTAATTTTTTTTTTTTTTTTCGCTGTCTATCGTGGAGAGCGGAGAAGTTTGTTTTGTACTTTGTTGATGTCAATCCCATGTGGTCGGTAATTTTTATGTATGCTCCCCGAATCAGTGTTTCTTTAACAATGTGCACTTCTAAATGTATACATTTTTTATGAAATCCGGCTAATACGCAAGTCAATCAAATAAACGTACATTTACATCTGAAAAGTCCTCATAAACGTTGGTTTACATCCAAAGTATAGTATATAATATGACAAATTTCCCGTAATATTCACCATTTGGATTATCTAAAGTGGATTTAAGAAATAAATTTCTTAAAATTACAAATTAGCAGTTATTATTATCTAAATTTTCTAAAAGTTTTGGTTCGAGGACTTGCTTTAAAGCAAAAGTTGTTAGCAAATAAAATCTTCCTTTCGGGTTTGTTATCAAGACAATAATAAAGCAAATCTCTCTCCCTGTTAATTGCTATTGGTAGTTCTTTCAAAGAAACAAGGCATCATCGAACACTAATACCATATCGGACCATCAATCCATGAAGATTAATATATTTATTTTGGACTATGATTTTTAGGGATGCAATAGGTGAGTCATTAAAAAGTACCTAATTCATTGAATCCGATAAAATCTCTATAAGGTATTACTTTGTATGGTGTAGAGTTAGGTTTTGGGATATAATTCAAAATGCTATAGGTTTTAGGGTTGGATTTTGATATTGTAAAAAAGTAAAATAAAATAAAAAACTGATGGAAAACTTGACCTAGTTTAAAAATATATATATATTAATAAAAATATTCACTCTTAATTTATATAAATGCATATCTTATATAAGTTTTAAATTATACAACATATTTAATTCTTAATTATTATTGTTATATAAGTTAATAAATATAATATTAATCATACTTAACTTCTTCCCTTCTATTCTCTCCTTAATCTCATATAAACCCTATGAAAACTTACCCTTACGAGGTTTTTTTAATCTTATAAAAACACATTCCTATAAGATAAATAACTTTATAAGGTTAGGTTTTAAGAATATGGGGTGAAACCCTATAGAGTTTTTATAGGGTTTTGGAAAATGCCAAACTCTATAGGGGTAGATTCGGGTTTCATAAAACTCACCCAGATTGCATTCCTAATTATTTTATTTTTTTTATCTTTTAGGTTAGATATAGTTTTATTATTATTATTAGTTTATTGGAGTTGATAAGATATGATTAGATATTTAGTTTATTAGATTTGATAACATATAATTAGATACTAGTTTCTTTTTTTTATTATTTTCTTAGATAGCTAGCTATTAGATTATGCTTTTATCATAGAGTTTATTTTTAACATTACTATCTACAGATAGTCTTTTCTTATTAAGGTTTTGGATATGATACATTATTGATTAAATGAAGTGTACTTTTTTTTTAAATGATTGGAGTAATTAAATCTTTTCACCAATAGTATAAGGATATCAATATTTTACTATGTGGTGTAAGACTATATGATTCATCAGTGATGTGATACCACTAATTTTTTCTTTATTTTTTAAGGTTGCATTTCTTAAATACTATGATAGTTGCTACAATCATAAATTTCTTTGTACGTTGGAAATTTCAAAATTGTATCAATTCTTTAGTCTAATACCTAAAGCATAATTAATGGTAAACTTGTTGAACTTTATATACTATTGATAGTTAGCCTTCGACCCAAGGCTCTAAAGGCCTAAGCTTACTAAAGGGCTTAGCTAGTATAGTACTAAAGCCTTCCTTACTTAGATAAAGAGTAACTTGACCCATGTCTAAGCCTTACCTACTTTACTCGGGTCTTGCCTTGAGCATTCTAAGAACCCTCTCTCGAAGAACCCTCATCCTCATTCTCTGACCATAGGGAAAGAGCTTGCCTCCATTGCTAAGCATGGTCTTTGGGGAGCTTGCCAGCTAATGCAACCAAGCTTTCCTTCCTTGCCTCTTCTCTTTTTCTCTCATCATTAAATGTTGAATGACTACATGATACATAACCTACAACCTAATTGCTAAGCTAAGGCAGCTACCCTCTACTAATGTGATAGGTCAGCTTCTACTAATTGATAAAAGGAGTGGAGGTCCTTTCTTGTACTGACAATGTTACGTCCTAAGATTTTGTGCCAACCAATCCCCTAGTGTCACGTGTTTAAGTAGGTCAAATCTCTTAACCTATAAATAAGAGTAAGGGCACTTGGTAATGGATCCTTGAGACACTCTTGGGAACTCTCTCATTTTCTTTCTCCCTCATCTATCGGAATTCTAATACTCTTCCCGTTAATTTGATCTTCAAAAGGCCCTTGGGCTTTTATAGGTTCACCACTGTACACAACGGTCAAACCATCAAGAGTTTACCAAGGAAATATACTCATGATACCTACTATTACCATTTGGCGCCCATTTGATGCTAAGTAGAGTAAGTGGGCAAGTGTTGATGGTTGGCCTTTGGTTCGGGGCTCTAGAGGCTGAAGTACAACAAAATGCTCGTTGATGTAGTACCAAAGCCTCCTTAGCTCGAATAGAGAACAATTCAACCGACGCCTAAGCCTTACTTACCTTATTTGAGTCTTGCCCTAAGTACTCTAGGAGCCTTCTCTCGAAGAACCTTCATCCTTGCTCTCTAACCATGAAGAGCTCGCTTCCCTTTTCGAGAATGATCTTTAAAGAGCTTTTGTTTGGGTGTATGAGCTACCTATATGTTAAGAGGAGAAAATTGCTCAGCAGCTTAGGTACTTGAAGTTTGGTGATCTCCTTGTCATGGTGTGATTTCTTTATCATATAATTACTAACTCTATCAGTATACGTACTAACACTTTATTTTTTTTCAAAAGAAGATTTGTGAGTAATCAACTCCATCCTCTATGGAAGACAAGTCAATGTCGGGATTATCATTCACTGTTGCATGATGTGAATACATGAACAAAAAGTTAGTTAACTAGGAAGTACAAGCTAGACAGTTTTTTTTTTTTATTGCCGTTAAGAAAGCCTTTAAGAGTGCCTTCATCCTCTTGTATAACTTCCAATCCTATTTTATCATCAAATGTAGGGTGATATTAGGATTGGTAATTATCATATAGTTATAGAATATCGACAAATTAACCTTCATCTCATATGCATGCGAAAGCATCTTGTAAGTTGAATTCTACCTCGTTATGTAGTCTAAATGTAAAAGTCGTTGATCCTCGATTTCCCTGTTGACTATGCAGATTTGTAAAAACTTTGTGAGCTTCTTCTTAGAAGCATGTATGGCATTTATTGCACACCAGATACGTGTTAAGTGAAGGTTCAAACCACAACCCTCAAGACTAACATTTAGTGCTAAGTTGAATACGTAGTAGACATATTGATGTCAAAGAAGTTGCCTTCACAAATCGGATTAAATGTACCCTTCAATTGTCGAATTAAAGCTGTATTATTGGAGATATTATTGAAATTGATGCTAAACTCTTTAGATATTGTATGATTGGGTCGTCTCGATGATGTTGTTGGCAATCGCTTGCCCTATGTGAGAATCTAGGAAAAAAAATGAATGCTATTATTCTTTCTTACACCAGCCACTTGTTGTCAATCTAGTACGCTGTAACGTACATATAACTATCATTGATGGTAGTGATTGGTGACTTCCAAATGTTAGACGTAAAGGAGATGCAACAGAAAGGCATGACAAAACCATAAAGGTTATGTGTTTGATGAAAAATAGAAAAATGTAATTTAAAATTATGAATGAAAGCGAGTGGATTACGTACTTGCTTGAAAGGCTTGATAGCTCTTCCGTTAAAGCCTATTGTATTTTGTCATAAACTACAATTGTATCCTTTTCTAAGGTTTGTCGATTCACGCGTTGGTATCGAGGTTGTAACTTTTCTTATACCCACCTTCTAAAGCGATGATGTCCTGCAGCATGGAACGATATACCAATAACAACTATCATTTGGATGAGCTCATCTTGTGCAACTTCATTATTTAAAAATGAAATCATAAAGGTTGTTGGAATCAAATGTTGACTAGTCCCATTTCCCATCGACGTTAACCAATGTCATACCTTTCTTCTCATGCATTTTTAGATGTTGTCTTTGGTAACCTGTATCAGACTTAGATTTTCCGAATAGAGTAATCTTATAGGTCACGTAGTAGGCAATTATACCATCTTCTTGTAATAGCATGTACTACTAGCATCTAGCAGTATGCTTTCTACATTTTCTTCTTCCGCCAGAGGATCAAGGTGTGAGCTGGGTGGAACCGACTTTCTTACAAGTGTCGGTGGATTGAGTTTATATTAGAGTTGTTCCCTGGCAAAAAGTGCAAATGAACAATTAGTTATCGATTCTTACTCCACTTATTTTAATGATAACCTTGAAGGAAATATTTATTATGCACTTGACTTTGACTGAAATTACTACTGGTCACGGAAGGTGGTTGTATACTATGTGTTTGACTCGCTTGTGAGCAATATGAACTGCATTAGAGTGACCCTTCGAGTGTATTGCACATATGTAGGTTGTTAACAGGAATTGCAGGTGCACTTTATGTTTGTAAGTTAATATCGTAACTACTAAACATAGGTATAGAAAACATAAGGTTCCCTACTTGATTCATCAAATCAGTAAATCCCGAATTGGGATGTGTAGGGTATGGCTACTCCCAATACGAATCATTAAAGATCCAATCCTCAAATTTGTTAGAGTTAGTATTGTTTGATTAGAGAGTCAAACGTAGAATTGGGAGAGTTAAAGAGTGTTTGGAGGAATTTAGATGTGATCAGAAAATATAATGTAAATGAAATGCATTTGGCACAGTTAACTCTATTTATAGACCTAGATTTAATGTAGGCATGTTTCAACCCAATGTACCCATGTCCAATAGTTGAGTAGGCCAATGTAGGCACATTGGGCCCAAACGTGCCTACATTGCCTCCTAGCTAACAAACTTCAGTTGGGTAGGAGTCAAAGTGGGCACATTTGAGACCAACGTGCCTATGTTGACCCAATGAGCATTTGTAAAAATTTGAATGTTGGGCCATTGGGGGCAAATAGGGGCACATTATGTACCCATGTTGACCTAGCGAGCATTTATAAAATTTTGAATGTTAGGCTAATGTGCCCATGTTGGGGAAAATGTGGGTACATTGACATGTAACGTTTAAATTTTTTTGATGATTAGGGGTCAACGTACCCATGTTTGGCTCTAATGTAAGCATGTTAGCCCTCAACGATCACATGTTCTCTTTATTCTATAAATATATGGCCACTCCTTCATTAACCCTTATAGCACAACCACTTCCTTCATATCGATTTCTCCTACCTTCTTATTCTCTCCTATATTACTCTAGTTTGCTTTTGAAACCTTTTTTCCCCCCAAAGAATCACTATGGGAGGCTTGTCATGGCACTGCACCACCTGATCTCAAACACAAACCAGGGGTAAGTGTCCCTAGGCTTACTCATCTACTCCACTACCTCCTCCAAGCAGTTAGATCGAAGCTTAATTCGAGCATCTTATTACCCACCAAATGCAGCATCATTTTATGGATGGATTCTATACTCGAATTGTTCTCCCCACTCGATCATGTAACTTTGAAGAGTTACACCAAATCTATGAATTTTGGGGTACTCTTGAAGCAGCGAGTTTTCTAGGATTGATGGAGTTAGAGAATGGGACATATATCAATTTGGTTTGTGTATTTTACTCTAACATAGTAACTAACCTAGGTGAAAGTAACCCTGAATAAGAATCAATTTGAGACCTAGAAGCGCTCCTCTAAGTTAACTAACCTAGGTGAAAGTATCTTTAAAGAACTAGCAACCTTGAAAGGGAAATCAATTTTAGAAAACCTAATCGTGCTCCTTTAAGCTAACTAAGTTAGGTTGGATTGTCTCTAGGAGACTAGTATTCCTAAATGGAAAATCAATTTTAAAAAACCTAGCCATGCTTATTTGAGTCAATTAATTTAGGTAGAAGCATCTATAGGGGATTAGCAACCTTAAATAAGAATCAA
Organism: Lumnitzera racemosa; assembly: GCA_024138005.1. Taxonomy (NCBI): domain Eukaryota; kingdom Viridiplantae; phylum Streptophyta; class Magnoliopsida; order Myrtales; family Combretaceae; genus Lumnitzera; species Lumnitzera racemosa. The sequence continues at coordinate 36,455,554 of JAMXBC010000005.1, forward strand.
ATTAGAAAGCCTAGTCATATTCCTTTAAGTTGACTAAACTAGCAACCTTGAATAAGAATCGATTTGAAACCTAAAAGTACTCCTCTAAGTTGACTAACCTAAGTGGGTGCATCTCCATAGGACTAACAACCCTAAATAGGAAATTGATTTTAGAAACCTGGTCATGAACCTCTAAGTTAACTAACCTAGGTGCAAGTGTCTTTAGGTGATTAGCAACTCTAAATGATAATTGATTTAGAAAACCTATCCATGCTTCTTTAAGCTGACTAACTTAAGTAAGAGCGTCTCTAGAGGATAAGTAACCCTATATGTTAATCGATTTAAAAGACTTGGCCATACTTTTTTGAGCAAACTAACCTAGGTGGAAGCTCCTTTAGGGGACTAGCAATCCTAAATGATAATCAATTTCAGTAAACCTGGTCATGCTCTTTTGAGTTGACTAACCTAAGCAGAAGCATTTTTAGTGGATTAATGACCCTAAAATGTGAAATTGATCTAAAACCTGATAGTGCTCCTTTGAGCTAACTAAATCTTGAAAGGCTGGTTGGTAATAAGGAAGTGCCCTATAGGCTAGCAAAGATGTTAAGAGAGATCGGTGAATAGGAAGCACTCTATAGGCTGGCTAAAACTTTAACAGCATGTTCACTTCATGGAATTGGGATTTCATTCCCTCCTTATTTCTTCTTACAATATTCACTTGATTTTTTATCACGAAATCGTAATTCTGTAAGAATCCTTATTACTTAAAAGTAATAGAGATTCCTTAATTTAACTAAGAAATCATAGTTCCTTACCACTACTACCACTGCCACTGTAGCTGTTGCTATTACTACCATCATCACTGCTTACCACCACTACCGCTACCACCACTACAGCTACTAATACTACCATCGTCGCCGCTACTACCACCGCCAATCATCGTAGCCACTACCACTGCCACCGCTACTATTACCATTACCACCACCATAGTTACTATCGTCACTATAACCATTGTATCTACCAATACTATTACTTTAGGATTAGTTGAAAAAGAAAATGGACTGAGAATAATTTAGTTATTAAAGTTATATTAGATGCCTATTCTTAAATTGCTTATAAATCTAACTAAACAAAGTGATATGTATTACACTTTTATTCCATTCTTTAAGGAATTCTAATTCCATTCTCTTTCATTCTATTCTATGAAGTGAACATGCCATAAGAGAAATTGGTAAAGGGAAGCACCCTATAGGCTTACTGAAACACTACAAAGAGATTGGTGATAGGAAGCACCCTATAGGCTTACTAAAACCCTAAGAGAAATGTAAGATAGCTTGGCACTCCTTGAGCTAGCTAAAACCCTAAAGAGAATGTAAGATGAAACAACACTTCTTAAGATGACTAGAACCCTAAAGAAAATGTGAGACAGGATAGTGCTCCTGAAACTAGCTAGAACCCTAGGAAAGATGTGAGACAGGATAATGCTTGATAAGGTGGCTAAAACCCTAAGAGAGAGTGTGAGAAGGGATAACACTCCTTGAGCTGGCTAAAATCTTAAAGAGAAATGAGATGGAACAATGCTCTTTGAGCTGGCTAAAACCTTAAAGAGAAATGACATGGAACAGCGCTCCTTGAGCTAGCTCGAACCCTAAAGAGAAATGAGATGAGACAATGCTCATTAACCTTGTTAGAACCATAAGATAGTAGCGCTTTGTCAGTTGGTTAGGACCCTTGGAGAAGTTGATGAAGGAAAGCGCCCTATGGGTTTGCTAAAACACTAAGAGAAATTGATGAAGAGAATCACTTTACGGGTTTGCTAAAACAAAAAGAGAAATTGATAAAGGGAAGCACCCTATGGGCTAGTTAAAACCCTAAGAGAAATTGAGGGATGTAACCTATTTGAAAAACTTTTGACTTGAAAAATATGCAAATGAGGTCTCTTGATTTGAAAAAGAGTTAGTAAACATAAAAAACTACATCAAGAAGAATAACTTGGATTATTATGGTCAACTTAAAAGGTGTAATCATATTGAAAAGGAAATAGGTGAGATGAATTAAAAGCTTAGCCACTTAGGCTTACATAGAATTTGAAAATGGATGGAAAAAACTTGTAATAAACCTTTACTTTCTCTTTCTCTCTTTTTTTTTCCCTTTCTTTTGTCTTTTTTTCATTTGTGTCTTTTTTTTTTCTTGAAAGTTTGCTAATGGGTCTAAATTCTTATTAAACAAGTAAATATTATAACCATCCCCTTCCTTAGTAACCATGTTAGGCATCTCATATTCTTCTTAGTCTTTAAAAATGTCTCTTGATCCTAATGCTGAGCTTCTTGGTAAGGCCTTATGATTTCAAATATTCATTTTCTAAGGAGAAGGTAACTCATGATTAGGTTAGTCTAAGAGGACTTCCTTGTAAACTTTCGATTTAGATTACACTTTTGATTACTATTTAAAAAATTATAGTTCAGTTTGTAAATGATACACCTTGATCAATCTGTTAGGTCTTTTTCAATTCAACATTGTTCTTTTAGACTTTTGGTTAAATGATTTCAAGAGAGATTAATGAGAAAGCCTATTTTGAATGATTTGTTCATTCAACTTGGGTGTATAAGTGAAGAACCTTCAACAAGAAACTAAAAGTGTGCTTGCCTTAGTTTCAAAAAACAATTTTTATTTAGGATAAATTATTCCTTATAATCAAAAGAACTTTTATTAAGTATAGGTAGTATTAAGGGTGGAAAGGCCTTAGGTTTGTATTGGATATGTAAGGTTTGTGTTTTTTAAGCGAAGCATGTGATCCAAGGCCTTACATCTTCTAGGCTTACTCTAACTAGGGCTTTTCTCTTATATACGAGCATAATTTTCAAGCCTTTCTCTCTTTTTTTTTCCTTTTCCTTTTCTTTTCATTTCCTTTTATTTACTTTGCCCCATTATTTCTTGTTCTTATTTCTTTTCTGTAGCCTCTATTATTGAGTCTTTGACTTTAAGAGATTCAAGGCCCTAAATCCATGGATTCTAAGTATATAGGCTTTTGTAAGGTATGTATAAGCTTAAGATGTTTGAAAAGGTGTTGGCTCTTCTTTATTTCGAAGAAAGATAACTTATCAGAAGTAAGTCACCTTTGAATTAATGTTATTGAAGCAAGCACAATCCAATTTTATCCTTCTCTCCTAATCAATGACTCTAACCTCCGAATTGCCCCATTATGAGGTGGTTCTTGATAAGGTTTATATTTGAGGATACTCTAAATTGGTTCAACAGGATTAACAAAAGATACTTGTGTTTGGGATTTGAAAATAAATGCCAAACTTAATTTTAATTTGCATATCAAATTCAACATGAACTTTCTTTAAGGAATGAGTCTAAAGTATCCTTACCATGATATCACTCAACTCTTATAGTGTTTAAGGGTTAAGGTTGGCTACCTTGACAGGTTAAGGGCCTTTGTTTATTAGTATCCCACAAGAATCTATAACCGTTAGCAACTTTTCTTTATTGTTATTATTATTATTTATTTTTACCCCTTGTTTTATGATAGAGAAAGATAGAGCTTTATTGTATAAAAATCGAGAAATCTAATTACAAATGGTGATTTTAGGGTTCTCTTTACAAGTCTATGTAATTTATTTACATTTCCTTAAGTGAGGGAGAACAATGGTTAGATGAATATTGTTGAAGGATTATTTACGAAATGGGAAAACTAAAGAATGAAGAATGGTGAGGTAAAGGGAACTTTATTATTATGAAAAAAAGGGAGCTTGATTATTATTATCAATTATTATCCAATGAAACTTGATATTTATTCAAAGATTTTTTTTTTCCCTACATCTAAAGTCCCTATTCTAGCTCTTATAGTTAGGTTGCAATTTTATCCAGCATCTCTAAAGCCTAGTCCATGGTCTTTTTAATCTCTTCAACTTAGGCCAACAAGACTCAATTAGCAGCTTCAGTATGTCTAGCTCTTTGCTTCTAATAAGTAGCTTTAGATTACAATAGTTGTTTACGGATTCTAGAGGCATCTGGTAGCCTATTGGCCCTCTGATTGTTCGCTTATTGATTCCTTACCATCATCTATAGGCCTAAACATTTTATGGACAAGAATTATTTATCAATGAAATAAAAGAATGTATGTGGAAATATGCATATGCTAGTTACATTGGGTTAATACATCATTCCTTAATTTACAACTCTATTATTGAAAAAAAAAAATGATTGCTTTCTAAAACACTCTAATATCAGTAGGATTGCAACTTTTAGGAGTAGTGTATTAACTTAAGGTTTAAGAGAAGTATAAGTAATTAGGGTTAGTTATAAAGGTCCTTAAGCTCTATAAACTTACACGTTTCTGAAGAAATAATTTATTGATCACATTGAAGTTTAAGTGGGGCAACCTAATCAGCTCCGAGCAATAGTTACCTCACAACACTCGAAACCTACACAATGCCCCCCTATCCTAAGGTCCTAAGATGGCCTAAGTCTGACCATACCTATCCTATATCCTTAATGCAATAATTCCCCCTAATATCCCGAGTATGCTGCAAGCAAAATGAATATAATAATTAAAACAAAGTATATTTACATGAAACAAATCATAACAATAAATAAATAACATCGGTATTTTGAAAAGAAAATTTAATTTCAAAAGGTTTTTAAGTGGCTAGCCCTCTATACTTCCCTGGTGGAGTTGCCAAGTTGTCAAGCTTAGCATTTTCTTGGCTTCTATTATTTTTTCTTAATCCAATTAATATTAAATCATAACCCATTTAATACTAATAATTGACTAAGAGTTAAGAAAAACTTGGTTTTTTAATTTTGAAAATTTTAAAGTCACTACCTAACTAAGTTTAAGAAAAAAAAAATGGGTTAGGTTAAATTAGTTGGGTAGATTGATTTAACCTAGCTAGTAGTCTACATAAAAAAAAAAAAAAGAAACCAATTTTTTAAGAACAGTTTTTAAAAACTAGATATTCTGAGTCTGAGAGTTAACCTATTAAATCCTAACGGGTACTACTTTCAACTTTCTGAAATTAAGTTCATTTTTCTAAAATACCACTTTCAACATGAAAGAATAATTACAAATTTACAAATAGATAAGACTAATTCTATTTACATATACAAAAAGAAGAACAAAAATAACGAATATAAATTATTTACAAGAGGGAAAATAAAAAATGTTTCCCTATTTTAAGTCACCTCATAAGTGTCTACGTATTCTTAGTAAGGATCAAACTTACCGTAGTTCATTTAAGAAAACTTTAATTTTGTTGATTGACTCTAAGATAATGATCAAATTTTAGTTTTTAACCATTTGATTTTATTTTGAGAAAAGGGTCCTAAATTGGTGTTTATTTTTTGGGAAATTCAAAGAGATGTAATATGATTGATTAAAACTTTTTTTTCCCTTTAGGAAATGATTTTTTCTATGTGTTAAGAACAAATTTCTTCATTTTAATTTTCTTTATTTTATTATTTTTTATTTATTTACCGAATAAAAAAATGCTTTCTTTGTTTTCATTTTTCTTCTCTTTTCTTTTTATTTTTCTTTCTTTTTTTTCTCTTTCCTTTTTTTTTTTATTATAATAGAATACAATCATAAAGGAGGGAAACAAAAAATATAACATATCAAAATAAATTATGAGGTGAAGGAAAAAAAAAAAGAATGTGGGGCTAAACTTAGCATTACACAAGGGTTGTTAGATAAGTTGGAGTGCAGGTCGAACTCGGGTCAAAGGCAAGTACGGTCATCATATGCCTTATACATGATCTGGAGAGAGAGAGAGAGAAAGATAGCACTAGCTTTGATGGGGGTGGTTTTAGCGTGATCTGACCATCAAAATAAGTGGGAAACAATGTTTTTCTGTGTAGTGGATTGAAAATAAGGGGCTAGGTAAAGCACCACTACATTTAGTGGCTCTTCGATGTTGGGTAGTTGGTGATGGTGGCATATGGTGTTGGTGGTAATTGTTGGAGGTGAGAATGATGATGGGTCCTAGGTTCTCAACTACCATGAACACGCCTATAGTGTGGGTTTGGTTTGAAATGGTGGCTAGGGTGGTGGTTTAAGGAGTATATCATAGTGGTTAAGGTTTAGGATACTAAGGTGGTAGAGCTTGCACTAGGGGCCATGGTTAGGGCTTTAAATGGTTTATTTAGAGAGCTTATCGCGTGGGGAACACTATTGTATAAGTAGATTAGCTCTAAATGCTTTGACGTCGAATGGTATTTTAGAGAGAGAGATTACTCGTAACTAGAGAGAGAAATGATTTGAGAGTATGTTTAAGTGCAGTTTGAGTGAATATCCCCTTTGAACAGCAACCTATAGGCCCTTTTATGCTATTTCATACTTAAATGGACATAGAAAGTTCAATATTGCCAATGAATTTGAAGATACTCGTAGATGGGTTTGATTTTGATATTGCTTGATTTTTGTTGAAACAATTAATCAAATGTATCCTTGAATATCTATTCTTATTTAAAACATCCATTATACTTTACGATTTTAATTAAATGATTCAAATCAAGTAGATTTACAATGGAGCAAAGTTCACATTCTTGATTTCTTCTAAATTTTTAATTAGCTTTTTGAGCTATTAAATGAATGGACCAAGACGAGACTTTATGTTCTATTCGAAGTAGGCTGTGTGAACTTTGTAATTACACTGTTAATTTAGTCAAATTACAAAGGAAAAGGCTTTAAAACAAGCTTGAAAGTAAGCTATCTAATAAGGAAATGACAAGAAAACTAGAGAAAGAATGAGAAAGAGATGGAAAAGATGCATGTTGGCAATGACAGGCCAATATGTAGCACTTATGAAAGGCAAAATGTGAAAAAAAGGAAAGGCACTTGAGCACTTATAGTGAGTATCATACCAAAGTCCTTCATGTTACTCTCTTTCCAAGTCCAAGTATAATACCATATAAGCTCTTAGCTTGTACCCCGCATTCTCTTAGAAACAATATTTACTTAAGCCCATCTACTTAAGCCTAAATAAAAGAAAATAACTTATCATCACTCGAATAAACTTAAAAAAAATTTTACTAAAATATTATTAGCATAAAAAAAAATAAAATAAACCTCCCCCTTTTTTTCCAATTTTTCTATTTTTTGTACTTTTTATTATTTATCTACTTTTTTTATTTCTTTTTTTTGTATTTTTTCTAAAATTTCTATTTTTTTTATTTTTTATAATTTTTATATTTTTCTAAACTAGGAACCTTTTTCCTTATTCTAAAAAATAAGCTATAAAATTATGGAGGGTAAAAATGGAGTGTTTATAATAACAATATCAAACAAACTAAACTGACCATGGAAAAAAGTTTCTATCCTCAAGCTTAAGAATCCTACTATTCTTGTAAATGGAATGCCATGAAGGAAAAAATTCATGAATGATAAGCAAAGGGATATATTGGTAACAATGCACTACAAGATTACATATATGAAGGGTTCTCCACACAGTATAACTTGTATAATTTGTTCATATTATTAGACACCAATATCATTCCTACTTGCTATAGAGCTAAGAATCAAAATACACCATTTAGCTTATTAAGTGTCATTAGCTAGTATGCCCACGAATCAACCACATCTTGCTTCTTTGCACATATCTAATTGTACTCCGACCTTAATGTGTACAAATGAGATTATAATTATGACTAGATGTATTCTAGCTAGAATTGCAAAAGTGAGATTAAAGAATGGAAGATGCATGCAAAAGTAGACTTTTAAAATGTATAGTATGAAATGAGAAAAAATCACATCATGTTGAGTTTAAATACATCTAAATGCAAGTACTTGTCATTATTGCTATATACATCCAATAATTCGTTGCAATCAATGTTCATGCTTTAACAAGGAAATTTATCAAAGATTTAGAATACTACTAATGATCATTATGGACAACAAAGGACTTTATTGCAATAATTTGGTCAGGTTTATAAGATCCTTGAGTTGGTGATGCTATCAATGGACATGAGACAAAAACCTCTAGTTAGAAAAACAATGTATGGCTAAGTAAAAGAATAACAATGCCTTGTTTCTAATCATCTTTATGTGTTTGTTATAGAATAACTCTTTATACTAGGAAGTGGGAAATAAATCATAATCATAAAAGGTAGAAGTATGCTGAAGGTCTTTTATATTTGTCACAAAAGTTAATTAAAACCTCTATATTTCAATAGGGTTATTTAAGTCCTCTATGTTTAAACAAAAATTCAGCCAAATACTTTATTTGAATCTTCATGATTGCATAACGAACCATCAAAGTCCCTCTTTTGATAGTTCCTAAAATATATGACAATATAAAAGACATGTGGTAAAGAATGACCTGGACATAAAAGGCTTAAATAGTACAATTAAAATATGAATAACTTAATTATATTTTGGTACTAATATAAAGAATTTTATAGGACATACCAAGTCAAAACTCAATTAAATTGAAGGTATCACTCTCTTTCTACTACAACATCAGAAATACCATGGCTTTACTCTTTATTATTTGAACTTGACTTCCAATTGCAACCAAATGAGTTATCATTTGTGACAATGTTGGTGCCACACATGTTTGTTGAAAGCTTCTCTATCACAGCAAGGTGAAACACATTTCAATTGATGTTCATTATATTACGGAATTGGTGCAGCAATATCTTTGGCAAGTCTCCTATGTTTGTACTCTTAATCAATTAGCAAATTTGTTGACTATGCCTTTTTACAAACAAAGGCATCACTCTCTTGAACAAAAGATAGATGTTCTTGATGGAAACCTTATCTTAAGGGGGCATATAGGACATACAAAGTCAAAATTCAATTAAATTCAAGATATTCACAAATCTTACATATCCTAGAATCTATGTCTTAGTGCAACAAATTAAATATCATCATATCTTGGAATTCATATCTTGGTGTATCAATTCAAATATTTAAGATGTATCTCATATCCTACATATCATAGAATTCCTATTTTGTTGTATCACACTTTATGTATATATATATATAAAAGCTTTATTGATATGTCAAATTATGTAAAGCTTACACTTTATGTATGCATATATATATATATATATATATATATATATATATAAGCTTTATTGATATGTCAAATTATGTAAAGCTTACTTTACATATATATATATATATATATCAATAAAGCTTATCATTTTCTAAAATTAATTTCTATAGTGTTCTATAGATTTATATAAGCACGTGATTATATTTCAACATAAACATAGGGAATTCCAAATGTATGAATCCCCAAATGAAAAGGTGATTCTTTACATACTTGAAATAATTAGAGAAATGAGACTTGCGAGATCTTTGAAGATGAATGACGGATGATGAAGGATAGACGATGCAATGGTGCCATGGTTTGTGTTACGATCATAGTGGGAAGTGAAGTGAATTTGAGATGAGTACAAAGTGAAGTGAAGATAGAGGAAGGATAGAGAGAAAATAAAAACTTAGGGTTTGTGACTCTAAAAGAGTATAAATTTCACAAAACAAAATAAGTACCTGATCTAGAAGAACAAGATATATGAAGAGCAATAAGTACTAAAAAATTTCTAAGATAGTTTTAAAGAGCTATATGACTTAAGCACACAATAGAAAAACAAGCTTTACACTTTTTAGATAGAAACTAAAAAAAAGTCAACTTTTTTTAATGACATTGATTAAAGTAGAAAGAAATGAAATTAAGATGGCAAGAACAAAAAGGAGATTAAAAAAAATAAAACAAAGAACAAGGTTTTACCTTTTTAGAGATGATGATTGAAACAATGGGAATAGAGATGAGACGCTAGAGGAATGAGGACGAAAGTGACATTGGCTTGTGAGATATATAGTAAAGGAAACGAGAGAGGAGTGAGAGAGATGACTTTTTACCTAAGGGAAGTGTTAGGCCGTTTCTTTTAAATTTGTAGTTAGGTTATAATGTGCATGGGTTTGGTTTTTCCTAAAAAGAAATTTACACAATAATGCTTAAATATTTTTTAAAGGAAGAATTTTGCATAATGCTTTATATATATATATATATATATTAGCAATTGATACACCTACGTTACATGTGCAAAAAATAAAAAATAAGAAGAGAGAGAGAGAGATGTAGGTGCAATTAGTGGGAGAGTAGAAAAAGGGGAAAGTGGAAAAAGTAGGAGAGAGGAAAGAGAGATATAGGTGCAGTTGGGAGAAGGGTGGAAAAAATTAAAGAGGGTAAAGAAATGAAGAGAGAGAAAAAGAAGTAAGTGAATATATTTATCCATTAGTTATAATTTTAATAGTTTATTTTGTTGTTAGTTTTTTTGTTAAATAATAATAAATAGAGCGTAAATATGTAATTTTAAGAAAAACAGTTACTTAAGGTCCCATTTCCTTTAATAATATATATATATATATATATATATACATACATTATATATATATAGATAAGGATCCAAGTTCGGATGATGTTACATTTAAGTCGCATGTTGAGAATCCAAAGGCTAAATAAGCAGTTCATTACCATAGTCTCAATTCTACTTTCAGGATAGGTAAGGGAAAAAAAAATTCTAACTTTATACCTTATTTTGGAATCAAACATTAAAAAATTTTACATCGTATACTTTATATTTAACTGAAACTAAATTATATAAATAACACCGGTGTTTTTTGAGAATTTTTAATAAATATTAAAAAGGTACCCTTTTCTTAAAAGAATAATTACACTAAGTATGGTAAAATAAAGTATGTAAAAGATATAAAGAGGTTTTATTTTTTTTTTCTAGTGATTAAAACGAGGAAGGGGAGATTCAAACCTGCTTCATTCCACTTGAGAGACTAGTGTCTATACTATAAAGCAATAAGGCCATTAGCATGACACCATGAGGTTTTATTTAAAAGAAAAAGGTTGTACTAAAAATGTATGAATATAAAATATTTCGAAATTATATATTACATGTTAAAGCGTATTCACTATACATTACTGTGTATATTAATGTGCATATACTATAATTTGATCGTATTTATTATAGTACATTAAGAGAAACAAAAATTCTAAAATGTGTATTGTATAAAAGTAGTAAGTAATAATAATGATGACCTTATAAGATAAGATCATAGATCGAAAAAAAAAAAACTCAACTAATTGCCTTCAGAAGAATTATTGGTGCATTCAAGATAGGGTCTATATACTCTACTCCCTTGAGGTAGGCAACTGCTAGTTCCCTTACTAAAAGAAGTCATATTACTCTAGTAGATTAAGTGAAGGAGGACAAAGAAAAATAGCCACTAGGTGAAAGCCTAAACATCTCGGATGATGCATACCGAAAGGGAAATTAGGTATGGGATGATGGCTACTACACTTAAGATAGTAGGGTTTAAGATGGCCCCACTTGGCCCTAGTATGGAATGGATCCCATACAAGGGTAAGATGGCATAAACTAAGCAGACATGCAATCTTACTCCCTTTCCCTTTGTTCCATCACCTCTATCATTTCATCAAGGCTTCATTTTATTCTCGCAAAACTCTTAATTCCTCAGTTGAATTTCTTAGAGGCAACTTAAAACAAGGGTCTAGTTGGTTTGGGTCTACTATGTCTCATGTCTTTGGTATATTTAACTCTGTGGCCAAGAACCTCAACCATGATATTATCCTTTAACACTAGTTTAGCCCTTTGCTCCTTAACTAATTAATCATACTCATCCTTTTCTTAAAGCATCTTATTCTACAATGAACAAAGAAATAAATTTAGCCTTTGACATTCACTGAAGTAACTTGATTAACAATTTTGAATGATGGATAATATGGTTATGTAGGCATTAGGCACTGAATCATTGATCCACTAATCGATACCTACATGTTTATGAATGTGTGCAAATAAGGCAAATGTACCTAATTTATACAAGATTCCTAATCAAAATAAATGTCTAAATTAGTTTGTCATAAGTAAAATTCATAAACAAAATTATTATTAAGAGATGTATGTATTTTTCCTTTCAATAAATGAACGAATTAGTCCTTAACGTATGTGTATATGGTTTCTTAGCTTGGTTCGCACTATTGGTAGTAGATTTTTTCTATAGAGAAAGAAAAAGTAGTAGAAAAAAAAATTAAATTAAAAGGCAAATTAACGGTATGTGATAAGTTACATATGTAAGTAAATAAAAAAATCTTATTTACCAATATGGATTGCTTTAAAAAAAAATGGTACATAACTAACTACTCTTACCAATGATGCTTGTGGGACCTATGGTTAAATATCCTACATGGATTACGAGAGGTTGTGGTACTAATTCATAAATGAATACTTTGTTAACACAAGTTTAAACTTTTACACCAAGTGGTTAAAGTGGGCCGATTAGTGTTTGTTGACTTAGTTATTCACTACTTTTGGCTTAGGTTGTTATAAATGATATCAGAGTGGACTCCTTACCAATAGGTGGATGATTTGGGTTTGACTTCAATTTAGAAAAGAGGTTCGAGGAAAGTACGGAATTTCCCCAAGGTGTGATTCCTTGCATGCTTCTAAGATGACCTATAGGTAGTGGGTGACCCAAATTGTACACCAAAAAGGAGGAAAGATCTAGGCCTAATCTTAAGGTCTCGCGACGAGGACGTTGTGTGTTTAAGGAGGGGAAGGGAGATCGTGAAACCTTATGATTAAGTGTCCCACATGGATTGTGAGAGGTTATGGTACTAGTTTATAAGGCCATGGTTATGAACACTTCATCAACATAAGCTTAAAACTTTTAAGTTAAGTAGTTGAAGTAGGCCCATTAGTGTTTATTGATTTGGTTATTTATAGCTTTTGGCTTAAGGCATTATAATACTATAAATAAGAAGGTATGTGATGATGATCACCATTAAATCTACCATTCAAAAGGTGATGTTTATTGAGGTTGCATCGCTTACTTGTGCATACTTGTGATGCCTTAGTGTTTAATGCCTGCCACCACTGCTGATTACGTAACCACTAGGCATCAAAATTTTGTTATTGTAGTATAAACATTATTAGTAAATTATATGAATTGATATTATGAAAGAGGGAATTTATCTTACCTAGAACAAATAACATGAAGAGCTTTACATACCATAGCGTTTCTAAGCACCATTTCTTAATCCTCTTGAGATAATGCACACCATGCCGCCCCCCACTTCGTTGTCACAAGCATCTAATGATATGTCCTCTTGAATGGATAAATATATTTGAGTTGCAAGTGAATTGATACATTCTCCAATTATTACATAACCATTATTGGATTTCAATAATTCGAGATGAGGCCATTATTGATGCTGATGATAGAATTCCTCAATAGCATGACCCTTGTAAGGACCATGGGTCTGTTGTTTATCCCTCACTAAACTTGCTACAGTGTCTAAAGGGGTATCCTACTGGTTTTAAAGCAATATTTTCACCATTTTTAATTGCAAAAAAGGGGTAACAAGTATATGGTTTTAATAGTATAATGAAAAATTACCTGCTCAGCCCAATTATCCTCTTAGTGATGCTCCTACTCAATTGGTTCATCTTTATCACTTAGGCCCCACTCTCATTAGTAGCTCTCTATCCCTAAAGTTAACAGGCCAGAGTAGCATACTATATGGTCTATCTTGCACTTGAATAGGTACGTTCTATGGTTCCCATAGTTGTATAACATTACTTAAAATCCTATAGAAACTTATTAGATTTCCATTGTGTTCCCTTATGATAGAGACCTCGTTATTTTATGATTTTAAGCTAGCCTCCTTGGATGTAGTGATAAATCTCACCTTATTCATTATGTACCCACTATAAACTTCAATATAGCTATTAATACACTAGGATAGTGCCTATATGTCATTCGAGACCTCTACTCCACCATATGATGTGAGTTGTGCGATTTAGTTAAAATGATGCCAAGTGGTTATTAAAGTTGTTTTATCCTCAAGTGCAATAAAAATTTATGGAAATATGACATTCTTACTTTATTTCTAAACCATCCAACAAAATGTGTTAGAAGTAATTAATTAACATTACTAAAGACAAGCGAAAGTATTTCCTATTCAAATTGGCTAAATATAAGGGTATTTGATTAGAATCGACTTGTAAGAAGCTAATAGGAAATCAAAAGAAATGAAGTTGGCCAAAGATTACATTATATATGATCGAACCTCCTTAATACAATCCTATGCATCTTATTGATTTCCTCATCCATGTCAACATAGGTATATGCACCCAAAGGTCGTACTTATTGTGTAAATAGTTGCATTGAAAATTATGCTAGCACACCAATACCATCCCAGTACCTAAGAGGCCTATTTATTGTGAATTCCATATTATTGAAATAAAGGAAGCAAAATAGGAAACTTTCTTGAATAATGTAGACTTCTATGATAGAACCCTTTGGTTGAGATCTATTCTTAATGTTCCCCTTCAAAATGCCTAAATACTACTCCTTAAGATGCATCTACCTATATTAAACTAGACCGCATATCTATGCTTCTCTTGCCAAATGAACCATTAAATCAATCCTAATGTCAAAAAAAGCCAGTGGGAAGATCTTTCCAACTTACATAATGTTATGACCATAGCGTGCTCTATAGACTCCAAGATGTCCACTTAGACCTCTTTTGCAGATGGTTCCCTCAAAAAATGGGATGCTTCATAAATTGTATCATAAATGCATTCACCAAGAAAGCCTTGTCGAGCCTCTAATAGAATGAGTTGAAGCAACACGACATTTGTAGCTCTTTAAACCTTTTAATGTTGCTTCTAATTAACCCGGCAAGTTGAAATATTGGAAGCATACCCATTTGGATGTTTCACATCTTTGATTAAGCGATATACTTCCCTTACATGATTAGAGTGAAATGTATAATTTGTAGACAATTTTACCAAGTGATATCCTTAAGTGGTAAGATGTAGCTCTAATCGAATCTCCATCTCTTGTAATGCCTTTCTAGCCTCATCTATATTTTTAGACTTACTTTTAATGTTCAACAATGTTCCTACTAAACTATCATAGATTTTTTTTTTCTGTGTTCATCATATCATATGTCTTACTTGCAACTCCTTCTAGTATGACAATTGCCATATAATGCTTTTCTTGCTTTAGTTGGTACCATCCTCATTTTACCTCCTCTTTATAATGTCGGGTGGCTTACCAAGAACTAAATCTTTATATCTGGACAACTACATCATAGTTTCATCACTTAATATTATGCGAGGTGTTGGTCTCATCTCTATTTCCCCATTATACTCTTTGGTGTTGCACCACATCAATTGGCTTATAGGTGAGAATCGCCTATGCCCCATGTAGTAAATTTTACTTTAGTTAAATCCACTAGTTACATTGCCATTACAAATAGGGCATGCTTTATACCCTTCAGTAATCTATCCTATAAGATCACTGTATGTTGGAAAATCATTAAATGTCCAAAGAAAAGTAGCTTACATACAAAAACAATGTCTTAATACAACGTTGAATGTACAAACGCCATTTGTCCATAGTTGCATCAACTCATCAATCAGTGGTTGAAGAGAAACATCAATATCTTTACCAAGTGGACTTAGTCCTGAAATCAATAATGACATGAACAAATATATCTCTTTCATTCATTTCTATAGTATAGCATTAAAGGAAAATACAAGTATTAGCCATAAGCTACATGACATACCCATACTACTAAATGGGTTGAAACCATCAATTGCAAGACCTAATCATATGTTTTGAACCTCATTTCCAAATTCAGGGAACTTATTATCTAGGTGCTTTTGTTCTTAAGAATCAGATGGGTACCTGCGAATGTTTACTCTAAAAATGTGTCCATCCTTATGCCACCTCACATCTAGAGTTGCCTTTTGACATAAGAATAGGCATTGTAAATGAGATTTTAGTGGAAAATGCCTCAGAACCTTCTCTACAACTTTCTTTTTATGTTTACCAGTCCTATACTTAGGAGAACAGTTTAGATTCTTAAACTCCTTTCTAAACAAAACAAAATCATTTAGATACGCATCATTTAGGTTTCCATCTAACCTAAGTCTTATCAACATGCGTTTTGCTTTATCGTAAGAAGTAGGTAACTTCTCATTATCAGTTAATAGGCTTTTAACAAAAGATAACCAACCATTAAAACTCTTTATTGATTGATGACCGTTAACCTTTAGGTTCATCGTTTGGATAACAGCAGAGAGAAGAAAGAATTTTGTACATCTAAGATACACCTTGCGCTTTACATCTTTGAATATGTCACTTGAGTCATTCGAATCATCTTCTTCTGATCCTTTACTATTTGAAAGGTCATCCTCATTATCTATATCAGGACGAGCTACGTTTTCCAACATGTCATTCTCAACTTGATTTTTAAACGTTTGATCATGGTTATGTAAGTCCTCATCCATAGTTAGGGCTTCTTGTTAGACTAACTCCGATAGAAATGTTAGGTATTCACCATGATACTCCATCTATTGCAGCTCTAGACCATACCTTTACAAAGAAAATATTGTTCGACTATCCATAGTAGGTGCCAAAAATTGTTTAAGCAATTATGATTGCAATATTGGATGCAACCATTGGACTCTCGAATGGATTGAGCTGTTAATTGTAGAAAACCCCTAACTCCAACATATTCCTTAAAGGAACAATCATGGGTGTGGTGCCACATCGTCTTTGATATCTTATTTGATGCTAAGCTATGGTAATACTTTCTACCATTTATTTGCAAATAAAAATTGTAAATATAATTATATCGAAAAGCTTAATGACATAATTCAAGTAAGATGACCAAAAACTTCAAAAGAGAAAAAATTTACATGAAACTTTCGAACATCAACAGACTTAAAACTTTTTAATTTCTTAAATCCTTTCATGAAACTTCACAATTATTTATTGAATTATTTCTCATGAAGAATAACTAACAATCTAATTTAACATATACTTTTCCAATTTTCTTTAAATGTCTTACTATTAACGATATTTGTAAAAGTAAAAAAAAAAAAAATTAAACAAAGATGATTGCTATTATTCTACTAATATAAGTATTTCACAAGAAATTTTATAATTTCTTAATTTTTCACATTAACTGGGGAATATTTTTTGATAATGCCTAATTTTGGCTAATATATTGAAAAGTTGCAACAAAAAGCGAATTTTGTAAAGAATAAAGATTTTATATGATGTATACTTTTAAAACTACACAAATATAATATGTGTGAATATAAATTTGATTTTATATGAAGACAATTTGATTGTTTTTACTTCTATTTTTAGCCTATTTAGTTAGACAAATGTTAGGAAAAAAATGAATAACTAGGATTTTTAAATTAGAGGAGTGATTTTGGTAAGAAAATAAAAAAAAAAAGAGTGCTTATATATTTAAATGTAAGATATATAGGAATGAATAAATAATTAAACCCTTCTAATAATTTTCATGTGAAGACACACTTAAAAAACAAAAAAATTTACTTTGTAAAACTATGTGATGTGACAAAATCATTAGATATATAATTTATTTATCCTATTTCGTTGACATGGGATGCTTATGGAACTATAAATTGCATCAACGATGATTATGTATCAACTAAAACCAGATGTTACAATTTTTCCTTTAACAATCACTTCTTATGAAGATCATTAGTAATTCAAGGAGATAGAATGTGATTAAAGCCTATCTAAATAGTTTAAAGAATAAGGAAAGTAAAACTATTACAATTTTGATTAGTTGGGTTTATAGTTTAGTTTAGTTCAGTTCATATCTTCTTTTTTTCCACTAAAACTTAATTTCATTAGCCCATTTTTAAGAAACCAGTCGTATCAATAGCAACAAAGATTACAACTACAAATATATTAAAGTATGGTGACTATTCAATGTTTAGGATTTAGGTTTTTGTATTTGTAGTTTGAATATGGTTTTTACCTTTTATGTTGGGGAAATTTAGTTTTCAATGATGATAGTTAACAATGTCAAATTGGGTGATATATATACATATATAAATATATATAAGCAATTCTCCAAAGAATGAAGGTTTTTTATTTAATGTTTTGCATGAAGTGAAATTTTATAATCAAAAGATATTGCTTAACAAACAAGATCCAATAATTAACTTAAATCTATTAGCATCTTAATGAATGGATATTAGTTACTAAGAAACAATAGTTGCTAATATAGTTATTGGCTATTTTATACAAAAAATAACATATGAAGATATATTAACAAAAAAAAAGGTTATTATTACTTATGGAAAGTTGAAAAGATTTGATCCTCATGTCTTCCATTTTACAACACCAAAGTAAGAAATACCAACTTTTAAAAAATTCTTATACGTTTTGATTTTTATAACAATTTCCTATATATCTCCCAGATAGTTTATAACAACAACTATTATGTCGTTTTACTTACATATAGTAAAAATTCTAGTAAAATGTATTTAAGCTGTAAAATCATTTCCCCTATACCTACCTACCCCCCTAGTTGAAGTTAGTGAAGAAGTTGAATCTTATAATACAATTCTAACCAGTTTGAGTAGTGGATAAAAAAAGATAACATCTCATTAAAAGTGGGTATAAAATAAGTTAGAATAAATTATAAAATCAATATTTTCCAAAAGTTACATAATCAAACCAAATTACGCCTATTGTAGCAAAAGTTCTCAAAGTTAACAAAGATGGTGTATGAATAAAATACGTAATACTACACTATATATATTTTATGCATAAGAAACTATAACAATATATTAAACAACTAAGCTATAGTGAACATTTTTTCACTATAAAACTGCTAGAGATATGAACTATAAATACACATAATGAATAAACTAAAAAGGAATATAACTTACTTGTTTGTGATTGTTGTTTGCAATAATCCACAATATATGAAAAAAAATGAATAATTAAACAAAACATTATATGTTTCATTATTTGTGCTTTGATTGTAAAAATTTTTTAAATATAAGAATGAAGAATACCTAGTAAAAGAATGGTGAAAGATGAAGATGAGAAGTGTATATACATGTATATATAGCAAAAATTAAGTGCACTTTTTTTTGTTCGTTTTAATTAATAAAAGTGTATTATCATTTCACAATGTCTCTTTTGCATTTATATTTTCGAAAAAAATTTGATGGCATGTTTTTTCATGGTGATTCTAATTTAATGTTCCAACTCCCAGCCTTAACTTTTTAAATAAAACTTTCTTGTTGTAGCGTTTATTTGTTTTCTTCCACATGATTAGGAAAGTAGCTTTTTACAAAGGTAAGGTCCTATCCTTGCAATAACTTCTTTTTTTTTTTCTTTTAATACTTATTGATTAAGGTAGGAATATTAGACATTGGTGAAAAAATAATTCAATGATACTAATACGTCATATGGATGTATATAATATTATTAATAGTGCTAAAATTTCCTGTTCAAAATGGAGCTAGACAAAATACAGTTAAAGCTCAAGGCTCCAACATGTACATGTATACAAGCATCAGAAGCAGTAATAGTATAACCATTAACAAGACTCTTGCTCTTCTTGTATAAGCCATACGAAATAATATCATTCTTAAGTAAACTAAAACAAAAAACAGGTGGGGTAATCATTAACACATCTTCATAATCTTCCTCTTGCATTCACTTGGCTTAGGCATCAACCATGCAATTGAGTACTCTTAATACAACCTCAATCCTCTATTACCTATGTTGAGATAACTTTTCCTTACACATAGAAATAGTATAATAATAGGTAAGCTTGATAATAAATTTATCGTTCAGAAGATATAAAGCTACTAAAAAATCAATTCTAATATCAATTTGTAGGAATCCTTTTTTAATGCTATACTTCAAACCCCAATAAAGGCGCCAAAGTTCTATAGAAAGAAAGTTAATGTTGCCTAGTTTCTTTGCAAAATTGAAAAAAAATTTGCCATTAGGATCTTTGGCAACACAACCAATTATTGCCTTCCCTATGTTGTAAAAGATAGAACCATCTATGTGTAAGCAAATCCTTTCAGGCATTAAGAGCTTCCATTGTAAGTTTGTAGAGTCTGTTTTGAAGATTATTTTTAAATGTTTGAGATGTGCCCATAGCATATGGGTAGTAGCTCTGATGCCTTGTTAAAAATTCCTTGAAGTACTATAGTTTCCAAAAATTATGGATTTTTTGGAATGCCATGATTACAAAACAAAAAGCATTAAGAGGATAAGGCTAGCTGAGTTGATTCCTCCTTAAGGTATAGTTTACTTTGATCCAGTCTAAAAAAGATGCTTCATAGGAAGGATTGTTACATTGGAATGACTGCCAAAGATTAATTATTAGCTGAACATAAGGATATGGGAGAAAAATGTATTGAAGAGATTCAGTTCCTCCACATATAGCACAAGAGTTGTATATGTGTATGCCTCTATGGCTCATATTATTAAAAGTTGGTAAAGATTTGGTTAAAACCCTCCATAAGATCACCTTAACTTTGGAAGGAAAACAACTAGACCAGATCTAGGACCAATTCGTGTTGGTTGAGTTCATTAGTGATAGGGTAGAGTGAATATCTTGTATTCTTGGCCTAATTCTACTATTAGTAGCCAATATTCTTTGATCTTGCTTGCTCATATTAAGGGGGAATGGACAAGTAAGTTGTAAAGATGTTCTAAAATGGGAAAACCCATATTTTCTTCATTCTAAGCTAAGATTGTGGACCAACAGTCAAAGACACTAACATTCTCACTATTTTGTGTTAAAGGTCCATGGAAAATATTTCTTAGAATCCCTACTCTACTTCAAAAGTCCTATTGGAAGCTAGTATTCTTGCCATTTCCCATAAGAACATAGGGATACTTTTGCAAGATTCTTTTACCATCATTCAGCTCCTTTGCTAAAAAGGAAAAAGGATACAAAGCTTACCTCATATTTTGAAATGCACTAGCTTTTATATTTTTCTTTGATTAAAATTGTCTAAGGGGTTGTTCTTGTTTGGAGCTTAAAATAATGTAAAATGACTGGAGCTCTAATCCTAATGTTAAGATTCAACAACCCTAAACCTCCTTCTTTTATAGGCTTTGTTATTTAATTTGAGCTAACCCAATAGATAAGTCTCTTTCGAGATGTTCCTGCCCATAAGAAATGATTTATCAGTTGTCATAATTTTATTTTCTAATTATTATGTGATAATAATTGTAGTATACTCTAATGTATATACAAATCTCATTAATGATTAAGAGACACTAGTATAGTTATGACGCATTTATTATATATTGATGTATGCTTATAAATAAATGTACAGAGATACATATATACATAACATTGTCGATATAATTTATATTATGCAATTTAAGAAATATGAAAGCATACAAAAGACTCACCTAAAATCAGCATGTCATCCACATAGACCAGTATAGCAATAAAGTGATTAGGTTCATACTTAACAAACAATAAATAATTTGATCATGATTGAATAAAACCTGATGACATGATGAATTTACTAAACTCTTTATTCCACTTATGGGAAGCTTATTTAAGTCCATAAAATGGACTTAAAAAGGTGACAAACCTATCCTTAAGAATGAGGATAACCTTCTAGAGGTGTCATGTAAATCTCCTCATCAATTTATCCAAAGAAAAATGCATTGCTTACATCTAATTGATAAATAAACAAATCTTTAACAGTAGCTAAAGAAAATAGAATTCTTATAGTGGAGAATTTTGCTACAACAGAAAAGGTATGAGTATAGTTAATACCCTTAATTTGGCTATAACCCTTAGTTGCTAGCATAACCTAAAAACCGATGTTTGATTAGCATCTAAAGCCAATGACTCTTTATACATTACATCAACTCATCTAGAATTACTCTTAGCTTCATGATAAGATCTAGGTTCTCGGATTTTAAAGACATTAGCAATTGAAGCTATATAATCTAGTAGGTAAGAACAAAAAGATATAGGATTGAATAAAAGGTAACATTTAGAGTTATGTAAAGATGCAATCATGGAATCTGTATTTGTAGAATCAATGGTGGAAATGGATGCAAGATGTATAGTTGCATTAGTAGGTGTAATTGTGTAGATGTTATGCAGATAATCATTCAACTACTTAAGGACTTGCTTGATATGAGTAGAGTATCTAAGAGGAATATTAGAAGGTGTGGAAGAATTAATAGGATTATTTGATCAAAGACTGTGAGAACAAACAACATCAATAGAATTTGTTGTATTAGAAGGTTGTGGGTTAAGATTTGTTATATCACTAGGTTGTACGTTATTAAGAACTGAAGTAACACTATTAGGTACATGTCTATAATTGTTAGCAAAAGGCATGTAGTATGAGACATTTGATGAGGATGAAGGAAATAAGTGAGAATGATCTAGAAGTGCATGAGTGTCCATAGAAGAATCAGGTGCAGAATTGTGGAAAGGAAAACAATTTTCATAGATAATCACGTCTTGACTAGTGAGGACTTGATGAGTGGCAAGATCATACAACTTGTAGGCCTTTTGACCATATGGGTAACCTAATAAAATACATCTTTTCCCTCTTACATCAAATTTGTCTCTAAGGTATAGGGTTGAATAATCATAGCACAGGCATCCTATTACTTTCAAATGAGAATAGGAAGGAGGCTTCTCATATAGCAAATCATAAGGGGATTTCCAAGAAAGATTTTGGGATGGCATCTTATCAGTTAAATGTATAGTAGCTAATAAGCAATCTCCCCAAAATTGATTAGGCAAATTGGCATGTAAATGAATTGCTTTAGCAATTTCCACCAAAAGTATATGTTTTCTTTTTGCAATGTCATTTAACTGACGAGTGTAAATGACACTCCTTTGATGCAAAATAACTTAGTTAAGAAACAAATTTTGGCACTCCTTAAAAGGAAACTCAACCCCATTGTCTATTCTAATGTGTTTGGGCGTAACATAGAAGCGGTTTGAACAAGAATGAAGAAATTGGCTAAAATGATAATATCTTTTGACTTGAACTTCATCAAATAAATTCATGTGGACTTAGAGAAATCATTAACAATTGTTAAAAGGAACCTTGCACTGCTAAGAGATGTAACTTTATAAGGATCCCATATGTCCACATGTAACAAATCAAAAGAATTTAAAATTCAAGGAGCATTATTATCAAAAGGTAATCTATGGAACGCAACAAGATGGCATGTATCACAAAAGAAATCTAATGAAACAAGCGCTTCACAACTTAGAATGTATTTGAGTTTACTGATAGAAGTATGACGTAGCCAATTATGTAAGAGTAGTAAGCTATCCTTTTTCATATTGACATTAGCAAAAAACATACAACAATTGGCTGTTAGTCTTATTACATAAAGTACAAAAGATAAACCAGCCTTTGCATCAATTTGATTAGTAGTCAGGTTTTATAAAAGGCAATCATTGGTAGTAAAAATAATATGAAGATTAGAATCTTTAAGAAGTTTACTGATCGAAATGAGGCTAAATTTAAAGTATAGTATGAAGAGAACATCCTTTAACAATATTTGATCAGTAAATTGGACATTTCAATTATATTCCAATTATTGAAAGCTAAAAATGAATTAGATTGAGAAGAAGCAATACCTGCTGCTTCAACAAAATTAATAGTAGTAGACGTATGATTTACATCTCCTTATATTATTAACTAGTTTTCAATGCCTTTAAGACTTCAAAACAAACCTTGTTAATCAAATCAAAATCATAAGAAGAAGAACTTATAGACTCCTATTCATCCCATAGTGAATCAAAATTACTTTGTCTATTCACACATGCAGCTACAGCATTCTTCCCATTCTTATTACTATTATTGTACAAATTTGGAAAACCTATTATTTCAAAACATTTATCAATGGTGTGTCTAAGTTTCTTACAGTAAGAAAACACTATACGAATATTAGTTTTGTTGCTTTTCTCTTCTCTATTATTAAATACTCTTTTCTACTATAGCTTAGAAACCATACAAGCAACATTATCATCCACATTACTCATCCATCCACTTACTTATGTTTGTTTTTCTATTTGAAAGACCAAGTAAGAGGCCTTACTAATGGTCGGAAGAGGATCCATTGAGAGAATCTAATTTTTAACATGTTCATAGCAGTCGCTCAAACCCATTAAAAATTGCAATAACGTTGTCTTATTATCAATATCTACCATTTGTTCATTCAAATTGTAGCTGCATGCATTAATTACACCACAAGTACACTTTAGTGCTAGACACAAACTATGCATCTCATCTCATAGCTTCTTAAGTTTGTTGAAATACATCCCTATTGAATCATTGCCTTCCTATCATATTGTAATTGATATATCAAAGGTCCATTTATTAACCCAAACTTATTGCATATATCATCTCACAATTCCTTAAAAGACCTAGCATACATGAATGTTTCCATAAAATCCTTTTTTATAAAATTTAACAACCAGCAACGAATCATGTAATCACATTTAATCCATCGATTTAGTTCAATTTGATTATTTTCTGGCTTAGATACTGATCCATTGATAAAACCTAATTTTTCTTTATCTCCTAAGGTCAACTTGATAAGCCTACTCCAACTAAGTAATTTTGATCCATCACAGATAATTGTCATAATCAAAGTTCCAAGGTTTTTAGAAGCAATTTGTAAAGGATCTCCTACTGCAATTTCTCTACTCATATCTTGTGGTATAATACTAAAAATCTCAAATAAACAATTTTGAATTGAAAAGAACATGCAATTATCAAACAACTCCTTCAGATCGACACTTTGATACCATGTCAAGAACTATAAATGTGTAAAACAAGTTTAAATCTTACTAAATTTTGATGCAATCATAACGAGAAGGATGAATGATGATGATCCTATTCTAGAGAGTATCAGGGGATCTATTGTAGGTATTAGTGTATTTTGTGTTGTTTCATCAATAGTATAGTAGCACATATTTATATATACAAAAACCTCTGTATGTGTATGTGTATGAAATAAATAAAATAATCCTAGCTGTCTTAACTACTTTCAATTACTAACTACTAAATGTATGCTAACTAATTTACTAATTGTAAACTATATAGAGTATATATTCAACAAAAATAAGCACTTGTCGAATGCTTTTTTTGCCCCTTTTATATATTAAACCTGAAAATTTATACATTCCTTTTGAATTTTTTATAGTTTTTAAGATTATATATCTAAAATTAATAAGCGGTACATATAGGAAATATTATAAATATAAGTCACCGTTTGCTTTGTGTTTTCATTGAAAATTCAAAATAAGTTCACATGTTTAATTTAACTATTTATGCGCTAGTTGACCAACACGTCATATGCAACGTGTTATCACAATCAAATAAAATGAATAAATTACTTAGAGATGTTTCCAGGTTAAATTAATTGTTTCCATGCCTGCTGTGTTGGAGATAGTCATTGGAAGTTCTCCTGTCTATAGAGAAAAAATAATTATACTCGTTCGTCTTGCAAACTACCGGTAATAACCAGAGGATCAATAAATTTTAAAAGATAGCAATACGCTGCGTGAATCGTCTAATATTATAAATATATAATATAAACTTGTAATACAAATAAGTGCTTATATAATCTAAATTAATTTTCTTAACATGTTGATATATATATATATATATATATTTCCATTTATTTATTTTTATATCGACAAGCCTCTTTCGTTGACTCTTACTCCCACAATTTTCCTAGAAAATTCATCATGAACGTCGGCTCGTGTAAACAAAATCTGCCGACTTTTTTCATCTTCAATTAATTAATCACAGCACATCTTGTGTGTATAATTTTCAAATCCTTAAAATACTTTTACATGTTTGGCATATCACCATAATATATTTTAAATTATCCAACTCATATCTATAAATATAATGCCTGCATTTCTTTGTAACTGGACGGTAGAAACTTGTACACGTAAATATTTCCCTGAGAGACTCGGGGCAGCATGGCACGTAAGGCTAGCCCTCATGCAAGAGCCCTAGAGCTTACGTTAAGATCAGTTGAAGACCTCCGTATAAACGAAAAGCCAATAAAAAAGACATAAACATGACGAATCATTCTGAATAATTCTTTTTTTTTTTTTTTTTCTCCGACAAGCCTCCTTTGTTGACTTTTTATTTCAACATGTTTTTTTCGTAGGAAATCCACCACTGGAAGACAAAATCGGCCCGCTTTTTTCACCTTCATTAAATTAATGGCAACATCACGTGTATAATTTTCAAATTCCTTAAATTACTCTTCAAATTCCGTCCACAAAATATTCTAATTTTCATTTTACTTGTTCGACATATCACAATCATATAATAATACTATATTTTTAACTTAACCTACCCTCCAAGCTCGTCTATATATGTAATGTACCCTTAAAGTTATGGATGCAATTCACGAATCATTATATGATATCAAAACTTATATACATCAAATATTTCCCTTGAAAACTTTCTTTGATCCAGCTTCCCATCACCATGGCACATAAGACTAGCCTTCATGCAAGAACCCTAGAGGTCACGTTAATATCAGCTGAAGATCTTCGTATAAAGGGAAAGCCCATCAAAAACAACGCATTCACCGTCGTGAAAACTGATTCTCGCAGCACTTATGCCACAAAAATCGACGCGAAAGGTGACAACTGCCCCACATGGAACGAGAAGCTCCATGTGGACTTACCATTGTGTATATACTATCTCATCGTTGAAGTGTACAGGAGATCGTCCTCAGGTGACCGTATTATCGGGACAGCGAGAGTCCCGGTGTCGGATTTTATCGGGGACTATACACCCGAGAATTACTTGCATTTTTTGAGTTATAGTTTGAGAAATGCCAATGGATATAGGAATGGCATTGTTAATCTTTCTGTAAGAGTTACGTCGTCGTTTCATGGATGCTCGACATCGTTGCCGCAGTCGAAACTGGGAATTCCGGTGGAGAAAAAGAGGGAGTGTGTTGGGATAGTAACCGGGTATCCTATTTGGGGCCATAATGTTAATTCTCGTTATGGACGCACTTAAGTCTCTTTAGCTTCTTGGTTTGTTGTTTTTCTCTTTCTATTTGGGTGTGATATATCATTGATCATTTAAATAGGCCAAATCACGTGTCAAAAATGGTTGTAATCAAGCGAACTCAACACTAGTTTTCCGTCAAGTTGGACTAGGTTTGAATATTTTCTCTTTCAGGAAAAAAATAAGAATAATACAAATTATACAGTAAAACTTTAATAATGAGAAGAGGAAGAGCTCTTCTAAGTTAAGAAATATTCCTTCTAATTTAGCTTGTAAATAATATTTGACGTTTGCGAAGTAGGCAGTTATCATGTTTAAATCGGTGTTCTATTTGCTGGTCAAAATTATAAAAAAAAAAAAAGAAAAGAAAAGAAAAGAAAAATTGGTGTTTTATTATTTTGTTAAATTAAGGATTCTAATAAATAAAAGGGCACGTGTTTCATGGATTCTTTGGGGCCTAAATTAGTCTTCAAATTTTTCTAAAAGGTACACCGTGAATAGCAAATTGGAGCATTTTCTCAAATGATAGCAGAGCTAACTTGTTAGGATTTAAACCGCGTTTTGATTATAAATTAACAAAACATATAAAATAAAAGAATTTTAAACAAATAGAAGAAAGAATTTCATATACATTTTTAATGTGCAAAAGAGGGCCCCAAAAAAAAAAAGAAAAAGGAAAAAATTACGAGTCACTACAACAGTAAACAAACCCCCAATATACTATAATAAAATATTTGCATTAATGACACTATAATAGAAAACTTGGGGATAACAAGTAACAATGAAACATGAAATAGTACATTGCGATGTGCAACACATAAATATCGTTTCAAGTTTCATATTCAGTTGTAATTACACTCAAACCTTAAATATTGTGGAAATTTTCAAATGCCATATATCACTAAGCATTAGACTTTGAGGGCATGAGTACGTACATCAATGTCGATAGAACACTACAGCTTTTGCTTTATATTTTCAGCTCTCTCCATAAAACTATTATGTAAAACATTTTCACTTTATTACCATGATAGGATGGTGATTTGCATATTCAAAAAGAACCCCTAATTACATATTTAATTTAAATTAAAATAAAAGAACGTGTAGAATACCTTATTTCTTTCATATTATTCATAAAAGTGGATGGAGTACCTTGTTCACTCAGTAGTAATAAAAGTTCTAATATATAACTAATGTTGAAATATAAATGACAAAAAAAAAATATCATGGTTATCTTTAAATTATAGGTTTTTGAACTAATTTATAATTATTGTAAATGTAATATATAAGTGAATTGAAAAGGTAAATGTAGAGAGCTAAATAATTTGCAAGTCTATTATTAATTGAACTTAACTCCTTAGGTTATATAACAAGATATGGGGAGTTTAGTTTATATTTAAGATTACATAGCGAGATTTGGTTTAATAGACTCCAAAAAGGAATAGTTAAATCAATCTACACCTCTCAACTTCTCTTAAGGGTTATTGCACTTAATAAAAAAGGCTACTAGCCTTGAGCTCACAATAAGTACATTAAGCATAACCTTAAAATCTATAAATATAATCTTAACCATCAAGATATCATGGATATCATTAAACGTAAAAGTTTATAAAAACTCAATTATGCATCCATACTGTGCACCTTTTGGAAATGACTCTAAAGATAAAAAATGTAGCACAAGATTATGGGATCTTTACTCTAAAATAAAAAAAGATAAAAAAAATAGTGGAATTACTCCTGCACAGAAACAGAATAATAGAAATTGTTTAGTTTGTATATGGTTATGTTGTTATAAGGTTCTTTGCTTGTTTTGATGGTAAGGCAGAATTTATGACGTAAGTTGTATAAAAGATGAAAGATTGTGATGTTCGATGCACTTAAATGAAATAATTAATGGTTATTTGTTGATATATTTGTCGCGCCATGTTTGTGAGTTTGTCATGCACATATGATTTCAGTGACTATCATACTGAACTTTGGTGCAACATAAAGGATTTACTGTATCGGTAGCTTTAGGATATAATTATGTAATTGAATGTCTTAGTGGAACTATATAACCATTTAGTAGTTTTTGTCCATAGTAGATAATTTTGTGAGAATAGAAAATCTTACGTGGTAATGGTACTTTGTAGGTCTAATACGTTCTAAGCCTTTGCATTCTCCTATTGGGATATGACTATATAGGGGGCAATCTAGTTTCTTGTTTTGTGCGTGACACTGAAAGTAAAATTACTTTTATGTAAATTGGCAATATCAACAGTTGAATATATCGCTAATCGAGACTGTTTCTTTCCTTCTTAAAGCGTTTGAAGTCATCTAAATAAACCCAATTTTACATAATATGACAAATATTTATACTAGTTATTTCGAACCAGCCAGGGAGATTTACTATATATATATATATATATATATATAACCTTCATATCGTACAAATAGAGTATTATATAAACATAATTTATTGTGTTGGAAGGAAATTTCTATAAGCACTTATTTATTTATTTATTATTATTATTTTTTGTAACAATAGGCAAATTATATAATGTCAGATTCGCTGGAATCATCCTTATCTGCCAGCATATCGATTTCGCTGGAATCATCATTATCTTCCAGCATGTTGATTTTGACAAATGACACCGCTGTTTGTAAGGTTTACCATATGCATATGATATTTTTATGCGCGCATTTCTCATTATCCTTTCTTCAAGATGCAAACGTGGCTGATTCAGGAGAATTTTGTCGGTAATTTATCTTACTAAAATATACGTGCGATGTGGACATCCATATATAGATTGATGGATTGACTTCTCGACCAATGCAAAAGTATAGTGGGAAAATTCTAGCAAGACTTACTTTTGTGATCTGCGTATTTATCACGGGAAGACCCGGGTCCGGTGGAAGAATTTGTCCAGATCGATGTAACCGATTAAAAAAATATAAAACTGAAAAGTTTTTAAATATATTGATATATTATGCATAGAAAATTGAAAATTATTATATTAATTATTAGATTAAACTCATTATTTATTTATATTTAACTCATTGGATTAGATAATAAGGTTTAAGAAATTCAGTTTATGTTTGAAATGATTTAAGAAGATTTAGTCTGATGAACTTAAAATATGGATCGTTGAATCAATCCATCAACTTCTAACTTTTTTTAAGTAAGCTCATATATTTATAAGGAAGACTACTAACTTTAGGCTTATTAGCTACTTTATTGTAGATAATTATAAATTAAGTGAGCTCCATTTTATCTGTTGATCATCTAGATAATCCAATGAATGCTATTACATCCAAAAGCCTATAAATACCTAAAATTTCCTTATCATTTAGAACTCTTAGAGAAATCGGAGAAATGGTGTTTCACTATGACAATTCTACTCTTTAAAATCAAATAACGTTCAGGTAAAGAATTGATCTAATTTGCTCAAACTACAAAGTAAACACCAAAATTCCCTTAAGACTATCTTGTCTATCACTTGTACATTTGAGACACTTAGATTGCCTATTCCTTTTTCTTACCTACTCATCTCTTTAGGTGGTAGTTTTGCTTTATTTCTTTGAAGTTACATATAGGACGTTATTCAAACTGTCAGACTTGGGTTCCAAGGGCCTTCAGCGACTAATCACATACATTCCTCACATTCTCTCTATTCTTTCTTCTAATACAGTTCCTTTAGATATTATTATAATTTTAAGTTCTTAATCCTATGCTAAGAGTATAGATGTGAATAGCGTATACAGTTTGCTTACCTTTAAGCAGTGAACTTTAGGATATGGCCCTTGGCGATGTGGTTGGCGTCTCCAATACCAAGTGAGCTTATAGGCTAAGGTGTGGCCATATTACACATGTGCATCGTGCAAAAAACTCATGTGATAAATATTATGACCTTTATAAGACCCCTCCATCCTATACACGTAATGTGACAACCAATACATATATATGATGCAAGTGGTAACATGCATGATCTGATTTAGTTAAGGCCAAATATTATTAATTCTGTTTTATTTTAATGGCCAAATCACTATCATCAAACAATCGCAAGGTATACTAAGAGTAACCAAACAAGCAAACAATTCATCATCTTATATTAAGGTATCTCGATATAGTAACCATGCAATTTCATGCACATGCAAATTCCCAAATTCCTTAAGGATACTAATTATCATCTTTATTTTAGTGCAATTAGCTCGACAAGCAAATATAAGCATAGTAGTCATTAGAATACTCACTCGACCATGATGTACTATGAGTCATAATAATCTATAGGCATGTCTAGATCAATGTCAAGATCACTTATAATAACTTAAAAGGGGTACAAATAAGAAAGTGGGTAATTGTCTACTAAACTAACTATTTTTGCAATAATTCCTGGTTTTTACTTAAACTTGTTTTTTTTTTTTATATAACTTTTTCATTTTAACTCCGATTTTCACATTTTTATAGTTACCTTTTATTTTTTTTTATGTAGATTCTAGTAGCATAGTCTATTTTTACAAATTGTAACCATAATATTTAGTGTTGGTTTAGAAAGTTGAGGACCATCTTTAGTTATCAGATTTAGTAGTTCTATTTTGCATTGTTTCGGCCTTTACTTTATATGCTTCTGATTCCTAGTAGGTTTTAAATTCTTATTAGGCCTTGAAGTATGTTTGGGATCAATTCTTCATGTTGTTTATATCTATTTGTCGGCCTAACTTTAGTCTTTTTATTTTTAATGCTCTAATAATTAGGTTTTTTTTTTTTTTTTTTGCTTTATTGCTAAGGTTTTTTAAGTTAGGCTTTTCATTAACTCTTTAGGCTTTTGGATAATTAAGATGGGCTCTAAATTTTATATCTTAGAATCTATAATATGTTGTTGGCTTATTTCATAGTTTTGGCTGGTTTGAGCCCGTTAGGGTCTAGGCCTAACTTGTTTTTTTAGTCTAAAATTTACTTCAACCCATTTCTAAAGTATTTTGAAGTTAAGGGTCAATCCTATCTAAGGGCATTTTTAGGCTTGCTCGAGTCAATTTTGGGCTTATAACAAGTTTGTGAATTGGTTTTACCTTCTTAAGTTTTAGTATGATATTGTACCATGTGGATGGGTCTTAAATCACCCTAAGCTTATCTAAAACATTATTATAAGAAAAGATTAAATTGGGTTCATATTTTTAAATATCTTATTAAGACTCCAAATGAGCATTTTCCTTAAGATTTTTCCCTAAGTAACTTATGTACACACTAAAGAGGTATGTGTGGTGGGGGCACATTTTTAGGTTAAAATAACAAGTTAAAGACTAGAAAAACTTGAAAGGAGCCCTAAGACTTCCCACATCCAGCATGTATCCCTAAGTGTAATGGAGTTTTATTGGATCATTTTTCAAGATACAACTTGCAACTTTGCTACTAGAACACATGCTCAAGCCTTTACGTCTTTTATGAAAGGAAACAACACTTTACATGATGAAGCTTTTCGAAAGTCTATTTCTAAGAATATTTACCTGACAAGAGTGACAAAAACACGTACATACATATTTTACATCTTTTTTTTTTTTTTATCCTAATACAACAACTCTAAAAGAAAATACTAAAGAAAAACTAGTGCAAGGAAACTTGATTACACTTAGATGGGAGTGATGGATGGCGCATAGATGATGACCCTTTTGCTTCATTTTCTTGTTTTATCGCTGTCCCAAGCTTTCTTCTCCAAGTTGGTCTTCTAAGGGCTTCCTCCGTTAAGTGTGTACATGAGTGGCGGCTTGTGTGTGGCCTCTTTACCAAGGTGGGGATTGTGGGAAAAACAAAGGGATGGGGCCTTTCGGTTTTGGGGTGGTTTGATGCAAGTAAAGCAAGTGTTGAAGTAGAACAATGTGTGTGGGTGTATGTCTGCGGCCGTGACTTAGGGAAATAGAAGATAGGTGTGTTATGGCTTGAGTTTGGGAGGGAAATGAAAGAGAAGCTTGAAAATGAAATGGGGTCGTGGGGAGAAAAGAGAACCGGCGGTGGGAAGAATTTGGGGAGGGTTTTGGTGAAATGGACTTGCCTATGCACGTAGGTTTTACTTCGATTGAAGTTTACTTACAAGGGAAAGAAGTACGATAGTAGTAAATTTATTGGCTCTGCAAGAATACCAGTTTCGGATTTTCTAAGTAGCTATATGCCTGAAAATCATGTACATTTTTTGAGTTATCGCTAAGGGATGCGGATGGTGTGCGTAATGGTGTTATTAACCTTTCGATTAAAGCGACATCCTCGGTATATGTTCTGACAGAAGTGCCGTTAGCAATGCCTGAGCTGGGCCATCCGATTCACGAAGGCAAGATGACTCGGGGTTTTTGCATAACCATGCACATATCAAATAGCATTATAAAGGGTGAAAGAATTTTAACACGCCGCGTGAATTCTCTAGTGGTAAACATAAGCATTCTTTATCGTATTTTCACGGCAATAATATTGAAATTTCATATGCTGTAGTTGATTATTAAGCAATCCATGTCCCTTTTCTGATCATGTATATATTTGTTTAAAGTTAAGGAATAAAGTACTCGTTGAAGAGAATCAAAGAATGAGAAAGGAATATATGTTTCTTGGATGAATGACTTTGATAAATGATCGAATCATTTAGATGCTGAGGTTAACGCTGGCTGATGTCGTCGCAAGTTATAACAACAGAGTTTTGTGAAGATTAATGGATTACACGTTAAGTGTTTGTGTATATGTATATGATGGTAAACATAGATTAAATTAAACATATGATAATGGTTATTGATAATCTTTATAAAAATTACCATTCAAATTTAAAGATATTAAATACCTAAATTTTATTGGTAGTTATTAATGTTAAATCTTTTTCCAAATTGTTGACAACACGCCAACTAATAAAACATAACAAAATAAACGATTTAATGTGAACTTTCGGGTGATTGTGTCCACATCACTTATCTATACAGGAAGCATAATATACAAGAAGGACTCCCCCCCCCCCAAAAAAAAAAATTCATGATATTATGCATCGTCCGCATACACAGAAAAACCCATTCTGTGGACACCAACGTTTCATGCTTGTGCAAGATGCTTTATAAAGGTTCTATTTCAAATCGTATTGTCATAATTCCTGTTTATTGTAAAGGAAAGGAAGTAATAAGAGTTTCTAGGTACAACCAAATTTTACGGCTCATATAAAATTATAATTAATTGTAGTAGAAGCTAGTGGCATTATTGATTTATCTCGTCTTCTTCGCCATCAATATGTTCATGCTTCTGTTACTTCGCTACTATTAAAAATGTATACTACATTATTTCGAGAAAGTATGTCTGTTTGGAATTATTAGTCGGTATCTTTAGAATATATGTGTCTATATATACATATGTGTGCATATATAAATATATATATATATATATAAAAGTATCTTATCAGCTCAATGCATTATCTATTCAACTCTAGGTTTATAAACGAATAGAATCGAATTCAACTATACTAATTATGAAGTTCAAGTTCAGATTTTTAAGTTCAAACCATATTTTCAAGTATTATTCATTGGGCTTAAACTTTCACTGACTAAACTTATTTAAACTCATTAATCCTGATTAAATCCATCTTCTTTTAATTAAATTTATATTGAATCTCAACTCGACTCTAATTTTAGCTAAATCAAACATCTAAGCTTAGCAAGTCATATAATTTCAAACAAAAGCTTGTGTTGACAACTCCCTTCAAGTAGCTTGAGCTTAATCATGGTTTAAGTAAACATTAAATCAAATCTTAAAAGTAATCAATACTTGAGTACGAATATGCAACCTCATAAATACACAGCCTCATTATCAAATGCCTAATGGTCATTAGATTTGAATTCCAATATCAAAATGTTGATTTACAATTAAATAATGGGTATTTGGTACTTAAATATTTATATATTTACATACATGCTTTATCGGTTTGAACAAACCTTATTCGTCACTTTTTAGCACACCTCACTTGTGCGACATTTTATTTATAAACCCACAATTTTTTTCTTTATCTTTTTAATCTAAAGCTCTAAACCCACTTACTTAATAATATTAGGATAATTATTCTATATATGGCGACATAGTTAAACAATTGAAAAATAAGAATTTTCTTTTTTAGTGAAATACTTATGCTACATTAAAGGATAAAAACTAACAACCTTAGTTCAATAAAGAACCAGGCTAGAAGGTTTAGACCTTAAGACTCTCCTTATCTTGCAAAGATACAAAGTATTTACCAAACCAGAAGCATCAACGTTAGGAGTCCTCATCTCCTTATACAAACCAATAGAATAAACATCCTTTTTTTAGTAGAGATAAACAAAATATTAGAGGAATAAAAAATTCAACTTGGTCTTGGTCTTGTTCTTGCATCCAATCAGCTAAGGTATTGGCAACAGCATTGAACTCCCTTGGTACCACTTTAAGCCTCCAATACCTAAGTTGGAGAGCTTTTCTTTACAAGTAGGTAGAACATTGTATAATAAAACATTTTATGATTTGTTACATTATCTAATAAGTAAAAAGCCGCAACAGTGTCTAGGTTGATTTTAGCATCCAAGTAACCTTAGTATATGTAATAGTGTAGTCTCTAAAATAGTCTCGAGAGTTCGGTTGTTAGAATATTTAAAAAAAATCAACTTCAATTTCTTTGCAAAACCGAAAATCCAATGACCTTTATCATCCCTTAGAATTCCCTTAATAGTAGTTGCATTGGAAGAGGTAATGACTGAACCATCTATGCTAAGTTTAATCCATCTAGATGCCAAAAGGGACTAAGTGATTTGTGCCCTTTCAATTTTGAAAGTTTTCTGTATGTGTTTCAAGTGTCCCATATACTCACGTACAAGGTATCTAATAGATAGTATGAGATTACCAAGTTGGTCCAATTAAACAAATTCTCATTCCTATTATTCCATAATTTCCACAACATGATGGTAAATGTAAAGGGTGTAGCAGGTTGAGCATTAGAAAGGTCCCTTTTCCTCATAGCACAATTTATTTCAACCCATAATAAGAAGTCTTACTCAAAGAAACAATTTGCATAGAGATATGTTTGCCAAATTCATTCAACATTAGCATTATGAGGGCAAGTGAATTACTATTTCTACATTTAGGATAGGTGGGTACAATTGATAAACCTCTTTCGACAAAGTTGTTAGTAGTTAGTAGTGATAAATGGAATAGCCTCTAAAGTAAAACTTTAATATTTGGTGGAAGGATGGTCCTCTAGATCCAATCCTAGTTAAATGAGGATGATGATGATTTATGTTGAAGGGCATAATGGATATTCAGGATCGAAGGGTTCAAACGAGAACATTAATCTACGATTCTTTGGTCTTCAAAATATAAATGCATCTGGATAGGACCAATAGAATTATATAAGAGGCTAGAAATGTTGAATCCAGTTCTCGACTCATACCATAACTCTTAAGAAGTCTAACAATAAAAGATTGAAAGATTAGGACTTTGTTGAGTTAAAAGACTATGAGTGAAGTTCTTTAGGATCCTAACCTTATACCAATACTCCAACTAAAAGCTGGAATTCTTCCTATTACCTATGATTACATGATTTGAGACTTATATAAGAGTTTTACTTTCTTTTAGCTCCCTAGCTATAAAAGATAGGGTTTAGTTGCTTTAAGGCGCATTATTTACTAGGATCTTTTAGTATTTTGCTTACATAAGCTTTGACCAATAGGTTTTGTGAGTACTAAGCTTATAGAATCTCTTAATAGCACAAGCTTTATTTCTCAAATGAAGATTTAGGAGTCCTGATCCCCTTTCTTTTTTTAGAGTGGTAATCTTCTCCCAACTTATCCAATACATGTTCCTTGTTAGAGAGGTATTAAACCTAAGGAAGTTGTTGACTATATGTGTGGATTTATCAACAATTGCATTTTGAAGATTCCTTATTTGCATATAATAGATTGGAAGGGATTAGAGTACATACCTCGCCATTACAGTCCTTTAAGCCATACTCAAGATCTAACCTTCCACCCACTTAGCTTTTTTTTCAAGCTTTCTCAATGATGAAGTTAAGGTAGGAGGATTTAGGTTTTAAGCCTTACTCAAGAGGGTAACCTAGATACCTTCCAAATGAAGATAAGATCCTCATGCCCATTAGGTTTGAAACAATTCCCTTTATAGGAGCTAGGGTGTTCGTTGAAAAGAATATACTTAACTTGGATTTATCTACTTAAGTCTTGAGAGACTCGCAAAATAATCAAGTACTTTGCTTATAACTTTGGCATTAGACACATCAACTTTGCACGTGAGACTACATCATCAACTAAGCTTACACGTTAAATTTTCACTTTTGATCCCTTGATTTTGAAAGGAACCCAATCCCCATTTTGAACTTCACCTTTAATTTGCTTTCTCTTAAAATATCTATACATAAGACGAAGATATAAGGGGATAGGGGATTTCCCTACCTAATTCCCTTTGAAGGATAGAAAGTAGGTAGAGCTTTCCCATTTCAAATGATGAGTTACTTAGGCAACTTATAATTAACTTTGTCCATCATTTAGGAAAATTGAAAACTTTCAGTGTTTAATAGATGAATTCCTATTCAGGGAGTCAAAAGCCTTTGCCAAACCTATCGTTACAACCATCTAGCTTTGCTTTCTATTCTTGCTATGACATGTGTAAAATTTCATTCATTAGTAGAGCATTACCAAAAGCTTTACTTGCAGGAACAAAGCTCATTTAGGATGGACAAATAAGATTTTCCAAAAGGCACCTCAATCTCTTAACAAATATTTTGGGCACTATCTTATAATGAGTGATGCAAAGGCTAATTGAATTAAATTAGAAATCTCCAATCTTCCTTATGCTTTGGTACAAGATAGACTTGAGTTTGGTTACGTTTTATAAACATAGAACAGGTAGAGAAGATTTGTAGAATAAGGTTTACCATAGAACTCCTAACTAGATTCTAGCACTTTTTGTAAAAATAAGCATATAAGCCATCCTTTCCATGCGAATTCTAGAGCCAATAAAGTTCAATGCCTCAAATATTTCCTATGGACAAATATTACACTTAAGTTAGCATTCTACTAAGAAGAGAGCTCTCCAATATAAACTTAGGGTATAGGGCAGGGCAAAAAAGATTGAGTCTTAGTAGAGGTTAAACATTTAAAGAAGTGATTGTTGATGAGTGAGCAAATGTGCATATTATCATAACACCATGAACTTACTTCATTTAAGAGGCCATAGATTATAATTTCTACTCTTCTTGACAAAACTACAGCTTGGAAAAATTAGGTGTTCCTCTCCACCTCAAGGATCCATTTGGTTCTTGCTTTCATTATCCATAAACTATCTTATTTATCTAAGAGGCCATAGATTCTTACGATGCTTGCTTACTTATGCCTATAGAATCAGAATTTGAAATTGACCTATATAATAAAGCCATATGGTTGAGTGTTGATTGTTTTTCTATTCCCATACTAGAAGGACTAAAAGTACCAGCATACTATAAGTGGAGATTACAAGCTAGTAGCTCTATTATCAAGGGCAATAGGCCTTAATTTGTAATGGTAATTTCAATATTAGACAATCACATGCATGTAGATAGGTTATGGACCAGCTAGCTATTTAATCTTCTATAAGGAAATGACAATTGGGTTATACTGGTGGACTCATGTACCTTTTCTGATAATTGCCATCAACAAGTTGCAATAATTGTTTATACTAGTAGTAAATCAAGATGATATGAGCTCAAGGTTGCAATCTCATATATGTATCCAATTATTACATTGTGTGTTAGGGAGTTTGAAATATTTCAGGTCTTGAAATAGCAAAATTATGCTCTTAGCTATGCTTTAAGTGAGATAATTAATGGTTATTTGTTGCACTAATACCATGAATGTATTTATCATGTTTCATTTGTCATGTTCACGTGATTCTAATGACTATCTTAATGAACTTTGGCTCTTCCCTTGTAGAATATACTTTTATGGCATTTTATTTATTGTAAGACCGTATAGAAATTTTCAAGTAGGACCTAGAACCTAAATGTAGTAAAGTTAAGGGAGTTATTTATTTGACCAAAAATGTTAGCTAGCAATGTAGGAATTTAGGGTTACCATGTAAATTTAAGGCGATCCCAAAAGTTGTCTAATGATACCTAAATCTTACAATGAGATTGGAATAATTAATGGAAGTGGTCCTACAAACTTAGGTTTCGAAAAAATAAGACGATAAAATAATGATAAAGCTAAAAAGTTAATTATTAACATATTAATTGTTAATTTATTGGAAACCCATAGAATGAGTTTCGATAAATAACAAGTCTTAAAAGATAAATTATACAGAAAATAAAATTAATAAAATGATATGAAGTAATATTTAAAAAATAAAATACGTATATAAGCTATCATATTAAATTTGTGAAATATATATATATATATATATACATATACAAGTAATTGAGTCTTGGAGGTACATATATATTATAACTATATTAGTTAACCGACAGCAAGAAAGATGGAAGTAAGAGATACCTAAAAGCAACAAATGAATACTTGAAGACGCATATATATATTATAAAATAAGAAATGGACAATGGTGGTTGTAAAACCAACTCCAACGACTCCTTAAGTGATTCATAAGTACTATACAGGTTTCATTTCATCAACTTTAGACAGAATTCAACTTAGGAAAATTAGGAAAACTTTAACGGAAGCAAGGAGGATACAGGAAGAATTTTGGAAATTTTAGTAGAGAAGACGATAGTGTGAAGGAGCGTACCGCGTCTTGCGACTCCGACACACACCCTGCCACTAGCGGTGGCTAGAGACGAGAATGCTGGTGAGTCTCGTAATTTGATTCAACTTTTGGTAAATTTCTAAAAAGAAAAAAAATAATACCAAATCTCTTTTTTTTTTTCTTTAAATTGATGAAACTCGATATCCCTAACATAAATTTTGTATGTAGAACCATAGAAAAATGTTGCTTTTATATTTATCAAACATGGGAACGAGCTTAGTGATAGTGCAACATAAATGATTTACTGTTTAGGTTGCTTTAGGATGTAGTTATATGTACATAGAAGATAATTTTGTGAGAACCAAAAGATTTTATGTGATAATGGCGCTTTGTGGATCTAATAGGTCCTAAGCGTTTGCATTCTCCCACTGCGACATGACTAAATTGGGGGCTATCTAGTTTCCTGTTTCAAGCGTGACACTGAAAATAAAATTGCTATTGTATAAATTGGCAATTGCAATACTTGTCTTTATCGTTAATTGAGGTCGCCATTTTTTTTTCCTTATAATGCTTGAAGTCATTTAAATAAACCCAAGTTTAGACAATATGATCAATATTCATATTAGTTATTTTGAACCAACCAAATAGATTTAGTGTGTGCGTGTATGTTTATATGTTTAAGTAGTACAATAGAGTATATTGTATAAATATAATTTATTGTACTAGAAGGAAATTTCTATAATCTCTTTTTAAATTTTTTTTTTTAACATTGGTGAAATTATAAACGTGAGATTATGGGAAATTAAGATAGCATTCAAATCCTTGTGTTAATGGATCATATTAGTTACAGCATCATAATCTATAAGGATTCCATTTAAAATCCTTAAATGTGGTATTAACAACTTAAGAATTTCTTTTATTAAAGATCTCTCTATTTTATTTATAAGATTTTTAAACTGAGACCATTAACGTTTTTTTTATATTATTTATAGAACTCATATTACACATATTTAAATCAATATAATACTAAAACTAATAAAAAATAAAATATTAGTTTTTTATGCCTTTTAACTATGGATTCCAAGAAGGCTAAGTGTCTCTCTCCATCGGTCGAAAATCTTAAAAAGAAAAATTTTTGATCTAGAATCCCGTACCGGAGATCGAAGATGGGGATGCTGTTATTTAGGGTGAAAAATATGTATATTACTTTTTTAAAAAAGTTACATAAATATAAATTAATATCTTACCTATAATAACTATATTGCATTTAATTAATATATGTCCCATCTTTTAAATGTAACATAAATATATATATTTATATTATATTTAAAAGATGTGATATTAATGTAATTAAATATATATCATATCTTAAAGGTGAAAGATATACTTAATAAATTGGTAATATTTTTTATATAATTATTAAATAGATGATATTTATTACATATAATATAAATAAGTAAAATTCTCCTGTTATTCATTTGTGTGTCTTTTCTTTGCTGAAAGAACCTAAGGTTTGTGGTTCTGCGTAGGCGATGCGGGAATCATCCTTATCTTCCAGCAAGTTGATTTTGTCACCGCTATTTCTAAGGTTTACCGTATGCATATGATAAATAAATAAATATATTAACTGCCATTTTTCTATATTACCCACACTGTAACCAATTCCTAGTTGATATCTTTACGCACGCATCTTTTATTATTCTTTTTTCAAAATGCAAAATGTAGCTGATTCAGGTCAACTTTATTGGAAATTCATCTTGCTAAAATATACGTTGACTGACCGACTTCTTTGGCCATGCAAAAGCATGATGGGAAAATTCTAGCAAGACTTACATTTGCTGATGTGCGTATTATTCAAGGGAAGACGAGGGCCCGGGGAAGGATATAGTTATTGAAAGTCGGGTAGGTGCGTAGAACAATTATCTATATTACTTATTAATATCTTACTTGATTTGGTATGTTTCAAATTATAGGATGAGTTTCAAGACTTTTTAAAACTT
The DNA here is from genome assembly GCA_024138005.1 of Lumnitzera racemosa. Taxonomy (NCBI): domain Eukaryota; kingdom Viridiplantae; phylum Streptophyta; class Magnoliopsida; order Myrtales; family Combretaceae; genus Lumnitzera; species Lumnitzera racemosa. The sequence goes on from JAMXBC010000005.1 coordinate 36,497,146, forward strand.
TCTCTTTTAAGATAAATACAGCTATTTTGTACTCACCTTAGGGATGGGGTTTTAGGGTTTGTACATGCCTCCTATTAAATATTATTAATAAATAAATTATAAAGGATAATATTATATTTTTTAACTGCATAAATGTTTTTATAAAAAAAGAAAAAAGAAAAAAGAAGCTAAAGCCTACAATTTAATAACTATAGTAAGTTAAATATAATACCACTCCTATCATGTTAATTATTCTATTGTTTCTCTTATTTTTTCTAATTTTCCTCTCTAATTTTATATTTTTCATTCTTTTCTTTTGTTCTTTTCGATTTGTTAAGTAGTAAAGGCACATAAATTTGAAATAATGTAGGTAGGATAAACTACTATATATAATAGATATACATATATTATACAAATTTTGTTATGTCCCATAAGTTTTTTATATGAGAACTTGTAATATAATTTTCTAATTATCTTTTTTTTTATATCACATAAACTTAAAAAAAAAAGAAGAAGAAGCTCACAATAGAACCTAAAGTGTTGTTGGATATCTTACAACTATAAAACTTTGGAAACTATATTTTATAAGGATATATATACATAATGTGAATAATACCGGTTTCATCTATTTCCATGAAGGAGAGAGAAAACATGAATTTTCTCAGGATAAGATCTGATTAAATGTTGCGAGAATACGGATATATTTCTCCACCCTAATAAAGACAAAAAGGAAAAACAAAAACAAACAAAGGATCATAAGTTCCCACTAAATTACGTATGAGTGTGCCCGAACTCCGTCCAAAAGGTGTCAAGCTCATGAGAAGCGCCATCTACCTTTCTCTCTCCTCTCTCTCCTGTTTCCTCAACACCTCTCTCTCTCTCTCTCTCTTTCTTTCTCCATAAATACACACGCACACAAAACAATACAACATATCAATCCTCCTTGAGAAACAATTAGTATCTCTGCTCGTTTTCTTCATATTCAAACACATTCACCTATACGAAATGGGCAGATTGTTGCAACTCAAAGTGATATCGACCGAGGATCTAAGGATTAAGAAAATATCCATCACGGACAACCTTTTCGTTATAATCAGAACGGACAACAATTGCATATCGAAAGGACTGGAGACGGGACCTAAAACAGGTCATGATGATCGCAAACACGACAACCTACTTCAAATGGACTTGCCAATGCACGTAGGTTTCACTTCGATTGAAGTCTACCATTACAAGGGAAAGAAGTACGATAGTAGTAAATTTATTGGCTCTGCAAGAATACCAGTTTCGGATTTTCTAAGTAGCTATATGCCCGAAAATCATGTACACTTTTTGAGTTATAGGCTAAGGGATGCGGACGGTGTCCGTAATGGTGTCATTAACCTTTCGATTAAAGTGACATCGTCGGGATACGTTACGAAGACAGCGTCGTTAGCGATGCCGGAGCTGGGACATCCGGTTCATGAAGGCAAGATGACTCCGGGGATAGTGAGCGGAGTTCCTGTTAATTGGTGTTTGCAACCATGTAGATATCAAATGACATTATGAAGAGAGAAAAAAATTTTCTCTCAAGCCACGTGAATTGTCTAGCGGTAAACACGAACAATTCTTCCTGGTAGTTTTACGCGTTGAATTTTTGTATGTTCTGGTCCATTGTTAAGCACTTCATATCCCTTTTCCGGTGATGATACATCATTTGATAATATAGGAGAGTGATTTATGTATTAGAATTTCCAAGGTGGTGAAGGAATTGGTCTTTACTATATGTCATCATGTGTATATTTGTTTAAAACTAAGGAATACAATACTCACAGAGAAGAATAAAGAATGAGAAAGGAATAGATGTTTTGATGAACGAATGATTTTAATAATACCACTACCATATTGAATCATAGATGCTGAGCATAGGGCTAACCGACTTCCCTGTAATTATTTCCTGTGAAGTACCTATTTGATGTCTGTGATCAACATAGCTTTATAGATATTTCTTGGTTAGTTGTATATGATATCAATTAAATTTAAATACATGATAATGATAATCAATAATTTTAATAGAAATTATAATCCATATAAATATATATATATGATATCATTTATTTTGATTTTATTAATGCATACTTATCAATGCATATCCATTAAATCTTTTTCCGATCTATTCACAGCACGGCACGTAATACAACATGAGAAAATAAACAATTTCATCTAAAGTTTGGGGTCCACATCACTTATCAATACAGGAAACGTGATATACGAAAAGGACTTCCCACCAAAATATTCGTGATATTTAGCGCCGTCCGCATACACAGAAAAATCCATTCTGTGGACACCAATATATGGCCATTCATGCTTGTTCGAGATATTACATAATATTTAGGTATATCTCAAATCCTATCGTTATAATTCATAATTCCTATTTATTGTGAAGGAAGAGATAAGAGTTTCAAGGTACTACCAAATTTTACAGCTCACTTTATTGATCTTAACTTAATATAAAATATAGTTAATTTTAGTTGAAGCTAGTCAATTATCAGATTTATCTTGTCTCTTCTTCGCCCTCAATTTACTGAACTCTAGATTATACGGTGAGCTTAAACTTGCATTAAATAAATTTTTTTAAACTCGATACTCTTATCAAGTCAATTTATATTGAATCTCAACTTAAGTCTAATTTAAAAAGCTCAATGTATACTTTCTTGAACTTAATTAGACAACAAAGGCAAACATGCTGAGTAGTTTGAAACTGAAGCATAGCTTTTGATAGCTCCTTTGAAGTGGCTGGCTGGATCATATTTATGATTTGAGTAAACATAAAATCGAATCCTAACATTAATTAATGCTTGAATATAAATGCACAAAACTGAAGATTACATGTCTAATTGTTATTTAGATTCAAATTCCTATATATCTAAATGTTGATTTTACACTTAAATAGATATTTTGGACTTAAAAGAGTTATTTAGAATCTTCTAGGAAACAAGGTGGTCGGCTAGGGCTTAAAATGGCATAAGAGTTGTTGATTGTGTAATTCTTGATTTCGATGTTGTGATCTTGACGTTAGGGAATAATAGCATAGATAGCTTGCAAGATGAGCAAACATGAGTTGTTGAAGACATTGGAGGTGACTCTAGCATATGTACTCAATGCTCAAGTCAATGAAAGTGGTTAAGAAATATTTACTAATAGTGAGAGAGAAGTGAGAGAGAAAGAGCAAGTACCAGCGTTGATCCCCTTAATAGGAGGGAATGCCTCCTATTTATAGAGAGTTAGGAGAGTTTGTTTAACCAATTCAACTTATCATTCCCTTTATTAAATTTAGGTTAAAAGGTCCTTGTTTTAGATGTCTTCCTTACCATTTATATTAATGGGCTCTTATTGGAATTTGGCCAACCTAGCCTAAAAGAATTGAAGACCATTAACAATAGGTGGATAGCAATGGACCGACTAAAAGTGGATAGCCACTGTCAATTGTAAATCATGAGACCCTTATTACATTTCTTAGACTCAAATACAAAGTGTGGTTAACCATGCCACCCTAGGTTAACCCCAATTTCAACAATCTCTTCATAATGATTTTAACTTCAATTCTCTTCCATGATTAATTTGTAAACTTATCTCCAACCAAAATTAACATTAATGATTTATTAAAGAAAAAATGAATCTAAAATACATGATTTACTTTAAATCAATTTGCAATAGCATCAAAATTGATAATTTCCTACTAGGGTGTAAATGACTTAAACTGGTTTGTAAACTATTCAAATTTAACTCAAATTTGATTTGATCACAATGGAATTGATCTTGAGTTTGAGTTGCTCAAGCTCGGTTGAGTAGCAAAACGAGTCAAGCTTGAGTTTTAAAATACTAAACTTATTAGGTTTGTGAATCTAATTGAGTCTAGTATAATTTATAATCGATATATTATTTTTTAATATATTAGTGAATCTAGAGTTATTTAAAAAAAAAATTATGAAACATTGGAGTTTGATAAAAGCTAATTGAACTAAACTTGAGCTTACTATATATATGTTCGAGTTGAGATTGAACTCAAAATTTAGAACTACTTGAGCTTATTCTTATATTAGTTCAACTTAACTTGATTACAGCCTTATTTCCAACAATAGCCATTCCACTTCATCAAAACTTTAATCAACATTTCTCCTCTAAAATGAGTATATGACTATTCTATACTTATTTCAAATTTCGTTAATTTACCAAAAGAGAAAGAACCCTATACCTTCTCATTTTTTTCTCAACAGAAATTAAATTTCTGGACGTATACATAGACAGATCTTATTTCATCCTTTTTTATGTGTCGCTTTCTTGATCCTTCCTTTGTAATTTATTTCGAAAGAACCCCATACCTTCTTATTTTTCTTCTCAACAGAAATTAAATTACGTACCGGACGTATACACAAACAAATCTTCATTCGTTCTTCTTATTTGTGGCTTCCTTAATCCTTCTTCTGTACTTTATTTCCTTTCCTTTCCTCACATTGATTGGGACTATGTCGGAGTTTAAACCGCTTAGCGCCAAATAAGGAGAAACGGTAAAATGCACTTACTTTGCGAAGATGTTCAAATGTCGGTGATCTTGATGATTCATAAAACCACAATTGAGAGAGCCAAAAGAGGGGTGCATAAATAATGGAAAGGGAAAGTGAGAAGCGATCTTTTTAATTGCCTTTTTGAAAGGAGGAGCGAACAAACAGGATGGGACATTTAATTTACATGGTAAGGTCTAGTTTTACAATAAATAAAGTGCTCATTAATTTTAACTGAAAGAAAGTAAAGGGGGTGAATTGTCGAATTTAATTTAAAATTATTTTTGGGTCGTTTCATCATCGAAGTTTTCTTATGGATTGAGGATTGAAATTTTAATCCTTCTTGTTGTAATGTCTCTAAGAATTACTTAAATCTCCACTTCAAAAATTTGCTTAGCGACGACATCCACCGCACTACTTTGTTAAAATCTTAACTCTATGAAAATTTTTGGAATTATACCCGGATCTTTGTTCACCATATCATCCCCTTCACTAACATTATGTTTGGAATGGTGAAAAAGGGAAGACGAAGGGATGAAAGTTTTAGCTTTAGATTCTTCCCTTTTATTTTCGTTTTTCAATTCCTTCTCTGATTCTTTCTTTCTTCTTCTTCTTCTTTTTTTTTTTTTCTCAAGAATAGTGTAAAAATCAAGGTTAATTACAAAAAAAAAAAAGATATAGAATAACTTATACCATTTAAAATGCTGATGTCAGCAAAAATGTAATGGAAAATTAACGAAGCAAATGGAGGGGCACGTTCTGACCATTTAAGACATTTCGTGGACTCCAAGTTTTTTGAAATCCTACTAAGTCGAAGAAAGGATAAAATCTCAATAACAAAAATAATTACAGTAAACTAGGTTCGATAGAAACTTATTTCATTGATAAAAATTAACATAAAGATAAAGTCTACGAAGCAAATAAAATAATTCCTTCCTTTATTAAATTATATACGGTTTACATTTATTGACGTCTTTCCGATGATGAATATATTAGATTGTTTAATTTGGATATTACATGATAGCTTAATTTTCCGTCAGCAATTTTCTTATTTAGATATCTAATTTTATTTTCAATATTCTTGTATTCAACAATTCGTTAATCTCGAGTCAATAAATATTGATAGATTAAAGAGTTCCCTTTTTGTGCGCAACAGCAATTATAACTTCATATGGTTACTTACACGTTTTATTGGTTTGAACAAACCCATCACTTTGTTAGTACAACTCACATGTGTGACATTTTATTTCTAAGCCCCACAAAATTTTGTTTTTTTCTTTTTAATCCTAAGCTGAAAATACCATGTGTTTTTTTCCTAGATTCTGTTTAATTATTTTGCATGTTTTCCGTTGTAGGAGCAAGTATTTAATTCTTTTTGCCTGTCTATCGTGGAAAGGGGAGAAGTTTGTTTTGTACTTTGTTGATATCAATCCCATGTGGTCGGTAATTTTTATGTACGCTCCCGGAATCACTGTTTCTTCAACAATGTGCACTTCTAAGTGCATGTTTTTTTATGAAATCCGGTTAATACGCAAGTCAATCAAATAAACTTACATTTACATCTGAAAAGTCCTCATAAACGTTGGTTTACATCCAAAGTATATAATATGACAAATTTCCCCTAATATTCACCATTTGGATTATCTAAAGTGAATTTGTTTTAAAATTTTTTTAAAGTTAAAAATCAATAATTGTTATTATCTATTTTTTTTTAAAAAAGATAACATTATAATAATATTATATGATATTTTAAAATTTTAAATAATAATAACCATTAATTTATAAATTCATGAAAATTATAAAGAAAATAACTTTAGATGATCTATTTACAATAAAAAAAAAATATATCAATTTAAATGTAGAACATGCTATTGATTTAATAAGAAGAAGAAGAAGCAAAGCCTAAGAAACATGGAGACGGTTATATAGAGCACGGATATAACATTATGTTTATATAGGATATGGAAACTTCAAGGAAAATAAAATGGAAATATTCTATGGAATTAAAGCACATTACATATAATTGAACTATATGACAAATTAAATAACCTTAATTTATCACGAGCATACGTGAAAAATATGACTTACTAGTTGTACACTTGATGGCTTTAGCTAATTTTTCTTATGCTTTTCTAAAATAAAAAAAAAAATAAAGTGTATGTCAGGCACAATTTTCTCAAAACTATGTTTTTCTTAATTTTAAATTTATATTCGACACTTTCCATCTAATGTATCTATATTTCTCGATAAAAATTAAGAAAAATAAGTTTGAGTTTGAAAAAAAAAAAAATTGGAGTCAACACATGCTAAAAGTTGAAAAAAAAAATTATTATAATTTATAGGAGGATTTACTATTAACACATATGCACTAACTCAAAAAGTTTTGGTTCGGGGACTTGCTTTAAATTAAAGCAAAAGTTGTTAGCTCTTTTCGGGGTTGTTATCTTAAAAACAACGATAAAGCAAATCTCTTTTTCTTCTTCTTCTTCTTTTTTTTTCAAACGCTATTGGTAGTTCTTCAGAAAAGGACATCTACGAACACTTATACCATAATGGGACCATCAATTCATGAAGAGTAATATATTTGTTTTAGATTATGATGTTTTTTTTTTATCTTTTAGGTTAGATATAGTTCTATTATTATTTTCATTTTGATCTATTGGATTTGATGAATTATAATTAGATATTTAGTCTATTAGATTTGATAACATATAATTAGATATTAGTTTCCTCTTCTATGATTTTCTTAGATGGTTAGCTATTAGATTGTATTTCTATCGTAGAGTTCATATTCAACGTTACTCTCTATAAATAGTCTTTTCTTATTGGGGTTTTGGATGTGATACATTGATTAAATAGAATTTACTTTTTTTTTTCAATGATTAGAGTAATTAAATCTTTTCAATGATAGTACAAAGATATAAATATTTTATTGTATGATTAACCGGCACGAGTCATTCATCTTTTCTCTATTTTTTAAAGTTGCATTTCCCAAATATCACGATAGCTGCTACGATCATAAATTTCTCCGTGCATTGGAAGTTTCAGAATTGTATCGATTATTTGGTCCAACACCTAAAGCGTAAGTATTGGTAAACTTGTTGAATTTCATAAACAAAGGAAACAAGGGTTTGATGATGTTACGAATGCGAATCTAGGCCACGAGATGGAAATATGAAGCATTTTATATTATAATCATTGCATAATTTAGTTTACTAATTTAATTTCTACAAGGATTTACATAATTTCATTCTCTTTAGTTCGTACGAGAGTCTAGACTTGCATTCATTCTTGGAAACAAAAGGGTTAAAGTTAAGTTTGTTACCACAACTATAGCCTATTAAGACACACATCAATTCTATTCCTCCCAACATTCTTTCTTAGGTCCCAATAGTTTACACAACCAACATCTATATTTCATTATATCGTGAGATAAAGTTCATGGAATAAGCAATATGAGATAGTAATTGTAAATCTGACAATCCCTTTTTATATAAACAAATGTAAAATCAACTTTTCGTCTCTTTATTTCACCTCATTCTCTTACACTAATCAACATGAAGATCACAAATAGAAACTATTCCACTTCCTCCATTGTCATAGAACCACAAAAAATGGCCAAACACCATCATCTTGCTAGAAAATGCTTGCAAAAGTGGACCTTATGCTGTTTATGGTACTTGAAAAATATTTTAAATATCATAAATAACCTAATCATGCCATTTTGTGCTGCCATAGTTTGATTCTTCAGCCACTTTAACTTTAACTACCACTATGAGGAGAAACAAAAAGATAAAAAGTTGGTTTTAAGTTTATTTATGTAGAAAGGTAACCATACATTAATAATTGTTATCCCATTACATATTCCATAAACTTTATTTCATTATATAATGAAATATAGAATAAGTATTTGTTGAATAAACCATTGTGAAGTGGAAAAGTATGTGGGGGAGAAATGGGCTTGATATGTATCTTAATGGGTCATACATTTTACTTCACTTTAGGATTCAATCAATAATAATTAAATATTGATTATTAATAATATAATAATAGTAACAATAATAAATAGAGCTACGAAAAATATCTAGATACATGTCTTATTCTTTTTCATTCCCATTTATAACAATGAAATACTATTTTTCCTTCTTTAGTGATAATTGATTGATTATAAATATCTATGATTTATATTTTATATAAAGGAGTAGAAAGACCTTGTGAACATATCATTAAGAAATGCATTCACATAAAAAGGACAGTAAGAAAAAGTAAAACAAAAGTGTGTAAACTATAAAAATGAGTAAAACTGGATTGTCCTACACGAAAACTTCTCTAAACCTCTCATATTTTGTGTTTTATATATGAATTTGAATTCGAGTACCAATATGACATTCTTTAAGCCCAACGTGATTGTAGGCATTGAAACCTATAAAGATTTTAAAACGAAATTTTAAAACGATGATAAAAAAACCTTATTGTAAAATTTAAAAATCCCTGATTATGTGTAACCACATATTGTAATAACGAATTGAATAAAAACCCTAAAACTGAACCCATGAAATTATAATTTTGCCCCATGCATATGAATTGGACCATATATATATATATATATATATAACCATGACCTAATGATGCATGATAAAACTTTGAGATTAAAACCTTAAATTTACTCACAACTTTAAGATTTCCAAAACCCATGTGATTCAATATTAAAGATTTAAAGTGATAAAAAAAAATTAAATAACAAGTAATTATAATAAGTTACCTAATGTACTTAGTGATAACATTTAGTTAGCATACATATTCTAAAATGATTTTGTGTAATTTTGTATAACTTAATTTGTTTAATTTTCATTTTTGGGGATTTTAGGAGGCATTTGATGAAGTTTTGAGGATTTTTATCAAGTTTCCAAGCTTATATAAAGAAAAGCATTAATTAAGGATTTAGAGCAAAGGAATCTTAAGCAAAAAATAAAGTCTAATGGAGATTACAGGTAAAGATCACGATCATAATCTATGGCTATGGACCCCTCATAATTAATTTCCATCAAGTTTTGGAGATTTCATACTACATACAAAGTATAGGATCATGCCCCATTTATATGGTCACGAACCTTGGGCGTAAACATTATATGATTTAGGAATTTTCTATTTTTGTTAAATTTTCTTTATATATCTAGATCTAACTCTTATAAATAGGTGTTTAAACTTAAGTTTACAGAGAGAGCCCCATTGAAGCATAGTCAATAAGGTAAAATTACATAGGTTCCTTTATTCTTATTAAATCTTTTCTTGTTGTTATGTCTTTATTCTAAATTTTCTTAGTAAATCGTTATTGAACCCTTTGTTCTATTGTAACTTTTTTTATTTATATTAATATCATTAATTCAATCCATGATATTTGCAGATTGCAATCTAATTGTACTATTTTATTTTGTTTTTTAATTTAATTTTAGTTATGATTGAATTATTGCCTGAATCTATTACAGAGTTCATGAGTTCTAATAACCTAACAGATTGGTATAATTAGACAAATTTGGTTGACTAAAGCATTTAGTAGCTTTGATTTTTCGGATTAGGGTAACCTAATAGTGGATTCAAGGGCTTATTGCAATTCTAAGATATTTTATTACAGAAGTGATTCGGGTAGAGTATACATAAGATTAGGAATTAGTTAGAAATATGAGTTCGATTAGTTTGTAATAAGAATTCTTAAGGTTCAATATCACAATTGTGATTGAGTAAGTCATTTAAAACTAGGTTGTAAATAACATATAGATTAACTAAGGAACATGTTTTCTCCTTTATTCTTGTTTATGCTTTTGTTTTATTTTAGATTTATAGTTTTTGTTATTTTAACTATTTTTATTCTTGTAATCTTTATTTTATTATCTTTAGTTAATCAATTGCAACTTTTATTGTAAAAGTTAGGAAATTGCAAGGTTTTAGGGATAATACTGCTAATCAGTTAGATTTTACTCCCATGTATGGTTTTTCGTAAGATTGACACTCGGACTTAAATTCAATCTTATACTATGACTTGACTAGGTATACTTGCCTATGTTATATGCTAAGAATTAAGGTTTTTACACCATTGCTCAAAAGCCGGTACAGTAAACTAATTAGGAATTTAACAAAAGCCTTAGATTTCCAACTATTTTAACTTATCTATAATAATTCAATCCATTAATTTATTTTGGTATTTTTCTTCCTTAATTTGTTTCTAATTTTTATGCCATTTTAGTTTATGACCAGGAGTAGTAGCAAGAATCTTATAAGATTCGACCTAGAAATTTAAAGAACTTCATGATAACTTTGTAGAAGAGTTTGTGAAACAATGGATCTAATTAATTAAGGTTCATTACTCTAATCGAAAGAAGAGTCAAAATTAGATTTATAAGAGGAGCAAGAGTTTGAAAACATAGCGATGAATAATGCTGAAGCCAATAAGACATTGTTGGAGTATACCAAGTCTAAGGCAATTGGAGTTTAATCCAGCATCGTAAGACTTGTAGTGTAAGCAACGATTTTCCAAATCTTGTTGAATGTAATTTTGATGGTGCAACAAATTTTTTAGTGTGAAAAATTTGCTAATAAGGATCTTAACAACTATATCTCAAGCTTTTTAGAGATCTATGATACTTTCAAGATTAACGTTGTCACAAATGATGAGGTAAAACTCAAACTATTTCCATTCTCTTTGAAAGGTAAGGCCAAACAATAACTTAACTCACTTCCTAGAGGTTCTATGACCGCTTAAGACGATTTGATTGAAAATTTTACAGGAAAATATGTTCTACTTGCTAGGATGGTGAAACTTAGAAATGATATTTCTTCTTATACACAAATTGATGGTGAGCCCCTCTATGATACTTAAGAGAGAATCAAGGAATTCTTGAGACAATGCTCGCATGATAGATTGCCTCTGTAGATGCAAATCTAAACATTTTATAATTAGCTTAACTATCTTATGCTTTGAATAATTGATGCCACAGTAGAAGACATTTTAAGTGCTAAGGCAAGCCCAAAAGTTAATTGATAACATGGTCATGAACATCTCGTAATGGTATAATGTAAGATCCAAGGTAAAGGTAATTAGGAAGAATGTATTGGATTCTATGCTTGCATTGATAGCTTAAGTTGAAAACTTAAGTAAGAAAATTGAGGGATTGATGAAACTAGTGAATTTAGTATAGGATGAACAATTGGTTGAATTTGAAGATGTTAATTTAATTGCTAACCGATCTTAAAATAATCCTTTTAGCATTACGTATAATCTAGGTTAAAAAAATTACTCGAATTTCTCTTAAGGAGGCTAGCAATAGCAACAAAACAAAAATATACAGCCTTAGAACAAGGCTTCCAATGTTGAAGAGTTGTTAAACAAGTTCGTACAAAGCTTAGATGCACATTTTCAAGCCATTAAAGCAATACTCAGAAACAAGGAAGCATCACTCAGAAATTTGTAGAGCTAGTTAAGTCAATTGGCTAGAACTATTACTAAGAGATCATAAGGAAGTTTACTTAGAAATATTGAACTAAATCCTAAATTAGTGGGCTTAGAACCAAAATAGTGACCTTATGCTCGATTTTAGTGAAATATATTGATCATGCTTCATGAAATTATACTTTGTTATGAATGATTTAACAATATATTTAATGTGATGAGTGATTTATGGAAAATGACAGATTATAGTTAGTACTTGAGATATGTGATTGGTTATTATTAAATGCAATTCATTGCATCATGTACATTCATGACATGGCAAAAAAACAACCTTAGGGCCATATTTTTATGAACTCTAACAATGGTAAATTACTCTACACTTTTAAGACATATTTAGGCATAAATTGACCATAATTGTATTCATTTCTTAAGTTTTTGGTACTTAATTGTGTAATGTATTGATTTTAGATGAATTAAGAGCAAGGAAATGAAGTTTACATAAGAACAATAAATATTAAGATAATCATGGCCGTGAGGAGAAGAAAACCTTGAAGTAAAATCAAAATATACTCCATCACTAGCATAATAATGAATGATTGGAATAGTCAGCACTAATTACGCCCCCCGTCACAAGCGCAATCGAGGAAGTGATATTGATCTCCCTATCAATCATAGCCATGATTGATTATTAAGAAGATGATCACTCCCTTAATCATGAGTATGATTAGAGGTGATGAAGCAATGAGGAGCTCATATCCATGGTTATGGCTGTGATTAGTGTAGATTTTTGTTTTCTAAGACTATTACTCCCCGAGTTAAGGTCATGACAAGAGTAGCATAACTATTCCTCTTTAACTTTTTCGCATGAATCAGTACGTGGAACATATCTTAACACCAGGCGGTGTCTTCAAGTAGTATATTTTGAGTCATTTCACAAGTTAAGTATAAATATACCGTACCTTTAAGACAAGAAGGAGAATTACATCAAATCATACATCATATATCATATCACATCATTAACCTACAATACATCCATTCATCCATCCTTATTCCGCTTTTTGCATTTTTCTGTTTTCCTTCTATATAGTTCTAAGTGTTGTATTATACTTTTCCCGAAATTACTTGAGAGAGCCGACGGGAATTCATCATTCATTTGTTGTAAAGATTTCTACAATGGAATTCAAAATGTAGTTGTATTCTTCTACTTATCTTATATTAATTTCTTTGTTATTTCTGCATTTTGTTGATTCGTTTTATTATTTCATCATATATGAGTAGTACTTTAGGACTCCTTATATCAACTTAGTATAAGTGCATGAATTAGTGAGTTCTTGATATTTGTTAGTTCTGGTGAATTGAACTTAATAATCTAAGTATGGTGTAATGTAAGACATTGACTGAGGCTAGATTTCAATAGAATATGTTGAGAGACAATTCTATTATATTTTATTGAACAGACTTAATTCATTGGAATAACTTACTCCTGATAATAGAGATATTATTAGAAAAGTTGTTACATCTTTAGGGAAATCGATAAATTAGTATGGCATTAATGTGATCTGAGTTGACTATAAATTCAGAAGAGATTTTAATAGATACAATTAGGATTAGAAGTAAATAATTCTAAGAAAAATGCTTACATACTTGTAATTTTCCATAGATAACAAGTATTAGGACAAAAAGTATATTTGTAGTATCATGCTAAGTGATGAAGCAAGTCTTCATGTTAAGTGTATAGTTAGTAATTGTTTTTGTAACTATTATATTAGTGGCATTAGTTTGTGACTTAGTGTAGTTTAGCTAAAAAATTAGAGTTTTAATAATTATTCATTTGATAAATTTGGTTACTAGATAATAGGAAGATTAATCGGTACTAATGCTTAAATTTGTTCCCAATGGAGACAACCATATACTTAATCGTACTAATAAATGATAGGTACACTTGCATATTTAACTAAGTAAAGGATAACATATAGGAGTTAAATTGTAAGATTCAGTAGCTCTAGTTAGAGCTTGATCAAGTTTTTGGCACTGTTGTCAAAGAATGGCATCATTATTAGGAAAATTAAGATTCCTATTCTTCTAACGGTTGTTTTATTATTAGATTATTTGAAATCTTTGTGCTCATATTAGCTTGTTGATTTATAGTTTATGACTCGAAGCAGTATGACTGATCTAGCTAACTTTGATCCTGAACTAAAACAAGCACTTAGAAATAACTCGAAGAAAGTTCGAGAGTATCTTGAGAAGCAAGCATCTAGTAGTAAGGAAGTAAGAGCATATGAACTATTAAGAATCAAAATAGAGACATTCGAGTCATCCATAATCAATAATTGAAATCAAAACGTTGAGCTACCACTAGAAATTCAATTCTTGAATCCAAAAGATGGTATCCATTGAATTTGGACACACTTCTTAATGGAAATTGGAATGTAGTATAAACAAGAAATGAGCCAGGAGTAAATCCACTTATGACTGCAAGGAACCTAGAAGGAGCTATTATTAGCATTGCTTGACTTAGAGTTTAAGCTAATACTTTTGAGATTAAGTCGAGTATCATTTAGATGATCTAACAATATGTTCAGCTTGATGGGTTTTTGTGATGAAGACCCTAACAACCATTTGTAGCAATTCTTGGAGATTTGTGATACGTTTAAGATTAGTAGAGTTTTAGAGGACACTATCCACCTTAGGCTATTTTCATTCTCATTAAGATCCAATGCCAAGCAATGGCTCAACTCTATGCTAAGGAATTCCAACAATACTTGCCAAGAGATGATTGAGCTATTCATGAGAAAATATTTTCAACCTTTAAGAATAGTTAAGCTAAGGGTGGATATCTCTTCTTTTAGTTAAATAGATTCAAAGGCTCCATATGAAGCATGGGAGAGATGGAAGGATTTGTAGAGGAAGTACCCTCATCATGGGCTTCTAGATTGGCACTAAATTTAAACCTTCTACTATGGTTTGAATTAAACAACCAAGTAGCTCATTGATGTAGCTACTAGAAGAAGCCTCAACCATAAGTCACTGGAGCAATACATCCAATTATTTGAAGATATGGCTAATAATCATTATCAATTGTCATTTGTAGGAGGAAGAGAAAGAAGGCCAGCTGGAAAACATGAGTTAGATGCCACTTTCGCTTTAGCATAGAAGGTGGAGGTACTGGTAAGGAAGCTTCATAGTCTCACAATGGGTTAGAACAAAGCATTAGCAATTTCAGATTCAGAATTGGCAAGTTCATTAAAGATTGATAAAGTAGAATAGGTTGATTACATTGAGAATCCGATTAGACCAAGGAATGATCCTTTTAGTAACTTATACAATTTGAGTTGGAGGAATCACCCCAATTTCAAATGGGGTGACAGTATTGTTTAAAGCTCCAACATGCAACCTCCTGGATTTTAGAGACAAGTGTCTCACCCTCAAAATAAGCCAATGTCTATTAAAGAGATGTTGTCTTAGTACATTAAGACTTCTAAAGCAAGTCACCAAGCTACTAAAACCGTTTTGAGAAATCAAGGGCATAGATCCATAACTTGGAAGACCAAGTTAGGCAGATTACAAAAACACTTTTAGAAAGGGTTCTATGATCTTTTCCAAGAAATACTGAGGCAAACTTAAAAGACCAAGTCTAAGTTGTAACTTTAAGGTAAGGAGGAGTTGACATTTCTCTAGTTAAGAAATGATGCTGAAAGCCTCTAGTGACGTTAAGCTTGAGACGTTAAACAAGTATGTATTCTTTGATTAGCTTAGCAATTTTATTTGTTGAGTTTAAATTGCTTCATTGTTATTCTTATTATTTTTTTGGTTTTTGTTAAGTATATTTATTTATTGTTTAATGCAAAAAGAAAGGAAACATTGAGTAGAAGTCAAACCAATTCAAAGGAAAGAGAAAAAATTCACTAAGTATAGAGATGTAAATGGAGGATGGAAGGCTAATATGCATCACAACCATGATAAAAGGGCCAATACGCATCACGGCCATGATAAAAGGTAAGTATTTAATTTTTTTAGCACAACATCTATTATGGAATCAATCATGACCGTGATAAATTAATAAAGCCGATCCACCTGTTCATCACAATCGTGGTCACTTCCTTAGGAAAATTCACATTTTCAATCACAATTATGATAAAAAGAGCTACACGTGAAATTTTGACCCTAGTGTTAGTCACGGGTTTGTTCACACCCGTAATTAGTAAAGCATATAGGTTATGATGATTAAAAAATTTTAGTTATAGTACTAATTATGAGAGTCATCATGATTGTGATCAAGCTTGAAAGAGACATTACACTTCGTATCACGGTCGTGGTCATGTAACTAATACCTCAATATATAAGAAATTTCTTTCTCTCTCTCGTCATTTCTTACACATTTTAAAATTCCACCCCATGATAACACTTACTGTGCCTGTTTCCTACGAAACTCCACCTTTATTTTCTTAACATTAACCTTTATTCTACCTACTTCTAATACTTGCACTATCATTTTCATCTCCATTACACTCTTCTAAGGTACGATCTTCCTCTTTTTCTTTAGTTTTTATACGTTTACATAGATTTGATTCATGTAACTTTAGGGTTTGTATATATGTGTTTATTATGATTCATAAATGTATTATGATTTTACTTATAGTTGTGCTTATATGGGAATTAAACTTTGATTTGTATGATTTTGTGCTGGAATTTAGAATACCAAGCTTAAACCCTAATTTGTATTGATAATTATCAAGTTGGCAATTTTTGCAAAGTGAGCCTAATTTGATGATTTAGTCTCATCATTAGTAATTAAGTGTTATGTAAGATTTTATTATTAGTTGGTTTTCTATATGTTTAAGTATGGTATGGAATTTGGGAATCGGAGTGTGTTTATGTGTTGATGTGTGAATTAGAGCGTTGTATCTTTAAGGGAAGATACTAATCCTTAGTTGAAGTTCAGGTTACAAGTTGAGTTCATTATGAATTCACTTGTGTAATTCGTGTTTGACAATAAGCTAGGATTGATCACGTTTAGTTAATTAGTGCTTTATCTTTATAAGTTAGAGGAAGTTGGAATGGATTAGTCTGAATTATGCATGAGTTTTGCTTTTCTTGAACTAATGCCAATGTTTGGAAATAGGCACCTAAGAAATCATCAACAACTTCTCAGCACAAGAGACCTAAGGCTGATCGTTCTGCTTCTCCTCCTCTTAAGCGATCCAATGTAGTAAGTTTAAGTAGGGTAGTCACTCCATTAGCTGGTATGACTACATAAAAGAAAGAGAGATTTAAGGAATCTGCTGCCAAGAAGATAATCAAGAGGCACTATGTTATAGATTGAGACTTATTGGGAGAGTATGGGTTGAAGATAGCCATATAGGGTTTGTTGGGAAATAAGCCATGGTTGAAGTTATTCACGGTTCAGGAGAAAACCTACAAACAAACAACATTAGCTTTCCTCTCATTGTTCAAAATCAAGTACGAGTACGTCGGATCGAAAATGGACAATGAGGTGGAGTTCTTTGCTTTTAGAAGAACTTATACCTTTGATATGCTGACTTTTGTCAGTGCTATGGGATTGTATACTCCAGCTGAGTTAGAGGATGATGAATTTGTAGATTTGCTAATGAGTCTTCCTCGAGGAATTTCTTTGAATGAATTTTAGAGAGAAATCTCTAATGAGAGTAGTCTCAGAACGAGCAAGTGTAAAGCTTCAACTTTGAAGAAAACTAGTGCTCAGATCTTCTACTACATCCTGGTTAGGATAATCTATGGGAAGTATGAGAATCCTAGGGTAATGGGGGAGCATGATTTGCTACCCTTGTATAATATAAGGGGTTTTCAGTGAATGTAGGAATCCTCATTGCATTTGGAATTCGTTAGCAAACATTTAATAAGAGTAAGAGTATTTTTGTTAGAGGACTGATTATGAGAATCCTTAGGAATTTGAGGTCATAGCCTACTAATGATAGGCCAAGGGACTCTCACATTGATCT
Source organism: Lumnitzera racemosa (assembly GCA_024138005.1). Lineage (NCBI taxonomy): Eukaryota > Viridiplantae > Streptophyta > Magnoliopsida > Myrtales > Combretaceae > Lumnitzera > Lumnitzera racemosa. The sequence goes on from JAMXBC010000005.1 coordinate 36,515,091, forward strand.
AGAACCACTTTTAAGAACCCCTTTTAATCAATATGGTATTGCAAGAGTCTCAAATCCTGACTTGGACATTGAGGACCCCGATGCTCTAAATTTTATGCTAGCCACATCAAGCTTCTCAATCAGCAATTTGAAGAGGTTGGAAATTGAAGTGGCTGAGATCAAAAAGCCTTAGAAGGGAATTGTTAAACTCTTGAAAAATATCGCCAAAAGTGGGAGTAACCATTCCCTCTTGTTTTTCTCATCTTCAAATGCAAGAGGATGCATGTCCTAGTTAACCTCCGATTCCCTCACCAGTAAGTGCTTAACAAGAAGAAGAAGAAGGTGATGGGTTAGAAGAAGAAGACTCTAGTACTAGGGAGAAAGGGTTTAAAGAAGAAGAAAGTGGCGATGACAAGGAAACTGAAGAAACTTAACAAGGAACAGTAGATAAGGTGCTGGGAATAAGAGTAAGGAAGAATCATTTGGAGAGACGATGAAGGTTCAGATAAAGAGACAGAAGTTGAGGATGATTGAATTATTCTCTTTCTTTTGTTTTATTTTGTTTATTTTTAGACTTATTCACTAGTTGAGAGCTTAACCTCAATGATATACTATTGATAGAGACTCTCATATCATGTGTTCATTGTATTTTGTTTTTGTTTGGACTCAAACACTTATAAATTCTTAACAAGCTTAACTTGCTGTAGAAATTGTAGGTCCTACTCATCAAAATAGACCCTATCATAAGAAATTACACTTAAAAACAATAGAAAACTACTACAAGAAGTTAGAAATTAGAGTTTAAACGAAAAAGTTATATACGACTAAAGATTTAATCAAAACTAAGAATTTATAGTAAATTTAGATAATTAAGTAAACTCTAAAGTACTTAAAGAATGAATGTTTTGCTGCATATGCTACACCTGTATGATCATCTTATTAAGTTGGTAAATCTAACTACTTAACCAAGATAATTGATTATTTTGTTGCATATCTATGACTCAATTGGTATACTTTTAGAGAGTACTAGCTTTATTAACTTTTAAAATGGATTGAGAAAGGTATCCTAGAAATGCTTTTCAAAGCTTGAAAAGATTTTATTACAACTTCAATGTGCACTAGTAGAGACCGTGGATGATTTTTTTTTTTTTTATTGAGGCAAAGCTAGTAGAGTATCTTTGATTGATTCATAAAGAGTAGACTCACATGGTTTAGCTTTTAGGACCTTGTATTTGATTTACTAATGATGAGCTCATAAGGCATTAGATTTGATCTATTGAGTGGATGACCTTAGTTAGGTTCCACTTAACTTGATTTGTTTAGAATTCATTTCTCAACTAGGGTAATAGTCAAGTTAAATTTAGAGTAATGGTGTCCTTAGATAGTCTCATGCAAGTAAGATGAATTACCTCGTATGGGTAAGTATGAGAGATAATTGACATGTAAACAATGTAAATCTACACCTTCTAGTTTCAATACCTTGTGGATGTATTGCTTACATTTATTACATGTGTGGTTAAATTGCATAAATATTAATAATACTTGATAGCTTACTTGAATAATAGTGGTGAAAAACTAACTTACTATGCTATGGTTTGCTCATCCCCTTATATTTCCTTTGCAGTTATCCTTAAGCTAGGATTGGGATAAGAGTTGAGTGTAGAGTGTAACCATTGAGTGGAGTATACTGAGTTACAATTTGCAGGAAATTTGTATGGCTAGACTTAGGATACTCCATATAATGAATATTCTTTTATTTAAATTTTAGCAATTCTTAATAAGTTTTACAATATCACGATTTGTTACTGTACCTTATTATTTGGTATAGGATACCAATTCTTTGCGATTCTGATGGATTGTAGATTATTGGTTTTCTATAGCTATCTACATCTTATGTTAAAATTATAAATCTAATATCAAAAGCCACAATAATTGATTACTTAGAGTCTTGCAATCGCTATCTTATAAAGCAATTTTTGTATCACCAATGCACACATAATATGAAAATCTTAGATAATCTTATGAGGCCCCCTTTAGGGTCATGAGAACTTCCATATAATAACTTTACCAATGGTGATCATATTACAAGAATAGCTTCCGTTATGCTTGTTACAATTTTGAGCAATAAAAATATCATGTGGATGCTATGTAGGCATGTAAATGCTAGGTAGATGTTTGCATGGATTTTGTAATCCACGTGTCAAGTTGTGGTTTATTTATATATCCATGTATGCAAATAATTACTAGTAGAGTTATATCAAGTAGTATGACTGACCATGAAGAGTTTCATTAGGTTGTAAATTAACTATTTCAAAGTTTATGTAGTAGCTTACAAAATTAGGTGGAGTTCAGGAAATAAAATTGAAATTAATAGAAACTAAAATCTTTCTTTCCCTTATTCCCAACCAAAAAAAAAAAAAAACCTTTTCTTTCATACCCATAAAAATGTCTAACATTGGAAAACCTATAGTGATATAACTTTTAAAGGTAACTCATCTATGAAAAGCAACATTACTAAACAATTGAATCATTTAATGTCTAAGATGAATGAACTTATAACAATGTATAGTATAAGAGTTGCTAATCATAAACCCTTATAGGTTACGTAGAATTCCTAAAAATTGCTAGGTTACTTGTTAGTCAAGGGGAGGATGAAGAAACTGTAGATTAAGCCTTAAATAAGAATCTTAATTTAGTGGATGATCAACCTATTAGATGTAGACTTAAGGAGGAGTTGGTTTTAAACCGTACATCGGCGTGAAACTGGCTTATTGATTTAATGAATCGGAATCTACCCAACGATTGTGAACCTGAACTGGCCTAGACTACTGATCTATGTAGGTTTAAGTGGCGCAAGCCTACCAACCTACCTGAATTGGCGGGCTTAGACTTTTTTTTTTTTTAAATTATGTATGCATGTTGACATATATTTTATATTATATTCTATATATACACATTATGTAATGTATAACATATATATTTATCTAAATACATAATAGGAATATAGGATATATTATACTTAGACAATATAATATGTATATATTACAAACATGTTTTGTATAGTATATTACATTATCTACATACATATATATTACATAATGCATATATATATTAATATGATATATTTATATAATATATACATTTACATATAGACATAAATTGCAAGCTTAAAAAAAGAAATTAATACGTTGGTTCATAGGCATATGAATCGATATGTAAAATGCTAGGCCTCATGAACCAGCTTAGAACCAACTTTAGGTAGGTTGGTCATGGTTCATCATTAAGTTTAACCATAACCTATTAATTCTAGGCCAGCTCAAGCTTGAGTTGAGGTTTACCTAGATAATACTTACTAGAGAATTCTAAAGCTCAAAATGCTCGTAGGGTTAAACCGTTGCATTATAGGAAGGCACATAGGAATTTTGAGGGAGATGACTTCTTAAAGCCTATCCATGAAAACATATACCATAGATATCTTATTAATGATACCACTAGGCATATTAAGTAGATCTACCCACATTTAATGGGAGTCTTGACCTTGTTATCTTAATAGAATGGATCATTGCTTTAGAACAATACTTTCATTTCCAGAGGATGCTTGAAGATCGTAGAGTATACTTTGTTAAGATGTTGTTGATTGGTTAAACTACATTATACTGGATTAATGTAGAATCATAGCTTTTACAATTAGGGCAACTACCTAGAGTGCATTAACTAGAAATGAAAAATCATACTAAAGTAGAAATACATTCCTTTATGTTATCAAGATAAACTATACCAACAATACATTAACCTTAAGCAAGGAAACATTACAGTTTAGGAATACATGACTAGGTTTGATGAATTTTTTATTAGAAATAATGAGCCAATGTCACCTAAGATGACTGTAATGTCTCAGAACTCGAGGAATCACAACTTGCCATGTATCCCTATAATCTATTGACACATCAAGCATTTAGGATCCTCTTTCACAAGTCTCTACATACTTAACCATCACCTATCACCTGTGTTGACTTCCATATAATAATCTAAGGACATCTTAATATACATCTACAATTCACTAATATTCACAAAAAGATCATATCTGACATTCTATTAATTAAATAATAGAAATTCAACAAAGTTCCATAATATTTGTTTCATATACCATAAACAAAATTTATCATCTTAATCTTCAATACTTGACAACTAAGGAAAGAAAACATCAACTGACAAAGACTTGAGAAGTCTTAGGTGACTTCTTTGGACCCAAATTACAAAACTGAAAGGAAAGAAAAAAAAAATTAGAACATGCTTGTTATCTCAACACCAAATCTTAAGACCGTAAAAAACTAAGCAGAATCGTCTCCAAAGTCATAATAATAATAATAGTCATAATAGTTAGCTTCATCATTGTAATATCTATAATCACCATAATATTTATCATAATCACCTATACAAGTGCCTACATCTACAAATATAGAAAACTAGGGGGTAAGAAAGGCTTAGTACAGGGCATTAAGCATAGGTGCAAAATCACACAATAATGCACAAACTCACACACATAATCTAAAACATTAAAACTAAATGCATCATTTACTAGTTGTCATCTTTATTTAGATCCAAAAAATAACATAGTTCCAACATCCCAGAACTTAAAGTAACTCATGACTTTGACACACAATATATAGGATACATATAGGTATTTGTGTTGGGTCATCCTCAATACCTTAGTAACCATGTTACATCTTAAATCTACCTAGATCATTTTCAAGTAAAACTTTAGTCAAGATCCTATTGCACAAGGAACATCAAGGTACTACCCCAAGGTCTGGTCATCCCAATCCCTTGGGCCCAACCAAGCATAAGCAACACAATATTTAAGCCGAGTTTACATTAAGTCTGTTTTGGTATTTACTAATCCTAGACATAGACAAACAAACAACATTTAAACTACGTACTTAATGGTAACGCTTGATTGGAATTTGATACAAGAATCTTATAGCCTATTTACAAGAGAACAATCACACTCACTTAGTTTCAAAACTAGACTAATGGTATCCTTAACATAACAACTGAACTCGCTTAAGATAACTTTAGTAGCAAAGAATGAAATCTAGGATCACTAGTTCGTTAGCTTGTGATGCAACTTGCTTAGGTACTGATTCTTAATTTGAAAGGGTTTAGGATAGATAAACATCTACTAAAAACCCTAAAACACCTAAGAAAAATACTTTTTTGTATGTAACAAGGGTCGGGCAATTAGACGCTTGCATGCTTAGCATCTAAATGCAATGCTCGAAAAAGCATGGCTTTTGACCCTGGTATTAGAATGCTATAGGGGGGATAGGGCATCTAAATGTGAGTTGCAATTTGCAGAATTTTGTAGATTATAGCTACACATCAACCCCTAAAATACAACCCTAACCTTCTTCATTCAAAAATTGATACTCCCAAAACATTAACTCGACAACAAACGAAATCCAACCTATTCAAAATGCCAAACAAAATGTCCTTACATCTGTAATTAAATCGAACACCGACATCCTCAAACAAATAATAACCAATGAAAAAGCAAAATAAGAAGAGGAATCAAAATATACCTATTATGGATTGATTATAGCACATCTACTATTGCACAAACACCATAGGATACATATTAGATAGCCTAAAACTTGTTTTACTTGCGATCTTATGTAGAAAATGAAATTCCTTTAAGAAAACTTATCAAATCTCATGGAAAAACACAATACACAACTTACCTTACAAATTTACACCCTTAAATGTGCTTTCTCCACTTGCAACTCATTGTAAGATGCCCAAGAGGTCTTCCCCAATTTGTAGAAAGGTTGTCTTAAGTGGAAAAAGGGGTAACTAGTATGCTTAGGAGCTTAGTTATTACTAGGACTTACTAAGACGGAATATAATTGAATGGGTAATTTGAGGTATTGAAGGAAATTAGAGGGAAACAGTCCATAATCGAACAAGAATAGCTAAAATGAAGTTGCTCAGAGGATGTGGCTTACTAACGAACACAACACGACTTGACACTTCACTTGATATGATGTACAAGTTGATGTTAAGGTCTACCTGCCACTAATCTTGAGTTACTTGGTAAGATTAGATAAGAGTGTAAGGGGTATGGACTTGGAGAAGATTGTCTTACAAGAACAGAGTATTCAATATTAAGATGTAAGTTATCTTTGGCTTACAAAAGAAAATGACTATTTATGGTAAATCCCTAGGGTAGCATTACAAATAAAGAAATTACAAGAAAGTATTTATAAAAAAGGGATTACTAGTATATATGAAAAGGACAATAAACCAAAAATGAAGAAGTAGTTAATTGTCAGACGAGGTAGACAGCTGACAGTGCAATTTTGTTCCCGTACGAATATTCTCTAAGTAGAGAAGGTAGGAAGGGTAAAAATGTTACAGTACTAAAGGGGCTAGAACGAAAGAGATGGTAGTATGCTGAGAGAAAACTACTTAACCGTTTAAGTAAGTCTCTTGTCACTCGGCAAGAGATTCTCTACAATAGTTGGTTAGAGTACTTAGCAGAGGGTCCTCGGTAAGGGAATGGTTAGCATTATCACTACCGAGTATATAGATCAACGTATGAAAATATGGAGAGCTCAGAGAGTTTAACCATCTTTCTTTGATGTACAATTTCTCTTCATCAGCAAGTTATCGAGAGAAAATTCTTTAAGAGAAGGATTAGAGGCCTTGGAGGCATGTATGAGTAATGGGACCGCTAGCCGACAGTGCATCAGTTCTTCGGGGTATTAAAGATTTGCCCCCAAATCTTAGCCTTCATCATCATCAGGCACATATGGAGTTAAGTTGGTGACATTAAATGTGGTAGAAACATCGAAACCTTCGAGTAGCTCAATTTTGTAGGCATTATCATTAATGCACCTTAGGATCCTATAAAGTACATCCGCTCTAGGTGATAGTTTGTTCGTTCTCTTGCTAAGGAAGTGTTCTTTACTAAGATGGATCTAAACAAGGTCCCCAAGAGCATAAATGATTTGTTTCCTTCCACAGCTTCCCATTTCCTTTTATCAGGCTACAGTTTTGGTCAATTGTTCGACGATTCTTTGGTGTAACTTATGAAATTCTCCAGCATGCTGCAGGCCGAATTGACATTCCCCTTGTGTAGATGGAATGTTAACTAAGTCTAAGGGTAAGTTTGGGTTAAGTCCATAAATAATCTCAAATGGTGATGTACTAGTAGAGTTGTGAGTTGAGCGATTGTAGGCAAATTCAATGATGGGTAGGCATAAATCCTAGTCATGAGAGTTCTTTCCAATAATGGCATATAGAAGACTACCAACGGTTTTGTTAACTACTTTAGTTTGACTATCTATCTGAGGGTAACAAGAGGTACTGAATAGGAGCTTAGTGTTGAGTTTCCTCTATAAGGTTTTCTAAAGAAAGCTCATATACAATACTTCTTAGCACTCCATGTAGTCGCACAATTTCTTGTAAAAAGAGGTTAGGGATGAATAAAGCATCATTAGTTCTGTGGTAGGGAATGAAGTGACCCATCTTGCTAAACTAATCGACCACTACCATGATTGAATCATGTCTTCTCGGTATGTAGGGAAGGCCGAGAATGAAATCCATGCTTATATCGATCCATGGCTGCTCGGGAATTGGCTGGGGCATGTATTCTTCATAAGACTCTCTCCTCCCTTTTGTATATTGATACACCTTGTACCTCTTAAGTATTTAGTGCACATCTTTCATCATCCAAAGCTAGTAAAAATGCTCCTTTAATATCTTAATCATCCTCTTTTCCCCAAAATGGCTAGGCAGACTCGCAACATGAGCTTCTCGAACCAGTAACTCCCTTGTAGATTCACTTGGCACACAAATCTACTTGCCCTTCATCAAGAATCCTTCACTCAAGTAGAATCCATCTACAGCTCCTCTATCACTACACTTGGCTACTAAAGGCCTAAAATGTGAATCATGCTTATAATGATCAAGTAAAGTGCCAAATCTAACCACTTTAGCTTGCAATGTCATGATAAAGGTATGATGATGAGAAAGTGCATTAGCTACTATATTGTTGCTTCCCTTCTTATACCTGATGACATAGCAAAATATCTCCAGGAACTCAGCCTACTTAGTGTGATGTCGAGAAAGCTTCTACTACTCATAAAGATGCTTGAGAGATTCATGATCCTAATCGATGATGAATTCTCTCGGCAACAGGTAATGCTGCCAGTTCTGGAGTATACGGACAAGGACATAGAACTCCTTATCGTAGGCTGAGTAATTCAGGGTAGCACCTTCACTGAAGTAAGCAATGGGCCGGCGCTCCTACATAAGTACAGCACCAATGTTGACACTAGACACATCACATTTAACCTCAAAAACCTTCTCGAAATCTGGTAAGGTAAGTATTGGAGCAGATGTCTACTTACACTTTACCTCTTCAAAACTCCTCAAAGCCTTTTCTATCCATTTAAACTCAACGTTCTTCTTGGTTAACTCAATCAACAACACAGTTATGGAGCTGAAGTTCTAGATAAATCTTCGATAGAATGAAGCTAAGCCATGGAAGCTCCTGACTTCGGCTGCATTTGTTAGCATAGGCCACTAATTAATAGCCTTGACTTTTTCCTCATTAACTCGAACTCCACTTCCTAAAACAACATATTCGAGGAATACAACCTTGCTTTGGTAGAAAGTGCATTTCTTTAGGTTGCTGAATAATTTCTTAGCGTAAAGTATGTTAAACATCAGTTTCAAATATTCGACATGAACAAGAAGTTAGCACTATAAACTAGAATATCATCAAAATAAATGACAATGCATTTGCTGATTAATGTTCTAAGTACATGATTCATGAGCCTCATGAATGTATTCGGCGCATTAGTTAAACCAAATGGCATAACCATCCACTCAAATAGACTATCCCAAGTCTTAAAAGTTGTTTTCCATTCATCTCCTGATCTCATTTGTATTTGATAGTACCCACTCTTTAGATCTATCTTCGAAAAGATACGTGCACCATGCAACTCATCGAGCATGTCATCTAATCGCAAGATTGGGTAATGGTGCTTAACAGTAATCTTATTGATGGTACGACTGTCAATGCACATTCTCTATGATCCATCTTTCTTTGGTACTAGTATGGTTGGGACAGCAGACGAGCTCTTGTTCTCACGGACATATCTACGATTTACCAATTCATTAACTTGCTTTTTCAACTAGATTGCTTGTTCTGAATTGAGTTTATAGGTGGGTCGATTCGGCAGGGTTGTTCCAAGTTGAAGATCAATACAATGCTCAATCCCTTTCAAGGGAGGTAATCCTTTCGACATCTCGGTAGGGAAAAGGTCAACAAATTCCTAGAGTAGCTATTGTACTTTAGTAGGCAAGTTCTTGGCCTCTTTAACCTCTAAGAGTCTCCTAACCAAGAGAAGTATATAGCCCTTGACCTTAACCTCTCGTGCAAACTGTGCTTGGAAAATCACCAACAACTTTCATTTTAGTGATCTAGTAACCTTTTCTTGGGCTTCTTGTACTTCCTTGGGACTCATAAGTATCAATATAACTTTCTTCCCATTCTTTTGAAACATGTAGGTGTTTTTATACCTATTGTGTAACACTTTCAAGTCAAATAGCTATGGTCGGCTGAGTAATATGTGAGATGAACATATGGGAAGGACATCACACATCATCTCGTCCCTGTACCTGTTACAAATAGTAATAGGTACTCTAATTTGCTCAAAAATGTGTAATCCTCCTTTCTCATTTAACAAATGAATCTTATACGACTTGGGGTATAAGAGAGTCAGCAATTTCATAGCCTTTATTACCCCTCGTATAATGACGTTGATACAATTCCCCCGGTCAATGATCACGGCGCATAACTTACCATTCATCTGGCAATAAGTATGAAAGAAGTTATCTCTTTGCTCATTTTCATTACCGATAAAAGTACTGAGAGATCACTGAATGACAAAGTAATACTTAGCTCCACCCTTGGGGGGTATCTCGGCCTCATGATCTTCGTCAAATTCTTCTAGCATCCAATTAGTTGCCATTTCTTTCTCTCCTTCACTTGCACTTTCGACTTTAAACTGGAGCTTATCTTCCTTTATCATCATGACTCAGTAATTTAAACATTGACTATCCACGTGTCCATAGCCAAGGAATTTAAAACATTTAATTTCTTGGGTTTTCCTCCCTAAACTTTGATCTTGATCTCTTTGGATCTTAAGCTCCTCGTTTTTGCTCTTACTTTAGCCTCCATTTGATCGGCTCGACACATGACCTTGACGTTCCATCTTAGGAATGTTTGATACCCTGTCATTCCTTAATCTACTTAGTAGGCCATTCTTACTTGATATCATTGTTCTGTTACTCGACATTCGGCTAGCCTGGTTCTGCTTTTGCCTTTCAACTCTCTAGGCTACATAGATGGTTTCATCCAGAGTTATGAGGCTCTACAGTTCCACAACGTAACCAATCTCAGCTCAGAGTCTCGAAATGAATCGGGCTATAGTTCAGGTCTTAGGCTCATCAACATCACATCGTATCATAGGCAACTAAAACTCTTAGACACAGTCATCTAAGGATCTCTTACCTTGCCTTAAGTCTTGGAGTCATCGGAAAGTATCTAGCTCATAGTGTTTGGGAACGAACCTACTTCTCAAAACTATCTTCATCTTGTTCCATGAATGGACTTTGCATTGAGCCTTTAAACGAACATTTTGTAGCTTCTTCCACCACATTATTGCATACCCAGAAAATTCTAACGTAGCCACCCTAATGTAGATAGCATCTTCATAATTATAGAAGTCTAATATCTTTTCAATCTTCTCTTCCCAGTCCAAGTATTCATCAGCATTACTAAACACGTTAAAACTCAGAATCTATACTTTAAGATGGTCAATACCTCTTGGTGCTCTGAACTTACACTTATCCATCCTATCATACTGGTCTTCTTCTTCTTTAGACTCTTCCACTTCGTCCAACTCTAATCTTCTTCTTACGACTTTGTTGGTATGTCGTGGTGGTGCATTGTTCACTGGAAAGGCTTCGAGAGCTCGCTTGTTCATCTGCCTCCTCGGCATATCTCTCATTTCTCTGCCCTGCTCATCAACTCTCTCACGTAGTCCATTCCTTAAGACTCTATTTATTGAGATAGTTAAATTGGCCATAATTGTAGCAAGATCTTATATTTGCTCATCAGTAGTACGTAGTGTTTGTTAGGTAACTTGATTACGACCATGAGCATCACTTTTGACATCGTAAATCTCTCCTTGTACACTTGGGTTCGACATTCTTATCATAAAATTTCAATAACTACACTTCACTTAGAGGGCTACAATTACACGCAGTATCTTAACCAGTAGATTGACTATTACGACATAGCTTTAGATCTTAACCTCAACCTCAAGCTTTGATACCAAGAATATATGGTGTGCTTAAGAGCTCAGTTATCACTAAGGCTTACTAAGATGGAATAGAACTAAATGGGTCTTTCGAGGTATCGAAGGAAATTAGAGGGAAATGGTCTACAATCAAACAAGAGTAGTTGACGTGACACTGCTCAAAGGATGTAACTCACCAACGAATACAATAAAACTTGACACCTCACTTGATATGATGCACAAGTTGATGTTAAGACCTACCCACCACTAATCCTGAGCTATTCGGCAAGAATAGATAAGAGTGTAAGGGATATGGACTTGGAGAGGATTGTCTTATAAGAATAGAGTATTCAGTATTAAGATGTAAGTTGTCTTTGGTTTACAAGAGAAAAGGACTATTTATAGTAAGTCCCTAGGGTATCATTACAAATAAAGAAATTATAAGAAAGTATTTACAAAAAGGGGATTACTAGTATATACGAAAGGGGTAAAAAAGACACTAAACCAAAAATGGAAAAGTAATTAAATGTTAGACGAAGTGGATAGTTGGCAATACAATATTGGTCTTGTACGAATATTCTCTGAGTGTAGCAGGCAAGAAGGGTCAAAATGTTGTGGTACTAAAGGGGCCAAGACTAGAGGGACGGTGGTATGCCGGGAGAAAACTACTCGGTCATTTAAGTGAGTATTTCATCACTTAGCAAGAGATTCTCGACAGCAGTCGGTCAAAGTACTCGGTATAGGGTCCTTGGCTAGGGAATGGCTGGCATCATCACTCTCAAGTGTATAAATTAACATATGACAATGTAGGGAGCTCAAGGAGTTCAACCACTTGTCTTTGATGTATAGTTTCTCATCATTAGCAAGTTGTCGAGAATGAATTCTTCGAGAGAAGGATTGGAGGCCTTGAAGGTATGTGTGAGTAATGGGACCACTGGTCGATAGTGCATCAATATCCAGATACAAAACCATAAAAAATACAATTGAAAGACATAACGCTAGCACAACCTTTGATCCTTGAACCTAAAAAGGCTTAATATTTATCGCTCTTACTTCGTAACTTTAAGAATGCATTAAAACCCTGTGAAGCAGCTGTTGTACATGTGGGGAAAGAAGTGAAAAGGTGTTTCCTAAAACCCTAGTGACCTATATAGCTAAGGTTCACGAATCTTTTCCCTTACTTAAAATATCCTTACTTAACTTTTACAATACCGCTTATGTCCTTGACTTAACCTGTGATATATTAACACTTTATTTTATAATTTTATCTTACTCTATGCTTTTATATTTTTCCATTGTTTAGGTTTTACAATGACACTCTCTAGCTTTAGGCATGACTTACAACCTGAGATCAAGAGAGAGTTTCATCCTCGCAATAATGAGACCTTAGAACAAACCTTCCAAGAAGCTTTAGAGATTGAAACTTGGTTGAAACCACTTAGGAGGTTTAGTCCACAAGACGAGACGTAAGTATTTAGGAGTAATAATTTTCATGAGAGATCCAATAAGATGATTGGGAATACCCCTATAGTACCTAAAACGAGTGATTATACTATGACTCAAGATGGATATACCAAAAGTAAGAATAGTTTTGCAAAGAGTTCTAAGGCTAGTTTTAATCTAGGGTATTATAAGTGCTATAGTCCTATTCATCTTGCCTGCTAATACCTAACTAGGAACCTTTATATAGAAAAGGGAAAACTAGTAGATAATGATGATTGTGAGAATTAGATAATATACTAGAGGAAGGTGCTAATAATGAGGATGAAACAGGCTTAGATTATAACGAGGGTAACTTGAATGTTATTCGGTATCTTACTACCTAACTTAATAAAGAGGATGATTTAAGAAGGACTAGTATATTCCATACTTGTACAAAATGTAATGGTCACAACTATAAGGTGATGATTGATGGTGGTAGCAATATGACTGTAGTATTGTAGATTGTAGTGTCTATGTTAGTTCTAAAGCTTATGCTCTGTCTTAACCCCTATAAAATAGTTTAGTTAAATAAGACTATATTATCTATCACTTAAATATGTATAATTCCATCACTTTTTGCCAACTAGTGATGTAGTACCCATGAATATTACTTGTGTTCTTTTAGGGAGACCTTTATTACATGAGCTAGGTGTTTCTTGTTATGGTAAGACTAACACTTATATGTTCATGCATGATGGAAAGAAAATAAAGTTAAGTCCTTTATGCCTATAGAACTTAAAGTAAGTACAAATGAGGGAACAATTAGTGAAATTGAGGAAGAGAAATTTCTTTATATGATGAGTACAAAAGAAAGTGAACTTGAGTCAACAGAATATGATCTGAATACCTTAATGGTTAAGGAAGTCAAAGAGTCATCACTTAAAGTAGATTCAAACTTACCCATAGGGGTAAAAACTTTAATTGAGGAATTTAAAGACCTATCCCTAGAGTTCCTTAGTAAACTACCACTTATGTTTGATATTTAGCTTGCTATAGCTTTAGTTCACAGACCATCTTGATCTAGCCTATCACCTTATGGGATGAGTCTCTTTAAAGTTGTATTAGGACATTAACCTAGACATGCAGTTTTTCTTATATCACATCTACTTGCATCTAGACCTTCTAAACTTAATGAATCATGTGTTACCTATATCCATGTGGAAATTATAGGGAAAATTGTTTCAAGTAATGAATTATATAGAATCTATTGAAAATATTCATCACAAGTATAACAAATTTCAAAAGGAAGATTTGATTATTTCTTGGAGGAGAATAGAGAGATTTACATGAGATTTTTGTAGGAAATTGTTGAAGAAAAAAGATTAGTGCAAAACTTTTTCCAAATATAGTACCACATGTTCACTAATTAAAACAAAAGAAAGAAGAAGCAGATGATGTAATGACCTAAACGGAAGTCTTTCTACCAAGATATTGTCTGCTTTGACATGGAATACTGTACGATTTTACCCCTTATTATAGTAGCTTCATACAAGGTTACCCATCTTAAGATAGATTTAGCCCGAGCATATTTAACTTCGGAGTTCTCATATACTCTAAGCTATTACATAAAAAATGTGCCTTAATGATTAGAGTTCAATCACCTAGTATTTAAGCGGTATTATGATCCACCCCTAACACAACTGATGCTCTTATCAATTTCGTTACATAGGTCTAAAATCAACACCTAATAGAGACTTTACCCTTTTGACTGGTGCCTACTTTGATACTACCCTATAATTACTCAATTGAAACTCTTGTCATCGAGGCATTATCCACTATAGCGTGGAATATCATAAAGTTTTTTCTCTTGGTGCGATACCCTTCATAGGAGGTCACCCATATTGGGATTTACTTAGTCTAAGTACACTTAACTTTAAAGTTTTGATGTATTTTAAGCTGCTACATCAAAAGACATCTTAACAATTAGAGTTTTTTCACCTAATTTTTAAGGGATATTACAACTGATGTTATTATGATCCATTCATGAGAAATGGTAGGTAGTTTCTTATCAAGTGGGTGGATCGTCTACCTTTAGATGTTCCATGGATTATTAAGCTAGAGTTTTAGATAATTAGTTTAGACCTTCATGAGCAACACATCAATGTCAATTCACCCAGGTGATCTTTTCTAAGCTAAAGAGAAATGATGGGGTGCTCATAAAGATTTTTATTTTTGTTTTAGGCTATGATTTTACTTTTATATCATTTGAGTTAGGTATAATTTTATTATTTTTTTTAGCTTAATATATATGACAATATATAATTAGATATTAGTTTTCTTTTCTATTATTTTCTTAGGTGGCTAATTTATAGCTGTTAAATTAAGTTTCTATTGTAGGATTCAGATTTAATATTATTCTCTACAAATAGTCTTTTCTTATTAGAGGGTTTAGACATGATACATTATTTGATTCTATCTCTTTATTGATAGTGTGAGGTAATAAAAAATTTTACCATGTGATATGCTTGGTGTGAGGCAATCAATCTGTTTTCTTTATTTTTAAAAGTTACACTTCCCAAATTATCACTATAGTTCCTACGATCATAAATTTCCTCGTCCATCGGAAGTTTCAGAATCACTTTAGTCCACAACTCCGTTTGTATATGAGCAAAGCCAGATCTCAGTTCTTTGGTCCAAACCCTGAAGCATAATTAGTGGGAAAGTTGTTGAATTTAGTAAACAAAGGAAACAAGGTTTGATGATGCTATGAAAAATGATAATCTCGCTTTGGGAATCTAAGCCACGTGATGGAAAGATGAAGCGTATATCCCAATAACGAGCTGTTTCTTTCCAGCAGAACACCGCGGCGTGAACCAAAGTATCTAGAACAGGTTCTTGATTTCCTTTTACTTTATTACTTTGTGTTGAAATTTTTAGCATTATTATAATCATTGCATATCGTTTTCTAATTTAATTTCCGCAATAATTTACATAATGTCATTCTTTCCAATTAACTCTGTTTTCGTTGTCCATGATCAATGTACCTATAGTTCAAACTAAAAATTGTAATTGTTTAATTTTTTAGGAGAAAATGTGATCTTTAAGTTATTTATAACCAAAAACATATTTTATTGTTTTCCTTTCAAAAAAGTTAATTTTCTATCTTTCATTGCTCGGAACATACTTTTCCATTTTTTTTTATTAAAGAATACTTTTTTTTTTTATGTTTTCCGGAACCGAAAAAGAATTCTCATCTTTTTGAATGTTGATTTCTCAGATTTATCCTTAATTAGAAGTTCCAGTTTTTATCAATAAAATGAATTCCACATTAAAAAAAAAAAAATAGTTCCTCGATTTTAAAATAAATAAATTTCGTTATTATTATTATTTTTTTTTTGGAAATTAATCAATAAAACGAGGCCTCGCTTCCTTAGCTCCGGCTGTTATTCTCTCCGTTTATTTATTAATTTCTTTCCATATCGGTGAGAGTAATCCTCTCTTGTGTGATTATTTTTTATGTTATTTATTTTTTTATTTTCTTCATTGCTAAATAGCAAAATATAATCAGCTTATCCTGCATTTGTAATGCGTGTGTCCATAATACAAAAAAGAATGATATAATAAGTTCGTTAACATATTACACTTTATTTTGTCCGCTAACTATTAGAATAAATGTGTATGAAATAATTCTTAGTTTCCCTCTTATATTTTCTAGACAAAAAAGAAAGAAAAAGAAACATGAACTATTTGCACATTTTGTACAATAAATGATATATTAAAAACATGAAAAATTGGAAATAAAAAGGATTTACTAAAAAATTGTATTAAAGTTATGAAGATCAATAAGGCGAATTTAGATTGTATGAAAGTTTTAAACTTAAATCTTCTATATGGATGTAATTAATGAATATATAAATTGTTAAATACAAAGCCAAAATATTGAAGTATCATCTTATTATAGCATAGCTTATGAGTCTTATAATATTAAAGCATAATAGATTAGTTTAGGTGTTATGCCTCTAAACTTTTTATTGATAG
Organism: Lumnitzera racemosa; assembly: GCA_024138005.1. Lineage (NCBI taxonomy): Eukaryota > Viridiplantae > Streptophyta > Magnoliopsida > Myrtales > Combretaceae > Lumnitzera > Lumnitzera racemosa. Next base: position 36,531,905 of record JAMXBC010000005.1, read on the forward strand.
ATTCCTTTATAATATCTTTAAATCGTATATTGCTTATATAAAATATAGTTGAAGATTAATTTAGTGAATCAATATATTTTCTTTGTGACAATTTTTACTTTCTCTTACATTACATTGGTCAGATTAGATAAGGAGACTAAATTTCAGCAAATTAAGTTGCAAAAATGAGGGAAAATTATAACTTTTATGGCATTTTATTTTTTCAACATACACAAACTATTTTATTTTAGTTACATGCATGGCGAATGTATATACATCAAGTGCATGTATAATTAACATAACCTGTAATGATATTATAACTCGAGATATTATAAGAATATATATATATACCTATTATGAAAGTATAGTCTAGAAACTTTTCTCTTTCATATCATTTACATTTGATTATGTTGTTGTTACATTTGTCATTAATGATATATTTCAAATCTCTAAAATGCTACCTTACACCAATGTTGATATTTTATATTTAAAATATGTTAGAATAATTTTACCATTTACAATCCATGATAATAAGTCATTCATTTCACAAACTTTAAATTGCATTAATAATTTTTTATGCATTTTATATTTTTCACCTTTTCAATTTCAAAGTTATTTAAATGTAAAGTCGTTTTATTATTTATAAATCATGAAATTAATTATAGTAAATGAGAGATTATGTCATTCATCAACTTGAATTGCTTAAACAACTTCTTAATGCATTTTCAATTGTGTATTTATATTAGTAAAATTACATGGTAACTTTTCAACATATCTTAATTTCCATAATTAAAGATACCATTAATAAAACATTATTAATAATCAACGTTGATTGTATTTATTTTATGTATATTAGAATAATTTTATTATTTATAAACTATAATAATGAAAAATTATAACACCACAGAACCAAAGAGCGCTTTAACCTGCTATGTGTCCCTATCAATCAAGAACACGTTAAGGCTATAAAACCAACTACCATTTCTATAATCATTTCATTAAAAATTATTCTTCAATTACAACATTTGAAAATGACTCACAAGCAAGTTATTCTAACCATAAGTTATACATAAAAGATTTCTGTCTTCAAATCAACACAATTTGTTAACAATTTAATACCATCTTAACCTTTTAATTTAGTAACTTCTTCAACACAATACAAAACTATACATGTCTTTTCCCAAACCAAAAATCCATTTCCATACTCATCATAAATAACAATATGTTAAATCAATCTACAGTTGTAAAAAATAGAAGAATGAGCCAATACCCACTATGAGTGAACAATCATATACAGATGCTAAGTCTAAAACATATATATGTATATAATACAACAGAAACAATATATAAGCAAGCAATAGTTTACTTATCTTTAATTTAAGCCAATAAACAATATAGGGGTTCTCATAATCTAGCTATACTCTGATCCTCATCCACATACATAGGTGAATATAATATAACTTTTTCTTTAAATCCTTTATACTTATAGTTTAGTATCTAGAGACTAGAAACTTAATGTTCTAATTACATCATTTCATATGAGAGTCTACTAGAGAAACCTTGCATATGATCAATAGCTAATCCTTTAGGGAACTGCCATTATAGGCCCCTAGAGCAAGTGGGTCAAACACAACCAATAAATCATTCATTTAAGTCGATTATAAATTAGTTCGATTAACTCCTTTCTAACCTAGCAACCATATCCATATAAATAAGCACCATGTACTTAGAATTGCTTCACAATAATTAAAAGAACTCAAATTAAAAAATCTCGAATTAACAGCTTAAACCTCGACAAGGAAGGAATCAAATAACCACTACGAATCTACTTGAAAACAAGCATATACATTAGCCCTCAAATACTCAATAATTAAGTTCTATTTAAAAGTTACTTGTGAACCTATTTATCTATTACTTATCAATTTAATGGTTTAGAATAAAATTAAGCAAATTAATCCATTAGTCAAAGATAGGAATTGGAAATAATATAATATATAATACAATAGAGTAAAAAGTTAACATATTTATATACAATACTATTTTATTACTCATATCATAAGGGCACAATATATAAGGGAAATATGAGGTAAACATATAATGAGGATATTAAAATATAGGACTTACTAAACAAAAATGTGTAAAGAAAGATATATTAGTAATTGGAATCCAAAATGGGTATACTTTATAATTAATATCATATACTATATAACCATAATAACAAATGAAATAGAAATAATTGAATAATAATAATATCATCAATAATAATTTTAAGACATAATCATAGTAAGAGAAAATCATCGTTAACTAAATCAATACTTGAAATCACACATGTATGATAAAAGTATTAATGTAATTTCATACCTAGCTAGAAAATAGTTATCCAACTCTGAATATAATAGGAAATAAAAATCCAACTTTATAATTACGCATATGCACAGAATTTGATATCTGACACAATTTATAATAGCAACTTTCATGTAAATAATTACTTTTATAATAATATAGGAAAAATAAAAATAATATACTACATACATGATATCAAAAAAGTAATTGAATCAGCTTGCAAAATAAAGTTGAGATGGGAATACTGCGTGAACACAAATTGATAACAAATATGAATGTATTAGATATAAAAATACGTAATTTATAATTTGTTTAGTAATATACCTAACTAATTAACAATGCCATCATAGAAGTTAATTGATGTTGAATTTAATATTTACCAAAAAATCTTGGAATGCGTAGAAGTTAATTGAGGTAAGTTGTTTTCAATTCAAAACAATGCCAGCGAGAGAAAGAGGAAGAATTTAAGTTGAGGTCAGGCGTATTAGGGGTCAAGAGGAAATTGAAGTGGGGCGAGTAGGTCAAGGATGAGCGATTGAGAATAGGGGGAAATCGAGAGAGAATTGTGTAACGGAAATTAGGGGAGGGCAAGTGAGAGTTTGTTTAGTTTACACGCCGGGGGGGGGGGGGGGGGGGGGGGGGAGGGAGGAGAAGGAGGGATAGGGCATGCGCGGTGGTGTTAATGTAGAGAGGGGATACAAGAGGAGGACAAATGGCAAGAGAGAGAGAGGATTCTAGTAAGAAAAAGAGAAAACAAAATGGATGATGGATTGCAGTGGGGAGGAAAAAAGAAAGAAAGATAAGGTAAGGTTTAGGATATATTCTAGGATATTTTAGAAGTTAAAGAGTGTATCCAAGTAAATTTAAGAAAAATAAAATATAATTAAAATGAAAATAAAAGAATAAAGACTATTAAGAAAATAGGATGAGGATTAAAATATAAAAAGATATAATATATTAATAAAATATATACTTTATTTGTAAAGTAAAATTATCCTATTTTATACTTACGAATAATCAGAACTATTAAAAATATTATTGAAACCTGAATTTAAACATTTATATTGTAAGATAAAATTTAAAATAAGCCTGAAATTACACTAAAATTTATAAATTAAAACTTTCCTTTAATATGATACTTTTTTTACCCACTTAACTTAAATAAATTTTGCTGCTTAATTATTAATTACTATTTTAAATTTCACTAGGCGGTTTTATTCTTCGCTCAAAAAATTTTCACCCTCGAAATTTCCCTTAAATGAAACACTCTATAGACTTTTAGTTACCATTATTGATCAAAATTTTTCAATTAGCACTAAAATGTTTATACCCTTTACAACTTAATATAAGCATACATATAATGGGGCCAATAGATGTTAACTCAACATTGACTCGACTAATAAACTTGATTGATACTTAACTCAACTCAAAGTAATTAACTTGATTCAAATAAATAAGCACAACCTAACCTTTACTAACTTGGACACAACCTTTACTAACTTATACAAAACTAACATGTCGTGCCATGGCATAAAAAGGACTCATCCATCCAACCCTATTTTAGGCATCCATATGTTAAGCTTCCTCTAATATTTTAAAACCCATTTCTTAGATTAATTCCTCATTCCATTTCTCATGTGTTACTACTCACTGTGCAAGGTTTGGTGAGTAGCATCGAGTTTGCATTGAATCGTGCATAAGTGCTTGTTGTGGTATTCTACTAACTATGCCTATTTATATGGGTTACACAAGCATAAAGATACATCTTTTGAGGGTGATTTTTATCAAGTTCTCTTTAAATATTTTTATATCTATTCTTAATCTTATAAATTTTAATTTAAATATTTAAGGATACCATATGAAAATCAGACCTAACAAGATAAGAACTAGGATAGCTTTTCATTGACTCTTGAATCAAACCCATATTTTACTTAATTTTCTTATTTGCTCACTATGCTTTTGTTGTGCCATTCAAATCATTTGCCTAAACTTTCTAGGATTAGCTAACCTAATTGTATTTATGGTCAATCATCTTAAGTCACTAGCTGTTATCAACCTAAGTCATCCTATGATCACTTCCTAAGCTATTTTATGATCTTTCAACCTAAGTACTTCTAAGTTCCACCAACCTAACTTTTCAAGCATCCATTGAGTAAATATTTTTGGCAGTCATCAAACCTAAACTTTTCTACAATTCATAAGCTTAAAATCCATCTAAGGTCCATAACCCAAAGCTACGTTAGGATCAAACAACCTAAGCTTCTAAGAAATCAATTAACTTAAGCTCTTTATAGATCAATTACCTAAGTTCCTCATGAGCAACAACTTTAAATCAATTAACTTGTAAATGGTTCCACTTAATACTAGATCAAGGATCCCATAATTCAACAACCTTGTCAACGCAATATAAAACTATCCATATCTCTTCCTAACCTAAAAATCCATTTTCATACTTGCCACAAATAGCAACACATCAAATCAACTTGCAACTATAAAAAATAAAAGAATAAGCTAAAACTCAGTATAGGTATACAAACACACACCAATGCTAAGCCCGAAATATACTTATGCATATAATACAGCTGTAACAATACATAAACAAGCAGCGATTTACTTATCTTTAATTTAGGCCAGTAATCAACACAAGAGTTCTCATAACCTTAGCACACTATGATTCCCGTCTACATACATAAGTGGATTTAATATAAGTTTTCTTTAAGTCGTTTACGCCTAGAGTCTATAATCTAGACACTAGAAACTAGAGACTATAAACCTAATGTTCTAGCTTCATTATCCCATATAAAAGTCTATTAGGGAAACTTTGCATATGATCAGTAGTTACTCCTCTAGAGCATACTACTGTGGGCCCCTGGAACGAGTGGGTCAAGCATAACTAGCAAACCATTCATTTAAGTTGAATATAAATTAATCTGATTAACTCCTTTCTAACCTAACAAGCATAGCTATGCAAATAAGCACCACATATTTGGAATCGCTTCACAATAGCTAAAAGAATTCCAACTCACAAATTCCAAATCAATAGCTCAGACCTCAAAAAGGAAGGAATTCGATAACTACCGTAAATCTACTTGAAAACAAGCATATATGTCAACTCTCAGATGCTCGATACCTGAGTTTTACCTAAAAGTTACTTGTGAATGTATTTATCTATTACTTATCAATTCAAAGGTTCCAAATAAAATTAATTAAATTGATTCATTAGTCAAAGATAGGAATTGGAAATAATATAAATATATAATACGATAAAGTAAAAAGTTAACATATTTATATGCATTTCTATTTTTTATTCATATCATAAAGATACAATATATAAGGGAAATATGAGGTAAAAATATAACGAAGATATTAAAATATAGGAGTTACTAACAAAAATAATAAACAAATATGTATATTAATGAATAATACTAAAGTTCATAGAAATATGTAAAGAAAGACATATTAATAATTGGAATCCAAAACAAGCACACTTTAATTAATATCATATACTAAATAATCATAACAACAAATGAAATAAAAATAATTGAATAATAATAATAGCATATAATCATCATAAACTAAATCAATACTTAAAATCGTACATAGATAATACAAGTATTAATGTAATTCCACACCTAGCTAGCAAATAGTGCCCCAAGTTTGAATACAATAGGAAATAGAAATCCAACTCTATAATTACACATATACACATAATTCGATATCATATACAATTTATAATAACAACTTTCATATAAAATAATATGACAATTATACTAATTAAATCAATTTACAATAAAAATCAAGTACTAACAAAATAATTACTTTTTACAATAATATAGGAAAAATAAAAAATATTATACTATATACATGATATCGAAAAAGTAATCAAGTCGGCTCGTAAAACAAAATTGAGATGGAAACATTGTGTAGACACGAATTGATATCAAATATGAACCTAATAGATACAAAAATACAGAATTTATAATTTATTTAGTAATATACTCAAATAATTAACAAATAATTGTTTACCCAAAAAGCATGGAACGAGTGGAAGAAAATTATTGTAAGTTGTTCACAATAAATAAAATTTACCACTTAATTATTAATTACTATTGTAACTTTGATTGGGGTGTTTCAACAATTCATTTTAAGACCTTCAATTGTTCAGATAATTTATATTGCATTTTCATTTTCATTAAATAAAACCTTTCCAATTTAAAATTTTCAAATTCAATTTGATTTATAAAGCATAATGAATATTAGATAATTACCGAGATATTATCATTGTTCATTTATTTCTAGTAATGTCTTAATGCATTTTAAGTTAGGCTTGTATTGGTAAAGTAGAACATTGTAATAATGATTTTATTACGTTAGCATAACATAAAACTCACGTAAACAAGTCTATGTAAAGCTTTTTTTTCACTTTTATATTTATGGAACTCCAAAAACATTTATTGGTATTTCCATATTTGTTTTTTGGATGTTATTTAATACATGAAATGTTACTAAAATAATGGCATTTAAAATTTCTTTGAAAATAATTTTTAAAATTCATTTGAAGCAAAAACATAAGACAATTGCACACCCTTAATGTATGTTAAAAATGATGACAATAAACTACTTAAGGTAAAGTACAAAATAATAACACATGATACTAAATATGAAGTGACTGAAAATATGAATTAGAAAAAAAAAAAAAATCCTTGCTACACACAAAAAAATAAAAAAAAAATTGGAGAAAAAAGGTTTAAATTGTGCCATAGATATAGATGACAAGACTAAACTCTAGGATTTATGTATAAAATAGTATTTATAAATCATGAAAAATTAAAATGTAAAAGAAATTGAATAATTTTGTAAATAGCAAAGTTTCACAATTAAAAAGGAATAAGTTTACAATAATCTTGTGAAATTGCGATTATGGTAAGAAACTGGAAGTAGGTAATATGACATGACAATAGAAACTCGTGAGTCGATAATCAACTTGCAGAAGAGCACAACGAACGTGGATATTATTATCACTTCATATCACATTTAGGAGTGTAAGGCCTTAACATCCTCTAGTGTTTTGAAAATTTTAAAATATTATATTTAAAAGTTATACAATGAGAAAAATAAAACTTTAATATATATATCAATTTATATACTCTCTTCTGATACTGTATTCACCGTGACTTGTCTCCTTTGACAAATTCCTAATGGTGGTTTTCCATAAAATATATTATTTTTATATGGTCTCCGTTTATTAATTAAAATAATAAAAAAGGGGAAAAAAATCAATCTCATTTAAAAATATTCTTTCTCATAAAAGCTAAAGAAGTACATGGTTGCTCTTATATGTCTTTTTCTTCATTACAATATGATGAAGAAATATGATTATTGAGTTCATACCATAAAAAATGTAGGGAAAAAAAAGGACGGAAAAGAAAACAAACATAATCGTGTAAAATGTGTTATAGAATTTCAACATCAAGTTAAAGAATTTTAACAAAACCCATCTTATTACTCATTCATTGGCCTTCTATTGACAAGGATTCTCCTTTATTAATGTTGCTTTCACTTATCATGTATCAAAATATAAATGTTATTAGAAAAATCTATAAGAAAATGAACAAAGAGCCAAAAAAAAGAAATAATTAAACTACATCATATCCTTGGCTTAAAGAAAATGCAACAGAAAACATATGGAGAAATTCCACTAAAAAAAGGAATTTATGAAAATACGAATAAGTGAACCACAAAGCAATTGGCATTTGCTTTTTATTTAAATAACGAAAGGAAAATGAAACAGAACTAAAAGTGCCATAACAACGTAAACTTAACTTATCCATTCAAAATAAAGGGGAAAAAAAAAAAACACTTTGTAACTTAAAATGAGATTAAGTTGATGGATGAAGTTTTGCTTGAGTGCCAAGATTTTTCATCATTTACGATAGCAAATGAGATGGAGTTTATATCAATGACTTTACTAGAACCACCAAAAAAAAATAAGAAAAAAGATAATACTTTTACTATATCAAAAGGAAAAACATATAATGACATGGTTTACATGCATGAAGAATAAAAGAAGTTTTAGTTTGATTTTTTCCTTTCAACAAATTTAGGGTATAATTGTTATAGAAAGATGTTTGATAATTAGGTATTAGTTTAATAGAAGAGATAGAACAATTCTATGCAATAACGCAATGCAGTATAAGTATCATATAAATAAGGAAATGCCCAATTCAAAGTTAATAAGAGGAAATATTATTACAATTAATATCAATAATGACTCCATAAATATAATAATGGTAATGATTGTAAAAGATATTTTACACATAAGTAACTATTTTAATGGTAATCAACATTTATATCCTTGATGAAATAACATAATTACATGTATTGTTGTAAATTTCATATAATAAAATATAGAAATAATAATACTTTCAAGGGAAATTTGGATAAATTCAAAAAGATGCCAAGCCCCCCTCTTTTGCTTTTGTAATATAGATAACAAACAATAAGATAATATTTGAGAGGTTATATAATATTACACATTTTCTAAACTATTTTACAATCTACTCATTTGGATGCCTCAAACATTCAATCATTCAATAAATGATGCCAAAGTTGTAATATTATAGTATGATAAGTGTTACATACCAATGAAATTCTAACATGTCATTAATATGTGTCTAAATATGATTAATATTTATCTATCACTCATGGAGATATCTAGTGTGTTTGTTATAATAAATCATTTTCTGATTTTTAGACACTAAAGTATACATAAGTATGAAAATTCAAAAGACAATTAGTACTTATCATCATTTTCGAAAAGCATAATATTTCAAAATTATTTTAGACATTTCACATTTGAAAGCACAATGAATGTCCTTATCTTCTCTCTTCAATTTTGAAGAGAAGTTAAAGTTGCTTACAGCTATATCGACAAGTTAATCAAGTTGTAGTATGCCATATTTTGTTAATCTACTGTTCAAGAAAAATTGTGGTCATAGATTGAGTTGTTTAGAGGTATAATCAAGTCGGAGTAATGATATTCCAGCATTAGATTTGAACTTAACTTAGAAATTTAAACCTCGAGCTCAATTATAAGTTGTATTTTATTTTTTAGCTCAAGATTTACTTAAAGCCTTAACCAACAAGTTTAAGTCAACTTCACTAAATTAGTTCAAACTGAGAAAGGAAAACTAATTTTGATTAAATTAAAATTATGTTCAAGGTCAAACAAATTCATATTTGGTTATACTGAAACATAAAATGAGGTTAACACAAGCTCATTGAGCGAACTTTTCAAAAGCTTCAACTTAATTTAATATGGCACTTAAGCTTGAACTAGGTTGTAGTAAATCGATTTTGAGTAGCTTGCATTCAAACTTTTAATTATTTACACTTGTATGGTTGTTATCATAAAAGGATTAAATAAAAATTTACTTATACATTTAAAAGTTAGAACTGAACATAGGACATCTGTGCTGTAATCTTATACTAATTATAAATAGATAAGAACATATTCTTATTCTAACTTATATAATGTTCTTCTCTAGTATATTTAAAGTAGCCTCATAGATTAATGTAGAATATCTTGCGATCATAATAATGATGTATTGCCAATAAGAGTTCTAGTATATCTCTTTATTAAATTATATTTAGTTAGATGAATAAGAGAGATTGAGAACTAAACCAATGCATAAAACGATTTTAGTCATTCAAGGTATTCAAAGTTAAATAAATGCAATGGACCTTATGAACCAATATATAATATTGAATATTGAATATCATCTTTGACCTATATCAATAAACCCTTGTAACTTCATATAAATAAACCCTTGTAACTCTTAGACTTTGGAATTATAAGTAGGAGTGTCTAACTAGGATAGTGTTAACTATAGCCTTATTTAGGATTTTAAATAATACTATTATTGAGTATAGCATGAAGCATAGTGAAGATATGATAAATAAGGCATGCTTACCGTATTGCTCTCCCACATTAGAGAGCAAATATTTATGGTGGCTTGTTTTAAGAAGGCATATAGGTGTCAAGGTATACTTTTCCTTAGATGCTTTTGTGATACTTACGTACTCTCAAGCTTTTTTAGAGTATTAAGTCAGCCTAAATAGAATACATGCAAGTAAGTAAAGAGACTTTAGAGAAAACACAAATCTTCACTAAATAATCAATGAGTACAAATAAGGGGAGACCCTTTATATATACAAGTAGCCCTTAAATTAGATGGATAAGATCTATCTAATCTAAAGGCTAAGATCAATTCTTAGCTCCCACCTATACTTACTCTACCTACTATAATATAAGGATCCCTTTTTGGGATATTCTTAGAACTAAAGCATTCCATTTTACTGAACATCTTAATCCATAATTATTCTTGAAGGACCTTCTTATAAGCTCAAATTTTGCTTGACCAATCTCTCCTAGCGCTTTCTGGGTTGAGGTTCTAAATAATTTTTTACAACATTCTCCTTTACCAAATCTAACCACACCCTCATCACGACTTTCTCCTTAAGTGCTTATCTATTCTATTCCTTATCTTCGATTTTTTGTTAGTAACTTCTCCCTAATGACCATTCTCGTTAGTCTTTTGTCTCTTATTGGCCTACTCCATTAACTTTATTTTCCTTAATTTCACCTTCATTGTTAAGATTTCCTCTTGTTTTAATAAGTCCTTTACTTTTGAACTTTGGGAAGCCTTGCCCTCGAAATCTTTTAAAGCCTTCTCCATCGATTTTGAACCATCCCCCTCCTCAAGTGATGCCAACTTATCTATTTTATCTCCTATTGTAACTTCTATAGCCATAATGAACTTTGTAGCTTGTCTCATCTTCCTTATAACTAGAACTATAAACTGGGACATCCTATTGCCAACTCCCAATGTTAAGCTGTACATTATTAATAACACCTACCATTGGGACTTCTCTAGGGTTGATGATCTTGAGTTAGGCTTTGCTTTTCTTAACCCTTACTTAAGTTAACAACAGTAACCCTTGAAACAAATAAAAGTGAGGCTCTTGTATCTACCTTTACATTCATCTTCTCTCTTACTATCAAGGCTTCAATATACATTAAGCCCTTCTGCCCCTTAGTATGTTAGGATTCATGGCATAAAGGAGATAAAGTGTGCCTAATTAACCCTTGGCATGTTCATCAAGCTTGTCTTACACAATTAAAGCATCTAAATGTTCCTTCTTTTGACAATCTTAGGCATAATGTAAACCCATCACAGAAGTAACATTATAACTATCATGACCTTCTCTATTCAATCAATCTCTCCCTTCTTTTTGGTTAGCTTGAAGATCTCCTCTTTTCACTTCCTTCTTCTTTTTCTTCCTCACCATTACTTATGGAAGGCCAGTCTTCTCTTTAGTAGAACTCAATAAGGCCTTATGTTAACGAAATTGCTTTAGAAATGTTCTCTATACATTGTTGTTGTAACTCTAACTTAGCCTATGGCTTCATCCCATCTAACATGATAAGAGCATCATCTAAGTTGAGATCAAATATCATGAACCTTAACTTTGAGATATCCCAAACATATTGCTTTATGCAAGCCTTTAAGATGAGGTATTGAAGCTTAATCTTGGCTTCTTTTCTTGCATTTTAGGGGAAGAACTCTCATACAAAATCGCTCGTAATGTAATGTCATTAGCCCTTATCCTCCACCAAACCTACTATAATATCTTTCAAGTATAAAGTAGTGGTTCTCACCTTACTTCCATCATCGCTGAGCTTAATTGCCCCAAGGTATTGTTCAACTCCTATAGAAAATTGTCTACCACTCTTATAGATTGCTACCCTTAAAGCACTATGGTTTTAGCACTTCTACCTAAGTATAGGTTAGATAGCCACTATGCTAACCTATAAGTCACATAGTGAGTCCTTGAGTCCTTAATCTTCTTCTTTAGTATGACTATAGTTACACCTGTTCTTTCTTCCACCCTAACTACTTTAGCTTCTACATTATCGGTTCTAGTCACCGATCTTCCCTTTAAGCTTTAAGGGCATTGTCTCACTTTATCAAGCATTCCATGGTATAGTATTGAGAGCCCCCTACAACTTACCCTATATTTTGGCTCAAACACCCCATGCATGCTTGTGACTCTTTTACCTCAAGGAATCATAAGTCCGCCTTATGAAGCCCAATGCTAAGTGCTAACAACTAATCCGTTGATCTAGTTGTTTGCCTGGCAAATGGATGCGCATTATGGCCAATCTTCTTTACCACTACATGAGCATCAGTACAAAACTTACTATGATATCACTTATCATGGGCATATTTTTCCTTAGGTGCTTCTGTATCGTAATTAAGCACCTTTAAGCCCTTCTAGAGTGTTAAGTCAACCTAAACAAAACATAAATAAGTAAGTAAAGAGAAAAAGTAGATAGAGAAGCTCAAGGTAGATTGCAAATCTTCATTGAAGAATTGATGAGTACAAATAAGAGGACACCCTCTATATATGTAAGTAATCTTTTAGATTAGATGGCTAAGATTTGTCCAATCCAAAAGCTAAAATTGATTCCTACCTAATACCTTAACTACCTCTTATATATGCTATACTTAATATAGTATAAGGATCTAAGACCTTCTATAACATTCTTTGATCTAAAGCATTCTATGGCTCCAAACATCTTAGTCCATAATTCTTTTAGGCCCAATTATGCTTGACTTATCTCTTGTAGCACTTATTAGATTGCTCTTTAGGGTTCTAAATAATCTATCCTTGACATTTATTGTCATGGTCTGTAAATTTGATGGTAAGTAAAGTATTTAACTTAGGCTTAATGTGAAGCAAGCGGCATTAGTAGGACAGTTTGTTCAAGCAATAGGTTGACTTTAAAAGCCATTTTGACTTTACGTGAGCAAACTAGTTCAACTAATGCTACTCTCTTAAGGATAGCCATGGCAGGCTTCAAACAGTTAAGCCTCCTAAACATATGGGGTTTGTGACGATGCTTAAGGCACTTCTAAAGAAGGATGAGCTTGGAACAATCTTAGCTATATCAAAAAGGAAAGGCTAACTCACCACCTAAAATGTGGATAAAAATGAGAAGACTAAAGATGGTTGAGTGTCATATGGGCACTCTAAGGGAGAGGAAACTCCCATCTCGTGACATAGGCTTTTAAAAAGACATAAGATTATCAAGTTGAAGAATTGAACCATGATAACACAATTATGCTCTAACTAATTATGAGATCTTAGATAAAGTGATTTAATTATATAATAGTTTGTGGCTAGTTATTCTCAGTTTGTATATGTATCATATTGATTAAGGGAACCTTGTATATCAGATGAATAAAGGTTCGAATTGCTATTGAAAATTAAGATGACCATAATAATTGGTTTGTTCTTAAACCCAGCGTTTAATCTCTGCTACGAACGGTTTTGGTAGTTTATTGAAAACACAAAATAATATGTCGTTATTATTACTAATATTCCTGCTGTTGCTGCTGTTGTTGTAATAAAAATACATATTCTGATTCCATAACCTAACATAGCATTGATAAACAACATATGAGGTTAGATATATTGTTATGTATGGATGCAGAAGTATAAACTAGATAAGTTGTTACAATGCAACAAACAACTATAAAGTAAAGTATGTGGAAAGAAAAATAGATGGCATGGTGATTTATGTGGAGAATTTTTAATGAATTTAGCAGTGAGTGAGTAACCTTGTGGTATAGGATATCCATCCATACTTTGCTGAATCAGGTAAGTTCCTGGTAGGTATTGAGATTTGTAAGGTAGGTTTCAGGTATTAATTTTTTAAAACTTGCTCTTATGCAAGGAATGTTGAGAAGTCTTCTCGCTCTATACCTACCTTCAAACTTGTATCCACACATACTCTAAGATATATAAGGTACAAGTTCTATGATATTTTGCACCCACTTTTGAAATTTATCAAATAACATAATATATATATATATATATATATCAATGAATGAAAAAGAACTTTATATTTTTTTAATCAAGAAAACTAAAAGAATAAAACAATATTATATTAATGTAGAAAGGAAATGGCTTAAAACCAAAGCAAATCCTAAAGAGTGCCATTTAATTTTCAAGAATTTGTATCTTTTTTTTTTTTTTCACAAGCAGCCTTATTATTTTTTATTTAATTATTTTACTGATAAAGAGTGCTATTTAATTCTCAAGTTCCATCTAATGTTTGAAAATCAATATTTTAGTATGGATTAAAAAAAAAACCCAGAATTTACTATAAAAAGATGTGTAGAGTTGAAATCTAGGGAAAACTAAAAGAAGGTTTTCATCTGCTAAAATGGTTGACCTACGTCCGATATGTCTTGTTATGTTAAAAGACTTTTTTTGTTTACATTCTTCGAAATCGACTTTGTTGAGTGAAAAAGAAAGTTTTCATTTGCTAAAATGGTCGAGTCCATGCCTGGGAGTATAGCTGGCAATAAGGGAAAAAATTGTCTTAGAATCGGGAAAACTTTTTCTGCAAGCTGTCACAGTAAATGCTAATTAAGTCGGTCAATTTGTGTTTTTAAAATGTATATATGCTGCAAATGTAATCGATTAAATTTTTTTTTTTTTTACTTATCGCCCCCAACCCAAATATCGAATATCTATAATATTATATTGGACGAACCAGTTTTAGTATCTTTGATATATTTCTTAATTTTTTTTATTAAATTCATTAAAATACCTTTGTGCCGTAATTAAATAACTTCTTCAACTCTAACTTTAGCTAACTACGAGTTACCAATATAAAATACTCCATAAACATTGACTTATTTAAGCTAATTTCAGTTTCTCTTTTTCCGCTTGTCCATTTTCAGTCTTTTCGAAGTTTTACTGAAACAAAATGGCTTCGTAATAACCAAACACCATCTCTCTCTCTCTCTCTCTCTCTCTCTCTCTCTATATATATATATATATATATATATTATAGCAATTGCTAATTTTGTAGTTGAAATTCCTTCAATTATTTTACATTTACTTTCTACTTGATTTTTTTTTTTTTTTTCAATTTGTTTATGCAAAGGCTGTTGATAAGTGAGTGTATGAGACTTGGATAATTTGTTTTGAAAATAGAAGGCCACTATAGTTTATGTTGGTAGATAAATCAGATATACTAGATAATGAATGGGGAAAAGCAAACGAAGTGGTACCATTTCCGTTATCGTATGTCTCATTGTTCTTTCTTTATTTATTACCATTTTTCAAGTAAATGGTTTTTTCGATCTTTAAAATAAACCTTCTACTATCATTATCTATTTTTTTTTGTTTTAGTTGTAGTTTCCCATTGTCAATACTCTGGATTGCTTCTACCTTTCACTTTTTGCCCCCGTTTATAATCGTTTACTGTTCTTATTCAATATGACCATCTATTAAGAGAAAGATGTTAAGCAAAGAATATTCCTTACGCCAAAATGGAAAAATCTTCCAAGAGGTATGTTTTCTTTCAAGCAATAGCAGTTGATCATCAAAACCATCCTTGCATAATTATTGTCGTGTAAAAACCAATGACAATTACGAAGAAAAAAGAAAATTAGGTTATCCACGTGAAAGGAGAAGGGTCATTATTCTAGTGTAGTATATTTTTATGGAAGGAAATTGGGTTATCTCCTGCTTGTGTATTTTGGGATTCCACGTTTTGCTCTCCAGCTGCTGGATTCTCTGCTTCTGTATCTTGGGATTCCATGTTTACTTCATTAGCTGCATTCAGTGGTTGATCAGAGGGTGAAGTTGCCTCTATGTCCACGGTTTCCATATTTGTTTTCCTCGTTTTCATTTGTCCGACATCCAAACTTTGAGGAGGAAGCTGCTTGTACGAATTCATCCATTCTTTTAGCTACGGCTTCGAATGTTGATGCAGTCTGACTTAGTCCACCGACTTCACGTTTAGACGACGATGAAGCTTCATCATCAAAATTAATGACAAAATCCTTGTATGTAGGCTTTGTCACATATACAATTGCCTTGCTTCCATCATGTTCATTGAACGGGCTTTTCAATTTTGCTCCATCATTAATATTTAAGGCGAAATTCTCATGCGTGGGCTTTTTCCTGTGTTGAGTTTCCTTGCTTCCATCATTATTTTCGAATTGGTTTTTTAGTATTGCCCACACCTCATTCGATGTTTTCGCATTTATTATATGTTGGAGGAGAGAAACGCTCAATCCTTGATGTATGATGGAGAGAGCTCTGGAATCTTTCATGAGGGTCTCCTCTGAGTATGGATTGCCGGAAGAGATATCTAATCCTTCTTTTACCAAACTCCATACACCATTCGCGATGAAGACTGTCTTCATCATTACGCTCCAAAACATAAAGTCTCTCACCCTCGAATATAGGTATACCCTGGGGGATATGATACCTCTTCCAAGATGTATGATGATGAAGGCTATATTCATCTCACAAAATTAATCTGGTTTAGTGGAAGGAGGATATGACACCTCTTCCGGTGGTCCAAACTCAGAAGAAAATATTATGAAAGATGCAAAAGCTCTCTCCATGAGACATCAAGGAGTAAGCTTTTCAGTCCCTCAATATATAATGAGTGCGACCACATCGAAAGAGGCGTGGGAAATACTGAAAAGTCAATTTGAAGATTACGGTGGAAGCAAGTGAACTCTATACATGAAGAAGAGTTCCAATAATGAAAAAAATAATGGTCCAGGATCCTAACCAACGGTGACAACGATAATATTTGAAAGTCGTTGCTAGTTGTCTCTCAAACTTTGTTTTGAGTCGCAACTCATAAGGGGAAATATGTAAGCAGAAATTGGAATGCAAGGAGTATTATCAGATAATCTCTCAAACTTTACCTCCAATATATTTTTATCCTTCCTGTGTTTTTTATAGCATATCTAGTGGGCTAATAACATGGGAATGAGATTAATTATACCTATATTCTACGCTAAGATTTAGTTGGATATTTGACTCATTCTATTGACACGGTAATTTAGGGGCTATTGATCACCGGTAATTTTGAAAGTTTGTTATTGAAATTGAGATGCGATCTCTTTAAGAATTATGCTAGCCCCTGGAAAAAAGTAATGATAAGAAAGGTCTTAGTATATTATTAAAAAACATTATTCAATGACAACATGCTCTGCCTTTGAGAATTGAATTAAATATTGCTTCAAATTTCCAATCAGAAAATATCAAATTAATGAATACGCTCAAAGAATTTTTATAGATATACGAGGAAGAATCACATGTATGTTAATTGGACATAGTAATTTGAAAATAGAATCTGACGAAGCAACTTAAATATGAGGTCTCAAATCGTCTTTTGATTTCATTTAAAGTTTTAAGAAGTTTAGAAAATGATCTTCAATTCGTATTGATATTATTATTGTTCTCCCACTAAATAATTTTGTTCCATCAAAACCTAAAACTTTATTATCTCTATGTCTTTTAGAGGGGGAGCTTAGAGGAAGGTGGTGTAGAGTATACAGCAGATTTCAAATCCAAAGCAAACAGAAAAACCTTTTTGTCTTTTATCTAGTGAGAACATGTAACGTTATAAATTGAACAGGAAAAGCATCCCTAATAGAGTTGAACTAGAGGACACAAACAGAAGTTTCTTGCTTCTCGAGATAACGTAATTTTGGTTAATTAATATTTGTGATATTTATGTAGAGATAAGTTACTATAGATGGTTTTTCTGGGAGATGATTATATATTGTGTCGTGCCCTTGAATAGGTTCTGGTAATGGTAACCCTCTAAGTCATCATTCGATGTGTACACCCATTCATGTTCTCATGGTCGGAGTTTACGATATTCTAACTATTAGTACTAGTTAATCCTATATCATATTTATATATAAATATATTCCATTTAGAATGGCAAGTTCTTCTAGGATTGTAGAGTTCTTATACCCCCACTAAATTGCATGATTGATTAAACTACGTGTAATTGAGATACATTAAGTAACTCTTAAAACTAAACCTATCATAAAAATTCTAAAAAGAAAAAGGTAAAGCTCTAAACACAGATCCTAGCCCATCCCAAATTGTTTAGCGGCCTGCAAAAAGACTATTGGGAAGTAAACAAACTGTGGTTCAGTTAGGTTTCCCTCTCATGCATAACTTATCAAACAATGAAGTGTAATGTAGTTAATTAAGCATATAAATACAATAGCCTATACAACAGTAGGATCCAGATAGGCTTAATAGTTTATGTAAGCCCTAAAGTTAAGACAAGTGACTGTAGGATTGAACTTATAATACAAGGTTTAAAACGATCGGTTAAAGGATTCGATCAAGCCCAAATTATAAACTATTAATAGAAAAATTAGCAAAAATGATTCCGTAAACTTGAATTTAAGAAAATAAGTAATAAAATAGAAGACTCTAAAATTTTCAAATTTTAAGTATAATAATTGTTATCGAAAAGGCGAAAAGTATAATCTAATAACTGATAAATTACTAGAGATAGATTATATGTATACTAAATATCATAGAACGACCTAAATAATAATTAAGAATGTTCACATGTACCCCACGTGTATTTACATGTAGGTAAAAATACGCGAAATTACTTAAATTGGCCAAAAACTTAGTAAATAATTAAAGAAAATTATTAATTAATTGAGAAAAAATTAGAGAGATAGGGAATGATGAAAATCTGGTTGTGGCAAGTTAGGAACTGAAGAAGAAAAATTATCCAATTAGAATTAAGCAATACAAAAGTTAAAAATCAAGGGAATTGGGAAATGTCATGTCTAATTTAATACTTATTAATTACCAAAAACTTCTATAAATAGAGAAAAAATCTCAAATAACTTCTTTGGATAGTTAGGAATTAGAGAAAAATATAGAGCTTCGAAAATTCAAGAGAAAAACTAGAGAAAACAAAAAAGAAAAGGAAAACTGTGCAGTTAGAGCTAGTGAGCCAAACCTACACACCACTACCATCTGGGATTAAGCCACCACCACCACCACCTGGGACTAAGCTACCGCCACTGCCACTGCCACCGCCACCACCACCACACCACTCCAGACCCACCGCCTGGACCGGTGTTGAAAGGCTAAAAGTCATTGGATCGAGTGAGTTTCTAATTTGTTCCGATTTTGTATAATTTCTTAAAATTAATTATTTTTCCTAGAAAATTATGAAACTTGTTAGTCTAAGGTTTTATTATATGTAGATTTAGGAAAAAATAGTGATTTAGTTTAATTACGTTTGAAAATATAGGGTTTTTAACAAATTAAGCAAAACCGAACATGATTAGAATTAGAAATAAATAGGCTTAGGAGTGTAGTTTGAAGCTCAAAATTTTTCTATAGAATGCTTAAGGGATATAGAATAGTGCTATGAAGCTATTTTTTTTTTTAAAATTAACTTTTGAAATTTTTAAGTTAATTTTTCGCCCTAAAATGATGGAAAAATTGGATAATTTTGGGTTAATTAGGTAATTAAGACATTACTGAATTAAATAGTAATTAGATATTTAGGGATGTTAATCTCTTATGTGGAAACCTAATCTTAGGTTTTGGAGTGTTAAGTATAAGTAATGAAGGCATTATATACTAATTATAGAAAATTAGGAATATTATAAAAAATTAGGTTTAATTAGATAATATAATAATAGAAATTAAAATATAATAAATCTGAAATAAAATTTAATTTTAAGTAATTGTATAAAAAATTGTAAGATTTTCTCACATTGAGAATAAATCTGGTACCCCATTTAAGATTAACGTGTACCGAATAGTTTAGAATACTAAATTAAGACCTAATAGGATATTAGAATACTCGAGCTTAACGTGATTAATTTCACATTAGGATTCGAGCATATTTAAGATTTCAGAATCAAAACTAGAATCTAATTTAGGAACCGAACCCCGAAATATGGTAGAATGAATCATTAGTAAATAATAGTTATACATGGAAAAAAAAAGAAGCTAAATCATAACTTAGAATGTAAATCATTAGAGTATAAGAACTAAAAAAGACCTATTTGTATGATAGGATATCCAGAGATGAATCGGCTTATAATTGAGTAATCGGGCGACTGAGAGACTCCAAGTAAGTTGGGTTATTACTTACGGTATTAGAGCGCTATTTTATGGTACTCAGAGACTTAGGATTGTATATGGTTGTGATTGTAAGTAGTTTACGCATGTAGTTGATGTATCTGAATGCGTGTTGAAATTTGTAATGTGATTAATTTTGTGATTAATTGAATTGGTGTGAAATTGTTTGAATACCTAAAATAACATTTAATCTTCTTCGACTCTAATAATAAAAAATGTCATGCATTGCAACTCTTTAGGGGATCATAGGATTCTCCAACCAAATACCGACTCTTTTGAAAGGGATAGCATAGGATTGCGTAATGGTCCCTTCTTCATCCTTAGTTAAACTAAGTGATAGGAGAGGAGGTTACGGCAAAGGTGAAGTTAATGGTTCGAAAGTAGTCATGGGAGGAGTGAGATCTCCATTGTACAAGCTTGAGTTTGGTTATGAGCTACTGCATAACATGGAAACTCCTCAACCGGGATTAGAGCGGGTGAAATATCTTTGATTTCGTAACGGACCGAATTACGTTGTACGATGATATTTGATTGTTGTATTGCATTAAAATAATTGCTTGATAATCTTGTTTGTATTTATATACTCTCATGAGTCTCCAATTCAACTTACTGAGCTGTAGTTGCTCATACTCCTATAGATCCTTTTTGCAGGTCTTGATCTCTGAATACTTCAAGTATTATGCCGCCTTATAATTATCTAGATGTTAGTTCTTTTAAAGTCAAGGGTGTGAGGATCAATTTACTTAGTAGTAATATGTAGAGAGAGTGTCCTTTGTAGTTTGAGGATGAAAGAATGATAATTATAATGTAAAATAGTGAACTGTTGTGTATATGTAGAATTTCTTGAAAAGTTCTATGGACTTTACATATAATTATATAGGTTTATTCAAAATTTGTGAAATTTACCATAATTGTAGTTAAACATTTAATTGGACTATTTACTTCAAAGTGAGGAGTCGTCGACGCCTTGTGTAAATTATGTCTATGGTAGGTACTGTGAGGCTAGTTACTATTATAGAATGGTTTACACGACGGGACTGTTGCGACTCTATAATTTCGAGGCGTAACAGTTTGCCCTCTTGACAACCATGGGTTAGGAAGTATTTTTAAAAAAGCACATACCTTCTTAAGTCTAAAAGGATGTATGGAAATTTAAAAATATACATAGCAATTAATAGAGACTCGACTTGTCTAGTTCTTGTAGTAACCATATTGTTAAGCATTATATCCTTATAGTGTAGCTCTAATCACAAGACAACACTTCTCGATACTAAGTACTTTCTAATGTGGTAGGAGCAAGCATATTATGGAGTTCCAACAACAATCCCCTTATATCCCTTACAAAATACAAATACACATGAACACCTCATTGCCCCTATAGATTAGTGTGTAGTGTTAACAGCCTTTAGCAATTACGTAATGCATGTCCATTTACTTTTAAGCTAGATATAATCAAGTCCATATAAATTTAGTTGATCACAAAAGTACTATAGAGAATCAATAGATAAATATAAAGCAAACAAAACAAGAATCTAATTTAATACTAAAATGTTAAAAGTGAGGCAACAAGTCAAATAGAAACACAATCAAATGCTTAAACCCATATACTAGCCTTAAACACTTAATTAATTTTTACTTTACGCTAGAGAACTAGCACACTATACTATAAATACAAATAATATGGTACCATAGAAGGTAACTCACTTCCTAAACCCATCAATGTAGAGTCATCACCATAGTCGTTTTGAAATATCTCCAAGATAGTATCTCTAACTAGTAATTTGGTCACCTAAATGAAATAAACAGTTGAAATCTTAAATTATAGGTACAATTTCTAGCTATCCTAATGTGCTTAATGCATAAACCTACTATACAACCATTATTTATAGTTCTTAGTTAAATTATTAATTCTATAAGTTAAACATAATCTATTATCTATATTATTAAATTCAATGATAGGTCTTTGGTGTCTATAGTGTTTTAATATTACATTTTATTTAGATTTTACCAAACAATCCTTATATACTTATAGCTGTTAATAATTTATCGATGTGCTATAGTAATTTCAGTAAAAAGCTTTGTATGCCAAGAATGGTATTTGACTACAAAATCCTTAACAAAAAAATTGTTATCTAAAGTAAAAATCTTCCATCAAAATGATAGTTTCCAATTGTAGCTCCAATATCCATAAATTTTAATAATTCTTTAATCAAATTTCTAATTATTCCAATATTCATAAGTCCTACTACTTCATGAGTAAAATTTGTTCTTACAAATTTTAATAAAAGAAAAATTATGTAATTATTTCTTCTTCTTTTTTAAACATAAAACTATGTAGTTATTTCATTAACAGTTTATTTGTTTCTTTAAAACCCATGCAAAAGAAAAGCTATATACTTATTTTTACAAATGGTCATCATAAAAAAGTAATAGATAATTAAATTTTTCTTTTCTAATAAACCAAGAAAAATCACTTCCAAAAATAAGGGCACTTTGTGTTTTTAAAAGTTACTAAAAACCCTAATTCCCCTTAAGTAGCCATACTCTCTAAATCCTTAAACCTCACCAAAAGAGGACTAATTCTTACTCCTTTTGTGAAGAAAATTAAAAATCCTCTCTAACCCTACTCCAAGAGGCATACTAAGAAGAATTAAGGTAAGAACCTTGAAGACTTTGATCAAATAAATTCATATTGAGCCTTCTAACACTCTAGAGCTCCTTATTTCATGTTGATTTGGGAGTCATACTTCTTTTAGTCAACAATCTTTCCCAAGTGTTTAAGGTATGTATCTTAAAGGATTCTTGAGTTAGGTTGATTCTTTGCTAGAAAAACAAATTTAAAGGAAGCTAATCTTAGAATAACATAGGTTTTGATTCTAAGTTGGGAACATTTGCAAATTATTAAAGATTTAGGGTCTCTACAATCTAACTTCACCAAGCGTTTGTTTTTTTTTTTTTTTACAAGCAAGTGCATTAATCTACAATTCAAATTTTGATTCTTCAGTTGAAAAGTGGTTTTTAGGGTTGAAATTGGAAGATTCGTTGAGTTTTGGTATGTAGAATCATTTGGTTACAGAATCTTAAGTTAGGTTGTAGAGGAAGTGCAAGATTAGATAAGGATGGGTTGCCTTGTTTTTAAGTCGACATGCAAGGCATCCGGATACCTTATGGCTTACTGTCCAAATGCCAGGCTACTATAAGTGGCAAAAGCCTTACATCCAAACACCACTCTTCATAGCATTCGAACATCGTGCCCTATTTCAATTACTTTTCTTTCCAAGTTGATGTTTTAATCAAAATTTAGCCCAACCAATTCCTTGTCTAACCTTTCCACTTCTACAAGGTTCCATCTTTAAATAAGAAATAGAAGTTTAAGAAATGAATTCAAGTGATAACTTAATTGGCTTAGGAGATGTAATTTTTGAGATGAAGATCTTGTTTGAGAAGAATGGTTGGGAGATGAGGGTTTAAGCTAATTATTTTATCTTTGAGTTAAGTTTTGGACTCTCTTAATCTAGCTTTCCCTTGATAAGATCATTTACTTATTGAAGATTTAAGTACGTAATGCTTGATTGCTTACTTATGCTTGTTAATAATTAGTAAGTAAACTGGACTAATTTATAATCGACCTAATTAAACTTAGTTGCTGGTTGTGCTTGACCTACTCGCTTTAGGAGCCCATAGTAATAGTTCTTTAGAAGAGTAACTATTGATCACATACGAGGATTTCTTAGTGGAATTTCATATGGGATGACGTAGTTAGAATACTAGGATTTGTAGACTCTAGACGTAGACGTAAAGGACTTAAAAGAAAGCTTATATATATATCTACTTATGTATGTAGAAAAAGAACAAGGTTGTGATGAAGTCATGAGCACTCTTGTGATGTTTGTGGACTTAAACTAAAGATAATTAAATGATTGCTCTTGTTATACTAGCATTGCATGTATGTTTCTGCTTTGGTATGGCATTCATGTGTGTTTGTAAACCTGTATTGAGATTTGGCTCATTCTTTTTTCTTTTTCAAGTATAGAGACTGATAACTATCTTATTTATTAGGAGTTGTATGTTGATGACATCTAAAAGGAGGATGCTGTCAAGTATCTTTATTATTATGATAATCAGAGTTGTGAAGATTTATGTATTTACTAGAGATATGTTCTATTATGCTACGAGAGTCATGTTTTACTGAGGAGATAGACTCATTTCTACTATTTTATGTGAGGTTGAGATACTTTAAGGAGTTTAGCTACTTTTGATATTTCCTATGTTTTATGTAGTTATGAGTTGATACACTCCTGAACTATTATGCTAGTTAATCCATGTTTTGGTGAGATGTTAAGTAGATGTAGTTACCTACTCCTTTTTGGATTCTTATACATTTAAATTTATGGTTTCATTATTTTATGATTCTACTTTGGTAGACTTAAAACCTTAACATATTCTATTCTATCCAGAATATGTGGTGAGTTGTAATGCCCATTTAAGGTCTTAAAGAGTTACAACCTAGGTGGTATTAGAGCTATTAGTTGAAAGATCATAGAAGGGCTTAGGGTAAAGGATCAATTAGACATTTAAGCTGCTGATTCATGGTTCTAAGCATGCTAATCTAAGAGTTTTAGGCCATTGATCATCGAGACCTTAAGATATGAATCTTGTAGCTGAATAAGTGTTGATCATAAATTGGTTAAGATGTGACCCATTAAGTTGAAAATTGCAAAGGTTGTTTGCTAAAGCTTGATATGCTTTTATTATAGGATTCTTGTGCTGTTAATTGATGTTGTTTTGTTTTCCTTTAATTGAGTTTCTAGGTAACTTATCTTTCTTATCTCTTCTCTTGCAACTAGTTTACCTTTGTGTTGTTTGTTGCCTCCCATTCCTTTCTTGTAGTATGCTACCTAGATTCCTTTCTTGTAGTATGCTACTTAGATGGATCATTGGTCTAGGTTCTTCTTCCTCTATAGGACGGGATAGCCTATGCGATGTGTTTCCTCCTAGACCACCTTATCTAAGGGGCATTGGGGTGTCGATTAGTTCAAGCCCTCAAGGAGATACTAGAGCTTAGGGAGATCAACCTACACAGACTTAGGCCCCTGACACTATTACCATGCTATTAGAGACTATAAACTATTTGATTGGAGTGTTAACCTAGTAGACTACATCTAGACAGAGGGTTATTGGTTTGGATAAGTTTACCCAACAGGTTAATGACTTTTACTCAAGAAGAGAGGACTTTTTAGCTACTAATAAGTGGATGGAGGATTTAGAGAGTGTCTTTATTGCTTTCCATATGCTTGAAGAGAGAAAAGTTAATTATGCTACTTATAAGTTAAAGGGTACTGCTACTGCTTGTTGGATTGGTAAGCCTAGAAGGATAGTGGGGCCACTCACTTGGTGAGAATTCAAGAATTTGTTTTATACTAAGTTTTCCCTATTAGCAAAGGATAAAGGGGGTTACTATTGCAGGATTCTTATTTCAGCTACCAATAGGGTCTCCTGTTAATAGAGGAGTATGAGGTGGAGATAAGTTGTTTGTTTAGGTTTTTGCCACCAACTATGAGTGCAAATGATGGCGCTAGGGGCTGTAGGTTTCTGGGTGGTTTAGAGCTAAAGCTATAGAGTGCAGTTGTACATTTCAGTTAGAGTCATATGTAAAGACTATTCTGAAGGCGAATCATAGGGAAAAGAAGTTGAAGAAAAAGGACATCTTGGTAGGTCAATCTCGCTCTATGGTATGGAGAAGATTATTTTCACTAATGTGACACAAGGTAATGGGAAGAGATAATAGGCTATGACCAAAGCGATGAGTAAGGTGCTTCCTCTAGTTTAGATTAGAGCTCCAACTTTTGCCCTTCTAGCACCAGTATCTCTTGCTATTAAGTATACTAGATGGTATGGACCTCATGAGATAAGGGCTTGCAGATGGCTGGTGGGTACTTGCTTCTCTTATAGCAAGACTAGTCATTTCAATAGAGACTACACTAACAAATCTATGCTACTGTCTTTTTATCATATCAATACTCAGAGGGGACATATTGTTGCAGCTTATACTAAGAGACCCGTAGCGGGAAAGGATAGGGTAGGCTAACTAGATTTTAGGCCTCTAGTTAAGGCATAAATTGGATGAAAGTAGACTGGTAGATTGAAACAAAAAGTCCCTAGGAGGGTGTTTGTACTACACCAATAGTACTAAGACCTACCTAATGAGGATACTCTTGTAGGTATGCTCCTCATACACTCCCATAGTACTTATGCTTTGTTTGATATTGGTGCTATAAATTCCCATATCTCTGAGTCATTTGTATGTACTTGTGATTTGTTTCCTGAGCTATAAATCGAGTCTTTGAATGTCGATTCACCTTTGGGAGTTGAAAAAGCTTTGGAGAGGATATGTTGAGGGATTAGTGTAAAAGTGGATCATAAAATGTGGCCAGTAGATTTTCTGGTTTTGAGTATGTTTGTGTTTGATGTTATCTTACATATGGATTGGTTGGAAAAGTATTTAGTTATTATTGATTGTTGTAGATTGGTGGTATACTTTACTCTGGATGATGAGAGTAAGTTTATCTTTAAATTGGATGCTTAAAGGCCGATTAAGTTGCCTACTTATGAGTTATGGGAAGAAAGGAAGATAGCAGTTGTGTCTTTGGAGGGTTAAGTACCTATGAAATTAGATCAGACCCCTATGGTTAATGAGTGCCTTGAAGTATTTCTTAAAGAGTTGTAAAGGTGACCACCTAAGGGGGATATTGAGTTTTGTATTGACTTAGTTGTTGAAAGCACTCTTATTTCTAAGCAAGTGTATAAGATGGCCTTAACCAAGCAAATGGAGTTAAAGAAACAATTACAGGATTTGCTAAAAAAAGGGTTTATTAGATAGAGTACATCACCTTAGGGAGCTCTAGTCTTGTTTCTTAAGAAGAATGATGGTTGTATGAGACTTTTTATAAATTATCGAGAGTTAAACCAAGTTAAGATCAAGAACAAGTATCTACTTTCTAGGATTGATGACTTGTTTGATCAATTGTAAGGAGCACAGGTGTTTTCTAAGATTGACTTAAGGTTCGGTTACCATCAATTGAGGATTAAAGAGGAGGATATATAAAAGATGGCTTTTAGGATGAGATATGGGTATTGTAAGTTCTCATTGATACCTTTTTGGTTAACTAATGCCCCAGCAACTTTCATGGATCTAATGACTCGCGTATATAGATACTTCTTGAAGAGGTTTGTTATTGTGTTTATAAATGATATCTTAATATACTCCAGGAGCTGAGAAGAACGTAAAGAGCACTTGAGGTTAGTCTTAGGCATGTTAAAATAAGAGAAGTTGCTTGCAAAATTCTCTAAGTATAAGTTTTGGCTTGAGCATGTGGTGTTTTTGGGATGTATAGTAGACAAAGATGGGATATCGATGGATCAATAAAGGTGAAGGTAGTTGTTGATTGGTAAAGATTAAAGTTAGTAACTGAAAATATAAGCTTATTAGAACTAGCAGAGTATTACCAAAGATTTGTTGAGGGTTTTTCGAGTTTAGCAGAATCTTTCACAAGACTAATTAGGAAGGGTGTAAAGTTTGAATGGGATGACCGTTATGAAGCTAGTTTCTAATAGTTGAAAGAAAAGTTGAGTATAACCCCAATGTTAACTTTGCTTAAGAGTGGAGAAGAATTCTCTTTTTTTAATGACTCCTCGAGCCATGGTTTGGGTTGTTTGTTGATGCAAGAGGTGATTACTTATGCCTTTAGATAGCTTAAGCCTTATGAAAAGAATTATTTGACATATGATTTAGAGTTGGTGGTGATCGTATTGGCTTTGAAGTTGTAGAGACACTACCTATATGGAGAGATGTATGGAGAGAAGTTTAAGATATTCACGGATCATAAGAGTCTGAAGTATATCTTCACTAAAAAATAGTTGAATATGAGACATCATAGGTAGTTAGATTTGACAGAGGATTATGATGTAGATATTCAGCATCACTTGGGAAAGGCAAATGTGGTGGTTGATGCACTTAGCAAAAATAAACAGGGTAATATTGCCACTTTGATTACTGCTTGAAGCATTTGCTTAAAGATATGCATAAGATGAACTTAGAAATGGTGACTAGTAAAGTTGGAGCGAGATTTTAAGTTTACGCATTCAGTCTACTTTAGTAAACCAGATCAAAGTAGTTCAGATAGGGAATCAAGCGATCCAAGACTTAAAGAGTAAAGTGGAGCATGGTTTGGCACCTAAGTTCAGCTTGGATACCGAAGGGATCTTGAGATAGGGGATAAGGTTATGCTTATTGAAGGGTTCAGAGTTAAAAAAGGAAGTATTACAAGAAGCTTACTATTTAGCATATTTGATACACCCCGGAAGCAACAAGATATAAGAATCATTACTGGTAAAGGAAGAGGAAGCTTGATATAGCCGAGTTCATTTCACAATATCTTACTTATCAGATAGTTAAGTTTGAGCACAAAGATGGAATTTGTCATTCACCTTTCGAAAACTGCGGAAAGACATGATGCAGTTTAGGTAATAGTTGATAGATTGACTAAGTCAACCCATTTTATTCTAATCAATATCAATTATACTTTGAATAGGCTGGCAAAAGCTTATATAAGAGACGTGGCTAGATTGCATGGTGTGCCCATGATAATATCTTCATATAGGGATATTCGGTTTATAAGTAAGTTCTAGAGGATTCTATAGAAAGAATTGGGCAGAAAACTTCAGTTTAGTATAACTTTTCATCCTCAAACTAAAGGACAGTTTGAGAGGACCATTCATATTTTAGAAGACATGTTGAGAGCTTATGTTCTAGATTTTGATGGGAATTAAGAAGAGGACCTTCCATTAGTGGTGTTCTCTTACAATTACAATTACCAAGTAACGATCTATATGGTGCTCTTTGAGGCCTTGTATGGTAAGAAGTGTAGATCTCCCATTCATTGGGATGAAGTAGGTGAAAGACTGCTTTTAGGTCCAGATTTGGTGTAAGAGACAATTGATAAGTGTAGAGTAATATGGTAGAAGATGTTGGTGGTATAAAGGAGGCAAAAGAGCTATGCAGACAAAAATAGAAAGCCTTTAGAGTTTCAAGAGGGTAATTGAGTCTTATTGAAGATCTCTCCAATCAAGGAAGTAGTCAGATTTGGGCTAAGGGGAAAGTTAAGCCTTAAATTCATTAGTCCTTTTGAAGTGCTTGAGTAAATTGAAAAAGTAGCCTATTGTTTAGTTTAGCCATTAGTTTTAGAGGGAGTGCACGATGTCTTTCACTTATTGATGTTGAAGAAGTTTGTACCTAAGTCAGATTAGAGACCTAGAGGTATAGATGTGCTTATTATAGATTTATAGACTTTCGACTCGCAATCAAATTTCACTATTGTGGAAAGATTGCTTAATATTTTCATGAATTAAGAAAGAGGACAATTCCTTATGTAAAGATTTAATTGGAGAATCACTTTGAGTGCTAGGCTACATGGGAGTTAGAGGATGATGTGAAGCAAAAGTATTAAGAGTTGTTTTTAAGTTTAGGTAAATTTTCAAGATGAAAGTTTCTTAAGTGGAGGAGGATCTAATTAGCCAAGAAAAATCATTTTCGAAACCAAGGGCATTTTTTCTATTTAAAAGTTACTAAAAAACCCTACTTCCCCTTATGTAGCCATACTATCTTAAACCCTAAATCTTATCAAAAGAGGACTAATTCCTACTCTTCTTATATAGAAAAAAAAAAAAAAAACTTCTCTAAACCCTACCCCATGAGGCAAATCAAGAAGGATTAAGGTAAGAACCTTGATGACTTAGCTCAAATAAATTCGTATTAAGCTTTGTAGCACTTTAAAGCTTCTTATTTATTGTTGATTCTAGCTTACTCATAGGTGTTTCTAAGAGGGGATTCACAATTCTTTTAGTTAACAGTCTTTCTTAAGTGTTTAAGGTATGTATCTTGAAGGATTTTTGAGTTATGTTGATTTTCTGCTAGAAAAATGAGTTTAAAGGAAACTAAGCTTAGAATAGGATAGGTTTTGATTCTACATTATAAACCATTTCCAAATTATCGAAGATTTAAGGTTTCTCTATTCTAACTTCACCAAATGTTTATCGTTTTGACAAATAAGTGCAATGAGGTACAATTCAAATTTTAACCCTTGAGTTGAGAGGTGGTTTTTGAGGTTGAAATTGGAGGATTTGTTGAGTTTTGGTGTGTAGAATCATTTGGTTGTTGAATCTTAAGTCGAGTTGTAGAGGAAGTGTAAGATTAGACAAGGATAGGTTAGTTTGTTTTTGAGTCAAAACGTTTTATTCTATAGAATAGATGTAAGGCGTGCAAATGCTTTGTGGCTTACCATTTAGACCACAAGCCACTATAAGTGGCAGAAGCTTTACGTCCAAATGGCACTCTTCATAGCATTCAGGTGCCATGCCTTATTTCGATTACTTTGCTTTCCAAGTTGATGTTTCAATCAAAATTTAGCCTAACCAATTCCTTATCTAGCCTTTCTACTTTCAAAAGCTTTAATCTTTAAACAAGAAAAAGAAGTTTAAGTGATTCCTTAGTTGGTTTAGGAGATGTAATTTTTGAGATGAGGACCTTGTTTGATAATTATGGTTAGGAGATGAGGATTTAAGCTAATTTCCCTTACCAAGATCATTTCCTTGTTGAGGATTCAGGTATGTGGTGTTTGGTTGCCTACTTGTGCTTACTAGGAATTAGTAAATGAATTGGACTAATCTATAATCAGCCTAATTAAACTTGCTTGCGGGTTGTACTTGACCTACTTGTTCTAGGTGCTAATAATAGCAAATCTCTAGAGCAGCAACTGTTGATTATATGTAAGGATTCCTCAGTAAACTTTCTTATATAATGATGTAATTAGAATACTATGATTTTTAGACTCTAGACTTAGATGTAAGTGACTCAACGGAAAACTTATATTTATACCCACCTATGTATGTAGAAAAAGAATAAGGCATGGTAAAGCCATGAGTACTCCTGTGATGTTTGTGGACTCAAACTAACGATAATTAAATGATTGGTTATCTACTCTTGTTATGCGTGCATTGCATATGTATGTATGTATGCTTTGGTATGATATCCGTATGTGTTTGTGTACTTGTATTGGGCTTCAGCTTATTCTTTATTCTTTTTTAGGCATAAAAACTAGTGATTGTCTTATTTTTAATGAGTCGTGTATTGATGACATCCAAAAGGAGGAGGATGTTGGGTATCTTTATTATTATGATGATTAAAGTTATGAGGGGTTATGTATTTATTGAAGTAATGTTTTGTATAGTTGAGATGAGTTATGTATTTAATGGAGATATGTTTTGTTGTGTTATGAGTGTCATGTTTTGTTGATGATATAGACTCCTTTCTACTATTTTATGTGAGGTTAGAATACTTTGAGGAGTTTAGCTACTTTTGATATTTCCTATGATTTATGTAGTTATGAATCGATATAGTCTTAGACCATTGTGCTAGTTAATCCATGTTTTTATAAGATTATTAATGGATTTAGTTACTTATGCCTTTGTAGATTCTTATACATTTATATTTGTGGTTTGGTTATGTTATGATTGTAGTTTGGTGGACATAGAAGCCTTAGCTTATTTTGGTTTAACTGGAATATGTGGTAAGTTGTATTACCCATTTAGGATCTCGAGGCATTACAGTTTTATCATATATTTAGTCATATGTTCAGTTGGGCTCACTTCACAGATAGTTTATTTGCTTTTAAAATTTCAATGGAAGAAAAACTGTTGATTATTAAACTATTTTTTATTTATTCAGTAATATATTTAATTGTGCTTATTTCATAAATAGTTTACTGACTTATTAAAATTTTAGCGAAATGTGAAGTTTACTTTACACATGGTCACCATGAAATGTAATTGATGATTAAAGTGTTCTTTATTTATTATAAATATGTTTATTATAAATATGTTTAATTGTAGGTATGAAACTGAACACAAAATCAAATTGGGTAATGAAAATTATTAAAAATATCAATGTAATAGTTTAAAGATGTAAGTTTATTTATTTTTCAAACTAATAATTAATACTACTCCATTTTTTTAAAATCATAATTCAATTTTATTTTCCATCAATATAACATTTATTAAAATGAGCATTATTTTGTCTCCTTACAGTTATGTCTCTTCATCTATAATCAATTTTTCTTATATAGATGAGTGTTCTCTTGCCTCCTTAAGGTTGTGTTTTTCTATTTATAATCAATTTATCTTATATATATTTTAACATACTTTTCTCTTATAAAAAAATCTAAAAAATTTGCTCTTTTTACTCAAATCATACTTTATTTATTTTTTATTGATATAATATCAAATGAAAGTGATTATAACTCTATCTCTTCATTATAGAAGATAAACATTTTTATCAAGTTTAATGTTTGGTTTATTACTAACTTTAAGTAAATGGTAAATACCAATATTGTTGCCAGAGGATTAGACTAGCGAATGGTGCACCTGATCATTATTGAACTAAAATTAAGAGATTATTAATATATTTTCTTATTCTCTTTTCAAAATCTATACAACTCTTTCTTTGATTTTCCATTTTTTTATGTAGTTTTTGAGTATCAAGAGTTGCACCAATGAAGTAATATATAAGGAGATTGATAACATAATGACTAGATAGTATTAGTTTATATAGTGTTATTTTAGTCTAGATTTCGAGTTTCCTAATTAATGTGTGCTTTATTATTTTGCAAGGAAATATAAACCTTTTGGATGGAGTAACTTAACTGCGAATAACATAACTTCATGTACATATGTACATTAACAAATCATTGTACATATTACTATTACTTTCTTTTCCCATTGTTCGCAGATTTTTAATGTATCACTGATGTATGATTGACCTATTTTTAGTGTATTTGATGTTTTCTTTTAATTTTTTGAAACTACAATTTTGTAATTTATACAAATTTCATTAATATTTAGTCATGCAAACTATTAATAAATAGGCATGGATACAAAATAATTATCTTAAATTAAATGTAATTATTTTTATACTCAAAAGGTGAATATATGATCTGCTAGTACACAAAAATGTTATGTCAATCGTTGCGATTGAAGTTCCTACGACCCTATCTATATAATGAACCGAATATTCGCCTATAACATTAGGAAAACAACAACACTATTATTGCAGTATGATTGTATAGTTTCTACGAGCAAATATTAACGATTGTTGGACAACAACTTTGCAGGAGAGTGGAAACAAATTTATTAATATAATATCAAGGTAAATGGCAACTAACTTTTATATAGCACTCGTAGATATAGATGTTTGTACATGTATATTTTAGCCAATATTTATGTGTGTGTATATATATTCATGCGACATTATATATTTATTTTGCAATTTGAACACATATATATATACTTGCATATATATATATATATATATTATGGTGAAACAGTACACATCTTCCTTGGGGTAAACAATATTAACGTAGTGAAACAATGAGCCTTGTATTGAGAAATTGTGCCTGTAAATGGTAATTCAGTAGAAGCTTTTCCTATGATAAAAAAGGTGTTAGTGTGTTCAAATGATTCATGCTTCAAAGAAAGGAGCTATGAAATGGTGAATACAATATCAATACGGTCAAATGAGCCTTATATGGAAGAGATTAAAGCTTGAAATAGTAAAAGAGCAAGAGCCCTCCTATAGTCAAAATAGAGTTATTGTGATAAAGTGAGCTCTACATCAAAGAATTAAGTAATGCTATGAATTAAGTAATGCTATGTTGAAAACTGAATAGGGACATTAGCATAGTGAAATGAGATTTACTTCAAGGATTAATAATGATATATTGCCCATTTTCGACTAGGTGATTTGAACTGCAATAAATTCTTTGTTTCTGTTGGATCACGCGAATCCAAATGTAAACATATTTAATCAATGATATTCTCAAATTTTAATTCTATTCATTTTG
This sequence comes from Lumnitzera racemosa, assembly GCA_024138005.1. Classification (NCBI taxonomy): domain Eukaryota; kingdom Viridiplantae; phylum Streptophyta; class Magnoliopsida; order Myrtales; family Combretaceae; genus Lumnitzera; species Lumnitzera racemosa. The sequence goes on from JAMXBC010000005.1 coordinate 36,566,209, forward strand.
CTTTCAATGTGTGCTTTACCATTATTCATTGTTTTATGGCTTACTAGAGTTGCATCCTGTAATAATCAAAATCTGTGTTAATTGGCCATTACATTGTTTAGAGATATAGTTTTCATATCCTAAAATGGCATTCTTATTTGTGTTTTTTATTAATCACATGCTGCTGATGAGAAATACTACGGCTCCATTTCAACTTTCTTATGTATATCTACACTAGTGTACAATAAAAGTATCATGTCCAGGGTGGGGAAACTTTATAATATTTAACGTAGTTTCCTTATTTAGGTGACTGCAATTAAAGAGAAAATTTGAACTTTGATTCATACATCAGGCTATAAAAGCCTTTACATCTTCAATTCACTTTTTCAGTTTTTAATTGAAACTGCTGCTTGGACTTAAATTTGAAACTGCTCCCAAGTTGATTAAGTAACGCTAGATCAATCCTCACAAATAGCCTGCTCTCATTTTAAAGTTCCCTTTAACGTCAAATGTAATATAGTAACGCCAGGTCACTGCTCGCACAAAAATCTTCGTGTAACTTTTATTAAGCTGGAATGTGTTGAATGGAATGGATGGGAGTGGAATGAAATGGAATGGAGTGTTACAAAATGTGTATTTTAGAGTTTTGTCAAAAGTGCTATTAATTATTATATATTAAAATTAATTTAGAGGTTAAATAAATAATTTTAATAAAGATGGAAACAAAATCGTAATTCTGCAAATTCAGAATCCAATTCCGAATCATAAAATCTACAAATATTCCATATATTGAAATCGTGACTCGACCTTTTAAAAGTATTTACAAACATGATATTAAAAAAAAAAAAAAAGTCTCATACTTATCCAATTAGTTATCTGAGTAATGCGTTGGACGAAGCTGAATTTTAACATATTTAGTTTAAATAATTCATGAATCTGTTATGGATAAGTCATTGTTGATCATATGTCGAATTCCATTCAACTTAATTATATAAGCTCGAGTTTCAATATATTTACTTAGAACGAATATAATTTTTTACGGTATTTCAAACCAAATATGAGCTTAATTGAACCAATCATGGGCTCTTAATTACTGCAACTCATTATTATTCGAATATATTTCCTTTGATTATGGTCTCAATGTTAATTATTGAACATATATCATTGGTGGATGTGCTGTCTTTTAAGCTTTTAAAATTTTTAGCCGTAAAAGCAATTAAATCAGTTGGCTAAATTGATAAGGAAGGATTATGATATGTATCGATTAATAAATAATATATAAATATTCTATAGTTCTAAGGACATATCCTAAATCTTAGGGATGATAGAAGCTTAAGTAACCCAAACATTTTGGTTGATTGGGTGATGTCTAAAAGAGTGGACAGAATCCAATTTTATCGTGGTAATAGACGAATCGATTTCTTGTAGTCTTAAACAGATCATCTCATTAAAATGGGTTAAGTCGAATACAATTCCTAACCAAAAAGGATTAAAATAACAGGACCCCTGATCCTCTGTCTGAAATAGTCACCCCTACGGAACAGCTTGTGGTATAATTCTTTTAATTTGTTTTTTTTTTTAAAGGATATAAGATGTGACTTTAAAAAAAAAAAAAAAAAATCAGAGTAGCATACGTAAATTTTATGAATCATCCTAAAAAATTCCTATTAATTTAGAAAATAGACTATAAAAGGTAACAAAATCAGTTTGCACATATTTAGTAATAAATATATCCATTTGTTCGGTAAATTAGTAATAGATACATTCATACTATTATTAGATATATCCTTTTAATAAAATTAGTGATAAGTACCTTTTTCTTCTTTTGTTCCACGATAATTTACCAAAAATACAAATTTATGTCAATAAATATGTATAAACCTGATTTTTATACCATGCGCAGTCTAATAACTTAAGAGGGATTAATTAGAAAGAGAAATGGATCACATCTATGCATGTATGAAAATAGATCTGATACTGATACATGACGTTTCGTAAATTTATCAGTGTATATTTGTAGTATTCATAAACGGAACGAGGTTATTCATATATGTATATATATATATATAGAGATATATATATTATTTTTTCAAGATTTTCTTTATTCGTTATTGTTCATAAACTAAAATTGACATATGGTATATGATACTCAATTTGACATTTTAACCATAATGCCCACTCCCGCTCCTTATCTTTTTCTCTCACCTTTTCCCCCTCCCAGTCTATGAGCGTAATAGAGTTGTTTTTTTTTTTTTTTTTTCGTCAACTATCATATATTATACTTATAGAGAACATGACATTTAAGATGTGAAGAGCTTTATTCAATTTCAGTAAGAGCAATATGCTGCTTGGATATAAGAATTTTATGCCTATCAGTTTTGGGATTTTCTGTCCTAATTATATTACAATGTAAAGGAAATTGGATATAATTCATTTCATTAAAAAATTAATATTCATATTAATAATGTATAATAAATTTGGTTAATAGTTTGAGAATTTATAGTAATTTTTCTGAACGTAATTGCACATGAGGTTTTTTACGGTATAATTATTAAAATATGACCATATGATATAGTCATTTTGAATTTAGTAAATCACAACCATTTATTATAAATTATGTTTATTAATGGTAAAAATAAGACTATCAATAATAAAAATAAGATTGTCAATAGTAAGAATGAGATTGTAAAAAAATAAAACTATTAATGGTTTTCATATGATCAACAGATAGCTTCTAAAAAATTATTTATAACCATTTTTTTAAATTTTGTATTAGTTAATAGATATTATTTTCTTATAAATTAGAGTAATTAATCGAACTCAAAAATAACTATACCAGGATTTTCCTACTGCACATAGAATTCTGAATTACGTTGATTTGTTCCCCTTTCTTGTGTCTTACCACAAATGACATTACCATGCAAGTTATTTTGGTATTTATCTCTGAAACCTTTGACTGAACTCATTATCTCTAAATGCAGCTCTAAGTTTCCTAGCAAACCCCAACCTTCAACTTCACAATCAAAACACACCACACCACCAAAATGGCACCGCAACCCCATTTCCTCTTAATATCATTTCCCGCGCAAGGCCATATCAACCCAAGCCTCCATTTTGCTAAGCGCCTGGTGCACAGTGGAGCGCTTGTTACTTTTGCCACCACTACTCTTGCTACCCGTCACATATCGAAAGCTTTCTCCACGGAAGGGATAACTTTCGCCTCCATTTCAGATGGATATGACGGTGAATTCAAGCCCAGCGATGGTCCTGATGAACACTACATGTCCAAACTCAAGCGACATGGCCAAGAATCTCTTAAGGACCTGATTGTATCTAGAGCAGAATCTAGCCAACCTTTTGATGGCTTGATCTACAGTATATTGCTCCCTTGGACAGCAGAGGTGTCACGTGAGCTCCACCTTCCATCAGCTCTACTTTGGGTTCAACCTGCAGCAGTCCTCAACATGTATTATTACTATTTCAATGGATATGAGAGCGTCATTAAAGAAAAATTAAGCAACTCACCCACAAGTTCGATTGAATTACCTGGATTGCCGATGAAGCTTACTAGCGATGACCTGCCTTCCTTTTTAGCACCATCAACTTCAAATGGATACCCTTTTGCGATTTCAATATTTGAAGAACAATTTGCAAACCTAGACAAAGAAGCCAACCCTAAGATCCTAGTGAACACATTTGATGCACTTGAACCGAAGGCACTAAAAGCCATTGAAAAGTACAATGTAGTCGGCATTGGACCACTGGTTCCATCTGCTTATTTAGATGGTCAGGATCCTGGTGATACTTCAAGTGGTGCTGATCTTTTTCAGTCGACAAAGGAGGACTATCTTCAATGGTTGAATGACAAACCCGAGGGCTCTGTTGTTTATGTTTCGTTTGGGAGCATTGCAATGTTATCGAAACGACAAGCTGAGGAACTCGCTCGTTCTTTGATAGATTTTGACAAGCCTTTCATGTGGGTCTTAAGGGAAGAAGAGGACAAGGAAGAAGGTAAAATGAGCTGCGTGGAAGAAATGGAACAGAAAGGGATGATAGTGCCATGGTGCTCGCAATTAGAGGTTTTGTCCCATCCTTCAGTCGGTTGCTTTCTAACCCATTGCGGGTGGAATTCGACGTTGGAGAGCATTGTCCTGGGAGTTCCAGTGGTGGCATTTCCACAATGGGCAGATCAAGGACCAAATGCGAAGTCGATTGAGGATGCTTGGAAGATTGGAGTGAGAGTTCGGGCTAATGAAGAAGGGCTTGTTGAAGGTGACGAGATTAAAAGATGTTTGGAAATGGTGATGGGAGATGGAAAGGAAAAGGAAGAGTTTAGAAGGAACGCTTTGAAGTGGAAGGATTTGGCTGGAGAAGCAGCAATGGAAGGTGGTCCGTCAGACATGAATATCAAGTCATTCATCAAGGAGCTTGCTGGAGATTATCTCTAGTTTAGATAATACTTTAAGGATAATTGAAATTAAACTAGAATAATAGGTAGAGATTTAGAATAATTCCTGATTTTGTTTTGGGCTGTGTTTCTTGGTACACTCATGCTTATCAGTTGCAATACCGCACCTCAGAACATTTTTAATTAAACATTGCAATTGTTGTCTGTTATTAGGCTTGGGCTTGTTTGTTAACAGACAAACTTAACAAATTTTCTATATTATAATACATTCGAACATCCAAAGTTAATCAATTCACTTTATAAACTTCCTTATTTTACATCTTAGTCGATATTGGTTTTATGAACTTTTACGAAAACATTATTCTTGAGCTTCATAACTAAGGTCTAAACTAGATAATGAGCTTCTACAATGTGCAAATGAAAATTTGAAGAATGAAAAAAAAAAAGTTATAATCATTCTTAAAAAAAAAGTATAAATATAATATGATGATTTTTACGTATTGTAAAAAAAGTAAAAAATTATTTAAGTAATAAAAAGGTTTTAAAAATGAATGACTGTTATATATGGTTTATTGAATATTCAACTAAACATAAAAACACATATAAAGTAATTATAGGAGCTTCAAGGAAAAAAAATTAAAAAAAATACTCGGTATTTTTCTTACACACACTTCATTTCAAGTGTATGCAATAGTTGCATACGATCTCAAATTAAAAAAAATAATAATAATAACATATATATATTTCTTTAAGATAATATAATTAAAGATTAAAGAGGAGGGTTAGCTTTACAATGGAGTGCGATGCGAGTATGCTATTGGTTAGTACACTTATTTATTAATGATATGATAAAAAATATGCAATATAAAAATGAAAGACTTTCAAAACTATATTTTATGGTATGATATGATATAATATAATATGACTTAACAAATAAAATTATGGAAGTACATTAAAGAAACCATGCAATCCATAGGTAAAAAAGTATATAGACATGTATGTCACATTACTTAGTGTATGATATCTTATACTTATTTTATATGAAGTTTATATTATATTAAAATTTTGTAAAATATTACATCTTGTATACACTAATATCATTGGTGTATATATGACAAATCGACCTTGCAAATATACCAAATCAAAATAGAATGGGGTTTTGGAAGGGATAAATTGTATGGAGAAATTATTTTTGAAAAAAAAAAATAATTTTGCATTTAAAGAAAATCGAAATTCGAAATATTTTATAAAAGAGATATAATGCACTAATGATGACACGGGAAATAAATAATTGATTATCATGGTTTATACATGACACAATTACATTAACATATTTCTAAAGGAAAAAAAAAGAGATAATTAATATTAATGTTAATAAGCATTTTAAGATAATTAGATTGTTTTTTCTTCACTATAAAGATAGACAGCATTGTTGTACTAAATTTTCTACATTCTTGTCTATATTTTTTTATAAGATTGGTTCAATCACCCATCCCATCATTAATTTTATTTCTCATAAGTCTAGACTATTGAATCAATTGTTTGTTCAATAGTTTAGATATAATAGATATAAAGTAAAGTTGGAATGAACGATTATACTGGCCTTATCAAAATAGGGACTGAGATTATAAAAGCTCTCATGATATTACATTTAAACAAAATTAAAAATGGAAATGGTGTTGGTTGAGATCATGTAGGATAGATTAGTGGTTGCTCTGACTAGTCCATTAGCCAAGCTTAGTGGATGACCTACAAAAAAGCCTCTTATGATGGTGCTAACGAGGACCTTTCGATGCTTAAATTAGCAAGGAGAGAATAAAAAGGAAATGTTTGGTGATTTTAGAGTGTTTAATGAGCTTGGTGTACTAAGAGAGTAAAGAAGGTTTAGAATTCGAAAGAGAAGACCCTTATACCTTTGGCTCCTTCTCCTATTTATAGGACAAGAAGCTCACCTGTCAAAGACACATGGTGTCCCTTGGTTTGGTTGCACATGGCTATTGCAAGGGACATGTGTTACAAAAGGGGAGACATAATGGCTTTGTCCTTTATCAGTGTTAGATAGATTGGTAGCTACATATGAAACTTGGTAGGCTGATATGTATAGAGTTACAAGGGGTACTAGCCATATCATGGATATTAGAAAGTAATTAATGAGAAAAGGGGGTGCAAGGTAGAATCGTTATAGACACCGGGCTGTATATCGAGCACCTAATGGGTGTTCAAAGGCTAAGGCTACCCCGACCCAAAAAGTCATGTTGAGGTAAACTACTATAGGCATAGTTTCTAAAGACCCTAAGGTAGTTCGGGTGAAGAGGTGCTCAAGGTGGCCTAAATAGGTTGCACTGGCTTGCAAGTAGATCAAGAATGGAGAGGTACTTAAGGAATCCCAAGAAGGTTGCCTGACTTGGTTTGATCTTGTAAAGGGGGACCGAATAGGTTGTTAGAGGAGACCAAGCTCTTCATCTTGGAATGATATTCTGAGTAGACTAAGGTACTTAGACTAGGCCTTGGGACCCTAGGTTCACAATAGCTTATCAGCACTTGCTCCCTCACTCTCTTTAGCATCGAAGAGGTAAGGAGAGTAGACTATATATGCCTATGATTAAGCTTGCTAGGGCATCAAATAACTCGCTTGGATCGATTAGTAAAGGAATCCTAAATTTTAAAGAAATTGGGGTTTTTGGATTTGTGGAGTTGGTATATTGAGTGAAATTTCCAATAGATATTACTACTAAAGGAAAATAAAATTGCTTAATTGAATTCATGATAGACTCACACGGATGAAAAAAAGAAGAAGCATTGATAAGAGTAAAGAGAGAGAGAGTTTGCACTCAAGAAAAATATCTCATTAATTAATGATGTCTATTATAATGGAATATGGACTTTAAATAAACTCTACAGCCATAATGGCATTTCCATAACAAACTAAAAGACTTATAACTAATGTTAAAGGAACTTAATTCCTATTAGCTAATAGAACTAAATTTATGTTGGTTAATAGAGCTAAACTTTCATTGGTTAATAGGAATAAATTTCTATTGCTAATTATTATTGGCTAATAGAACTAATTTGTAATTGCCAATAATAAATCATTAAGCAACATTCCAATAACAATTAAGTACACAAATATAATTAATTAACAAAATGTGGAAAAGAAAAGTCTAAGACAGTTATTCATAGACCGGTAGGTTAGGTTGGCAGTTGGAACTTTTCTCACTTCTGTCAATTGAAGTAGTCATCCTATATGCTTAGTCTCTTTATTGCTTTCCTCAAATCCATACTACAATTTTTTGAGGTTACTACAACGTTTCTTATAAGCACAATATAACAAATAGAAGCTAATATATAATATTTACAATTAAACAAGGAAAATAATTTAAGATAATCTCACTTATCACAATGAGGAACTTAATTCCTATTAAGATCACTTTAGGCTTTAAAGGCTCAAGCTTAAGTTGTATTGGAGAAATTCTACAAGTAGGAGCCACTAAGAAATTGGGTACCTAATGCAATTGTTTATGTAACCTAACTAAGCATTCATATGATAAAGTGACTCATGGCTTAAGTAATGTGACATTTGGCCTTCTTAAGGTATAATTATGGTACCTGAGGCATGGTACAACACGTAAGGAAGACATGAGTGGCTATGCTAGTGATTTGTACATTGAAAAGATTTGGGCTATTGAATGTTTAATGAGGACACATGGACGGATAAGATGGTGATCCTTGTTTAAATGGGAAGCAATGGTTCACTTGCCCTTCATTTGCTTATTTAAAGGACTTGTTGTGGGGGTAAGGTGAAAACCTAGTTAAAACTCTACCAAATTTTTTCCAAAAATTCCCAAATTCAATCCTCTTTCAAATCCCTAAAGTTTTTTACCTTTAAATTCCTTCTAGAAGCAAACACATGAAAGCAATGGCTGAACATAGAGGTTTAGGATTTCAAGATGAGTACTAGACCTCAATCGAACTTAGATGGTTAAGTTTATGCCATAACTTGTAGCAAGTATGTGAAGATCTTCAGTAGGCAAAAGTCAAAGGTAGAGGGCTAGAAGAACAAGTTCTATAGAGTCAAGACACTTAAGAGTATGCCCTTTCCTACCACATGTACGAAGCTAATCAAGAAGACAATATAGGATGGGGATATCTTCTTCAAGACACTAAAGAGTTAAGCATATCTTCTTCAAGGATGGGGATACGAAGGAGGAGCTCCTTGATCTTATGTTTTAGTATAGGGGCCTTAACCTTTCATTGGTGTTAATAGCTATGTCCATGGTTGGTCATTGTTTGGGAGGGAGACAGTTACTGGATGTTATCCATGCTAAGGGAGGAGTGGTTGAGAGTTCACTGCATCCGGTGATAGGGAACTTAGTATGCTCGCCTTTATCCATGTAGGTTTATTTTTGTTTATTTTGTATTTTCTACCAATTATTTCTTTGCGTTAGTAAGTTTGTAGATCTCCTTAGAAGACTTCAAGCGAAGCCTAGCAGTAGCCTATAAGATGTAGATGTAAGAGTTGGTTACCACAAAGAAGAAGAAGGCTTAAGCTAGGGAGCAACTACTTCAACTATTGTCGACAGGCATAAGGATTCCCATATCAAGAAGAAGAGCATAAGGTTAGTGTCTCCCTAAAGAGAGAGAACAATAGGAAGGCTTAGGGGAGTCTGTTGTTGAGCTCACACCGAAAAGGCTCCCTTTAGAAACAGTAGTAACCATGACTCTTGAGTAAGGCTCGAGTAAGCCAACCTCAATAGCTAGTGTTGGTGTCTAAGTTTAAGACGAGTATACTGATGAAGGTTTAGGAGGCTAGCTGTAGAGGCATTAAAAGCCATGGTAGTTGGAGTTGCAGTAATAGGACTTTAAGGAGACCTCCCAAGATAGGGGGTGGCTACAATCCCGATTGACAGTGATCTACTACAATGCATATCAGTATCAATGCTCGTTAACTTTAGGTTGAACCTCACTAAGCTGTTCTGTGGCTTATCATGGATTAAAGCTAAGAAGACGGCCTTAGATAAACTATACGAGCTAAGTGAAGCTCCTCATCAATACTTTTATGTTCCTAAGCTAGCTAGTGCTATTGATGTTTTTGTTTGCTTATGTGCAAGTTGTCATGATCTATCATCATGCCTTCCATCAAAACTATGGCCTCGTGGTGAGGGTAAATTCTGTATTTTGGTTTTGTTATAAGTATCCATAGTGCTCAGGTATTTAATTTCATTATTTCGCAAGTGGTGTACATGAGGACAACTGAGTAGGAGGAAAGTGTCTCCAAGCTCAAGAAGGAGGTCAGGGTAAAGAAGGGGCACATTGAGAACCAAACCTCCAATGACTAAGATCTCAATCAATTGAAAAAGGAGCTCACTGCTCGGGCATAGGTAGAAGCATAGGCTACAAAGGCTTGGTCAAATGCTTATGCGTATAAACTTGCTGAGGTAATGGTTGAGCTAGAGCAGAAGAAGAAAGGGCTTAAGGAGGCTTGAGTCGGGTTCTAAGCTCATGACGCTAAGCTTAAGGACAATTAAGTCTTAATTCCAAAGGCTGTCTAGAGGATTTTCCACTAAATCACCTTGAAGCCTAAGTTCAAGAAGGTGACCACTAAAGTTGGGCTGTATGAAAGGTGGATGGTACGGGATGACATACACCAATAGTATTTGTAGCTTGACCTTAAGTTCCTAAGTTAGCTTAATGATGTTGCACTAAAGGGATCTAAGGTTTGGTTGAGGTGTTCGTCAGGGAAAGTAAGTATGACAACCTGACTGAGGCCTTATAGGCGTCTTCCATAACTATTTTTCTTTCTTACCCCTCTCCATTTTGTGTATTTCTTTTTCATTTCATTTTTGTTATACTCAAAGTAAGGATGCTAGCCCCTAAAAACTTAGTAAATATTTTATGAATTGGAAGTAATTTTTCTTCAACTTTATACATTTGCTCGTACTTTATTTTCCCTTCCATCTTTTGATATTTATTTAACTCAAGCATTTATGCCCAACATGTGTACTTAAACACTCAAGTACCTAGGATACCAAGTCTTGCCTAATGCTCAATGTAGTAGTACCTCGATTAGGTAGGCTCAATTTGGGATAAGGTGCTTTGAGTTTAGACCTCGTGTGTTTTGCTTGGCACTTTGGTTACAAAGTACATAGTATGCTTATGTAGATTAGTGTACTGATTGAGTTGGTGTACTTGGTTTGTGACATTAACCCTTCAAGTGTAAGTACCAATAGAGTGCTCGAAGCTGGGAACTTAAGTTGACACTTTTGCTTAGGGCTTCACTACTCTTAGGTATGATGACCGACAAGAGTGCTTGGATGATAAAGAGGTGTCTCAATTCAGCCGTACCTAGGGCCTTTGTCCTTTGGGGGTTACTGTCAGTATTCAGGGGTTGTGTTTGGTAACAAAAATCAACCTAAAAATGAGAGTGTATGGTGTAAATTGGTAAGACAAGACAATACACAAGTGTAGGGAACTTGTATTTCATTAATTCATGAACAATGCATGTACAAGGAGCTAGTTATAAATCTTTATAAAAATAGGGCCTTAGTTTATTCATGTTCTATGTTCTCGATATGAGTTGTCCGTCAAGGGTCTCCAACCTATATGCCTCGTTGCTAGCATCTTCCCTCACTTATATAGGGCTTTCCAATTTGGTGCATGATTTTCTTGTCTTTCTTAAGAGCTTATGGCTTCTAATTTTTGCCACACTAGGTCTCCAAGATAAAAGACCTTGTGCTTGACCTTTTTGTTATAGTACCAGGCTACCTATTCTTGATAGGCCACTATTGAGCTCTAGCAATGTCACATACCTTATTAATCATATCGAGGATCTCTTTCTAGGCCATATGATTAGTGTTGACATCAAAACTTTGAATCTTACTCATAGGGAACTCTAACTCAATGGTTTGAACAACTTTAGATCCAAAGGTAAGGTAGAAGGGTATCTCTCCAATAGAAGTCCTATAAGTCATCCGATATCCCAAAAGATATTTGAAAGCTTATCGATCTACTTTCCTTTTGCATGTTCCATTCTCTTCTCTAAGTTGTTGAGGACAATCTTATTTATTGCTTCGACTTAGCCATTTAATTAGGATTAAGCTATGGAGGTATAGTGGAAACTTATGTGGTGCTTCTTACAAAATGTTCTAACTTAGCACCATCGAATTGCTTGCCATTGTCATGTGTTCGTACTGAAGGTATAGGGTACCTCGAACTCAGTAAGGATGTTGATGAAGACAAAACTTTTTCTACTTTAATTGTGATGCTTACGACTACTTATGCTTCAACACACTTTGTAAATTAGTCCATAGTTGCCAAGATGAATTAATAACCCATGAACTCTTTAGGGAAGTATCTGAAGACATCAAGTCCCATATAAACAAATGGCCATTGACTCATCATGGGATATAGGTTTATGCTTAAGGTATGCCTGATAGGTGTATGCTTTTAACACTTGTAGCACTTGTGAACCATAGCCTTCACATCTTACTTCATAGTTAACTCGTAGTTGTTGAGGAAGAGAGATTGAATGTATAAAGCTTAGGCTTGAATGTGGTTGCTATAGACTCCAGCGTATAACTCTTCGAAGGCATAGATGCCCCCTTTGAGTTTGAGGCCCTATAGAAGTAGGATACCGTTCATAATGAGTTGATGGTGGTATAATTCATTATGGCATAGGCCAATCTCTTAGCTTCAACCCTATCATTGGGTAGCACTCCGAACCTCAAATGCTTAATGATTAGGTCCATCTAGCATAGCTTAACTTGAAAGGTTAAGTACTTGAATACTCCCTACTAAGGTTCTTTAACTATATGCTTGAGGAGGTGCTGGATCAAGAATAGCTTGTTGCTGTTAGGGGGTTTGAACGATAGATGCAAGCTTTAACAGTTTGTTTACTTTAGAGTTTTTTGCTCTTGAGGAATCTTGTTCATTTTTCATGAGGCTAAATCTAAAAAGAGATCTTAAATTGCTTTGAGGCACTTTGCCACGATCACTCCTTATGTCTTGTATTCCTCACTTACTTATACCATGAGCATCGAGTCTAAGTAGATATCTAGTTTCTCTACCTTAATGTTTTTTGTAATCTTCAAGTCAACAATTAGTGCTTTGTATTTAGCCTCATTGTTACTTATTGGGAACCTAAACTTGAGTGTGTATATGATTTGTAGATACCCTATTTTTGCTCTTCTTTATTTTAGAGTTCTCAAATAATAAAGAAAAGGCCCTAATTAAGGAAATTACAAAAAATATGGAAAGGCTTGAAAAAATAAAAAAATATTTGAAAACTTTGAAAAACTAAAAAAAAAATAAATATTTTGAGTTCAAAAAAGAAATAAAAACTAAAAAATTTGAGAAATAAGAAAATACAAAAAAAATGGAAAAACTAAAAAAAAAAAGAGAGAACATTGAAAAAACAAAAACGTAGGATTTTTAGAGAATTAAATGTCATTAGGTTTTCATTTTAGGGGTTTTTGTAGCTTTTCAAAGTCAAAGGGTTCAATTAGAAGTTAAATAAGCATATATGATTTGATAGAATCACAGTTTCTTAGAATAAAAAAAGGCATTTTTATTAATTTTTAAATTAGGTTTAGCTTGCTTATTTCAAAATATTATGAAAATAGACAATTTAAGTTGATTATGGCATCAACGATGCCTTAATCGGACTTAATCAACTATTCTATAAATAATTGAAATATTAAGCATAGCTACACATTAGATGGAATCAAACTCATAAATGATTCAAATTAATTTTTTTCTTTTAAACTAATTTTTCACATATGCCTATTAAGTTTAATAATTTCCTATTGAAATAATTTAATTTCTCTAGGATTTAAAAGATTTTGGCTAATTTTAAAGGCCTAATATTTATTTGACTATTTATAAAAATTAAGATTAGAAAGGTTATATATTATTTATTTAGCAACATAGATAGAGAATTAAACAAGGACTAGTGGTCAGGTACTTAGTATAGGAGTTTAAGGCCAATATTTGAAACTGGATGTGCTATCTGGCGCTTTCCTATTGGCTAATGAAAATGGACCTCCATTGTTGTTCCCTTAGAAGCTCGAAAAATTGCAAAAAGAAAAGAAAGAAAAACTTGAGTGAATCGACCATTTTTCTACATCATAAATTGTTTTTTATTTTTTCCAAAATTTTATCAAATTAAATGTAGGAATCAATTGAAGACATGTCAAACATTGAATTCTACCAATGTTATGTCTCAATTAATTAATTAAGCAGGTTAAATCGAGATATAAAATTGGAGAAAAATAAAAAATGCACAAGCTATTTTTTTTAAAAAAAAAAAAACAAGAGCTTTTAAGATTTGATTAATGATTATTGACATCTAATTGATGGAAATCATTAATCAAAATCAATTACCTACTTCAAAATGAAGCTTAATCAAGCTTGTAAAACTCATACCCATGATTTTTGATTTAGCCATTAATGGCCTTTCCAAGTGTGTTCCAAGCTCTTTAAGTATAAATAGGGGTCTCTACTCTTCGTTTCTTCATCAACTTTCACTTGGAATCATTCCTAAAGCTTAAATTCTAGCTTTCTCTCTCTAACCTAAGCCTACATTTTCTCTCTTTAGAAAAGCTTCAATCTTTGGGTTTTTTTAGCAAAAAAAAACTTCGCTAATAGCTTCCCTACGCTCAAGAACTCCTAGAACTACCTTTAATTCGCTTCAAGAAGCTTTCAAATGAGCTCCACCACCACCTCAAATTCGTCATCCACCGTTGACCCCTACAAAACACCAACCAAATCACCTCCTTTTGCAAAAATAACATTGTTGATGTGTTCCCCACCATAAAAAACCTTACGATAGACACCTCACCCACTTAAAATGGTTGCCAAAAGCATTCAAAACCACCCCCCCACTGTCGATCCATGCCCTCTCTTGTCATTTGCATACGTGAAGTGTGTAACCTAATCCACTCCTCTCAACTTGACCTTCGGATGAGCTTTGACTCGCGTGCTAGACCTTTTGACCTAGGTCTCTTTTCCCTCCATCTTTTTTCCTTCATTTTTTTATTATCATTTTATTTTATTTATTTTCCGTTTAATTTGTTTTAGGTTAGGGGCATGTGTAGTCCCTAGGTGTTATTGGGTAATCACTTTCAAGGGATAAGTAGGACATATACATGAAAAATAATAAGATTAAAAAAAATAATGGAAAACAATAAATTAAAGAAAAGAACAAAAAATTAAAAATATATAATAAAAATGGCTTAGTAAAAAATTCTAGGATTTGGGGCATTGTATAGTCTCTAAGAGTATTATAGGGTAACTACTGCTCTCAAAACTAATAGGGCCCATGTGTTTCCAAAATTAAAATAATTAAAAAAACATAAAATAAAATATTCTTTACAAAAAAAGATAAGGAAACATTTTCTACAAAAAAAAGTGCTTTAAAAAAATGTCTATATTTGTAGAGTTTCTTTTTTGTATTAGGTTTAAATAAAAAAAAAAACAAAAAATAGTACGCTTTAAAAAAAATTCTTTTCTAGAAAAAACCAATAAATCCATTTTATAAAGTCTAGAAAATTAGGGCTTTTCTTTAAAAGAATATTTAAAAATAATTTTTATCCTTGTCACTTAGAAAAAGGTTTTCTAGAAAAAATAAAAATGTAATGGATTCTTTTCCAAAAATTAGAAATGTTCATGAATAAATTAGGGTCTTTTTCTAGATTTTCTTTTTCCCAATAGGAAAAGAAAAACATGTTAATGATGTAAACCTTGCTTGTTTAAAAAGAACCTAACTACTAAAGTTTTATAAAAAGAAACTATAATAGTTTGATTTTGAATAATAGATACATAAGTACTCACAGGTCAACCATAAAATAATAAAATTTTATTTTCCTTTCTTTTTTGAAAAAAAAAACATTTTAGAAAATAAAGAAAAAGAAAAAAATTAAAATATTAAAATGAAAAACAAAAAATTTTTAGAACATAGGCTAGTAGTTAAATTAAAATTGATTTATCTTATTAGTTTTAATTTTCTCAATTTTTCTTAGTTTTATTAAATAGTGACTCCAATTTAACAAAACTAAAAGAAATCATTTTTTTCTTAACTTATGTCAAGAGTTTAAATAAAATTGGAATAAAGTTTAATTTAAACCATGTTAAGAAAAAAAATAGAAAATAAAATTTTAGGCTCGATAAGATCTTGTTACTATGAGGCCAGCACAAATGCAAGATGATGCTTACTTTAGAACCCTACACACATCACTCACCACCCAACCCCCTACCCCCCATTTCAACTTCTACAAATGCTTCAATGGCCTAGCCCGTACGAAATTGAATTCTATGGGTGCTGAGCTCCTATAAATATTTTACCATTTGCTTAAGGCATCGAGCTTTTATAGGATGCTTCATAGTAGTTAGTCAATGAGGACGACGGTGGGATAGGCCTAGAAGTATGGCCTCAGCTTCCTCACTATGATGATTATAGCTGGAGCAAGTTTTTCTACTTGTGTATGTCTCGTGGCCCTGCAATATATGGTTGACATAGTAGACTAGCTTGTACTTTCGTCCATTTGCTCGGATGAAGACAGAAGATAGCACTTGGTCACTCATAGCATGGTACAAATAGTGCTCTTCCCTAAGGGTTAGCTTAGAGAGCATGGTAGGCTCGCTAAGAACTACTTAAGCTCGTTAAATGCTTCCAAGAATTCGTTGGTCCAATTGAACTCTAATGAGTGCTTTAGTAGCTTGAACAACTTAGACCACTTGTTAACTTTGGGACACAAATTGGTTGAGTGTAGCATCATGATAGTAAGCCATTGGACTTCCTTGATAGTTTGAAGGGCCTTCATGTAATGGATAGCTCATACCTTGTCTAGATTGGCCTTCATGTTGTGCTTTGTGACGATGAAATTAAGGAACTTACCCCATGCTATCTTAAAGATACACTTTTAGGGGTTAAGCTTCATTTGATATTTATGTAAAGCTTTGAAGGTCTTACATAAGTCTTAGATGCGGTTATTCCTTTCACTACTCTTAATGATTATGTCGTCAATGTAAACCTTAACATTTCATCTAAGCTAGGGTTTGATGATTGTCATCACCAACACTTAGTATGTTGCCCTAACATTCTTGAGTTAAAGAGGCATAACCTTATAGCGATATGTTTTAAAGTCAGAGATGAATGAGGTATGCACCTTATCTTCAAGGGCCATGCAAATCTAATTATAGCTCGATTAGGCAACCATAAAATTGAGCATGGCATGGCTCGATGTCAAGTCGATGAGTTAGTGAATCTTGGGTAAGGGAAAGCAATCCATCTAGTAGGCTTTATGAAGGTTCGTATAGTCTACATACATGCACCACTTCTTATTGAACTTTTTGACTAGCACAGTATTGGCTAGCTAAGTGGGGTAACGCTCCTCCTTAATGAATCCAACTCAAAGGAGCTTCCATACCTCTTGATCAATTGTGGCCTATCGTTTTGATGCAAAGTATCTCTTCTTTTGTTTGATAAGCCATACCTTAAGGTCTATTAGGTGGTGGTACATTGCTTCAAGGATGTCAATTATACCTACATATCCTTAGGGGACGATGTAAACATATTGGCCTTAGCTTAGAAGAAGTTGATGAGTTGGTCTTTATAATCTATGAGTAGTAACATCTTTACTTGTGTGGTTAGCCTAGGGCTACTCCTAAGCTCAATATCTTCAACGTTTTTTACTAACTATCCTTATGAGCTTAGCTTTTTTCTTTAGCCCTGACTTTATATGCATTACATTGTCATGAGATTGTACCTTAAGATAAATGGATCTTTAGAGCTACTAATTGTCTCAAGCTACCTCAACTCTTGTGAGCATGGGGAGCTTTCCCTTCAGACATTTCTAGTAAATTATCATATTAAATTTCGTAATGTTAGGTCACTCGAGTATGGCGCTATATGAGGACCAATTATCAATGACCACGAAATCTATCAATTGTGTGGCAACATACTTGCATCACTTACTCAAACAGGAAGAGTGAGTATAAAGCTACCACCTTTAAATCCAGTAAGGTTATGTTTGTATGATTGTAGGGCATCCTTGAGTTGCTCTTTCATCTTCTTATAAGCATGATAAAAGAGGATGTTTGTCGAACTACCGTTGTCAATGAACATCTTAGGGACATCAAAGTACCTAATCTCGACATTGATCACTAGGGCTTACTATATGGATAAGTGATGCCTTCTCTATCTTCAATAGAGAAGGAGATGATGGTATTGATCTTTACCATATTGCCTCGAACCAAGAGGACTTCATACTTTATCGAGGATGAGGAGCTCACTCCTCTTACCCCTAGGCCTTCGACTATTGTATCCACTTAGCCCCTCCTATCCTGACATTGCTAGTCATCAAGATGGCTGTCTTACTATTGTTAATGCTCGGTTCAATGACGTTGGGTGGGTCATTAGACCTAATTCCTCTTATTAGCTATGATGTGGTTAATGCAACCTTTGATGGCATTCCTTTGGCAGCTCACATTAGTGTTGTACCTATGCACATTATGGTAGTCGTAGAGTTAGCCCGATTTTGTGGATTTTAGCATCTCTTAAACCTAAGAAGGTCTAAGGAGCTACCTCCAAACTTTGTAGAGGACTTCACTAAGTGGGCAATTTAGTAGTGTGTAGGTCACATAGTCTACAAAAATTTTCTTTTGCCATTCCTATCATTCTTGGCTCTATGGAGAGGGTTTACCTTCTCAAGGGCCAAGGAGGTCCTTAACTAAACTGCGTCTATCATGGTCAATCCTAAGCCTCGCCCTTATAGCATCCTCTTAGGGTACATATTTCTCCATTGTACATATGAATTCATCAAGCATCTTGGGATGGTTTAAGGAAATGGCCTCAAATAACTTACCATCAAGGTTGATTCCATTAATAAGGGTCGGAGTGCAACCCCTTTGTCTAGCTTGAGAACTTGGACCTTAGCTTAGTTAAAGAGCTTTAAGTTAGCTTAAAGTGTCTCATAGGCCATTGCTTGAAATTATAGAGTGTAAAAGAGTCACCACATGACACCTTGCTACTAAGGAAGTACTATTAGAACTTCTTTACAAGTTTGTTGAAATAGATGATCGAGCTATGTAATAAGGTGTTAAACCAAAGCAGTATAGCCTTCATTAACATATCGGGGAAGACCTTATACATGATGATGTCTTAAAAATTGTATAGGCCTATTATGGTACAAAAGTCCACGAATCGTTAGGATTACCCAAGCCATCATAGCTATTCAAGTGTAAAAGCCTCATACCCTATGGGAGTATCTCTTCGAGGATGATTTACACGAAGGCGCTTTGTACTGCACTTAGTTATGAAATGTCAGTTGAGGAGTCAGCCCTCTTCTTATCACACATGTTAGAAGCATGGTGAATGTATTCCTTTAGCTCTTGGCATTCATATCCTCGAGTAGCTTTTGAAAGCTTGGGGAGAGCTCTTTGAGAACTTTGTGTATGCTTGATTATTCACTCAACATATGCACCATGTTATAGGTCATGTTCAACCAATTGCAAAGGTCCTAGGTTTAGTGGCGATTGGATTGAATGTAGCTGCATGGCCGTACTATGCTTAGTAGAGGAGTTGGCATAGAGCTCATGTTATGCCTGCTCAATCTTATAGACAAACTGATGATGGGCTCTTCTTGATGGATTTTCCTTGCACCTTTTTCAATGTGCAACTTCCCTTTAGAGTACAATAGGTAATTCATTTATCTTGTGTTTTTTTTTTCCTATCATTTGGCAAAACATCACACTGAGTTGCTCGAACTTAAAGAGTGGAGCAATTCGAGCAGCTAAAGTAGATGATTGTGGTGGTAGTTGTTGTGATGATCTACTACCGTTGGCTTGTTTAGAGGCTTGAGGATGTGTGTTTTAGCTCCTAACCATTTGTTGGGTAAAAGTGCCTAAAGTAGTGAGTGTCAAGTGGTGATGGATAAGATCACATTGAGTAGATTGGTGGTTGATTTGAGTGGTATACTAGTTGTGCTTCATAGAGGACTTGTGAAAAAGCTCCCTATGGTGAGGCTAATAGGGGCTCTCTAATGCTTAAGTTAGTAAGGAAAGAATAAGAAGGAAGTATTGGAGTTCTTTTAAAGAATGTTTAAGGTACTCAATATGCTAAGAGAGTAAAGAAGGTTGAGAGTCCAAGAGAGAAGATCCTTGCACCTTTAGTTCCTTATCTTATTTATAGGACAAGAAACTCATCTATCAAAGACACTTGTTGTCTCATAGTTTGGTTATACATGGCTATTATATGGGACATTCTCTACAAGAGGGGAGATAGAACAATTTTGTCACTTAATCAACTTTAGATAGATTGTTGGCCACATCTAAAACTTAGAAGGCTAACATGTCCATAGTTACAAATGTTCTGGTCGTACTACAAATTTCAAAGGGTAATTAATGACAAGAGGGGGTACAAAGTAGAAGTAATATGAACATTGAGCTACATATCAATTACCTCGTGCATGCTCCGAGAATGAGCACTTTGTGAATGCTTCGGAGTTGAAGTTACCTCAACTAAGGGAGTTAGGCTAAAGTGGTGCTCTAGCATATTTTTCAAGGACCCTAAGGTATAGTCAGAGTGAAGAGGTGCTTAGGGTGGTCTAAATAGGTTATGTTGGCTTATGGGTAGGCTACACAAGGAATTCCAAACAAATTGCCTAATTGGGTATGAGCTTGCAAAGGGGGTAGGCTAAAGTACCTAAACTAAGCCCTTAGAGCTTAGGCCTAAAACATCCTATTAATAAAAAAGATCTAATGAAACTATTTATGCGACAGTCTCAAAATGAATGATTTTATTTCTCGAAAACAACAAATATAAATGATCTTTTTCAATTATTTACATGATTTCTTTTCATGATTTAGGATTTAGTTTGAAGTGTAATCCAAACATAATCCTACCACATAATATAAGCTTTCCAAAGGCACATGTATGGCAACTAAAATTATGTGCTATTAAATGAAACATTAGCATTTGAGATATGAAAAGGGCAAAAGCTAGTAGGTTGAAAAAAAAAAAACACATGAGTTGAAAATGGGTTGAAAATGAAGATATTACCATTTCTAGCAAAATTAGGCAATCATAACTTTTAGGCTATTTTTTAAACTAATTTGTCACATCCTAGCATAGCACAAGATGCCCCATCACACAAGTAAACCTATTAAATATAAGTTTAATTCTAACAAAATAACACTTCATTATATATTTACATCATTTACAAACTTAAAAAAATTGAACACTAAACTATAGTTAAACTTCTAGTTCTTCAAAAATCTATAGGTCCTTTTTATGTCATGCCGTGAATACATTAACCAATTCTTAATCAACATGAAGTATATTAGTAAGGCTTATCGTATTCTTTTTATCTCTGTATTTGCTTCTAGAATAGTTTCTAACTCATTATAGCATAAATCTTTATATGTTTTACTCACAATCAAGTCTGAAGTTCATCACATAAAATAGTACCAACATTATACAAATACAGTAACACCAAGTACCACTATCGCGAATCCAGGCAATATTCAAATAATCACTCCATTCATAAACCAAAACATTCACAATTCACCAAACAATTATAAGTCACGTTGTTTACACAATAATTCCAAGCATCATTCAAACAAACACCACAATCATGTGCAAAGATAGTCAGATGTAAATCTATACCCTATAGATGTAAGTCTACTTACCTAATTATTGGTATAATCCCAATTCACTCGTTAGCAAGTACTTCCTCCTCCACAACTTTACATAGCAAGAGGAAATACTTTTACAATCAATTACAAGTCATGAGTATATATGTATGAATTAGTTAAATATTCACTTATTAGTAATTAGTTTATTATAAGCTAGTTTCAATTCAGTTGCTAAGTTTGATTTTGAGTTAGCTTCTGAGATAGCTTCTAAAATAGCTTTTGAGTTGCTCTTCAATTTTTCCAACTTAAAATTCCATAATTAGATACTGGTTAACTTACATCTACAGTTAATCTCCCAATATTACATCTAGTTCAATTTAACCTAAGAAAATACTTAGGTATCATAATTTTTGAATCCGGTTCTTAAACCTTCTAAATAAGTATCTGATCAGTAGTGTTATTACAATTTTTACTCTAAAATTCTCTATGAAAATATCTAAAAATAGTTTTGTTAACTAAGAACTCTTTGAAGAAGTATCTAAAAACAACCTTATTAACTATAATTTCTCTCATTAATCTACAACTGTTATATGAGCTAAGTATTTTATATTTGGTAGCATTCTAGTCAAGTCTCTAAATTGGAATTAATTTATTTTTCTAACAGATCAACTCTTTGAAGAACTGTCTAAACAAGGTGATTGTATAAGTTTACTCTAAATAACTAATCCAACATCATATTCCACATTATAGACATGTTCAATCATGTTCATCTTTTAGGTTTATCATACTAAGCAACGTCATAGTACTCAATTTTTCAAATTCACATACTTATCTATTAATGCCTTAAACCCAAGTTTGCTAACTTATCCATATCTCATCTTCCACTCAAACCATACAACTCTAAATTATCCTTCACAATGAAACGTGATCTAAATAAACCTTAGAACATGATAACGATGGTTTCATTAAGCTCTATACATCAAATCCTCAAGAAAATGGCATTTTTTATTCAATTTAAAAACTTAAAAATCCTTAAAAATTATGAAAATCCTTTTTATCTAAAAAGTCTTCATACAATGTTCACATGTAACTTAAGTATTCTCTAAAAAAAGTTTAGCATAGAAATTATGTCAATATGGTTGTTTAAATACATTTTAAAAATCAATCGGTTTTGTTCAATTTCTTAAGGAATTACTATACTCACTTAAAAATCTTTTAGTCTAATATTTTTTCCTAAAAGCATATACAAAAATATGTACAACTAAATTTTTTCATAATTTTCGAATTTAATTTAATATTTTTACAATTTCAAGTACAATTGACTCACCAAAATGGTAGTTGTCTAGCCACCAACAACTACTCCCTAGTTATTGGCCTAGCTAGGTATGACCACCACTATCAAGTGGTGGTAGTGGTCCATGCGCAGGTGCTCCTAAGACTAGTGTTCTTAGATCTAGCTTGGTTTGCGTAATACTTATTCTAATTTTTCCCAGAATTTCCTTCTACTTTGATCTGTTGTTCTTGGAATTTTCCTAAATTACTAAGGGGCTACTTGATCATTCGGAGAGAGTTAGTGATATTTCTTAGGTTATAGAATGAAATATGACATTTTCTCACTCCTTCAAGGGTTTTACAACCTCAAATCCATGTTGTTAGGTGTCTTAAGGGTAACTTCTTGTTTCATTAGCAGTTGGCTTAAGAGTTATCTATACCTCATACAAGATGAATTTAGCTAGTTTGTTACTTTTTTAGTAATTTATTTGATTTTTCCCAAATTATTTGGTTAATTATGAGTGTTTAGAGTATTTTTAACCATTTTCAAGTATATTAATTAGTTTAATAATAAGTATATATAAAAATTATGCATGATACATATGTATATATTCCATATGTTATTTTATTACACATATAATTTATCTCTAACGGCTCGTTACATTTCGAGACTCAAACGTTGAGTTCTTGATAATTAACAATCGTACTTAGTAGAAAACTTGCTTTATTGAAATTAAATATTATATATACAATATTTTGAGAAATTAACCCTACTAGCATTCTTTGTCCAACTTTTATAACTTTACATTAAAATTTTGCTCCATTCAGACCGAATTGTCCGAAGGCCGTGAATTATTCCAAAATGTCTTAAACGTCCTAACTCATATTAGTTAGCTTAGGGACAAGGGTGCTTAATCAACTAAGGTCTCACACAATTTTATTAAAATTTGGTAGAGAAAATAGAAACATACTTAGGAAAAGGAGAACATGAACTTGATTAAACCAATGTTATCAAACTCAGGTTAGGCACTACTATCTAACTCATATTAACTTGATTCCACCATAAAATAAGTTTAGTTCAGTAATAGTCTAACCTCGATTAAATCACAATTAGACCCGATTTCATCCTTTTAGCCTTTGACCCCTTCATATGTTAGAGTCAACTACTTAGGTTGGGTCCAATAACATTGGAATAAACTATTGGGCCATTAATCTACCAATTGATTACTTTTATATTAACATTTACATATCTTACTTTCAAAAAGATAAATTTTCTTATTGCATCTTTTGAATTCTTGAATTTACTATTCTTTCGGATTTCCTATAAAAATCAACATTAACCTACTTTAAATCGAAAAAGAAATCAAATTAAAAAGCAGAAGGGGGGGGGGGGTGTTGGGAGAGGCATACCATCTCTCTCTCTCTTCTAATTATTTGTTTTTAAGTACTTAAGTATGGAAGAACAATTAAAAATAAAGGGATTATATTAGAATGCAATTAACAACTTCATTAATTTGAGAATTTAATATGATCGAATGTCCAAACATAAAGAGATTAAATTAGAATGTGGCCAATATAAGAATATTCCTTTAATACAATTGCTTTTATCATATTAACATTCTTGATAAATATTAGGGTATGCTTCCAAATATAAAATAAAAAAACATCTTTACAACATAATATATACTAACATAGAAAACATAAATTATTGAAAGTTTTAGAGGTGAAAATATGTGTAATCTCATAATAAAAGATATTTCAATATACTATCTATAAAAGTTTTTTTTTTAACGAAAATTGGATTAATTATTTTTTGTGAATATGATGTGATGATTGAATATAAACGAGTCAAATTAGAACATGACTAAAATGAGATGTTTTTTATGCAGTTGTTATTATCAAATTATAATTCTTGATAAATATTAGGGTAAGTTAATAACAAAACTTTCATATATATATGTATGTATGTATAAATGTATGGAATAAAAATATAATAAAATCAACATTTCAAATTATTAAATCAATATGAAAGGAAAACATGAGTCAATAAAAACTCTATTATCTCCTTCTCTCTCTTATACTTGCATTAAAGTATTTTAAATTATTTGAGTACAATGGAACTTCACATTTAAAATAATTAAATCCAAATGCAATTTACATCATTCTTAAGAAGAGAATTGAATATAATGGAATACATGAATAAAATGAGTCAAAATAGAACGTCAACAATATAAGAATTTTCCATGAATTTAGTTGTATTATCAATTAGTATCTTAAAGTAGTTGGGTTAAGTCCTTTTAAAGTTAAAGGTATAATGTAATTTCTACATTATTAAGTTGAAAATTGAAGTCAACTATATGTACATTTTGCTTAAAGAAGAAGAGGGGTGATTCAACTCATATTCACTTATAAAGAAGTTTGAAAATGGAATTGATTTATACCAATCATATTATAGCATATATTATTTATAATATAATGTAATGAAATATGTATTATAAAATATTATATGATACAATGTATAGTACATAATATGGTTTTTACATATGATATGCAACATACATATTCAAAATTATATTAATTTGACAAAAAAATAAAGACATTTACATGTTTTAATTTAAAAAATTCGAATCACATTTATGATTGAATTACAAAATGTATAGAGAATGGATGAAAAACATCATGATTTTGAAAATATATAAGGGGAGAATTTTCAAAATTATATATTATAATATAATGCGTCTAAAATTAATGATTACATGCTTTAATTTGAAAAGAAAAAAATATCATTAATGGCTTTGATGGAAAAAGATCTATGGAAAAATAATTGAAAGATACTTTTATTTCAAAACTATATGTAGCAAGAGGTTCTAAAATTATATATTATAATATGATTTGAAATTGATATTTCCATCATTCTTTCCTTCATATAAGTGCAAAAGTTGCATGTGAAATTTATAACAAAATAATAATAAAAATGAGATATACATATACAAAACTTAAGAAGTGTCCCAATCTCACATTTGATTCATTGAAGAACTTCTATAGGCCTATATATATGACTTAAGAATTAACCTTAAAATGTCACAACTATAATCCATGAGGGTTTCTACATTCGTAATACATACAATTGAAATGAAACTTTTCACTTTTTAGATAACACTTAATTTTACTAAAATCAAGTTGTCACATAACTATTCATATTTCATTATATTCTTTATTTATGACTAGTCTCATTTTGTTAGATATGTTGGTTATTTGTATAGTATTTTCTTTTTATATTTCTTATACCTACAAATGTTGTCCAGTATAAAATATAAAATGTAACATTTATTATAAATCTCATTTTTTTTAAAAAAAAGAATAATCTTAAAATTAGACATCCACATATTTTATTAGAAACAAATTATATAAATTACTAACATTTTCTCAAGAAAAAGGAAAGAAGTTACTAACATCTTTTTAGTTCTCATATATAATATGAATCACATATTAGCATACATGATTGATACATTTCAAAACTTAAGTACCAATTTTTATCTCCTAATATGGTAATTGCTTCTACAAAAGTCTCATATATCAATCAATTTATTTCATTATGCATCAACATTTTATTTTATGCCTTTAAATCTTTCTCAAAAGGATTTATAGGTCTAAGTAACAACATTAACTAAAAGATAGTTTTATGGTAAAAAAAAAAGAAAAAGAAAAAATAAGAGATACTCTAAAAGAAAATGAATAACTTGCCTGATTGTCGTAGTCAATAAAAAATATGTGTAATATCATATATTACATATAAAGTATATAATCTTATAATTTGGAATAAAGTTAAAAAAGGAAAAACAAATTATTTGCTTCCATTACAAAGTTCTAGGTACTAAATCGAGAAATATATAGAAATTAGTGTCAATATTACATTAATTTTTATTTGCATGCAAATCAATTTGTATATAATTTTCAATAATTTAAAGATTTTTACTACATCATTCACAAAGATTATAAAAATTATTAAAATTAATTTTTCTAGTGATGCAACAAATCTACGTGTCAAAATCTCATCATACTAAATAAAGTCGATAAATTGATCATTACATTAATAAAAAATTAGAATTATCTTCCCCCTATTTCTTCAATCAATGCCTTCACGTTCAAAAATTTAGAACATTATGGATCTCTTGTAATGCCCCGAAAGGGGGCTTGTAAGTTTTGCCTAAAATCTTCATATCATACATGCACTCATGATATAAAGACTACCTTGCAAATCAGATGTTGTACGTCTCTAACTAGTGAGTTTTTAAGGGTGTTTACTTATTTTACTTACATTTACTTATCTATATAAGCAACTAGGGTAACCTAACATTCTACAATCCACCAAGACCATAAAGAATCGAAATCGCCTATCAAATAATAAGACGGGATAATTAAACTTCAACAATATCATGAGTTACTAAAAATTATAAAGATCTAGCCTAACTAATACACTCTTCACTTTGATCTTAGCTAATTTCTAGCTTTGGTTACCTACAAAAAGGAATTATTGGGGGCTAAGCATAGCATAACTCAGTGAGTTTGTCCATCGCTATTACCATTTAAGTAAGTTATCAAGCATTATTAAAAAACATACAGTTTAACTACATACAAAATGAATACATACGCGATGAATGCAAGCATCATATCAATAAGGCTCTATAACCATGGAAGGTATACATTTACGTTGTCTATACATCAATTATCCCTCTTACTTAAACATACAGCACCTCATCTTACCTGTATGAGGTTGTCATGGGTACTATCCCAATAAACAAAACTTGACTATTACCTTAGTCTAAAATACCATATTAATAAATTAGGTGGATTCCACCTAGGGATATTCGCTATTATTAGTCGATATAACGTCCTAGGGGCTCAAAATCCATATAATGTCCTACGAACTAAATCGTATGAGTCCCAACTCAGGCTACTCGTTATTAATTAATTGAAGATGGTTTACTAGCTTTGCCTCGATAAGTAAGATATTGTAGGGAACTACTATGAGTACTCACTAAGTTGATAAATTTTTCTTTGAATTGTAAGACATTTAAAAAATGCATTTTCATAAATTTTTCAAAAAAATTGGTAAAGCTATAAACATCCCAGTCTGCAACTAATGGATTACATATATGTGATAAGTCTATCTAGTTAATTTGGCTAAATATTTAAACTTACCAATTTAATAAGCTAATCACACAGATGTTGATATACAAAACAATAAGTCGCTCATTAGAAAATCAAGAGCAAACAACTAAACATCAAGCAATTATCAAACATAAGCATGTAGCAGTTCATTAAAACTCCCTCACCTGGCCTACTTGCCTACTTATCCTAACTTTCGAGGTTCCTGAATTAGAAATTAAGTCACCTAAAACATAATAATAATGTATATGTAAGTAATTGGAAGAAGGTCTCTTCAAGGACTTAATAGTTTACCTAATTGTTGAAGCTCGCCCTAAATCCCTAAGTATAGTTAAAACTTATTTTCACTATAACCTCTTCATTTTAAGTTTGTTTTTCATGTTCTTATAATCGATTTCAAATAATTTTGGACATACTTTCACATGAAGGGATCCATTTTAGGAGTTGGGACCTACAACCGTAAGTCTAGATAGGGGTCAAGTTTGAATTTTGTATGTTTTTCTTTTAACATAGTTGATTTTCTAGTTTAATTGTCTTAAGTGTATAAGGCCTTGTTCTAGTCATGTATTATTATTAATTAGGTTCTTATATTATCATTGGGCCTAAATATTCAATTTTTATTTAATTCTCTAATTGTGGGCTTCCTTTTATTATACTTAGTCATTTTAAGTTTTAACTTATGAGGATATAGGGTTTCTTTTGGGCTTGAGGTCGTTAATTTAGTTAGAGCATTTTAGTTGGATCAAAACCTATTTCTTATGAATCAAAGGCTTATTTAATCTTTTTAAGTAGTTATGGGCCTTAATTCTTATCTAAGCCTATCATAGGCTTCCTAGAACACTTGATGGGTTTCATAGACCATTTATTTAGAACTCAAATAATTGTTATAACAACTAGCCAAGTAGTTTTCGGGTGAGTTTAGGATTTGTTTATGGGGGTTTTTAACTTATCTTAAGTCAAATTTGTATCATGAGGCCTCAAACTTGTTTCTAACTTACCCTAATGGGATAAATAACTTATTGAACCTACTAAATGACCCATTTAACATTTCATTTCATATTAAGTCACATCAATTAAGTAGGCTCCTAATTATTCTCTATAAGCCTAAAGTCTGTCTCTTGTTATTTTAAGGGCTAAACCACTTCTTTTAACTAGTTTTGGGCTTTATTTATACCTAGGCTTATTACGGCTCATCGAATTATTTAGTAGGCTTAATAAACTCTTTTAATTAAGTTTTATTTATTCAATATACCTACTGGTCGTAAGGGACTAAGTGGGCTTAAGGCTTAGTTTGTCGACCTTTTAGTTCAATTTAGGCCTAGTTCATATCCTAGGGCCTATATCTTGACTTTAACCTAATCTAATGGGCCTAATAGTTTACTAATATTATTAAATGACCTATTTTATCATGAGTTCCTGATGTGACACTAATAGTTTGTTGGGTTTCAAGTGGGTTTTTCTAAACCTAATGTTTGTTTTAACCTTAACTTACTCACTATAGACTTTGTTTTGCCTCCTATCTTACAAGATTAAGTCCTAAATCCTAATTATTTTTAATTAATCATGTGATTAGCCCATTAATAAACATTTTACACCATGTTGTTCAACATATTTAAGGTAGTTAAAGATGGTTTCTTAGGGCTTTCTACACATCATATACTTAACTTGCTAAATAATGCATTAAACTACCATTAAAATGCACCTAAAACCATTTTATACCAAAATACAGAATGATAAATAAAAAAATAAGGTGGAGATATACATACATATGTTTTGGCCTTAGCATAGGAATGAAGATATGATCATGATTCTTCTACTTTTCTTCAAGTTATTATCCTAATACAGCTTATGTGCTTCTAAAGTTTTATGTAACAAGTTTACTACACTAGAATTCTAACAAAATGCATATGTATAGGCATGTAAACATGGTAAACAAAGATGATATTTTAATAATATTTTCTTTAGTTTTTAAGCTTAGAGACCATGCTCAAAAATACAAACTAGAAAGGAAGTTGAAAGATATAAGTTTACCTTGATTGAAATTCGAAGGGTCTCTTTTTACTTCATTTTTATTGAGTGAAACAAACTCTTTTGATCAAGAGTGTTTGTCAACAAGAAAGGGGCATACATTTGGAATCAAATGTAAGTGGTTTTATATCATTTAGAGGTAATGGTGGGGATTTATAGCTTAAGGCATTCAACTATGCAGTCAGGTCCAAGAAGCTCATTCTTGTTTCCTTCCTTCATATTTTTCTTTTGTTTTAGATTATATGTTTAGATAGTATTTCTAAGGTTTATTCTAGAGAAGAAGATAGAGTAAAAATAAAAATGGAGAGGTAAAAAAGGAGTTGATTATGAGTGGGTATAGTAGGGAATAAATCTCTTATGTTCTTGGTTGGATGGTATAAGAATATGTGGGGACCAATTTGATTTTTATGATTTTTGCTAACTGGGGCAATGATTTATCTACTAAAAGTGAGTAGTCCATTTTTTCCCCAACTAATTATCTTATCCTATTTAATTAATTGTGGTTATCTTTAGCTAATTATGATGCATGAATGCATGTAGATGATTAAGATGCAATTTAAGCTTATGACTCTAATTACTAGTGTAGATGACCACAATTAGGCATAATTTACGGTTGTTCATATTTAATTAAGTTAATCAAGCTTACTTGTCATTTTATTTAATTAATTTTGGGTATCTAAAGGTTGGAATCAATTATTGTTAATTGATTATGATTTTAGAGGGCAAATTAGGGCTTTTTAGCGATTTAGTGTATTATTAGTAATTAATTAATAATGTAGCTATATAATTAGAGTTTCTTAAAAAATTAGGGCCTTTGACACTAAATTAGAGTTTCCAAGTCATTTTAGGGCTTCTTACTTTTAGGGTTTTAGGGTTTTGAAAGTATACTTATGATTTTAGCTTTACTTTTGGAGAAAATATATCATTTGGGGTAAATTACTAATCATATTAATTTATTATCTTAATTGACTTAATTTGATTGATCACTATTATTTGAAAATATCTCCCACCATTCTTTGTCGAGTTTTTGTGAATTATGTAATTCGAGGTATATGTTTTCATTTAGAGTTTCTTTTATGTTTAGAGTTTAATCTAGGATTTTACGACTCTAGAGTATAGGGTTTAGAGATTTTATTCAATTCGAATTTTTAATTTGTGGTTACGTGTACTTAAGCTTAGGGTCTTTGTAGGTGATTGGGGTTTTTCAAATTTTATCTCTAAGGTTTTTTAGTACAATTTAAGGTTCCGATATAAAATTTTATCGATTTTAATTTATTTGGTCAAATTGAGCCTATGGAATATCTATTGGCTCTTCAAATTCGATTCTAATTCCAAAACGTGAAATTTGTAGAGTTTTCATATCTCTATTAGCTCTATAAATGTGAACAATTTGTTGATATTTAGTTATGCTTTTGATAGACTAAAGACCATTTTTGAAATTTCTTATATACATTTGGTTTGTACTTGTTCAATCTCCATTTGACTACAAAAACCACATGATTGCAACTTGTAACCTCTTGTATATAAGAGGTGAAGAAAGATTAAAAAGACATGAAATTATTTGTAAATGACTATTTGTAATTTATATGGTAGAGCTCAAATGACTATTATAGACCATCACATAAATAATTCTATTGGAATCACATTGTGAATAGAAATACACGTATGGATATTGGCATTGGAGTGTTCCATCCTTAATAAAAGGGAAAGATAAGCATTAGTAAAGGGTTTGGAAATATTAGATGATGGAATGTAGTAAACAAACATAAAGGTAATTGTGATTGTAGTCTATACTTTCCATGTAAATGTCCACCCCATTCTCTCAATTCGTTTTAATTTATAATACTTAATTGTAATTTTAGTATAAAGGATTAGTTACTTATTTGAATAAAAGACTACTCAACTAATACATATATATGAGATATTACATTGACAACATTTGGATATGGACTACAATATACATGTCAAACCTAGATAAGCATATAAAAAAAATGGCATATCATAATATATATATAATATATATATTCTTTTCTTTTCTAAACCAAATTACACAACCCCATCAACAACAAAGATTACTTATTCATAATTAGCCATCATATGCGTTGATTGCACCATCTTTAGCACTAAGTCTTAATAAACATACTTATTAAATTGCAAATTCCCATTTCAAAGATTACTTCCTAATTCACTTTATATTTAATAAATTATGTAACTACAAGATTTATTTCCCAGAATCTCTATGATTTGATGCTTAGTAAATCGTAGATCCATTCGCCTAGATTTATATAATAAATAGCCTCTACTTGATTCCTTATCCTAGGTCTCTCTACAATTACTGAGCCTCAACTCTAATACTACTTAAGTAAAAACTTGTGTACTAGTTCAACTTGGCTTGAAACCGGCCCAAAACTACTAGTTCACAGGCTAATTAAGGAGTGAATTGAGCCCAGCCCTTAAGGAAGCAGGCCTAGGCTAGTTTAGTTGAACCAAAGGTTCAAGGGCTAATTTTACAGCCCTTAAACTATTGTTTTTTTTTTTAATTTTCCCTAATTATTATAAATAATTTTTATCAATTATTATAAATTATTTATGGCTTATTCATCTATTTCTTTTTTTTTTCCTAACTAAATGTAAAACTTTGTGTCGACATATCAACGATCATTACTCATGAATCAAATTTTCCTCAATAAATATTAATATTATACATAGTATATAAATTATTATATAATATATATATAACATATACTTGCTTGCATTATAGTGTATATATAGTATATTATATATAGTACATGCATAGTTTGTTTGCATTATATATATAGTATATATATATTATATCATATTATTTATATATGTATATATAATTTTTAAAATTTTGTAGTTGTCCTGGCCTCGAACCAACGGGCTGATGAATAGGCTTAGCAGGTTCACAATTTGAAATAGACCCTTGCATAAATCTACCTAAATTGTAACACCCTAAGACCTTAATAGGCATTACAACTCATCGTATGTTCCCACTAACTAAGAATGTGCTATGGTTTCTAACACCATACATAATAAACTTCTCATGTTAACATTAACCACTAATAACAATGAATTATCCTCAAATATTTTTAATGAGTATAAACCTAGAAGCAAGTCAATAAAATATCGAAATAGTCTATAATCTCTTAGACCATCAATTTGAAAAAAAAAAAATCGAGGAGTCTAGAATTTCCACAAAAGCAACTCAAGTCCACAAGACTAACAAAAGAGTCTATCTCCTAAAGCTTAACAAACCCTTGAAACATAACATAAAACCTAGAAGAGTATCCAAAAGCCATCTCCAGGTCTCTAACATTCTTAACCACAACTCTCATATGCCACCTCAAACTCTAATCATTATAGAAGTATAAGTATTCGACGCCATCTTCCTCCTGAATATCGTCCACAAATTGCTCCTCATAAATAAAGTACCCACCTACATCTATGCTAAAAAAAGAAAAAAGTGAGATGAATCCTAATATGTGATGTACAAGCACATAAGAATGCCATACAAATCATGTTAACACATGCACATATAATGCAAATAAAAGAAACAACCGGAATTTACTTATCTTAAATTTATTCCAAAAATCAAACAAAGGGGTAATTAGGACCATCCTACTTTGAGATCTTAGATATATAAGTATTTACATATATATATATATATATATGTTTTCCTTAAATTTCTTTATGCCCATAATCCATAATCTAGAGTCCTTGAATCCTATAATTCTAATAGTATCATCCCATATATGAGCCCATTAGAGAATCCTCACATATGATTAACAATTGTCCCTCTAGAGATATGCTATTGCAAGCAACCCTAGAGTGAGCGAGTCAAGCATAACCAACAATCAAGTTTAATTAGGAAAAATATAAATTAGTTCAATTTTCTTACTAAGTCCTAATAAGCATAAGCAAACAACTAAGCACCACAAACCTAAGTCATTGAGTCTACTAACCAACTAGAAAGGAGATCTAGAAAGAATCTAAGAACTTAACCTAAAACATAACATTTTCCATTTAATTGGGTTGTCTCTTAATCAAGGTTCTATTCCAACCATTTAATGCTTAACTTGTCTACAAGTTAGTCTTTATTAATGGTTCCTAAGTCCATAATCATATTACTCAATTAAATCTAACTTAGAGCTCCAATTAAATAGATAACTACTTCACACTTTCTCCTTTTAGTCTCTTAATTAGATCACTTAGAAATACTTTTAAAATTCCAAGTTCTAGAATAAAGATTGAATCTTTTGAAAGTGAAGAGGCTAGATAAGGAGTTAATTGAGCGATGAAAGGGTGGAGAGCACCTTGAAAAACAAAGGAATTTTGAAGAAGATACGGTGTCTGGATGTTGTAGAGGATGGCAGCTAAATGTCAAGTTATCGCTATTACAATGGCCTAGCGTCTAGATATTAGAGTGCAAGGCATCTAGATGCCTTGCTTTTATTTTACAATTTTGCAGAACAGCTTACTTTGAAACAAAATTCTTTCTTACTAGCACCTTCTCAAAAATCTCAAAAACTTCTAAGAGAAACTTAAGGTACATTATATCAATGATTCATAACACTAAAACTCAGCTACAAACCCAAATCTCCACTCCCAATAAAATCAATTCTTTGTAGGATTTAAAACTAAGAATGAAAGCTTATAAAACTTACTTGCAATGATTCAAACACTTGGTGAAGTCCAATAATGTTGTTAGATAGCACCAATAACTACATATAATCTTTCATTTTAAATTAAATTGTTAGTAAATCCAAAGCTTAACTTTTCTAAAACAAGGTTTTTAGCTGAGAATCAAGGTAAACTCACGAAATTTTCCATGAAACTCACCTGAAACACTTGAATGAGCTACTCTTGTTGGAAACCAAGAATCTCCACTTGAAAACACTTAATGATGAGCTAAAATCAAAAAGTAATGGAAGGATTTAAGGACCTAAGAGGTTTAATATGAATTTCCTTAAGTTGATTCTTCAAAAATTTACCTTAATCTCCTCTTGGATTCCTCTTTTGGTTGGCTTTAAGGTGGTTGCCTTAAGATTCTACACAAAGAGTAAAGATTAAGCCTTACTACGTAAATACTAGTATTTAGATAAAAGGAGGCTACTTAAGGGGGGTAAGGTTTTAGTAAGTTCTTGAAATGCCTAAAACACTCTTGACTTTGGAAAAAAATTTCTATTTTATTACATCATCCCCCCTAAGGAAATTTTGTCATGAAAGTTTACCTAAACTAAATAATAACTTCAAATACTTCCGCTTTATTTCTTCTAACTCCTAAATAGCCTCGCTTTTCAAGTAATTCTCCTATTGGACCTTTACATAAGGGACTACCTTTCTTCTGAACTCTTAAACCTTCCTATCTCCTATATTTAGAGGCCTTTCAGTCGAAATCAAGTTTGCTTGTAATTTCAAGGACTCTAAATCAACAATAGGCAATTTTAGATCCTTTAGCCTCTACATTGTGCTCTCCTTCCAATTCTACTAGTAAGGCTATTCTATAGGTTACCTTCCCAATCCTTTCAAGCACTTTAAATGGGCCTACATACCTTAGGATTGAATTTTCTCTTAACCTAAATATGAACATGCCTTGACTAGAGAGATCTTTAGCATCTCTTGGTTACTTACTTGAAACTCCAAAGGCCTTCTCCTTTTATCTACATAACTTATCTACCTACTTTGTGCTACAAACATCATTTGTTGAATGACCTTGAGCTTATTAACCATCTCCTATACCAATTATGACCCTAAAAGTTGTTTTTCTCCCACTTCATCTTAATGGATAGGAGACCGACACTTCTTGCCATACAAGGCTTCAAAAGGGGGCATTTAGATTGTTGTATGATAACTGTTGTTATAGGAAAACTCTACCAAAGGAAGGTATTCGTCCTAATTTCATCTAAAATCCAAAACATAAGCTCTCAACATGCCTTTAAGTATCTCAATAGTCCCCTTAGACTGTCAATCGGTTTAAGGATGAAAGGATGTACTAAACTGAAGCTTAGTACTTAGCTGTTTTTGTAGACTACTCTAAAACTTCCTTATAAAATGAGTATCCCTATCCAAAGTTATAAACACTTGCATATGGTACAATTTGATCAATTCCCAAACTTAAGCCTTAGTAAACCTTTCTATTTTGTAACCCATGTTAATCGGAATAAAGCGGGCTAACTTAGCCAATCTATCTTTTATTACTTAAATTATGTCATGCTTATCCTTGGTTTTTAGAAGATGGGTCACAAAGTTTATGGTGATGTGCTTCCACTTCTACTCAGTACTAGTAATAGTAATAGTTGCAACTTGCTTGCTAATCTCTTGCACTTAAACTTAACCCTTTGGTAAGTAAGACACTATAAAACAAACTCAACTATATCATGCTTCATGTTCCTTTACTAATAGTGACTTTTCAGATCCTTTTATATCTTGTTACTTTCGAGGTGTACGAAATATGTTGAATAATGAGCCCCTTACAACACTTCCTTTTTCAATTTTAAATCCTTCAGTAAGGATAATCTAGTCCTATACCTCAAAATCCCATCGATGTCTATTATGAACTTAGGTGCTAATCCACACTCCACTTTACTCTTCAAGTCTTGGATATCTACAATCTCTACTTATTCTGTCTTAACATGATCCACTAAAGTTGGTTGAAAGTGCAAACATGCCAGTCTTGTCCTTACTTCACTTGTCACAATTTCAAATTCTAACCTACGTATATCCACATCATAGTCCTTTATCAACTTTAACCATTTAGATTGTCTCATGTTCAATTCTTTTATAGTAAAAGTATACTTTAGATTGTTATGATTGGTAAAAATCTTGCAATTTCCCTCATACAAATAGTGTATCCATATATTAAGTGCTAGTATAATAGCATCTAACTCCAAATCATGAGTAAATTAGTTCTTTTCATAAGGCTTTAACTATCTAGAAGCATAGAAAATTACCTTCCCATCTTATATCAACATATAACCCAAACCTTGACTCTAAATATCACTAAATATAGTGAACTCTTCTCTACTTTTCACTAAGGTCAACACCAGAGCTATAACCAACTTTTCTTTCAACTTTTGAAAGTTGAACTCACACCAATCATCCTAAATAAACTTCATACCTTTTTTAGTTAGTCTTGTGAGAGCTGCTGCTAAATTTCAAAAACCCTCAACAAATCTTTTGCAGTATCTCGCTAAACCTAAGAAGCTTTTGATCTTAGTCACTAATTTCAATCTTTGCTAATCTAGAACTGCCTTTAATTTTGCTAGATCTATCGATATACCATTCTTGTTCACCACATGCTCTAAGAATACTACTTGATCAAACCAAAATTCGCACTTAGAGAACATAGTAAACAATTGCTACTCCCTTAATATGCCATAAATTAATCTCAAGTGCTCCTCATGCTGCTCTCCACTCCTAAAGTAAATTTGAATGTCATCTATAAACACAACAATAAACCTATCCAAGAAGTCTCTGAACACCCCATTCATTAGGTCCAAGAAGCTTACTGGGGCATTAATAAACCTAAAAAGCATCACCAAGAACTCAAAGTGCCCATACCTTATCCTAAAAGTGGTCTTTTGAATATCTTTCTCCTTGATTCTCAATAGAGGGTTCCTAGACCTCAAGTCAATCTTTGAGAACACTTATATCCCTTGTAGTTGATCAAACAAGTCGCCGATTCTAGGAGTATGGTACTTTTTCTCGATCGTAACTTTATTCAAGTCTTGATATTTAGTGCAAAGTCTCATGCTTCCATCTTTCTTCTTGATAAATAGAGCTGAAGCTCCCTAAGGTGAAGTACTTTGCCTAATGAATCCCTTCTCTGGTAAATCTTGTAGCTAATTCTTCAACTTAACTAGTTCTATTTAGTCCTTTCTATATACTTGCCTTGAAATAAGGGTGATTCCAAGCATTAAATCTATGCAAAACTTAATCACATTATTAGGTGGCAAC
Source organism: Lumnitzera racemosa (assembly GCA_024138005.1). Taxonomy (NCBI): domain Eukaryota; kingdom Viridiplantae; phylum Streptophyta; class Magnoliopsida; order Myrtales; family Combretaceae; genus Lumnitzera; species Lumnitzera racemosa. The sequence goes on from JAMXBC010000005.1 coordinate 36,603,671, forward strand.
CCTTGTAACTTGTTAGGAAACACCTCATAATACTCTTTCACTACATGCACCAGTTGTATCTTCACTGGTTCCTTGTCTGCTATAAACAAAGTTGCCAATTGAAGTGAACTTTAGAAGGATTTTAAGGGACTTTGAGAACATTCTATGAACTTTAGAAGGATTTTATGAAATTTCGAGCTCAATTGAAGTGAAAACATGGATTAAGGAGTGGACTGGAGGAGTTTTGATTAGGCAATGAAGTCTGATAGAGATTACAGTTTAGGACCACGCCCGTAGTCCGTACCTATGATTCTTTCATCATGAATTTCCATAAAATATCGAAGATTGCTAACAAAGTGCAATAGATACTTAAGCTTCATGACTATGTACTTCAAGCATGGAGTTGTAATGATTTCCAAATCTTTTATTTTTATTAGGTTTTCATTGTAATCCTAGGTCTACTTCTTATCAATAAACACTTAGGCCTATGATTATAGGGAGCCCCTTGAGCATTAACTGTTAGATTTTAGAATTAGTAATAAGGCTTCTCTTCTTCTCTTTTCTTTTATTTGTTATGTCTTTGTTTTAATCACTTAGTAAATTGTTAATGAACCTTATGTTTTAAGGATAATTTTTATTAATGAAATTTAGTTTATGATTTTGCTTATTATTATCTGATTGTGTTGTTTATATTATTTACTTTAATTCAATACATTAGTGATTGAGTTATTACCAGAGTTTAATCGAGTTCATGAGAGCATGTAGTGTAATGGACTGATACAATTAAGTAAAACTAATTAGTAAAAACATTTCATAGTTGGTTTATCTAAATTAGGACATCCTAATAATGGGATTTAAGAGTGCTATGAGATCCTAATATGCGCTATTCAAAAGTGATTTAGGTAGAGAAAGTTTTGGGATTAGGAATTAGCGAAAGATGCAAGTTTAGTTAGCTCACAATAGGAATCTCTATAGTCCAATATATTAAGATTGAATAAATCCCCTAGAACTGGGTTATAAACAACAATAAGGATTTACTAAGGAAAATGCTATCATTTTATTAATTTGATTGAGTTATTTAATCACTCTGTTGTTTTATTCTTAGTTAATTGTTATAATCTCCTTGCTTCTATTTTCATCCTTTATTTCATTATTACATCCTTTACATTATGCTTTTAATTTATTTTATTAAATCTTTTATGGTTAGAAGTTAAGTAATTTGAAGAATTTTAAGGTATTACTACTAAAAATAATTAGATACACAAACATATATGGTTTCTCATGGAATCAATACTTGAACTTAAAAAACCGTTTTATCTATACTATAACTTGACTAGGTACACTTACTTATGAGAGTAATATATAGCCTATCAAGTTTTTAGCGTCATTGTTAGGAAGCCAAAAATAAAGTAGTCTAATTAGGAAATTAGAAAAATCACTAGATTCATCAATTACCTTAACATAATTGTAATATTTCATTTCATTAGTTATTTTGATATCATTCTCTCTTTCTATATTCTTACCACCTTTTGAATCTTTTAGCTTATGACATGAAGCAGTAGCAAAAATCTAGTAGACTTTGATCTATAAATTGAAAGAATAATACGACATCTTTGTAGAGTAAATTGTAACACTATAGATCAAAGCTTGCTACTTAGGTTAAAGAAAGAGTAAGAAAATTTGAGCAATGAGCAAGAAGTTGAGATAAAAAAAAATATGTCCTTAAACAATGGAAACAACAACACTAATGATGGTGCCAATAAGATGCTCATGGAGTTCGCTAAAACTATGGTGATTAGAGCTAAATCTAGCCTTACGAGACCTGCAATTCAAGAAACTTTTTAGATTGAACCTAATGTCATCCAAATGGTCTAACAATTTGTCCAATTTAGTAGATTGGTTGACGAGGACCCCAACAACTATGTTTCAAATTTCCTAGAAATTTGGAATACATTTAAAATAAATGGTGCCTCAGATGACATAATAAAATTAACGTTATTTCTATTTTCCTTACTAAGTAAGGCTAAACAATGGCTTAACTTTTTACTTAAAGTCTCAATTACAACTTGGTGAACTTTAGTAGAAAAATTTTTAGGAAAATATTTCTTGCTTTTGTCTAATTTGATGATGAGACTCTTTTTATGATACTTAGGAGAGATTTAAGGAGTCGTTGAGAAGGTATCTACACCATAGACTACCTCAGTCGATGTAAATCTAAACATTTTACAATGGTCTTAGTTACTCTATGCATCAAACAATTGATGTTGCAATTGAAGGCACTCTAAGTGCTAAGACAATAGATGAGGCCCAAAAGCTGATAAAAGGGATAACAATGAATAATTTGTAGTAGGATAATGTAAGGGCCAAAGTAAAATCTTGGAAAGTATGAAGTTGATTTTGCAACTACTTTAATTGCTTAGATTGAAAATTTAAGTAAAAAGATTTATGGCCTAATGAAACCCATTGATTTAGTGTAGGATGAAGTTTTAATAGAAACTAAAGATGTGAATTTTGTCACTAACCATTCTATAAATACTCATTGCAATAACACTTATAACCTAGGGTGGAAGAATCATCCCAATTTTTATTGGGGATGCTAGTATCAACAGCAGAATAGTAATGCGTAACATAATTGGTCCCCTAATGTCAAGGAGTTGTTAAACCGATTTATCTAGATTTCAAACACAAGATTCCAAGCCAATAGAGCTACGCTTTGGACACAAAAGCATCATTAAGAAATTTAGAGAATTAATTAGGCTAATTGGCAAGACTAATCATTAAAAGGCCGCAAAGAAGCTTGCTTGAAAATATTAAACCAAATCCAAAACCAGTAGGTTTGGAAATAAATTGAAGAAAAGAAACATCAATCATCAAGCTAATGATATAAAACAAAAGTGCACATTAGGAGGCAACCTAAGTTTGATCAGTTTAATTTTTAGTTATTTTAGTTTATATCGCTTATTTTGAATAAGCTAAATTAAGTTTTCAATTTTAAGTTAGTTTTTATCCTACTTTGAACACTTTTGAGTATTTGAATTTAGTTAGGAAATGTTAGTTATTGAATTTATCATCTGATTAGATTGTTATTCAACTAAAATTTGTACTTTATCTTGTACTAATTTTCAGTTTTTCTAGTAATTTCAAGAATTGAGTTAAAAGAATTAAACTTAGGGTGAAATTTCTATTTTAAAGAAAGATCATGGCCAAAGTCTACATCTATAGAATTAGCGCGTGATCATCTCAAAATAAAATTTGAGAGGAATTGAACAAATTTAGGATAAGGAGAACATAACTTAGACTATGCCCATAGTCCTTGGTTGTGAACAATCAAAGCTTCATAACTCAACATGAAGGAAAGAAACACGGCTACACTCTACAGCTATAGTCCTCATCTATGGTTAGCTCTAAATTCAAAAATCCAACTCACAAAATCCCTTAATCCAAGCATGCACACATCAATTTTGAGATCATGCCAAGAGTTAAACATGTTACGCGTAAAAACTCTAATGCTATTCCATAACCCTCTCAACTTACATTCCAACATTTGTAGTAATGTAAATGGTTTGAGTGGCTATCCAAAAAGGAATTTAGTGAGTTCAAATATGTAGACTCTATAAATTTAATCTTATAAACATAGTGTCATACTCGAGTATCGTAGACATTTCCATAAGTCGACAAAACCACATAAAATGAAAACCAACTAAAATTTTGAACTTAGAACTTAAAATGAACTTGAAAGACCTAATGATACAATTTGGAAACCCTTATCATCTAAGAAAAACCCAATCCCTACATAAGTGTACTTAAAAAAAAATGTAAACCTAAACTTAATAGAAACCGTAAATATCAAATCATAAAAATTTTTAAAACTCTATAAAATTATCTTAATTCTTGAAAAGCCATAAATCAATACAATTATCAATAATTTTGTGAAATCATATAAAACTGATAACAAACGAATCAAGGATTATTTCAAGTAATAATAAATAACAAAACTAAGCTAGTTAAAGGAATAAATTAATAAATTTACAAAAATTATTTTACTTATGTACATAAGTAGCCCTACAATATGTACATATTTATATAAATATATTATTAAGCAATTTCTTTTTTTTCCTTAATCTATCATATGATATATATATATATATATACGTTGCATAATAAAGCAGTGTTCCTAAATAATTAAGCCAATTGATCCTTAAGCTCCTAAGTGTAAGTAAATTATTTTTGAATTGGTGAAAAAATCCTAAAACATACATAATCTTACTCGAACCTTAAAACTTAGGATGATCAAGGACATACGATCCTAAATGAATAATTAAAAATATAATTTGAATAAATTTTATTCAACTTTAGAAAATTTTAAAATTTCTTAAGAATCAAATCATAACCAATAAATTAATTTGAGAATCAAGCCATAAAAAGAATTTCATATATGACAATTCATTTATTTTCACTTATATCCCATATTATGTATGGATAAATTGTAAACTCTAATTTTAGTGGACTTATGATTCAACTAAGAGTACTTTTCAAATGATCCAAAAGATAAACTAAGCCAAGAATTCAAATTTACATTTAAAAACGAATTTAATTTTCCAATTCGAAACCCTATTATCGATAAAACTTGAATTCGAGAACCATCGACTCCAAACCCAAAATCCTAAAACAATTAAGGACTTCTAACCCTAAGTGGCTAATTAAGAATTTAATTTAAATAATTTTATTCAACTCTAGAAATTTTCATAATTTTATAAGAATTAAATTATAACTTACAAATCAATTTAAGAGACAAACTCCAAAAAAATTTCATATAAGACAATCTCCTTATCTTCATGCATAAGATTTGTGGACATGAATAAGTAAACCAACCAATAATCCTAAATAACTTATCAATTGATAAATATAAACCTTACTTTTAGTGGGCCCATGATTTGATTAAAAGTACTGTCTGAACATTACCAAGGATCAACAAAACCGAAAACTTAAGTTTACATTTAGATACAAATTAAATTTTTCCAATTCAAAAAAACCAATTATCGAGAAAACCTAAGCTTGAAGAACTACGAGCTCTAAACTCACTTAAAACCCTAAACCCTAAAACAATTGGGGAATTTTGACCCTAAGTGACTAATCGATAATTTAATTTGAATAATTTCATTCAACTTTAGAAAACTGCACAATTTTATAGGAATCAAATAATAAAGTACAAAACAATGCAAGATGAAATTCTTAAAACAATTTCATTTATCTTCATGTCTAAGCCTTACATATAAATAAGTAGACTAAACAAACCTTAGATGACTTATCAATTGAAAGTTGGAATCATTTATTAATTGATAACTTATCAAAATCAAGTGATAAGATACTTTCCTTATCACCCCTTCACTTATACTACATATGAATAATTTTTCACAAGATTTCACATACTTAACTTTATTAAATGAGACAAGACAATTCCATGGCCCCAAAAGACACTTTATGGCTGGTTTGAAGAAGAAGAAAAGGAGGGCTATACTCTTGTCATTTAACCATTAATCACTTTCTCTTACACATCAATATTCATTCCTTAATGTTTACATCATCAATAGTTGCAATTGTTGACTTTTGTGTAAGTTACAAGACAATCAATTAAATCTTCTTGTACACACTTCTCCCATTCAAAAATCTGCCACTCTCTCCCTCTTTTACTCTCATTTTCACTTCCTTTTCTCTTACTTTAAACATAAATCAAAAGAAGAAATTTAACCCTACAAAAATCCTAACATTGCCGCCACTATTTTTGCTTCCATACTCATGGCACCAAGCTTTATTTTGTGCCCTTTATTTGTCAACTTCAAAAACCACTTTTACAAACTTTAAAATATCCTCAAAGCCCCACTTCAAAGTTTAAGACTTTAGTTTCCAAAGGAGCTTGCAAGAAGGAGGAAAAACAAGGAACATAAGAGAATACTTAGTTGCACAACCACCATTTCTACACTTTTAGAATGAGTAAGTTGTTTCTATGTGTTAGTGGTTTAGTATTACATGTTAGGAGACCATGTTTTCATGAAGATATTAGCATGATCATAAGATGATAAAATAGATAGACCACCTTAAGAAGTAAGTTTGCGAACCCCTTTACATGACAGTTGAAATTTGAGCATGCTAAGTTAGTTTTATGTAAAGATATATGTTTAACACTTAGAATGGAAGATTTTAAGTTAAGAAAATCATGAAATGTATACATGAATGAGGAGACATCATGCTGGACGTGGAGTACATATGAGCCATTTAAATGTTATTTTCATTTCTATTAAGTTAAAGATGCTCAAACTTAGCCTTAGGTAAAGGAAAATTTATTACATGGAGCTTTTATGAAGAAACCAACCTTGTGAGATATGAACTATGATATGAAAGTTGTGATAAGTATGAGATCTACTATTTTCATGTAAAGTATAAGCTAAGTAATCATTTCATAGAAGAGAAGTTAAGTCAAGATTTGAATATAAGTAGCTTATGTTCATGATCTAACACTTAAACTTAAGAAAATGATGAAACAAGTTGAAAAACCAAGTGAGAACCCCTTGGATTCATCACGATCAGATCTAGAACATAACTAAAAGCCACTTAAAAATATGGTAAAACTAAGTGAACAAAATAAAAGGATCAACTAAAGCAAGTATAGCAAATATACAAAACCTAAAACTCAAAACCGAGCCTATAACTCTCAAAACGAGCTTAGAACTCTAAGTTGGGCCTTCATTAAAATTCTGACCAACACTTTAAAATATTAACAAAGGTTGTTTTGAAGCTTACAAGAAATCCGTTTAAGACTCCATAAGCCCAACAAAGTCACTAACTTTAGTTTAAATTAGAAACGAGCCCATTTAACAACTTAAGCCTATATAAAAGCCCAAGGAGTTGTTGTTGGCACTAAGATTGTAAACCAAAGATGAAAATTTGACCTTAAGGAGTATTTTAATTTTGGAATTAAATCCTAAGCCTAAGCCCAAAGAATTTCCCAAGTTAATAAAAAGCCCGTTAACCAAACAAAGCCCAAAAGCACTCCAAATAATGAAGATTGCTACTGTTCTGACTTATGGGTAGTTTTGCATATCTCATTACGAAAATATAACCTCACCAAGTTAAATTAAACTTGAAAAAGATGAAGATTGACTATAAGATCATAAAAATTAGATTTAAAATGAGAAAGTTATACGCGATTGAACCTTTAAGTAAAATCGGGAAAAATTATGAAACCAAGTCAAAAGTATAACTTAAAAGGTTTTAGCTTAGTTTTCTAGGTTTTATTTCAAATCCTTATAGTATCGTATTTGCGATATCCAAGGGACCCGGCTTTTGGGAGACGACTTATCCTGGATTATTTTTATTGATCCGCATGGCTAAGTGAGTAAATTCCCGATGACTCTTTACTTGATTTTGCTTGTATGGGATGAAATTATTTGATCACCTTGAAAATCAAGTTAATCACTTATACGATTAAGAAATTAAAATGAATCATGCATTCCCCATATTGCATATGGATAACACCGACTGCCGCTTTTCACAGAAGATGGAAGGGGACTCATAGGAGAACATGCCTCTTGTAAGATTAGTTACTAGCTATGTTTTTATATCGAGTCTCTATCTTAAGTTGATGAGCTTACTAAGCATTGGAAGACATCAACCATCGGTAAGGGGCCGCATCTTGTGGCTTCTACTTAGGACATGTGTTTGTGGATTGCAAAGGCTACCACACCGCTAGACTTGGGATTTTAAAAATATGATTTGTTATTTGATAAAGAAAGTATATACATATACATTTATATATATATATATATATATATATATATACGGTTTTGTTTTGGCTTAAGCACAATAGTGCAAATGAAATAAAACCCAAGGTCTAGAACCCGAATTTTGGTTTAGGTCGGTTAATTATCTTTAAATCCCGACTATAGGGGGCGTAATTCTAAGTTGTATGTAATTCCAAGGCCACTGGATGCGTTATTTGTCATACTGATTGTTCATGTATTCATATAATTATGCATTTAATAAATTTATATCATATAGTATTGATGAGGGTAATTATCTCACTAAGCATAAGTTTACGCCCCAATAGTTCTTTTCCTTGCAGGTTGATCGATAGTTGGGACAAGGATAGAATGCAGAGTATTACCATTGAATCAGTATGATGAAAAGCTTATGTAGTTACTTCAAAATGCTCTAGAAAACGACTAATATTTCAATTACGTTTAGTATCTTTAGTAAGTTTATAATTTTCTGAAATTGCCTATCTTATTTCACTATTTTAGTACTGGATACCAATTCTTTGCAGTTATGAGGAATTGTGGAAAAATGGTTATCTATAATTGTTTATATTATATAATGAGTCAATAAACTAAAATCGAAGACCCTAGCGAATAACTATTTAGAGTCTTGCAATCTCTGACTTGTAAGGCGATTTTCTTATCATAGGTACACACGTGATATGGAAATTCTAGGCAATACTACTAGGCCCCTCTTAGGGTCGTTATAAGATACCTAAATTGGGAAGCACTGGCTTAAGCTGATTATGAAGATAAGATTAGGTAATTAATCATTAGTAGATGGGACTGACTATTAACTATCAACAAACAGGTACATAGAGAGCTCACTTTGGAATTCCTAGCACCTTCAAGCTAGGTATCAATAACCTTGCTCAAGGTAGACAAAACATCGCTCACTTTATATGTTGCGATCGTGATGTTACCTTCCAATGATGATCTTAGTGTCCACATGGGCCTTTATTCTATTGATTATATCATGATGCGAGATTATATGCATTTACCTTATCGACTAACTCGAGGTATGCCTAAGTCTTTTATGTGGAGTAATTTGGCTGGAGATGAGGGAGAAGCATATGACTCGAGAAAATAAAAATCTTCTACATTGGTTGATCCTATTCTTAGACTAGTGCACCATGTTTTGGTTAGAAATTTTACTGGTAGAGGAGATAGTTAGGGAGTTGTAAATAAGAGGGACATACTATATTTGCATAGTATATCTAATTGTTGATCCCTCAACTTAGGACTTAGAATAGATTGGTTCTTCAGAAACCAAGCTACTAAGGACCGGTTTAAGTATATTTTTCCAGGTCCCTTCATTACTCATCTAGTGAAGAACTTTCTTAGCCTTTACAATGTAGCTTACATGTAAGAGATGAAGTTCACTATTCCTCTCACCCACGATGCAATTAAAGCCATGCAACTTCTACCAGCACTTAAATATCTACCACCTAAACCGGCTGGTGAGGCCACCTCATCATCATCCAAGTTGTGAGCTAAGTCTTCATGTTCTTCAATGATTGGTACTTTGAAGAAGTTTAAGAGAAAGCTATTCAAAAAGTAGTAGACCTAGCAACATAAGGTGGATCGTACTTTGGTGCAACAAGAAGTGAACATGGCTTACTTAAGGATTCAGTTACCACCATCATTGCCTATGCTTGAACCAGACTCTACTGAAGAGTCAAATAGAGATGAGATAGAAGAAGAAAAGGGGGAAGAAGAGGATGATGAGTGTTTTCTCTTTTTTTAGTTTGTGTTTATAAAGGCTTGGTTCATTTTATTTGCTAATTTGGATACCAAATTATTAACTAACTTTTTATTGCCTATTGACTACATTATCTATTATTGATTAATAAGATTGTAGGATGTTAAACTTTGGATGCTTGAATTAGTAGTAGTAATTTTATTTAGTTAGTTTGCTTTGTTTAACCTTTTATTTTCATTTTCTTTAGTTAGTTTGTTTTAATGCAAAAGGAAAACCAGGTGCCTAACAGTTCAATGGAAATTAGCTTTTAGGCTTCAATTTTCTTTTCGCAAGGATCAACTCTTGAACCGAGGAAGTCCTAGCTCTTTTCCTTTCTTGTTTTTATTGTTACTTTTATTATCTCCCACTGGAATTTTAATTTGCATGATTATGTACATTGAGGACAATTTACAACTCAAGTGTAGGGGAAGGATAGATTATATATGTTGATATTTACTCACTAAAGTGTTGGCAAATTTTTCAAAAATTTTAGAAATTTATAACCCCTACATACATAAGAAGCGTAAAATTTTTGAAAAATTTGCCTACATCCTTTATGAATTTAGAACCCTTTACTAAATTTAAAGGATTAAATCTTTAGGATTTAGAGTCTCCCATCACTTAAAATTAGACTTAATCTTGGGATTAGGATATATATGAATAGGTTAAGGATTAATTATTTTTATTTCTATAACTTGATTTTAGAAGTTAGTTATCCATCATTCTATTTCAAAAAATTTAGTTTAGATGAACAAAGGAGATTTGTCCTTTGAAAGTCTCTTGAAAAATCAAAGTAGTTGGAGGTTAAAGTATAAAGTGAATAATTGAATTTAAAATAATTGGCAAGGATTAGTATGGATTGATCTTGGTCACTCAAAAGAGCATTACTCTTTCCCGCTACCAAATGAAAAAAAGTGAAATTAATTAATGTTATTAAGTAATTGCCTTAGTCCACCAAAAGAGTAAGATGCCTTTCGATTGACGACTGTTAAAATAACTAAAAAAGGGCTAAATTAGAAAAGATCAGCCTTGATCCAACAAAAGATTAAGGTACTTTCCTAAAGCTGATTGAGTTCCGTAAAGAAAATTCAATTTGAGTCGATAAGCCTCATATTAAAATTGAAAGAAGCTGAGGGATAATCAAATGATGAATTGATATAATATGCATCCAATCTAGTTTTTGACATAAAAATAATTAAGGAAGATCTCTCTTCTCTTGAATTAGAGTAAGAAAATCTCTATAAATTTTTCTTGATTAATTTATGTTTTCCTTAATATCTAGTTTTGTTTCTACTTAAGTATTGTAGCTAACTTTGAATCATTTAGATTGGTCACTGAAATTCAGTAGTTCTTAAATTTTCTATTATTCAAGTTTTCTAGAGGCATTATGATGTTAAGGAATAAGGGTGGCATTATGATGCCAGGTGATTCAATTTTAAGGTGCACTTTTCTAAGATTGTAGTAAATAATCTTGTTCTTGAATTTTTTTTTTATTTTCATTATTTTGGTTGAGGATAAGCAAAAGCTTAAGGCATTTGATGACATGAATACGAAAAATATTTTTTATGATTAATTTGTGCTAATTTAGACTTTATTCTTGTTAATTTTATATTATTTTGAGCTTAATTTGTTGAATTCTTGTTTTGAGGGACTTCGGGAGAATTCTATGAAGTTGACAAGGATTTATGAATTTTCTATCTCAATTGAAGTGAAAACATAGATTAATGAGTGAAGAGGGGGAGTTTTGATCAAGAAACATAGTCCAATGGAGATTACAATCTAGGAATACGACTGCGGTCCCTACCCATAGTCCTCTCGTCATGCATTTCGATTAAAATTTGAATATCGCAAACAAAGTGTAAGTATATGCCCAAGCTTCATGGCTATGTACTTCAGTCGTTCAGATGCAATAATTTTCAAATCTTCCATTTTTGTTAAGTTTTTTGTTAAATCCTATGTCTACTTTTTATAAATAGACACTTAAGCATAAGGTTACATGGAGCACCTTAAGCATTAGTTGTTAGATTTTAGAATTACTAAAGGGGCTACTCTTCTTCTCTTTTCGTTTATTTGTTATGTCTTTTTTTTTAATCATTCAGTAAATCGTTGTTCAACCTTATTTTCTAAGAGTGATCAATTGTACCTAAAGTCGTATTTAGGGTAATCGTACCTAAATTTAAGGCTTTTGGGAAAACATATCTAATTAAGCTCAAAATTTATGATTAAGTTAGAAAAGTTAATTGAAGTGACTTAATAAAGTTATATTTTAAAAATAGTAATCCTAAGATCTCAATTTTAGTCTTAGAAGTGTGATTATTAAATATAGTATAAAAATAATCGAAACCCCTAAAACTGAGCTTGAAATACAATGAGGACTTAGAGATATGTTAATTAAACTATAAAAATAAAATAATATAGTGTAATATACTATATGAGTATACATGTATTTTTATAAATATACTCGGTATATATAATAATTATACCTATAAATTAACTCGAAATTACATAATTATATATAATATGTGATAAACTCATAAAAATAAGTAAAAAATATATCTTAAAAATAAAATATATGCTAGAAATATAATTATATGAATACAATTACACATTACACATGTTACATATGTAGGATATATACACATATATTAACAAATATACAAAATAATAGCACAATATACAGATAATACTAATAATTAAATAAAAAATTTATCAAAACCTATCTAAATTGCATGAAAATTTCAGAAAAGTTGTGTGGCATCCTCAAATTAAGCTAGCATGATGAGTCAAAAGTGAAATTTACAAGAAATGGACACCTCTAACTTGGAAAATGGTGAAAAAAAAATTAAGGAAAATTTTTAAAAATTTTGAAGAAAATTCCAAACAACCCACACTATATATATAGCACTCTATAAATCATTTTACACCTTTAGATTCAAGAACACTTAAAGGAAAAATTCAGAAAAAAATTTGTGACAAAATAGAAAAACAAAGCAAGGACCAAACCTAGCTAGTTCCTTAACCTCTACTTCACTTGCTATTGTGCCCTTCCACCACCACATAGAACCACAAACACCTAAGCCTTCCAACGACCCTTCTCAGCCAACAGTTACTAGAGCACTGATGAATAGGTTAGTCAAATTTCTACCCTATTTTTACTTAATTTTCAAAAAATAATAAATAAGGTTATAAAATTATGAAAAAATTGTATCTAGGCTATTTGAGATATATGTTCATGTAGTAATTTCCTTTTTTGTAAAATTAAGATTATTTTGTATACTTTAGAAAAGTCACTATTCATCTAACTTTTAACTTTTAAAATAAATATATCAAATGATGTAGTTTCTAGCTTAAATTTTTTTTGTAGAATACATATGATATTTATTTAATTGCTATGTAGCTAGATTTTTAATTCAGGTATTTTAATTTTTAATGTAATTTTTTCCCTAAAAATAGTTATAAATAGAATAAAATGATGGAATAAATAGATTTATATGAAATTAATTAATGGAAATGATAGGTACTGACTTCTAATGAATTTTAATGATGTTAGGATATATTGAAAATATTTGGTATAAAAAGGATAATATTTAGTTAATTAAATGCAATTTAAGGGTAAAATTATAATTTCAAGAATATAGGTAATAAACCAATAGCATGAAACCTAGTAATGATTGAATTCCTTGTATTTTTAAGAGTCTAGAGAAATTTTCAAGGAATTATTTAATGATATGAGCTATTTATTATGAATTTATATAATAAATAACTTAGATTATGAACTGAGACACATTTTAAGTAATAATAGACTAAAATGTGATAAATATAGAAATAAAAACTATACATATGCATGTTGGCCAGATTTGGTGAAATGAATTTTTAATATATTTAATTAGAGTTTTTCGATCGGGTTAAGATATATACATATTAGGGATATATACTGATATTATTAAGTTATATTAACAAATTATATAACATATGATCTAGTTACATAAAATGAGTATAATATAATAATACTTATTATAGACACATATGAGCATATTAGAAACTCGAAATACCTTTTGAAAGTCATCTCTCAAAATAGAACATGTAATACGTATCATTAGGCATATACAAACCCAATTACACTACTTTTACTAAAATTGGACCATCTTAAGTAATATAACCTATATCTCTATAATATCATGAGAATTTATGACCAACGATAACCTTACTATAATTAAAACATAATTTAATTAATTAAAATATGTTTCAATAGGATCAAAACGATATATTATATGTAATAGTACAATTACGTATATTATTAATACTTAATAACTTAACTTAACTTAAATTATATAATAAAATGATATTTCAATATATAAGGAAAATAATAATATACCTTAGATATATATATATATATACATATATGTACATAACTTTAGAAAGAAATAAAAAAGTAGATAGAACTCTAACGTTTTCATAACTCTTATCAAAACTAAATCTAAATTTTGTATATATATATGATCTCCTAATAAACAAAACTTTGACAATATAAGTCTACCTCAATAAGTGTTAAGACAGGTAAGTGGGATTAATACTTCATAGCATTTTAGGATATTATTTTAGAATATTTAGAGACTTTGTTATGTATCTGCTTGTGATTATAGTTAGCTATTCATACATGTACAACACTTATGTTTGAGATTTGATTTGCCATGATGGGAGCTAAGCTCCATGTTATCATTATTCTATGAATATTATGCTTAAACTATTTGAGCTCGGTTAATTACTTTAAAAATGAATTAACTTAAATTTGGCTTAACACCTAACTTGATATGTATCGCAACCTATTAAGGGCTCCCTTTGATAATGATAGCTAAAGTGATCCTTTCCCTATCCTTAACTGAACTAAGTGATAGGAGAGAAGGTCGCGGTAAGGTCAGAGGTTGTAGTTTAAAGGTAGTTACAAAAGGAAGGTGTTCTCTAATGCAAAAGCCTTGGTTTGGTTTCAATTCGCAAGCATATGATGTTAAGCTTCTCAACTTGGATTAGAGCGAGTACAATTTTCCTGATCTCATGACGAACTAGATAACATCATGTGATGGAATTTTCTTGTATACACTCTACATCTAACTAACTTGGTTAAAAACCATGCTTGTGAAGTGCTAAATGCATATTTCTATTGCTACCTCACTTACTAAGCAAGTCATTGCTCATTCCCCTATAGTTTGTTTTATAGGTTCTAAATGGATTACAAGTACCAATCCAAAACCAGAGCACTAGTAAATTGGGACAGGAAGTGATGTGTAATAAGAAATGGTTGGATATTGTCCTTAGTAATGCCTTTCTAAGCTTTTAAGAAAAACTATACAACATTCCTCAAGGGGATTAATAGTTTTCTGTATTCTAGTTTGTATAAGATATGATAGGTATCTATGAGATTTACTACCATTCTTTGTAAAGTCAAACTACAAGTTTATTTTTAACAAATTATTTCAAAGGATTACTCCATAAGTTTATAATAATTTGATATCAAAATGAATACTTCAAAGGGGTAGAGTTAAGTATTCTTGGTATAAACTAAGTCTATGATAGTAGCTATAAGGATAGTTTTAATCTTAAAATGGCTCATACGGTAAGCATGTTACAACTCTACCTTTTCAGGGTATGACATATTAGAGGTCAACTATGCATCCCAAACAATTCGGTACACGAACATTTAGTTCAAGAAGCCTATGTTAGAGGACTAATACGCTATTTTAGGGAGAAAAAGGATTTACTAGCTATTGAATGAGCATTTCTTTTGACTTGAGATGATGAAGGGTGTCCATCATTTGTTGGAAAGATGCTCAAATTATAAGAAACCTAAAGGAAAGATGGAGCCCTATGGAGAGGACTTACCTCTATCGATAGTAAGGTAACTTTGAATTGACCTAAGCATATACTTCACCTCAGATTATCACGGATTACCTGACATCATGATTTTGTTATGGTCATGTTCAATTGGTTTAGTAAGAGGCCCTTTTCATCCACTACTAAAAGACTAATGATGCTTTTTACGTTACTAACCTTTTCTTGTAGAAGGATGTGCTTACATAGAGCTCCCTATAGTTTTGTCTCAAATCAAGATCTGAAGTTCATTAGTTTCTTCTAGACATCACTATGGTAGAGAGTTGGGACAAATTGATGATTGTAGATATCCCATTTTTTCCTTCCCTAGGTCTATCTCATTTAAAATCCTTTATTTTTTGAAAAACAACAAAAAAATGCAAAGAAAAAACTTAAAATAAGAAAAATAAGTAAAAAAATTGAAAAATTAAGAAAGGATGGAAATTTTGAATAATAAAAAATACAAAAAAGAAGAAGAAGAAGAATGAAAATACAAAAAGATTGAAAAATAAGGAAAAAGAAAAAAAAGAAAAAAACCATATAAACAATAAAATCCAAAAATCCCCAAAAAAATCAAAAATTGAAAAAAAAGGCACATGTTGGTTGATTTAACTCAATTCTAGGTAGAAATAATTCTTTTTTTTTTCTTTTTTGTTAAAAGCTGCTTCTAGAGTTAAAATAAAACATATAGGATTTAATCAAATTAGAAATTTCGAACAAAATGAGACATTTATTGAAAACTAATTTTTTAGGCCCAAGTTCAACTAACCCACTTTGAAATAATTTGAAAATTCATTTTTTTAAAGAGATCATGGCCTCAAACTGTATCTCAATAAAATTTAAAATAAGTATTTTATAGTCATTTGGAGGTTTTTAGCTTTAAGAATGTACCTTAATCAAATAAAAGCCAAATGATGGTAAAAATTGAGTTCCTAATTTTCTTAATTAGATAATTTTTTTAAATATTTTGAATATATTTTTATGAGACTCTACATCATATCGGAATATCTAGTATGATTTTTTAAAGGTAGGACATTTAGTTAAGTCTTATTTTAGGTGTTAATAGAAAAGTAGAAATTGAAAATGGAAAGAAGTTGGAATGGCATCAGAGTTAGTGAGTAAGAAGGAAGGAGAAAAGAAGAAGGGAAAGGAAAAAGAAGAAGAAAAGAAAAGGAAAAGCAAAAAAAGGGAAAAGTATGTAGCACATGGTAGCCATGTGTTGACTTCCATGATGTGCCATGTGGCACTACTATTTTCTAACAAGTGGTGTTAACTAGGCACCATGTGTCAAGTGAATAAGTGCTATATGGCCTACTCTTTGGTACCACGTGGATCCCTTTGACTAAGCTCGAAGGGACCCATTCCCTTCCCTTCCACATGTTAAGCTATGTTCTAAAAACTTAAGCTTTGATAGTGGGAATTAAAAAGAAATGTCTCATTTGTATTTGTTATCCAATTTCTACTCGTTTTTTACCATAAAAAATATTGGAAAAACACGAAATGGAAAGATTCGATATGTCTAAATTTCAAATTTTTATTAAGGGAAATTGAAAATATAAAAAAGATAAAGTCGCGTAACATCAATATGTGTATATTTCATAACTAGTTTTAATTTAGAAAATCAGAGTCTATTCTTGCTATTATAATCAATGATGCTTATAAAAAATGTACAAAGACATCTTCTAAAATGCCAATGAATATTCCATTCCCCCAAATACTTGCAAAAACCAAATTGAATTGGAGCAAAAATAGAAAGAACCCATATGCACTTCCATAAATAAATGATGCAATTTTTCTTTAAAAAGGGAATTTCTTGGGCACTAATCGAGTTTCCACACTATAAATAAAGGTCTCCACTTCTCATTCCAAAACACATAAAGTATTGTGAAGCTCTCAATTTAGTGGAATTGCTATTTCCTTTATATAGATATTCATAATGTTAAATTTCCTCTCTTTTTGAATCATCTCATTATAGAGTAAATCAATGTGAGATAAAATTGTGAAACATTCTACATTCATCTAAGAACAAAGCTTAGTAAGTGGTTTAATTCAATTTTGTATTGGATTGAATTAATTTGAATTTGAAAATTCGAAGGTAATTCTAGAATTGGTTTATGTCAAGCTTAAAGTTTCTAAAGAAATTAGAGGAAATAAGCTCGAGTTTTGCAGAAATTGACTTGGGTATTTTGAAGTTTAGTGTCTCAAGAGTACAAAGCCGCTAGCCCCATCTTAAGAATTGGTAAACTGACCCCAAACCAACCACAGTTTAGACAGCGCATGAGGTAAGTATTCTTCCCTTTTTATGTTATGTTGCTTATTGATTCAAAATAAATAAATAAATCCAAAAATTCTAGAAAAAATAATAAATGTGTTTTTATCTTTTGTGGCTGCGATTTCACTTGAATAATGTGTTTTTGTATGATACTTAATGTTAATATGTTTATTAATTTTCATTTGCTTAATTTCATGCTTGTTAATATTTTAGTTAATATGCTTAGACTTTAAATAAAATGATTGGTATGTTTACATAATTAGACTTTAATAAAAAAAAAATTGTACATTTAGGTTTTGATGAATAATTGACATGGTTAAGATTTAATAAAATAATCAGCATTTTAGGTTTTAGATAATAAATAGTTTAGTATCTTTTACAATGAATATTAAAAATAAGTTTGTTTTTGCGTAATGAAATTATTAAATAATAATATAAAAACCAAAAAATAATAATGCCTTTGGTAGTTAATTAGTAACTTACCATGTTAATATTTTTTCATTTGTCTTCCTGTATGCATGTTATGGTTTATTGCACATTATATACTTTACATGAATAATTGGTCGTTTCCAAAATAAAAGGGCTTTTATTTTCTTTTTTCAATAATTTTTTTTTTTATTTTTTACATAAAGAAGAATGGTTTTTCATGAATAGAAAAAACAAGTTGGCATTTTCCAAATTAGGGACTTCTTTAAAGTTTTCCAAAGGTAGAAAAAAAAAAACATTTTTCAAATTAATAAAACTTAATGAACTTAATTTGAAAAGAGCTTTCCAAAAATAAAATAAACTAATAAACTAAAGTTTTCTTAGCTTAGAATTACATAAGCTTGATCTCGCTCCATATGTACATAGGCACTTCAGGCAGCCCAAAAAAATAATTTTTTTCCCTTTCAATCTTTTCTTAATTTTTTTGTAATATAATAAAGCCCTTTTATCCTAAAGCAAATTTTTGAAAAGAAGAAGGATTGTTGCCCCATTAGTTATTTTCATGAAACTCTTTTATAGAAACCTTCAAGTTTTAATAAGTTAGTTTTCATCTCCATTTGATCTTTGATTTCTATCTTCTAAACTACTTTTAGAATGCCCATAGATAGGAGCTAATATTAGGGTCTATCTACCCATGGACCCTAATTGCCCTTTTTTCCTAAATTTGATTGGGTGGTGACTCTTTAAAAAAAAAACATTTTGATAAATTAAAACATTTTCTTAGCTTGGTTGAGAAATTTATGTTATGTACTTAATATAAATTAGGTTAAGAAAAGAGAGAAATTGTATTTTAGCTTGACAATGTTTAACACCTCCTATTAGCCCTAGACTGATGGACAAAATGAAGTGGTGAACAGAACACTAAGGTCATTACTCTGAGCTATAGTGGGTAAGAACTTGTACAAATAGGATATTTGTCTATCCATTAAAGAGTTTGCATACAATAGGTCTACTTACAACTCCACTTCTTAGTCCCCATTTGAGGTTGTAAATGGCATGACCCTGACCTTACCCATAAGACTAGTATCTAGTCCAACCATTAAGGTAGAAATTATAGAAGGTGAAAGTCAAGTAGAATAATTTAAGAGGCTACACCAGAAGATTGCGAAGTAGCTCATTCAAATGGTGTCTAACCAAAAGGAGTTTAAGAGCTAAAGAAGAAAGGTTATGACTTTCAATTAGGGGATTTAGTGTAGGTACAACACAATAAGGATAGATTTCCTAATTGTAGGGTCGATAAGTTATCACCTTGAGTTGATGGACCATTCAAAATCAATAGGAAATTCGATTGCTATACCTATAAGTTGGAATTATTAGAAGGATAGGTTATCTCTTCTACCTACGATGTGTTTGACCTAACTCTTATGTCCTAATGAAGATGAACCTAACATTTTGAGGAAAATTTTTTTAATAATTCTAAAGTATTAGTGGGAATTCAACCTTTGAGTCATTCATGCTGACCTATCATCAAAGTGTACAAACCTCCTTCAAAACTCCACCATTAACAAAACCAAGGGTGCTAACCTTGGACAAAGACGAGCTAGAATATGCCTAAGGATTTCGAGCCCACTGCATCCCAAGCTATCATACCCTTATCTGAGCTACATAATGCTTAGGAAAGCTACAACCTATACTCAACCAATGCAGACTTGTTAGTCTTCCATCTATTCTCCTAAAGTTTGAGCTAGCCAAGCCTCTAGAAGGTCGAAACTAAACCAACTTGATATCTATTATCTTAGACTAAACTAATTTGCCTTTCTTCCCAAAAGCCTAGCCAACAAATGATGGTCATGTGCCTAATAAAGAACATGAAGGAATTTGCCAATAGAAGCTCCTTTTGTACCCTTAATTAATCCTTATATTTTACTCATTTTAAAGGTACAATTTTATGCTTTTCCCTTTATATTAAGTAGCCCTAATTGTAAGCATTTAAACCCTTATAAGAGGCAACAACTAGATGATCATCTTTATTTTAAATATCATTAGGTACCTTCTCTTTGCAAAGCTTATGTGCTTTAGAATTCCCTATTACTCTTATCTAGTTCCTACTCTTGCTAGGAAATAATTGCAAGTGCCCTCACTACTACCATTTGTTAGTCATTTCAGGCGAGTGGTATGAGTCCAATTGTAAACCTTGGTAGGTCATATCCATAATTCAACCTTTATTTGTGCTAGAAACCTTCCATCCCTATTTATTCTCTACAAGAATGACCCATTTTCCTAAGTTTGTGGTAAGCCCTATTGTTAATAAGAATGTTAGTTTCTCATCAACTAATATATTTAAAGTAGTTTCACTTGAACTCATTAATTCTTCAATGAAGATCCGCGTTCTCCCTCAAGCTTTTCTCTCCACTTTCTTAGCTTACTTAGTTAAGTGTATTATGTTTAGGTTGAATTAGCACTCTAAAAGGACTTAAGAGTGCCAAAGGTTGCACAGGAGTGTTCAGGGGAAAGTATGCTCGTGATAAGAGGTACTAGAGTAGGGTTTTGTCAAAGTAAGTGTAAAGATGTCTTTTTGATGGGATAACAATGATGTCTAAGTGGTGGTAGAGGAGATTGGCCATGATGAGCATCCATTTATCATGCAAAGAACTCAATCAAGGGATTTGTTCATGGCACTTAGTGCTAGGCTTATTAAGGCGAAGTTATGCCTCACCAAGGTAAAAGAAGGGCTAAAAGAGTTACAATCTTGCATGAGGAGTTTGAGGTGGTACTTTAGAGTGAGTTGAAAGGGGCTCGCAATTGTACCATGGAATGCCTGATAGAGTGAGACAATGCCCTTGAAGCTTAGATGGAAGACTTTAGGATTAGAATCAATAATGTGGAAGCAAAGGTAGTTGAGGCGAAAAGAATGAATGGATGCATCTATAAAAGCCTTGAAGAAGGAGATACAAGACCTAAGGGCATGGTTAGTGACTTGTAGGTTGGCATTAACTAATGGAGTGACTATCCAACCAACACCTTGGGTAGAAGTGCCAAAACCAAAGTACTTAAAGGCTATGTGGTCTATAAGAGAGGTGGATAATCTTTTATGGGGGGTTGAACAATACTTTAGTGCAGTAAGGCTTGTTGATGACGAATTTAAGGTGAGAACTATTATTTTATACTTAAGAGATACTATAGTGGTTTAGTAGAAGAAAAAGGACAATTAGATTAAATCATAGGTAGATTTTGTGCAAGAGTTGTAAGAGTAATTATATCCTCAAAATGTAAGAAAAGAAGCCATGATTAAATTTTGATACCTTATCCAAAAGGCTAGTGTAAAGTAGTATGTTCAAGATTTCTTGAAGCTAATGTTGGGATTTTTGACCTTAACCTAGATAATTCTCTTATGATGTTCTTAGATGGGTTGAAGCTATAAGCTAAGATAGTGTTGGGACGGCAAAGTCTAGAGAACATTTCCAAAGCAATTTCCATAATAGAAGGCCTTATTAAGTTTTAGCAAGGGGAAGACTAGCCTTCCATATGTAATGGTGAAGAAGAAGAACAAGAACAAGAAGGAAGCGAAAAGAGGAGATCTTCAAGTCAACCAAAAAGAAAGGAGAGATGGACATAAAGGAAAAGGTCACAATGGTTACAATGATACTTCTATCAACATGCCTAGAATTGTCTAAAGAGAACTAGTAGCAACGGTTTGTAATCACAGTAGAAAAGCATCTATTTTAAGCAACGGTTTAAGGAAAAATGTTACCCTAGACATTTCAGCCAACCATTAATTAAAACTGTTGCCCCATTTAAATTAAAAACAAGGGTTTTGTACTGTTGCTTTTTATTATAAACTTAATGGAAAAGTCTAAAACGGAAAACCACAGTCAAAGCAGGGATAAAAAGCACGCTCACTCATAAAGCTTACTCCAAAAGACTTCATCCTCACAAAACCAAATTTTTCATTTTTTTCAACCAAATATTTCTCTTAATCTCATCTTTCTCTTCCACGAAAGAAAAGAACAAGAAGAAATACTCCCATCCATTGGTTAGTTCTCTCTCTCATACGAGGTTTATATGGTAAGATTTTTTATGTTGTCAAAGTTGATTTTTTGTTTGTCTGTACATTGTTAGGCATGTATATTTACTTCATTGAAGTCTAATGCTATGAAAAAATTCTAGGCATGTGTGATATTTTAATTTAAAGATTGCGTCATAGTAATTTCTTAATCTCATAGCTTTCACTTTTTAACAAATGTTTATAATATTTTAATTGAAACATTCTAGATTTGTGTAGAGGGAAAATAAAGATTTAATTAGTATAAAAAGCAAATTTTTTTACGAAAAAGGGTTAGAGTATAATATGATTAGTTTTCTCTATCCTATTGAAGTGAAAGAATCGGTTGCTTTTTCTGTTCATGTCGTTGGGATGGTGAGCGATTGTTGACGCTTCCAGCGTTTGCTTTTTTTTTTTTTTCTTTTTGTTTATGATCTCTTCTCGTAGTTTACGATGTTGCATGATGGCCTCAATCAATGACATCTAATAAGGAATTTCACCTTTAGTGATATCATCACATGTGGAATTGCTTGTTCTTTTGTTTTATTCTATAATATAATAAGGAATTTCAGTACTTCAATCCAGCTTTATTGTGTGTTCTTGTGGATCATAGGCCAAAAACATAAACGAACCTATCAACTATGGACAAAACTTTGATGTTTTCATTTGGGTCATGTCGGTGCCCTGCTTAAACATTTTTTTCATTAACCATTACCAATGCATTGCCATCTCTCAACTCATGTTTAATATTAACTTGTTTTTAAGTTGTATAAATGATCCCCATTTTTAGGAAAATAGTATAAAGGTATCTATAGAGGTTGAATATATATGGACCACTTAGATGATTGAGAATGAAAGTGAAAGGATGAACCTAATAAGCCATTGACTCGTAGAGCAAAAGACTTGCTGGGGTGCTTCAACTACTTGTCCTATGAGGTGCATAAAAAGTAAATACACAGGTTTACAAATTGAATAGGATCAGCTCTACTTTTTTGGTGCATCCAAATGCTTATACATAAATGAATATACGAATGATAATGTTAAGTGAAGTGGGAACAATCTGTGTTGGATAATCCTTCAACTACGAGGAACATTGCAGTGTATCCCTTTTTCTTTATTTTGGTTCTTCGGACCCTTCCATGTGTTCCTATAAAGCAACATGAGACAAAACGCAACATCTTCTTCAGTTGTTGCATTAGAAACTGGGCTACCCTGCTCTGGCTCTTCCTAATACTGCAACTTAGTATAGCTATGCATCTTTATATAGCTATAACAGCAAATATTCACGAAGAATGCTAATTTCGGAAGATATGCCAGAATGTAATCTGGCATCTGTACAAGTTGCTACGATAATTATTGAAGAGTTATCTGTACCCCTCCATTAATTTGGTGTAAGGCAAATCTCATAAAGAATATGCAATGGAGTCAAAGAACTAGGAACTTTAGTCTTGAGACAAAATGAATCTTTTCACTTGAAAAATAGTAATGCTTTAGTAGTAGGTTTTATACAACGTGAGGGTCAAGAGAAATATTTTAATTTAGCTTGTAGATGCATCACTTGAGCAAGAATAAAGCATTATTTTGTTTAAATGAGAAAAGTGGAAGGCAAGGTGGTGGGACTCTATGAAAATTCTTCAGCTACTATTTTTGGGATGTTCGGATGTGGAATTGTGATACGGCTATCTGTCCCCCTACCATATGTTCGGTGTACTTCAGATTTTCAGAATATTGATCCGAGTCTTGCTTCTCCAATCCATTGTAGAACTCTACTATTTTGTTATGTTGTGGGAACAGGATTCACTTTTCTCCTTGGCCTATCTGCAAAACATGACATTTAAAGGTCATATTGAGCTTGTAATAACATAATATCATGAGCCAGAATAATTCTGATGCAAATTCTTTGTAATGAATTTTGGTTTACGCTAGACTGGCTTGTTATACCTGGTGAAAAATCTTCAAGATTATGGATTTTGCTATTGCTCCAATTTAACTGGCTAAGAAGGTCATCTGCAAATTAATCTAGTTAAGAAAGAGGGATATGTGGACGTGTTGAAAGTATTGCTCTCTCCAATATTATACTTCCTGAAAACTTTTGCGACAATACACCATTTCATGATTATCTAAACCCTGCTTTGGTATAAACTAGGTTGTTACATAGCTTGGAAATTTTATTCTTTATTTGCCATTTCATTTGCATTCTTTTGGTAATTCAAGTGTTTTCTTACTTCTTGTTTGGAATAAAGAGGATTGCTGAGCATGTTGCTTAAATTTGAGTCGAAAGCCACTGCTTGGAAGGATTATCGAAAAGTTGAAGTTTAAAGTTGCAAGGGAGAAGAAAAATGCAAGAATCCGCACTTGTTTTAATTAAGTTCTTGGCAGAATCAAGAACTGGATACATAGTTTGAGTTTGACGACAATGCTCTTTGTTTTGTTTTTGCTAGAAGAAAGAATAAATTATGATTAATGGTTGTGCTTTAAGAAACTTCCATCTATCTTGTCCATGGATTTGTTTGCTTTTGGAACACACTACAATTTTAGCTAAGAGTTTCTTTCTCTCTTTGTTTTTGGTTTTTTTCCATCATTCATCTTCTTTTGGGATTAAGGCTGCTTCATTGTATATTTTCTATAATTTTTTCATTGTCTTAGGAATGTGATAGAGTAATTGTTGCACTCCAAACTGGAAAAGTCATAATAGTTTCGCCGTGTAAACCAATCTAAGATAGAAGTTAACCTTACAGTTGTTATCATAGATATAATTCACATAAGACGTGTATAATTCAACCAACTTAAAGTATCGGTTTTGATACTTGTAAATAATCAAACATGTGGTATAGCTTTACAAAATACCTATTCATATAACTTGTTGTCTTATAACATAATAATATTTACATAAACCTCTCACATCTAAGGTTATAATTTACAATCAAAGTTTAAAAAAAAAAAACACAAATTTTGCAAATTATATACAATAAGTTAGAAAATTAGTAAGTATCCAAATTCCTAGTTAATTTTCTCAAAATTCAAAAGAAAGGTCAAAAGAAAGGTAAAAAAAAAAAAATCAAAAGCTCAAGTTCAATTGATTCTTCGTTCCTTACTTTCCAAGTCAACAGAGCAAAAACTTAGAGGGGATGGTATCTGAACATTCTGGTCTTCACTCAATACCTACAAAAGAGTTTATAGGAATGTAAGCACAACTAACTTAGTAAGCGAAATAGAGTTAGAAAAGTACCGAATAATTATAAGTAAGGTTATTAATTATGATAAGATAAAATACAATACAATCAATCATATAAAATATCGCACAATATTACCTAGTTCATTGTAAGGTTAAAAAAATTACATTCGTTCCAATCTAGATTAATGAGTTTTATTGCAACTCAAACTAGATCAAACTCGAGCTTGTGCAATGAAAACCATGGTTCCTACCCTTATCGCGACCTCATCACCTATCACTTGGTTCAACTAAGAATGGGTAAAAGACCATTTCAAATATCATCATCAAAGGAAGTCGGTATTTAGCCTAGCACTCCTAATCGTTTCCCTTAACGGGTGTTATACATGTCTAGTTTCGTTATAGTCGAATAATTATTTATTATTATCAAAGGTAACTAAATAAGTTCATACAATACAGAAACAATGCGAACATTTAGAATAGCACACCAAGGAATTCAACTCCTATCACAGCTAAATATCACACACACACATGGCATGCGTACAAATAGCTAATTCCAAATACAAACAAAAATACTCTTGAGTCTTTAGAGATTTTCATACCATATCCTAATAAGCGGTAAAACTATAATCCCAACTTACTTATTTAAAAACTCAGTATGAAAGACTTAGGTTATCAACAATTTAGCTACTAGAAATCCTATATACACAAAATCCAAATTCAGTTTTCATAATAGTTACAAAAACATTAAAGTTTTATCTAAAACGGTTATATACATATATAACATATTATATAGATCAAATTAAGTTATTAATTATTAATAATATACGTAATTTATACTATTATGTATTATATATCGTTTTGATAGTATCAAAACATATTTTTAATTGATTAATCATGTTAAAATCCTGGTAGGATTATCGTAATGCATATATTCTAGTAATATTATAGAGTTATAGGTTACATTACCTAAAATTATCTTATTTTAGTAAAAATAGTATAGTTGGTTCGTATAGACTTAACAATATGTATTACGGGTCCTATTCCTAGAGATGACTTTTAACAGATAGTTCAAGTTTCTAATACAATTATATAGATCTAAATAAATATTATTGTATTATATATATTTTATGTTATTAAACCATATTTTACCTAATTTGTTAATATAACTCTTAATATAGGTATTATCTAATCCTAATACCATTATAACGTATCCCAATCATTATAATATCATTGAATATATTAAATATATACCGTTTTATCAAATCCAACCAATACATGTATAGGTAGTTTTTATTGTATTATTCATCATATTTAGCCTATTATTACTAAAAATATATCCTCATTCGTAAATTAAGCTATTTTACTACGTAAATTTGTAGTAATTAGATCAAGTCACCAAATAATTCCTCGAAAATTTTTATAAACTCCTAAAAATATGGGGAATTCAGTTATCACTTGGTTTCAAGATTTCGATTTATCACCTATAATTTGAATTTACAATTTTACCCTAACATTATAATAAATTATACAATTATGATTCTTTTTGCACAAAATTGATTCCAACCTATCTCAACATTATTATACTTCACTAAAGATCAATATATGTCCATTCCATTATTTAATTTCATAAATTCCTATTTATTTCACAATTTCAACCTATTTTTAGGATGAAAAATATAATAAATGCTAAAAAAATTCAAAACAAAATTTGGGTTAGATAGAAATTATCTATATATCATACACATCCTACACAAAAATTTTGAACTAGAAACAACAACAAAATTTTATCTATTTATTTTGAAAGTCAAAATTCAAATGAATAGTAACTTTTTAAAGCAAGTATTAAATATTCTACATTTTTCAAAAAAAAAATATCACATGAAAGCATGTTTAAAATCACTTAACTACAAAATTTTCCATAATTTTCTAAGTAGATTTGCCATTTTTTTAAAATAATCGAAAAACAAGGCAGGAATTTGACTTGGTTATTCTTCATTATTCTAGTAACAGTGTAGAGGTAGGAATGTATCGGACAACGAAGGCGTAGCAAGGACTGGTGGTGTCCAGTTAGATTCCATAGTAGATTTATTTTTAGGTCGGGTTCTAGCCTAGCACAAAAATCCTCTTATTTTCTTATTTTTCTTTCTATTTTTGTATAATTTTTTCCAAGTTTGTTATTGAGTAATTTGGTTCCTAATGAGTTTAAAGTGGTATGAGGAATCCTATATATATTAGTTTCAGTCTGCTAGCGGTTTCCATAATTTATATGATATTTTTTTTCTTCTTATCTTATTAAAATCCTTAAGTAGGAGGTATTCAATTTACCTTAATTACCTTTTGATTCATCATGCAAACTGCACATGATGTAGACATGGTGATTTTTGAAGTTAAACCAAATTTTCCTCTTAGTTTTCAGATGAGTAGCAATTATTTTAGTGCATTTTATTAAATTATGTTTAATATATTGATGTTTAGTGGTTTTTATTTATATATAAGTATATATCCTATATAGGTAATACACATAATGAGTAGTTACATATATATATATATATATATATAATCATGGTCTTAATGTGTTTCTAATTTTTTTTTCACTTTTATAATTCCAACACACAATATATATACTTAAGTAATTTAGAATTAATTTACGAGTATAATTATTATTTATACCGAGTATACTGTATATATTCATATAATAAATTATATTATATTATCTTATTTTATAACTCAATTAACTTATCTCTAAGTTCCTGTTGCATTCCGAGCTTCATTTTTAGACGTTTCAAGCAATTTTGTATTATATTAAATAATTATACTTCTAAGGGAAAAATTGAGATTCTCAATCACTATTTTCAAAATATAACTTCACTAAGTTACTTTGATTAACTTTTCTGTCTTAATCGTAAAATTTAGACTTAATCAAATAACTTTTCCATAGAAGCCTTAAATTTAGACTCAGTTATCTTAAATACAATTTTAGGAGCTTATAGCAATGAATTGAATTATAGGATTGAGTTGGTTAAAATTATTCTCTACAAGTCCCATTTTCTTATGTTCGTAAGCAGAATATCTTGTTATCATTTTTATGTCAATGAAACTAATTATATATTTTTCATCTACATGTACATACATATATATTTATATATATACATATTTGCAATTACAAATTTTCTACTTTCCTAAGTTAAGGTTCTAATAGAGATTTTGATAAGATGAGGTGAACTTGATTTTTTCGATTTCTTATTTTACTTTCATTTCCCATTTTTTCACTAATACTAAATCCTAACCCATTTAATATTAATCTTTAACAAAAGAAAATAGAAAATTATAATTTATTTTTTAATTAAAAATCTTTTAAGCTGCCACCCATCCAGAGTCAATGAAGAAGGAGAAATCATAATTAATTGAATGGATTGACTACAATTTAGCTACTAATCTTTGATTTAAAATTGATAAAAACTAAAGATTTTTTAATTTGGAGGTTACCTATTAAACCCTAACAGCTATTATTATTACTTTCCAATATTAAGCTTATTTTTCAATATTATCCTTTTTTTAATACTTAAAAAAATTTAAAAAATAAGTTTTTATATCGTCTTGAAAGTGCTTACGTACCTGCTAGTTGGGATTTGATGTGCGTAGTTCTTTTTAAAAACTTTAGTGTATTAGTTTATTTTAATTTTAAAAATTCACCTATTTTGTGTTTTTAATCCAATTAGTTTATTTAAGAAAAATTTTAAAAAGTTCTTAATTCTTGAGCATTTTTATTTTATAGAAAATTCTCTAAAACGTCTTAATTTTGCAAAAAGGTTTATTATTAATTTTTTATTTCTAAAAAGTAATTTTTTTCTAAATGTGAAATTCTAAAAAGAAAAAACTAATGCTAAAAAGATTTCCCAAGCTAAGATATATATTTTTTTCTCTTACATATTTTAAAATAACTACTAAACAAATCTAAATAAATAAATAAATGAACTAATAACATAACTCACCTAATCATACAAAATTATACTTAATGATCGAATTGTGGGCTGTATGTCAGCCAATTGGGTAAGAGAGGAGTGATTAGGCATGCAAAGGGGTGCTATTGCATTAGATAGTCATAAGTATTCATCTGTTCTACTATGTTTGGCATAAATTGTAGCGTCAGCATTGATGGGCTTCAATAGTGTTAGTATGGACTAGATTTTGGTGATTCAGTACGTAACTCACTTGAGGATTCATAGGAGTTGCAATGTAAGTGAATAGTGATGGTTGTGTTTATACAACATGGATTTGTGCGTGTAGTTGGACAGGGGGTTAGTTTGTTACTATTTATGATGAAGCATAAGTCGATATGTGGATTGTTGATCAGTAATGGATAAATTCCAATCGATATGTTGGGTTACGTCAAGGGACAAGGTGAAAGGAACAAGGAGGTTAGGAAGAGCCTGGTTAGTGCTGAACCAAGTGGAGAGAGAGCACTTATGGATGCTATTAGGCCTACTCGGTTGGGGTCTATAACGTCAATTGCTGTTGTGCTGTGGTAAGGATGGAGCATCAGGTAGTGGTTGATCGAAGTATAGAGGATGGTAGTAGTGTATATATGTATGTATGTGTGTGTGTGTGTCGAGGATCATGTGACTATCGTTCGTAAAGCATGCGAGGATAAGGAAGACTGATGTGTATTTGGTTGATCGAAAGATGTTAGACAAGGGGCAAAGTTGTTGATGATTGGTGTTTGTCGATGAAGAGAGGATGGTGATGATCATGGCCTATATAAGTTGGGAATGGGGCTTCGTTGGATGAAGCTACCGTATATGGATGAGAGAGTGATTGGAGATTCGTGTTTGGGTCACGAGAGAGAGAGATGGTCATGCATAATTGTTATATGTAGAACTCCATGTCAAATCTTTTGGATAAATTCAAATCCATATCAATAAAAATCAAATTAGATTTGAATCTATACAGATCTTTATTTTATTAGATTTAATGCTATCATATTAGATTCATTTTTCAACAACTATTTAGTCTATATTTTATCTAATTAATCTTTTTAAATTTTTTTCTTCTTAGTTTCTTTTATTTTTCTAAAAAATTTATATATTTTTTTTGTCTTTTTATCATTTTTTAAAATTTTTTGATATTTTCTAAATGAGGACCCTTTAAAAAATTAAAATTATGAAGGAGCAAAAATAAAGTGTCTACAACTACCTTTCATTGTAATGAAATTTGGGTAAAACTTTGCTACAAAGACAAAAGCGATACCACTTTTTCCTTAAGGATGACTTTCTCTTAGGAAGTGCTCCAACTAGTTATCTATCTTAAGCTTAATTCACTAGGGATTTGGTAACAAAACACTCTAAAAGGAAAGTGATGAGGGTAGCACCCTTGTAGGCTGGCAAGAACCCCAAAAGTACTAAAAGAATGGTAATACTCTATGAGTTGGCTATCCTAAATGAATGGGTAAAGTGCTCTTTGAGCTAACCAAAACCTTAAAAGATGTTAAAAGGAGGGTAGTGCCCAATGAGGTGGCTAACCGCTATGAATGGGCAAAGTGCCCATTTGACTAGCTAAAACCCTAAAAAATAACCTAGTAATGCCCTTCTGAGTTGATTAACCTCGGTAATTAGGTAAAACACTCTTTAAGCTGGCTAAGACTCTAAATAAGATCCTGACCAAGCCCATCTAAGCTAACTAACCTAAGAGGGAGCATCTCTAAGAGACTAACAACCTTAACTAAAAGGTCAACATGAAACCTGGTCATACTCCTCTAAGCTTACTGACTTAGGCGGGAGCATCTCTAGAGGATTAGTAATCCTAAACAAAAAGTTGACATGAAACCTAGTCGTGTTCCTTTAAGCTAACTAATGTAGGTAAGAGCATCTCTAAAGGACTAGCAACCTAAACTAAAAGGTTGACATAAAACTTAACCATGCTCCTTTGAGCTAACTCACTTAGGCAGAAGCGTCTTTAAGGGATTAGCAACCATAACTGAAAGGTCGACATAAAACCTAATCGTGCTCATCTAAGCTGACTAACTTAGGTAGGAGAGTCTCTATGGGATTGGCTGCCCTAACTAAAAAATCGACATAAAACTTAGCTCCTTTAAGCTGGTTGACATGGGCAATCGAACAAAGTCCTCCTTGAGCTAGCCCTATATGAAAATTGGGTTAGGTTAGCATTCTACGAGTTGGCTAGAACCTTAGGAAAATGTGAATGAAGACTATTCTCTATAAGCTGGCTAGGACCTTGATGAAAATTTGGATGGGGATAATGCTCCATAAGTTGGCAGAAACCTCAAAAGTGAATATAAATAGGGATAGCGTTCTATGAGGTGGCTATAACCCTAAGAAAATATGAACCAAGCACTCTATGAGCTGGCTGATCCCTAAATGAGAATCCAAATCGGGATAGTGCTCCATGAGCTGGATATACTCAAGAGTGTAAGAATTAAATACCTTAGAGATTAATTAGCATTCCAAGAAGAAGCTAATGCAAATGCAATATCTAGAATGAAATAGACTCATTTTATGATAAAAGCCTAAAAGCACTTACCTGGCTTTATTAATAACTCCTAAATAATCAAATCTTTTCTTAAGCAACTTGATTAGAGCCAATGATTGGAACGAAACATGTGAAGTTCTGCTTAGTAGCAAATTTAAGAAAGGTGACCCTAACATATAAAATATCATCATCCTCTGAACAAAGATGTTACATCTTGAATTTGCTATCCCAAAAAAAATTAATCGGTTTCCCTCGCAAACTTCTACCCTCAAGCAAGTACTACTCATTTGTCAGTGGATATTTTGCTTTTTCTGAATATGGCCTTATCTTGAAAAATACAAAATAAACCCCCTTTCTAAGGAAAGTGAATCAAAATAAAATATTAAAAGAATTTTTGTCAATTGACATTGTTTCAAATTAAGTGTTCATTTTCTCTCGTGTTTAGGCAGAGTTGTTGATGATCGGTGTTTGTTGATGAAGAGAGGATAGGGTTGATCGTGGCCTACACAAGTTGGGAATGTGGTTTGATTGGATGAAGTTATCATGTGTAGGGAGGAGAGTGACTAAAGATGGGGGTTTGGGTCGCGTGAGAGAGAGATAGTCAACATAGGTTTGGTGCATGTGAGTGTGTCCTAAAAAAAAATTCTTTTTTTCGTGCCGCATGATTGTTATATATAGAACTCCATGTCAAATTTTCTAGATCAATTCAAATTCATATCGATAAAAATCAAATTAGATTTGAATCTATATTAATCTTTATTCTATTGGATTTAATGTTATTGTATCATATTCACATTTTTTAATAACTATTTAGTTCAAATTCTATTTAATTAATCTTTTTGAATTTTTTTCTTTTTCTGAATATTTTCTTCTTTTTTTTTTTTTTGTCTTTGTATCATTTTTCAATTTTTGTTATTTTCTGAATTCGGACCCTTTTAAAAAGAAAATTAAAACTAGAAGAGTACAAAAATAGGATGTCTATAAGATCCTATTGCATTTGCTACCAAAATTTTCAATGACAATCTTTCTTTTTGTGTGTGGTTTCAATTTGCTAAATATCATACCTATAGTTTTATTTAATTTACAAATGAATTCGTTAAATAAGTTGATGTTAAAATTTTTCTATAATGATATTTAAGTTATGAGATGGTTTTTTATTTCTATATTTCGTGGCAAGACTAGTATTTTGTCTAGGAGGATTTGACAGTGAACAAAGTACAAGTGTTGTACGTGTAAAGAGTAAAAAATGGATCCCACTAACTGGTATTCGTTGTCTCAGGCTCTACTACCTTGTGGTATAAACTTTGTGCCATTGAAGCAAGTGATGTATTTTTTCGGTTAACCTTTACATATTTGAGCTAAACATTTGCTATAATGACATAGTAGATAGGTTCTAGGTTGAAAGTGATACCATATTGATCGCTTGAGGAATCAAAGCCAAAGCACAGATATATAATATTTTCATCTATAAAGCCTATTGAGAATACATTCTTCAAATTTATTTTTTTGGCTATCCTCCCAATGTACTAGTGATCGGTACGATAATACAATTCAATCTGTTGGTTGTGGTATCTGATCTATCTTTGTGCATTATGCACTCAAAGTAATTCTGCTCTGGCATTAAGGGACTCATAGTTACCTTTGTGTAGATGTTTGTATTGCTGTCATGGCTATATGTGGGTTTGTATGTCTATGTAGAATGTGTATGTGTTGCAACTTTTCTTGCTTAGTGCTGTAAGTTTGTTCCTGTACCTTGGCTGTGAGTGTCTATGTTGGTTTTGTAATTTCACAACTTTAATGCAATTGTCCTGTTATTAATCGAAAAATAAAATAACTTTTGTTGTCGATGTCATATTATGATTTTCAAAAGTGTCGGGTGTCTTCAAGTTAACAACATAAGTCACTCCTCCTCAATATGAGTAAAATAAAGATAGGAGACTACATAGATTATTTGATTCAATAAGCATTGATGATATTTTTCCGATGCTTCTTTCAACCAAAAAAAAAGTAGGTGACCCTCATTAGTCCGGTATCGAAACATAACCGTTCTTCATTATTCAGCCAGTGACACTCAATCATCGCTAAGAGAGTGCGTGACTTGCTTAAATGGGTGTATGTCCTAGTTTCATTAGAAATATGTGTATTTTTATTGTGATTTTAAACATCCAAACAAAATAATATTAAAAAAATAACATTTGCAAAATGCACAGAATATTATTATACAATATTAAAGAAAAACATTTGAATTGTT
This sequence comes from Lumnitzera racemosa, assembly GCA_024138005.1. Lineage (NCBI taxonomy): Eukaryota > Viridiplantae > Streptophyta > Magnoliopsida > Myrtales > Combretaceae > Lumnitzera > Lumnitzera racemosa. The sequence continues at coordinate 36,637,719 of JAMXBC010000005.1, forward strand.
CGTCATATCAATTACAAAGCTCCTTAATTAATTAAAAAAAGAAAAAAAAAAAAGGAGAAGCTAACAAGCTCCTTCATTATACAATATTGGATTTACCTCCACATCCAACTTTTCAAAATGCTTAAACTTATTAATTTGATGTAAACTTTTATATTCATTACTCTAAACTCCCCTCACTTCTAGTCCAAAGCCATTAAATAGATAACTTATGTATAATATGGTTGAAGTGGTTATACAGGCTTGCTTTTATATTAATTATTTCACATACATAACAAGACACGCATACTATATTTTATGTAAGTTCATGTTTCCTCTTAGGGACATATATATATCCATACACTTTGAAAGACATGCATGCACACAATGTGGCTTTAAGTACTACTAATTTATTTATCTCCATTGTTTTCTATACCCCTATTGCTAAATATTCTATATAAATCTTAAGGGTCCCCATTAATGCATTGTCGTTGTGTCCATATTGAGAACTCACCAACTATATCAAAGAAAGAAATAAGAAAAAGAGAAAGGCATTTTGAAAGACATGGAATGAGACAACAACCCAGCATTAAAAAATTTCATTACCATGAAACCTAGAGAAAACTAAACACCATTACATCAAAAAATCAAATATGATTCTTGAGCCTACATAGTTTCTAACTTTTATAAATTCATTCGATATATTTGTGCCATGTTGGTCTTCTCCTTAATATATCAACTATGTTTTCAACAACTTTTAACCTATGGATAAAGGAGACAAGCAATGATGACATATCCTAGATTGAGTGATGAGTATATTAATGGATTAGAAGAATATTTAGATATGGTCTCTTCTCAAATAGCTTAAGGAGAGGAAATCGCCTGCCCATGCAAGAAATATTGTATATGAGCACTTGATATGTGATGGGTTTTCATTAAGATATGTTGAATGAGTTTTTCATGGAGAGAGATCATCATCAAGACTTATCATAAATAATGTAAGTGATAATGATGTTAATGGTAGTGTAGAAAACATGCAAGATAATATTGATAGGTTATTATATGATAATTTTAGAGAAATAGCTAAAGAATTTCGAAATCATGGTGAGCATATTAGAGAGGGACCAACTCTTAAGCCTAAAAAATTTTAGAAACTAGTAGAGGAGGGTCAACAAGAGTTGTATCTAAGCTGTAAAACCTTTTCAAAACTTTCTTTCACAATTCGATTGTACATCTTCAAATGCCTTCATGGATTGAGTAATGTAGCATTTGCTAATCTTTCAAAGTTATTGAGGGAAGCATTTTATAATGCACAAATTCCGGAGTCTTTCACTATAGCAAAGAGTATAATGAATGATTTAGGTTTTGATTACAAAAAAGTGTACGTTTGTCTGAATGGTTGTATCTTATTTTGGAAGAATGATGAAAAACAAACCATTGCCATATGTGTGGTGCTTCTAGATGGAAATCGATTGAAAATCACCCAAGAAATAATGACAACCATCACCAAATTCTAGTAAATGTTTTGAGGCACTTCCTACCAAAACCTAAGCTTCAAATGTTATTCATATGCTCAGAGATGGCAAAGTCTATGAGGTGGGATTATGATGAATGCCCCAAAGATAGCTATATAAGGCATCATGTTAATGGTTAAGCTTGAAAGGATTTTGATTAAAGGCATCCTAACTTTTTGTAAGAGCTTCACAATATAAGACTAGGCTCAGCTAGTGATGGTTTTAATCCATTTCAAGCAATGAGCATCGTTCATAGCACATGACTAGTAGTTTTAATAAACTACAATTTGGCAACATGGATGTTTATGAAAGCTGAGTATGTAATGTTATCTTTACTTATATCTAGCCCTAATAGTCTAGGAAAAGATATAGATGTTTATTTGCAACCACTAATAGAAGAGCTAAAAGAGTTTTGGGGGTTTGGAATTGAAACTTATGACGCTTTAAACAACCAAACTTTTAGAATGCATGTAACCTTACTTTAGACCATCAGTGATTTTCCTGCTTATGCTATGTTCTTAAATTCCAATCACCAATGGAGATTTGATAAGAAATCTTTCAATGGTGATGTAAAGAGGAGGAATGCACTAACTCCTTTATTGGGTATTGAGGTTTTGGCTTTTAATTTTGATTTTGAAAGTTTCTTTCGAAAAATAAAAAAAGAAAAAAAAGAAGAAATCAGATGGCCTATGGAGGAAAAGGTCTATCATTTTTTAGTTACCATATTAAAAGTATAACTCATGTTGTCATAACCTAGATTTAACACATATAGAAAAAAACATTTGTGATAACTTGCTTAGGTTATTATTAGACATCCTAAGCAAATCAAAAGATCATGTGAATGCTTGATTTGACTTATAGGATATGGGAATAAGGAAGGAAGTTCATCTTATTCCTTTTAGTGATTTTTGTCATATATTTTATGCTAAAGCATGTTACAACATGACTCTTGAGGGGAAAAAATATTTTTTGTATAGTTATGAAAAATGCAAAACTATCTCAAGGATGTGCATCAAATATTGGTTGATGTGTGTAGATTTCAAATAAAAAGATTCTAGGTTACAAAATTTATTATGCTTGTATTATGATGCGTCGCTTACTTCAAATTGTAGTTAAGAAAACTTTACCCAAACACGTAGCAATTCCTTTGATAAGATTAGTTGCCTTTTTAAGACAGATATGTAGTAAAGTTTTTAAACTAAAAGTTCTTGATTATTTGCAAAATGAAATCACTAAAATTCTTTGCCATCTTGAACGGATTTTTCCACCAAGTTTTTTTTTTTTACATAATGATACATTTACCTGTCCATTTAGTTTATGAGATTTAGCTTGGTAGATCAGGGCATTATCATTGGATGTACTTCTTTAAGAGGTATTTATGTTTTCAAGCCTAGTTCTTTCATCTTTGTTTTTAAAATTCGTCTTCTTTATATCGATCAATATTAAAATCTATACGTTTAATACCGATTCTCGACTAAGGTTTAAAGAAAAACCGACTCTTTTTACATTTGAGAAAATTTTAGAGTCACCATCTAATCGAAATTGGGAAATGGTTGGTTTGATCTAAATACCGATTTGTGTAGATAAAAACCATTTTTAAAGAAAAGGTTTTTTGAAAACCAAAGAAATAAGTTCGGGAGCTAGATTCTTTAAATCCTTACGAGTACCATCCACTTTCTAAATTTTAATTTTAATTTCTGAAATCACCTTTCAAAAAACTATCCTGTAAAACAAAAAATCAATCATGAATTAACTGAATGGATCCTAGTTAAACTAATTTGGAAAAAATCTAAAATTTTTTATTTTTCACTAAATTGAGTAACTATTAGTGGAAAAACTAGTTTTTTAATTTTTTTTTACCGTCGCTTCATAGATACCTATATATCCACTATTCGGAATTGAGTTTAATTTTTTAATTTGGGTTTGGGTTTTCAAAAATTCTAAAGGTCCTAATTTCGGAAGAAGATCCATTTTATTTTATTCTTAAAAGGTTTTCTAAGTGGTAAAATAATTTACTAAATTATTATTATTATTATTATTATTATTATTATTATTATTATTATTATTATTATTATTATTATTATTATTATTATTATTATTATTATTCATGTCTAAACTTATCGCTCTCATTTTCCTTTCTTTTAATTCCCTTTTTCTTTCTTCAATTTTTCCTTTTTCTCCTTTTTTTTTCTTAATTTACATTTACATTTACAGTTATATAAACTAAAATAAATAAATAAATATAAAAAAGACTAACAATACTAACAATACAAAATAACTAAAAAATCTACTAAATAATAATTTAAAAAATAAATAAAAAGAAGGGGCCATACTTGCAAATCAGAGCACATTGGTTAGATCTTGGAGCAGGCTCAGGTTGGGTTAGAGTCGTGGGTCAGGTTCCCTGATCTTAGTAGAAAAGAGGCAGCAATGGAAGCTCGAACTCAATTTGATGAGTTTTTCAAAGTGGTGATTAATTCACCCGATTTTTGTATAATTTTGTAAAATTATTTATTTTGCCCAGAAAATTATGAAACTTGTTATTATGATGTTTTATTGTATGTAGATTTAGGGAAAAATATTTATTTAGTTTAATTATATCTAGAAATATAGGGTCCCTAACAAATTGTTCAAAACCGAGCATTAGTAAACCGGAAAATAAATAGGCTTAGGGATGTAGTTTGGAGTTCAAAATTTTTCTATAGGATGCTCATTTGATGTATAACAGCGCTATGAAGCCATTTTTTTAAAATTAATTTTCGAAATTTTTAAGTTAATTTTTAGCCCTAAAATGATGGTAAAATTGGGTGATTAAGGGTTAATTAAGTGATTAGGATGTTAATTACTGACTTGAATCTTAATTAGAGGTTTAGGGAAGTTAATCTCTGCAGTGGAACCTTAATCCTATCCTTTAGGTACTAAGTATGGTTAATTAGGGAAATTAGGTAAGTAATATAACAAATTAGTAATATGTGAAAATGTAAATTAATAAATTTAAAAAAATAAGGTTATTTAGATAATATTATAATAGAAATCAGAAAAAAAATAAATCTGAAATGACATTTAATTTTAAGTAAATATCTTAAAATGTAAGATTTTTACACACCGGGAATAAATCTGATACCTCAATTAGGGTTAGCGTGTACCGAATAGTTTAGAATATAAAAATTACGACCCAATAGGATATTTAAATACCCGAACATAATGTGATTAATATCACATTGGGATTCGAGCTTAATTACGACTTAGAAATTAAAACTAGAATCTAGTTTAGGAGTCGAACCCCAAAATAGAACATAACGAATCATTACTACGTTATAAGTATACATGAGGAAAATGAGTTATATTATGAATTAGAATAAGAATCCATAAAATATAAGTACTAAAAGAACCTATTTGTATTATAGGACACCCAGAAACAAATCAACTCACAACTAGAGGATTGAGCGATCGAGCAAATTCAAGTAAGTTAGGTTATTGCTTATTGTAATAGAGTACTAGTTTCGTAGTACTCGGAGACTTAGGCTTGTATATGATTGTGATTGTAAATAGTTTGCGCATGTGCTTGATGTATCTGAATTCGTGCTGGAATTTGTACTGTGAATGACTTTGTGACTGATTGAATTGGTATGAACTTGTTGAACACCCTAACCGGCATTTAATCTTAGTTGACCCCAATAACCGAAAACGTCATGCATTGCAACCCGTTAGGGGATCATAGGACTCTCCAACCAAATACCGACCCCTTTGAAAGGGATAGCGTAGGATTGCAAAATGGTCCCTTCTTCATCCTCAGTCGAACTAAGTGACAGGAGAGGAGGTCGCAGCGGGGTTGAAGTCAATGGTTCGAAGGTAGTCACGGGAGGAGCGAGGTCTCCATTGCACAAGCCTGGGTTTGGTTGTGAGCTACTGCATAACATGGAACTCCTCAACCCGGATTGGAGCGGGTGAAATTTCTCTGATTTCACAATGGACCGGACTACGTTGTGCGATGACACTTGATTGTTGCATTGCATGAAAATAATTGTTTGATAACCCTGTTTGTGCTTGTATGTATTCATGAGTCTCCAATTCAACTTACTGAGCTGTAGTTGCTCATACCTTTATAGATCCTTTTGCAGGTTCTGATTTGTAATCTCTTCAAGTACTATGCCGCCCTACAATTATCCAGAGGTTAGTCCTTTTGAAGCTAGGGGTGTGAGAATCAAGTTATTTAGCAAATGTGTAACTAGACTGACCTTGTAGTTAAAGGTTGAAGACTGTTAGTTATTTTGTAAATTAGTAAACTATAGTTACTATGTAAAACTTCCTAGGAAGCTCTGTAGACATTATTATAAATATCTATGTTTTATAAAACTTTGTGATAATTATCATAATTGTTGTATAATCATTAATCGAACTATTTACTTCAAAGCGAGAAGTCGTCGATGCCTTGTGTAGATTATCTCTATGGTAGGCACCATGAGGCCAGTTACTATCATAAAATGGTTTACACGGCGGGGCTATTGCGACTTTGTGACTTCGGGGCGTAATAGAATCATAGAGATTTAATTTTGAATGACAAGCCTTTTTCCAATTTTAAAGCTTGATTTGACTTATTAAACGATTATATCTAAACTCATTTTTTATCTTAACTTGAAGTAAGCTATGTTTAGGACAGTAATCACTCATTAATTGGTATGTTTAAGCATGGGATTATTGAGAAAAATGAGGCCAAAGTGAAAGGGTTGAAGTTGTCTTATTGGGGAAAAGAAAGGAAACCGTAAGAAAAAGGGGAGAAAGAAAAGGAAAATGCCGACATGGTGCCATATTAGCCGTGTCATCCAACAGTAGCATACCACGTATCCCCATTATAACATGTGATAACTGACGTGGCATGGGGAAACTGACATGGCATGCCACATATCATGCTACGTAGCTTACTTTGTGGTGTCATGTCAGCATCATCCAATTCGATGGTATGTCGTGTTAAGACACATGGTACTGTAAACCCCCTGATACGTAGTGATGTATCATGTACGTTTTGAGGTAAAAAGAATAAAAGGAATTTCTTACCTTTGATGAGATTCAAACACAAGACCTCAAGCTGGCCTAATGCCAAATATCCAAGTATTTATTCATTAGATTGTTAGCTTATGCCAATTGTACATATAAACTAGGCTAACCTTAGCTAGATTTAAATCTTAAGCCTAAGTCCAACGACCTTCTCCTTATTCTATTTTATTAAACTTATCTAAAAATTTATTATTTTCTAAATTTCCTAAATCATCTATTTTTCTATTTCATGTAACATTTCAATTTTTTTTTCTTACAATTTTTAAAATTTTTCTTTTCTTTTTTTTTCTTTTCCTAAATTTTCTATTTTTTTTCCTTTTTGTATTTTTCTAAATTTCTTTTTTTTTTTAGCTTTTCCTAAATTTTCTTTTTTTTTTTTATTTTTTCTAAATTACTTTTTTTTCCCTTTTCTTAAATTAAGATCCTTTACCCTATCATAAAAATTTTGAAAGATAATAGAGAGAAAAAATAGAATGTCTACAACTGACCCTCTTTGTGGTGAAGTTTAAGTAAAACTTTACCACAAAAACAAAAGAGACACTATTTTTGCCCTAAAAGTAGATTTCCTCCTAAGAAGTGGAAAAATTAGCTAGCCGAAAGGCTAAAAGGGGAATTTAAGCCTAGTCGTGCTCTTATTAGCTAACGAACTAGAGTGAAATGAGTGAAGCGCTCTTTGAGTTGGCTAAGAACCTAAAAGATGTTGAAAACTTAGTCGCATCCTTATGAGCTAACTAACTAAGATGAGACGGGCGAAGGACCCCTTAAGCTGGCTAAGACCCTAAAAGATGTTGAAAACTTGTTCATACCCTTTATGAGTTAACTAACCAAGATGATACGGGCGAAGCATTCCCTAAGCTAGCTAAGACACTAAAAGATGTTGAAATCTTAGCATGCCCTTATAAGCTAACTAACTAAGATGAGACAAGCGAAGTGCTTCTCAAGCTGGCTAAGATTCTAAAAAATGTTGAAAACTTGGTCGTGCCCCAATAAGTTGACTAACCAACGTAAAACAGGCGAAGCACTCCTTGAGTTGACTAAGACCCTAAAAGATGTTGAAAACTTAGTTATGTCCTTATGAGTTAACTAACTAAGATGAGACGGGCAAAGCACTCCTTAAGCTAGCTAAGACCCTAAAAGATGTTGAAAACTTGATTATGCCCTTATAAGCTAACTAACTAAGGTGAAATGAGCAAAATGCTCCTTAAGCTAGCTAAGACCCTAGAAGATATTAAAAACTTTTATGAGCTGACTGACCAAGGTGAAACAGGCGAAGCACTCCTTAAGTTAGCTAAGACGTTAAAGATGTTGAAAACTTGGCCGTACCCTTATGAGCTAACTAACTAAGATGAGAAGGGCAAAGCGCTCCTTGAGCTAGCTGAGACCCTAAAGAGATGTATACCAAAAGTAAGTGCCTTATGGACTAGCTAGAGACTCTAACTAAAAGTTTGCTAGAAAACGCAAACACTGGTTATTATCTAAGCAGATACAATCTAAATTCAAATGCAAAGTTCAAAAACCTATTTGCTATCATCGTATAAAAGTACTTACCTAGTCTTGCCAATAGCACCCAAATTGTCAAACCTTTCCTTGAAAAGTCCTATTAAAACCGACTAACTCATTTTTCAAAGCGAATTTAATTTTTGATCCCTTGTTGTCAACTTAACTGATCTCGGTATGGAGCCTTTGAAGCTTCGTCGGCTCTTTTAGAGAAACCACAAAAATTAACTCGATACAGAATACCACCTACTATTTTTGTCTTTCTAGAACTTTAATGAACCAAAACCATTAATCTCGACTAATAAATATCTATCGTGAGGTGATTGCTTGTTTAGATTTCGTATTTTCCTAAAAAATAGATAATAAAAACTCCCCGTCGAGGAAGGTCAATTCGTAATGGAGTACTTTAAAGAGTATTATTAATTGCCAATGCATTATATCTCACTTTGTAACTTCTCTTATGTTTTCAATGTATGGATTCGATTAAATGGAGTAAGGGAGATGGACCTTTTAATGGAATAAGAAGAAAGGGTGATGATTCCAATGTCGATAACGGCTAAGCATACCAACTTTGCTTGTAGGGAATGAAAATTAGACCACAATAACGTACGACTAGCATTTTCGTATTCCGAATAAAATTTTCCATTGACTTCTTATGGGTAGTATAACTTTACAACATCAGCATTGATAGGGCCTCTCAATTCCACACTTTCCATTTGAGACAAAATTAAAGCCCCTCCTAGTAATACTCACTTCATGACATAAGGGCGTCCGTAATTAAGAGTAAATTTTCCTCTAGAATCTTGTGTATTAGGTAGAGCCTTTCTCAACATCATATTACCCTCTTTAAAGTTCTAAGGTCATACTCTTTTGTTGAAAGCCTAAGCCATTCTTTGTTGGTAACATTAATTATAACATAGGGCTGTTAATCTTTTCTCATCAATCAAATTCAATTGCTTGATGCGTTTCTTTACCCAATTGGCTTTATCCAATTGGATTTCTAATAATACTTTAAGAGACGAGATCTCAACTTCTACTGGTAACACTACTTCAGTACCATATACTAAACAATAAGGTGTTACCCCAATAGACGTTTTGATGGAAGTTCAATAGGCCATGAGTGCAAATGACAACATCTCATGCTAGTCCTTATATGTAATAGCCATTTCTTTTATTATTCTTTTGAGGTTTTTATTGGTTGCTTCAACGACTCCATTTATGTATGGTTGATAAGGTATAAAGTTATTGTGAATGATCCTAAACTATCAGCATAATTACGATACAAGTTTATTATTGAGATTGGTGACATTGTCAGTGATGATTCTTTCTAAAGCCTCGTATCGAGCCAAGATATCTCTCTTAATTGTTTCTAGAGCCTCGTATCAATCCACCTGCTAAAGTAGTCAATGACGACCAATATAGAGTAATGCCCATTAGATGCTTTTAGAATAATCGAGCTGATGATATCTATTCCTCACATTAAAAAAGGCCACAGTGCCGAGAGTGTGTGTAATTCTTAAGATGGGGTGTTTATATTATTTGCATAAACTTAGCATAAGTGACAATGCGTGGCGTGTTTGATGCAATTGCTTTCCATTATTGACTAGCAATACCCTAGCCTCATAATTTTCTTAGCTAGCATGTAACCATTCATACGAGGGCCACGTACTCCTTCATGTACTTCTTTCATCAAAATCTTGGCCTCCTTATCGTCCACACACCTTAAAAATGTACCGTTAAAAAATCGCTAGTACAAAGTGGACTCACTTACTAAGAATTGGGTAGCTAATCTCCCGATTGTCCTTCTATCCTTTTTCTCGACCTCTTCGGGGTATGTGCCTTGTTGTAGGAACATTTTAATATCATGATACCACAGCTTTTTGCCATTCGTACCCTTAATTTCCAAATAAAAGGCAGGCTTGTCTTCAATTTTAATAGTAAGGGACTAAATCTCGACTCCACTAGATATCTGGATCATAGATGCTAGAGTGGCTAAGGCATTGGCAAATTGATTTTGAGTCCTCGGTTCATGATTGAAGGTGATTCCTTTCAATTTCTTCATCAATTCAGTTAAGTGCCAATATAAAGTACTAGTTTGGAATCTTTCATCTTTTACTCTCCTCGAGCTTGGCTGATAATGAGTAAAGAGTCCCCATGCCCTTCTAATTCTTAAATATCTTTATCTAGGGCCATTTTGAGTCCTATGATACATGCTTCATACTCAACAATATTATTGGTGTATGGGAATACAAGTCTTACGGCTGCAAGGTACTGTGTACCTTTAGGGGATATCAATATTGCCCCAATTCCGCATCCAAACACATTTGCTGCCCCATCGAAGAACATCTTCCATTTTGATGGTTCATCATCTTCTCCTTTATTAGAACTTTCTTCAACCATCAAGATATCTTTATTAAGGAAATTGACTTATACCTCTTGGGGGGTATTGTCGAAGGGATTCTCTGCTAACTAATCTACTATAGCTTCTTGACTGAATTCCGATTTATATATATAATGTCAAACTCTAATAATAACATTTGAAACTTTGAGATTTTTCCAATCAGGGACGATTTATCTACCAAGTATTTCAAGGGATCATACTGAGTTAGTAACTTAACCTGGTAATAGAGCACGTATTGTCTAAGCTAATGCATTACCCAAACCAAAGTACAACATGTTCTTTTAATTTCTAAATACCTCTGCTCCCCTTTAGTAAATTTCTTACTCAAGTAATGTACAAATCATTCTTTTCCTTCCTCATCCTTCTAACTAAGCATATACCTCATGGATTCTAGCAATATTGTCAAGTATAGAAATAAAGGCTTCCTAGATTTAAGAGCTATCAAAATTAGAGGGTTCATGAGGTACTCTTTGATTGTTGTGAAGGCTTGCTTGCATTCTTCATCCCTATTTATCTTAACATTCTTTTTCAAAAACATAACAAAGGACAACATTTATCTATGAGTTAAGATATAAACCAAGCTATGTAGTTCAAACGGCCCAACAAGCCTCTGATTTCTTTGAGTACGCATAGAAGGGGCAAGTCAATTATTGCTTTGACTTTATTTAGGTCCACTTCAATTCTTCTTTGGCTGATTATGAAACCCAATAATCTCCCTAAGGTCACTTTAAAGGTATACTTCACTAGGTTGAGTTTCAATTGGAATTTCCTCAACCTATCAAACAATCTCCTGAGATTATGCACATGATTTTCTCCTTCCTTAGACTTTGCGATCATATCATCAACATATACCTCAACTTCTTTATGTATCATGTCATGAAAGATTGCAACCATGGCTCTTTAGTAAGTTGCTTCGGCATTTTTAAGTTTGAAAAGCATTACTTTATTGTAAAATGTGCCCCAAGTGGTGATAAATGTGGTCTTAGCTTTGTTTTCTTCAAATATTCAAATTTGATTATAGCCGAAGAACCCATCCATGAATGAGAAAAGATGGTTCCTAGTCATATTATCGCCTAGGAAGTCAATATAGGGCAAGGGGAAATTATCTTTAGGGGTTGCTTAGTTGAGGTCTTGAAACTTTACGTACACTCTGACTTTTCCATTTTTTTTTTTCATTACTAGCACAATGTTAGCTATCCACTCAGGATAATTAGATACCTCAGTAAAACTGACCTCCAATAACTTTCTGACTTCTTCCTTAATTTTTAACAAGACATCCGGTTGGAACCTTCTTAGCTTCTACTTCTTAGGTTTAATATCCTCTTGTGTAAGTAAGAGATAGACTATGATTGATGGATCTAATCCGAGCATATCTTTACAAGACCATGCAAATACATCTTGGTATTCAAATAGTAGTGCGGTCATTTCTGCCTTTTGTTCTTCTTTTAAATTCTCTCCAATTTTCAATATTTTGGTGTTGCCATTAGTCCCCACATTAATTGTCTCAGTTGGCTCATTAATGGAAATTTTACTTATTTTATGTCTTTGCTAGCTTTTTTGTACGTTACTATAGTTATTGACATCACTCTCGATGACTAATCTAGTAAGGCCGACAATGATGTCAATATTTTCATCACCTATCTGTACGAAGTATCCATAACCTTTATTCAAAGCATTAGATTTAGGCTAAAAGTATGTAAAGGAAAGAGTATAAGTAAGGAAGAAGTGAAGAGAAAGGAGACTAATTCTTATTTAGAAGAGATTCTTTTAAGTACAATATTGTAGAGTAAAGGTAATTATTACAAAACTCTATAAAATAATAAACCGTGATTCATCTTTTACCCTAGAGAAGACTTATTGCTATTTATGGGGATGGAGAATCAATTATTCAGTTGCTAGGACTTATTGGATGGGCTAGCTATTTTATTCCTACTGGAAGTGTCCTCTTTGGTAGGCTCTAAATTTTACACATTAGCCTAGATGAAAGTTTCCATAATGAGGGTATGGTCATTGGGGTGTGATATAATTTGTCACTTCTTTTGCCCCTCGCTTATATATTTCGCAACTCATCCATTAGATTTGGTATGTAACCAAGCCTATAGGTACCAATCTGGCCATCTTTAAATTGGGTCTCGCATCTTTCTTTCAATTGGTAAGCACACATACTTCTTCAAATATTTAGAGCCCAAAGTCCTCCTGTTTCTCAATGCCAATGTAAAGTATGATTGTTTCCTTATATATTTCGTAATCCGGGTCACCTAAAATTGTGATGACCTGACCATTTGAGATTAACTTAACCTTTTGATGCAGGCTTAAAGGTATGGCCCCTACTAAATGTATCCAAGGTCTTCCCAATAATAGGTTGAAGGTCCTTGGGATATCTAAGACCTGGAATTGGACGTTAAAAGTTTGGGGGCCAATGTCAACTAATAAGTCAATCTTCTCAATAATTTTCTTTTTGGATCTATCAAAGCCCTAACTATTGTTGAACTCAGTTTGATTGCGATTGCATTAATGCCTAATAGATCCATGGTAGCAAGAGGGTAGATACTCAGTGATGACTTGTTATCAATGAGGACTCTTGCTGTGATAATGTTGTTTACCTTTACTATTATGAAGAGGGGCTTAGTGTATTGATTACCTTCTTCATCTAGTTCCTCGATAGAGAACAAAATTTGATCTATAGTGAAGATAAAGTTAGTGACAAACCCTATTCTTTTAGCGGGTATTTCATGAGGATCTTTGACTTTCCTTAGAGTTCTAAACAAAGCTTCTCAATGTGGTTTTGATGCCATCAATAGACTCATAAGAGATATTTATGCTGGAGTCTTAGCAAGCTAATCTATTACTTTATACTCACTTGATTTAATCATTTTGGTAAAGGTAGACAATCGTTCTTCACATTCAGCTGATTTGTTGTTTGGGCTTTCTAGTACAGTTTTCTTTTTCAAGTGTTCCTTCGAGTCATAAATTTTGCCAAAGTGATCAATTCCCCCTACAAGTGAATACAATTGCCTTTGATTTACTGCCTGATAGTTGAGAGGGGCAATTTTATAACTTCCAAAGGCTAAAGGCACATAGAAGGTGTACCTTCTAGTCTTTGGAGTTTGCTTTTCCTCTTGTTTTTTATAGACCCTAGGTTCTCCGTTAGAATCAATTATGTTGATGGTAGGATCTGAGTCATCAAATATCATGTTGATGATAGGCCCGTAGTTATGCAAGGGGTTGTTGTTGACGTTTGGAGCAGGAGCCTCCACAAAGTTTAGCTAGACTATGCCTTAGTCAATTAAGTCTTGAATTTTGTTCCTTAATCTCCAATACGAGTCGGTTGATTAGCCTACCTACCTTAAGTGATATTGACATTTGGCTTTAGGATAAAAAAAATTTGGTCTATACCTTTCACTAGAAGGCTTCAAATGGATCAAATTATCTTTTCTTAATTTTTCAAAGATAGGGAAAGCGGCATCTTGGTGAATTGTCTTAGAACCTTATTGACTTGTGGCTGACTTCAAAATTGTTGCTGCATTGGTGGAAGATTTATTCTAAAGGAGTCTTGGGTATTGAGTTAGGTATTTGAATTCACCATGCCAACAATTGCTTCTTTAGTCTTGCTGGTAGTAGGCTTTATAGAGGATGGTCTTCTATCTGATGGCTCTTGTAATTTACCAAAAGCAATGGCATTTTCAATCTAGCATCTTACGGCTACTACTTCTGTGAAATTGGAGGAGGCTTTCCTAATCAGATGAGAAAAGTAGGGCCTTTCAAGAGTATTAATAAAAGCTTAAGTCAACCCTGTCTCAGTCATAGGGGTAGATACCCATGTAGTTACGGATCTCCACCTCTAAGCATACTCCTTGAATGGATCATTATACTTCTTTCGTAGGGTGACTAAGTCTATCATGGTTGGTACCACTTTAACATTGAATTTATATTGCTCATAAAATGCCCTAGCCAACTTCTCTCATGTGTTTATCGGATTTAGATCTAATTGGGCATACAAAGTCAAAGAAAGGCTAGTTAGGTTGTCTTCAAAAGTTTGGACCATGAGCCGGTCATATTGCACATACTTGCCCATCTTGCGTACGTATAGCCTAGTTTGCAGTTTAGGGTATTAAGTCCTATTATACTTCTCGAAGTCAAGTACTTTGAATTTTTCTAGGAAGCTTCCATATTCATAGGTAAAGAAGTATGTTATACCAGCCTACTTGAAACCATCATACCCATAGAGCATTTTTATTTCCTCAATGATTTGTTGGGTCAATCACCTCTTAAGCTCTTTCACTCTATCTTGATCAACCTCAGGCTTTAAGTTAACTAGAAATGAGTAAGTGTTTGGTTCAAAAGTCGGGTTGACCTTCAAAAAGACCCCTTCTATCTCAAAGGTTTCAAAGGCCTACTTAACTTTGGGATAGGCTTCTTCTGCTTCAACTGATGGGGCTTCAACATTCTTTTCATATCAAGCTTTAGAGTTTTCTTCATTTTATGGAGCTATGGAATTGAGGAAGGTGATGTTATCAACAAGGAAGCTATGTTGATTTATAATCTTCCCCACTATTTGTTTTAAAGAGCAAAACCTTAGCTTAGTGGGATCAACAACTTTAAGGTTGATAATGCTATTGTTGGTGTTGATGTTATCATTTCCTTAGCTGGCCAATTTGGTTTGAAAGCTAGTTCAAATAAGACTTCTCTAGAAGGTTTGATGCTTAGGAGCTATCTTGGCGACCTGGTTTAAGATTACTTCTTAACAAGTTAGTCACATGAATATTTTTAAATGAAAAAGAAATGTAAATATGCATGCCATACAAATGCAGAGAAATAGAACCGATAAATAACTAACAAGATGGGATTTTTTATTATTTTATAGCTTTCGAAGTTCCCTTTTACATTATTGAAAAAAGAAAATACATTTGCTTTAGAAGAAGAGTACTCTTATTTTTAAACGTTCTTCTGGCACTTAGTAGGTGTTCCCTTTTTCTGCTTACTAGGTCTTGTTAGTGCTTCCTTTCTCTTTTTTAGGTTAGGCTCTTCTATTTCTTCTAGCTCTTTGAGCCTTTTTTGAGTCATCCTCAATTAATGTTCTAAGGCCCAAGAATGTTATCTTTATTCTTGAAAGAGATCCTCCCACATGTCTTGCTCTTCATAGATTACTTCTATACACGCTTATACTTAGTCCATGTAGGTTTTAATTTTAGGATCTGGTTCAATTTTGGTGCTTGATACTGGATCTCCGCCACCTTATGAAGTTGATTGTACAAATATTCTTTGGTGACCTTATGCTTGTCCATTTCTCCCAGCTACTCTCCAAAATCGTTATTGTGGCTAATAGTTCTTGTTTCTCATAATTGTTTGATTGCCCAGAGTTTGGACATCTTTTATGGTAGTGGAATCTAAAGGTCTTCATAATCCATGGTTGCGATATCCAGCAATAGCTTATATTCTATATCTTAGATACCCTTGAATTGTGTAATCATATTGCTAAGGTAATAGCCTATGCATAATTTCATCCTAATTAGGGGTATTGCTTGATATTTTTGCAGACTAAGATTACCCTCTTAAAGTTGCTCTATCTTGTTTTCCATAAGATATCGGTGACTTAGAAATTTCTTAACACCTCTACCCAATAATAAGTAGATTTTCCTTCTAAGAGATGGACCTTATCAACAAAAAAATCGATTAGATCAATATTATGAGCAAATTCTCCTCTAATTCAATCAAGCTCATAACACATCATGTAGCTAACAAACCATACTATTAGTAATTCCATGCTAGTTTTTAGTATGCCATCATTCTTTTTTTTTTCAAAATGTTGTGGCTTCTGATTTGTTCTACAAGGAGGGTCAAAACATATGATTTGCCTTCAAGAAATTAGCCTATTAACTTAGTAACCCTAAAATGGATGATGAATTTTCCATTAGGGAATAGTAAGGTCCTAAATGCAGCTAGGATAAAGGCTTTTATTTTGCTCTATCCCTAATCTTTGGGATTACCATAGACGATGCCCTATTGGTTAGATTTGGGCTCAATAGTGAACTAGGCTATTAAGCCTTTCTATTTGATGTAGTTCTCATTACAACTTTTGAAGGCTTTGTTCACTTTAGCATTTTAATCCCTAAGAACCTTGAAAAGGCATTCATCGGATCCCCTTCTAAATTCGGTGTGTATATATTTTCTATAGAAGGAGCTTAAAGTAGTTGGGTATACTCTTTAAGTGTTAGACTAATCAGGTGAGGCCTAACTTGAAAAGCCACTTCCTCGGGTTCTCAAAAGTTAGTCAGGGCCTTAATTAAGTTGATCTCAATTTTCACTAGAAGGGGCTTGATCTTGCTGATAAATGTCCCATGTTCCCTTAGATTGAAGTACTAAAGTCATTGGTCCAGGATTGGCTTAGGGTTGATGAGCTTATCAATATACTTTTCTCTTAAGTGGATGGAGTTGGATGAGTAGGCCATTTCTTAAACTAAACTACAAAGAAAAATATGTTACAAGATTGACCAACCGTTATTTACAATAAATAAAACCTATTTACAATAATTCTATGTTTACGATATGTTAAAATTACAAGGGAAATCAAGGAAACTCTAAGCCATTATATATTTTCATTCCCATCTTACTTTATTATTTATCAATTTTGGATGTCGTAAATGCATAAAAAGTAAGTTCTAAAGGTCCTTAAACTTGTACAACCTCACTTGTTAAAGAACACTTTTATTGGTCACATTAAGCTTAAGTGAGGGTAGCTTAATCAACTTTAGGCGATGATTATACCACAACACTCAAAGCTTACACAATGCCCCACTACAAACCACACCCCCCCACCTTAAATCTTAAGGTCCTAATATAGTTTGGGTTTGACCATTTCTACCATGCATTTGTAGAAAGAAAAATCCCTCCCCCTAAATAGCTAAATAAACTAAACCTCAAAATCGTTAGTTATGGTACAAATAATAACGAATTAATATATAAATAAATTACATTTAGTAAAGTGATTTTTAGAGATTAATTTTAATTTTGGAAAGTTGAACGGCTAACCCTCTTGACATCCCTTGTAAAGTTGTCATGCTATTAAGCTTAGTTTTTCCCTCTCGGTTTTTTAAATTCATCTTCTTTAAACCAATCAATAGTAAACTCTACCCATTTAATACTAACCCTCAAATAAATAAAGAAAAATCATTTCTTTTCACTTTTAAAAAAATTTTGAAGTCGTTACCTAACCATAGTTGGGAAATGATTTAGGTCAAAACCAAACAGATAGATTTGGTTTAGATCTAAACACTGGTTCGCGTGAATAAAAACCAATTTAAATATTATTTTTTTTTGAAAACTAGAGAAACAAGTTTGGGAGTCTGATTATTTAAACCATTACCGACTACCATTCACTTTCCAAATTTAGATTTTAATTTCTAAAATCACCTTTCAAGAAACTATCCTATAAAACGAAAAATCAATCATTAATTAACTAAATGGATCCTATTTAAACTAATTTGGAAGAAAACTAAGATTTTTTATATTTTACTAAATTGAGTAAATATTAGTGGAAAAACTAGTTTTTGCATATTTATTTTTACCTTCGTCTTGTAGGTGCTTACGTATCCACTACTCGTGATCAGATGTACACAGTTTTTTTATGAAAACTTTAACGAGTGAGTTGATTTTAATTTTTGAAAGAGATCAGGTTTACGTTTTTAATTTGATTTGGTTTATTTTAGAAAAACTTTCTAAAAAGGATCCTAAACTTTGTTTATTAGGTTTTCAAAAATTATAAAGATCCTAATTTCAAAAAAAGATCCATTTTACTTTACTCTTAAAATATATCTAAGTGGTAAATTATTTACTGAATTATTATTATTATTATTATTATTTATTTATTTATTTAATTTCATTTTACTTATTTTTTTTATTTGCATCTAAACTTACCACTCTCATTTTCTTTTTTTTTTCTTCTCTTTTTCTTTCTTCAATTTTTCCTTTTTCTCTTTCTTTTTTTTTTAATTTACATTTAATTTTACAATTAAAACAAACCAAAATAAATAAATAAATATAAATAAAAGACTAATAGTACCAATAATATAGCATAACTAAAAAAAACTAAATAATTGTAAAAAAAGAAGAGGTGGGGGGGGTGGTCAGCCTTGCAAATCAGAGCATGCGGCTTGGGGCGGATCTTAGAGTAAGCTTAGGTCATGGATCTAGGTCGTGAGTCAGATTCTAAGTCACAAGAGAAGAGAGGTAGTAATGGAAGCTCGAGCTCAATCCAATGAGTTTTTCGAAGTGGTGAAGATAGTTTTGTGAACAATTTATTAGACATGGGGGTATAGGCATGATACCACGATGCTAGGATAGTGTTTGGGTGTAATAACCAATGGTGGTGGAAGGGGTGTTTTAGTGGTGGTAGCTGTGGTTTAAGAGAAGAGTGGATCTTGCGTTTCTAGCTACTATGAGTATAATCGTAGCACTAGTTTTGGTCGAAGAGGGTCAAAGATGGTGGTTTCGAAGGTAAATAGACAGTAGCTAGGGTTTTGTTGGTAGAAGAGCTTTGGACAACGGTAAGAGTTGGGGGTGGCTACTAGAGATATCTTAGGGCTCGAGGATAGTGGTTACGGGGTGAGTATGGTTCAAAAAGCTCCAATTCGAAGCTTATCCTAGAGAAAGAGAGACAACTACGAGTTTAAGAGGAAGGGTGAGATTACTGGTGAGTTCGTGAGTGAGAGAGAGTTTTGATGCCTCGAAATGAAGATGGAAAAACGTCCAACATCCATTAATTCGAAATTGAATTGGGAGGACAACTCGCAATTTGATTTCTGAATTAGGTGCAATTTGGAGTTAAATGTTGGTCAAAATGGATTCTCCAACTTTTGTTGTTGCCTAAATGATTGAGTAGGAGCTTTAAAAATCATCCTCAAGCTTGAATCATGGACATTCAATTTCGAATGACCAGCATTTTTCTGATTTTTAGAGCTTGATTTGACTTATTAAACAATTGTATCTAGACACATTTTTTATCTCAACTTAAAGTAGGCTATATCTAGGACAAGAATCGCTCATTGAGCAGTATGTTTAAGCATGGGATTATTGCAAAAAATGAGGCCAAAGTGAAGGGTTTGAAGCTGTCTTGCTAAGGAAAAGAAAGGAAGCCATAGGATAAAGGGGAGAAGGAAAAGGAAAATGTTGATGTGGCACCACGTTGGTCGTATCATCCAACAGTAGCATGCCACGTATCTTGACTATGACACGTGGTACGAGCCAACTGACGTAGCATGCCACGTGTCATGCTACGTGGTATTACATCAACATCATCCAATCTTGATGGTGTTACATATTAGGACACGTAGCATAATGAACCCCTAACATGTGGCATTGTAAACCCTTAACACATAGCGATGTATCATGTGCATTTTGAGGTAAAACAAATGAAAGGCATTTCTTAGATTTGATGAGATTCGAATATATGATCTCAAGCTAACCCAATACCAAATGTTTAAATGCTTACCCGTTAGACTGTTAAACTGTGTCTTATTCATATGTGCAATTGAACATATAGACTATGTCAACCTAAACTAGATTCAAATATTAAGCCTCGGTCCAACAACCCTCTCCTTATTCTATTCTATTTCTTATGACTTTTCATTTTATTTTTTGTAATTTTTTCTAAATTTCTTCTTCTTCTTTTTTTTTTTTTTTTACTTTCTATTTTTTTGTATTTTTTTTTAAATTTCTTTTTTTTTTTCTGAATTTCTTATTTTTTTAGTTTTTCCTAAATTAAAACCCCTGACCTTATCTTAAAAATTTTGAAAAACAAAGGGGTGCAAAAATAAGGTATCGACATATGTGATCTAAAAGGGTTTGTTCATAATAGAAGTCATGCAGAAGGATCTACAGCACATGGGTACTTAGCTAATAAGTGCTTAACATTTTGCTTAAGATATATGCACGATGGTGTTAAGACAAAGTTTAAAACGATGTCAGCATATTGAGATGAAAAGAATGAAACAAATGAGTCTACTTTTTTTCCAAGATGGGTCACCCTATAAGGGGTAAAAGAAAAAGAAAGGGTGAAGCAAATTTCCTTAGATTCTATTTCTTAGGCCCATAACATCAATTGCCATAGGTCATGAGAATATCAATATCCCATAGTTCTCAACAACTACAACAAGCTCAAAAAAAGCAACATCAAATCTCAATGGATTATGCTTCAAATTTCCAAAGGATACTATAAAGGAATCACATGCTTCAAGAATTTCAAATGGAACAAGAAGAGCAAGAACATGTAGAAGAAATGGAAAAGATAAAAGAAGAAGATGAAGATGAACAACAACAACAACAAGAGAATGATCAACAATAAAAACAAGTTGAACATCAAGGAAATTTAGTGCCTGAACTTGATGCACATCAAAGAGAAGAAAATCCTCAAGAGACAAGTATGATATTTTATTTCTCACTATCATTTGAATATTAGGTGATAAGCTGTCTATCATTTTTTTTTAATTGACGTTATTGTTTATATTTAGAAAAGAGAAAAACTTGAAGACCGACAACAATAAATGTGGTACATGCTAGATGTGATGAAGATCGTAATCTGATTATTTAAAGTGAATTCAAGTAACTTATAAGTCTAAATGATGAGACTTTGAATGAATTCAATAACTTTTTGGGGATTTTGGCTTGAAATACACCCTCACACCATTGAATGTCATCAATTGGTGTTGTAAACAACCAATTTTTTCCCCTTATAGTTTTAATTTTTTTTTAAAGGTTCCTAATTCAAAAATAATAAAATTAATTAATTAAAAATAATAAAAATAAAAAAAAAATCCTAAAGATTTTTTAGAAAAATAGATTTTTAGAAAGAAATGATTTAGGGTCAATAGATTTCGTTTTATCTTGGTTCAAATAATTTTATTTTAAAGAATCACGTAATTTAAATATAATTTAATTATACTAAATGCCGAGACATAACTTATAGTACTTGAGTATTAGCATTGTGTTAGCTCGAGGTTGCAAGTTAAAATTTCATTATGCACACATGTGCCTTTTATTTTTTCTTTTATTTGCAAAAATTGGTTAAGTATAAGGGATTTAAATCTAATCAAATCTTTTAAATCTAATGCGATAAAGATTTGTAAAATTCAAATCTAATTTGATTTTTATTAAATTGAATTTAAATCGATATGAAAGATTTAAATTTAATTTGATTTTTATCAAATCAAATTTGAATCGATATAAAATATTCGATTTTATATAATTTAAAAGATTTGTTTTCAAACTTTATAAATACCAATTATACAACATAAAAAGGGACAATTACATACTCTACTTTTCAATCCATTGTTGCAATTCCATAGAAATAATAATGCGGGATTCCGTAAATGCGACCGTGCGATAGCATACTGACTTACAAACACGACATGGCAGCAGAATCTTCGATGTTCTCTTTTTCCAATTGCTCCATCTTTGTCCAGCTGCTCCACCTGCTACTGTTGAACATTCATGGATACTACACTATTAATAGCACAACGGTTGCCCCATCCATAGGCGTCACACATCCACGCCAACTCCAGCACACTATGCATCCACTCACGAACAGCACATCAACTACACACCACTGTCCATGCACGCCATACATCTACTCAGAGCCTACACTCGACACAACCCACCAATCATGCCACGATACTCCCTATCCAGCATTATCCCAATGACCTAACCGCACATCAACAGTAGTGACATAACTTCAACCAACTCCCATAGCAGCAAACATGTGTCCACCTACTGCTACAGCACTTCGATTGCATACACAATTAGCACACACAGATTGCTGTCCACACTGCTGCCACTTACTGATCACTTCACTATTGTCCACAATGCTACACGTTCAAGCATTCGCACTGTCACGCTATAGAACACAATCGGCCACGCCACACTACGTTCGCTATGCACACGATCCATTCCACATACACCGACTGCTCATTGCTTGTCACACGTAAACTCATGTACGGTCAGCAGGTGAACAACATGGATGCCACTATCCTTCACCGCACAGCTGAACACTAAAGCAGGTTCGGTTGTGCATCAATCTTTTTTTATATATTATTATTATATTGTTATTTTATTTACTAGTTACTTATTTATTTATGTTGATAACATAGTATATATATATATGTATTAGCTTAGGTATTTTGTTTAGCATTAAGTCTTTTTTAGGATTTTTCATTTAGAAAAATATTTTTAGAAATAAAAATCAATAAAATTTTTTAGGATGTCTTAAAGAGTTTTTTTTTTTAAAATACTCAAGAGATAGGGCTCTTTTAGATTTTTCTTTTTAATAAACTAAATTGATAAATATGGAAAGTCAATCAATTTTTCAAAATTTAAAACAAATCAACACACTAAAGTTTTCGAAAAAAATTACGGTCGTTTGATCTTGACTAGTAATTACGTAGCCACTTTCAAGGCAACGTTAAAATCTATACAAACTTAGGTTTTTTTTATATTTTTTTTTTTAATTTTCTTAAAAATATTGAGAAAGAACGATTTTTTATGAGTAAACCTAATTTCGGAAAATGGATAATGGTATCTGATAGGGTTTAATAGTTTAGCTCTCGAATTTGAAAACCTCTAGTTTTTATCAAATTAAAATCAAAGATCGGTAGCTAAATTGTAGTCAATCTACCTAATTGATTACAATTTTTTTTTTCCAATTCCGGTCGAGTAGCGACTCCAAAAGTTTTTTAATTAAAGAGAACCAGAATTTTCCAATTTCTTTAGTCAATGATTAATATTATATGGGTTAAGATTTAGTATTAATTAGAAAATGAGAAATGAAATAAAGTAAAGAAAACTGAAAAATTCAGGCTCAACGGCATCAAGTGAAAACTAAAGAACAGTTGTGAGAGTATGTGTAAGTAAGTAGATTATTGTTTTAAAATTTTTTCAAATTAATTTTGTTATATATTTCATTTAAGCTAATTGTTCTACTATTTTAGAAAAAGTATATGATTCCTCAAGAAGATAAGAAATGGGTCCTAGAGATGATTGGGGATGACTAGGGGACCTACAAATATAGATCAAAGAAACAACACCATATTAAGTATAAAATTCATAAAGAAAGACTAAAAAATAGACTAGAAAATGTACTCGAGGAGCAATTTAGGTATCTTATGGATTATTGGAACTTTGGAGATGCTAAGGTATATACCTTTTAATGTATCAAATCATATGTTATTAATTTAGCACATGGTACAAAAATATATCTATAATGTCTTGGATGTGCAGAAAACTGCTACAGTAAATAGGTTAGTCGGGGAAAACAAAACTTTAGCAAAGGTATGTAACAAATTGATAAGGAAGTTATTTAATATTATTTTTATTATTGCAAAATGTTATCTAAACATAAATTATCATGTGTAATTTTATTTGTATCTTTTTCATTTAGCAAAATGCAACGGAGGATAAAACACCACCTACTCCTTTAGAGATGTATATAGCTACTCGAAAAAGAAATCTAGAATGAATCTATAAAAAATTTGATGAAGATATACAAAACAAAATTGTAAGCATTATGGAATATTTTTAAAAAAATAAGAAATAATTTCTATTATGCACATAATAATTGGTAGGCGTGAATGGAGATAATATATTCCCAACAATCTAAACAAGACGTAAAAAGCCATGAGATGATTGATGCATTTATTAAAGTAATGGAAAAAGAGCACAATGGACGTGTTAGACTTTATAGAAGGCTGTTACTCCATCTAACTTGAAAGGAAATGGAATAGGTAATAATGAACCATCTATGAAAGCTCCTTAAGATGTTATAGAATCTATAAAAACAAAATTGGAAGCAAAGATGCAAAAGAAATGGGATGCAAAATTAACACGAAAAATGGAAGAACAGAGAACGAAAATAACCGAGAATATCTTGTCAATGCTTGTGCCACAATTGCAAAGGATGAGTCCTAATTTAGACCTTGATCCCAACATTCTTAAGAGCTTAATTCCAATGGCACGGTCTCTCAAGGATGCTTATGGTGCACTAAACAATGTGCAGTCTTCAAATAGCATGCATAATCCTCTTACTCATGTATTTAAATAAATCCATATTACATGAAACATGAATTTCTATATCATAAATTACATAATCCAAAATGTACTGCAATTTTACATGAAAGTCAATGAAATTCTTGTTTTAAACCAAGAGTGTTACTCAATTATAAAAATAATGTTGTAATATTAGAACGACCAACAACATCATATTTATAGTACTGCTACTTTTTCATTAGAAATGCTTATAACATCAATAAAAATTTAAGATTTTCCTCTAATTGAGTCTTTACTATTATTCGTTTGAGACCATCATTATTAAAAGAAAAAAGATAAAACTTGACAATATAAATAAACTTCCTATAGATAGTTATCAAATATAAGTGGTTATTCATGATTTATAGATGCCTTTATATAATCAAATGCTCGTTTGAGTTTTTATCAACAAATAAAATAAATGCATGACTAATATTATTGTTCTCTCTCCCTTTATCTCTCTTTACAAGATGATAATGTTAAAGTGGCGTGCTTGATTTAGATCTATCAAATTTTACTAAAGAGTAGAACATTTGACATATCATTGGGTATTTTTCTTAGTACTTTTAGAGAATTTGTTTTTTGATATTTTATATAATTTGAGAACCTTGATATGTACGAATTATTTGAATGTTAATTTGATGAAGATTTACAAATGATAAATTATTGATTTTACTTTTATAATGTTACCATTCATAATATCTATAAGTTCTTTATTGTAAAAGATCCAAATGTTATATATATATATATATATATATATGAAAATTGTTCCTTTTATTTATTATCAAATTGTGGTCTTTCATTTTTGAAACTATTGCCTTTTTATGAACCATTCCCTTTTGTTTTATAAATCGTTGCATTTGATGTATATCAACTTATTTCCTAATAAAAAATAATTGTTGCTTTTCAAATATGTAAACATTACCTTTTACCTAATTATCTGTTACAACCATTGCTTTTGTGGTCTTAATCGTTGTTAATACTCTTCAATAACTATTGCAATATCTTTAATAATTGCTGCCTTTTCTAAGGGTTAGACCGTTGCATTTTTAAACCAAAACCATTGCAATAAAACTACACAAACCATTGCATTTTTATTCTAAAATTGCTAATAGTGGTAGATGTGAAACCATTACAATATCTCTAAGAACTGTTGTCTTTTCAAAAAGTTAAACCATTGCATGTTTACATAAAAACTATTGCAATAAATCTAGGCAAATTGTTGCATTTTCGTTTTCAAATTGTTGCCTTCCATAAACGTAAAACTATTGGTTTAACCTAATGTGACAACTGTTGTGATAACTATTATATTTGATATAAGAACCGTTACCTAAGGGAAAAGGCAACAATGGTCAAATGTAGCAGACTTGAGACTATTGCCTTAGATGAAAGGCAACAGTTTCAAGACCATCAACAACATTTTTGTATCATTGACAAAGACATAAAATGTTGTAGACACATACACATATATATGTATATATTTGCACAATATATATATATATATATATTATATACTGAGTTAATTCATAGATCCTACTACAAACTTACTAGGTAGTACACAAGATATAGCTCATTTAGATGACATTTGGTTAGTACTCTAAGCCTATCAACTATACTTTGTATAGCTCATAACCTTATTTGTAAAGTAATGTGACCATTATATGAAACAACATGCATCATGTAAAGGCTAATTGCTTATCAAGCTTATGCCACCATTCAACCAATGTCCTTAGCACTTATACTATCAAATCAATATAATTAAGCACCCATATGCTCACAATCACACATTAAGTTAATTAAAAGCATCAACCCAGTCATTCTTACATCAAATTAACAAATTTAATTAGAGATAAACATGTGCCCACACTTACTCTATACACTAGTAATATTAGTGTGTGTTGCCAGCTCATTACTCAGAGATAAAACCATCAACAAAGCATTACAATCTCAAGAGTACAATAATCAATCACAGTGAAATATCCAATATTCAATTCTAAATCCGTACATCATGGTTGCAATAAGAGATTATACATGGTATAGGCAAATCAAGCCAATGGCTTACATTATTAAGTTATAGGTTTAATAAGATGAGTATACAACAGTAAGTACAATATATGATATTACAATACATCATTAACCAATGAAAACTCTCTTCTATCAAACTATTATTTTTTTACATTTGTTATTGAGCAACATATGTGTCACATATTTCTATTGAAACCTTTCTCCCATTTGATAGAGATTAAAGGTAGTGGTACATGGCTAAAGAGATTATGATACCCTTATGCTTGTGAATATCACGAGTAAAGATTATGGTATTAAATGGAATATGGAGAAAAACATAATATAAGTTTACTATAAGTTCAAGATAGTAAATGCCATATCAAATGTCATCTAGGAACTTTGCTATGTCATCAAGTAGATGAAAATACTCGTTAGTTACCTATTGCTTCATTAGAACAAAGAAGTTATAAACAACATTAGAGTTACCTCCTATTAATAGGGTGTATGAATTAGGACAAATTGACATGAAACCTATTATGTGCTTTTGACAACTGTAAACTAAAGAGTAGTTCAATAAAGTGAGGACTATAGTTTGGCAAGTATAGATTAGATGTACCTCTTAATAGGCTTTCAAGACAGCAATAATCACAAACAAACTAACAAGGAATTTGTTTGGTTTACAATAGCCTTAAATTGGACAGTAGTTTAATAAAGGGAAGATTGTAGCAAGTTCAAGGCATGGACTAGATGTTACCCCTAATAAGCTTTAAGGATAGCAATAAATCTAGGATAAACTGATACAAAAGCTAATGGTTTTTTTTTTTTTTTATAGTGTTGGATGGAAGTGTAATTCGACAAGGGATAAAGTTAATATGAGTATCTAAAATTTCATATTTTTTCATTTTTGTACCTAAACTTTAAATTTATTCATTTTAGTATCCCAACTTTATAAATGAGATAAATTGACATTTCTATTATAACAGTTATTATTATAAAATGATAAAATAATAACATAAGTACATCAACTTTTATTTATTTATATTTTAGCGCTCAAACTTTATTTGTTATATCATTTTGGTGCTTCAACTTTTTAAAATAAAATAAATAAGCATTCTCTATAACGATTGTTATAACATAAAAACTAATTTATCTCATTTGAAAAGCTTGAGTAATAAAATAAACAAATTTAAAGTGTAGGTACTAAAATAAAAAAATATGAAAGTTCGGATACTTCTAGTGGTTTTATCCCAATTTAACAAAGCGAAGATTGATGGGCGGCAAGGTATGGACTATATATAGTTCCTAATCAGCTTTTAGTGCAGTAATGCATAAAGTAGGAAAGAAAGGTAGGGATGAATCAATCTTACACATGAAATGAGAAAAAGAAGTAATACAGCGTATGTTAATAATTTTCTACATTATAGGGTTGCTTTTCTATATGAACTCTTATGGGCCATAGTCTTTATTTATGTTTTAAAGGTATAATTAAAAAGATCACATCCAGTTGGTGATGGTATGTCCCTAGCAAAATACTTGAACATTAGCTATTCACATACATTTGTCATGTTTGTGATTCTTAACACTTAAAATAACTATATTCATTATTTATAAAATGCACTAGTTGATAACTTAGTGATATCATCAATAATAGTTTTTGATAAAACTATATTAAAACCCATTTGCACATTTAAACAAACGACAATATTTTAAGTCGCTCTTACTTTATATTTAGATTCTCAATTTTACCCATTTAATCCATTTATTTTATACTTAGCCTTTAATAGTATAATAAAAACAAATCATTGTGGTTAAAGTCTCTAATTTTGTTATAATGTAATTTAGAAATAAATAGATTTATGATCAACTAGATCCATTAAAAACTTGACAAAAAATCCAAATGTTGAAAAACTTATGATTTTTTTTTCATAATTTATAAATTTGATAGAAATATTAGTGTTTAATTAATGTTGTTAAAATTCAATCAATTGAATGTTCAATTGCTTAGCTACAAACTTTTGAGTGATTCTACAAAAACTAAGAGTTATTATATGAATAGTGAATAAACTTATAGAGTATAAGGATTCCAAGAACATTTATGAAGATTTACTATCATTTGTGTGCTTTATGACCTTTAAGTAAACCTATAGACTCAAATGGAATAATGAAAATAAAGTAATGTTACAAACTTTGAATTAGTGCATTTTCTTAAATTTTGCAACAAAGTGAATATTTCAAACATTTAAGATAAGTCAATTTTATAGAGTATTTAATAACCTAAAATTCAAAAGGACAATCATTAAGTTATTTGAAAGTAATGAAAGTCACTTAAAGAAGGAAAAACTCAAATTTTAGAACAATTATTTTGAAAATTGCTGAATTGCCCATTTGAAAGTAATGAAAGTCGCTTAAAGAAGGAAAAACTCAAATTTTAGAACAATTATTTTGAAAATTACTAAATTGCCCATATACTCTAACTTTAGAAGAAGAGTTAAAATGTTGGTCAAGATATTGAATCTTAATATGGAGATTTGAACAAGTAAAATCTAAATAGGCCAAAAAATAGTACTTCAAAAAGTTGGGTAAAAAGTAAGTCATGTGCCTTACCATGACTTGCTAAAGTTGGGGCAACACATGTGCCTTACATGGAGCACTTATGCTGCCACCATCATTCCTCTTAAGCCCATCTTTTCATTCTATTAAGATACTAGAAGGTAAGAAAATAAAAGATTCTCTAAAATCCCAACTCCTTCCCATAAAACCTTAAAGTTATTCTTGATTGGGTTGTCACTAGCTTTAATTTTTGCGTTTATCATGAGAAGTAAAGATTAACAAGCACATTAACGTGTGATTAGGGGATAAAGGATGGGGGTACACAAGTGAAAAGGTAAGATTTTCAAAGCATTCTTAAAGATTAGTGTAACACCACATACTCAGGACACCACAGACTGTTAGGTATCCTTAATTCTCTATTTATACGTCAGACTATATTTTAGAATCTATGATCTCCAAATCACATTAAAATAATGACCACTAACTTTATTAACTAACAACTTTGACAAGTGCATAACATCTCCAAAATAATTTCTCATAAAAGCAATTGTCAACTAACAACTTTTGAGAATCTCCTCATTACAATCATGAAAATAAAATAAACATTGTCTCATGAATTGATAATAAAACAGAATTAAAGCTTTAAACTCTTAAGGTTGATAATAATAATAATAAGAATAAGAATAACAACAACTATTAGCATAAGCATCTTTTTGATAGTAACTATCTCTTAAATCCTCATAATTGTGTTTGATAACCCTCCTAATCAACTAGATAACTATCAGATCTCCACAAGGAACATCCTAATCTACAATTATGGGTAAAAAAGAGTGAGCCGAAGCTCAATACGTAACACATAACTACATGCATGTGAACAAATATTCATAGCATAAATGCATGCATTAAATGTAGACAGGTAAAACACACACATTATTTTAATTATCTTTATATTAGGCAAACACACATTTCACAATGGAGGTCCTCATTACCTTCATCACAATATGGACTGACTTAACATCTTTGCAGTTTAGCATTCCTCTTTGGGCCAGTCTATAACCTATAATTGGGCATGCCTCTTTAGGTTTCATCTACAACAACCTAATGTTTAGGTGTACTACTTCGGGCCCTATCTACATTAACCTAGATTTACCTTAAATAATTTCCAAACGAGACTCCATTAAGAACAGCGTATCACAAGGATCATCAAGATTACTTACTAGGGATCTACCACTTTAGGCCTCTAGGACGAGCCATACACAATTAACAAGCAATATTTAAGTCAAGTGAGTAAGTAGTCCTTTTGAGATTTTATATTAGTATATGAACTACCCCAATAAGCATAAGCAACACATAAGATCACGTACCTAGTGTCTAATGAAAGGATTTAACTATTTTTAGCTTAAAAGATTAATTTGTAATAAAAAGATAAATAAAAGTTGTTTCAATAACAACCTATAACTTTTAGTAGAATTCCTAAAAGTTTTACACTAAAATCTTAGGCCGAGTAAGTCTAAACATAGGTTAAGAAGAAGGAACAAAGTAACTACAGGCACCACCGTTAGGTATTGTACCTGTGATCCTTTATGAAAGCCTAGTATGAGTCCATACCCCTAAACCACAATCATGGACTTAACTATGGTCACCATAGAGACATTATGATCTTTGAAAAGAGTAAATTACTATACACTTTCGAGACATATTAAGGCATACATTGACCTTCATTGTGTTCATTTCTCAAGTTTTTGGTACTTAATTTTGTAATTTATTGATTTCAAATGAACCAAGAGCAAGGGAATGAAGTTTACATAAAGAACAATGAGTTTTAAGGCAATCATAGCTATGAGGAGAGGAAAACCTTGAAGTAAAGCCAAGATGCAATCCATCATGTGTGTGATAATGAAGAATTGGAATGGCCAGTATTGATCATGCCCTCCATTACGGGTGTAATTGAGGAAGTTCTGATGATCCTCTTATCAATCACGATTATGATTGTATATTAAGAGGGTGATCATGCCCTCAATCACGTGTGTGATGGGTTGTAATGAAGCAATGAGGAGTTCACATCCATTGTTATAGACGTAACTGGTATAAAATCTTGTTTTTCGATACTATCACTCCTCGAGTCACAAGTGTAATGGGAGTAGACATAATTGTTCTTCTTTAACTTTTTCACACGAACTAGTACATAGAACATGGCTTAACATCAAGCAGTATCTTGAAATGGTATAATTTGAGTCCTTCAATGAGTCAAGTATAAATATACCATGACTTTTAAATAAGGGGGAAAGAACACTAGATTAATAGAGAGAGTTACATCAAAACAAACACCATCAAGAAACATAACAGATCATCAAAATCAAGACCATTAAGTTTCTTATTTGTGTTCTTAGGTAGTGATATTGTAAGGAGAGTTTTGTGTAACATTTTTCACTAACTTCGAGAGAATTGTGAAGAATCCAGTGTCCGTATACTATTGTATCAGAATCCTTCAAGTGAATCAAAAGGGGTCTTATTCTTATATCTTCTTTTATGTTGTATTTTAATTCCTTTTTCCTATTTTTATGCAATTGTTTTTTTCCTATCATGTGTGAGTGATAAATCAACGTTTATGAAGTCATTTTAACATGAATGTATGTTGAATTGTGATTGTTCCTAATAATTACGAATTTTATTGTGATTAGAACTTCATACAAGTTGAGAGAGTGTAGTGCACGATATAATCTTACAGTACATTTCAATGGAATACGTTGAGAAATGATTCCATTGAATAGATCTTAGTCACTAGAACAACCTACTACCGCTAATAGAGATATTTTTAGGAAGTTCACTGCATGTTGTATGGAATTTAAGGATTAGTAAGCTTCTAATGCAATCTTGACTTATCCATTCTTTGAGAAAAGATTCTAAGGAACGCAATCGGGATTAGAATTTAGTAATTCTGAAAATGATACTCATGAGTAGAGAATTCTTGCAGATAATTAATTATTAGGATGCATAGTTCATAAGACATGTTATTAAAATGGAGTAAACCTGTTTCGTAATTTGTTGTTTTCGTATTATAATCTTACTTCTTGTGTTTTCTTGGTATAATCATAGAACTAATATAGTTTTGTTGTAGAAATTAGTTAAATTACTTTATTAAATCATTCAATCGCTAATTAATAGAAAGAATAGTTAATACTAGTGTTTAAATCTTTTTCCTAGTAGAAACGACCCTATACTTATCTATACTAACAAATGATAGGTATACTTGCCTATTTAACCGAGTAAAGAATAAAAAATAAGAATTTAAATTATAAGACTTAGTAGCTCTATTTTGAGGCGATCAGTCTAAGATCATGGCTATATACTTTGGCCATGATCCCATCGGCCTTAATTTCTTCTCATAAAACACAACCAATATGAAAATCTAAAACCACGAGTTGTCTATAGTCAAAAACTACGATCGTGTTGCCTGACCATGTTCCTTTTATTTGCAAAATCCTTTCTCTTTTCACTCCCTAACTCCATATTTCTAGAACAAAACTCAATTCATATTATCACAAAACCTATTCCTTTGTCCTTTTGTCAATTAGACCCAAATCATACTTGCCTTGAATTTTCTTAAGAGATCTTGTAAGTCCTTGTTTCCTGCAATTTTCATAACCACCAATAATCAATCCTACACAAATAATCTTATTAGATTTCAACAAGAAATGATATTCTCTTGATTATAATGTTCGTTTTACCCTTCAATCTATCTTTCTACAACAAAACCCTTACTCTCTAACTGTAAATCAACATTCACCATAGATTTATAGCCCTAACTATGTTAGCCTTCTGTCAACTTGTTGAAATTTAAGAAAAAAAAAAAGATTTGCATATCTTACCTTAAGGTATAGCATAGGGTTGCTTTGCCATTTATTGAATACTACCTTCTCTTTATTTCTAGTGTAACTATTGGCGACTTTTAAAGCTAAGTTAAGGTATGAAACCCTAACCTTTTGTAATTCCTCTTATACCCTTCACTTAAATTATTAATTTACCTTGCTATCTTATCTTTTATTTAATGAGTTTTCTTTATTTTATTTTATGTTTGACTTAAATTTCTAAGGTGTTACAATTACAAAGGTGTTTAAGCTTAATATCTTGCCATTTTACTAACTAGTGGATTTCAACTTGAAGCAAGCTTAGAAATTGAAGAAGACATCTTCTTCTTCTTCTCCACAACTGGTAGGTAGACCTTGCATAAGGGAGAAGCACCATTTCTAAGGTGAGTAGAGAATTCTTGACTAACTTGGTGAATTTAGAAATTTAGATATAAAGTTCAAGTGAAGTGGTAATTTGAACATGGTTAGATGGGTTTTATCTTGAATAAATGGATTTTGAAATAGAATATAAGTTGGTGCCTCTTATTCTAAAGAAAATTATGTGTTAAATCCTTAATTGAAAGTATATAACATGTTTTCTTGAGGATATAGTAAGGCTTAAAGCATAGAAGCTCATGTTGGACAATTTGATTCTTGAAATCCCCATTTTTCTTACGTGTGAACCATGGCATATTAAATGGGTTAAGAGCTAATATTTGTTATTTGAAAGGGTTAATGAAGTGAATTATGGATTAAACTTGATGATAGATGAGAGGTCGATAGCTTAGAGGTTGGTTTAAGGGTTAACCTTCACTATTTCCCCATTCCCCAGCCATTATTACCCCAATGATTACATGGGTGTGATCACCTATGTTATAAATTCTCATCTTAAAGGAATAATGTGTTAGTGAGAAACCTTCAAGGATTTGGTGGTGTAAATGCTAGTTGATAAGTACATGTTGAGTGGTGTGACTAATCCTATATGCTTAATGAACTATTTTATGGTAGTATATACAATAAGTAAGTTCATTATTGTAGGTACATTGGAACACTTATATGCATGATCTAATGAAATAGAAGTATTTGGTTTCTTTATCCATGTTATTGTCACCAAGTATTATGTAGGAACATGAATACTTCCATTCAATTTCTTAATTGTTAAATGATTTTTGGGCTTAGAAGGATTTCAAATTAGTTTGGGTTTGCATAACTTACTAAAATGAGCCATGTTAATTGCAACTGAAGATGCGAACTTCATATAAAATTGAACTTAACAAGACATAAGGAGATAAATCTTACATGACTTAGAACCTAATAAGATGTAATGATGCAAGCTTTATTAAATTTACACCAAAATGAGTTAACTAATGAGCTTAAAGGTTAAATAGAATAACAAATGCAAACTTTGTGTTATGTGTTTTTCAAACTTATTAAAGCATAGACATGTAAACTTTATCTTAGGTTGGAATAAATCCAAAAGCAAGAGTTGGTTTAGATAACAAAAGGAATCATATAGATCAAATGGTAGATCAAAAGGTGGGTTACATGATAAATGAAATGTTGGATTTTAGCAAACTAATTTAATAACTTAAGTGATCAATTCAAGCTAAACTTATATACACTAAACAAGTAAATAATTGGGAGTAAACCTATAAAATAGTATGTAACAATAGTCTTTTTAATTGGACTAATTAAATTGACTAAATAATATGGGCCTAATCCCATTTAAATGTAACTAAGCTCACCAATGCCCTTTAATGTCCATAACCCGATGAACCTTAGCTAACCTAAAATAAATCAATAGGGACTAAAAAATAAACTATCAAGATGTGACTATGATAAAAATAATAAAATACTAGTGCTCCATAATTGTTTAATCAATTTACAAGCAAGATTACAATATATACCTTTCTTGGTATTCAAGACTTGTTTGGTTTGTAAGTGGTGCCTTAAATACTATTTGTAAGAAAATTAAGACTAATAGACTTGACTACTACATAAGCATGGCCTAATGACTACTAATGCTACTTGTACTTGGTCATTTGATCTAGCTTGATGGTACCCTTAGATTGGGTTATAGCTATAATTGTAATTTTTGGATGATATAATAGATTAGTTGCAAGGAGAAGAATGTAAGACTCTTTGTACAAGTAAGTTCTAGGTTTTGTATGTAGTTTGGAATCACTCCCGCAATCTCTGTTACTGTTGTAATAATGTGAACCACTCTAGTCAAGTTAGTTTAGTAATTTATTTAAGTAGTAAAAATTCCTTTAGATCGTGTCACTAGAAACTGCATTTTAATAAAAAATTTTCTCAATTTATTAACCTTTAAATAATTCTAAATTTACTTTAAAGTGTATCCTTTATAATAGATACTTAATTTAAGGTTCTGATTATATTTTTCTACAACTTTTATTTTACGTATATAGCATAAATATTTTATTAGTATTATACATATATCTTACAATATTTTTATACATAATTTATTTTTCTAAATACTATTTATTCTCATTTTAGCTAATTCTTTATTTTTTTTATCTTAATTATAAACCTACTCTTTATTCTAAAACACTCTAGAACACTGTAAACCTATCCTAAACCCTACCCTTTTTCTTTATTTTATCTCTTCAGCCGCCATCAACTTATTTTTTTCTCTCATCCCCTATTCATTCTGTTACTCGTACCCTTCCTCGTTGTCTTTTACTCTCTCCCTAGCTCTCACTTCTTAGCCTCTCATAAATAGTATCATCCCCTCTCTAACTCTTTCGCTCTCTCTTGTACCTTCATCTTAGCTCTCTATATTATAGAACATTGGCGCCTCATCCTCAACCGCAGTGAGATACTAGGATATCAAAATTCCAACAACTTGTCTTCTTCTTCTTCCTCTTGGGTGAGTATCCTCATGGAATCCTTCTCTTTCACCATACATTATCGAAGATGTCTCTCTAAGCTTTTTGATATAGATTCATATCTTTCCAATGAACTTTACAACCCTTTTCTTCAATGGCGTACTCATAAGCGAAGAAACTTCATCATCGCAACCTTTATCCATGATTCAGAGTTTCTTCATCTTCCAACGAATTGCATAATCGTCTTAGTGAGTGTTATTTTTCAGGTATCTCTTATCCTCAGATCTGGTGAGTTTCGACCACTTCGAATCCCTTTTCTTCATCTTGCATTGGAATTTCTATTGGTTATTCTTAATGGAAGAATGTTGGCTTTACTCTAAAAATAGTATAATACTATGTAATATTATATGAATTGTTCATGATATGTACTCTATGTATTCAATTATTGAATGAATGATATATATATATATATATATATGTTGAATATGGATAGAGATTAAAATGTTCCCTCCCTCAAAATGTATATGCTGAATCATCTATATGTGTCCTTGTAAACTTGTAATAATAATGGTGAATGGATGAGGGAAAACTTTCATTCTGGTAATTATGGATTCGAGATTTACAAATAATAATCCATGCATCATTCAAAAGATTACCCATATTTGTGGTACCATTGTGGGAAGTTGAAGGAGAGAAATTTGACAAAACCTATAAGTATTAACCTTAGCATAGATTACACACAGGCTTCATCATAATTAATCATAAATTGAACATAAGTTACACTATTAATCAGTTTTTTGTCTGGAATCCAGTAGTTACACTCAACATTTAGGTAAATAAAAAAGGAATAATGGTGAACACACTTCCAATATGTGATATTTAATGAAGTATAATGATTTGTAGTATACCGATATATTAATGATATAATGACATCCATTATTATTAAAGTTCATTTAAGGTAAAATAGTTTAAGCTCGAATCTTTTTTTTTTTTTTTGTTGAACCAACTTGATTAATTATTTTATTTGGAACGTTTCATTAATAAAAAATTATTATAGCAACAAGTAGTAAATTACTAAAAGATTCATGCATAATTGTTAGATAGGGACTTATTTAATAATTACCTAAAGGTTAATATATACACTTGTTCTCAACTTCAAATATATTCGTGCTAGTTATCGGGTTCCTTCCTTATTGAGGATTGAGTTGTTGATTTGGGATTTGTGCATTGGAGTTCTTTTAGCTATCGTGAAGTGATTCCAAGTATATGGTACTTATTTGTATAGTTATGCGTATTAGGACCTAGAATGTAACTAGACTAATATATATACGACCTAAATGACCTTAACTGTTTGTTGTGCTTAACTCACTCACTTTAGGGGCCTACAGCAGTAGATCTCTAGAGGAGCAACTGCTGATCATATGTAGGAATTTCCTAGTAGACTTTCATATGGGACGACGTAACTATAATTTTACGTTTCTAGTCTCTAAACTCTGAACTTTAGATATAAAGAACTTAAAGGAAAACTTATATTATATCCACTTATATATGTGGACAAAGATCAAGGTGTAGCGAGGTCATGAGAATCCATATGCTGTATGTTAGCCTAAATAGAAGATAATCAAACTATTGTTTGCTCATATTTAGTTATGATTGCATTATATGCATGTGTATGATCTGAGCTTAGCATCCATGTGTGTTTATGCATCCGTACTAGGCTTCGGCTCACTCTTCTATTTTTACAACTATAGGTTGACTTAATAAGTTGCAATAAGCATAGAAATTACATTCATCGGATTAAGAAAGAGAGGCGGTTAGCTTAGTATGTTGTAGAAGATCAAGATTGGTTATTTAGTATGTTTGGGACTAAAGTAACTTACCTGTGAGTCACTAAATTATTGTATTTGGAGGATTATTGTTTTGTTCTTGATAAACGGTTGCTACCAGTGATTATAGAGATTATAGTTAGTTTTAGAGCCTTAACGTGTTCCTGAATGGCAATGATACGTGGTAAGTTGTAGCGCTCTTTGTTTCCAGGGTATTACATAATGAATCTTAACACCTGCAACTATATAGAACCCATCCTCTAGTTTGTTTAGAGTCATGAGTACTCTTATGCTACATGCTTCACTTAGATAAACTAATTTCACTTAGATAACCTTGAATACTTCACATCTATATGCTAATTAAATTGATGTATTGGGTTTGATAGGGTTCACTTTCTTACTTCTTTTCAGGTGAATAAAATTTTATTTCTGAGTTTCTATGTGACCCTAATTGTGACACTTGTTACAACTTGTTAGAGGGATATGAGATGCAAGGATACTTTGGTAAGTGAAGCGTTTAGACTCCATCCAAACTTACTACTTTAACTGATTTTATGACTTAGTATTTTATTATGACTAGATGACTATATTAGACCTATTAACCATCTTATTTACTTTTCTATGTTTGGAAACCTCATTTGAGTGGCCATGTTACTAGCCAACCTACAGGCCTAATGTGTTGGAGAGCCTATGGCTTACAACATATGTGTGCATGTGTTATATATGTGTAGTGTGTGTGCACAACGTGTGCATACCTACGTCTGTACATATATATTAGATGTCTTTTTAAATAGGTTTCTCCCTTATAATTTTTTTCCTTAACCAAATTATAGATGGTACTTTGTTGAATTTTATAAAATGTTTTACACTTAACCAAATTTTTCAAAACCTAAACAAACAATTTCAATTATCTAAAAATGGATATAAACCTACTTGAATTAGGATGTCTTAATGTGTAGCGCTTAATTCTTACACATGGCAAACTATCGTGCAACTGATGGATTCGAAACATGACCATATTTTTACGATTAATGTCATCTTAAGAATTTTGAGTGCTTTCAAATTACGTAGAAGAAAATCAGAACTACTAAATTGAATTTACTAACTCATCAACAATTATGATGTGGAGAAATTTTACAAGAAAATGATCGTCTTATGAATTGCAGTGAATGTACGAATTTGATATATATTATGAAATTAGATTGCTGTTGCAAACTAATTGGCATTTATGTTAGGAAGGGTTATGGAATTTTACAAACAATTGAGGAATCTGAAACACTAAGTTGTTTTATGGAAAAGTAAATGGAGAAATTGTAAGTTAAAATACAAACATTTGAGTAATATCCCAAATTTTTTATCGCACTTTGCACATCTAGGAACTTTTTAACAAGCGATTATGGGTATAATGTACTTTTACGAATTTTTTTGTGAAATCATAAATTTATAGCAAAATTATGAAATTTTGCATAGTTGCTGCTGTCCAGGATGATTACAATCTCCAAGGATATTTTTTCGTTTTTTTTCTTTTTTAATCAACTGTTACACAACAACTTTGAGGGAAGAGGAATTAAATTTGATCAATCCCATTTGAAAAATCAGTATGTTCGTACAGCAAGACAATAACAGTTTCACAACCAAGAATAGTTAACATTTGCTTTTCATACAATTTTGGGAAAAGAGTGAATGAAATTATGAATTTAAAGTGATTACACAAACATTATAAAGTAAAGTTACCATTTTCTTTAATATTATTTACGCATTTTTGCATAATGACACAAAACGTCAAGCAAATGACACATATTCATGCTCACATCAATACTTTACCAACATTAGAAACACCAGGGAAAAGGGAAAAAATTTACTTCCATTTTTTTGGAAAAAAAAATTTAAATACCGTTTTTTTCTTAAAATACGATCGTTGAAGAAATAATATAAAAAATACGGCACTAAAATCGTGTTTTGAATACACTATTTTAGATAACCCAAAAATCAGGACTTGAAAACACGATTTTAGAGGAAAACCTCGTATTATTAAAGATTTGTTTAGATTCATTATATCAAATTACCAACATTGCATGAATCATAGGATAGCATAACGGTGAATAGGGCTGCATAAAAAAATTGTGAACATTAAGCCAAATCACAGACTGAATCGAAAAAATAGCTCTTTTACAATCGGTTCAGTACGCGATTTGACTCAATGTAATGCAACCGTCTCATGGTCGACTTGAGGAACCGGACCAAGTAAGTCCATTTGAACCGACCCGTTCCATTAACCAAAAAATAAAAAAATAATAAAAAAAAAATTGAAAGATGGCCTTATTGAGGAAGATGGCCTGTTTGTGGCAGAGCTTTAGTTCTCCAGTCGAGGTGAGTTTTTCCGTCCCTCGCGTCTCTAGGTTAGTCCTGACCAAGGTAGTCCGAGTTGTAATGGGTGATTTGTGGAAGACATCCTGTTATATTGCCCTTTCTATCTCAATCTCTTAGTGGATCGTTAAAATATATTAATAATGCGTATCAAAGTTAGTGAAGAGTGGGTTACATTAATAGATTATTTCAATTTTCACAATTTCACTAATATAAATTTACTGAACTTGATGTGGTATTATTAAACTATACTAATTAGAACTTATCAATATAATAGCCATAAAGGTTTAAGTTCTGTTTAGAGTCTATTAAGGTCGATTTGCAATATATTTTCCATCGAAGATGAACCACTTTTGTTAATGCTTCTCCGATATTAGAAGATGGAAGTCCTTTTTGTTTCACTTATTCCTGTCACTAGATATTCCACACCGTTTACGATTAATGAAGAGCTAATTACGTTGACGAGTTAGTTTAAGAACTGAATTTAAAGGATGAACGGAGCTACATTTTCCAATTGAATAAGGAAGAAGATTATCTATTTTCCTAGCTACCAACTTTCAATATCAATATAATAATTCTTTTTACTAAGAATTTTTTTAAGGTAACGCTGGCAATCCAATGTTAGATAATCTACTGTAGAAAGTTACCAGGTTATCTCCTCCTCCCTTTCTTCTATTTATTTACATTTTCCATTTCATTATAATCCTATTCCTATTTATGTTTTCACATTTTCTTGCGTTATTTAATATTCTTGTTACAAATATAGAAGTATAACTTATTTAGTTTGTTAGCTAGTTTGTTAGCAGCACTAGTATAGAAGTTAGTTTTCTGTTTTCTATTAGTTTATTATTCTTTTTCTGTTTTAGTTAGCTTTTTTTGTTTACCTTGTTGTATACAAAAAGATTGTACTGTAAGCTGTCAATTTAGTAACGGAATTTCATTTTCTACATAAACTTTCATTTGCAACTTCTTATTTCTTATCCGAAACCTTTCCTCATTTCTCCCCTTGTTCAACTTACACTCACAACATTACACAAACAAAGCTTTATCATGATATAAGAGCTCTATAATCGATGTCAATATAAGCAATTCACCTCTTGAAGATGTTAATTCTCTGTATTAGATTCACCATTTGAATTCTCAAAGCTCAGTATCCATTACTCTAATGTTATCCAATCTTAACTATAATATGTGGAGTCAGTCATTCTTGTTGGCTCCTTCCATTTGCAACAAGGTTAGATTTGAGGATGGCTCAGTATCTGAACCACCAAAAACAGACAAGTAGTATTCGTTTTAGAGCAAATGCAACAATTTAATTATTGCTTGGATTTTACAGTCTATTTCGTTACCGATTGCATCAACTGTGATTTACATACATTCAACTAAACAAATATGGGATAAATTGAAGGTATGTTTTCCTCAACTTGATGATTTAAGAAATTGCCAAATGTATCACATGCTTAATACTATTGTTCATGGATCGAGAAGTGATGATGAATATTTTAATGAATTGAGCATAATTTGGGAAGAGCTTAGAAATTTTCGACCACTGCCACATTATTGAAGTAGATCTTGTAATAATAAATGCTTTGATAGATTTGTCGATATGACTTAAAAGGATCATGTGTTTAAACTCTTAAATGGATTGAATGAGAGCTTTTAGCACTTCGATATCATATTCTTGTGCTTAAGCCTTTTCCTTCCTTAGATGAGGCCTATAACTTAGTTGTTCGAGATAATTTTAGAAAGCTAATAAGCTTAAGGATTTGGTTTTGTTAAAGGCTTTTACTATGGTTAGTGAGAATGGAGGCAAACAACGGAATAGAGGAGATGTTGTTTGTAGTTACTGTCATAAGAAAGGGCATTTAAAGGAGAAGTGTTATAAACTGATTGGTTTTCCTCTGCATTTTAAGTGAAATAATAATGTTGGGTCAATAATTCTAGTGTTAATCATTTGTTCACTAGG
This sequence comes from Lumnitzera racemosa, assembly GCA_024138005.1. NCBI lineage: Eukaryota > Viridiplantae > Streptophyta > Magnoliopsida > Myrtales > Combretaceae > Lumnitzera > Lumnitzera racemosa. The sequence continues at coordinate 36,679,642 of JAMXBC010000005.1, forward strand.
CATAATTTTATTAAGCTAGTACATACTAATGCTGGTTCTTGTTCTTCTATGAGTGGTTCGGTTATTGGTAATGTTTCTTCTTCTAATGAAAATCTCTCAAGCCTCAATTTTTTGAAGGATCAATTACTCAATCTGTTGAGTATGTTACATGTTTCTAATTTTAGTCCTTCTATTGCTGCTTTGTTAACAACAGTTTCTAGTCTAGATTGTTTTGCAGGAAAAACTTCCACACAAGGCTTCTATGAGTCACATGACAGGTACATATAATTCTTCTTTCAATCTGAAACTTAGTAATTCTTTTGTGAAAGTTAACTAAATACTTGATTCAAGTGCTACTGACCATATGGCTAGCTCCATTTCGTTATTTCAGTCTTATAAGGCTACAAAGAATAGACAAATTTTCTTGCCTAATGGTCAATAGCTTGTTACTACTCATTTTGGGATAGTGGCATTTTCATCAATAATAGTCTTACACAATGTGTTATTCATTCCTCTATTCAAATATAATCTAATCTATATCACTAAGTTGTTGTCAGACTGTAATTGTATTGTTCTCTTTATAAGGAATTTTGCTTTTATTTAAGATTCTTACAATCAGAAAGTGATTGGATGAGCTGAAGCAAAGGGTGCTTTGAACTTGTAGGAGCAGCAGCCTACTTCTATGGATCCTTCTTATGATACTGATGCTTTTCCTGCTAAATGGTATGTAAACAATACTTTTATTTCAACAGTCTTGTCAAGATTGCCTAAGAGCTTTGATGTTTGGCACTATCATTTTGGTCACCAGTTTTTTGGATGCATGAAACAAATAAGTCAAGTTGACAAGGATGTTAAGTGTGTTCCATTTCAATGTGTAGTTTGTCCTCTGGCCAAACAAAAGCATAGTTCTTTTCCTTTGCATAATAGGAATACAAATGCTTCTTACGAGTTAGTTCATATGGACATTTGGGGACCTTATGTTGTAGTTACTCTTCAGGGATATCAATATTTTCTTACAATAGTTGATGATTACACACAAGTCACATGGGTTTATCTCATGCATTCTAAACATCAAACTTCTATGGTTGTTTAGTCTTTTTGTACTATAGTTTCTATTCAATTTGATTCATGTGTTAAGATAATTAGAAGTGACAATCGTCCAAAGTTTATGTTAGCTAAATTTTATGCATCTAAAGGAATTGTGCATCATACATCTTGTGTTGAAATACAAGAACAGAATGGTATGGTAGAGTAAAAGCATCAACATTTGTCATCTACTACTCATGCTTTACTCTTACAAGCTTCTCCTCCATTGTGTTTATGGGGAGATGCCATTATTATAACTACTCACATCATCAATCGATTGCCAATAGATGTGTTAAATAGTTTATTGCCTTATCAGATGTTATATGACAGATCTCCATCCTACTCTCATCTTCTTGTGTTTGGTTCACTATGTTTTGCATCTACTCTTACAAGGAATAGAACAAAGTTTGATCTACGTACATAGCCTTGTGTGTTTGTTAGATATCCAAAACTATTAAAGGATATTGTCTATATAGTTTAGTTCAAGTATCTCATTTCTCGGGATGTTCATTTTATTGAGAATATTTTTCCTTTTCACTTACATTCTTTTTTTACTAAGTCATCTCATGGGTCTACTTCTCTTCCTTCATTTGAATCATCTTATATGGATCATCTGTTCTCTCTATTCCCTCATGATACAGTTACAACATAGTTTTGCTTATGAAACTGTAGCCCCTTCAAGAGAAAGTAATACTTTTGTTGATTATCCAAGGCATAGTATGTGTGAGAGAAAGCTTCCTTCGTATCTTATAGATTATCATCATAATCTTGCCCCTCAAAGCTCTCAAAATGCTGCTTTATGTTCCTCTATTGCACATCCACTTAGTTCAATCTTGAGCTATGATTCTTTGTCACCTACTTATTATGCTTTCACAGTTTAGTTGACTCAACATAGTGAACCTGCTACTTACACTCTGCTAAGTCTCTTGCTCCTTGGTGTAAAGTTGTGGCTTAAGAGTTAGAAGCACTGAAAAACAATAATACTTGGAGAACTGTTCCTTTTCCTGTTAGCAAACATCCTATAGGGTGCAAATGGGTATATAAACTTAAGACTAATGCTAATGGTTCTATTGACCATTATAATGATCGACTTGTGGCTAAAGGGTATAGTTAAAAGGAAGGCTTTGACCATACAGAAACTTTTAGCCCAGTCATTAAACATACTACTATTCAACTTTTCTTTTGTTTAGCTACAATTTTTAATTGGCATGTGCATCAAATGGATGTTCACAATGCCTTATTGAATGGTGATTTACATGAGGAAGTGTTCATGGAGCTTCCCCCAGGTTTATGTGTTTCTACTAAATTTTCATCTGGTTCCAATCTTATTTGTCAACTTCATAAGTCCCTTTATGGTCTCAAGCAAGTTTCACAGCATGGAATGCAAAGCTTACTCAATCACTTTTAGCTTATGGCTTCAATCAGTTATGTTGTGACTATTCTTTATTTGTTAAAGGTTCTACTGATGACATGCTGATTGTTCTAGTTTATATTGATGACATTGCTATTGTAAGTAAGAAACTTGAGCTTATTGTTTAGTTTGAGGCCTTCATGCATACTAAGTTCAAGATTAAGGATTTAGGGCCTCTTAAATACTTTATTGGTCTTAAGCTTGCACGATCCTCAAAAGAGTTGGCTTTATCTCAACGTAAGCTTCCTCTTTATTTACTTACTGAGACTGGCTTCCATGGGTCTAAATTAGCAACTACTCCCATTGTTCCTAATCATAAGCTTTCTAAAGATGACAAACTTCTTTATCTTTGTATTACTTGTAAGCCCTGTAATCTAGTGTTTGGTGTTCGAACCATAAAATTTAAGGTAATCAAGCAAATTGTCCGATTAAGCCCAAATGTTACGATAAAGTTAGGAATATTAATAAAAGTAATCCCGTAGGTTTGGATTTAGGAAAATAAATAACAAAATAATTAATTGTTATAATATTGAATTATATGTAAATTTCTTATTATTTATCAGAAGCGCATAAAATAAGTTCTGATAATTAACAAATCGATAAAGACAAATCATATGCATACTAAAAAATTATAAAATAACTTAAATAATATTTAAAAATATTTATTTATACCATATATGTATTTATATGAAAGTTAAAATTCGCGAAATTACTTAAAATACTTGAAATATATTAAAATAATACTAAATAATTAAAGAGAAATCATAAATAATTTTAAAAAAATATGAAAAATGAAGATAATTCCAAAAATGAGGTGTAGTAAGTTGGAATCGAATAATAAAAAGTAAAGCAATAAAATTAAGCTAAATAGAAAGTAATAAAGTAAGAGATAAGGGACACTTGGAAAGGAAAATTAGGAAGAAAAATCCCAAACTTAACTATAAATTCAGAAAACTACTTCCAAAACCCCATTTTGTTAGTTTAGAATTAGAAAAAAAAATTAGGGAGAGGTAAGAAGAGAGGAAAAACCAATTTTAGTAAAATTAGACAAAATAATATAAATTTAGGGCTTATAAAGGGAACCTACATCCAACGACCACCTAGAGAGGAATGGCTACAACCAACAAGTAGTATACCCTACGTCTAAAGTTGTAGACAATGGTGGAGCCACCACTGGTGGCTGAAAGCTTGTCGATTGACGAGTTCTGATTTCTCTTTTAAATTTGTTTAATTTATTAAAAATATCAAATATGCATGGAAAATTATGGAATTTGGTTTCCCTTGGTATTTTTTCATGTCAAAGCAAAATATGAAACCAATTTTTTAAAATTAGAAGTGTTTATATATGTTCCTTAAGAACAGGCATTATTCCAACGAATTTTGTATGAATTTTCAAAAATAGTACACAATATTATTTTATGCTAATTTTTGGTGAACATATTTTTTATATGATATATTTAATTTATATAAAATAATTTTTGATAGAATATGCATTTAGTATTTATTAAAATTATTTTATTGAATCTACCATGTTTTTCACATGAAAGAAACAATAGGTTTTTAATTAAATTTCTTAATGAATCTAATTTGTAATGACTTCTAAAGCTTATTTATGATTTTAGAAATATTCGTTTTGAATCTTATAATTTTATTTGGTCATTTATCTAATTTAAGCTAATTTTTAGTAAGATTGAACCTAAAATCGATATACCAAAGAATAATATATATATATATATATATATATCTTAGTACTTCTCATGATCATAATATAACAACCATAATTTATTGATTATAATATATTTTCCATAGCTTTATTGGAGTTTGAGGCATTAGTTGTATGTATTATGCATAATATATACTAAATATGTAGGTAAATGATATATTTTAAGTTAATTTTGTAATTTAGGATTAAGTAGATATAATTTATAATTTAAGATTTGATTAGACATTTGATATGTTATTGTAAGATGAAGGATAATACATATAGTGTTAGAAGTGTTAAATAGGTGATTTAGGGGTGAATTATGTAATAATACATAATATATAAATATAAGACATTAATGAGTAGAAAATACACTACCAAAAGTGATAATATTATAATAATATTACTATAAAATAAATCTGATATTAAATATAATTTTATATAATTATATGAAAAATGTAAATTTTTCTCACATTAAAAGTAAATTCAATAGTTAAATGAGGATTAAGGTATACCTTACAGACTAGGATACTAACTATAGACCAAATACGATATTTAGGATACCCGATTATAATATGAATAGTTTCATATTATGGTTTGGAACAATTTTTTAGAATTCTTGTACAACCCATAATTAGAAACTAACTTAAAACCTAATTTAGAAACCGATACCAAAATTAAATTAGAACCCAGCCTAAATTAAGAATAATTGTAAGAGAATTAAAAACCTGAATAATTAAGTAGACTAAAAACCTAAAATAAAGATAACGATAAGTGTTATAGGATAAAACCAATCTCTGGCAGTTATGTGAAAATTGAAACAACGTTTGTATTACAGGGATTATCGGTGATAGCCTGTGCAAGTCGTACCTTGAGTGAGCAAGCGAAGAGTCTAGGTATGTTGGGATTAATATGTTACTGTATTTTAAAGTACTAATTTGTAGTACTCGAAGCCTTGAAATTGTACTTAATTGTATTTGTTAAATAGTTAACTGTGTACATATACTTGTTTCTAAGTTGATGATGTGATTCTAGTTTATCGCTCTAACTTATATTTATGTGATTTGTTGAAATGATTGAATACCTTTAATCAGATTTAACTAAATATATGACTTGTAATTCTAAATTAGAAATGCATAGCAACCCATTAGGGAAAACATAGGATTCTTTAGCTAAATACCGACCCCTTCAAAAGGAATAATGTTGGATAGCATAATTGGTCCCTTCTTTATCCGTAGTTGAACTAAGGGACAGGTGAAGAGGTCTCAGTAAGAATGAAATCAATGGTTTGAAGATAGTTGTAAGAGAAGCAGTATCTCTATTGTACAAGCTTGGGTTTAGTTGTGAGCTGTTGTATTAAACAAAAACTCCTCAACCTAGACTAAAGTGGGTACAATTTCTCTAATCTTACAACGGGTCAAACAACGTCGTGCGATAGCATTTGCTTGAACATGCATTTCATATAATTAATTTGGTTGATAACCTTGTTTATGCTTATTTTATAATTTTAAGTCTTTATCCCAACTTATTGAGCCGTTGGTTGCTCACATCCCTATAGACATTATTGTAGGTGCTAGCTAAGAAGTAACCTATATTTACCTTGAAGGTAGCAATTGCTGAATCTTAGGGAGTAAGGAAATATATCTAAAGAACAGTTATGTTTTTAAGGTCTTAGCTCTTATTTTAGAATCGTCCATTTTTAAATAATGTATTATTTAGGAAATATAGTATGATGAAACTCAACAAACATGATTTATAATATTTGAATCCTAGTATATACATATATTTCCGTACTTTCTTAAGTAAAGAATTTATTTAATTTATGAATTGTTTACTTCAAAGTAGATTAACCGTGAACGCCTTATATAAATCAAGTCTAAGATAGCGGTGGTATGGTTAGCTTTTATCTTACAGTGGTTTACACGACGAAACTGTTACGACTCTACCACTTTTGCACATGACATTACTCGACTAGATTTAGCTTATGCAGTACATGTCCTCAATCAATTCATGGATTCACCACAACAAGTTCATCAGCATGCTTATTATCGTGTACTATGATACATTAAAGGAATAGTGGGATAGGGTATTTTCTTTTCCAAGAATTCTAATTTGGTTGTTCAGGTATTTTGTGATAGTGATTAGAGGGACTATCCTGACTCTCGACGTTTTTCCATAGGCTTTTATGTTTTCCTTAGGGGTTCTCTCACCAATTGGAAGTCTAGGAAGGAAACAACTGTTGTACCAACTCTGTTGAATCAAAGTATCAAACTCTTGCTACAATTGCTTATGAAGTGCTTTAGTTAATTACTTTGTTAAAAGAATTTTCTCTTACTTGTCCTCTATTAATGCAACTCTTTTGTGACAATCGGTCTACTATACATATCACTAAAGACCCAATCTTTCATGAATAGACTCAACGTCTTGAGATGGACTTACATTTTGTAAGAGACAAAGTGGTTGAAGGTGTCAAGTTGCCTATCTATGTTTCCTTTAGCAATCAACTTGCTGATATTTTCATTAAGGGTTTAGTAGTAGATCACTTTACTTCTCTCCTAGTCAAGATGGGAGTAATTAACATTTACTCTCCATCTTTAGGGGGGTGTTACAAATATAGAAGTATAACTTTTTTAGTTTATTAGCTAGTTTATTAGCAGCAGTAGTATAGAAGTTAGTTTTCTGTTTTCTATTAGTTTGCTATTCTTTTTCTATTTTAGTTAGCTTTTTCTATCTACCTTGCTATATATAAAAAGGTTGTACTATAGGCTGTCAATTTAGTAATGGGATTTCGTTTTCTACACATATACAACTTATTTCTTATCTAAAACCTTTCTTCATTTCTCCCCCTGTTCAACTTACATAAACAGTACACAAAACAAAGCTTTATCAATTTCTTTTTATATTTTATTCTTTTTCCCATTTATTTAACATTCCTTACAATTAAATATAAATATTTCTATGGTTACAATACCTCTCTTCATTTTTATAATTAAATATTAATACATCTATTTTTACAATATATCTCCTCTTCTTTTACACTTATGTATTGTTTTTTTTTTACCTCTCAATATTCAAAATATTTTCCCATTGCCTAATTCTTGTTCATTTTGTAGTAAAATAGTGTTTACATAGTTTTTCTTCATCTATCATTTACATTATTATTATGAAATTCATATAAAGTATAAGTAATTGAAGGTTTTATATGTTTTATATAAGAAAAGGATAATTTGTTGTGATTTTCACTATTTCATTTATTAATTTTATAATTATTATAATTTAGTAAAACTATACACAATTCATATAATTCAATAAATTTCAAGTACAGCACATATGGATGAAACCCGGTATATACCATTGTTCATGTATAATATTATGATTAATGAAAAATATTAAATCCATATATAATTTATATAATTCAGTAAATTGAACATGAAAATCACAAGAATGCTACCCATGTATATAATTATCTATAAACTATATTATATATTTTTTTTCTTTCATAAAATTAAAGTCATCATTTATTGAAAATTAGAAGATACACACCACATAGTTTGGATATAATTATCATGCATATATATAATTCATATAGTGGTAATCCATACATATTATTGTCGATATAAAATATTATGTTTATTATTACCTATATATATTATGTATAAAATATTAATGTTTATAAAGTATATGTTTATAATTCATATATAAGCAAAGCACATAATACACGTATAGTTCGTATATATCATTATTAGTACACCATACTATATTATATGCCATTACACTAGGATGACATATGAGTGCTTTATAAATAATGTTAGTATAGTTTACGTAACATCATGTTTGAAAATTGTGTGCTATATTATTGCTATCCATATGTAGTGTTAAAATTTTATATGATGCATGCTTAAATTTTATAATGACAAATATATTGAAATAAAATAAGATAAAACAAATAATTTTTTAGTAAAATTGTTGAAATTATATTGTTACTGTCGATAGCTTAAGTTACCATCAACAATAGAGAACCTACCATGGTCATTCATCTTTTACTACGATGGAGTTAAGTTGTATCGAATTAGAGTGCACTCCTGTCATCAGTGGAATATTACCATCGACAATTTAGTTTACTATTAGCCATAGAAATACTATCATGTTCAATTATTGTTTTACTGTAAAGGGGTAAGTATTTACTAGAATGGAGAGCATCACTATCAATGATATCTTTTACTGTCGACAACCTTTTGCATGGGCTCATTTGCATGGCACGTTATTGTTGACAAAATAGTGCAACATTCAATAGTTTTTCAAAAATTAGAATGTTCCACATTCTCGATATTTTTACAATAAAGTCCACTATCTTAGTACTAAACACGTAATTCTCCATATTAAAACCCTAAGTGTACCTTAAATGCCTAGAAAGAACAACAATAACAACTTTTGCAATCACAATATGGATTCTAGTAGACATGTCTTCGATTTAGGTTGTATTAATGAAGATGGATACAATGTTCATGACCATGATACCGAAACCGATGCGGCATATAATGAATTGGGTGATATTCTAGACTCTAGTAATGGAGGAAGCGATGATTCTTCTCAACACAACAATGTGATTACCATTGATGACTTGTCATCCTATATAAGTTTGCATTTGATTAAACTTCTAGTTAATAGAAAGTTCATATCTTTTTCAAAAGTTGGTGATTTCTATACTAAGTATGTTGTTATAAATGGGTTTAGTATTCGTTTGCGTGATTCTAAAAAGAATGAGTAGAAGCAGTTGAGATTATGTTTATGGTTATGCCATAGTAAGGGCTATAGGGGTCAACAACATCTTGGTAGGAATGACCGAGTTAGAAAGGAAAGCACTTTGACTAGAATTGATTGTAAAGCTATATTTAAAATAAAATTCATTGAGGAGGGTGGACTTTGGGAGGTTGTAGCTGTAAATACTAAACAAAATTACGAACTTATGCTACCATCATAAAATTGTTTCTTAAATTCTAACAAGTCTATGTTGGATGCTAATCAAGTTCAAATGAGAAACATGTTAAATTCTACTATCTGGTCGTAGGATATAATGGAATATCTAGTTCATCAAGCAAGTAGATACAGGAAAGATGGATTTATGAGGAATGACTTATACAACTATATCGATAAGTAGAAGTAGGTAGATATGTTTGATGGTAATGTTGAGGTAACCCTAGCATTCCTAGCAAGCTAAAAGGAAGTTGATCCCAGGTTATTTTATGAGTATACTATGAGTGAAGAAGGAGAACATAGTTAGATGTTCTAGTTATATTCGACATGTTAGCTTAACTATGCTTGTTTCAAAGATTTCATCGCTTTTGATTCCACATATCGATCAAATAAGTATCTAATGTCATTAGTAATATTGGTCGGTGTTAACCATCACTATCAGACTTACATCTTCAATAGTTATACTGTTAGATGATGAGACAGAAGAGGCATATAGCTAGTTGCTTAATGTGTTTATGTATGTAATGAAAGGTAAAAGGCCTATGTCTATTATCATAGATGGGGATAAGGTAATGCAAGTAACCATTACTTCTATTTGTCCTCAAGCATACCACTTCATTCATTCTTGGCACCTTAAGAGGAATGCAATGTCTCATGTTCATAGGAATGGGTTCATACAAGATTTCAAGAGATGTATGTTCGATATAAAATATGTTGATGAATTTGAAGTAGCTATGGAAGATATCCTAAAAAGGCATGAACTCAAAGGAACTGAATGGGTTGAGGACCTGTACCAGAAGTGGTTCTCTTTCATACACACATATTTGAAGGGACATTTTTAAGCTTTTATGTAGGGTACATAGAGATATGGGGGGATTCACTCATTTATAAAGAGAAATTGTTCTGTTTCTCAAAGGTATTGAATGTACCAAGTAGTTCAACACTTCTAAAGGGTGTTATCTAATTTGAGACATGGAGAACTAAAGGATGACTATGAAAGCACACACATAAAACCGGTTTTTCACACTATGCTCAAGAGTTTGGAAAACCATGCAGCTTCTATATATATGACGGCATCCTTTGAAAGAGCGAGGATAGAGATTAAGCATGAAGCCTTATAGATTCCGTAGCTTCATGATAATAGTTAACCTAGGGTAACCATTCACACTCTATGCTATTATGATCACCCCTCCAGAATCATAACGTCGATGTTAAAAAATTTAGACCAATTTATTAACTACAAATGTTAATACTACAAGACTATTGGATTTCCTTATAGCCATGCATTTCATGTGGCTAAATTAGAGTTTCTAAATAATATCACTTAGAATCTCATATCACCGAGGTGGGTTAAGTTGGCAAAAGACCATTTATGGTGGTGTTGGGGCCGTGTAAGGTGCTAAAGATGCAACCATGATGAAACAAGTCCAATATGGTACACTATTAGCTACTAGTCGAGCTATCTGTCATCTAAGGTCTAAATCAAAGATAGCCTTTTCCAAAGTTATGAATGAAATTTCATGCTGGACTCATGAGATGCAAGAAGCTTTGGATAATGTAAATGCCATCCCAATACTTGATGGTGCAATAGGTGGTAAGACTCTTTCACCTTATGCCGTATTATGTGTTTTTTTTTTTTTTTTTTTTTTTGCTATATGCTAATTCCACTATGTTGTACATGTAGGATTAAGTATCCAAAATTCATTCGAGCTAAAGGTTGTCCTTATTAACAATTAACGTGTTCGAGAAAATAGGTTTGATGTGGCTTGTGCAAGCAAGAGGGACATAAATCGTGTACGTTGGCCAAGGAATACTAAGAATGTTGGTTAAAACAATAGTAGATGTGTATAACTAGTAGTAAATTTGGATAGTCCATCTGAAGAAAACATTGTAGCATGCTCTACATGATGTGCATCAATCCGGGAGAACCAGCTATCATCAGTTTATGGCGAAAACACAAACAATGTTAATCATTACGATAATGGCATGTCTTTAACTTTGATTTAGTTTTGGAGTATTACAAATGTATTTAAAAGGCTATTTCGAGCAAATGTAGTCAAATTTTGCTATAGAAAGAATCATTCTTACAGTGGATATACATTTGAAGTTCCCTTACAGCCTACTCTAACTTTTGAATATCATTGTTCTATTACATCATATGCTATAACCATGATCATGTTAACTTAAGAATGTTTAAATGGGGAAGTGTTCTATTGAAATAAACTATCAACAATCTCCAACTGCAATCATACTATTAACAATCTCTAAGGTTCTATCGATAGTGAAAAACATATACTATAATGGTCCTCATTTTTACTAAACAAACAACTGTTGATGTTGTGCCTTTTTTCTATCAATATTCTCCAAGTCTCAAAAATCATTAAATTGCCTGAATTGTTGATAGAAATAACCGATTGTTGATGGTCTCTAACTTTCGAAAATAATTAAATTGCCTGAATTCTCGATAGAAATAACCAACCATCAACTGTCGCCAACTGTAAAAAATAATTAAATTACCTGAACTTTCGACAAAAATAAGTGACTATCGATAATCTCCAAATCTCGAAAATAAATTAAATTGCATGTCCTATCAATAGAAATAGGTGACTATCGATAGATAGCATTAGATGCTGCAATGCACATTTCTTAATTTAAAAGAAAGAGTTTTACCATATTAGAGTATAATTTTGCTAGTATGGAAAGTGTCCTATCGACAGTCATACTCTTATTGTTGATAGATGTTGAATTTACTATCTTTTATGTTGTTTTACTGCAAAAGATCTTGTATAACCGTGATAGAGTATTATTTTACCTTTATGGAGCATGGATTGTCAATAGACATACTGTTATTGTCAACAGTTGCATCGACAGGTTGCAAAAAAACCCTTGAAAGCCCTAAGGATATAAACTGAAAGCTAGAATAAACCCTATAACTAACATACAATCGACAACATCCAAATTCAAAATGTACCCAATGCCCTAAACAAAACCCAACTTCATTAATCTACTTTAGGAATCACATCACCAATAGCTCCTCACACAACTAACAAGAAGAATAAGCATGTGAGGGATGTTGGATCAACGTCAGATCAACAACCCAGTGAGGTCTACATTATAGATTTCCCCTCGAGGCACACGAGCTAAGGTATAAAGAATATTTTGTTAATTGTAGTATAAATTATGGTCGTAAGTTCAAACTAAGTTTTGTAAGAGACATTTGTTTAGAGTTCTATAGAAGTTTAGAAGTTAATGGTATCATTTGTATGCTTAAGATTATGGATCAATTTGTGTATCCACGTTTAGTTCAAATTTTTATTCAAACATGATGTCATGTGATGTAATGAAGGTGTTATAGGACCCTAACATTGTAGCTATTGAATTCTGAACATTTGTGAATGGAATTACTATTACATTGACTCTAGTATGTTTTCAAATGTTTTGTGAGTTAAGTGTAGAGGTTCAAAAATGCCTTACAAACAATGTTAGGATGGCAGTGGTATTTGTAAAATGTTATATGGTGACTTAAATGGATTGAACAATAACAACTGGTAAAGAGTTATGTAGACTATGGGGACAAAGTGTATGAGTACCTCCCATAGGTTTTTTTTTTTTTTTTATCTCATGATATCATACCAAGTGAATAGTCATTCTAGGGATCATAACAATCTGTACATAGAGGATTTGTGGCTAGAAGGAGAAATCCAAAGTAGTCGAAAGGTTGATTTACATTACTAGACGATTTACACAATGAAGAAGGCCTTGTCAAATAAGAGAGCAACATTGCCTTAGGTAAGATTAATTTCATATTTTTTTGAAAAAGAAAAACTTGTAAATGAAAGTAAGGCCATTAATGAAAGAAAATCAAGAGTTGATTAACTGGTTAACTCTTATGAAGTCAAGCTACCAAGAAGATCGGGACAAAAGATGGATTTCCAACCATCAACCCATGGACAATGAAGAACCTTTAGATAATGAAGATGAAGAGAGTGAGCATGCAACTCCATTAGAGGAACAAGTAGATAACCTGAGTTGGAAAGTCGACAATCGTAAGACATCTGTTAGAGGCATCTAAGTAGAAGTTCACCAAGTTAGGGGAATACAAGATTTAGGGTTCATTGGCTCATATAAATAGTTTAACCTCGCTTAGTTACCACAACTATCATCATCTAATCCACTAGCTCAAGAAGATGATTAGGAGTGATCATAGATGTATATGAAGGTATAATCTTCAATATTAACAATTGTAAATTGATTGATGTAATATTGTTGGACTTACATTGGTTTTTTTCATTTTGTAAGGTTACGTATTATTTATGGAAGGACTGAATTGAGCAAGAGGATTATTTTTAGTAAAATGGTTGATTTAGTTAGATAGTTCTGAAATGTAATTTATATAGTAAGGTATGATGGATAATGTAGTTAAAAGGACCATCTTTTCCTCTCTTTTTTTCGTGTAATGAGGTTGGAAAATGCTTCTTATGGTTAATTAGTTTCTATCATAATTTTTTTGTACGAAAGGATACATTCCATGCCATGCATGGTCAATCTTGTTATATGGATTATCATGGAATGACCAATTGTTATCACTATTATTATTAATTCTCATAATTTCTTAAAAACGTTGTAATTGTGAACAATTTCTGGTTTGTGAGCATTAGTGCTTTTGGACGTATGTTTGATATGTTCCTTTCCTTAATATCTGAAAAGGAAAGGATGCAAATGTTCTAGCTCGGTTATGTACAAGTTTGAGATAAAACATTAGATATTTTGCAAGGATGGAATTCATATTAAGTTGCTATCAACATTTCCCATACAATTGATTTCATATAAATTATTATACTTATTTCATGTATATTTAGCCTCTTCATTGTCATTTTACCCTTGATGAAGTAAAAAAAATAAAATAAAATAATAATGTTGTGTAAGGCATTGCTACTAAATTTATCCATCAATAATATTCCTATAATGTTGACAATCTCTAATACGAAAATTAAATTGGCTAAATTGTTGATAGAAATAAATGACTACCGACAGTCTCCAACTGCAGGAAATAATTAAATTCCTAAACTGTGAACAAAAATAAATGAATCTTAACAATCTTCAAATCTTAGAAATAATTAAATTGCTTGTATTCATGATAGAAATAAGTGATTGTCAACAGTCCCTAACTCTCAGAAATAATTCAATCCCATATATTATCGATAGAAACAATTAATTGTTGACAGTCTTCAACTCTAGGAAATAATTAAATTGCATATACTATAGTGATGGTTGATAGTTTCCCTTCTACATTATAATTTGGTTTATTTACTATAAAATGAATATCCTTTATAGTAAAGTGAGCTTCCTTTGCAGTAAAATAAGTTTTGGAGCATAGTAAAATAGGATTACTTTATGGTAAAATACACTTTCTTCATAGTAAAATAAGTTTCCTTTACGGCAAAGAGAAAAATAAAAAGGAGTTATCTTACAGTAAAATGGACTATGGCAAAGTATGCTTCCTTTATGGTATAAGCAGTTTTAAAGCACAATTAAATGAGGTTATTTTACGGTATAAGTAGTTTTAGAGCACAGTAAAAAGATATTTCTTTACAGTAAAATAGATTTCATTTATGGTTAAGTATTTTTCCTTTATGATATAAATAGTTTTGAAGTATGGTTAAATATGGTTCATTTACTGTAAAATGGATTTCCTTTATGGTAAATGGAGCTTCCTCTATGATATAAGTAGTTTTGGAGTACAATAAAATGTGATTTCTTTACGATAAAATGGATGGTAAAGTGTGCTTCCTTTAAGGTATAAATAGCTTTGGAGCATGGTTAAATGGTGTTTCTTTATAGTAAAATAGACTTCCTTTAGGGTAAACAAAGCTTCTTTTATGGTATAAGTAATTTCGGAGCACTATAAAAAGAGTTCCTTTACAATAAAATAAAATAAACTTCCTTTATGATAAAACATGTTTCCTTTATGGTAAATCTTCTTTTCTTTACTGTATAAGTAGTTTTGGAACATGATAAAAATGGGTTCTTTTACGGTAAAATGGACTTCCTTCACAGTAAAGTATACTTCTTTTAGGGTATAAGTAGTTTGGGAGCACGATTAAATATGGTTCCTTTTTAGTAAAATGGACTTCCTTTATGATAAATGAAGCTTTCTTTACTATATAAATAGTTTTGGAGTACAGCAAAAAGTATTTCCTTTACGGTAAAATAGACTTTCTTTGTGGTAAAATAAGCTTCCTTTATGATAAAAGTAGTTTTAGAGCACAATAAAATGTAGTTCTTTTACTGTAAAGTGGATTTTCTTCATAGTAAAGTGTGTTTCCTTTATGGTATAAATAGTTTTGGAGCACAATTAAATAGAATTCATTTACGGTAAAATAGATTTCATTTATGGTAAATGGAGCTTATTTTACATTAAAGGTTATTTTAAAGCACAATAAAATGGGGTTCGTATATGGTAAAATGAACTTTCTTTATGGTGAAAATAATTTTTAAGTACAGTAAAAGGGATTTATTTATAGTAAAATAAACTTCCTTTATGATAAAGTGTGCTTACTTTATAGTAAAAGTATTTTTGAAACATAATAAAATGAGATTCCTTTATAGAAAAATAGGTTTTCTTTATGGTAAATGGAGCTTTTATTATGGTAAAGGTTATTTTAGAGCATAATAAAATGGAGTTCTTTAATAGTAAAATAGACCTCCTTTATGGTAAAGTGTACTTGATTTACAGTTATTGTCATCATCAGTTATAATTCAAACATTCATGTTAGCAGTTTATTCTATATTGTTGCACTAAACTGTATGGTACAAAAATAGTAAATTCAAGGGTTTATACATAACATATGAGATTTTGCCATATAATAATACTATTTCTTAAAAAAAATGCTTTATTTACAATTTACAAGATTTATATAGAAATGAACGTTTTGCAATGTTGTCTTAGTGGTTATAATCAATACTACTAACTTAGAGGTGGTTGGTACAACCACCTCATCACCACTATGAATGCCACTATCTTTATCGAGTAGAGGCAGTTTCAGCATTCATCAGGGTATATCTTTATTTTCTATAGGAAGTTTTCAAAAAGTCTATGGCCGTCCATATGATGGTGTAAATATAAAATTAATCAAATTACTGGAGGTTAAAACTACCACAAGAAGTTACAGGAAATTTTGGTGCTTATGTAGTAGCAAATAAATAGGCAAATAGAACCACCACTACTATTTGCTGCTAAAATTTTAACAAATAATAAAATACAAATATAGAAGAAAATCAACTAGCTAAATACTCAATCTCATAACAATGTCTATCACTTAAAAAAATTGCTCAAAAATATAAACAAGAACTAGTATGACACCATCATATAATAAACTTATACATTTTAAGTGTCAAAAGCTATGTCTATATAATCTCTACAATTCAAATTCCATAGAGTACGACGGGACAACATATCTTGGAGCAACTATGGAGCTTATAATGGTAATCTTAGCCTCAACATTAGGTTCAATAATCATCAAGGTAAATTTCCTTCACAAGTTTTGGAGAAGCCGATTAGGCCAATCACTTGCTTATAAAAACTACTCTGCATCCTTTTTTGGTCATCTCTGGTTTAAGATACTTGAAGACATTTAGCTACTGAATATGATTGTATCCTAAGATTCCTCAAGACCTGGTTTATAAAATTGTACTTAATTAACTAATTTAAATCCTAGAATGTAGCCATACATAAGACATAAAGCATACGATAAGAGAAATGAAGGAGGAAGAAAAAAAAAAAGAGGACCCAAATGGAAACATGACCAAATGCAATTTACACCAGCATAATAGAAGGTTAAGATGAATACAATCAATATACTATATATATCTAATTCTAGTCTGATGATATTAACTCATATTGGCTGATATAACATACTTCAAGTAATAGTAGGTAACTCAACACAATCGGTCTCTCCACATTATAGAGCAAATATATTTATATAACTCAACACAAATGGCCTCTTCACATTAGAGAGTAAATATATATGTGTGTATTATACACACACATCACCATTTATCAAAACTTCATCTTTATTTTCTTCTACAAAGGGGTTTATTGCAGATATATCGATACATAAAAAATGAAGTATAAGAAGAACATTAAAAGGGATATTAGGGAACACATGTTATGTACATATGCTTATCCAAATATTCATTTAGTATATATAAAGTATTGCCGTGAAGTGTAATTAGAAAATTGTTGTTTCATTAAGATAACTAAGTATTTAGGACATGCAATACATATGTGACACGTTACACTTCCTAATTATAGCTCTCATGTCAATCAAGATGAAACATATAATCAATATGAAATATGAGATATAAGGAACAAGTAAGGACAAATGCCTACATTGGATACATTTCTCTACATCCTTACAACTTGTTACCACTAAGTTATTTATAGAGATTTAAACTAAATGTACCATTAAATTTCAAGATCAAGCCATGGAATCCTTACTTAAGATCCATCTAACCACTTGTATGACTTACCATTTTTCAAAACTTAAGCTAAACCTAGTATTAGACTCTTACTGGCACTAAGTACAAAAAAATGAAAGAACAGTATCTCACTAGCATTAAACTAAAGTGCCCTAAAAATTAACTTAAAAAAATTTAAAAATAACAATTAGTTTCTTGTGTAAAGATGTTGATGATTGTAACAATTAAGATTTCTATCTTACTGAAATTCATGACCATAATTGGACAGACCACTTGATATAAGTTTATTTTTCTGGCATTGTATCTTCATGAGCGGCATCCTGGACATGTAATGTATCATCTTTTTCACTGAAAACGAATAAGAAAACAAGCATTGAGGAAACTTTTAAGAATATTTGATAAAGAGATTTAAGAATTTAGAGCGCATAGAGAAAGACTACTTCATTGGAAACTTTTCCTGCAATAAGATATGCCCTAACAATTCTAGGCTATATTTTGCATTTTCAAATTAATGTGTTACATCATCATTGTTCCCCTCCTATCTGACTATTTGAGTCATTATGATAACTAATAAATAAGCAATCAATAGTTAAGACCAATGGAGACCAATGGAGTACGTACCATCATTGTCTCAATACTAAGAAATAAGCATCATCATTGTTCCCCTCTTATCTGACTATTTGAAGACTTGCATTAAACAATTGTCTCAATACTTAAATTACAACAAATACTATATGGAATAGTAAAGACCAATGGAGTAAGTACCATCTCACATCAATTTATTTTTCCAAAAAATACTTCGCTAATGTGTAAAATGTTACAGAAGCTAATCGAATCAATCATTACTATGAAGACATATGCCTATATCTAGTGCTAATAGGTTGATTCATTAGGAAAAGTTTAATGAAATAGTAATCATGTAACAAAATAATGAGTTATTATCGCAAAAGTGTAAGGAAAATACCTTGTCTTCCTTTTTATCTCATCACTCCATGTTGAATGGTACCAATATCTCATGATCATGTCGATAATCCTATTACACAACCACCTTTATGGTCACAGCGTATATAGATCTGATTGGATTAAAATAACATGATGATAGAATTACACTAATGTTTCACTATACATGGTAGAAACATCTATTGCATGTTACTTTCACAATAAACTTCAAACCATACATTTTATGATCATTAATCTTACTCTGAATCCTACTTAGTATAAAAAACAGAGTTAATTATGCATACATCATTGTGGAGTATGGAAATTTAGCAACCTTAATCTTTTTTCTATATATGCTCCCTAATGTACTTATTTACATGTATAATAATGAGAAAAATTGGAAAATATACCACATTAGAGAAAAAGAGAGGGGAAGAGAAAGAAAAGAATCAAATACCATATAAAATATTAGTAACTAGTGCCTACTGTGCTATTGATTTTTTCTTCTTGCCCATCATCATCATGTTTAAGTAAGGAGACACTTAATGTCATGATGGCCTCCTCTCTTCCCTCATTTCTCTAGGCTTTATAGCAAAATGAGTGTAATTAGGACTTTCTAATAAGACAACCATGATTTCTTTCCTCTAGCCATGCATAACACTATATTCAACTTCATCCTAAATTCAGCAAAAAGGTAAGTAAGTAAATCAATTGCAATGCATTTGCATCAACGACTCAAGTGAAATAGTTTTTTGGATAATTCAAGTAAATAAAAGCATAAAAGTTTGAATAAATGGCTACGTATGGTTGTTTGGGATCATTCTCATCATAGTTAAGTGACATCTCTTATGAAAGCTCGATGTTCATGCATCCATCATCTTTCCAGTTAAGGTCTTGGAGAGGAAGGGATTCTCTACCGAAGTCCTCATTCTTCTCTTCTATATCGGTTGGACCCTTAGATGCCTTTTTAGATGGAAAAACCATATTCATCAAGTCCATTAGCCGATTCTTTATGGATATTAGAAATGGGGTATTCCCCTTTGCAATCCTCTTAACTTCCTCCTTCAATTATTGTTGTTGTTTTAATATAAGACCTAGCTTCTCCTCTAATACTTGCAAAAATCACGTTAACATTACATATTAATCATTTAAGGATATAAACTAGATTAATAGTAGTAATAGGAAAGGAAAAATGAAACCTCAAGCTTTTATCTCCTTAGTAAGGGTAATCTTTCTTCAGATAATGGTCTTGGTGGATTCTACATAACCACTTATTAAATGGAATGATGATTACAATTGTATGAAAGACTTTAAAGGCATTCACAATTAAAGCTTCGTAATAAAACTTAAATAACTTACTAAATCCCTTAGGATCTTGTTGAACTTTTGTACAACCTTCCTCACTCTTTCTTCTGTCAATATCTTCAACCAGGGTGAGGCTCCCATCAAGCTATCGACCACCGCAAAGCTTAGTTAACACTTGTTAATAAAAAATAGCTAAAGAGAACAAAACATAGAAAATTGTAATAAATCACTTCACATAGGTGATATAATATATTGAATAACTATATTACTAATGAATCATATACTACTAAATAAAAGTAAGAGTTATTAAGGATAAAAAACATACCATGAGAAACAGAATGCAACCCCACATAAAACTCTGACCAGTCATCTTATAATTTAGAATAGCATATTGCATTCTCTGCAAGACGTACTTTACTTAGTTATATCATGGTAGCTTACTCATATTTGCCACCACTGCTAAATATTCTCTCACCAACATCATACCGAATTGAAGGGTAAGTAATTTGCTAAGTACCCATATCACAAATGATTGCTTAAACTTGTCATCAGATACCTTAACTTTTAGTAAAATTTTCTCAAGGATTGTTAACTTAACATCTTCCATTAACTTCAACCTACTCCTCACACTGGCTAATAGCTCCTCTATAGCATCTATCGATACATCTTCGTCTTCATTACTTAGGCCAAGAATATTTTCCACAACAAGAAGAATGACAGGAAGACTTATCCCATTTATGTCCAAAACACAACTCTTAGGATCAAAGTTCTCCATCAACTACAAACATAAATCTCTATCCATCTTACTACAATTCAACTCTAAAAGGCTACTAAGCCTTATCTTGCACATCATATCTTTTTTTGCATCAGTAAAAGATGGAAGGACTTTGGCAATGTGTTTAGGTTGGCATCTCATCGAGTACTGTAAAAAATAAAAAAAAAATACAAAATAAGTATTAGAAAAGATAACAAAATATGTAAGGATAAATCAAGAAAACAAAATCATAACATTCTAATAACAATAAAAATATAAACAATGCAATTGAAAACTAAACCAAAAAAAAAAAAAAGAAAAAAAGAAAAGGACATCTAGAGTTGTAAAAGTAATGCATGTACAATGTTATCGGCCATTTCTTCTTTCCTCCTCCAAATGATCACAAACCCATACGTAGTTCCTAAAATTAATTTTTAATTAAATTATGAAAATTAGATAACTATGTATAGCAATATAACTATCAATAAAAAAACACAAAAATATCAATAGGAACTATCTACTAGTTAACATAACAGCAAACACTATCGCCATTAACATTGAACTATCAACAATACATAAGGACACAAAAGCTCCCCCAATTTCATTTACAGACATATAAGTTCATTTGTCGACATTCATTGAGTTAAGGCTTCTGCACTCTCATGCATTATTGATAGATCCCTATGACTGTTGACAATGTAATCGTAATACAAAACACCTTCTTATTTGTCGACAAGAAATCAAACTTAAATTATTCCCTCCCCACGAACTGTAGATAGTGAGTAGCCACCATCGACAAATGCAACTCTTTCAAAACTACAAAACCCCAAATCACTCATAATCTTTCTAATCAAATGCTACAATAAAATGGCATGATTAAGGTTATGATTTTTCACCATAACTAGATTGTAAAAATAATTTGCATGGAAACTTAAGAACTACTATTGACAGTTGAAGCAAACATCTAAAGCCCTAAACACAAAAAGAAAAAAGAAAAAAAGAAGAAAGAAAAAGAAACTTCATGAAATAAGAAGGAAATAGAATAAAAAATAAATAAAACATACTCAAAGGAAGAATTGTACAGTAATGTTGTTGAGCAATGTAAAATTCTATCGTGCTTGAGTCATTTTTACTATGAAGTGCTTTTCTTTTTGTTTTTTTTACTTTGACACAATGGAGTTATGGAAATGGTTTATATTTTAGTTTTGTAAATTCTATTTCATTTTCTTTTTCTTTATTGTTTAATGTTACTTAATAATTTATCTTTTTATTTTTTATTTATAAATGCTAATAACATGATATTCAAATAACAAGTTAACTTATTTTAATGGGATTGATGATGTAAATTAAAATAATTTCAATTAATAGTTTACATTATTCAGTGTTACGCTAATGTTAGATTATCCACGTTACTATAGAAAGTCCTTTTTAATAATATTGTAATACTATTTAGTTTTTCTTTGTTGCGGTGCATTGTGAAGATGATTTGCCTTAGTCTTTGTGAATCTCCAATTATCATGACGAGAATGTGATATGTTGGATCGTTAAGGAAGGTGAATCAGGTTTCAATGTGTTAAAATTAATGGTTTTGATGCTTCATATTATAATAATAATAATAATCCGCACCCAATATACCAATTAACTACAGCAGTTTATGTTTCCAAACAATAACATAATTCAATAACGTATATGATAAGCTATTTTACTTAAACCGTGGGATAAGTTTCATGGACCATTATTTGAGATAATTTGCATGACGCATCAACGGCACTCTAGTTTCTATGATAAAATTTGCAGCCATTGACTAGTATCATCAAAGGAAGCGATAGGGCAGTGTGCTTCTAACGGGCTTCCAGGACAAGACAACAGGAAAGAGAGTATTGTTTGATAGATCTTATGCATGGTTCTGAATAGGTGCTCACTTACGATGATATGTGACAAAGGACTAATCATTACAAGATCGTAAGGTACGTAGGATTGTAATTCACGAACTTAAACCTTTTAATTTAAAAAAATGGTTTAAATCACAAATCAATTACAATCGAATCGTTTTCTTTATGTTCGAAATATTTATGAAAGAAAAAAAAAAAAACCATAATATTTGGTATGGTTAATTTTAATAAAAGCGGACCACGTTGGACCAAACAGTGTACACTCTTAACGGTAAGGTTGCGGTTGGGTGGAGGGAGAGAAAGATTATTTTAATACAAGCTAATTAGTTTTTATGTCACCAAGGGATATGGAATTTTACAATAAAATAAGGAAGTAAAAACAGTAAGTTGCTTTATGGAAAATTAAATGTAGAAATTGTAATTTAAAGAACAAACATCCGACAGATATTCCAAATTTTTGCACCACTTGATCTACGAACTTTTGCAAACTAAAGCAAATTAATGGGCACATTATACTTTTACGAAAATTTTGGTAAAATCACGAACTTTGTAAAATTAAAAACCTTGCATAGTTGCCGCTTTCAAAGATAGTTACAATAAATGCAATTACTATGAACTCAAAAGTGATTTTAGGAACATTATAAAGTTACAACATTTTAATAATATTTACGAACTTTTGTATAATTGCATAAAATGTCAACCCAATAGACAATTAGATACGCGTCGATTGTCAAATCAATATTTAGAAAAAAAAATTAATCGGTAGTAATATATAATATGTTTTTATGAATATTAGGTAAATATTAATAATATTTAAATACATATGAACAACCAATAAATTTATATATTAACGTATTAAAATTTTATTAACACTTACAACTTCTCAAAACATAGTATTACTGAAGCTCATTCTCTAATTTTTCAACTTACCAACCGTTGAATGATTATTAAAACTATTGAGTAATTTTAGGAATTATAGTACTTTTATGAACCTTTTGATTAAAAATCTGAACCATGAAGATAACATACAAACGTTGAAGTGATGTTGCAAACATTGTCTTGATGAAAGAGAAATCGATATAATTTTGCAAAGCGGAATAGATCAACTTTATCCGTTTTTTTTCTTTGAAGACTTTAATTGAATTGAGCTACTTGAAGTTACCCAAAATCGGCTCCCTTTACACCGGATTTAGATTGAGCTCAATTCATAAATGATACAACCTTGGACTCAAAATAAAATTTTTCTATATAAACGAATTAAACTCAAGCTTATATATAGGCTCGTGAGCCAACTTATGCATAAGCCGACTCAGTAATAGACTCATGAATTGGTCCATAGGTATATATATTATACTAAAATTCATATTATATAAAATATATAAAATAAAAATAAGAATAATATAATTAAAAAAATAGGAAAAGATTTATTTTAAAAGTTTTAAATTAATTTTGAGCTTTATTTCAAATATAAGCTTAAGTTTAAGCCTAAGTAGATCAGTTTATCTAAACAGCTTAAATCTAAACTTATTTAAGTAAGCGAGTTTTGGCTCAATCATCCAAGTGAGCTAAGTTTAAGCTTTAGATTTATTAACAAGCTTGATCTCAAGTTTACAATTTTTAAGCCTAGTAAAATCTTCATTCGAATCTAAGTTTGATAAGTTTATTAAACAAGATTAACTGAGAACTTCTTTCGGCTTAGCTCAATTTTAATCCTTTTTTTTTTTTCTTATTTTCTTCATTTTCTATCCTTTAGTTTTAAGTATTTTTCAGAAGTTTCTCGAAATAAGAAAAAACAATAATGATAAATAAAAGCTGACGGAGGTTCGGAGGGATGAGTCGCGGGAGGCTAAAACATAAAATTCTCCTTAAGAAATTAAATAAGGCCAAGTCTTCACTCCCCACATGACTGTAGAGCATCATACAGACGATATGCAAATGGCAAAACGTAAGCATAACCATAGTATATTTAATATGTTAAAATATCAACATTTACAAGGCTGCGCATACCAAACCGGGACTCCGGTCACTATCCTCGGACTCATCTTGCTGTGGCAGACCGGAACTCCGAACTCCGGCATTGCTGCCGGCGACGCCGTCGGAACATATCCCGACGACTCCATTTTAATTGAAATGTTTATAATTCCATTACGTACACCATTTACATCCCTTAACCTATAGCTCAAAAAATGCACAAAATTTTCTGGCACAAAGCTACCAAGGAAATCCGAGGTCGGTATTCTCGCAACACCAATGAGTTTACTGTTGTCATGATTCTTCCCTTTGTAATGGTAAACCTCCAAAGAGATACAACGTACGTGAATTGGCAACTCTACCTCAACCACGCCTTGTTTCTCATGTCCTATGTTTGGTCCTGTCTCGATCTTTTTCGACGTGCAGTTGTTGTTGGGATCGGTTTTGATGATAACAAAAATATCTTTCGATATGGTCTTTTTGTTAATCGTTAAACCCTCGGTGGATATCAATTTGATTTTCATTGATCTATGCATTATTTGTTTATCTAAATAAAATGCACTTCGTTGATGAATATGAAGCGAACAAAAATGGAATAGAAGTTGTTTTAGCAGGAAGGGTCAACTTAGTAACGGAGTATAAAATATATATGTGGGTGTATGTGTCTGCTGGGATTTCGAGGGAACTGAGAATGAGGAGAGATGGTGGCATGTCGTATTTATGGGGGCTTTGCGGAAAGGGGAAAGAAAGGCCAGAGAAAGAGACACGGTGCTTCTTTAAGGTAAACATCTTTGACGATTGACACACACGGTAGATTTAAAATGTGTGGGTCCGCTAATCAGATGTTAGGTGTGGACCCTGAATGTTTACCCGGCGAAAGAAAAAAAAATTAATACATGCATAGTTAAACACGTCCTAATATAAATTTTTTAGAGTGTTATCCATATTTTTAAGTATCGTAATTGATATAATATCTATTAAATCTAAACTATCAACCTAATTATATTTTCAACAATTTAGATATAATAAATATTATATTAATAATTAAATAAAAAATTGGATTGATTCTATACAAAATATAAATAAAATCATAAAATTATTTAGATTTTTAGGTAGTCATCCACTGTGATCTACTACTACCCCAATGTATTTGATTATAATTGATAATTATATATTCATGTGTATTTTTATGTGATATGTACTATTTATTAAATCTTTCTCATAATTGAGATAGATGAAATGCAAGAGTTGAAAATACAAAACTTTCTCCTTTAAATATTCATTTAATGTGTATTTTTCCATTTTTAATAAATTTTGATAATTAATATTTTTAAGCTCGAAGGGACAATTGCTCCTTTTTGCCCCTCATAGGTTCGTACCAATTGTAGTTAATGTTTTGAAACATTTATTAAGAATTGATAAAAAAAAATCCTTTATTTCTTAATATAACTATATATGTATATATATTATAAGTTTATAAAAAGTTGAAAGATTATTTATTTGATATTTTAACAAGTATTTAAAAGAAAGCAGCTAATGATATATATATATATATATACATACTATATTGCAATTATTTTTAATCTTTTCTTTATATTATTATTATTATTAACCTCCGGTTATCGTGCGGAAGTTTTTTTGTATTTCGTTAATATAAATCGAATGTGGTCGATAATTTTCATGTATTGTCTTCGAATCATAGTTTCTTCAACATGGACAAAGGAAGAGTATGCCTTAATGTAATAATATCCTGGAAACTTCTAAATGTATACTTTTTATGAAGTCCGGTCAACACGAGTCAATCAAATCAACGTACGTTTACATCAGAAAAATTCACATAGAGCGTCCGTTTACATCGAAAATATAACATATAATATCACAAATTTCCCATAATAATCATCTGAATTAAATAAAAATACGTCAATTCACATATACGACAATGCTGTTTATTTATTTATTTATTTGTTTGTTTATTATTATTATTACTATAAAATCAAAAGCAATGTCTAACAAACTCATAGACAAATGCAACATGAAGTGTTAAATTTCATTGAAGTATGAAACAAATTAGATAGCTTTTATTCATCAAGTATACAAGAAAAATATGACTTACTAATTTTATACTTGAAGGCTTTAGCTAATTTTTCTTATGCTTTTCTTAAAAAACAAAAATGGTTTGTGTCAAGTTCGATTTTCTCAAAAATACGTTTTTCTTAGTTTAACTTTACGTTAGACGTTAATTACGACATGATTTAACCGCCACAACCGCTGAATGCGATTGTATTCATTCCATAGTGGTATGAGTAATCCTCTCCTGTGTGTCATTATTTTTTAAGTTCTTTATTTGTGATGACTTTATTATTAACTAGTAAAACATGTAATGTCTTTGGTACAAATATATTAACGAACAATGAGATGAAATTTAAAAGGTTTTATTGTATTACGCATTTCTTAATTATTCGAGTTTACGGTCTACTCATTTTGAAGCCTCAAACATTTAATCATCCCATAAATAAAGTTTAAGGGTGTAATATCCTATGTGAATGGAGTTTATATGAATTTTGGGAGATATGGAGTAGTAGTATATTTGCACTACCTAAATACTTTTGAACCAAATAGTTAAAATATATCAATTAGAATTTCTTGGTTTAACCATTAGCTATTTTCAACTGGGGACATTACAAGATGAATGTCACCAAATTACAGAATTGGGTTTCTAGAGTACACATGAGAATTCAATAGACGATTAATACCTGTCATAATTTTTCTAAAAGAATCATGTTATTATTTCGAAGTTATTTTAGACATTTCATATTTCAATGTACATTGAATGTCCCTCCCTTTCCCCTTTGATTGCGGAGAGAAGTTGAAAATTGCATACAGCCATATCGACAAGTTAATGAAAGTTGTAAAATGCCATATTATTGATATGCAGATCAGGACAGACTGTGATCATACATTAAGTTATTTGGGGTATAATTGAGTCAGAGTTATAGTAATACAGCAAGTTTGACATTCAAACCTCGAGCACAATTCAACTTACTTTTTCCAGTTTGAGACAACTTGAAATGTTAATTAACGATACAAGTTGACTTCAATATACTGGTTTAAATTCGAAAAAAAAAAAAAATTGCTTTCCATTTAATTAAAATTATATTGAAGCTCTAACTAAATCATATCCCCTTTATGCTTAAATTTGACTCAATGTTAACAAAAGTTTATTAAGTGATATTTCAAAAGCTTTGAAGTCGATTTGATCGATAACTTGAGTTGTATATTCGAATAGCTTCCGTATAGATATATGTACTTTTTTATATTAATTATTAATAGACAAGAATATATTCTTATTTAACATATATAATTTTCCTCTCATGTATATTTAAAGTGAAGGTTGCCTTGTGGATTAATTTAGAATATGTTGGGAATGATAATAATGATATATTTGTTAATGGGTGTAATCAACTAGGTTTAAAGGGTGAAGATAGATTCGAATACTAGCTGTACTTCTCGCTCTCAATCACCTATAAGAAGCCCTTGTGATTTGATTTACGAGAGTCCTTCAACACTTAAGTTAGTAAGAAAGAGGTGAAGTAAGATAAAGTACGTGAGTCTGAGGAGTTTCGAGTACTCATTGAAGAATTAGAAAAGAGTTTATGGCTAGTTGTATGTATATGTATGATTCAAAAAGTAGGTAAATGGTATGAACCGTGATCAAGAACAAATAAAGCCTATCGTTCAATTGGTTCAAACTTATAGAAGGCTCGAAAAAAAGTCAATGGGGAAATATATGAAAAGAGTAACAAAGAATAATGGAGTAAGAAGCAAAAACCTACGAACAGTTTAAGAGGATATGATATACCAAGGGAACTTCTAAGGACTCATGGTACAATTTGATATGACGCACGAATTGGTCTGACAAGATTATTCACCACCTAACTTTGTTTAAGGGAAAGGATAAGAGTAATGTCGAGAGTAAACAAGTAGTATTTACGTAAAGAAGAAAATACTTAAGCATATAGAAGGTAATCTGATGATCATACAACTACAAGTGTAGGGGTATTGATACCTGCAAACTAAGGCAACTTGTCTAAAAGAGAAAAGAAAAAAAAAAGATATTTCCTATGGGGCAATGTATGTGTTATAAAGAGGTAAAAATAAATATACAAAGAAAATAATCATTGGTGCTATAAATTCTACATATGATACTATACACGTGGCAATACGGCATTGGCGAAATTGTTAGGAGATGTGGACAAAAAGTATAGATAGATAGGCTTGTTGAGTAGGGATGACTTAATCAGTCTAGATTCTCTCTCTCGACTTCTCGACAAAGATGATGTCGAGTGATTGAGTGGCTCAGCAATAAAGAGTAATAGTTAACTCGGCATGCCATAGAATAAAGAGTGGTTATGCAGCACAGCAAGCAAGTATTTGGCTTAAGCAAGCAAGTATTTGGCCTAGGTAAGAGTTGGTTGGAACATGAGGATTCGTCGTGCTAGCCCCTCTAGTTCTCGGGCTCGATTACGGGTCAGGAATCCTGTAGCTTGATTCCCATCATTCCCTCTAAGTTGTTTTGGATTTGGGATAAAATCCAAATAGTGTTTGCTTAGTCCTCCATCAAGGTAGTATGGACTGAGGTTGACAATGTTGAAGATGTCAAAAACCCCATAGTCTTCAGGTAGCTCCAACTTGTAGGCGTTGTCATTAATTTTCTAGAGGATTCTGAAAGATCCTTCCACTCTTGCAAATAACTTGTTTTTCCTTTTGTTCGGGAACTGCTACTTGTAGTAGTGTAGCCACACCAAGTCTCTTAATTGAAATTGTTTGGCTAATTGACCCTTGGTCTTTTCACGCATTCTTTTGGTAGCTCAGTCGATGTGCCGAGTAGCCTTGTGATAGATGTACTAAAGGGAGTGTGCTATGGGCGAGGCATCGGGGTCCTCTTGCATAGGTACGGGTACAGGGGCGTGGTCGAGGGGCAACTCAGGATTCAATCCATAGAGCACTTAGAAGGGGGTCTACTTGATGGTGTTATGTATGATTTAGTTATAAGCAAACTTGACCATTGGTAGGTAGATGTCCTAATTAACCAAGTTCTTTCCTACTGCAACTTGGAGTAGTGAACCCAAAGTATGATTAATCACTTCTGGTTAACCATTGGTTTGGGGGTGACATGAGGTGTTGAAGTGTAATTTGGTTCCCATCCGATGCTATAGGGTTCTCTAGAAATGACTCAAGAACTTGGGTATTTATCAAAGGCCACACATCTCGGTACGTCGTATATCCACACAACCTCCTACAAGAAGAAAGAAGTAATAGCCAAAGCGTCGTTAATGTTGGTATAGGGTACAAAGTGTACCATCTTACTAAACCGATCTATAACAATCATTATAGAATCTTTTCCCTGGGCAGTTTTCAGCAGTCCGAGAACAAAGTCTATGCGTAGTTCAGTCCATGGCCTCATTGAGACAAGTAGGGGCATTGATTTCCCTTGTTCGGCTTAGCACTTAGCCTTTTTGCATACAGCACAGCTTTCGACCACTTAGTGCATATCTCTTTGCATTCTCAGCCAAAAGAATCGACCATTCAATAGTTCACAGGTCCTCTTTCCTCCAAAGTGTCTGGAGAGTTTGCCATTGTGGGCTTCTCTGATTAATAATTCCTGTAGGGAACAAGTAAGCATGCACAGTTTCCTCCCTTGGAACAGATAGTCATCCTTCATATAATACACATTTACTGTCTTCCCATCCACACATTGCAAAATTATTGGTCCAAAGGGTAGAGTCTTGGAGTACTATTCTTTAATACTTATAAAACTAAACAATCTGATCTGCAGTTCCAACAAGAGTGCATGCCTCCTTGTTCTTTCCTTACTTATATTTGATCACAAAATTGAATCCCTCAAGAAATTTAACCCATCTTGCCTACTGCATAGATAGTTTGGTCTGACTTCGAAGATACTGTAGTGACTTGTAGTTAGTAATATAAAAATTCTCTCAATAGTAGATAGTATTGCCATACTTGCAATGCTTAAATTAGTGCCAAGAGCTCTTGTCATACATGAAGTAATTTAACTAAGGTCCTCAAAGCTTCTCACTATAGAAGACAATTGGTTAGCCTTCTTGTATTAGAACAGCACCTATTTCAATACTTGACATGTTGTACTCTATCTAAAAAATTTTATCGAAGTCGAGGAGTACTAATACAAATGTGGAGGTCAACTTCTTCTTCATTTCGATGAAACTCCTCTCCTCACTTTCTCCCCATCGGAAGTTAGTATTTTTCTTCATTAATTCAGTAAGGGGTGCAGCAAGGGTACTAAAGTTCTTGATGAACCTTTGGTAAAACAAAGCCAGTCCATAGAAACTTCTCACGTCGACACAAGTAATAGGGGTTG
Organism: Lumnitzera racemosa; assembly: GCA_024138005.1. Lineage (NCBI taxonomy): Eukaryota > Viridiplantae > Streptophyta > Magnoliopsida > Myrtales > Combretaceae > Lumnitzera > Lumnitzera racemosa. Next base: position 36,710,533 of record JAMXBC010000005.1, read on the forward strand.
GTCATTCAACAATTGCTCAGATTTTCTCATCATCGACTTACAAGCCTTCTCTACTAACTATAAAGCCTAAGAATACTACTTCCTCCTGGAAAAAGCAACATTTCTTTAAGTTGTCGAATAATCTCTCAGTACGAAGAATATCCAAGACTACTCCAATGTGTTCACAGTAACTTGATATGTCGGCACTGTAGATCAGGATGTCGTTGAAGTACACCACGACACACTTCCTGATGAGATGTCTTAACACATGGTTCATAAGCCTCATAAAGGTGCTTAGGGCATTCAACAAGTCGAAGGGCATGACCATTCATTCGTAAAGTCCATGACAAGTCTTGAAAGTAATCTTCTACTCATCTCTTAACCTCATGCCGATTTGATGGTAGCCAAACTTGAGATCAATCTTGCTGAAAATTTTGGCTCTACTCAGTTCATCTAACATGTCTTTTAGCTTAACAATCGGATACTTATATTTGATCATGATTTTGTTTACAGCTCAGCTGTCAACACACATCCTCCAGGTTCCATCTTCCTTCAGCACTAAAAGTACAGGTACAATACAGGGGTTGAGACTCTCTCTTGTGTATCCTCTTTCTAACAACTTATTGAATTGATGTTAAAGCTTAGAAGCTTACTCGAGATTCATGCGATAAGTTGGCTTGTTCAACAGTGCAGCGCTGGATACTAAGTTAATGCAATGCTCTATCCCTCAAGTTGAGGGTAACCCTTCAGGTAACTATTGTAGGAATAGGTTGACATATTCATCCAATAGTTCCCTCACCTCTTGGAGCAAATCATCTTGTTCCTTCATTTCTAGAAGTTGCCTAGCCAATAAGAAGGTTGGCTCATTGGCTTCTAGGATTTTGGCTCTACTCATCACTAGAGCCTTCTTTAATATGTAAGTAAGTTTCATCTATAACTTGTAAACTTCTTACGGTGGCATCGAATTTAACATGATCTTCCGATCATCCTTCTCGAGTATGTAGGTATTCCAGTAACCGTCCTGGATGACTTTCCTATCAAACAGCCATGGTTTTCTTAACAACACATGGGAAGCGCACATGAGCAGTATATCGCAGAGAATCTAGTCGAAGTAATTGCTAATAATGATCAATAGGAGTATTTGCCGGGTGACATGTAATGTTCCCCTCTTACTCAACCAATGCAACTTATACGACTTTGGATGTGCAATAGTTAACAACTTCAGTTTTGAGACTATGTCGGTTAACGCCACATTGGTGCAGCTTCCATTGTCCATAATGAGAGCACACATCTGTTCACTTACCTTACAGGTGATATGAAATAAGTTCTATCTCTACTCCTCTTCTCATAAGGGTTCCATACTCATAGTATACTGGACAACCATAAGTAGCTGGTTTGATTCCTCTGCATACATGTCTTCCTCAATCAACTCTTTTTTAGCATTCTCTTTCTCAATAGGAACCTCCTTCTCCTCGGGTTCCTTATCCGTAATCTGTACGTCTAACTTCAAGATGTCTCCTTTAATGACCATCATCCTTCGATTCGGGTATTGAGCAGTCATATGTCAAAACTCTTGACACTTAAAGCATTTGATTTGGCTAGTATTCCTGCCAAAGCCTTGCCCCTTCTCATATGTTCAGGTTAGCACTACATCTTTAGGTTAGCTTTAATGCTTGGCTTTGACATCAACCTTTCTGCTTAGTTCGGTACTCGACAGAGTCTGGTTACTTACCTGTCTTAGTTGGCTTGTCAGCATTTGGGTCGTTGCTTGGCTCCCTCTTTACCTCTCTATATGCTGGGCAATTCTAACAACTTCATCCATCGTATCAAATCGTTAGAGTTCTACAATGTTTCGGATGTCTCCTCTTAACCTACTAACAAATCTTAAGACTGTTTGGGCTGATGGTTCCTCTACATTGCATCGTATCATAAGCATTTGGAATTCCTTAACATACTCATCAATAATTCGGTCTACTTGTCTCAGCTCTTGAAGCCAAGTGAAAGTGTCTTGAAGATATGTTTCCAGCACAAATATGTTTTTAAGCACTCTCTTTATCTCAAGCTAAATATTAATCTCTCGGTACCCCTTTCTCCTTCTCATGGCTTGAAAGTTCTTCCACCATATGGCGGCATATCTGGAGAATTTAATAGTAACAGTCCTCATTTCTCGTAATCTTCATATTGGTAATAATTAAATACATGCTCTACCTTCTCTTCCTAATCTAGATACTCGTCAGTGTTCTCAGATCCATTAAAACTCAAAATCTGAAGCTTCACATGGTCAGATACTCTAGGAACTCGTACATGCTCTTCTTCAAAATACTCTTCTTCTTCCTCATTAAGCTCTTTCATGTCTATTTTTTACCTTACTCATTTGCTAACTCCTCTACCTCAAAATGATTGAGCTAGATTCTGACCTCTAACAGGTTAAGTAGCTTGTAGAGTGTTTTACGTAGCCTCAATAGATCGACAAAATAATGCATGAATAGCTTAGGTCAGATCTACTAAGAGGTTAGCTACCTCATTGAGTCTCTTGTCAGTGCTTTTAGGAGTTCCCTAAGACTAACACCCATGGTGGACAACTCCACTATCATCACTAGTACTAACATTCATATTTGGCTTTGTCATTTTTTCTTACAAATTCATAATTTAAAGAAACACTTTAGAAAGTAAACATGTAATAACATAGCAAACAAATAAACTTAATAATTAACTCTGATCACACAGGCAAAACATAATACAATAGAAATTTAAGAACTAATTTTAGTTCACACAAAACTTCTACTTTGATACCAACATGATACAAATCATGGCCAAGAATAGACAAGGCTGGTTGCTGGATAGGTCCAAGTTTACAGAAAGCTCAAAAAAAGGCTAATAGGGAAATGTACGAAAAAAGTAACAAAGACAAATGGAGCAGTAAGCAAAAACCTATAAACAATTCCAGAAGATATGATACACAAAAGGAACTTCTGATGATGTACGAATTAGTACAGTAAGGTTATTTGCCACTTAACCTTACTTAACGGAAAAGATAAAAGTGATTCGAAGAGTAAATAAGCAGCGTTTATGTAAGGAAGAAAACACTCAAGTATATTAAAAGTAATATGATGATCTTACAACTGCAAGAATAGAAGTATTTATACCCACAAATTAAAGCAACTTACCCAAAAGGAAAAAGACAAAAAAGGCATTTCCTAAAGGGGTAATGTACATGTTATAAAAGGGAAAAAATGAATATACAAGGAAAATAATCATTAATGTTACAGATTCGACATATGATACTATATACGTAGCGATGCAACATTTGTAGGGTCGTTAGGAGATGCAGACAAAAAATACGGACAAATGAGCTTGTATAAGCAAGGATGTCTTAATTAGTTTAGATTCTCTCTCTTGGCTTCTCGGCAAAAATCATATCGAATGATTGGTGGGCTCGACAATAGAGAGTAATTATCAACTTGGCATGCCACAGAATAAAAGGCTGTCATAAGACACAGCATTAAAGGTGACTCAGCAAGTAAGTATTCGACCTTAGCAGGGGTTGGTTGGAATAGGGGGATTTGTTGTACCAGACCCTCAAATCCTCGGGCTCGGCTACGGGTCGGAGGTCTCATAACTTGATTCCCATCAAGAAATGGTCCCCCATACCTTTGGTTCCTTATGCTCTAATAACACATAGAACTTACCTACTAAGGATACATGTTGGCATGGGGTTCATCTATACTCAATGCTCGTAGAAGACATATGTTGTAGGGATGATAGGGTGGTTTTGTAGGTTGGTTGATCATGAACATGTTGGCAGCCATTTTTGAAACCTCAAAGACTTACATTCCCCTAACTATTAGGTATGTCGGCTATATTACTGATGTTAAGGGAATAATTAATGAGGGTAGAAGGTAGGAAAGCTCTATAAAGGGAAGGCTGTAGGGCTCAAGGTAACTGAGCAAGTGGTGAGCAGGTCACGAATCGACTCGAGTAAAGGTCAGGTACTTAGGGTTATGGAGTGCTCAAGGTAGCTAATCAAGTATCCAGTAGGTTGCGAAGTTCCGCAGGTAAAGGTGAGGCGCTTGGAGCCATAAAGTACATGAGCAACGTAACATTAGAAAATTCCTAATGAGTCTGGAGTGAAAACCACACAAGAAAAATAACAAATTCACTATATCAAGAATAAAATATTTATTGGGTATCAATATACACTCTCCCATATGTAAACTACAAATCTATCTATGTCATATAGTTGTATTCAATTGCGAGGTCACCACCATTCAATTGGCTCTAATTTGTCATCGTCTGATATGCTTTATTATATTACAAGACTTTAGTTTTAGCAATGTTGTTAAACTTAGGCCGATCTTTACAATTGAACCCAATTTACTTAATTCAGTCATAAAATTGATTTGATCAAACCTTAATCTAATGCCCTTTAAACCATAGTAGAATACGCTTCTACTTCTTTGATCTTTGATTTTCTTATATATCTAAGTTAATCATTTAAATTGGATCTAAAATCATTGATTTTTAGATTATATTTTTTTCCATATTAACTTTGCACGCTGAGTGGAAAAAGGGATTCAATTTGATAAAATGTGGAAGTCCATATTTGTTGGTATAGCTAGCAATAATGGAAAAAAAATGTCTTAGAATCGGCCATGACTTCATCTATGTACTTTCTCACTAAATGCTAATTAAGTTGTCCTTTGAGCTATGTCTTAGAAATGCATATATGCTACAAATTTTTTTTTTCTTTTTGGTGAAACAAAAGTTCATTGCATTAATAGAGAGGAATACTCACAAAATAACCACAAAATGAAGAGGCCAGCCTCTCTTTAGAAATTATGAGAAGCTTCTAGCTCAAGTTGGTGTCATTGTAAACCTACTTTTCTTGTACAACCATAAGAATCGGTTTTGAAACTAATTTCTACAGTTTAAATGACTCAAGTTAGATCCTTTCTCGATCTTTTTCGATGTGTAATTATTATTAGAATTAGCCTTGATGATAACAAAAGTATCATTTCTTATGTGCTTGTCTATTTTTCTTGGGGTTTAAAGAAAATTGAGAATGGAGAGAATTGTTTTTATAGGGGTTTTGACCATTCGATAAAATCTTTGATCGACTTGAAAAATCACACATAAGGGAGATTTAATATGCGTGGCTCCAACCCATCACAATAGATCACGTGTAACTGAGGCAACCAACCTAAAAAAAAATTTAACTTTTCAAGAAATTGAACTCATAATATTTTGGATTTAAAAGTATATATCTAACTACTTCACTATATTTAACTTTCATATTAAAGTCACTATTGATTTTCCCTATCATTTTGGTCCTACATATGAATTTATGAACCATGTAAAAAAAAGGTCTTGACTTCATGATTTCCTCGAAGAAAACCTTAGACTAAAAGGCTTGTTGATTTTGAAGGATAAGGATAGCGATCTTTTATGTCATAGTAAGACAAGGGTACCATGTGATAATTTTGATCAATTTGTTGTTGTGAATAATTCTAAATAAAATCAAATCAAAAGTACAAACGTGAATAAGATGTCGATTAAAGATACAATGTCAACAAATATCCTAAGTGCATACAAAAAGTTTTGCTTCCTAAATAAAAAAGACAAAGAAGTCATGGATCAAGATATGAAGACATCAAAGGAAGAAGAGCATCTCTTGAATGAAAAGGATGATTTAAGGGTTGTTGTATGGATTTTTCTAGGCCTAAAAAGGACATCTTTTATGCACCTTGACAAAATACTTTCGTTGCTAAGGTTATGGGGCTAAACTTAGGCTATCAAGTAATGTGTGATCGTTTGAAAAGAATTTGGAGGTCAATGAATTATTTTAAACTTATATATGGCCAACCCACCTTTTATTTAGTATTAATGGATAATATGATGGATTTTCAATGGATCATTAAAAATGCTCCATGGTTTATTAATGGGCACTATGTTGTGTTAAAGAGATGGGAACCTAATTTTCATCTTGAAGTAGTAGGCTTTGATTCAATCGTTGTGTTAATCTAAATCTCTAGTATCCCAATTGAATATTTTTCTCCTCTTACTCTTTGGAGAATTGATAAAAAAATTTGAGGGTGCTATGCCACAATTTGTATACAGTAAGATTAGGAAAGGGATGGTTTTCAAGGATTTATGCACAAGTAAACATGGAGACTCCTTTAAAACACACAATGATTATTAATACAATTCCTTATAATATACAGTATGAGGGATGTGTAATTTGTGTAAATCACGTGGAAGGATTGGTCACAATAAGTTCCTCTATTTAGAGAATAAGAATAATGAAGCAAAGAGGTAATAGAATGAGAACAATACCCCAAGTGATGTACACAAACCTTGAGTGAGAGATGATATGGATGAAAGGGTGGAAGAGTCAGCAAGTTTGATGGGAATAAGTAACAGTGAAAAGACTAAAAGCATAGTGAATGGTATTAAGAACCCTTTGGAAAGGATTAACAAAAACTGGTGCAAGATCTTAAGGGTATGTAGCACGAAGAATAGATTAAAGTACAAAACAAAAAGACAAATCAAAAGGGAAGATGAAAATTTAGATTAATAGTTCCTTAGAGAAACCTCTTAAAGGAAAATGCATATGTTCTTAGGATATACCTAGCAGTTTTATGGAAAAATCTAGTCAGGTAAAGGTCAAGATAAACATAATGAGACCATTGAGGAATTCAAATTGACATCCCCATAAATTGGAAAAGGCAATCTTCAATTGAAAAACAAATAAGCAGAAGAAGGGTTTTTGATACAAAGAAGAGAGAGAAAGAGAAGTACCTTAGCAAATAACAAGTGAAAACACAATTTGAAAAGAAGAGTAGTGATAATCTAATTTCAGTAATAAAACTTGCTAGGTAACATGGTCTAAATGTTAAAAGTAGAAATCTCACTCTAAATAATACATCCTTCTTCTCATGTACCGAATGGTCATTCCGATATGAGGGTTTGGAAATGTAGACTGGGTTGTTTTCAAGGCAGGAAGTAGCAAAAGTGTAAGGGATTCTGATGTCTAATGGAAGTAGAAAGAGTTCGGAGATAATATTTCTACTTACCTTTCAAGTGGAAAAATTAATCTACGCAATAGTAGAGAGTATGTTGGTGGTGAAGATGCCAATGGTGAGACCTAATCTAATGGGGAGAAGATCTTAGACATGTTGGAATGGACATGCAAATCAATAGTGGAGACTGTAATGGAAAGAGTTATCAGATGTCCAATAAGTATCGTTCACTATGTCTCTAATGGAAGATCAAAAGAAGTAGGTTTTCTTCATAGCATGGGAGATATAGATGTTGGTGACTCGCACAACGTTAAATCTATTACGATGGAGGGTGGAGATTGAATATTTCTACCAAGATTTTATTATTTACAAGTATTACCATCTCTCTTTCATGATGATGAATCTAGTTGCGATAAACATATTATCTTTTAACAGGAGACTGAAGACATTCAATTTGCTAACATGGAATGCTCGAAGAGAAAACTTAGAGGGCATACATAAAGCAATAAAAAATTTAGTGAGACAATATGATTTGTAAATGGTTATGCTTTTAGAGACAAAGTTAGGTAATGTAGCTGCTCAAATGTTATAAGGATATGTACAATTCACCTAGATGCTGTATTATGAAGTTGAAGGCTTCAATGGAGGGATCATTATGCTATGGAATTGAGAAGATGTTGTTGTTCGCAAGAAATATAGAAAGAATCAAAAGTGAGCTCTTCTCCAACCCTTCATAAGCTTTACTTGATTGGGAGTTTACGCTCCTAAAAGAGCTTCTATGGGTCTTAACTCAGGAAGAGAAGTTGTACGATATAAAAGTTAGGTCAAATTAGATTGTCAATGGTGAGCGAAATACTAAATTCTTTTAGGCCAATATCATGGTAAGAATATTAGAACCTAAGATTGGAGACTTATTGGACTCTACTAAAAATTGGATCTCCAATATCTATGAAGTTTGTAATTTATTTAGAAGGTATTTCGTAGACTTATTCACTATGGATAGATTGTTTAGCAACTTGTATGTTCCCCTTTAGAATAGTGGAGAAAGAGTTATTAATTATCACAATAAAGGAAAAGCATAATTTGCTTAGGAGTTAGTCTAATGTAGATATTAAGAAGGCATTATGGAACATTGGTAGTAATAGGCTTAGGGTATAGATGGGTTTCATGCAGAATTCTTTAAAAGTTGTTGAGACGTTATAGGGAAGAAGATGTGTGACACTATCTACAGTATCCTCAATTTGAGTGTAATGCGAATGGACTAATGAAACATTGATTGTCTTATTGCCAAAAGTGATGGGTGCAAATAAGGTCAAAGACTTTCTACATATAAGTCTTTATACAATTGTATATAAAATAAAAGCTAGGCTACTTATCAAACAGCTTAGGCTACTTTTGAATGAGTTGATCAGTTAGGAGTAAGCTAGTTTCATCCTCTAGTTATCTTCAAGCAATAACATTACTATTTTATAGGAAATCCTTTATGTGCTTCATAAAAGAAATGGAAAGAAGAATTGGATGGTGGTCAAACTTGATTTGGAAAAAGTATATGATAAAGTTTATTAGGATTTTATTACAACCATATTATAAAGTCTTAATTTCCCTAATTCTTGGATTAAGCTTATTGGGTCTTTCCTAACAACAGTTAATTAACTCATTGTGCTTAAGGAGCTATGTTAGAGGACTTCTCATCAACCAATGGATTAAGATAAGGTAATCCAATGTCTCCTCATCTTTTCATTCTTACCATAGATGCCTTGAACAGAATGATTCATTTGGTGGTAATAGAGGATAAATGGAATCCATTGAAGTTACTAAAGAGAATGTAAGTCAAATGATGGATGTAATGAATTTGTTTCTAATGGTTATTAGGGTAAATGGTAAATTTTGAAAAATCATGTATCTTATTCTAATGGAATACAAACTTTTGAGTGAAAAGCAAGATATGTGACATTTTTGGAAAACAACCAAATGTGGATATACGAAAATATTAAGGTATTCTAATTAAACTAGGAGGTGATTTGCACAAAGAGGACCTTATTTCATCCTTAAAATATCTATGAAGAAACTTACAAGGTGGAAATCCAAACTTTTAAGCATGTTTGGATGCAAGCTACTTGTCTCCTTGTGTTAGCAAACATTCATAACTATTATTCTCAAGCCACTCCCATTCTAACTAGTTTTGCAAATAGCTGGAAAAAATATACAGAGATTTCTTTTGGGGATCAATGGGTAAAAGAAAAAAAAAACTCATTGGATAGGTTGGGAAAAAATCAAATTTTGAAAAAAGAAAGGTGGTCTAAGCATGCTAAAGGTGAAAAGGATGAACAAAGCCAATTTTGCAAAACTAGGATGACTAGTAAGAAATAAGGACTTTCTTTAGACAAAACTTCTCAAGCAAAAGTATAAATTTGGCCATTGGAAAGAAAAGGTAAAAAAAGGGATCAAGGTTTTATAAGGAACTTAATAAGGCGTAGATTTGAGTTAAAAATAGATTAATGGTAAAGTTAGAGAATGGAAGAGACATCAAATTTTGGAAGGATAATTGGACTAAGGATGGTAGTGTTGCAAAGTGACTATATGGAACATTAAATAAAATCGATGAAATGTTAATAGTACAATAGGTTTCGACAGGTTTCGATATAAAGAGTTACAATTAATAGACTTCAGTATGGCATGTAATTAGCTTAAAATTGTAAGGATAAAGTGGTCCAAAGGGAATCTTGAAACCTCTCTTTTCCCTACTTATGTTTTAGTTTTCCACTATCCCATAAACCTAAAAATACGTTCTCTTCTTTGTAAACTAGAAAATTCTCAAGAAAACTATCAAGGTCTCTAGGGTCCAAATTTTAGGGGTTTTGAGTGGTTTTAGAAAAGTGAAACCAAGATTTCGCAAAGGAATAGAAAAATCAAGTAAGTTACCACTTATACCTTATAGAAAATTTGTTTTCCTATAGAGATGGTGAAGAAAAAATAAAGAAAAATCATTTTTAGAGAAGTAGAGATTAAATTTTAGCTTTGAGCGTCTATACATCAAGAAATAACGAGTAAGTCATTTTTAACCCTCTAATTTATCTAAAGCTTTGTTCTTCTTATGAATCATTGAGTTGAGGAGTTAGTTGTGATTAAGGGTTGGGATTTCTATTTTGGTGTTTAGAGGATGTTGTAAAGTGTTTAGAGATGAGTTTAGGGCCTAAAAAGATCAAGGAAATGAAGGATGGTGTTAGGGATTCGAAGTTGGCTATATACAAGGGAAGATTCGCTAGTTGCATTATCTAAAAAACTATAGAATCCAATTGGTGTCCAGGTACTGTAGCTCTATACATGAGCTACCGTACTAGCATCCAGACACCATGTTTGTAGTAGTATATATGAAGCTTCAAACTCATTTATTAATACTTTTGCAGCCTTCTTTTCCATTTTAAAACCTTTCCAACATGTTTTTAAACAAGTTTTCTCAATCAAAATAAACAATCAAACTTTGATTTCCAAGAAATGGTTTGAAGATATTTGTAGAAACCTATGGCCTAGTTAAGGGATTGGGATATAAGATTTGAGTAGTGGCTTTTGTATTTGAGTTTAGGGGCAAAGGAGTTATTTTTGTGTTAAACCACATTATAAGACACTCGGATGCTTATTGATCGTTACTAAGGATTCAGGCATGGGATACTTGCTTATGTGTTTGTACTAGTTAGATTAGTAGTAAATAGACTTAATATGTATCTAGCCTAATTATTAGTTGTGCTACTTATGCTTGGCTTTGACCTCCCACTAGTAGAGTCTAATGTAGTTGTCGAGATACCTAATGATCTTCATATGACATTATCCCGAGTAAGCTCCTGCACTAAAAGGACCTAAGTAAATCTAGGATGGTTATTCATTATTCAATTACTTGGGTACTTACTTATGTAAGGGTCATGAGTTACCCCAAGTTTTAGGATGTTAAGATTGTATTGGTTAACATCTTAATTATTGAAGACATAAACTAGTTGCTTGTTGCATTTATTATTGCTACTCATATGTATGTGAAATGTGAATGCTTGGTCATGCACATGTACCTTTGGTATTATAGTTTACCCTTCGAAGGTTTTAGTTTTTCAACTATAGGTTCAATTTAAGATGGTACTACTATGATTCATGATGGTACCAGCTGCGTTTATCATTAAGAACAGAATGGAGATTACTACTCTAGTGATGAATGGGTTGTGTGTAGAATAGACGATATGCATGGACAAGAGTTGGTATTTGATTTTATCGCCACTTAGGGGGAGGAGTCACCTATGACTCCTGTTAGTGAAGTATATATGTTACTTGTAGAGCTATGAAATTTCTTAATAAAGTTGTTATCTTTATGTTATCTTAGGTAAGTAATGGAACATCATTGTATAGGTTGAAATGAGTAGGTTTTTATATCACTCTTCTATTAATGGTTAAGGAGTTGATGTAAGTGAATTGACAAATTATTATGTATGAGTTAGTAGATTATTATTAATTATTTTATGAATCTTAGACAAGTTGCAAATTCTTAAACTCTTGATGTATCAGTAGAGGCTAAGGATACATAGTGACTTATAGCATTCTTGGTTTTGGAGCATTACAATTTTAATTATATCAAAGCTTTGGTTAAAGGATCCATAAAGTATTAGGTATTGAATTTTTAAGATAATGAAATATGAGTAGAGTGGATAGTTAAGGGATAACTTAAATATAAGGTAGTCGTTCTTACTTAGAGCTTAAGATAAGTCGCCTTAATCTTTCCTCCCTAATATATTACCATTTGCTACTAGTTAATATTTATACTTCCCTACTTTTGGCTGTCATCTTTACAATATTGCCTTTACCTTATTTTTGGCTTAATTTTTGTCACGTTTTACTCTTATATTTGATATCTTCTTTACATATATATATATATATATTTCAGTACTAGTCTCTCTTTTCTACTTCTCTCTCAAAGCTTCCTTGTCCTTCTATAGTTTGCTTAGGTATGGTGGAGAAAGAGTTAGACTAATGTAGTAGACGTGATACTAAGGTTAAAATTGGTGGAGCTAGTCCCCTTAATATGCTTAATAATGTAACACAAGTAAAAAACTTGGTAAGGAACCGAACTTAAGCTACTTAGTTTATATTAAGGATACATAAATAATTTATAAATAAGGTATCTAATGGGAATTGGGCTACTCCAATGCTCTGTATCAAAGCTAAGGATATCTTGCATAAGTAGATGATGAAAATATTAATATTACTTCCGACCTTACTAGGTTAGTCATCGAGGGTGATGTCAATGACCACTATGATATAAAAGAGAGCTAGCGAAGATATGAGATGAGTAGAATTTCCATTGATAAGCTGATTGAGATGATTAATAATGGGATCGATGATAACCTAAAGAATTTGAAGATTAGAGGGAATTTGAAAGAAGAATAGAATGTAGAAATAACCATATTGTTATCTAAGTATGAAGATGTGTTTACATGGTCTTATGAAGATCCATCGATTGTAGTATACTATTTGCCCACATAAGAAGATATCAAAGCTAAGAAGCAAAAACTAAGGAGATTATGACCAAATATCTTATTGAAAATTAAAGAAGAAGTAAAAAAGTTACTTAAGGTCAGTTTCATCGAAGTGTCTAATTATCCAAAGTAGGTAGCCAATATTGTGTCGATGATGAAGAAGAATGGAAAGGTTAGAGTAAGCGTAGATTTTCGAGACCTTAATAAAGTAATACCTAAAGATAACTTTCTTTTACCCCATATTGACATCTTGGTAGATAATACAGTCAGGAACCATCTCTTCTCCTTTATGAATGGATTCTCCAAGTATAATCAAATTTGAATGTCCAAAAAAAACAAGGCTAAGATGGCTTTCATTATAACTTAGGGTACGTTTTGCTACAAAGTAATGCCTTTCGACTTAAAAATGATAGGACAACTTACTAAAGAGCCATGGTCGCAATCTTTCATAACATGATGCATAAAGAAGTTGAAGTATATGTTGATGATATGATTATGAAATCAATAGAAGGAGAAAATCACATGGATAATCTAAAGAGGTTATTTGATAAGTTGAGAAAGTTTCAATTGAAGCTAAACCTAGAGAAGTGCCTTTGGAGTAACTTTAGGGAAATTATTGGGTTTTATAATTAGCCAAAGGAGCATCAAGGTAGACCTTGATAAAGGTAAAGAAATAATCCACTTGCCCTCTCTACGCACACTTAAAGAGATTAGAGGATTATTGGGTCATTTGAACTACATAATTTTGTTCATGTCTCAGCTTTCCAATAAATGTTATCCCTTGTTTAAATTGCTAAAGAAGAATGCTAAGATAAATTAGGACAAAGAATGCGAGGAAGCCTTCACAACAATCAAGGAATACCTTTTGAACCCTCTAATTTTGGTAGCTCCTAAACCTAAGAAGCAGTTGTTTTTGTACCTAACCATATTACTAGAGTCTATAGGGTGTATGCTTGATTAGAAAGATGTGGAAAGAAAGGAGTGAGTCATATACTACTTATGTAAGAAGTTTATAGAAGGAGAATAGAAATATTCTGAAATCAGCTAGTAGAAAATCCCCCAAAAAATACCCCCTAAGAGGTACAAGTTAGATTCCCTAACGAAGACATTTTAGTAATTAAAAGTGGTTCTAATGAAGAGAATGATGAAAAGCTCTTGAAATGGAAGCTATCCTTTGATGGAGTTGCTAATGTGTCTAGGTTTAGAATTAGGGCAACATTGACATCCCTTGAAGGTATACAGTTCTCTATTGTTGTAAGGCTCGTTTTTCCATATACTAACAGTATTGTTGAATATGAGCCATACATTATGGGATTCAAAATGGCCTTAGATAAAGACATTTAAGAGTTGGAAGTATATGGGGATTCTTCACTCATTATTGGTTAAGCTCAATGAGAATGTAAAATGAAAGATCCTAAACTAATACCTTATTACTAGCACTTAACTGAATTAATGAAGAAATTTGAAGAAATCATGTTCACTCACATATTAAAGTCTCATATCAATTTGTCGATACATTAGCCACTCTGGCATCTACGATCTAAATAATTCAAGGGATCAAAATTCAGCTGCTCACAATTGAAGTTAAAGAAAAACCTGCTTTTTACCTAGTAATCGAAGATACACATAACAAAAAGCCTTAGTACCATGACATTAAAATATTCCTACAATAAGTTATGTACCCTGATGAAGCTAAGAAAAAGGACAAAAGGACAATTAGAAGATTAGCTACCTAATTGTTAATAAGTTAGTCCACCTTATACTAATAATCATTTGATGGTATACTTCTAAGGTATGTAGATGACAAAAAGGCCGACATTTTGATAAAAGAAGTACCCAAGGGAGTATGTAGTCCCCTACATGGATAGCTATATGCTCACTAAGAAGATTATAAGGCTAGGATACTATTGGTCGATAATGGAAGGCGATTGCATCAAGCACATCAAGCATTATCACTTATGCTAAGTTTTTGCAAACAAGATAAATGCTTCACCTTAAGAATTATACACACTCTTTACACCATGGCTATTTTCAATGTAGGGTATAGACATCATTAGTCCAATTACTCCAAAGGCATCAAACGATCATCGCTTTATACTGGTTGCCATCAATTACTTTAGTAAATAGGTTGAGGCCTCATCCTATTCAAGTGTTACTAAAGGGATAGTGGTCAAGTTCATCAAAAGAGATATCTTAGCTCAATACGAGGCTCTAAAAACGATCATCACCAATAACAATACAAATCTCAAGAATAAGCTTATGTCAAAGTTGTGCCGATGGTTTAGGATCATCCACAAGAACTCAACCCCTTTTCAACCTCAAATGAATGGGGCCATTGAAGCAGCTAACAAAAATCTCAAAAGAATGATTGAAAAGATGGTTGTTAAGTATAAGGATTAGCAGAAGATGTTGCCATTTTCACCCATGTCCTATTGAACTTCTATCAGAACTTCGATAGGGGCAATGCCTTACTCCTTAGTATATGGCATGGAAGTAATATTACCAGTGCAGGTCCCATCTCTCAAAGTGCTATCAGAAACTCAATTAGATGAGACTGATTAGGTAATAAGTGCGTTGAGTAGTTGAATTTGATTGATGAGAAAAGATTGATAGCCTTGTGTTGTAATTAATGCTATCAACAAAGAATGACTCAAGCTTTTAACAAAGGGGTACAATCCTAGAACTTCAAAGAGGGTAATATAGTGTTGAGAAATACTCTTCCCAAAGCACAAGACTCCAAAGGAAAATTTGCTCCCAATTACAAAGGTCCTTATATTGTGAAGCGAGTGTTACTAAGAGGGACTATAATTTTATTACGGATGGATGGTCTAAAGTTGAGAGACTCGGTAAATCCTGATATAGTAGAATTGTACTACCCATGAAAATCAATGGAAATTCTTACTCAAAACATAAACATCCTAGTGATCTTAAATGTTACTGTGGTTTAATTTTCATTTTCTACAAGCAAAGTTGATATCTCTAGTAGTTGTCGGCATTGGAATCACCTCCATCACTTTTCTTGCTCCATCAAAAGGTCCCTGTTCTTTTACGCTGTTTAAGTAAGACCCATACACTAAAAACATGAGAAAAGATGAAAGTGAGATATAAAACATTGGTAATTAACAAAACACTTTTAAATACTTTATTATAGGTTAATCCTCCTCAATGGGGAGATTTATTGTTTATTTTTCAAGGTAAGACAAAATCCAAACAGGTAAACACCTCAAGGTAGATTTTTACTAATCAGGGATAATGGATTCAATTCAACCAAAAAAAAAAAAAATCTGAAAGACAATTCATTGATGAGTAGAAACAATGGATGACATTCTGTATCGGGTTGATTTCCTTAACTTCCCTAAAGGCCAATAAAGCTATAGGTGCTCCGTGTCAAGATTGGTTAAGTTGATGATATAAAATTGGTAGTTTTAAGAGAGTTAAATCCATTTTGAAGAATGAGTTAGCCAGTTTCAATTAAACTTTTCAAAGAAAGATTTGACAGTTTAGGTATTGTCAACAAAACCAATTAAGTACTTCTATAACAATTTTAGCATATCGGTTTCAAGCATTACATTACTTCTATAACAATTTTAGCATATCGGTTTCAAGCATTACATTACTTCTATAACAATTTTAACATATCGGTTTCAAGCATTACCTTTGCATTTAACCTTCATCTCCTAGGATAGCAATGAACATTTAGGATACTTTCCCCCTTCTTAGCCACCATTTGGTGTTCCAGCTAATCTATTAGGCTTTGTCCTAACTCCTTTAAGGTTTTTAGCTAACCTAAAGGACAATTACCCATTGTCCATCTCCTTTAGGGTTCTAGTCAATTTGTAGAGCATTGTCTCGATTCACTACCTCTCTTAGTGTTTTAGCAAGTTCATAGGGCTCTTCTCTTCATCAATCTCTTTTTAGGGTCTTAGCAAACCCATAAGGAATAACCCTTCATCAATCTCCCTTTAAGGTCCTAGTGAACTCATAGGGTGTTTCTCTTCATTAATCTCATTTTAGGGTCTTAGCCAACTCAAGGAGTGCTTTACCCATTTGCTTAAGTTAGTTAACTTATAAAGGCATGACTAGGCTTCAATTTGTCTTTTAGGGTATTAGCTAACTCAAGGAATGCTTTACCCATTTCATCAAAGTTAGTCAACTTAGAGAAGCACTTCTAGGTCTTTCAAATTGATTCTAGTTTTAAGATTGCTACTCCCTTAGAGACACTCCTACCTAGGTAATTTATATAATGTACCTAGGAGCTCAGTTATTATTAGGACTTACCATAACATATTTGAATCAATGGGTCTTTCGAAAAATTGAAGAAAGTAAAGTGAGTAGGCTTACGAATTGATTAGAGTAGCTGACATAAAGCTGCTTGAAGGATATGACACACCAATAAACACAACACGACTTGATACTTCACTTAATATGATACATAAGTTGATATTAAGGTCCACCCGCCACTAATCCTAAGCTACTCAACAATATTAGATAAGAGTGTATGGAAAATAGACTTAGAGAAGGTTGTCTCATAAAAACAGTATATTCAATGTATATCTGTAAGGTAAGATTATTCTAATTACAAGGAGAAGGGACTATTTATAGTAAGTTCTTAGAGCAACATCATAAATAAAGAAATTATAAAAAAGCATATACAAAAAGAGGATTCCTAGTAAATGCGAAAAAAAAAGTAAAAAGGATAAACAACAAAAAGGGAGAAACAATACAATGTCAAGTGAAATGGACAAGTGACAACACAACATTGGTTATGTTCATAGATTCTCTTATTAGAGCAAGCAAGGGGAACCAAGATTTTACGGCATCTGGGACTGCTAAGAAGAGGAAAGGGTATAGCAAGTGTTAGTAAGGATTTAGAAGAAATTACTTTACTCAAAGAAGAGTGTCTCATCACTTAACAAGAGTCTCTTGGCAACTGAAAGTTCGATCATTAGCATAGAGCCTTCGATAAGCAAATAGTTAGCATTGGCATAGGAGAGAGAATAGAGCAAGGTGTAACCTTTTGGATTTGACAAAGAATTCAAGCATCCTGCTCTGCGTAGTATCTTTTATCATTGGTAAGTTACGAAGAGAGGATTCTTCTATTGGAAGCCTTGAATGCCTTAGAGTCGTACATGAGTAAGAGGATTCGTAGTTAGTAACTCATTAGTTCCCTAGGGTTATTGAAAATTTTCCCTTAAATCTTAACCCTTTTCTTCATCGAGTACATAAGTTATCAAATCAACCACATTAAAAGTAGCAGATATATTATATTCCGTCTGTGGCTTCCCTGTTCCTTCTATTGCGCTACAGTCTATATCGGGTGTTTAGTAACCTTTTAATGTAACTTTTGGAATTCTTCAGCATACTATACACTTGATTAAGTTTCCCCTTGTATAGCTAGGCTGACAATTGTATTTAAGGGTAAGTTCAGGTTAAGTCCATAGACAACCTCAAAAGGTGACCTTCTTATTAAGCTATGAATTGATCAGTTGTAAAAAACTCAATGATAGGTAGGCATAAGCCCCAATCATAGAGATTCTTCCTACAGCCGCTAGTAGAAGGTTGCCAACTATCTTGTTTACAACTTCAGTTTAGCCATCTATCTAAAGGTAGCAAGAAGTACTATATATAAGCTTGGTGCCAAGTTTCCCCTTATAGACACCTAATTTTTACGCCTCTATAGTCATAATTTCTTATTCTACAAAAAGGGTCATAATTTAGAAAATAACAAAAAAATTTAAAATGATAAAAATGACATAAAAAATAGAAAATTGTTGGAAAAAAATAAAAATAAAAAAATAAAAATGAAAAAAATTCGAAAAAATTAATTTGATGGAATCTTGACTCAATAGTTGTTGAAAAAAAAAAGCAAATCTGATACGATAACGTTAAATCTAATAAAATCGAGATTTATAATATTCGAATCTATTTTGGATCTTTATCAATTTAGATTCGATTTGATTTGATTTGACTCGAAAGATTTGTTTTCGAGTTTTATAAATAGGGGTTGTATGGTACGAGTCAGGAGGAACAATTACACATTTGTTAAAAAAAACATGCTTAAATTCACGCCTTAGACCAATTCTATAGTTATGTGTAGATAGGACTAGAGATCCAATCTGTTCCCTTTCATCATCTTCACGAGCTTTGCTTTGCCTGAACATAAGAGTGGTTTTTAATTATTGTCTATAGCTTATCTTATTTATTTATTTTTATCACATATTTAGTTGCAAGTAATTAGTTATAGCATTAATATATAGTAAGCATGTGTTAAGTTTTAGTTTATTTATTTTTTATTATTTTTTTTAGATTCCATATTTTCAAAATGATATTTTTATAAAATCTCATATTTTACAAAATCTTGTTCTTTGCATATTGTATTAATTTAGAAAAATTGCATTCAGTATGTTAGGGTTTTCAAGATAAAAAAAAAAAATCATTTTGATGTTCACAAAATAAAAAAAGTCTTTAATTGACTTTTTTTTTTACAGTAGGACATCTTTTCCATGGTTTAGGCTTATTTTCCATAGTTTGTCTTCTTCATAATTTAGATGTTTTTTCCATAGTTTAGGTTTTTTTCTATGATTTGAACATCTTTTCTATGGTTAGACATTTTTTTCATAATTTAGGTTTCTTTTCAATAGTTTATATATTTTTTCCATTGTTTAGGTTTCTTTTCTATGATTTAGACGTATTTTCTATCATTTAGATTTTCTTTTATGGTTTAAACATCTTTTTCATAATTTAAATATCTTTTATATGGTTTAGATATCTTTTCCTTGATTATGAAATTTTTTTTCTTTTTTCTTTTTATGTTTTAAGCATCTTTTCTATATAAAAGATTCATCATATACAACATTGCATATTTCATACAATCTTTAGGGTTTTTCTTGAAAATAAAAAAAAATTATCACTTAGTTATTTTTAAATAAAAATCTTAATTTGGGACTTTTCAAAAATTAGGTTTTTAGGTTTTTTTTAATTATGAATAAAAATTAGGCTTTTAGGAATTTTTCTTAATAAAAATGCAAATTCAACCAATTATTTCTTCTATAAAAAGAAGGAGTACATTAAAGTTTTAAAAAAAAAAACTAAAATCGTCTGATCTAGGCTAGCAAACACGTAGGCACCTTCGAGACGACAATAAAATCCGTAGAAACTTAGGTTTTGTTTCTTTTGATTTTATTTATTTATTTATTCTTTAAAAATGTTATAATTAGAAGAATAATCCTAATTTAGGTAAATATGATAGTGGTACCCATTAGGGTTTATAAGTTAGCCTCCGAACTCGGAACCCTCTGGTTCTTCATTCAAATTGAAATTAAAGACCGGTAGCTAAGTTATAATCAATCCACCCAATTAATTACGGTTTCTTTCCTTTTTTCCGACTTCGATCGAGTGGCGACTCCAAAAATTATTTTCAATAAAAAACTGGAATTTCTCAATTTCTTGAATCGATGATTAATATTAAATGGGTTAGGGTTTAGTATTAATCGGAAAGAGGAAATTAATTTTAAATAATATACCCATAGGGATTTCCTGAACAAGCTCATAAACTTCAAATCACGATTGGATATAATACTTCTCGGTAGCCTATGCAGACATACAATTTCCTATAAAAAGATGTTAATAATAAATAAAGCATCATTGGTTCTATGGCAAGGAATGAAATGGCTCATCTTACTAAAACAATTGACCACAACCATAATAGAGTCATGTCTTTTAGGCATTTGCGGAAGGTTGAGTGTGAAATCTATGCTTAGGTTGATCCATGGGTGCTTAGGTATAGGAAGATGTATGTACTCTCCATACGGCGCTCTCCGTCTTTTTGCATGTTTACACACTTCGTATCTCTTAAGAACTTGGCATACATCCCTCATTATTCCAAGCCAGTAGAAATGTTCTTTCAGTATTTTAGTTGTCTTCTTTTCTCTAAAATGACTAACCAAGCCTCCAACATAAGCTTCATAGACCAATAATTCTCTAGCTAAACCACTTGGTAAACAAACTTGCTTACCCTTCATCAATAACTCATGACTCAAGTAGAATCCATCCATAATATCTCCAACATTACACTTAGCCACTAAGGGCCCTAAACATTGGTCGTGCTCATATTGATCGGGTATGGTGTCGAATCCAAGCACCTTCACTTGTATAATCGTAATAGGGTATGATGACGAGAAAGAGCATCGGCCACAATGTTGGTGCTCCCTTTCTCATACCAAATGACGTAGTAGAAAGTCTCTAGGAATTTAACCCATTTGGCATGACATTGAAAAAGCTTATGTCGACCACGAAGATGCTTGAAAGGCTCATGATCTAAGTAGATGATGAATTCTCTAGACAACAGATAATGTTGCTAGTTCTGTAGTGTTCAGATAAGGGCATAAAACTCCTTATTATAAGCTAAGTAATTCAGGGTAGCTCCTCAGAGTTTCTCGCTGAAATAGGCAATTGGTCAATGCTCCTACTTAAGGGCAGCACCAATGCTGACGCCAGACGCATAACACTCTACCTCAAAAACTTTCTCAAAATTCGGTACAGTAAGTACTAAGGTAGACGTCAATTTAAATTTTATATCTTCAAAACTTTTCTGAGCTTTCTTTGACCACTTAAACATAGAATTCTTCTAGGTTAGTTCAATTAAAGGTGTTGTTATAGAACCAAAGTTTTGAATAAATCTCTTGTAGAATGAAGCTAGATTATGGAAGCTCTTGACTTCAGTAGCACTAATAAGTGTAAGCTACTCAATAATAGCTTTGACTTTCTCGTTATCAATCCGAAATCCTTTCCCTAAAACAACATATCTAAGGAATATAATCGCGCTTTAATAGAACATACATTTCTTTAGGTTGCCAAATAATTTGTTGGTACGGAGGATGTCAAAAACCGATCTTAAATGTTCAGCATAGGTGATGAGATTGGCACTATAGATGAGAATGTCATCAATGTAAACCACAATGCATTTGCCAATCAATACCCTCAATATATGATTAATGAGTCACATAGAAGTACACGACACATTCGTCAGACCAAACAACATCACCATCCATTTGAATAAAACATCTCGTATCTTAAAAGCTATCTTCTATTCATCTCTCGGTCTCATTCGTATTTAGTGGTAGTCACTCTTCAGATCTATCTTTGAAAAGATGCGTGTACCATGCAACTCATCGAACATATCACCCAACCATGGGATCGGATATTTATACTTAACAGTAATTTTGTTGATGATACAGTTGTCAATGCACATTCTCTACATCCCATCCTTCTTTGGTACTAGCACGACTTATATGACACATGGACTCATACTCTCTCGAACGTATCTATGGTCTACCAACTCATGTATATGTTTCTTTAGCTTGGTTGCCTGCTCAGGATTAAGCTTGTAAGCAGGTCGATTTAGTAAGGTAGCTCCAGGCTAGAGGTCAATGCAATGCTCAATACCTCTTAAGGGAGGTAGTCCTTGCGACATCTTTGCTGGAAATAGGTTGGCGTAGTTTTAAAGTAGCTGCAGCATCTCAATAGGTAAGCTATCGGCTTCTCTTACCTCCAAGTACCTCTAGACTAAAAGAAGCACATAATCATCAACCCAGACTTCTTGGGCAAATTGAGCTCGGGAAATCATTAAAGACTTTTGCTGTCGTGATCTAGCAACCTTCTCTTAGGCTTCTTGCACTTTTTTAGGACTCATGAGTATCAATATAATTTTTTCCCATCCTTTTAGAATATATAGGTATCCTTATACTCATTGTGCAACACCCTTAAGTCAAACAGCCATAGTCGACCAAGTAATATGTGAGAAGTGCACATCAGAAGGACATTACACAATACCTTGTCCCTATACTTATCACCAATGGTAATCAGTACTCTAACCTGCTCAGTAACATGTAAGCTTCGTTTCTCATTCAGGCAATGAATCTTGTACGGCTTAGGGTATATAAGGGTTGGGAATTTCATGGCCTTAACTAACCCTTATGCTATGACATTAGTATAACTCCCTCCGTTAATGATCAAGGCACATAGCTTGCCATTCACTTGGCAATTTGTATAGAAGAGGTTCTCTCTTTGCTCATTCTCATTAGCCACAAAAGCTTTGAGAGATTGATGAATGATAAAACAGTACTTGGCACTACCCTTAGGAGGTGTCTTAGCATTGGGGTCTTCTTAAAACTCTTCCAGCATCTGTTTAACTCCTAGCTCTTCATCTCCTTCGCTCATACTCTCTACTTTAAACAGGGGCTTATCTCCCTTTATAGTCATGACTCGATAGTTAGGACATTGACTAGCTACGTACCTATAATCGAGACATTTAAAGCATTTGATTTCTTGGGTCTTTCTTCCAAAGATCTGACCTTGGTCTTTTTGGACCTCAGGTTCCTTAGCCTTACTCTTACCTTAGCTTTCTTTTGGTTAGCTAGGCACTTGCCCTCGACATTTTACTTCAAAATTGTTTGATGCTCAATCATATATTAGTTAACTCAACATGTTGCTTTTGTTCGACAACATAGGTTAGCTACTCGGCATCTGACTAACCTAGTTTTGTCTCTACCTTTTGACTTCCTATGCCACTCCGATGGCTTCATCTAGAGTTGCAATACTCCTCAATTCCACTATGTTACCAATCTCGATCTTTAGTCCAAAAATGAACCTCACTATAGTTTACATCTCGAGTCATCGACATCACACTGGATCATAAGTAACTGAAATTCTTGGACATAGTCGTCTACCGACCGGTTACCCTATCTCAAATCTTGTAGATGTCAGAAAGTGTCCTACTCGTAGTGTTCAGGAATGAATCTACTTCTCAGAACTCTCTTTATATCATTCCATGTTTTAATTTCACATTGAGCCCTTAGGCGAACATTCTGCAATTTCTTTCACACATTACCACATATCCAAAAAATTCCAATGCAACCACTCAAATATGTACAACATCTTCATAATCGTAAAAGTTGAATATCTTTTCAATATTCTCCTCCTAATCCAAGTAGTCATTAGCATTACCAGACCCCGTTGAAGCTCAGAATCTGTACCTTAAGGTGTTCAACACCTCTCGACACACTAAACTCGTGCTCATCAATCTTAACATATTGTTCCTCTTCTTCTTCATCCTCTTCCACTTCATCCAACTCCAACCTCCTTCTTACCATTCTCTCGGCACAACGAAGTAGTGCTTGGTTCACAAGAAAGGCTTCTGGTGTTCGTTCATTCATCTGCCTTCTAGGCCTATCTCTCCTTGCTCAACCCTGTTCAACTACTCTCTCTCTCTTGACTTAGTCTCTAAGACTCTTTGTATTGAAACGGCCAAATTAGCTACGATAGCCATAAGGTCTTATATTTGCTCATCAATAATACGTGGTGTTTCTTAGGTAACTCGACCACAACCATAAGCATCACTCTTAGCATCGTTAATCTCTCCTTGAACATTAAGATTCAACATTCTCATAAAGAATAAGCTTTAGAACATACTCTTTATGTAAGAAAGCCTTCCACACACACTCAAATCTCTCGAATAGCAACTAATAAGGACTATTACGACACAGCTCTTGGTTACAACCTCAAGTTTTGATATTAGGATTATATGATGTGCCTAGGACCTCAATTACCACTAGGACTTATCGTAGTATATTTAAACCAATGGGTCGTTTGAAATATCGAAGAAAGTAGAGTGAGTAAGCTTACAAACTAATTAGAGTAGCTGACATAAAGCTGCTCAAAGGATATGATACACCAATGAACATAATACGATTTGATACTTCACTTAATATGATGCACAAGTTAATGTCTAGGTCTACCAGGCACTAATGCTAGAGTGTTTGTGGATTTCCTCAATGCTCATTGGGGGTTAAGAGATAACTCTTTCTATCCTTCTAAATAGTATTAGTGTTGAGGAATCCATCATGGATCACTTTTCGATCAAACTCCTACGGTCGGCTAAGAAGTAGATTCACGGCATTCATATCGAAGTCGATCTCATCTTCATACTATCCTGCCTTAAATGAGATTCATGCCTTTTTATGCACATGGATCATACCATTATCATTAAACCATTTTAATCCATAAGGTCAAGGATGCGAGTAGGTCAACAATTTCATCTTTTCTACAAACTTGGTAGAAGTGATATTGGTACAACTACCTCCATCGATAACTAAGGAACAGGTCTTCCAATTCATTAGGCACTACATATGAAATAAATTTTCCCTTTGTTCAAGATCTGCCTTCAACTTAACTCGTTGACTCATCAAGGATAAGAGTTCATCTAGATTTTCAGCATAGACATCTTCTTTAATCAATCCATCTTCTGAGCTCTTATCACTCTGACTCTTGACTTGAGCATTAGGTCTTTCAACTTTCAAAACCATAATCCTCTTATTTAGACACTGAGAAGCAATGTGTCCGTAGCCTAAGTACTTAAAGCATTTCATTTCTCGGGCTTTGTTGCTGGGTGCCTTTTTTTTCTCAGCATAAACAGGTCAATTAGGCTCTCCTTTCTCCATCTTCTTTTCTTGCCTTCTCTCGGCATACCTCTTAAGCTTAGGGCTACCTTGTTGACATCGGTTACCTTATTGATGTCAACTACCAGCCTTTGAAGCCTTCTCTTCTTCCATCTCTCAGCTCTTAATGCTAAATTGATTAGCTCGTTTCGAGAGTTAAATGGTTGTAACTCAACTATGTCAATAATATAATCTCGGAGTCCACTCAGGATTTGGCAATAGTGCGGTCCTATGGCTCGGTAATCTTACATCTCATCATCAAGGGCTTAAACTCTTGCAAATACTCTTTAACAGTATTTCAACCTTATCTTAGGTGCTAGAAAGCATGGAGCATCTCCTGCTTGAAATAAGTTGGCACAAAGCGTTGGTTCATCAATCTTTTCATGAGGCTCCAAGTTCTAATTGGCTCCTCTCCTTCGGCATCTTGCTTAGCAATTAGCTTATCCCACCAAAGACTTATATATTCAACAAGGGATAATGAAGCCAACTTAACCTTTGTTCGTTCATCATACTTGTAACACTCAAACAACTTCTCAACTTGAAGAACCCAATCAAGGAACTGTTGAGGTTGATTACTTCCATAGAAGGTCAGCAGTTTTACATTCACATTGTCAAGTCCTTGGCTAAGTGCTCGAGGTTCATCCCTTACATTCTGAGCTGGTTGGTTCACCTCAGTTCAGCCACTTCTGTTAGGGTTTGCTTGGCTACATCTCTTCTCGGCCCTGGTTCTCTTCTCCGAGCTCCTTGGTTCAACTCGAAGTCAATATTACTATCATTACCTCTTCTCAACATTGGATGGTGTTTTCTTCTTCTCAGCATTAGATGGTGTTCTCTTCTTTTCGGTTTCGTAGCTCTTCTCGATTGTTGTTCATCATTTTCAAGCTCATTAGAACCACTTCCACTTATGGGTGTTTGCTCCCTTCTTCCTTCTCGTCCATCACGTCTACAGCCTCTAACTAACCCAGTAATCTCCTAAATAGAGTTAAAGAGATTCTGGATCTGGTATTCCAATTTGTCAACACGTCACCTCAAGCTTCCGCGAGGACTATCACCAGTGTTTTGACACTATCCTCCAACATTCTTGTTCGTATAGTAATTTTCTAAAGAATTGAACAAACAACAAAACATAATTATAATAACTTAGAAACAACTACGACTCGGCTTCTACAGTTACCTACAACTACGACGAACAGTACACTATACTATACTACAAAACAATGATTAACAGAAATGTTAGAACTACAAATCTACTTTGAAGAACATTAGCATGCGTATCTCCCTAAAGCTCTGATACCAAGATGATAAGGAATGATGATGGGAATGATAGTAGGTTGGACGAATAGGAATGGATATTCATGATTCAAAAATGGGTATGAAGAACACGAAGGTTTTTTTTTTCTTTTAAGGTGAATGTAAATGGATATAACTCACCAAGACATAAACATAATCAGGGGGATTAAGCTCGAAATAGAGTTTGATACAATTCATAAACACTAAATGTCGCTTAGGATTCAAATGAAGGTTAGATGCAACTCACTAACCGATTCAAATTAACGGCTCACTACAATCTTAGGGCCAAGATTGATAAGAACATGGGGGAGATTAAAGAGTTTAATCAATACTCAATAATCTAGTAAGCGTAAACTCTACTAGCTCAAGTATAGCCTTGCTCTAAAGAGGAAAGTTTCACTCTTTGTATGGGGCAATATTCTTCACTATCTATATTCTATATGTCTGTATCTCTATTTTTTTAGTACAAATGTTGTTATTTATAGTAAGTCCTAAACCCTAGTGGCAAAACTGTAGGTAATGTACAAGGTCTTAAACCCTAAAGAATTGGGCCTATAAATAAAATGAAAAAAAATATGTACAAGAATACAAAACTGTATGTTTATAAGGGAAGTTAGCAAGTAGTCACTCGGTATGTTCTGGATAGAGTAGTATCCAAACTGCATAAGGTTAGCAGTTGATGTACATGTTCAAGAAAGAGTCCCCGAAGCTTTGCAGTATTTGGTTGAGACACTAGAAAAATCAGCCTACAATTACTGAATCCTAAAATCATTTGGCACTATTCTCTCGATGTTGTGCTGAGTAGTTCTTCAGTCTCAAGTACTCGTCCTTACAGTTTCTCGACACTTCAGTTGACAATAGAGTTGATGCTATGTGTTTATTTTTCTTCCCCTCATCCTTCTAGATACATCTCGGCCTCAGCAAGCATTGATAGGCCTTGGCTTAGATATGGTCAGAAGCTAATTCCCATCACTACATCTCTTTCTCTTTTTTATTGTTTATGGGCAATGACTCCATTCTCTTTATGTTTCCCAGCCACAACACATCCAAGATGCATAACCCCAATAGTCCGCCATACTCCTTAGCTACTATACCATCCTTTACCTAAACCTAAACCTAAACCTTAACCCATAGAGGCCCCATTCCCAAACACAATAGTTTACGCCTTTTTGACTAAACCTACCACCATTATGAGCTTAGTCGCCTTCAAGAGCCCCCAACAGTGCTGTCTTTAGACTATTTAGCCACTACCATGAACAACAACCACAACTACCATCTCCCACTAAGCCCCAAACAACACCAAAAACACCACTTCAAGTCGTAGCATTGTTACTAATGTTAGTTTCCCTAATAAAACACTCATAAGTTTGTTGTTACCCACTTGAAAAGTTGACGAAAGAAGCCTAAACCACCTCATGCACCTCTATTGTTGGAGTTCTTCGTGACTTGAATTCAAGAGGGCAATTCTACCCAATCTACTCCAAGACTCGCTCCTGTTCCATTCGGTCCGACCATCTTTTCTTTTAGGGTTTATTTGTTTTCTTATTTTATGTTTTCCATCATTCATATTGTATTTTTAATATATATATTTATTCATTTTTTCTCGTTAATGTATTGTAAGCTATAAAAAAAGAAAAAACAAAAACAAAAAGAAGAAATAAAAAGAAGAAAAGAAAAGAAGGAGAGAAAACGAGAAAAAAAGTTTAGTTTTATTTTTATGTTTTGGAGAGAAATTAATAATAAGAAAATAAAAATAAGTAAAAAATAAAATAAAATAAATTAGTAAATAAATGGATTTTATTACTTACAAAATCGGTTTTTAATAGAGACAAAATAAAATTGACCTTTTTCAAAATTAGGGCCCTTCTTAGAATTTTCAAAATAAAACAATTTTATGACCCTTTAAAAATTCCCTTTAAATAACTCGAAATAGGTTAAAAATAGAAACCTAACCTTCTGTTAGAAATTAAAATCAACATACTCACTTAAAGTATTTTCATAAAAATTAACTACGAAGTTTGATCCCGATTAGTGAGTACGTAAATACCTCTAAAGTGATGTAAAAATTGTAAAAATTGTAAAAATTTTAGTTTTTTTTTTATTTTTTATTTGGTAAATTATAAATTGAATTATCTATAATTGTAAAATAGACCCAATTTAATTACGATTGATCAAATTCAGCCTTAAAAGGTGATTTCAAAAATTAAACCTAAATTCAGAAAGTTGTGGTATACGTAAGGGTTTAAAAATTTTCCCTAGAATTAATCTTTGGTTTTCGAAAAAACCTTTAAAACAGTTTTTCCCATGTAACTTAGTGTCTAAAATAAAACCAATCCACTCTTTTAGTTTTAATCTAAACCATTTCCTGACCCCTATCGGGTAGTGACTTTAAGTGTTTTTAAAATGTATTTAAAAAGCCCTATGTTTTCCTTAATTCTTAGTCAATGATCAATATTAAATAAGTAGAGTTTGATATTGATTAGATTAAGGAAAATATTAAAAACCAGGAAAAAAATTAAACTTGACAGTAATATAGGAGGGACGTGGTGTAATTTCTTGCTCAAATATTTTTTTTCTATCCTTGTATATTTCTATTTTTGGGTTATAGCCATTTTGTGTAGCAATGGTAGTAGTAGTGTTTAGGTTACTCTCAGTGTTTTTTATGAAGGTTTAAATACTCTTCCCTCTTCCTTAAGAAAAGGAATTGTATTGCTTTAATACTAAATAGGGCTTGTTCAACGAGACTCAATGTGATTCCATAATAGAACGAAAAGAACATATAGATTTTATGCAATAATGTGAACCAAATTATTAATTCAACATTAGGCCTGCAACAGTCTCCTACCTTTAGTGACATTTTATAATGAATTAGATCTTTGGTCTTTTGGTCCTATAGTTAACATTTATAAATAATATGCTCTTTGTCAAATTATGAAATTCATTTATGATATATAGGATTCTTAAATGAGGTAAGTGTAGAGCATGCTTTGAATTTTGAAAGATAAATTAAGTATCCAAATAATTTCTTTCTTATAGGATATAAAGAGAGAGAGAGTAAAGAGACTTAGAAAGTCATAGATAAGAGCACTCAATAGTATTTTGATATGGCAAATCACTTTATTTCATGACTAAAATGTCTCCTCTATTTAGAGTAAGAGGATCACTTAAGGGGGAATAGACTACACAACATTTACGTAGTAATTCATACATTTTTAGACTAAGTTTTCTAGCAAAATTTTGTTAATAATACAAAAATAAAATAAAAATGATAGACAAAAGTTGCAGAATATTTAAATAGTAGAGATTCTTGGTAAATGCTGCATTAAAAGTCGAGATTCTTGATAAAGATTAAATGAACAATAGAGATTCCCAATAAAGGTTGCATGAATAGTAGAGATTCTTGATTCCATAATGCCTTTAGTTTATTGGCTCATGTGATGGTGAGAGGTTGCTTTTAGGTGAGAAGTCTAGGTCGTTACCATTATGGATCTTCACGGTATTGGCCATATCTAACCAAGTATTCTTCATTTTGTCTAGATCCATTTTGTCTCTTGTTTCATCATGTGTCCATAAATTCTTAAGGCTACTCTTATTTTTAGCAGAGTTTCTAATAATCATTATTGTAATCTTATGGAACCTCTTTCTCAAATGCCATTGGCCAAATTTCTTTTAGAATGGTAAGATATGCAAATGTATAATTTCTTTTTTGTATTGTGTCTCATTTCTGTGTCTAAACAATTTTATGTCTAAAAAATCTAAACTCGTGACAAGAGTTATTTATTAATTGCTTATAAAAATCTAAACCCGTGACTTAGCATGTCTCTTATCTGGGTTGGATTTGTTTATATTTGAGTTAGCAATTCACTTTATCACATTGTATCTCGTTTATCATGAATTTAATACCACTTATTGATTAAAAATTTATAAATAAATCTATAAAATATTTATATGTATAAGGGAAAAGAAAAGTAATAATAATTAAATTTTACAAAAAAAAAGGACATAGTATCTTTATATTTTTTACAAAATTATAATCCAAACAAAAGTTTTACTAATTATAGAAAATTTGAAAATTTAAATTATATAACATCATTAAATTAAGTCAAACCAAGAATCAAATAGATATTAATAATACCACAAGTGTTGATTTCCAAATTTATTGTATTGTATTGTTGATCAAGTTTTCAAGGGAGATAGCTATAGAATCTATACATGAGTTCGTAATTTTTTGCCTATTTAAACTACGATGTAACAAGAAGAGTATATAACATGACTAGATTTAAGTTGCTTAATATCATTAAATTAAGTAGAACCATGACCTAAAAGGATATTACTATTACTATTACTAATACTACCAATGTTAATTTCAAAATTTATACCATTATCTATCAGATTTTCAAAGGAGACAATAAAAAAATTTACACATGAGTTCATTCTTTTACCCATTTAAACTACAATGCAATAAGAAAAATATATCACTAAAAGTATCTCATACCTTTAACTGAGATCTTTGACTTAGAAAGAAAGAATTTATGCAAGAAAATGCAAATAGAAAGAATATGTAGTGTATCTTGTATCTCATGTCTAGGTTTGAATGGGTTTAGAATCTTGATTCAAACTTAGACACAAGTTTAACCATATTAAAATAGGTTTGACCCGTTTGCATTTAGCATAAAAAATTTTCATATACTAACCTATTTAAATCATATTACATCATGTTTAGGTCTACTGTGTGCGAATCTCAACTTGCTAGTCTTATTTATAGTAGAAGTCTCTATCCCTTACATCAAACAGATTAGCATCAAGGACTGTATAAATGGTAATTGGATGATGTAAACCTTGGTGATAGTAGACCTATTCCCATTTGAGCTAAACATAAAGCCTAATATCATTAACATTAACATTTGAATTACTGGCGGTAACTTGCTTAATTTGTTCCATAAAGGCAATCTTCCAATCTTGTAATGGCTTAAACCATAGTAAAAATTCTACTAATTCTAAAAGATCATATCCTTGCCACCCCTTTTCAATTTTAGTTAGAATTGGCATTTGGACTGTATTGGTACAATAATGGAGTAGGTACCAATAGAACCATTTGAGTTCTCTTGGAAAAGTATGAGGATAGACGAATAAAAAAATATATGGATGGATGAATGGACACTATTGATAGAGTTTATACAGTAATAGATTTAAGCCTCCATGATGAGATGATGATGATTCCTAGTCAAAAGATGATGACCTTATGGATGGTCTTCCTCTTAGACTAAAGGATGATGATGATCCACGGTTAAATGATGGAAATCCTTTTAGATGATACATAGCAACCATCTCATATGCCTTATGTCATTTAGATACAAGAATATCACCTAAATAAGGATAATTGGGTAGCCAACATGCATGAATATCACGTAAAGCAGGATAACCATATAAGGAGATGGATTGAGTAAATTAAAACCTAAGAATTCTCTTAAGATTTAGGGAGAAAGTTAATTGCATTATTTTTTCTTCCTAAAACATGCATAGGAAAAGTGCTCATGCCTATTCTTATTTTGAAATGTGCCCCCATTAGATGGTATTCAGATTTTTTTAATGCCATATTTGACTATAAGGATTTCTTCAAAGGTGGAGTGGTTTGGAATATCAAAACACATCTTCTGTCTTTCATCATGATGTACTCCTAATTACCGAAATCTTACCTTGACATCAAACTTGGAAAGAGATTCTTGCTTTGGCAATATTTTGGCAGATAGTGCTCCTATTTGGGATAGGAAACATATCATTCCATATGAAATAGTTTAGCCATTAGTAGTTGATTACAAGCCTCAACTTGGCTTGTTTTAACCACTTGTTAACATAGAAGGCCTCATCATAATAGTCAAAATCACAATTCTACCCATAGATTCTATAAGTTTACGACTTTCGAAGACTTTTCCATATTAACTTGTATATAAAATCTCTTTTATATAGAAACTTATGTTTGAACGAATTTGCCAATTCTATATAACTGAGTTGAATGTGGCTAAAATTAGAAAAACATAACTAAGTTTTTACAACTCATCAACTATTAGGACATTACATTATCTTGCTTATCCTATTTAATTTTTTTTTCCTCTTTCTCTTCCTCTTAGTTCCTTATTTTATGTTCATAACCTTCATTTAGGTTTTAGCACTAATAGCAAAGATTACAAAAAAACTATATACTTCAGTTTATACTATCAATAATTTAAAATAAATTCAAATGTTTGGTTCTTTTTAATTCATTGCTTTTTTCAAAGAAAATAATGGAAAAAATTTAGTTTCAACTTTATTTTTCTTTCTTCCGTACTTGTTAAATTATATATTATTAAAGATTTTTTTTATGAAAAAAAAAACTTAATTCCTTCATTGATTTATTTCCATCATGTTATTCAAGTTTTCAATAAGTACTATGATCATATCTATTGTTTTTCAAAACTATTTTACATAGGTTATAAAAACTTACATTTCTAAACTTTGATTTTATGTTCTGATTCTACTAATCTCTTAGCAATTGTAAGTAAAATCATGAGTTTGACGACCCTGGGCTTGATAGGGTAAGTTTGAAGGCTCTATTAATTCTTGGAGAAGCAACTCTTGGCACTCTTGTTTTGTCAACTTGTCATGTTTAGGATTCATTCTTGAGTGATTAGCTTTTGTGGGATTGATATCTTGATTCTTCTTGAAGTTAATTTGTACAAAAATCTCTTCATTTTTCTAAAGTGGACTTTTACATTTGTTGAGGAACTTAATGCGATTTTTAGCACTTCCCTTTTGAGGTTTTCAATGATCTCTTAGATAATGACTCCTCCAATGGTATAGAACTTGGGAATGTCAGTGTATGGTTTAAAATAATTTTGTATCTTACACTATCAAGGTTTATCTTTAGTTTTGTCATCTTGGATAAGATGTCCCATCTAACAATGATGTCCTTGTTTGGCAATGGTCATTCAAGGAGTAAAGTGATAATACTACATCTAGGGAAAAACTAGATCTTAATTGGTTTACTTCTTACGTGGACCTAAATTTTCTCATTGGGAACAATCACAATGGTCTTTATGTATGGATTTCATAACTCTTTAAGTAGCACTTTTAGAGTGAGGATGCTTTCAATGGCTCCCATGTTAATGAATATTATTATTAGGATTGGTTTTGCATACTTGCTAGTGAAGATATGTATTGAAACATGTAAGGTTGGAAGTATACTTTTTATTTCATCAAACATTTTTTTCCTAAGCTAGTTATATAAAATATCACTCATCTTCTAAATCTAACCAATCCAAAGTAAATTTAAGGAGATCAAAGTCTTCTTGATGACCTCATCCTGTTTTGAGAATAACAACTCTAGGTCTTCTTCTTCATTTATTTGGATCATTATTCTCTTAAGGATTGCTCCCATCATTTTCTATGCCCCTCTTGTTGGACACCGTTTGGCATAATGCCACATTGTATTGTAAATAAACCATTGAGAAGACTTTTTTTTCCCTTTTTGCTCTTTTTTGTAAACTGTTTTCACTTTCTTTTTGGCTACCTCCTCCATTTTGGAGGGTTTTTCTCTTGTAACCCTCCTAAAGTGTTTCTTCTTCTCGAAGGAGCAAGCGTATTCCTTATTGGACTAGTTGTACTTAATTTGCAAGCCTAACCTTTTACACATCTTGTTGAGGAATTTTCCTCCTTTGATTTGATATTTGAATAACCATAAGATACAACACTAATTGTGTTTCTCTAACTGGAATATCAATGGTTCTCAAGTACTTAAGTCCAAAGAACCTATCTATCCCCTTAGCAATTGGCTCAAGGATTGAAGACAATAATGATGGTTTGAGAGTGTAGTCTACTTTAAGTTGGCAGAATAGCTACGCCATCTTTTTATAATGCATGCCTAAATCCATTTTCTTGGTATGAGCATCATCTTCTTTCAAAAAATTATTTTCTCTTTACTTTTAGTGAGTTACCTAAATTTCGAATCAAGACTTAGTATAGTATCCTAATTACTTAGCTAAAGTATTTCTGCCTAAGAAAGACCACCTAGTCTTGTTTAGGAACTATGCTCCACTAGTTTTTTAGAATTATAGTAAATTTAGCTATGAATTGTAGTAGAATTTTGTATAGATTCATAGCCACTAATGATATAACGACCGACCAAACATGAAACTCTTGTATTCTTTCAGGCCATTTGGAGTAGGGAATGTCATCAATCATAAAAGTAATACTACTTTTTGATTACTTCTTTCTAAAGCTTGATGGCCTTATATTAGAAGTTTAGGATCTCATATCAAAATCATTATTGTTTCCTACCATGAGAATAGGTGGTTCCTTTGTTCTTAACCCTTATAAGTTGACAAGGCGCATATTGGACTCTACTTCACTAGAGGGTTCTTCAATTCCAAAGGTTAAGTTATTTTCATTTTCCTAAGCAAAATCCTTCCAATTTTCTCAATCACTTCATCTTCTTCAAACCTTTTAATGGTAGGATAGTGTCTATGGGCAACATTATTTCTTGTCAAGTTTAAGGTATTAACACGGTTCAAGTGTGGATGCAGAACAATATTATTAAAATGCTGATAAGTGTCTGCTGCGTTCTAAGTCTATTGAAGAGTTTAATCTTCGTTAGAAGTCTTAATAAAGATGGTTGTCAATGCAGTGTTTGAAGTGATACAATAAGGACTTCTTGTGATTCTCTTATGTTGATGAAGGGCATATTAACTGGTATATTACATGTTCTTTAGGGTTCTATAGTTACTAAGTCTCCTACAATATCTATTTTAAGTTTTAAGTAAAAAAATATGAGATTGTGGCATATGAAGTTAAGCTACATGTTAGAGATGGGAATACTACAATTTCATGGCATAGGTTTACTACCAAAGAAACTAGGTAATTTGGAGTTGAGCATTTTGTATTTGGCAAGCTAAAGCGTGCCAGTTTTGGTGTTGTAGAACATAAGAGTAAGGTGTCCTTAAACTACATCCATTCAAATATTTGGGGACCTGCTCTAGTTGCTTCTTTAGGAGGTTTGAGGTATTTCCTTACACTTATTGATGACCTTTTCTGAGAAAATAATGATTGAAAAGCAAATCGATAAGTCTAAGAAGAGGCTCAAAACTAAAAATGGTCTTGAATTTGAAGCACTAAACTTTATAAATATTATACTTCTAATGAGATTGTATACCATTGCACCATTGTTCGTACTCCACAACAGAACGGAGTTGCAAACAAGATGAATAGACTTTGTTAGAGAAAGCCAAGTATATGTTATCTAATGTTAGTCTAAGTAAGAAGTTTGGGGCAAAGGTAGTCAATACTAGCTGTTATCTTGTAAATTGTTCTACTAAAGCAATGCTTGGTTAAAAGACTCTTAAACAAGTATGA
Source organism: Lumnitzera racemosa (assembly GCA_024138005.1). Taxonomy (NCBI): domain Eukaryota; kingdom Viridiplantae; phylum Streptophyta; class Magnoliopsida; order Myrtales; family Combretaceae; genus Lumnitzera; species Lumnitzera racemosa. The sequence continues at coordinate 36,746,212 of JAMXBC010000005.1, forward strand.
TCAGGAAATTTGCCTTGGTATTCACAATTAAAATATTTGGTTCTCTTACTCATGCTCATGCAAATAATGTGAAACTTAATATTCGTTTTGTGAAATGTATTTTTATCAGGTATGCCAAAAGAATCAAGGGTTATAGCTTGTATAATTTAAAGACCAAGAAAATAGTGTTACCGAGAAGAGTATTTTGTCTTTTTCTTTTGCTTTTTTTTCTTTTGTTGAGGTTTGCAAATGGTTTTGAGTGGTAGATTAACCCATTTAACCTACTTTTCAAATAGATTTAGATCGAGTTTTTTTGTCTATTTAATAAAAAACAAATAAATGGGACTGTTGAACTGATAGATTGAATCAATTTAGATTGGTCCATTTAAGATATTAATAACTTTAGCCTATGAATTAGCTTATTTAATCCGTTTTTCAAATAAGTTAGGATCAAATTTTTTTTCTTTTAAACAGACCAAATAAACTCATCTTATTTAACTCATAGATCAAAATGTACATATTAAATTAAACCATTTAACTCTTTTGCATAATTGTCTCAAGTCTCTTTTACTGTACCGTGAGGCTCGTAAGACTCACGATACACATGTTTATGGCAAGAGTCAATGCTTTAGGCTTTTCATTTTCATTTTTCTTTTCTTTTATTATTAATTATTATTAGATGTGACTTATGGGTCCATATGGGTTGAACCGTAAGCCCAACACTACAGCCATTACAACGAATTTGTAAAGGCATTGGCTCTGGCTTGGGAAAGAGAAAAGCAAAATGGATTAGCTCAGGTATCAATTTGAGAAAATGCATAAAATCAAAATTATTCCCAAAACTTAGAAAGTCTACAAGTAACAATTCGAGAAACTGATGTCTTCTTATAAACAAGAATCTGATGAAAACACCATTTCAAACATGACGACTGCTTGAAATCGTAAAGTATGATTTATGAATAAATTGGAGGGAAGAGCTCTTTAATTTGAAGAGTCCTTCCTTTGATTATTGAAGTTTTACATAAACAAATCTGAGTTATATTGTTCTTCTATTGATGATTGACAGATCGTATCAAATTAAAAAAGGACAATAGCAAGAAACAAAGAAAGCAATTGAAATTACCGAAAAACGTTATGGTCCCAAATAGGAAACCCAGTTACTATCCCAACGCTCTCTCTCTTCTTCTCCACCGGAATTCCCAACTCCGACTGTCGTGATGACGTCGAACCACCATGAAGCGATGACGTAACTCTTACAGAAAGATTAACAATGCCATTCCTATATCCTTTGCCATCTCTCAACCTATAACTTAAAAAATGCAAGTAATTCTCAGGTGTATAGTCCCCAATAAAATCCGACACTGGGACTCTCGCCGTCCCGATGATACCGTCACCCGAGGACGATCTCCGGTAAACCTCAACGATAAGATAGTATATACACAATGGTAAGTCCACATGGAGCTTCTCATTCCAAGTGGGGTAGTTGTCACATTTCGCGTTGATTTTCGTGGCGTAAGTGTTGCGAGAATCAGTTTTCACGACGGTGAAAGCGTTGTTTTTAAGGGGCTTTCCTTTTATACGGAGGTCTTCAGCTGATATTAACGTGACCTCTAGGGTTCTTGCGTGAGGGCTAGTCTTATGTGCCATGGTGATGGGGAGCTGGATCAAAGGAAAGGACGGTTTTTCAAGAAAATATTTTATGTGTATAAGTTTCGATCTTATCATATAACGAATCATGAAATACATCCATAACTTTATAAAGGGACATTACATGTATATAAATATATAGATAGTGAGAGCTTGGAGGGTAGGATAAGTTCAAAATATAGTATTGTTATATGATGGTGATATGTCGAAGAAAGTAAAAATGAAAATTAGAATATTTGTTGGGGGAAATTGGAGAGCATTTTAAGGAATTTGAAAATTATACACATGATGTTGTCATTGATTCGATGAACGTGAAAAAAGTGAGCGGATTTTGTTTTCCAATCAAGGATTTTCTAGGGAAAAAAATATATGGGAATAAAAAGTCAACAAAGGAGGCTACTCGGAAGAAAAACAAAAAAAGGAATTGTTCATAGTGATTTGTCATGTTAAGAAATATAATGCTGGTAACTATAAAGGTCTTTTATAATAAAATTTTATTTGCCCTTTGGATTCTGCCAGTTAGCAAGACAACGTGGAAATTTGTTGTTTCCATCTATCTGATCTGCGGTTTCCGTCTCTTTGCACCATCGCAGGCATCGGAAAGAATAATAATTTACTCGTTATTGTATTGCGATAATACGTTGTACAAAGGGGAAAAATATTCCCGTTATTAGCTACTAATACTATTTCAATACATAACAACATATCATTATAAATGGTAGTTTTTTAAAAAAAACTATCCACTGCCACTATCGTTGATACGTCTTGAAAACTATAGAAAATTACAAAATAAGATTTAATATTATTAATATATTATGTAAAACAATAATTCACATACAAATATCTATAAAATCTTGATATATATATATATAACTTACTTTTTGAAATAATATTAATTTTCTTTTTACTTATTAAAATTTTATAGATGCTTATATACCGTTTATCGATTTATGTAATATATTAATACTACTGAAACCTTTTTTTTTTAATTATACATTATATATACATTTATATGGTGTGTACTTATTTTGAATTTTCCTTTGTTTTTTTAATTTTAACATACTTTTTTATCTTTATAATTTTATAACTCATTTTCCCTTTTTCATTTAAGAAAATGATAAGTACCATATCAGCATGTTGTGTCATTTAATGAGTGTATCAGATCATTTTAACTGCATTATCACTATTAATTGACGGGATCTCCTAATTAAATCATTTAGCATAAGGTTTATCTTATTTTAACCACTTAAATATTCAATTCCTTGAAAATATCTCCTCCATGTAATTCTTTCCCATTTAAAATAACTTTCATCAATCATAAAACATCCAAGCTCCATGTCTCAATCGTCAATAATAAATTCAAATCCTCGAATTTGTTAACATGAATTGCGTCGAAATCCAGATACATTCATACGCTCCCACGAGTAAATGTTTCTTAGTCAATTACGAGGTCAGTCAATTTGGGATAAATCCCGTTCTATGGGACGGAACTTTCTCCATAATAACCATTTTCTTTCTTTTCCTTTTTCTTCTCTCTCTCTCTCTCTCTCTCTTTTTTTTTTTTTTCAGTGGCCTTGTAATTCTAAAACATAGGGAATCGATTAAATTTCAATAAATAGAAATACCGAAACCGTCCACACAATAAAAGGAGAAAAGAATGTAAATATCATAATAAGAAGAATAAAAGAATGTTCACTAAAATAAATAAATTATCGTTATTTATAATAAGAAAATGAAATGATTAAAATGAAAACAAAAAAAGTAAGTAGAATAGCTGCGCAAAGCCGCAAAGGATCACCTGGACCACGTGGCTTCTTTTTTTTTTTTTTTTGTTTTTATGTAGCTTTGTATTTTAGAGTACACAGGAGAAAGAAGATAATAAATAGTGATCTATCCATGTAAAAGAACAACGTCCATGCAGTATCGTACAACATTTTCTCGTATCTATATGTTAATTAAATCAATTATCAGTTCTTTATTATTATTAGTTTGGTTGTTAACAATGTATCTAGCCAGCTGTTTTTGCACAGTGACGTTGAACATGCTTCTGCTTTCTAATGAGCATGCAAGTCAAGCATCAGCAGGAGATATACATAAAACGTCAGCATATGAAGTGTTCGTAGTGACGTCTATTGCTTCAGCTAATAAATGCTGCCGCAAGAGAAGACAATATAAAGTATAATAAATGAGGACTTAAACGAAGATCACACAAAGTACTAGGATTGACTAAGAAATAGAAATACAATGAAGACTTACTCGGGAGGATTTTCAAAATAAAGAATGGACAAATAAAACATAATATTTGGTTTTATGTAATGTTGAAAATATGGATAGTAATTATACTAATACAAACTACCTATTTCATTACTTTATTTATAAAAATTATTGATATCTACTTATCCCTTCTATATTGACATCACAAGTAGTATCCAATGAATTTTTTTTTCCTCTTGTTTAGGACATTTAAGCCATAAATTTCACATATTACCTCAACAAGATCGACTCCACCATTATGTTATATAATTGAAAATGAAATAATACTAGCATGCAAGGTGAAAAAAATAAAATATTAGGTTATTTGACTAAAATCATAAATAAGAAAATTATAAAAGATTTCCAATTAAGTCCTTAAGAAACCCATGTAACAATAATCAATTTGATAAAATAAAATATTGAATATACTTAATTAAATAATATAATAAAATTAAAAAAAATAATGTCTAAAAAAATTTACAAATCTACTTTCTCTCTTTTAGTGTCTTCTTCTTCCCTAGAACTTGTCAATTTGCATTTACTTTTATATTATTTTAGTGGCATTCCCTCTTTTTTTTCCTTTCCTTTACCTTGTTTCTCTCAATAATTAATAATATTGAATTTCATTTATTGAAAAGCTATGAATAACTAAAAGAATTCTCCTAAGAGGTTACATATTTATAAGAAGATTACAAATTTAGTCAACAACACTGACGCTTTTTGTATTTGAGTAATTGTCGTTTTATCTTATTCTATTTGAATTCTCATCATTATTCACTCTTTGCAAACGAAAAGAAAAACAGAGAACTCCCATCAAGTCCGTTAAAGAATTTGTCTAATTTAGCACATTTCAGCTTCTAATAGGCCACAATAATTAATTAATAAAATTATATTATTCAGTATATTTAATTAAATAACATAATAAAAAACTTGAAAATTTTTGCAAGCCTACACTCTCTCTATCTAGTGTTTGCTTCTTCCCTGGAACTTGTCACTTCCGTTGCATATAAACAGAGCAAACAATATATCAAACTTCATTACTAATTGAGTTTGTTGATGTCAAAGTTAAAATCTTGGATTTCTTTGTATAGAAGAGAGTTACAATTTCTATGGAAGAAGAAAGCACTAGAAGTAGAAGGGGAAAGTGGGTTTGTAAATTTTTTAATCCTTTTCTTTGTTTTCATTGTCTTGTTTCATTGAAAATATATTTGTCCAATAATATTTTTGAATGAAATTAATTATTGTTTGCTTATCAGATTTTGTCACGAATTAACAATAAATGGACTTTTTAATGCGCTTGATAATTTTTCTTTTGCAAAATTTAGAAAATATTAAGGACTCTAATAAAATGTAAAAGGTTAAGGAGACAAGTAGCAAAGTAAGTAAATGTTGACAGGTAAATTTGTACTTTTCTCTATATTTGTTAATAGTATACCATAAAATATCAATTACATTATCAAAGGGAAAAATGCTTCAGGCTTACAATATAAGCTATTGATAAATAACAACAGTCATGCAACTTGATGTATTAAGAAAAAGTGAGTAATAATTAAAATAACAATAAATTTATGCTGGATCCATGTGCACTTAATTTTTTCTCTTTGAAATTGAACTTTTAGATATTTGATTTTAAATGTTTGCTTTCAAACCCTTAAATGATTACTTTTTCACCGATTAAGTTAAAAAATGGATTTAATGAAATTTTAAAATGCTATATAAAAAATAGAGTTCTCTCACTTTTATTTTCCATTTTGTGATTTTTTTGTTGGGATTAATGTTATCTTTATTTCTTTTTCCCCTACAATCAATGGTAAAATGGATACAATAAGCACATGAAAGCACCATTTTTTCTTTTTTCTTTTTTTAAGAATAATGGTCTAAAAGCTCAATTAGATAATGGAGATGCTATACACATATGAAGTAAATAAAAGAGATATATCCAACTATTGCACAAGCCTTAAGATATATTGTTAAATTTCACCGTGGACTTCGCTCTCGTTCCCTCAAATGTACTCTCTTTATGGTCAATTGTCTCTATCATGGCTTACCTGCGTGGGCATACCACGTCATTCTTAGTACATCAGATAATGAACCCATATGCTTGTTTTATAGACTATAAACTATGTCCTCAAAATCTTTATATCTTTCACCTGTATTACTAAATACAAATAATTTAACTAGGCTCCACTTTAGGTGGCACAAAATTAATTGCCAGACGTATAATAGTGTGAGAATTGCATTTTCCTGCACTTGTACTGCTAAAAGAACATTGTAACTAGACGCCATTATTCCATAGAATAACAACCTATCCTTAGGAAACGAGTTTACATATCACATGTTTTAATAAAAGTAAATACGAAAAAAATTGTAGTAGTAAATATATATACCCATATTATTAATATAATGAAAATGAATATTTACATTGGGTAAGTTGTACGGATATATTGACTACTACTAAAAATTGTAGAAGTTCCAATAACCCCAATTTTTTAAAAAGTCAGCATATACCACTTGGAAAGGAGAAATGATTTAATGATATTAATAAGTTATGTAAATTTATGAGTGATATATAAATACTAATGAAATTTTGATACGTAAATACATAATTGATCTTTTATTTCAAAAAATATGTTCCTTTATTTTTAAATATTTAAATATTATTTGTACTTATGTGCTATTCATTGATTTATATAACTTGTTGGTATCATCGAATATTTTTTCCCTTGAAAAAGTACGCAATGGGTTATATGGAAATTAATGCCAACATGTGATGCATGGATACTGAAATGGTATCTATCTAACTATATTTAATTAATTAAATTTTTTTGAAAAGGTAAAGAAATATAAAAAATAAAATGAAGATACTTAAAATAATAAACAAAAATTATATAAAAGAAGGAAACGACCATCATGGGCCAGTTAAAAGGCAAGGCCTAGGAGTTGACTCCACTATGTCGGAGGGAGTTGCAATATTCCTAATCGAAAACTACACTGGTTTTCCTTAAAAAAACATTGTTCAATTTTTATTTGTTTGGTTACAGTTAAAAGTTTCCCCACTTACTCGATATCTTATAAAGACTCATTCGCTTATAATCATTATGATCCTTCTTTTAATTTTAGGTAAACATCTTTGATGTAGTTGGCAAAATGACACTTGAGGCATATTTAATGCATGAGCCCTCCTTAAAACATGTTTGGAGTTTAATTCTTAAAAAAAATCACATTCATTAATATTAATTATATATATTGATAGAAATAAGTACATTAAAAGTTAAAAACTTTTTATATAATATAAAACATTTGTTTGGTGTTTAAAGAGGTCCCTTAGTATTTATACTTCAGGGCAATACCTTTCATTTTTCCCTTTGTTTTTTAGCCTATGGTTAGTTGGTCCTCAATTAAGCCTGGCCCACTAGCAACTATTCCTAAATGCACCATATTCTTCTCAAGAAACCCTAATGCAAGCAAACTATAAAACATCTTACTCCTTCTCTTTCTTCCTTCCTTTTCAAATATTTTTCAAAGGTACAGTGAAACCCCAATTCTCTCTCTCAATCTATGTTCTCGATTCTCTTAATCAATTATCACCAATGTATTTCTTATTTTTGTGCTTTTGTAAGGTATAATTGGTAATCTTTTTCGAGCAAGACTAGGACTACTTACACATGGGTACCAAGTTTGATCCAAAAGACTTTGTTATATTATTATTATTATTATTTTACTTTTCTATCTTTATACTTATGATGATCCTTAATAGATCTAATAGTAATTTGTTTATATAGTTACGTTGTGACCTAGTTTTGTTATTTTGTTGTTATTTCAAGTTACAACTTCCAATAGTGAATACAATCTATATTATTATTTGCTTACAAAATATAGTCTTTTTGCCACATAGGTACCTTAGCTTTTCTACATAATTTTTGTGTAACCATTGTCTCCCACTATTGAAAACTAATCTTGTCCTCAAGATCAAAGATTGGATATGTTTGTCTGATAAATTGGGGATCTTCCCAAGTAGTATCTTCAAGTAGAAGTCCTTTCCATTGAACCATTACTTCATCTATAGGTACCCCTCATCTTGTGGAAATAACCTGTAAGGGCCTAAGAAGTGGATGATTATGAATTGCTAAGGCAATTGTAGAGAAGGAATGATAGAATTATGGCTTTTTTTAATTGAGACACATGAAAAACATTATGGATTTAAGCCATCTTAAGTGGTCCCAATTCGTAGGCATAAGCATTAATCTTTCTAAGCATCTCAAAAGGTCCATAATAACGTTTAGATAGTTTATGTGTTCTATCTAAAGCCATTGAAACTTGCTTTTAAGGCTATAGTCTCACATAAACTAAGTCTTCTTTGTCAAATTGTACTTCAGCTCTATATGTACCAACATAGGTCTTCATCTTCAATTGAGCTTATTACACATGTTGCTTAAGCTCATTCAAAATCAAGTCTCTACTTCTTAACTCCATATATATTGGCATCATTAAAGAGGGAATTGAAGATGGGGGCTTACGATAAACATACTCAGAAGGAGTAGACTTAGCACTCTCATGATAGGAAGTAATATAAGCATATTCTACATGTCGAAGAAACTCAACCTAAAGATGTGGACAATCCATCATACAACATCTTAAGTACTATTGAAGTATTTTATTTAATACTTCTATTTGTCCATCACCTTATGAGTGGTATAAGCTACTCATATTCAACTTTGTACCACTTAGAAAAAAGAGTCCCTTCCAAAATTTACTCATGAATATAAGATCACAGTTAGATACAATAAACTTGGGACAACCATGTAATTTAACCACCATATAAGTAAATATCTATACTACTTTAGTTGCTGTAAAAAGTAAGTCCAATGGCTCTAAATGATAATACTTTGAAAACTTGTCTACCACAACCAAAATTATAGAATAACCATTAGACTTTGGCAAACAAGTGATAAAGTCAGCTAGTGATTTAGTTTAGTAATTCACCAGTCAACATACAATACAATTACGAACATAATCCTCTATCTTTGTTTTCATACCCTCCTAAAACAAATCTTAGGCAATTCTTTTATAAGTTTTGTAAACTCCATAGTGGTCTAAAGATGGGAATCATGAAATTCTATTAGAATCAAAGGAATGAGAGATGATTAAGGCACCAAGAATAAACGTTTTCAATCATTTCTCCATTCTAATGGCCACTTGTGATAAGTTCCTTACTGAACATCTATAATAATCTACTTAAATACCATCAATTTCTTATATTCCTCTTTTAGTTATTCCATTAAATGGAAACATGGAAGAGAAATGCCTAAATATGTACTAAACTCAGAATCCTTTTCTAGAAAGTGCATTTATTGTAGAATTTTCAAACCCTACCTTATATACTATTGAGTAATCATACCTCACCAATTTCACTAAGTATTTTTATTACTCTAGTGTCTAAATAACTTGGGTTAAAATTTCTTTAAAGCTCCTATGAAAAGTTCAAATAGTAAAATATGCCCCATGTAAGTACCATCTCTGCTTCATTATTGCCTCCACTAAAGCATATAACTCCCTAACATATGTTGATGCTTTTTGCAAATGAGAGGAAAGCTTCTTGATGGAATAAGAAATAAGATGCTTATTTTATAATAGAACTACCCCTATTATACTACCTGAGGCAATTGTCTCTATTATAAAGGGTAATGAAAAATCAAGCAGTAATAAAATAAGGGTTATAATCAAGGTATGCTTCAATTGTTCAAAAGTTGTCATCAGGGCTTAAGTCCACTCAAACTTATCTTTTTTAAGCATGTTTGTTAAAAGTCTTACAATAGTAGCATATTCTTTAATAAAATGCCTCTAGTACCTAGAAAGTCCCAAAAAAGCTCTTAACTACTTAATATTTGTTAGTAAAGGCCATTCCATCACTTTTGCTACCTTAGTAGGTTCAGGATCCATCCTTAGACACTATATATCCTAGGTATTCAATTGAATTTTAGTGCAAAGAAACACTTACTTTTCTTTAAAAGAAAAGAAAAGAAAAAAGTGGTATCAGCAAGTATTTGCAACATAGCTTTCAAGTATTTTAAGTGTTTTTTAAAAGTAATACTATAAACTAAAATGTTTTCAAAGAACACTAAGACAAATTTGTGCAAATACAGTTTGAATATCCTATTCATGATTGATTGGAATATAGTAGGAGCATTACATAGTCCAAATGGCATTACCTTATCTAAATGGCATTACCTTAAATTCATAATGGCCTTTATGGGTGCAAAAGGTTGTCTTCTTAATGTCATTTGGATACATATGTATCCGGTAATAACCTATTCTTAAGTCTAACTTTGAAAATACAGTAGCTTCGTGTAATTCATCAATCAACTCATCAATCGTTGATAATGGAAATTTATCCTTGATTGTAGCTTAATTAAGGCCACAATAATCAATACAAAACCTCCATGTGACATCTTTCTTTTTTATTAGCAAAATTGGTCATAAAGATGGACTAGTACTATATTGTGTTATTCATTGCTTCAACATGTCTTTAACTCGCTTCTCAATTTCCTCTTTTTGAAAGTGTGGATATCTATAAGGTTTCATATTAATTGGAGAGGCATCCTTGGATAAATGAATGTGATGCTGGATCTCACTTAGTGGTGTTGATAATGAAGGTGCCTCAAATAAGTGATTGAATATGCCTAATAGATGTCGTAAAGCATCACTGTTGGTTGTACATTCAAATGTGTTACTTTTCACACTTTAAGCCACAAGATGATAACATGTAGCAATTGCATCTGTATCAACCAATCTTCTAAATTGCTTATAGGTAATTTCACCTACTTAGTTAGTGGTTACTCCTCTAAGTTGCACCTTTCTACCTTGATACTTTAACTATACAATCATATGGGTATGATCAATAGTAACTAGTCTTGCTTATTATAACCACTACATGCTTAAGACAATTTTAGCACCTTGAATAGGTAAGACAAAAAATGTGTCTTGAAAGGCCACATGCTGTATGTTTAAAGGCATTTTCATACATTAACCTTCACATTATAATTTGTCTCCATTTCCAATCATTATATTAAATTGTTAGCTTCAAAATACTATTGAATTTAACATCACCACCTACACTTCTCATCTTATCATAGTGGAACATGTAACTTGCATGTTATCCCATTTAACTACATTTATTCCTATAATCCATAGCCTAATAAAATGCAGTAGTGAGGAACAATCCACTTATATAGCCAGCAACGAGAATGGTACTATTAGCAAAGATCGTCTAGAAAAATGCTACATTTCTTCAACTTGCTCCTATTCGTCTATTTGAGATGGGGCTGACAAGCATCATTCAAATACAATTGTCACTACATCTTTCTAAGAAATTTCAAAAAACACCTCTTCCTTGGTTTTATCAAATACAAGTTATATCCTTAAGAAAAGAGATGAGTTAAGCCTACATCCTTTACTCAAATGGTGAACTAATCAATTTGTGCAATCGATTATAAATTGAGAGGAATCGTGAATACCATATCAAAAAATCAAATAACTTTCTAGACAAAAGTTATCATATAGATGTTGTATTCATGCCTATTTGAAATGCGAATTATTTTTCTTTATTGCTCTTGTCTAAAGAAAATCATGAGTACTTCCATTGTTCACTAATACTACTATTGATTTCCCATTTATATGACCTTAAAATTTCAAAGTACAAGGTGCCACAATACATGATAAATGATGGAAAACATCCTATCTCGTGTTTCCCTAACACTAGGTTCAATATTATCTACAACATGCTAATTAATAGGTATGTCTTCCTTCTCTTCACTCAACAACAATAGAAATTTTAACTTACACTTATGATTTATGTAAAACCTTTCATCATAATTATAACACCAACCCTTCTCTAATATGGCAAGAGTTTTTGCTTCTATTAGTCTTCAAATGGGTAATTTTGGTGGATTTGTGATGTTTTTAGTGTTTGAGGTTAAAGAGGATAGTAAAGGTATTTAGAAAATTATAATGGAGGTAGTGAGGATACAAGTCATGTGCTCTTAGGAAAAGGTCAAATGTTGGGTTTTTGGTAAGAAAAAGAATTTGAAAACTTGGACCTATAAATATTGGCTAAAGAAATTGTTTACTTTAATGTTTTTGGTCTGCTCACCATGATTTCCCTTCTAATGTTCATCTTAAGTCCAAAAGTAAAACAACTCGTAAGAAAGTTGTCTAATAGTTTAACTACTGGATTGGAAGGTGCTTCAAATTGAGCCTAATATTCACTAACAATAGTTGTTTGCATAAGTTTTAAGAGCTTACCTCGGACATCATTATATTCTAAGAGATCGAATCTTGCTTCAAGATCTTTTAAGAAAATTTTCCCATGTACTTAGTAACTTGTTATGCTCCATCTATTGATACCATTGGAAAGCTTCTTCTTCCATAGCAAAAGAAGCTATTATCAATCTTTGTTCAACAACACCTTATGAAAATTAAAAGGGTTTTTCTATTTTGAAGATCCATCAAATAGGATCAAAACCATAGAACTTTGGAATCTCCAATTTAATTCCCTTTAATAATGTATCAAGAGAAATTGTAATTTGTGAATTATGAGTTTCCACAATTGCTTGTAAAGAGTTGTTGTGTTGTTCTCACTTGTTGTGACATTCTTGCTTAAATTGTCAATCTTATCATGAATTATGTGTACTAAATCTTACAAGATAGTAGTCATGTATTGTATAGATTCCTATACTCGTTCATTTGATTGAAAAGATTCTTACATCTGCTCTTGTATAGCTTTCACTAATTCAGCTGGTGAATATATAATTGCTTGCAAATGTTCAATATCGGATGATTAACTATTATTCTTTGATCTTGCCATGTTCAATCAATAATGAGAGCACAATGTTAGTTGGTCCTCATTTAAGCTTGGCCTACTATCAACTATTCCTAAACACACCATATTCTTCTCAAGAAACCCTAATGCGTGTAGACTATAAAATGTCTTATTCGTTCTCTCTCTTCCTTCCTTTTTAGATATTTCTCAAAAGTACATTGAAACCATAATTCTCTCTCCTGATCTATTTTCTTGGTTCTCTTGGTCATTGGTCACTATCATATTTTTTGTTTCTTCGATTTTACGAGGTATATTTGGTAGTCCTTTTTTAATAGGACTACAACTCTATATGGATAAAGGCACCAAGTTTGATCCAAAAGACTCTTTCTTATATTATTATTATTATTATTATTATTATTATTATTATTATTATTATTATTATTATTCATCCTTAATAGATCTAAGAGTAATATGTTTAGAATGTTATGATGTGATCTAATTCTCTTATTTTATAGTTATTTCTAGTTACAACTTTTAACATTGAATACAATCTACGTTATTATTTGCTTATAAATATAGTCTTTCTACTAGATAAGCTTTTCTGCATTATTTACGTGTAACACCCATATCTATGGTGGAGAAGTTTGTATTTTCTTAATTATTAATCCAATGTGGTCGAGAACTTTCATGTATACTCTCCCGGATCATCGTTTCTTGAACACGGACAGACCAAGTATAGTGCCTCAATTATAATAATCTCTAAGAAACTTTTAATTGTATACGTTTCATGAAGTCCGGTCAACACGCGTCAATAATATTAACGGACGTTTACATGACTAGTCTACTAATCAACGTACGTTTACATCACATACTTCCCAATAAATTCACCTGTACCAAATAAATATTTAAATTCACTTATGAATCACGCTATCGATTTAATAATGACAACATTAAGAGTTTAAAATCAAAAGTGACACCCAAGAAATTTGGACATGCAAGATGATATTTATACAGGTTATATGACATTCATATAGGATATGGATGAGGACGTATACAATATGTCAACATGATATTTATATAGGATATGGGAAACCTTAATTGAAAAAAAAAAAGGAAACACACCTCGGGAAATACAAGAATTCAATTTAATTGAAGTATATAACAAATTAGATCATTCAAAAACTTTTCGGATATTATTACATGCAAACTGAAAGGTTTTAGCTAGTTTATCTTATTCTTTCCTAATTACTAAGATGCAAGTCGAGCCCATTTTTTCAAAATTATATATGTTTGAAATTTAAGTTTATATTAGGCGCTTCTCACCTAACATTAGAAGGAGATAAAAAAAAAAAAAAAAGGAACTTCAGATTTCAACACAGACAAATGGCATTTTTACATAAAATAGCCCTTATAAGCATTTTTTTTTTTATAGAAAACCAAACATAATAATTGGAAAGTTGCATTTAAGCAATTTTCTAAACTTCTAGGCGACTATATGGAGCTAGAAGCTCTGATACAATAACTAAAACAGATTTACGACTTTTACGATGTTTTGAGTGAAATCATGAACTCAAATTAAGTTTATAAAATTATGTAAATTTTTCTGCATTTTATAAAATGAATAGATTCCAATATAAACTTAAAGTATGTTTACATTTGGTTGAACCACGAACTAGAGTGAACTGGACTAAAACGAATAGTCGTTTAGGTTTGAACTTTTTATTAGGTTCAAAATTATTATGAACCAAATTGAACAATTATTTTAAGTTTTAAATAAGTTACATGTAATATCCCTCGAATAAATGTGATAGAACTTTAACTATCCATATGCCTTTTAGTATAAATAGTTAGTATTCATTAGAATTCTAAAGATAAGTATGCTTAAAAGGGGATCGATGGATAATAGAATTCTAAGATTAAACTTGCTTAATAAGGAATAACGATTGATTTTTTGAAAAGTAGCTACATCAAGAGATAAAACTATGTAATATATCATATCAAAATGAAAATTCCCTAAGTGGAAAATGGTTTTAATTGAGTTATTACGTTAGGAACCAAACCAACCATGAAAAGTGAAAAAAATTAAAAAAGGAAAAACAAAAGTGGGGTAATCCTTAAGTTGATTGTGAAATAGAATCACAGATCCTACTTACAATAATATGAATTTATTTTATTTATCAGTTTGGATTTTCACTTTTAAATGAGAATGCAAATAGGATTTCGGGAATTAGTGAAGAATAATTCTTTTCTATTTTTCTTATGTTTATTCGAACACTATCTAAATTTTGAAGTGCCAACTAAATAATAATGGGACTTAATAGCTATTTCTAATTTGTAGTGCCCTTGATGGATTGCATAAGATGTGAAGAAAGTGGTCTTTGGGGAAAGCGTCGAGTTCTTAGCCTTTGAACTACATTAAAAATGCTTTTTTTTTTTTTCCTTTTTTCTTTTTTTTTTTAAGTCAGGAAAACCTATGATAAAATTTGGATATTTCTTTCAAACATTTTGAAATTCTTGGTTCGAATAACAAAAGTAACCAGACAGGACAATTTTCTTTAAGTTTGAAAAAATTATTAATCAAACTATAAAATGAACCAAATCTTAATATATATGATCGGCTCTATTCGGACGGACGGACGGACTGTAGAGAACCAAACGTGAACATTATATTGATTTTACAAACTTTTAAATAATTTTAATAATTACAATTATTTTATGAAACATTAAGTAAAATTAGATACATCAGAAATTGATTCTACATGTTTATATTTATTTTTTTATTTTTACTTTTTTTCCCATTTTCCTTTGTTTTAAATTTTTTCCAATTTCTTTTCAAATATTGTCATATTATTCATTATTTTCTTGAAAAGTAAGCTAAATTAATTAATTTCTGATCCCAGCACCCAAGACAACACTTATAAAAGTATACAAAATAATATTGATATAGTGGGCATTGAAACGAAAGAGTTTTAATTGGATAGGTTATTACAATAATCTAAATGAATAATAACCGTCATAAAAACAAAGAAAGAATTTAAAAGAAAAAAAAAAAGAAAAATGGAAAACACACAACTTAGGCCGGAGATGAATTTGGGTGAAAAACCACCTGCAAAATTCTGTGTATCGGAAAGGTTGATAAACGGAAAAATTGCTCTGTGAAAAATTTGGGTGAAGCAGTAAAAAACATTTTCAAAACCACTCTGCTGAGTTTCCATTGGCTAAAAATTGCCCAAGTCGATGTCTATGGGTTTAGTTAGCATTTTGGCAAACAAAAACACAAAAAAAAAAAAAGCAAAAGAAAAAGAAAAAGAAAAAGAAAAAGAAATGCTGCTTAATTCTATCACCACGGCTATTTTCAACAATAACAAAATTATCTATTTCTACGTAGCAATGCAGGCAGGCAGGTAGGATTAGATTAAAATATTGTCATTGAAATTGGCGCAGACATTATCTACATACTTTCTCAGTAAATGCTAATTAAATAAGTCGGTCAATTTGGGTATACGCCAAAAAATTTGTCTGTTGAATTTTTCATCCACGTGTTTCGTTCATAAAGTTGAGTAGGGCGGGCAGAAGAAGTTAAAAGACTTTCTCCGCAATAGGAAAGGCGATGCATCATTGAAAATGCTTGTTATTAAGCGACTTTTAACTACCGACTATCGGAACCTCATATGATAATAATAATAATATAACCTTTAATTGTAAAAATTAAATTAAATAAATATAAAAAATACTTAATATTATAAATTTATTATATTATATTTGATTTGTACAGTATATGATATAAATTTTATATGAAAATATTAATTATTTATAATATAAAATAAATATTTTTTTAATATTTAATAAAAAATAATATTGATTAATTCAATTTTATAACATAAAGGAATATCTTTAAGAATGTAAATATTTTTTTCTTTTTTATTCATTGAATTTTATTTTTATATCATAATATAAATAAGATAAAATTTAAGTATTTTTTTTAGTCTAACAGCTTATTTTTTATTTAGTCATCAAAACAAAATTACAAACCAAATAAAAGATAAAATTTTCAGTCTAATCCAATACCATAAAACTTACGCAACCAAATACTACCTAATAAAAATGTTGGAAAAGTTAATTTTAAATTTATATATAGCAAAAACGAAAAAAAAAATGATGCCTTGAGAAATGGAAGATATTGAATTTCTAAAATACATTTCATGTACCAAAACTCTAATGTGATTACTCCACTACTTATCTTACCGCAATAAAAGTATGGTAAACTCAAAAACTAACTAAATACCATGAATAAAATTTAATTTCACAAATCTCATTGATCTCTCAAGTAGATATTTATCCACTAGCTATTGGCACACCCGCGCTATGTGTACAATTTTTTTTTTTATTAGAAACATATATTTGTTTCAAGCTTATAGTTAAATATTTTGTATTAACCATTACAAATTTTACTTCTAATGTACTTATATAATTTATAATGATTTTTTTCAAAAAATCATATTAATGAAAGAAATTATGGAAATTGTGAAAAAAAAAGAGAGACTTTATTGAAAATTGTAAAAGAATGGAGATAAGAAAGTGGGAGAGAGAAGAAAGGAGGAGATAAAAAAGAGGAGTGCAATTTTAGAGAGTAGAAGAGAGAAATTTGATGTTAGTATTATAAGAAAAGATAATTTTACCTATAATATAAATTATATATAATTTCATAATATTATTTTAATATTGATTTTTTTGTTAAATAATATTTGATATTAATCAAAATAATAATTTTAATTATGGCGGTTACTTAAGCCTCTAAAGGTTTTAATAATATAGATATAACTTATTATTTATATAGATTATTCAAAACCAAATATATAAAAGTTTAAGAAAACTTCAAATCAAAATTTTCATTTCTATCCTATGATTTCTAACTTTAGCTTAGCTTATTACTTCTCATAACCATAACCTCAATTATCGCAAGTCACTTCAAAAAGATTCAATCTAAACTTCAAAGCATTCTATATACATGAAATTTTAAATCCCAAATGAGTGAGCCATGAAACCTTATGTGGAGATACTATTCAAGCACACATAAACCGTACACAAGTTTAAATAGATATGCCACCGCAATAAATATATCAACCAACAGAAATTAATGAAATATTAAACTTTAACTTTTCATATAAACATCACTCATAATAGGCAAATAGATCATTCTTACAGGTTATATGACCACTTAAAGACTAACTAGTGGGATGAGGTGAACCAAATGGTCGACAATTTAGTTAATTGGCCTGGTGGCTAGTCTTCTATAGTCTTACTTAAATAACTCTAATCAACTAGCCTTATGTTAAGGTCAACTCTACTTAGTCCTAGATAGAATATTAGCTTCCTTTTAAGTTAAAAATCCAAACTTTCTCCTAAAATGCAACTTAAAATTGAGTTATCAGACGTCGGTATTGAAAATTGCTTTATTAAGTCATAAATTTATTGTTTTATCAATTGATTTATCATTAACTTCTTAGTCATTCTATCATAATCGATTTCTTATGAGAGCTCTAATCTATAAAAGGGGTTCGTGTTATATTTATTATCTTTTTGATAACCTTAGAAGAAATAATAGGAGAGTTACGTTGGAATGGGGCGGCGACTCTAGGGTGCAGAGAGGAAGAGATTGAGATGTATCCATGAGCGATTACAAATTAATGAGTTCAAGGTTTCATATGCTTTATATATAGGATGGGGTCTAGGGGAGTCTATCCTATTGTCCTTGCTT
Source organism: Lumnitzera racemosa (assembly GCA_024138005.1). Lineage (NCBI taxonomy): Eukaryota > Viridiplantae > Streptophyta > Magnoliopsida > Myrtales > Combretaceae > Lumnitzera > Lumnitzera racemosa. The sequence goes on from JAMXBC010000005.1 coordinate 36,764,667, forward strand.
CTATATTATTTTCGAAGGAACTTTGAAATCAAACTTGATCCCGATAAATAAGTTGATGAACGGAAAAATTTTTACTGAAAAGAAACACCATATCAGCTTTTTACTTAATTATATACTTACATTTCTTTTTAAGTTGAATCATCATCTAATTTGACTGTTTTCTCAACATGTATTTTATTTCGTTAATAAACAATCATTAAATCAAGCTGTGAATTTCCTTCAAAAAAAAAATTACAATCGTTAATTATATACAAGATTGATTGAGTAATGTATTCGAATCATTTTGTAATTTTAATGATTTTCAAGGGACCTAATGTAATTTACTCAAAGAAAATAAAAATAATAACATAATATGACCCTTTTCCACCCAGCAATAGCATAGCTATAACTTAATTACGTATATTTGAAAAATTCTAGCACTTAGTTTTTGTTTATTTCGTCTGCCTTAGTAATTTACCTGCTGTAATTAGAAAGTCCTGACAACATAACAGCTAAGTTATTATCCAAGTCTACTTGGTCTATGTACTTTTATTTAGGAGGAGAAAATGTGGAATAATTTTTCCAATTGTTGTTTCAAATATCTTATGTGTACTACTTTCTTCTCCTTAAAGGATTGGAATTACAATTACAATGAATCGTAAATTCTACAAGTGAAACAGGTTCATGAATCTAGCCTATGGAATTTCTTTCCACTTACCTAGGAAATTCAATGGTTTAAAACTATGAACTATCACTTGGGATCTCGATTGATCCCGACTCAGAATTGCAATGCGTACTTTTGATAATTGGGACATGGATTTGTGCTTCATATACTAATAAGTTCGTTCATTCTGTTCTAAATTAAGTTGATATTTTCCCCACGTGTAAACAAATTTATTGATCAAAATTCATCATATAAAAATAATTGATTGGGAAATAAATAATGAAACAAGTGAACGTAATTTTTCTTTTTTCATGATTTCAACCATTGATTATAAGTAGAACACTTAAGAAGGTGAATTGCAAGAAATTAAGAGAAAATAAACTGAAAATATCGATTTTCAAACTAGTAAAGTAAACCAAATATAAGAGATATTATGTGATGTTACACTAGTGGATCTATTTACTATTATGCTGAATCACAATCTTTTTTCATATTAAGATTTGTAAACCGATTACTAAAGAATTCATGAAACACATGCCGAATTTCTTTCCAAATGGTAGGTCGGTTTTGTGCACATAAATTATCAATTTCTACATCGCAATGCACGCAGGTAGGTAGGATTAGACAAAATTTTTGTCTTTTGATATTGGCCGAGACATTATCTACTTACTTTCTCAGTAAATGCTAATTGACTATGTCGGTCAATTTGTGTATAAGCTTAAAAATTTGTCAGCTGAACTTTTCATCATTGTGTTTCATTCATAAAGTTGAATGGGGCGGGCAGAAGAAGTTAAGGCTATTTCTCGGCGGTTAAAAAGGTGATGCATTATCGAAGATGCTTTTTGTGTTTTTCTTTTTCTGGGTGGGTGGGTGGAGGAAGTGGTTTGTGATGTACCACTGCAATGTGACGACTCCACTGCCTACCTTACTGTAACAAATGTACGCAAGACTAAAAGACCTAACTAAATACCATGAATAAAATTTAATTTCATGAACCTCGTTGACCTCTCAAGTACATATTTATCCACATATTCAAAACCAAGTATATAAAAATTTAAGAAAACTTCAAATGTGAATTTTCATTTCTATCCAATAATTTTAGCTTAGCTTATTACTTCTCATAACCATCACCAAAGTATGGCAAGCCACTCCCAAAAAGATTCAAAATCTGAACTTTAAAGCATCCTTTTAGTATGAAATTTTTTTAAATCCCAAATGAGTAATCCTATTTAGAGATACTACCTAAGCTCGCATAACTGCACATAAATTTAAATAGATGTACCAATAACATATCAATATACAAACATTAAGGAAATATAAAACTTTAAACTTTTCATATAACTATCACTCATAATGGGCAAATAAGTCATTCTTATAAGTTATTAAACCACTTGGAGATTGATCAATGGGATTAGGTTATCCAAATGGTTGACTATTCAATCGATTGACTTTGAGGCTAGTCCTCTGTAGCCCTACTAAAATAACTCAAATCAATTGGCTTTAGGTTAAGGTCTAACTCTACTTGGTTTTGATCAAATATTAACTTCCTTTTATTTCAAAAATCTAAACTTTCACCTAAACTCCAACTTGAATTGAGTTATTAGACTTTGATATTGAAAATTACTTTATTAAATCATAAATTTATTGTTTTATCAATTGGTATAGCATTAACTTCTTAGTCACTCTATCATAATCGATTTCTTATGAGAGTTGCGGTCTAGAGGAGGGTTCATGTTATATTTGTCAATTGCATGACAAATGAATAAGGAAATTAAAGCGATAAACACAGGGTTTGCTGACTTATCTCTTGTCAATAACCCTAGAAGAAATAACAAGAGAGTTACGTAGGAATGGCCTGGTGACTCTAGGGTGTAGAGAGGGAGGACTGAGACGTCTCCATGAGCAACTACAAATTAATGAGTTCAAGGTTTTCATATGCTTTATCTATAGGAAGGGGTCTAGGGAAATCTATCCTATTGTCCTTCTAAATTATTTATAGAGGAAGTTTGAAACTACACTTGATCTAGATAAATAAGTTGATGCATGGAAAAAATTTTTCCTTAAAAGAAATACCATATCGGCCTTTTACTTAATCATATACTTACACTTCTTTTTAGTTTGAATCATCATCTAACTTGACTGTTTTCTTAATATGGTTTATATTTCATTAATAGAGAAGCATTGAATTAGGCAGTGAATGTACTTCGAAAAGTATTTCAATTGTTAATTATATATAAACTTAATTAGGTAATGTATTTAAGAAAAGTTTTTTGGTGTTGGATATTTTTTAAGGTTACATTAGAAATTGAATCATTTTATAATTCTAATGATTTTCAAGAGACCTCGTAGTAATTAAGTTGATACTTCCCGGTGTGTAAACAAATTTATCGATCAAATTTCATCATATGAAAATAATGGAATAGGAGACAAATAAGGAAATAAGGTCAGTAAGGTAAGGCAAGCCAAATATAATAGATATTATGTGATGTTACTCTAGTAAGTCTATTTATTATTATGGTGAATCGCAAATTTGCATATGAATTTCTCTCCTCAATTTAATTGAATTCTTTTATTTTACATATATTGTTTTAGTCTATAATCAAAGTATGGTCAAATGCTGTCAAGGTTTTATCAATATTTCAGGTATTTTATTTTATCCTAATGATGCCAGACAAACATAATGTTTGAGAATTTATCTAATTTGCTCTATCCACAGTTAGAAAGATCTAAAAAAAAACCTTGCTACTAAACCAATTAGTGAAGAAGTCATGAAACACATGCCCTCTCCTCTCAAAATGGTCGGTCGGTTTTGTGCACAATGAGGAGACAACAATATATATATATAACTTTTTTCCAACGAGATTGGACGGCCTAACCGATTTGGATTGAATTAGTTGGCCATACAATTGATATAGCGGCTGTCTTGACGTGTGATGTTTGCTTACTGGATTTATCGGAACTGTTTGCAGAAATGTCAGGTAACCCGAAGCAAGCCTTATCTGAAAGGAGCGTTGGATTATGGTTTTTATAGAAACATAGATGTTTTCGTGTCATCCATGGTAATAGAATATATATGTATTATTGATGAACTAAACTAGAATGAATACTTCTTCAACTTGAAGAGTTCTTCCTTTTCATTAATAGATTAAGGTTTACTGAACCAAATCTTAAATGTAAGATTCCATTTATAAATAATAAAATATATCCATTATGAAAGAGTAAAACAAGAAACCAAGAAATTAAAGAATCTAAGTACGTCCATAGCTAGGATTAAAATTATAGCCCCCCAATAGGAAACCCAGTTACTATCCCAACATTCCCACTCTTCTTCTCCACCGGAATTCCCAACTCCGACTGCCGAGACGGCATCGAACCAGCATGAAACGATGACGTAACTCTTACAGAAAGATTAACAATGCCATTCCTATATCCTTTGCCATCTCTCAACCTGTAACTCAAAAAATGCAAGTAATTCTCAGGTGTATAGTCCCCAATAAAATCCGACACCGGAACTCTCGCTGTCCCGATAATACGATCACCTGAGGACGATCTCTGGTACACTTCAACGATTAGATCGTATATACACAATGGTAAGTCCACATGGAGTTTCTCGTTCCATGTGGGGTAGTTGTCACCTTTTGCGTCGATCTTCGTCGCGTAGGTGCTGCGAGAATCTGTTTTCACGACGATGAAAGAGTTTTTTCTAATGGGCTTTTCGTTTATACGAAGGTCTTCAGCTGACATTAACGTGAGCTCTAAGGCTCTTGCATGAGGGCTAGTCCTGTGTGCCATGATAGGAAGTTGGAGGATTGTTTCTCAAGGGAATATGTTTGTGTATATAAGCTTAATGGGGACAGTATATATAGAAATAGAATCGATGCGACGTGTCAGCTTATGGGTTTGGATAAGTTAAAAAGAAAATAGTATTATTATATGGATCATATGTCGAATAAGGAAGATATATAAAAATAAAAACTAGAATTCTTTAAGGCGAAAAATTTGAAACTTTCAAAATATTGAAAATTATACATATCGCGTTGGATAATTACAAGTTGATGGTGAATTTTCTTAGAAAAGGCCTGGGATAGAAGTCAATGGAGGAGGACTCTTGCGCTTGTTGATCGTTTCCTGAATTAACAACAAACTAAAGCTATTAAAATTAGAAATGGAACTATTATTTTTAAAACATTATTATACATATAATCCTTAAAAATTATATAAAATAAGTGACAACCCATTTTAATCACTAAGCTTAAAAGGTTTTCAACAAGTATTAACTTGGTGTTCTCCGTCTTGACCTTTTAAACTACTATGTTTGCTCTATGCCACAATCTATATGGAACTCACGCAAATACTCCTCTCTTAAACACATAATGCCCTTATCACACATTGCCTGATATAAATCACTATTAAATATCTATCAAGATCCACATGAGAGTTTTTACCCACATAAGGTATCATAACTTTTCTCCAATATGTTTAAGTCAAGTACTTAGTATTGATATGTAGTCACAATTATCTATTGATGGAACACTAATTAAGTCATAAAAACCTTTGATGAAAGGATAAATTGAGCTTAGAAACAATTACAAACTTATATTTGTGTAAAAGATGTACTTGGTATCGCATTGTAAGAGAAATTTTCCAATGTCAACAATTTTAAGGATGTAAGTGCGGTAATTAAGAAATTAGTGGTGCCTTTATAGTTTTAGTACTTTTTTAGTGATGACCCTTGTAATTTCTACAAATAGAATAGTTTTCGTCTCGTTATAACATTATGTTGCATAGATTGCCATTTATTAGTTTTATTAAGTGGTTAAATGGGGTTTATCCTTATTACATGTGTCTCACATGATCTTACACTTCAAATGATCTTAAATAAGTTGTTGATTTTCTCTAGCTTTGGTTCATCAAACATGGATAGTAGCATCAAGAAGAAAATGAATATCTCGGTTCAAACTCTCTACTCTATTTGATACAAGTATTTATACTACTACTCTATGTAACTGAACTTAACCAACTAACTGTAACCAATTGAATTAAAACTAATTAGCTAATCTTAACTAATATAACAATACGGCTAACTAACTTACTCTACAATAGTGAATAGCTGTGATCATAAATAAAAGAATTTGATGATGATAGTATTTATCATGCCCCCCTCAAGTTAGAGCTGGTAAAAGCTAAAACTTAGAGCAAAATACTTGTAACTAAGAATCACCAAGAGGCTTAGTTAAGACATCTGCAAGCTACTATTGTGAGGGTATATGACAAACTTGCAAAACTCCAAAAGAAATGTGATTGTGAACAAAGTGAACATCTACATCGATGTGATTTATTTGAGCATGCAAGCAAGGATTAGAAGCCACCAATAATATAGAATTGTTGTCACAGAAAAGAGAAACAGGAAGTTGAAGTTCAACATACAAATCACGAAGGATATGTATGGTCAATAAAACTTCTTTAGTAGTAGCTGCTAAAGCCCTGTATTCAGCTTCAGTAGAAGAAGTAGATATTGTAGGCTTTTTTTTTGTCTTCCAAGCAACTAGTGCAAATCCTAGTTTAAGACAATATCTAGCGATAGAACAACGATCCAACAAGTTTGTAACCCAATTAGAATCAAAAAATGCAGACAAGTCTAAAGTATTTGATGCTAAGTAAAACAAATGTAAACTAATTGTTCCTTTTAAGTACTTACGAACATGAAACAAAGCATCTAAATGAGTTATGTGTTGTTTAGACATGAACTGACTAAGAGAGTGTATAGTATAGCTAATATCAGGGTGAGTTAAGTTGATGTAAGAGAGATATCCAACCAATCGCCAAAAAAAAGTTAGATTAAGTAATAATTCCCTTGAATTGTTGTCTAACTTAAGCCCATTTGGAAAAGGAACTCTTACTGGCTTTGCTGTAGCAAGACCAATATCAACTGGAACATCCTTGATAAACTTTTGTTAAATAAGTAAACAACCACTAGAAGTTCGACATAACTCTAATCCAAGAAAATAATGAGTAGGTCTAAGGGCCTTTATTGTAAACACCACATTCAGCGTATGTTTGATCTTAGAAATAAGAGAATCATTGGAGCTAGTCAAAAGCATATCATCCACATAAAGCAATATCACAACAAAACCATTAGTAGAGTTGTTAGTAAACAAAGCATGATCATGTTTAGATTGTTCAAAGCCCTATGCAACCAAGAAACGAGAAATCTCAATGTTCCACTACTTGGAAGCTTGTTTGGGTCCATATAACGAGCGCTTAAGGCGACAAACTTAATTAGGTTAAGCTTTAGAATAACCCTTAGGTAGCAACATATATATCTCGTCATCAAGATGGCCATGTAAGAAAGTATTATTGACATAAATTTAATGACTAGGCCAAGATTAAGAAATAGCAACTACAAGTAAAATTCTCATTGTATTCAATTTAGCAACTGGTGAAAAAGTGTCATTATAATCCTTACCCTCAATTTAAGTATAACCCTTAGCTACTAACCTTGCTTTATAGCGCTTTACACTCCCTTTGGCCTATATTTGATTTTATAGACCCATCGATAACCAACTGCTTTCTTACTAACAGGTAAAGAAGTAAGATACCAAGTGTCATTACTTTCTAGAGCACTTAACTCCTTATCCATAGCTTCTAACCATTCAGGATGTTTGACAGCTTGTAAATAACTACGAGGCTCATGAATTGTCAATACATGTGCAAGCGATATAACATAGTCTAGAAGAAAGTGTTGGTACATGGTTGGATCAAACAAAGGGTATTTAACTATACTAACAGAGGAAGCAACAGCATCAAAACTAATAGAAACTTTACTTATGAAATCATTAAGCTAGGCTAGAGGATTTCTAATCTAATCAAATTTTTGAACTAGAATAGTTGTGTTTTCAAGTAAAGGTATAAGAGGAGACAGTGTATCAGGTTTAGGTTGAATAGATGAAGGAAGATCAAAGGAAACTGAAGGAAACAGTGCAGAAGAAGAAACATATGAATGCCTTGAGTCAAACAAAGATGTATCTCGAAAGGGAAATATCTTTTCAAAGAACTTAACATCTCTACTATACAACAACTGTTTTGAGTTCAAATCATAAACCTTATAACCCGTACAATCACTCACATATCCAAGAAACATACACCTGACTCCCTTGGCATTAAACTTGTCTCTATGAGGTCTAAGCTTGTTGTAATTAGGAATTTTATGAAACAACATCTCATAGGCACATTGCCAAGAAAGAGTAGTAACTGGCATGAGATTTATAAGGAATGTTGCAGCAAGTATACATTTACCCCAAAATTGTTTTGGCAGACCGGCATAAATCCTAATAGCTCTTGAAGTATCTAAAAGATGATGGCGTTTTCTTTCAACCCTCCCATTTTGTTATGGAGTATAAGGAAAACTCTTTTGATATAATATACCAAGATTATGAAACAATTCTTAGCAATGGTGAGAAATGAATTTTCCTCCATTATTAGTTCTGACTGATTTAAGAGAGCAAGAAAAATGATTGCTCACATACTTAAAGAAATGTGTCAAGATAGTGGACATTTGGCTCTTGTAGTGTATTAAGAAAGTCCAAGTGGACTTGGTAAAATCATCGACAATAGTAAGAAAGTACTGTACTCCTGTCAACGAAGGTATATGATATAAACCACAGTAGTCAACATGAAGTAAATCAAACACTTTAGAGGCAACACTTTGCCTATTAGGAAAGGGAAAACGATGAAACTTAGGTTCTTGACAAGTATTACAAATGAATTATGAAATCAAAATTCTTACACATCCTCAAATGTTGCAATTTAGAAATTGAAGTATGTCCTAACCTATTATGAAGAATCATAACCTCATCTTTATTCAAAGAACTAGCAAGAAAAGACCTTATACTGTTTATGGTATTTTTGAGGACAAAGGAAGCAAACACTGACTTAATGTTCAGAAGATACAATCCTTCTTGAACCTTAGCTGTTGCAACAATCTGATTAGAAATCTGATCCTAAAATAGACATGAGGAACAATAAAAAATTGCTTTTAAAGGCTGTTGTAAGGTAAGCTTGTGAACTGATATAAGACTATGTGTGAACTTAGGCATAAATAACATGTTATGTAATGTAAATTGAGAATTAACATGAACTGAACCAAGTTAAGTTGTATAGTGAATGCTACCATCTAATAACCTGATAGGTATAGGTTTGTGTGTTGTTGTAACATTGTGTAAAAGATGAAAATAGGGTATCATATGGTCTATTGCTCCAGTGTCAACAATCCATATAGCAGGGTCATTATTCACCATTGTCAAAGTAATAGACAAAGAAAGATTCATACTAGCACAATTTATTGCATTTGAAATTGAGGCTGCTGCACCAAAATCTCCTTGCTTCATAATTTTTATCATCTCATGACAATATTCCTGTATAAACTACTTATCAAATGATTTATTAGCAAGAACAGGAGAATCAGCAATGATGTCATCAAATGAAATATCCAAAGAATTATTGTTATTCATCTGTCTACTGCACATTGATGTTGAACTATCAGACTTCCCTTTTGTGAAAGCTTTCCTTCCTTTATACCAGTTAAGATAACCTATCAACTAAAAACAAGCATCGACCAGATGACCTTCTGCCTTACAATGTTTACACACTAATCCTTTCTTGAATTTCTTTCATTCAAGTGAACCCCCTATTCTATTAGAATTAAAGGATGCCATCTCAATACTTCCAGCAATAGAACTAGAGACTTGTCTCTACTTCTCCACATGCTGAACTAAGTAGTACACTCTATTAACTAAGGTTAAGGGCTCCATCGAGAGCACTTGATTGCATACTAATTCATAGGCCTCAAATAAACCTATCAAAAATTGCATTAACTTCATGTGTGAATCATATTCAACAATCTTCTCCTTAAACACATACATACAATACTCCATTTGTTCGCATTCACAACAAGGAAAACTATACAATTCATGAAGTTCATCCTAGCATTTTCGCAATTTATTATAATAAGCGGTAACTATTTGATTTCCTTGCCTAACATTACTAATTTCATGTTAAAGTTGGAAAACTAACGATCCATTAGCCATAGCATACTGTTCCTTGGCTTCTTTCCATAATTGACAAGTAGATTGAGTATACAAAAAATTTTGTGCAAATTCACTAAGTAGGGAATTCAATAACCAGCACCTAACCATATAATCAACTCTAATCAATTTACTAAGATCATTTAAATCATCAATAGGCCTTTCTATAGAACCATTTATGAAACTAGTCTTCAACTTAGCTCCTAAACTTAGTTTCATAGATATACTCCATGGAAGATAGTCATTTCCATTGAAAACAATCTTTCCTATCAGTATTCCAAGATTGTCTGAACCCAAAAAGTAGTATGGATCATTGTTTGCCAGCTCAAGATCATTCATGTCTAGTAGATGAAGAGATATTCTAATCGAGTATGAACTTAAGAAGATTAGAAATTGAATGAAAAGTCAATTACCAGAAATCCTACCAGATCCTTACTTTGATGCCATGTTGAGTTTCTCCAACTTTAGTTCATCAAACAGGGATACCGGCATCAAGAAGAAAATGAATATCTTGGTTCAAACTCTTTACTCTCTTTGGTACAAGTATTTATGCTGCTACTCTATGTAACTGAACTTAACTAAATAATTGTAACCAACTAAATTAAAACTAATTAGCTAATCTTAACTAATATAATAATACGGCTAACTAACTAACTCAACAACAGTAAATAACTGTGATCATAAATAAAAGAATCTGATGATGACAGTATTTATCATAGGTTTTGATTATGCAACATGTAGGAAAATGTGATTACATAGAGAGGCATTGAAAGACGAATAGGTGATTTCAGTAGCTTTGAGGTGTATGAGACAAATTTATTATTCATGAATAGGAATTAGTGTTCTTTGTTTGATGAACTGTTTGATCTTCTTAGACTAGGATTCTAATAGTACAATTGTGCTCTTGTAAAGTTTTGTAGGTTGCAAATTAGGAGAAGAAGCATTTATATATAAATTTTGGATCATATTTTTGACTGAAAGAGGTCATTAAAGATAATAGATAAGATGAGACTTTCATGACATTCATCGAATCATTCTTGTGGTTGAAAATGAGATACATCCATGATCCAATATGTAAGTCCTCTTATGGGCCTTAATGTTTAAAATTTCTTATTGAGCTTCTCATAATCTAAGTCCATAAATAAATCTTCTATCTAAGTAGACTCATCACAAAAAGCCTAAAACAGATGGGGCAATCTAGTGATTCTTATTCCAAAACCACAAAACCCAGTCTTCCTAATATATCCTTAGTAAATGGGCTTGACTCATTGAACTTAGGTTAAGCCTAATATGAAACAAGTACTCTAGAGTGGTAAATGTGGAACTAATTGGAAAGAGGAAACTAATGCAATGAAATGTGTAAAACAAAGTTAGATGAATGAAAGCTCAAGGTCACAGGGACTTCATTTGATGGAATAAGTTCTAATATGAACGATAGGCTTTGTCCGAATAGAGTTGGCATTGTTCGAATGAAGCCCAATATCCCGTGAACCAAACGTGACTGAAGTCTGTGTTTCTATGAGGTGGGGCACCTCATTATTCAAAAGAAGTCTATTGGAACCAAGTGCTCTGTAAAAATTGGGGGAAAAAAAAAAAAAGAAAAAACCTAAAGGGAAGTGGCATTCAGTTCTAGTAAGTATCATTCTGCATAACGGTCACATTGCACTTGAACTTCCTTCTACGTTTCTTTATTGTAATTTAGAGATCTGGTATTGCTAATTGAATTTATAGACTTATCTGGATTCTGGAACGGTATAAGCAACCAAATCAACTTGTTAAGTTTATAAATTTCCCTTCCGTTGTGTGTTTCTGAAATTCCTAACACATAGTTGGCATCGGAACAATAATTTTAACCTAAAAACAACTCCTAAGAAATTTACTGATTTCGTTGGATTCTGCAAACTTATTTTGAATTTTCACTGGCAATACGAAGCAAGTGGCGACTTATATTTATGTTATATCATATATTTATGTGCCACCTACTGTTGTTAGGTATAGGAAACCGATTAACTCTGCCATTTATTATAGTATTCACAATATGAAGCATGATAAAATAAAATTATAAAACTGAAATCATGCATCGTAATGAATAATGTGACAGTATAATATATATGACATTAAAAAAATAATAACTTTTATATGCTTTCCTATTTCTCGTAGTTGTATATTACAACATAGATGAATATGATGTTGTGTCGTACCTCAATACATATAAATTCATTATGTGACATGTGTACTATTGCCTCTCCATATTATAAATATAAGTTAAGAAATGAAGTTTAGACACTTAATCTTAAGGTAAGATTGATTTTGCACGAATTTTCCTTTAGAAACTGGAGTCTTAAGTGCTTTGTATAACTAGGGTTCTAGAGGAGGTTTAGAGAAGAGGAGAACGAGAGGGATTAATCGGTATATGAAGGCTTCGGGTTTAAGAGAAAAAGATAAAATAACTATATATGAAAAGGAGGTAGGATTAAGAGAGAGCTTAGGAAGTTATTTACTAAAAGAAGTAGGGTTTTTAGCTATAGGTTGCTTCAAGGGTAGTAGGGTTTTAGAACCCCTAAGAAAAGTAAAAAATACCCTTGTGTTTGAAAATAATTTTCCAGAACATTACACTGGTAGTGGATATGAAGGCAACATAATGCAAACTTAAAAAGAGTAGACTAAGATCGATGAGTTGGTTGTATTTGTAAAAAGTGTATGTAAGAGAATAAAGTTGGTCATAAAATAAGATAAAGAAAGGATCTTGAAGATTATAAATTTCACATTTTCAATATATAAGTTCCCATACCTTAAAAAAAATTATGTAGAAAAGATATAGCGAAATCAACAATTTTTGTGTTGTTTCCAACTAAATAATTCTAAAAGTACACTATATAGATAAACTTAATTAAAAAAAATAAACATACTAATAGAAAATCAAATCCGAAGGCATTATTAGACTAAAATCATGTATACACAACACAATTTGTATATAGGGGGCAAAATAATAATTTCATTAGTTTATTGTAATATCCTATAAATTAGCAATCAAGATATGAACATATGAGTATTACGACAAAATCTTGTCCTTATACGATTAGGATCGATAAATCAAGTAGGCTAAAAGCTTACAAAAAGTATGATAACCTTAATTAAGGAATCCTCGTATACGTGGAAGTAAAAAATATAATAAAATATTAAGAATATAATGAAGATGGTAGGAATTTGCGCCATATGAGATCGTAAAGTCGAGTTTAGAACAACTGTACCTCAATTTAGGGTTTTTGGAAAAAATTATCCGATTGAACTCAAACTTTACGACTAAGATAGAAAAGTTAGTTGAAGTGATTTATTGAAATTGGATTTTGAAAATAATTATCCAAAATCCTAATTTGCCTTTAGAAGTATGATTACTTAATATAGTGTAAAAATGATCGAAACCCCTAAAATCGAGCTCGAAATATGACGATGACTTAAAAATAAGTTAATTAGATAATAAAATAAAATAATATAGTATAATATACTGTATGAGTATACACATATTTTTATAAATATACCCGGTATATATAATAAATATACCCATAAATTAACTTAAAACTATATAATTATATATAATAAGCGTTAAATTTGCAAAAATTAAATAAGAAAAATATCTTAAAAATAAAAGACAAGTTAGAAATATGGTTATATACATATAATTACTCATTACATGTGTTACATATATAGTGTATATATATACGTATATTAATATAATAATTAAATATACTTAAATTATTCAAATACTATTAAAATTACACTAAAATTTAACTGAAACCTATCCAAATGGTGAGGAAACAGCTGGAATCCCCGTGGCACTTCAACAATAGCTGAAAATAATGACTCAAAAGTGAATCATCAACAATTTGCTACCTCATACTTTTTTGTTTTTCAAGAAAAATATTAAAATAAATCACTTAATAATTAAGAAAAAAATCTAACCAACCCTAACTACTACAAATAAGACTTCCCTATAACAAATACACATTTAGGAATCTAAATTACAAAAAGGAAAAATAAAAACTAATCAAAGGAAAATAGAAAAAATTAGAACAAAAACAAAACAAGGATTGAGCTAGGACAGTTCTCTAACCATTCGATGACCTGAGGTGCAACCCCATCACCACCTAGCAGAGCCACCAATGATTAGGCCAGCCGATAACCCCTCTCCGGCCAATGGTGGCCGAAGCTCCAATGAACTCAAGTTTAAAGTTTCTACCATGTTTTTATCTATTTTTTAAAAATTATTAAATTAATTAGGAAAAATATGGAAAAATTAATTTTTGGGTTATTTTAGATGTAATTTTATTTTATAAATTTATTTTGACAAAATTAGAAATATTTAATGTACTTGCTTAACAAATGTACTATTCATGCGAAATTTGAAATTCAAAATAAATACACTAAATAATGTAATTTTTAGCTTAAAATTTTTGTGTAAGATACTTATGATATATAGATAATTTCCATGTAGCCCAATTTTTTATTTGAATGTTTTTAATATTTATTGTATTTTTTTTGGCCTAATAATAGCTCAAAATTAGGTTGAAAATGTTAAGCAAATAGGATTTATGAAATTAAACAGTGAAATTAACCTATACTGAAGTATAATGAAGTATAATGATGTTAGGATAGGTTGAAAATAATTTTGCACAAAAAGAATCATATTTAGGAAATTAAGTGTAATTTTTGGATAAAATCGTAATTTCAAATATATAGGCGATAGGTAAAAAACTTGAAACCAAGTACTAGTTGAATTCTACATATTTTTAGAAGTTTATAGAAATTTTTGGGGAATTATTTGGTAACCCGAGCTATTTATTATGAATTTATGTAGTAAAATAGCTTAAATAATGAACCAATACCCAATTCTAGTAATAATAGGTTAAAATATGATAAATAGTTGAATAAAAACTATCTATTTGTGCACTAGTCAGATTGGATAAAAATTATATTTTTTAATATATTTAATGATATTTCATAAATCAGGATACGTTATAGAGGTATTAGAGTTGGATAATACCTATATTGTTGGTTATATTGACAAATTAAGTAAAATATGATTTAATAACATAAATTATGTATAGTACAATAATATTTGATTAGATATATATAACTGTGTTAAAAACTCGAATTACCTGTTAAATGTCATTTCTAAAAATTAAGACTTGTAATACATGTTGTTAAGTCTGTACGAGCCTAACGACATTATTTTTACTAAAATCGGATAAACTTAGATAATATAACCTATATCTCTATAATATTACTGATTTATGTACTATTATAACTCTACCATAATCAAAACGTGATTTAAACGACTAAAATTATGTTTTGATATAATCGGGATGATATATTGTATATAATAGTATAATTGCATATATTATTAATACTTAATAACTTAACTCGACCGATATAATGAAACTATATATTATTATATAAGGAAAATGATAATATACTTTATATATATATAGTTGTTTTAGATAAGACCCTAATGTTATCGTAACTATTATGTGAACTGAATTTAGATTTTGTATATATAGGGCCTCCTAGTGATCAAACTGTTGACGACACTAGTTTTCCGAAGTGAGCGTTAGGACAAGAAAGTGGGATCAATGCTTTACCGCATTTTGGAATATTATTTCAGAATATCTAGCGACTTTGATATGTATTGGCTTGCGATTATAGTTAGCTGTTTGTACGTATGCAACATTTGCTATGATGGGAGCCAAGCTCTATGATATGATTGTTCTATAAATATTATTATTGAATTGTTTGAGCTTAGTTGATCACCATAAAAAGATGAACTAACTTAAACTTGGTTTAATATCTAATTTGATATGCATCGCAACCCACTAGGGGTAACGACTAGGATTCTCAGGCCAAATACAAACTACTTTCAATGAGGATAGCTAAAATGGTCCTTTCTCCACCTTTAGTCAAACTAAGTGACAAGAGAGGAGGTTATGGTAAGGTTGGGGACCATAGTTTGAAGGTAGTCGTAGGAGGAGGGTGTTCTCCAATGCATAAGCCCTGGTTTGGTTTTGATCCATAAGTATGTGACGTCAATCTCCTCAACTTGGATTAGAGTGGGTGGAATTTCTCTGATTTCACAATGAACTGGATATAGTCATGCGATGGAATTTTCTTGTCTATACATTGCATCCAACCAACTTGATTGAAAACCTTACTTGTAATGCGTTGAGTGCATACTTTTGTCTCCACCCTACTTATTGAGAAGTTGTCACTTATTCTCTTATAGTTTGTTTTGTAGGTTCTAAATGACTTATAAGTACTTACCTGGCACTACAACCTAACTAAATTGGGATAGGGAGTGAGATACAACAAGAAATGGTCGTTTATTGCCCTTAGTATTAACTTTTTATCTTTTAAAGAAAACTACACAAGACTCCTCAAAGGACTTAATAGTTTTCAATATTTTGGTATATATATGAAATGACAAATACCTGTGGAATTTACTATTACTCTTTTACAAGATCAAATGATAAGTTTATTATTACAAATTATTTCAAAGGATTACTCTACAGGTTTATATCAAATAGGTATCGAATTAGACGCTTCAAAAGAGTAAAGTCAAGTACGCCTTATATAAACTAGGTCTAAGATAGTAGTCGTAAGGACTGTTTCTATTTTAAGATGGTTTACACAACGGGATTATTACAACTTCACCTTTTCGGGGCATGACATTTATTATTTTAATTGATTAATTAAATTAATTTAACATTATATAATATTTTGTATATTTTAATGTATGCAAAGGAAATTATGCATATGCACAAAAGTGTATACTATGGTTTTACAATATCTAGGTCAATTCACTAATTTAGTCTACCGAGTCAAGAACTGAGGAGGTGAAAACAACTTAGCTGGATAAGAAAGCCCATAGCTAGCATACCTATAACTTATAATACTTTCTATAAGATCTAAAGTGTATCTTATAGATATGGTTAAGTGCACCTTAGAGATAGAGAGAGAGAGAGATCCCTTTTACATATAAATATTTATTAGACACACTACTTACTATCAATCGGCAAAGAATCAAACCAATTAAAATACTAAATTAGTGAATTGACTTTGAATGTTGTAGAACCATGCAAATTCATTGAAATAATATCCTCTAATAGTAACTCATCTTTAACATTGTTTAAGAATAAGACCGAAATAGGGGTCATGAGCATACTGTTCAGTGATAAGTGGAAATCTTATTAATTTCATCTGTAAGGTCGTTAGCAAAGTTTGTTGATGTGACAAAGCATCTACAAGTATGTTGGCATTACCTTTCTTGTGTCGGATCACGAGAGAAAAACCTTCCATAAATTCTAGCCATTTTGCTTACCTTTTGGAAAGTTTGTTATGATTACTAAGATGTTTTAACGACTTATAGTCAATGTAAATTACAAACTCTCGAGGTAACAAATAGTGCTGCCACATAGCAAAAGCTTGGAAAAGAGAGTACAACTCTTTTTCATACACCAAATAGTTTAACATAGCACCATTAAGCTTTTCACTATAGTAGGTAAGCGGTCATTATTCTTGCATTAGGAAGGTACCAATTCTAATGCCTGACGCATTGTATTTCAGTTCAAATGGCTTGTCAAAATCTAGTAAGGACAAGACAAGGCCAATAGTAAGCTTCTCCTCGATTTTCCTAAAGCTCTACCTAGTAGTCATTCCATTAGAATCTATCACTCTTTTTCATCATCTCAATCAAGAAGGCTGTAATTATGCTAAAGTTTTTAATAAATCTCCTATAAAAAGAAGGTAATGGAAACTTCGAACTTTAGTAACATTCTTCGGTATTGACAACTCTAAGACAACTCGAACCTTTTCTTCATCTACTAGAATTTTGTCTCTAAATACTACATACCTAAGCAAGATAACTTCACTTCGATAAAACATACACTTCTTTAGGTTTTCATATAACTTTTTAGCTCATAAAAATGTTAAAAATAGCTTAGAGACACTAAACGTAGTTGTTTAGGTCGGCATTACACACTAGTATGTCTTCAAGGTACATGACCACACATCTTCTAATTAGTAAATGCATCACATGGTTCATAAGCATCATAAATATGCTCCGTATATTTGTAAGTCTGAATGGCATAACTCACTATTCATAGAAATCATGGCTCATCTTGAAAGCAGTCTTCCATTCATCACCACATCTTATGCAGATTTGGTTGTAACCACTTCGCAAATCAATCTTCAAGAATATCTTGGCACCATGAAGCTTATCTAACAAGTCATTGAGCCTTGGTATTAGGTACCTATATTTGATAGTAATACATTTGATAGCACAACTTTTAATGTACATGCGCTATGAACCATCCTTCTTTAAGATAAGCAAAGCTAGTACAATACAAGAACTCCTGCTCTTCCTCACATATCCTCATTTTATTAGCTCATCTACTTGCCTTGTCAACTCGGTAGCTTGCTTAGGATTCATTCTACAAGTAGGTTAGTTTAGCAAAGCTGCGCTTGGCTTTAAGTCAATACAATGTTCTATGCCTTGGACTAGGGGTCGTCCCTTATGAAACTCTTCGAGGATCAGATCGAAAAAGGCATTAATCAATCTTCAGATCTCATCAGAAAAATCTTCAAGATCTCTCAACTCTAACAGTTTTCTAACCAATAGAAACATAGGCTCATCGGCCTTCTTAGCAACTCGGAGCTCTCTTCGATCTCTCATTCTAGCCATATTCAGATTCCTCCACCACATGGTAGTATATCCAAAAAATTAAAGTGCAATAAGTCGTACTTTAATGTCATAAATAGACCTATAACAGTCAAATATTTTATCAATCTTTTTTTCCCACTCTAAATATTTATCTACATCTCCACCTCTACTGAACGATGGAATTTGGACCTTAACATTGTCAAGTCCTCAAAGAGCTTAGCCTCCTCGTTCTTATGCTTGATAATATTCAACCTCTTCTTCTTCCTCTCCATACTCTTTTGCATCTACTTCCTCATCATCCTCTTTAATCTCTCCCAACTACAATTGTCATCTAGCAATTCGGTCTATAACTCCTCTATCTTGATGGGGTCGAACTGGATAATTATCCTAGCTACCTTAGCCATATCGTCTCTTAGGAACATTCTCGAGTAGGTTATGGTGAGGTATACCCTGTGGTTACTGCCTGTTGGCTTACATCACAGTAACCAGACTTTCAACTAGTTTAGTGAGTCTCTCAAGCTTATCATCAACTAACCCAGGGCTGTTACTATCATTTTGACTACAGCTACCATGAGTGCTACTAACTTGATCACCAATAATGCCTTAAACACTTAAATTTGACATAATGTAATGCTTCTCTAACAAATTGACAACACAATACACAATAAACACTTCTACTCATTACCAGAAACCCTTATTAACATACTTTAACTACTCTAAAACCCAATATGTATTCAAATATAATAGAAATAAACTTGCTCTATTTTTCATATTAAAAAAACAAAGTAACGATAGTAACTACACTTACCAATATATGAACCTGCACCTCATAGCTCACAACTTCAAACTTACTTCACTCAAATACACTACAACAGCTATGAAAGGAATACAGCAGCCACTAACAGTAAACACGAACTAAAACTCCACTACAACTTCACACATTCCCTCTCGAAACTATGCTATAATACCAACGAAGCTGATGTATCTCCGGGGTGATACATACAAGGAAGCACAATAATGGAAAGAGTTAAAATAAAACAAAAGAGGATTAGCAAATCTAAGCAGCTACTAATTAGATATGAAATACTAATCGATCTTACTCGGCCTATAATTCACCAGATGTGACTCACCAATCTGAACTATAGGGTTACTCACCACTACTTCTTATTAAAGGGAATAGATAAGAGTTAATGGAAAATGAGAATACTAAGGTTGCTCACGAAGGGAAAATTATAACAATCTGATGTAATGAGTTGTTGTTTGTGTACAAAAGTGGTATTTATATCACCTTACTAGGGTTATACTAAATAAGGAAAAGACAAAATGGATAATATATAAAAGGATTCCTAAAGCATTACTAAAAGAGTAAAAAGGGTAAATAATACATTGTACAAAAAGTAAAGAATCATTTTAGACTAATGTGCCAGAAGACAAGTGTCAAGAAGTGATTAGAGGCTAGTTATGCGATTACTTAAGCTAAAATAAGTGTTAAGGATGCTTAATAGTTGTGGGTTCTTGTTCAAATAAGTCTAGAAGGAGGTCATCAATTAGAGTTGACTTAGTCAGGTTCAAGTTAGAGCTCAAGCTTTGAGGAACACTTTGATCCTTTCTTAGTTGGGTGTCTCAACAACTCGACTTAAACAACAGTTTGATGCTAATCGACTCTTAAACTACCTAGATCTTAGTATGAGCTCGGCGATATGTTTGGTTAGTCAGCATACATGTTAGGCAGGTTAGCATAATTGCCTGATAGCTTAGAAACAGTACTAGTACTAATGAAGGCTTGGTACTTAGGTTGGCAGTAGCGTAAAAGATGAAGATCAGAATAGGACTCCTCAACCTTGTTAGGGTCTCGAGATAATATCCTTCGTGTAAGTCCTCCTCAACCTAGTTAAGGTCTCAAGCTAATATCCTTCATTTAAGTCTTAAAAGCCCTCTAGCTTGGCTTTGTATGATTGATTTGAAGAGTTGATTCCTATTAGGAATAAAGAAGAGGGGGTAAATTTGGTATGAGATAAAAAGGAATATAATACAATCATTGCCTAAAAGTGAAAGGTAAAAAACATACCTTCAATATAATGGCTCCATACTCTACAAGGAATTCGTATGGAGGAAGTAAGATTCTCTATTGATTGTTCTTGTAAGATGGTAAAAAATAACATCTTTGGTGGGGTTGTCTTATAGTAGTGGTGGAGTAAGTACTAGAGCTTGTGTTGAATAGTTGTTCATACATGCTAAGTTATTGGAGAGGTAGACAACTCAGTAGAAAGATAGATTTTCTCTTGGGACGAACCTCGAGGTTAGTTTACTAAGCTTCCATCCACTTGATTTGGGGTTAGCCTTAAAAGTCAACTTGGGAGGTTGACTTATACATAGCTTGGTTCCCTTGCAAGTTAGTACTAACCTTTATCCAGCTCTTTATACTTCAATAGCTCAATATCATCCATCATTTAGTCCTAAACAACTTGGAGCTAAGCTCCAGTCAACTCAGACCAGTGTTTAGTTTCCTAAGCAAGTTGGCAACTAGTACAGGAAGGCATCATGTATATGGGTCAACTTGTGTTCGATAAGCTAAGGTAGCCATGATGCACTTGACAAGATTTTGAAGGCCATAGACTCTCACCCTTATGATGGGACTAGAGCCTAATACGTTCTTAGTTGAGCTTCGAGTCCCATTAACACACTGGAGGTATTAAGGATTTTCCCTCAAATCTAAGTCTCCTTAGACTACGTCATTTAGGACATAAGGCATCAAATCGGCAATATTAAAGGTTAAGGATACTCCATATCCTTCAAGTAACTCTAACTCATATGCATTGCTATAAATCCTATACATGACTCTAAAGGAACCTTCAACTCTAGAAGATAACTTGTTAGTCCCATGGTTAGGGAAGCATTCCTTGCTTAAGTAAATCCATACTAGGTCCCTTTCTTCAAAGTACATAGTCTTTCTCTAACCGTTGTACCTAATCTGTAGCTTTCATATTATCATCCTTTAAGGTTAAAATAGAAATCATACCCATAGGTAAGGTAGGATCAGTCCCATATATGACCTTAAAAGTAGACTTATCGATGGAACTATGTGTGAACCTATTGTAAGTAAACTTGACAATAGAAAGACACAAGTCCTAGTTGATAAGGTTCTTATCAACTGTAGCTTGGAGAAGGGCTCTATTTATGACCTCACTTTGGCCGTAAGTCTGGGGGTGGTTGAATATGTTAAAAATTAGTTCAATGTCAAGCTTCCCCTATAGAGTCTTCTAAAAGAAATTTGTGAACTTTGTATCCTAATCTAAGACTATACTGTAGGATACTCCATGTAGTTGCACAATTTCTTACAAGAAAAGGTTAGTGATAAACAGAGGATGAAGTGAACCATTTTGCTTAACTTATCAATAACTATCATGATGGAGTCATGCTATTGAGTTGTCTTTAGTAGTACAAGTATGAAGTCTATGCTAAGGTTGGTTCATGACTAGTTAAGTAGTGAAAGCAAAGTATATTCCCTATAAGTCTCCTTCCAACCTTTGGCTATTTTTTATGCTTCACAATGTTCAATCACTTGGCGCACGTCCTTGATGATCCCTAACTGAAAGAAATGTTCCTTTAGTAGTTAATTAAGTCTTCTCCATAAAGTAACCTACTAACCCTCTTACATGGGATTCTTGAACCATTAACTCTCTTACCAAGCTACTTGGTGTACATAATCGACCTTTCTTGAACAAGAATCTATGGTCTTCGATCTTCATAGAAGTTTTGTATTATGGACCAAATTTGCATTCAATTACAACAGACCTAAAATATTCGCCTTGCTCATGCTAATCTATTATTTAATAAAACCCTACAACTTTGGCCTACATTACTGTGATCTGAATATGTCTTCTGGATAAGGCATCTCCAACCTTATTGGTACTGCCTTTCTTATACTTAATGGCATAGGATAATGTTTCCAAAAACTCCATCCATTGGGCTTGCTGATGTGAAAGCTTTTATTAGCCCCTTGGGTACTTTAAAGATTCATGATCTTTGTATATCATGAACTAACAAGGCATGAGATAGTGTTACCAAACCATGAGAGCTTAGATCAAGGCATAAAATTGCTTATCATAAGTCAAATAATTTAGCATGGCTCTTTAGAGCTTCTCATTAAAGTAAGTGATGGGTTGTCGCTCCTACATTAGAACAGCTCTAATCTTGACCCCTAATGCATCACATTATAGCTTAAATAACTTATTAAAATTAGGCAAGACCAGGATAAGAGCTTGATGTTAACTTTTTTTTTTTAATCTCTTTAAAGCTCTTATGTGCCTTTTTTGTCCATTTAAACTCAGTATTCTTCTTAGTCAGCTTGGTCAAAGGTGTTGTAATGGTACCAAAGTTGCAAATGAACTCCCTATAAAACGACGCTAAACCATAAGAACCTCATATATCTGACCTACTCTAAAGGGGTCAACTATTCGGTAATAGCTCTAACCTTCTCTTCATCAACTTTAATTCTACCTTTAGATGTAATATAACATAGGAATACTACTTCCATTTAAAAAAACACACATTTCTTTAGATTGTCAAATAGTCATTTAGCTTAAAGGATATTAAAGACTAACCTTGAGTGCTCAACATAATCCTTTAAAATTGTTCTGTTAAACCAGAATGTCATCAAAGTAGATGATCATGTACTTACTGATTAAGGGCCTTATGACATGGTCCATTAGCCACTTGAAAGTTCTCAAAGCGTTTGTTAGATTGAAGGGCATAACAAGCTACTCTTAGATTCCATGCCATAGTTTGAAGGTTGTCTTCCATTCATCTCCCAATCTCATTTTGATTTAATGGTATCTACTTTTTAGATCAATCAATGAAAATATCTAAGGTCCATAGAACTTCGAGTGTATCATCCAATCTTGGTATTTGAAAGTGATCTTGTTAATAGCTCAGCTATCAGTGCACTTCCTTAATGATCCATCCTTTTTAGGATAAGTAAGGTTGACATGATACATGAGCTCATGTTCTCCCATACATAGCCTTCTCGATTAGCTCATCCTCTTGGTGTTCAAGTTCAATTGCTTGCTCTAGATTGAGTTTGTAAGCCAACCTATTTGGTAAGGTAGCTTTAGGCTACAAATCAATATAATGCTCAATCCCTCAAAGTGAGGGCAATCCTTTAGGTAGATCCTTAGGGAATAAGTCTTCGAACAACTTAAACAATTTCACCAATTCTAATAATCTTTAAGCTAATAGGAACATAGGGTCCTTTAACTTGATAGTCTTAGCAAGTTCACCTTAGGAGATTACTAGAGACTTTGTCTTGATAGTTCTGGTGTTATGTGCTTAGGCTTCTTGAACCTATTTAGGACTCATTAAAGTCAACATGACCCTCTTGCCATCCTTTTGGAATATATAGGTGTTATTATATCCATCATGCAATACCCTTAAGTTGAAGAACTAAGGTCAGCCTAATAGGATGATGATGCACATATTAGTAGGATGTTGTACAATAGCTCATCTTTATACCTCTCCCCAATAGAAATCGATACAGTTACCTGCTTCTTATGTAAAATCTTTGCTTCTCATTTAGCTAGTAGAGTTTATAAGATTAAGGATCTAAATAGTCGGTAAATTTAAGGTGTCAACTAGGTATTGGGCAACAACATTAGTGTAACTACCCTTCACCTAACAATTGGCGTAAAAGGTGTTTTCTCTTTATTAATTCTCTTTTGAAGTGGTATTGAGCACTTTCTAAACCACCATGTTCAAGTATTGCCTATGTTCAAGTTAGACAAAGGCCCTAAGGTCTTCTTGATATTCATCTAACAAGTGTTCAACTACTTCATCCTCCTTCCCTTTACTAGCACTTTCTATTCAAACTATAATTCTTATCCTTTAGTGGTCGTAACTCATTGGCTTGGATAGTGGTTGGCCATATGTCCAAATCTGAGACACTTAAGCACTTAATCTCTCTAGTCTTTTGAATAAAGCTTTGTTCAATGTCCCTTTTCACCTCAAGCTTAGTAGCTTAAGCCTTCCTTCAACCTTCATCAAGTCGATCATATGTAAAACTACGTTAGTTAGTATCTTTGTTATATTCAAATTAGCTAATGTTTAGTTAGCTTAAACGTGTGGGTTAGGCCATAAGAGCTCAACTCAATTGAGTATGCCTTTACCATTCTACCCTTTACACAATTCTTATGGCTTCATCTAGAGTGTCAAACCTCTAAACTTCAAGTATGTCACCAACTCATATCTCAATTCGGAAATAAATCAACAAATGGTCTTTGCTATAGGCTCATATATATCGTACTTGATCATCAACATTTGAAATTCTACAACATAAGCATCTATACTCTTGGTGCTTTGCTTAAGTTTTTGGAGTCTCTTGATGTGTCTTGCTCATGGTGGTCGAGAATAAAGCAACCCCTCATCATGCGCTTCATCTTATTCCACATCCCGACTTCACATCAGCCATTCTACCACATTGCCATATAACTTATAAACTCTAAGGTTGCTAGTCATACTCATACTATATCTTCGTAGTCATAACACTCAAATATTATCTCAATCTTCTCTTCCTTATCAAAGTATTCACCAGCATTATCGATACTAGTGAAGCTCAAAATTTGCGCTTTAACATTTTTCATACTACTCGAAGCTTAGGCACCTTTCTCATCAAACTCATGGAAGTTATCATCCTCCTGTTCTTACATAGTGACATCATCCAGCTCAATCTTCCTTCATGCTTATCTATCCACTCTTCCACATTACACTAACCACAACCAACTCGGTCATCTAGTATAACACCATCTATAGGTTGGTCAGCTACTAAACATTCCATGATGACAGCCAAATTGGCCACCACAGCGGTTAAATCTTGTATTTCTTCACTTATTGATTATGGGGTATTGACCATGAGAGTTATGCCAAATAGCATCAGTCTTTACATTACAAACTTCACCTTAGACATTAGGAATTGACATTTTAAACCAAGAACTACTTCCATCAATCAACAACCTTAAATTACTACTACAACAACCAATACTACAATACGACAACACTACCCAGTAACACTACCACTTCCTTAACTCAACACTCTATGACCCAATCACCAACTACATTGCAATAACTACCCAATATATCCAATAACATAATAGACACACCAAAGCTCACTGAGGCAACCTCACATACTACTACAAGTACAAAATACAATCACTACACCACTCTATATTACTTTAAGCAATAAATAAATAATATTAAAACACTACCAACACTCTTAGCTGTAACCTCAAGCTCTAATACTAAGATTACTTGATGCACTTAGGAGGTTGAAATCACTAGGGCTTACTACGAGTAAGGTAAATCCTTTGAGATAGCTAAGAATAATAAGGGAATGAATTGAATTGTAGTTGATGTAAAGTAGTTGCAGTGGATATGACAAACCATCACAGCTCAATGCGACTCAATACAAATCATAATATAGCTTGTAAGCTAGTATTGAGGTTCACTTGCTACATGCCTTGGCTACAAAAGTAATGATTAGAGTATAACTTAAGCTTGGAGCTATAACGTATGAAACAAAAAGGATAGCTTTTGTAATTTCAATAATGAGAAAGATGTTCTAGCTTACATCATTTAAAGACTATTTATAGTAAGTCTACAAGGCAACAAAAAGATGATATAATTATAAAATAGGATAAATACTAAAAGCTTTCATAAGACTATACAAAAAGGGGCAAAATAGGTATAAGACAAAAAGGAATATAATACAAGTACTGCCCAAAAGTAAATGGTATAACATGTCTTTAGTCTAATGGCTCTCCAAACTCTACGAAGGAAGTAAGCAGGATTCTTTGCTTGTTGCTATAGGACAGAAAACAAGGGAGTCTTTAGTAAAACTATCTTGAGGTAAAGGTAGAGTAAGTACCGAAGCTTAGGTTAAATGTTTGCTCATGCTTACTAAGTTACTGGAGAGGTTAGGAGCCGATCACAAGATAGATGTTTTCCTAGAATGAAGCTCGGGTCGGTCTGCTATGTCACCCTTCACTTAATTCATGGTCAATCTTCAAAGTCAACTCAAGAGGTTCATTTTATACATAGCTCAGTTCCCCTATAAATTAGTATCAACCTTCATCCAGTTTGGTACACTTCAACAACTTGGTACCATCTATCGTCTTGACTTAAAAATCTCGAAGCCAAGTTCCATTCAACTCAAATGAGTGTCTAATTTCCTAAGCACATCATCAACTAGTCAAGAAGGCATCATACATGTAGGTCAACTTGTTCTCGGCAAGATGGGCAATCATGATGCGCTTGACTAGGCTCTAAAGACCATAAATTCTTACCCTTGTTATGGGACCAAAGTTTGGAATGTTCCTAGTTAAGCTTGGAGTCTCATTAAATTTTGTGTGTTTTAATTTTTTTCATGGCTTCTTTTACTTCAATTTTTTATTTTTTTTATTTTTTTAGGTAACATGTTTGTTTCAATTTTTTATTTTACCATCTTGCTTCATTTTTATTTCAAGTGGTTGTTAGGTATATTTTGATTGATGATGCAGGTATATCTCATGTGAACATATAACCTAGCACTTAATAGCTCATTGTGAATTTTGAAACAAAATATTACATGTGTTGGTATGTCATTAGCCACTAGTGATGATAGGGTTAATGGGTAGTAAAGAAAAAAAGAGTAGTAACAATTGAAGTAAACTTCTAATTAGATATACAATTTGACAATTTAAAATTTGAGATATATAATTATAAAAACATGAAAGGTTTAGTTAGTGACCAAGATATTATCTTAGTAGTTTTTCTTAATAGGAGGTATTGATTATACAAACATTAATTTATAACTCTTTTTCAACTTACATATATATATATATATATATATTATACTGTGAACTAACAAATTCAAGCACCACAAAGTATTATATGCATGAATAAATAATTAAACACTAATATTTCATTTTTAATATAGAAACAAACACGACTATTCATTTGCACAAATCTAATCTTACATTGTAGGCACATTCTCCAAGCTTCTTTGCATGCATATATAATTCATAATTCATTTGTTCATGTAAACCATTCTTTTATTAGTAATACGTAAATTAACTATAATGGAAACATATAAAGCTATGTTTCTGCAAATGTTTTAAATCTAAGCTACCAAAAAAATGGTGAAAAGTAACCATTTGCAAGATTATAACTAAAAAATTATTATGATTTTACAAAAAATAACCTATATATATATAAATTTAGAAAATACTTAATATTTTGGAAAAGATCAAATATTTTACTTTAAATGCTAAATACATGTATTAAACTATAAAGACCAAATAGTATACTCATTTATTAATAATTAGAAAATATTAAAGAATAATAAACTAATTTTTGAAAATTTTGAGAAACATATTCTAAAAGTACTTCATATTTGAGGTAAACAAAATATTAGTTTTTAAATTGTAAGATACATATAATACACTTGATAAAGTACAAAAAAAACTCTAATATTATTAATATATTTAATATCCTACAAAACAAATATTTTTCTTAAAATGTACAAAACATACTATATTGTAAAAAGTTAAAATATATTAAAAATAAAATAATCTTAGGAAGATCAATTGAGAATTACAATTAATAAATAAATAATTTTCCTTTTCGAATCCACCCAACAAACTAATGCAATTTTACTAAAATACTCTACTTCATTAATTTAGATGTGATAAAGAAAGTTTAGGCACACTAATGAAAGGTAAAGAGGACAATGCCATAATCACTACCTAAACTTGGCATGTTTTTCCATTTCTATAGTGGAAATTTGAATTGCTAACTTTCATACTCAATTAAACCTTTATTTACCAAATTTATTATCTTATCTTTAACATATGCTTTTTTGTCAATAAATGTTTATCCCATCATCTTATAAAGATAGCAAACTACTTGACAAATAGAAGTTCATATAGGAATGATAGACAAAGTGAAAATTCAATATAATATAATATTTAACAATTTCAAGCTTTATATGTAAAATTAAAGGAATGCATGAAGTATAGATAGTAATTTTTATATTATTGCATAAGTAAAGTGATCATAAATTTCAAAAACAAAATAATTAACATATACATTTCTAGATTGTGAATCTACTTGGGTTACTAGCTAACCATAGCAATTTTAATGAAAAAAGATAGTCATAAAACTAAATCAACAAATGTAAATTACATATAGTTTTAACACTTAATATAAATTATATCTGAAACAAAAATTTTAATGAACTAGAGTTTGATAAAAAAATAACAAGTCTAAAAATTCATTAGTTGTGTTCCTTATATCAACCATCTTCAAGAAGTAAGTTATGCATGTTAAAGTAAAGCAAACGTTATTGATAGCCAAAATTAGCCTAAGCTTCAAGGCTCAAAAATGAGGCAAAAGCCAAAGAAGAGGTCTAAGCCTAGCATAAAGACAAGTGCCACAGACAATGAAAAAATGCACTCAACCCTTGAGCACTCTCCTATCTAGGATGATTAGGGGCCTTGAACCTTGAGGACTTTTGCCCCTGTAAGTACTTGATGCCTAGCAAAGCCCGACAACCACAACGCATTTAGTAGACGGGATTGGTTGCAAACAAAACCTTAATAAGCTAATCATCTCTAACCTTTGCCTTACCTAATGAAACTTACTAGGCTTTAACCTAGCCGCTTTAGCTTAGATTAGACTTAATAGAACCCATAACACTGAAAAGCTTGGTTGAACAAGGATAGGTTTACGAGAACTGATGTGCTTGAGGGTAACTTACATATGCTACTACGTGTATTGGCTTTCTATTAGCAATTGGAGACTTACTTGAGCATAGAAGTGGTTACATTGGAGGAAATTTCGATACCCATTATGATGCCTTCACTAGTGTAAGGAAGCTCAATACAAGCTAGATGAAAAATCATTGACAACAAAAATAAAAAAGTAGAAAAAGAGAGAACCCTAACATTAACAATATAATAAGGAGAAAAGGGAAAAGCCTTGAAACATCATTCAATAGATAAAGCTATATAAAAGTAAAATCAAAAGTAGCTGCATAATTAAAGTAGGATAATGCAGCAATTATCCTAAAAGATTATCACAAGTACAAAGGTAAAATGTTTTTAAAAGAGATCTAGCACTTAATTATCATATTACGGAGAAATTAAAAATTTATTGGCCTAAAGAAGTGTATATAGAATAAAATATAGACTTTTACTAATGAATCATGAAATCATATTGACCAATAAGATGAATATGAGATGAATCACCAATAGCGATATTAAGCTCTTATCTTTTGAACTCAAACCCTATCTTTCTTTATATGTGATAATCTTTTTCTTCTAAAATTTTTGAACCCTAGATTGTGAACTATAACTCCATCTTATTATCTTTAAATATATACTTTTCATGAAACCACTTTAATACAACTAAGAAAATATGTCATTTTAAAGAAAAATAAAACTATATAAAATATTATTAACTCATGATTAGTTAATTTCTTAAATTCAGAACTTCATATTTAGTGAAAAACATTTTCGCTTGACTATCTAAACGAAAACTAGAAGATATAAACAGTGAACTATCATACCCATACCCATGCCCCTAATTGAGAATTTGAAATTTGTAATTTTGAAAATGTATTTGTGCGATCAAACATGAGAAGAAAAAAGAAATAATTGTGACTTGTGTTTATGTAGCACTAAATGAAAAGAAAAATAAAGTTAAAAACTTAAAACTTTAGTCTAGTATAGAAACCGGCAAGAAGGAATGCAAAATAAAATATAAATATAAATTTAATTAACATGAAACAAGTTTGCCAGAATTTGTAACCTAGTTGGGTTCCTAAACGAGTCTGAATGCCAAATACAAATCTATATGCAGATATAAACATGTAGTGTTTCATGTTTATTTTTATTAATATAAACCCATTTATAATTATATAGTATTGCCTAAGAATTCACACATATCTAGTTTTGAATTATCAGCCTAGATTAGCCTATTCCATTGATTAAGAGAACCTCCTATATTTCCAAAGAGAAAAAAAAAAAAGAAAAGAAACTATATTTTAATTTTTGGAAGTGATTGTATGCACGGCAAGGCAAACAATGAAGTTAAACATACGCATTCCAATGTGATGCGATTTGTATCCTTAACGTCTTTTTTAAGGCAATCCAGGATACCGTTGCACAAATTGTGTCATCTACCTTTGTTGGCTATATTGCTCTTTCCGTGACATATGCCCATCAGTTGCATCCATATGGGCTTGAAGCTGATTTGGGTAATTATTGTCGACAATATTGCTCTTTTCTTACCGCATATATTTGCTTCCTATTTGAAAATTCGGAGTTAAGAGTTTCTATCGGGTACGAGTTTCCTATTGAATGTTAATGTATCTTTGAAATTCGATTCGTGATTCTATAGATTTTATGAATATTTTAAAAGTTTAATCAAGTTTTATCGAAGTAAATATCCTATATAATCTCTCTACGTTCCCAATCTCATCTTCTATAAATTTTACACATAACTTTTATTTTTTCAAGAGTTGATTAATTATCCTTTTTATTTTCTCTATCTCCAAAGCAGCAATTGCTAAAAACATTTTTTTCTTTTTCAATTACATTACAATTTAAGAAAAGAAAGTATTTGCAATATTAAATATATTCAATCCTTTACTGATAAAGCATACGAGTACAGAAAAATATATAAGTTTTAATTTAATTTTTCCTTTATTTTATCAATAAAACCTTTTAAATAACTCGACTAAATTATTGCACCCGAGCATGGTCCATACTGATTAAGTCTAGAAAAACACTTAAATAAAAGGAAAAAGATAAAAGAAAATGAACTACCACGTTCTAAGGAAGGAAAAAAAAAAAAAAAAGAGGCTACCGTGACCTCAATACTGTCTTCCTAATTTGGAATCATGGAACCAAATTGGGAACCCCGTCACAATGTTTCCACCACTTTCGTGCCCTTTCCTCTTCTCCATCGGAAAAACCACCTCTGGCGGCGCTGAATACGACGTCGAACAACCATCGTACGGTACCACACCCACAACCCTCACAGAGAAATTAATTATTCCATTTTTGAACCCTTGATCATCTTTCAACCTGTAACTCAAAAAATGGAAGTAATTCTCCGGTGTATAATCCCCAATAAAATCTGACACCGGAACTCTCACCGCCCCAATATGCCTATCCCCGTAAGACGATCTTCGGTGGACTTCAATGATTAGATAGCACGTGTGCATGGACAAGTCGACGTGAACTTTCTCATTCCATGTGGGGTAACTGTTGCCTTTAGTGTCGAGACTGGTTGTCCGGTGGCTGATACTATTAGGGTCGGGTTTGATGACAACGTAAGAGTTGTTCTTGATGGATTTTCCATTGATGCGTAGGTCTTCGGCAGATATGATGTTAATCTCTAGCTCTCT
The DNA here is from genome assembly GCA_024138005.1 of Lumnitzera racemosa. Taxonomy (NCBI): domain Eukaryota; kingdom Viridiplantae; phylum Streptophyta; class Magnoliopsida; order Myrtales; family Combretaceae; genus Lumnitzera; species Lumnitzera racemosa. Next base: position 36,796,547 of record JAMXBC010000005.1, read on the forward strand.
CTTTCTTGGAGTAGTTGTATTTTGCATTGCCACGACAATTGACGAAACTTAATGAATAGGGCAAGGCGATGAGGGGAAATTTCTCGGATAGAGCTGAGTCTTTTGACTCAGCACTTACACACACACACATATATATATATATTAGATATCGTATTTTGAGGAAATTTCTTGGATGGAGCATAAAATCTATTGACTCAACATTTTCAATTAGTTTTATAATCTATATATATTAGCCAAAAAATACATTATAAAAAACTTCTTAATCTCTCAAAAATTAATAATAATAATAATTAAATTTCCTTCTTATATTATTAGAAACTACCTAATTAATTGCTTCCGTATGGAGCAACATAAATTTCACAATAAAAAACAACCTCTCCATATTTTTCAAATCCAAATCCCATTATACATGCCTTATTTTATCATCTACGCAAGAACCACTCCCAAGCTTTTTCTTTTTCTCTCTCTCTCTCTCTAAATGTTCTAAAATTAAAAAATATTTATTTTTATACGGTATCATTGGTGTGTCCCTTTCTCCCTTTAGGCCTCCGCTTGGTAAGTTTTTTGGGTAATTAATAATGGAAAGCGTGTGGTTATAACTGGTAAGATAAAGTAGCAGAGGATCGAGAAATTAACGTCAGATTGGATGATTAGTTGAGTAATCAATTGCTTCAAATTGAAGAGATATGCCTTTCATGCTGTAACAAGTGAATTTCTTGGAAGGTGGTAGTGTTTAATGCTGCAGAATTCAAATATGCAACCCTTTTCATTTTATGGACATAAGAAGAATATAAAAAAGATAAAAATCTATTATACGTGATATAGATCCCGTAAAATGAGAAAAAACTAATATGCGGGCGCGCCCCTACTTGTTCCTCCTTAAAACAGTAAATATGCTTTCCACGTCATAAAGTGTTATTGCCTTTATTAGATTTCTAGCCTTCTAGGAAGGTCCTTCACAAATGTCGGTTCTTTTTTTTTTTTTTTTTTTTTGGCTCTTTTTCATCTTATGGATATAGGAAGGTCCTTAATAAATGTTTTCAATTGCTGGATTATGCGCTCTTTTTCATCTTATCGATAAAGGAGAAGAGATGATAGTTGAGGAAATATGCTTCATAATAATTCCTTATGACTCTTAAATTATACCAAGCGAATTTTCTAGGATGCCGCTTAATAAATATATGCACTCTTTTCCATTTTTGGATATAGAAAAAAGTTTAAATGAGTAGTGCATACCATGAATATGTATATACATATGATACATAATTACCCAAAAGGAAAAAAAAAAAAGATTTATAAGACCTAATATACCATATTTGCTAATGTTGCACTCGCAATGTTGTACAAAAAATAAATAAAGCATTTTAAAAAAAAATTGTTATATAAATATAATTTCAACCCACATAATTTTAGGATTTTATAAGTAATTTAATCGTGTGAAAAGATGAAAGTTCGTCAATTAATTATCTTTTTACTATAATGACACATATGTATACACAAGATTAATAATTGATAATAGTAGATAAACAGTTAATCAAAGTAAAGTTAAAAAAAAAATTAGATTATAGATGTAGAGTTCAATAAGGGATTATTGCCTTAATAATAATAGATAGATAAATAAGTTATAGTAAATCAAGTATAGAAATTAATCAAAGTGCAATGAGAAAAAAAAAAAACTATAAATTATAGATGTAAAGTCCAAAAAAGGCTATTGGCTATATATATATAAAGACTACTTTAATGATACTGAGGATAAATGAAAAATTGTTAAATCACTCATCAAATTAGCATCTCTATTATGAATTGTTACAGAAACTCTTATCAATGGTTATTTTATTGTGATGTACAATTAAACAATCCAATTAACGTTTGACTCCTAGTAAAACATTTCTTCAACAAAGTGGTTGTCTTTTGGGTAAGCCAATACAGATTAAGTTTAACTGGAGTGAAAGAACTGGCCAGAATCTCAAAAATCGAGTAAATTACACGATTACCCCCTTGGAACTTTTCTAAATCATACGAACAATTGAAGTTTTTGAACTAATACAGCTATTAAGCCAATTCATACGGGCCGTGCAACTTTTATAATCACAGGATATGATACAAATACGACTTTGATATAGAACCGAAAATGATACAAACAATGTTGGATGACATTTTGACATAAATTCACTATTTTATTCCATATGTAATTTTATGTTAAGTACGACTTCTTTCGCTTCATATTATTTTTTGGATTATTTTGGGTTATATATTAGAGTTATAATCATGTCAGAGTTAAACATAATAAATTACCAATCGTAGAATCAGTATCACTAATAACCACTAAGATTATATGATTTTTTGTTTTTTTCATGGCTAAATAACTATAAGATTTTTTCAAGTTTGGAGTAACCGTATAATTTTAAAAGTTGAAAAAGTTACCCCGTCTAATTCAGCTACAACATAATAATGACCATGGAGGGAGGGAGAAAAAAAAACATTATTGAAAATAAAAAGCACCGATTATTGTGTTCTTGTTTGGATATTAAGGGTAAATTAATACTAAGTGGATAGCATATGAACCTTACCTATATCCTATTTAGTAAGTATAAATACTTAAACTATAAAATTGAAACCTACTCAATAACACCTAAGAATCTTTTTGAAATCTATAACATGTAAAACTTACACAATAAAGGATATCTTGTTATAATCCTAAATTTTGCCTTTTCATAAATTTTAAGTTTATGTGGTACTAAAAAGGAGAAAAAAATAATCTAATGTGATATTATGAGTTGTTCACGTAAAATTTGTGAAACCTATAATAAAATTTATAGAATTAAAAAAGTAAATTTTTTCTATTGTCATTATCTTAAGTTTATTTAGTCTTACTATTTAGCAAATGATAAAGCACAAAGAAAAAAAATAGTAAACATAGAAGTGGACTGCAAAATAGAAAAGAATAAGAAAAAGAATGAATTTTGTATATAAGAGAGATAATATTAGATTTTGTTATTTAGGATTATTAACTTACCATCTTAAACTTTTTTTTTTTCTTTTCCTTTCTTGGTAAAACATTTGTTGGTGGAAATGTAAGACTTTATCATTTATTAATCGTATTCAATAATTTTTTATTGGATGAATACCCAATACCTTAACCTCAACACAATCTAATATATATCCAAAATCTACCCAACTAACCAAAACACGGATAAATACTTTATAGAACATGATCTTGCATTCAACCCTACCAAATATTTTATAAAATAGCGTTCGGTTAAGTCATGTACAGCTAAAACCTCTATGTTCTATTCTATCATTCAGAATCCGTAAATATTTTTATTTTTTAACTTTTTGTCTTGTGTTGTAGCCTTATGTCGGAAGACGTAATAGTAAATGGTGAGTCATTATTACTTTTAAGGATAAATAACAATCTAATACATTTTTAAATGAAACAAAAATGGTAAATTAAAAATTCACTCCTTTAATTTTTCCTTCATATATATGCGCTTACACTCTATTTTTAGAATCAGAAATGACAAAAAGTACGAAAGCGTAATACGAATTCCCATAACGAATGATTTGGCAATATGTCATTGTCATTACTGTCATGTGGACCAACACATTATTAACTTCCGGACACAGTCCCATGCATTGGTGATTCATTTACTTTCGTACTTCTTTTCGCGATAGAATTCTTTCCGTCTATCACAGCTCTTTTAGAATTGGGTGTTCAAAACTCCAAACTAATACTAATAATAATAAATAAAAGGCTTTAGATCTCATCTTACTATATTATTCTTGGATAAAATATCAAAAAATAGTAAAAGAATAAAAAATACATAAAACTAAAGGATAATGATAAAATAAGAGGCTAAAAGCACTCTTTTTTTTATATATATTTTTTTAAGATCTAGGATATAAAAGCTCAATTTTTAAGATAAATATGTTAAATGCACATAAAACAAACAAATATAAAAAGTGTATTTACAATTTAAAAAAAAAAAACTAACAAGTCATTAAAACAATAAATTAGTCAACTTACTACACACAAAAATATAATAAAAAATCATAAGTTGAACTAAGTGAAATTAAACCTTGATTTCATTTGTCACACTTAATTATATTATTACTAATATTTTACATATTAGATGTAAGTTACCATGCATTTACCATTAGAATATGAAAGTTGTAAAATATCTAGGTTCTAAAATAAGTACAATCTGTACTCCATATCATATTTTATGAGATTAGGATCTAAAAATTTTATAATCGTAAAGTTTAATATCCCTATAGATTTAATCCATCCATACAAAGTTTAATAAGTTCTAAGTTTCGTTTTGTTCTAATACCCAACCCTAATTAATAGAACTAGACATGAGCTATCTTTCATAATATGGAAATGGTATGGTTAAAACAAAATTGATAGTAAAGACAAATTTAGAATTAAAAGAATATTGTTATCCTCTTCTCCTTAGACATGAGCTATCCCTCATAACATGGAAATTGTATGATTAAAACAAAATTTTCATTTTGCTAATTTATGTAATAGTAGAGACAAATTTAGAACTAAAAGAAAATTGTTATCCTCTTCTCATTTAAACTCCCCTTTTACTTAGGTTGGCAACTTGAGATTTAATACACGAGATTACACAACACATTTTAAATAGGTTTCTGTATGGGAAAAGTTGATAAAAAAAATAAAGAGAAAAGGAAATCAAACCCATCTAAATACGTTTAAATTAGTGTTTGAGTTGTGTGCAATTCCTAAACTTATTTACAAATCCATTTATTAAATAGTTTCATAAAGTTATAGATTTGACCCTAAACCCATTTAACATTAATAAATTTTCATTTTGTTTTATTCTTTTTCATCATTTAGTTTAATTTGATTTGACTATTTTATAAAGAATGGTGGGGTTAAGATAAAGAATAAGTGGATGGCAACACTTAAGGAGAAAGAAAAGAAGAAAAAAATCAAGAGAAAAGACAAGAAAAGCCATCATGAAGGAGTAGATATTTTCTTTATCTTTTAGTGTCTTTTATTGACTTTTCAAATTATTGACTTTGGTCAACATGTATTGACTTGGTCAACCCTTTGACCTTGGTCAATATGTGTTGACTTGGTCAACTTTCTTTAAGCATATGCAATTTTGTGCACATAATGTAGTAATTAAGGGAATTAAGGAAAAAATGAAGGAAATGAGGTATTTGTTGAATAGATTAGTAAACATGGTTAATGAGGTCTTACTTTAGGTCTTTATAGCCTATATATCTCATTTAATAAACTATTTTGAATAACAAGTGCAAAACGTATTAATTCGAGTATTAAAGTTCACTACTTGTAACATAATCTTCAACTATATCCCTAACTCTAAGTAAGACTATCTTAATCATATACTTAAGAAATAAATGTAAGCTATGATTCATTATCTTAGTTTATAAAGGACTACTTGAGGATTCAACCCGTATATACATGATTGAAAGTCATCTCTAATCTTTTTCTAATGATTTGGTTTATTATGTTGAATTAGTGCACATATGTTTTTAAAGTGATCATTTTAGGGTTTATGTCACTTTTGAATGAAATCTTTAACATTTAGATACATTTAGTGTAGTAAAGTTTCTTACCCGATTAATGAATTTTTTTAAGGTTTTCTCTTGGTTTTCTCTTTCATTAGCCCTGTCGAATCCTAAATTGTCTAACATAATTGAGTCTATTTCAAAAACTAGATTGAACATTTTAGGGGTTTATAGATTATATGTTTGTGTACAAGTAACCTAGGAACTAATGTGTGAATCTAAATTCCTAACCTAAGGTTAAAGAAGGTTATACCTTAAATTTTACCTTGGTTACTAAAAGACCATTTATGGTGGTTGCATTGATATAATTGCTAGTGCATAACAACTCTTGGCTTATGTATAGGCAATGCATTTGACTGTATACCACTTCAACAATCCATATTGATCTATGTCAACATGTTGATTTAGCAAATAATACTACAAAAGCATGGGACGAATATGGATCTTATGCAAATGAAAGTTGTCATAATCTAATTTAGTAGGTGCAAAATTCTTAACTAAGGTAGAATTTACGCATATTGTTCCAATGAAATTAAATTCCCTATTTGTACCATAGACCTATAAACAGTTTCAACACTTCCCAATTTACTTTTTGGAGGAAGATAGCAATTCTTTACAAACCTTGAAAACTATGAGTATCATATTCCAAAATTTTTTTATATTGTAAAATTATATTTGATATGAATGGATGTGATATTTAGGTAGTCAAATAAAATCTTGTAACTCTTGAATGGAACGACAATTTCCATGTAATAGATGCACGATGTGATAGCTTTAAAATCTTTTCTACCAAACCCTAGAAAGGGTCATTATAACACTCAAAACTATCCAAGTACATGTACAGAAATTAGGAAAAGAGGAAATTACTTCAAGCATAGAGAGTGCACAAATAAATAATTAGAAGTTTAAGCAAAATTGCCAGAAGTGAAAGGAATAGCTCTACAATGTCAACTTTGAAAATTGTTGTGCATAAGATTATAGAAGTATAACAATTGCACTTATTTTGTACACCTTAAAATAGGATCTAGAACCTTTGTTGAGAATATGTATCTTTCCAAAAAGGATGGGAACTACCAAGTCATAATAATGACAAGATATAAAAAAAAATAGAGAAAGAAAGAAAAGAAAGAAATATAAAAGACTGAAAGTTCAAATTTTTGTGTATAAAAGATGTTTAAAGGAGTATGAGCCCAAAACTCATGCTTTCGATCAATACAATAGATGGTTACATAATGGTCATTAGTTACTTTTGAGTACACGTGTTAGCAAGTTTTAGTCAAAAAGGCTCTCATATGTCTCTTAAGAATTTCATAAGCTGACATAAACATATAAGAAGTTTATAAAAAGAAAGTAGAGGGAGAAACTCTAGGAGATATATTTATTACTATAGATTGAATATTTACAATTGAAGGGAAACCATCTTTACATGGAAAAAACCTTCTCAAATGGCTATAAATCATCTATACCTACTCCTACTTACTTAGTCATACTCTTTTTTTTTTTCTTTTCTTTTTTCCCAATACTTAGTTCCGCCTGCTCTTCCTACTTATCAACATTGAATTTAAATTCTTGCAAAAGAAAGGCATCATAGTAAACTCCAATTTGAACCATAATTTATTGGAGTTTATTAGTTAGGCACCCAATAGCTGCAACTTAGGGGGTCTTAGAGATTAATTCGTAATATTATCCCTCACTTTATTTGACAATGACCTCATTGTGTTTTATACCTTATGTTTTCATTATGTTTTTGTACTTTCTTACACTTAGTTTAAACTTTTTTATTAATGTCCCTATCCTTCTCATAGTAACGAGACTCCCAAATAGTTTCACTCTATAGTTAGTAGATATGTGTAACTTTTGGTCCACATTTGTCCTACCCCTATAGGACTTCAAATAATTCTTATTGTCTTGGTCTTCTTAGCAGCTATTATAGGCTTCCTCTAAAGTCTCCCCTTCTAGAGACATACCTTTTTTTTAAATAATCTCACATTGGTATCCTCTTTTGTGATTTACATTGGTATAACAAACTTTGTAATTTGACTAGTCTTCTTAGTCATTGAAGTTATATATTTAGACTTATCACAAAGTAAGCAAATATAGTTGGATCAAAAAACAATAATAGTGTTGATCATGTATGAAAGATCTAGACGATCATAAACTCAAAATCATCCATAATGACTACACATATTGTTCCCTCTCATGTTAGTTGTCAATGCTAAACTTCATGTTTAGCAACTCTTAAAATTAAAATCTCTTTCGAGTTCACTAGCTTAAGTTAGCCTTCATTCTTCTCCACCCTTAACCCAAGTTTATTAATAGCATTAATTGAAAGGAAAAAAAAAATCGAGGCTATTGTATCTACCATTGCATTCATCTTCTTTCTAACTACCATGACTTCAACATACATTGAGCCATTACGCTTCTTAGTACCTTAGGATTTCAGGGCATAAAAGAGATGCAGAGTATTAGGTTAACCTTTTTCATCTTCATCTTAATTGTTTTCCACTATTAGAGCAACTAGGCATTCCTTCTTCAAGCACTCTTGGGCATGATATGGCCCGCCACAAAAGTAATGTTTCAGTTCTCGAACTTTCTTCTTTTCACTTACCTTTTCCTTCATCTTGCTTCTCTCTTCAGTAGACATAGGGATTAACTACTCTCTATCTCCTCCTCTACTTCATTTTCACTACTATGGAAGACTACCATTCCTACTTTTAAAACTATAATAGTCCCTCAATAATAGCTATCGTCTTGGAAATGTTGTCTACTCCTCATCATTCTATCTTTAACCTAGCTTAAGGCTTTAACCCATCTGAAAACATGTTGAAAGCATCATCCGGGTTCAGTTTCAATATCTCCAACTTGATCTTGGTATCCCTTATGGTATATTAAGGAGAAAATCAATCCCTAAACTCTTGTACAAACTCGACAAAGGATAATATATAATTGATCCCTCTACTTAACTAATCTTGGTTGATTCTTAAATATAAAATTGCAATACATATGTTACTTGCTTCATCTATAAGAAAAATAGCCTTGAGGTAGCGTTCCACTCCCTAAAGGAAATTGTCCACTTCCTTTGCAGACCACATTCATTTAAAGTTCTTTAGCTTAGGTAAGTCTATCCAATGAGTTGGTTAAATGATGATTCTATTAGCCATAGCCATGCTATAAGTTATTAATTGTGCCTTATGATTCTTTATCTCCTTCCATTAGGTTATCATAGTGCCATCTATTCTTCCTTTACATGCTTCTTATACAAGCTTCTAAATTATCAATCTTCATGTTCAAATCAACTATCTTGACTTTAAGATTATTGTCTCGCTCTATCAGGCTTTCTATAGTATGTTTTGGAGTTCCCTCCAACACCTTATGGAGATTCTCCTCCATCTTCCTTATATGTTATGTAGCTCCTCTAACTAACTCCTTTGCTTCAATGATATAAGAATCTACTTTGTCAAGCTTGGTATTGCAATTCATTAACATGTCCATTGACTTAACTTTATATGCTAATGGGATGCTCCCTACAACTAGCCTTGTCACTAGCAACCAAGATATTTTTCTCTTGCTAAGACATCTTTACTTTTGATCTTCAAACTTAAGACAACTTATCATGAAAGTTTTGCTCAATGAGGCTCTTAAAGCTATTAGGCACTCTACAACCTAAGCAAGAGTGCTAAGTCAACATAACTTACAAATAGATAAAAAGGTTAAAGAGAGAAAGTACAGAGAAACATTTTAAGAGAAAGGTTTTCAATATGGAATTGATGGCTTACAAATGAGAAGAAGCCTACCTATATATAAGAGGCATTCTTAACTACATAATTAGATTAAGTCAATCTAATGGTTATAAATTAATTACTCTTACTCCACCCCCACTTGATCTCATCTGCCTTAGCAACTCATATGCATCAAATCTAGACACTTTCAAGAGTAAAGCATTCGAATGGACCTCAACCTTGGCCTACAATCAACTATACCTCCTTGGTTGGGCCCTAAGTAGAACATAACTTAGAGTTCATTGAAGCTGGTATGCAATACATGCATCATGGATGAATTATTTATTTTGTATTTAATTATGATCAAGATGTTTACTTACGCTTATGTAGGGGTTTTGTCGTTGAGCATATATCACATGCATATGATGGATGTCTTTAAGAAGTCTTGAACAAACGATACATGAAGAGGTTGATGGGAATTAAGTCCTTAGACCTTTTACATGAAGTGAAGCTTGAAGACTAAAATATCTCATACATCATATTCTAGCTTATCACCTACAATCATCATAGTTAAGCTATCTTTAGCTTGCTTCTATGTGCCTTGAGCTATTCTTTACAAGGCTGACGTACGTTAGCTCAGCTAGCCCAACCTACTCATAGTTTTCCCTTGTTCTGAGCTGCCTCCACTTTAATCCATGTTAGCTCAAATGAACAAGTGAGGAGGGGGTTAGGGATAGTTGGATTGATTGTTATGGAAACTTAATTATTTTCACTAAGTTAATTGTAGCCTCCCTTAATTATTCAATTACGACACTTAACATAGCTTATATAAATGTTATCAACGATTAACACATGAAAGCAATATAACAAAATAGATTGCTTAAAATAAAAGAGTAAGGACAATAAGATTAGATAAGTGATTTACAATGGTTTCTCCTTGTGAATCAATCCACTTTTCTACTTCACAACTAAGAATCCGATCCTCCACTCCAATGTATTCCACCATTTGAAAAGAAATGAAGGTATGGTATATAAGTTATTAGTTCCCTCGACTTTACCTTGTCTTGCAATACGTATCCTAGGATTATATAAGCCTACAAAGTCCCCTTACTATTCTCTTAAATAGTACCCTTACTAATTTTTTTAAGAGATTAGCAACTTTATTCAGGATTACAATGAGGTTCCTCTTACTTTAGCATAACACCTCTATAAACGACATTAAGAATACTCTTTAACATAAAGTAGTAAATTGCTTTTTTTTTTGTTATTTTTATTGTTTTGTCTCATGTGGCTCCTAATAATTCTCCATTTTTCCAATATGAAAGTAGTCATTATGTCATATCTCTTCATAATTCGTTTGTTGAACATTTCCTTTTTTTTTTTTTTTGTATTCTTTAAATGGTAATAATTATTGTAATTCTTTTCCATAATATGTCTCCATGTTTCTTCCTCCTATGAATATCTTATTTTTCCATTGTTACTTCTTAAAATTTCTTGCGAAACACTTAGAAGAAATATTCATTAGATGTTTAGTTAAATGTATCACCCAGAAACATTTAACTCATAGTATTGCATCTTCAATTATATTTATTCTCATTTTGAGTTTCCTCCCTTAGTATCATGCTTCTAACTCTAAAACCACATTATAATCTTAGAAACTACACTTTGATCTTAAAAGTATGCTCTAATCCTAAAACTATGTTTTGACTTTGAATTCTAGTTGTGAAATTTGAAACTATGTTTTGATTTTGAAATGACATTCTGATTCCAAAGTTAGAAACTGCATTTTGAAGTCGAAAACTAATTTTAATTCTTAAGTTTGAAACTACATTTTGAAGTCTAAAACTGCATACTAAAGTCCAAAACCGATTATGATTTTGCATTTTAGTATGTGTTCTGATTTTGTAATCTGGTTCTAATTCTAAGGTTTCCTTTATAGTCTGATTCTAATCTGACCATTGCTTCTAAACACACTTCTATTTTGGAAATAGCTTCTAAACATCCTTTTAAAATAGTTTCTTTCGACTATGCATAACTTCTATCTTTAACTTAAGTTTATAGTATGTTTAGTACTTTTAGCTATGCACTTGATAAACTTGTTAGCATACTCAATATAGTGTTTTGTTAACATCAAAGATCTTTGAAATACTTAATGGTTTGATCTACTCATCTTCTGACCTTGCCAACTTAAAAAGAATTTACAATACCTTTGTTTAATCTATTTTACCCCTTTTTGGATGTGTTTAAGAATGTGTATTTTTATATACCCTTTTATTTTTTTCTCATAATGTAATTACCCTAAGGAGACTTACTGTAAAGGGTTTCCTTCTTATATTAGCCGCAACAAGTTAGTGAATATTATTACATATGTTTCGTTTGTTCTTATGACTTGTCTCTAATTTCAAACCATACCCTTATCTATTTTCTTTAGTAAGAATAGTGGCAAGTGACCCTAAATTTTTGTTACTAGTAATAGTTTAGGTCATATAAGGCTTAGTGGTGCATCATATCTAATGAATTGCTCACAAATAAGATTAAACCCATATTGAACTATATTTTCTTCTATTCTTAGAAAGATCCACCATTCCCAAGAATATGTGATTTAAATTCTCGCGTATGTTGAAACTTAAGGCACATAATCTTTTTCGTATTAGAGCGGAGGTCATGAGAAGGGTGTATTTATGTTTGAGTTGTGTTTGTGTAGTGGTATAGCGTAGTAGATGTTACGAGTGAAGTTACTTTTGGAAGGAGTTTGAAGTTAATATTGATTGTTGGAACCTACAATAAGTGGTGTGCAAAGTTGTAGTTATTCTTGAATTGAGTATTTATTATGTGTTGTTTGGGTTGTATTCAGGAGTCAATATTGAAAATATCAAACTCAAGCATACAAGTAGTTATTACAGACAATAAGAGTGATGCTCTAGGTTGTATGATGAATGTACCTCTAAACCCTAAGTTATAGATGAGGATATTCAAGACTTAACTGTTATTGTGGAAAATTTCATAATCACCTTACAGAGCCTAATCAAAGCTCGACTTGTTTATGATGTTCCTAAGAATGATCGACTTAATTTAGAAGGAAATAGACTTTAGAGAGTCGGAGCTTAAAATTATGTAGATATGGAGGGAGAAAGAGTGAAACTAGCTCAAAATAAATGAGCTCGAGGAATTGAACAAGCTAAGAGAACAATGGAATTGGAGGAAGTAGACGACGAAGAATAAAAAGATAACTTCTACGAATTTGAGGAATATGGTATTAAAGCTCCTGAAGGCATTGAAAATATATAAATGTAAGAGAAGGGGGTAGGGGAAGGAGGGTACAAGTGTTGATGGGATATTTTGGGCCTAGTTCTTAAGGCCCAGTCTAAGTACCTCGGTTTACTCAGGCATCCTTAAGTGCATTCCTAAGATGAAGAGCTCGGCCACCCCCAACAATCTACTTGGTCCCCTTATGCAAACTTAAGCTTGGCTGTGCAACCTACTCAGGACCTCCGAGCACCTTGCCATTCCTAATCCATCCTACGAAGGAAATTCAACTAAAAGTCATTTCACCTTCTCAAGGTACCTAACTATAGTGTCATCCCTAGTCTTGTATTCGCCCTAGACTTGCTGGACGATGACCATGGAGTCCGAGAAGATACGTAAATGCTCAATGCTGATCACTTTAGCCAACTTAAGACCGACGATAAGGGTCACGTATTCAGATTTGTTATTATTGGAATCAAACCCAAACTTGAGGGCATAGTAGATTGTGACCCTCAGCAGACCAGTAAGAATGAGACCTGCTCCCTTACCTCTTAAGGTAGATGAGCCGTTGACGTAGAGAATCTACGCCGGTTTATCCTTACCTAGTGGTGCTTCCTCCTCTCCCGTATATTTTACCATGAACTTGGCCAATACTTATGCCTTATAAGCTATTCATAGCTAATATTGGATTCTTTACACACTCAATTCCATCACGTACTTCATCATCCATCCAAATGCATCAAGCTTCTCCAACATGGTGTACCATGGTTGATTCGTGAGTATGATTATCTAATGCACTTGAAAGTAAGGCCTTAGCCATTGTACCATAATAATGACGACTACGACGAATTTTTCTACCTATGTATACTTGACCTCAAGCCTGTAAAGTATATGATTGACATAGTATACATGCCTATATTCCTTTCCCTCTACTCTGTCCAATACAGAGGAGAGCATCTGGTCTCTTATATCTAGGTAAAAAAATAGGTTCTCTCTTTGGACAAGCTTAGAGAGGATCGGTGGGTATGCAAAGAAGTCCTGGAGTTGTTGAAAGGCGACGGCGTACTCTGGAGTCCATTTAAAACCTTTTGGGTTTTTCAAGATTTTGAAGAACTTAGTACATCTGTTAGCGCTCTTTAAGATGAATCTACTCGAAGTTGCTACCATGCCGATGAGCTTCTGTACGTTTCGAACTGAGGTTGGAGACTTCATTCCCCTGATAGCTATAATCTTCTTAGGGTTGGCCTTGATAGCTCTCTGTGTTACTAGAAAGCTGAAGAACTTGCCAAATCCAATGTCGAAGACGTACTTTTAGGGGTTCAGCTTCATATAGTGTATGCGCATCTGATCGAAGGCTTCTTAAAGATCCTTAACATGGTCATTTGGCTTCTGGCTCTTGACAATCATGTCATCGACGTATACCTCTATATTTCACTCAATCTGGGGCTTGAATAGTTTCGTCACCATTTGTTGATACATGGCCCCAATGTTTTTTAGGTCAAACGGCATCAAGGTGTAGCAATATGTATCATAGTCGGTGACGAAATAGGTATGGTTAGTGTATATCATTAACTTGATTATCCAAATGAAGAATTCTCAACATTCAGCCTTGAAATTTATAATTTAGGATGAAGTTGAAGAATTTTATGTCATATAAGAAGATATATTATTGTACAATTTTAATACTAGTACATGGATTGAATTCATGCACCATTTTTATCTCACAGCCGAATATTAGTATCAGCTAGAAATAGAAAAATTAGTTAGATTATTGTAGGATATATTTAGTTAGAACTTAGAAGAGATAACAACATTTTACACAAAATATTAGAATCAGTTAATAAGATGCAATTTATAATATAATATTTAATAAATATCAATACACAATACGGGATTGGAAGGTGTTTTTCCCTGGTGTTCTTCCATGACATGTAAATTTTATTTATCAATGACTTATTGTGTGTACATGATTTATTTGTAATTTATATTAACTTTAAATAAAAACTCGATTGGTTTCATGTTTTGAACCGAAATAAAATCAAAATTAAAATTGTGAGCAAAATCCAAGTTGAATTAAACTAACCATAAAAAAAAATTAGATTCGCAATTCACAATTTCAAGTGGTGCAATAGAAGTTGCCGTACCTAATTGTCTCCAATTCAACTATTCAACAACCTCATAAGAAAATATCCAAGCTCCCCGTCTTTGTCAAATGATATATGCAATCTTCCCCCATTGTCTGCGTCGCCATCTGTGGACGAAATCCACGCATTTTTAGACAAATTTCCACACCGTCGTGTCTAAATGTTTCTTAGTCAATACCAAGTCAGTTAATTGGATTCATTTAATACTAGCAGATTATAAGGGGTGGAGTTTTTTCCAATAGAAATTCCTTTTCTTTTAGAAAATTACATTTTTAATCCTTAAACTTTATCAATTTTCTAATTTAGTCCCCAAAATTTTATTTATTTAAAATTTCAATCCTCATTATTGCCAATATCTTATAAAAGAGTCTTCCATTAGTAAATTATTACTTTTTTCTTTTTTTTTTTTTTTGTTAACAAAAGACCTTTTGTAAATTTTTAGAAAGTTTAAGAACTGAAATAGAAAAAATAAAAATTTAAGGACTCAATTAGAAAAGGTAATAATGTTTGAAGAATAAAAATTAAATTTTCTATTCTTTTTCTTTTGTATCTTTTATTAATTTTCCTAATAAAAAATGAGTTACAACTTAATGAATCAGAATAGTTAATTTTGTTATTAGATAAATATTAGTAGAAAAATTATTTATCTTACTAAAAGCATCATCATTATATATATTTCTCAATTTACAAATTTATAATAATATACTAACTAATTTTACATAGTATTATTAAATTAAATATAATAATTAATTGCCTTCACCATTGTTTATTTATTTAATAACTAGAATACTCCTCCCTTAAATTGTTGTAATATGTAATGTAATTGAAGAAAAAACTATTTTTCTATGTAAATTTGAAAAATTATAAAATTAAATGCAATTTGATATATTAAAATTTTATAAGTATATATATATTGTATATATAATATATGGCATATAATATTTAATGAATATTTTGTTTTTCAGAGTAAAGATTGTGTTTGTGGACAAAACAAATATATCTCAAGCATAAGTCATATATGATTTGCTGAATCGACTCCATTATAAATTAGGTTTTTTAATTAGATATGTGGAACCTACCATATCTTCATGTAATTCTTCATCGTGAAAATTTTCGTAGACATTTAGCATAAAAATTATTTGATATACACATATATATATTTGTATTATTTCTTTATTTTTGGTTATATACTTGAATTTCATCCTTCTTTTCACTTTACATATCTATGTTATTCTTTTTAGCAATATAATATAAGTTGCATATCTGTTCTGCAGTTTCATTTTCGTTATGTAAAGCAACACTGAATTAAAATTTTATTAGACATATATCCCAGCCTCTCAGGCATGCAAAGCTAAAAATGTATAACAACTCCAAAGTACATAATGAAATATAAAATAATACCGATATATAAATTGAAGAACATAATAACTCAAATTATTTAACTGAGAAAAAAAAATAAAAAACAGCAGGGATATATAATGCCAGCATATGAGGTGTTCGGACTGACGTCTATTGCTTGAGCTCATAAGAGGGTAAAATTAAAAGTAACGAGAGTTGACTTAACAATGACTTCACGTCAATGGAAAACAGATCACGTCAATGGACAAATATTACTAAACCACGAGATTTAGGACGTCCATAATATATGACCTCAGCAAAAGTTGCTAGATCCAATCCATCATCAATTAGGCGTTTTGGAATCTTAGGTGATGTGATCTGTTCCATTTCGTATCGGTTGTCCATTGTGGAATCTCATTAGACCTTTGCTTATTACGCCAACTATCATATTGCAAGTATGACGACTTATGCACGAGTCACAAAATAAAATTGGGTATGTTAGTTTATTCTTATTACCATCCTTGTCATAACGCACCGGAGGAGGAGGGCACCTTCATATATAAGTAGTTCAAATTAACTTTGCTTGGTTTTTCTTTGTCCAGCCGGGAACAATTATAAAAATTACAACTCTTTTCTTTTCTTTCTTTTTTTTTTTCCCAGCAAAAGAAAATGCATTAGAAACAAACTTAGTACAAATATTTACATTAGAAGGTCCAAGTCAACTAGTGTTACCCAACATCAAGTTTTGCATAAGTCTAATTGCTCCCCTCGAAGTAGCAAAACAAGAAGTCTTTTTTACATAAACCAAAAGTAGTAACATCTTCCTGTAGTAGCTTAGAAATATCAGCAGGAGATTGGTCAGAAAATAGCGCTTCATCATCCACGCTATACATCACATTTGCCATTAGATCTACAACTCTATTGCATACCCTTGCAACTGTATCAAGCTACCAATCTTGTAGTCTATAGAGGTTTTCCCTACAAGCAATGCAAACATTGTAATAATTCATCTTGATATTTGAATAATGATTCGTAAAATAAGCAGTAGTTTATGAATTCATATTAATAACCACTCTTTGAATGCTTAAGTGCAAACATAATTTAATTCCAAAGTAAATAGCTTATAGTTCTGTTGCTAAAACATCATTAATTGCAAGCACCCTGTCAAAGCCAGATACCCATTGTCCCTAAGCATCCCTAACTACCCTACAATTGTACTTGAGTGGTGTGACACATTTTGCCGAAGCATTTGTGCTCAGTATGTACCATCCCTCTTGTAGAGGATTCCACTGTACATTCAATAAATCACAACTAATTAGATGCATGTTTGATCTATAGAGCACCCAATATTCTAAAGCAAGTCTTCATATGGTGTGATACCTATTTTATCTACTATATGTATTATTAAAAGCTTTGTCATTTCTTTCCTCTCGAATAATCCATAAAACAAATGCAATGCATGGTGCTTTTGGAGGATTTATCTCCTTTTGATTAGCTCTTGGAATAAAAAGTTTTGTTCTTATTTAATGTGCATAAATCCTAATGACTTTGAATGGATGATGATGGTTGAGTCTCATAGGTCTTGTAAATATTGTCTATTATATGTAATTTTTGAAAGCATGGATTAGATCCTCCTCTTCAATGCTACAATGGGGGCATTTCACACCCTCCCTTGTCTTTCTTTTCCTTAAATTAGTTGTAGTTGGCAGAGCATTGTGTATAACTCTCTAAAGGAAAAGTTTAATTTTTGGAGGGAAGGTTCCAAACCAAATGCATTTCCAATCACATGAGGTTTACTATTGAGCTCTTGTCATATGTAGATAATTTGACTAAGGGATGGTTTACTTTTATATTCATGCATTAGACACAATTGATCACTTCATGAATTTGATAAGTATACTAAACTAACGTGTTCAATAATGATATTGGAGATATAAAAAACTATCTTTTGATCATCCCACGAGGTTTCATCTACATAACAGTCTCTTATTGTCAAATTTGCTGAATGTAAATGGATCTGACCTTCAATCAACTACCTAATAGTTATTTGTCCTTCCCATTTATCCTCCCAAAAATTTACAAAGCAACCATCCATTAGCATGCAAAATCTCTCATTCTTTGCTCATTGTAGACTTCTCATAATGTCCTTTACTTAAAGGACTTTGTCTTAGAAATTGTTATGGAATTTCCCATTATTCTCTAATACTTTGCTTGCATCATTTCCACCTGGTTGAGCTTTTTATTTTTTAAACTCCCAAGATCTTTAACTAATCATTCTTAGTTTCTAATGGATAAGTCAAAGAGACCCAATCCCCGTCGCTCTTTAAGTTTGGCAATTTGATCCTAAGTAGGCCAGTGATCATGCCTTTTAAGGCTCTTACCGTTCTAAAGACAATTTTATATTATCTTCATAATTCTAAATGTAATATTTCAGGGTAAACTTGTCTTGCATGTAATAATTTGGCAAAGTTCGTAAGATTGACTTTGCTAAAATTAGTTGTCTTGCCATATTCAAGAGCCTTATCTTCCACTATTGGAATATGTTTTGAAGCTTCTATGTTCTAAAGTTCAATTAGTCTGTAGTTGGCTTATGCTTATTGTTTAAAGGGAAGCTTAGATATCTATCAAAGTTTTCTAACTTTTGGAATCTACAATATGTAGTAACATCCTCCTTACTGTTAGAGGCTATTGACCTTAAGAATAGAATTTCCAACTTCTAAACATTTACTTTTAGCCCTATTAGCTCTATAAATATTTGTATAGTCATAACTGTTTGAATCTTTTCTTGGGTTGACCTAGATTTGAGCATAACATCATCCGCAAAAAGAGCATGGGATAAGGTGAATTGTGATCCTTTGATGCAAAAAGGTTCCTAGAGTTTTAAGCGAACCTATCCTTTAATCATATGACATAATAACTCCATAATAGGAATGAATAATAAATAAGGTGAAAGGGGGTCTCCTTGCCTAATGCCTTGATTAGGATAGAAAGATTTAGAAGATTTAAGCTTAACCCACCAATGATGAAAATTGTAGCTAAGTAGAACCAACTAAATAATGCCCCACTCAATTATGTCATGAGCCTTTTCTAAATCTAGCTTTATTGTCATCCATCCCTTCTAAGGATTCCTTTTCCTAAAGCTATAGAGTACTTCATGTCCTAGTAGCACATTATCACTTGCTTTCCTTTTTAGGATAAAGCTAGATTAAGTTGGGTGAATCAACTTGTTAAGATGAGGTCACAATCTATGAACCAAAATTGTTGTTACCACCTTTATAAGGTAGTATAAAGCCTAGTGGGCCTATACATTTTCAACTTATTAGCTCCCCTTTGTTTAGGAATTAGACAAATTTGAGTTGTGTTTAATATTGAAGGGATTCTACATGACCTATATATCTACCTCACAAACTTGGTTATAGCATCTTCTAAGAAAGGCCAACATGTCTTGAAAAGTTGAGCATGAAAACCATCATTTCTTGGGGATTCCATGACCTTATGGAATTCAAAGCAATTTTGACCTCCTTACTTTATAGTGGTGTTTGTAACATCTGTTTAAGGTCTTTTGAACAACTATATTTGAACTCTTCATCTATGATATTTCCTATAAAGCTCAATTCTCCAGAAGAAATAAACAAAGAGGTGAAGTATTTATAAATGTGATTCATTTTCTTCTTGGTTATTAATCTAATATCCTAAATCCTCTTCAAATGCTACAATTATGTTCTTGGCTCTACGTGTTGGTACTTTGGCTTGACAATACAAGTTGGTCCTCTCTCCATCTTGTATCCGTTTAACTTTGGCTTTGGCTTTCCAACGCTACTTCTCTTTGTCAAATATTTTAGTTAATTCCTAAAAAGGGAAACAAAGTCTAATCTATCAACTTTAGAAAATATTAGTATTAATACCACCAGATTATAATTACCTTAGCCATTTATTGTACTTATTACTTGCTTGTTTTAGGTAAATAATGAGAAATTGACAAAATTCGTGATTTTTTCAAGAAAATTGTAGCTTAAGAACAGTATAAACACTACAAATTATAATTTGTAATTGAGTAAGCAATGGGTTTGCTTGATTAGGGGGCATACATCAAGTAGATACAAAAAAGAAAACATTTCATTCCTTAAGAATAAGGCTTACATAGCAAAAACACTTACCACAACCACTTGAGAACCTCTGCTATAATTACGACTTAGCAAGTTCATTTTCTTTGCAAAAGGTTGTTTTAGTGAGTTTTTTTGCAGATTTACACATGGATTTAGAATTTTATTTTTAGATAAATAATAATATAAGGAATAAACTACAACTATTCTTAGCATCTTTTAAAATTATACCTATCATGTCAAGAATCTACTGGTAGAGTGAATTGGGTCTCCAAGGTTAGATGAGCTGAATCAAAGTAGCTCAATGCATAGTAAGAACGATCTACAAAACAAATGAGAGTGAGCAAAATAGCTAGGAAGTTTTTTTACAGTGTCACTCTGATACTTAAGTTAATTATATCTATAAAAAAAGTATGTAATTTGACAAATAAGAAGCTTAAAAGTGATAACAAATGGTTGTATAAGTCCTTAAATAGAGAGAGAAGGGTTTGGTATTTATTATAGTTTGAAGTTTGAACCCATAGGATCTTCTCAACTTGTAGGTGCCACCTAAGATACACTATCTTAGGTTTTGAGGGCTTAAGATATGTAAGACCTTTTAGTGTTATCAAGGAAAGATTGCTTTGGGCCTTATGTTACCTCTTTTTAATAAATGCTTGATGATATCTCAATAAATGCTTGGCAATACTATACGACTTTGGCCATGTGGGCTTTCTAAGGGGAAGATCCTTAGATGTCACATTGCATTAAATACAATGGGGTGCTGTATGGAAAGATGTGTAGGTCTCCTATACATATATGAAATATGTCATTTTTTGCAAAAATAAACTACCATATAGCAGACAATAAGATGAGATGTTTAGCAAAATTGATTTAAAAGAAAAAGAAGGGAAATAAGAGAAAATAAAAAAAAATTAAGAAAAATAGCACAAAAGTGAAAAACACAATAGAGAGACATGAAAAAAAATAATAATAAAGAAGAAAAGCAAGAGGGGTACTTGATTCTCTTATTCTAACCTATTGATGCCACTACCTACCATTCTTAGAACCTACTCTAAGCTAAGGGTATAAACGAGCTAAACTACTCATGATTTACTCGAGTTCGACTTGATTTTTCTTGAATATTTACTCTAGTTTGATTCGAGAAAAATCGAGTCAAGCTCGAGTTTCATAATATTTACCTCGCGAGCCTAATCAAGCTCTAGTTAGATATGAATATCAATCGATTTCGAGTTGATTTTCAATACTAATATTATTATAATTAAAAAATGTATTTTTAAATGAATTGAGCTTAATTAAGTCAAGTTCGAGTTTGTTTAGTACCATTTTGAGTTGAGTTGAGCTCGAGCTCTAAAATTTCATGTCAAGCTCAAGCTTAGTGCTGTATCATCTCAAATCAACTCATTTATAGCCTTACTCTAACCTACCTCCTCCATTATAAGTAACTAACCTCATTGGCTACTATTACCAACCTCTTCTTTCCTCCTTTGCACTACTACCTCTAATCACTATTGATGTACTCTCTCTTAAACATTTACTCATTAAAAGCTCATTTCACTTACTATTTTGGGAAAATTATACGAGAGAGGATAATGTTTAGGGATGAGTTCAAATAGGAGATCGAACTTTCAAATGGTTAAAATAAGTGATTAGTATTACCTTTAAGTGATTCAAATAGGAGTTCTATTAGTTAATCGTTATAACATTGTCAAAACAAGTTGACATGGTCATTATTTAACATGTGGTGTTAACATGGCACTTATGTAGCATCTCCATTTCAATTTTTTGCAAATAAAAAGAAAGAAAAAGGGTGAAATAAAGTATAAAATTATAAAAAAAATTAAAAGGTAAAAAATAGAGGGGGGAAATGAAAAAGAAGTGTAAAAGCTGAAATCCAAATAATGTAATTATATATAAATAATTAATATAATAAATAAGAAAATCTTAAAAAACAAGAATAAGAAGAAAAATTAAAAAGATAAGAATTGCATAACTGCACATCCCTTAGCCTTAAAGTAGCCAGTTTAGATGTTATTAAGTTTGTGTATCACAAACTACTTACAAAGTTGGATGATTTAACCCATCTACGACTTGGGATAATAGCCACCATCCTAAGTGGTGATCCTCCTTAAGATGATGGCAACCATCCTTAGCCTCCACTTTAATATATATATAAAAAAAAAAGTGGAGAAAACAAATCGTGTAGCAAACAGTTCATACAACTGGTTACACCCCCAAATGAGGCCTTGTAATGGCATCCCTACAAGTTGTTACACAATGTGTACACCCACTAAGCTACAACCATCTCATGAGTCAAAGTACACGGAATTCTATTTGTAATACATATAGTCATGTTTATACTTGTATATAACATCTATAAATGCATATATATGCACATATGAAACGTTTGATGGCTTATTGGCTTTTAATTATAAAACCTGTTGTTAAATGACTCGTTTGATTTGTAAATGTATTGCTAACCATCTAAGACAGCAATGCAGTATTATCCCTTATCAACTAATCAAATTGGAGAACCATTAAACACTTTTAACTCCAATAATTCTATGTAGATTGAAATTCAAACCCAAATACTTCTACATAAATGTTTAATATACTCAATACCATTTACATTATACAACTCATTGCTAATGTAAAAAAAGGAATAATAGGGTTAAACCTATCCTATGAGACATTAAAAAGAAGAAGAAGAAGAAGAAGAGAGGACACTTAGTACTAAGATCTTAACCCATCCCACTTTTTCTATAACTTATAAGAAAACGATGTAGGGGTAAGCAAACCACAACATAGTGAGATCAACTTTTATATCATACCATAACACAATAATAAAAGTAAATTATCAATAATTTATTATGCAATGCGACACACTAACCATAATTAATGCAATACTTAGAAGATCTTTCAAATATCTTATAAGGATTGATTTATGCCCTTCAAAGCCGTAGGGTTAGGAGACAAATCATTACCCATTAGCCCCAGAGTTTCAAATTCACAGAATTCAATAGCAATATATTGTAATCATTTAATACTCTCCTAATGGAATGTCATTTAAGTGCTTTAACCCCAAAGCTAGCTACTAGACATATTTGGTAAGGTTACTTATAGAGAATTGCCTATGTATGGCCTTTCTCATACACTATATAATGCTGATAGTCTTTAAAGAGAGAGATGCAAAAGATGTTATACATGTCCATTTATGATACATTTCCATCCTTTATTAGTCTCCTTTTCAAGGTGACTAACTAAGTACGGTAAGTAATCATCAATAGTATAACATAAAGAAGCACAATTCAACATTCTAATTTAATTCAAACTTACTAACTAGTGAAAGAATCAAGCACAACCAATCTTTCCCTTATTTCCCACACACATATCAAGTCCATATTGTTTTATACTCAAATTTCAACTACTTAGCCTAATAACCACAAGCAAGCATGATAGTCATAAAGCATTCCTCACCTAAGCATGTTAAGCTTTAAATCGAAGTAATTCTCTAAGAAATACTCTTCCTATTTGAGATAATCCCCTATAGCATGATATAAACAAGTACTAAAGCTTTTGGAAGGAATCCTCTTGCTCGAGATAATCCCATACAACATGATATAAACAAGTAAGTAATAATGCTTTTGGAAGGAATTCTATCCTAATGATGCTCTTAAAAGTTTCCTATTAATTTCTAAGTTCATAACTCATGCTCCTAGGTCTATCAAATTGTTTTGGTCATAAGTTGGTTGTTTCTCATTAGAATTATGCAAATAAACAATTGATGTGAAGCTCGTTTAGTCTAATTTCAGTTCTTACAATCTCTTTATTAATTACAAATCATTTGAGTGGTTAAAAGCTTAAAGAAATTCATAGGCGCCCAAGGGTCAATTTTAAGTAAAATGAAATTTGTTGTCCTTTTTCCTCTTGTTCCATACTTGAACCTTATTTTTTACTAAGAGATACTTAGCTTTAAACATTGTAGACCATGTTAATTCACTTAACTTATCAATACTTAGGCATACACATATTCATTGGGTACAAATTCTAGCTATACCATTTGTTCTCCCTTATGTGTAGTTAAAAGTTGATATTTGATCATGTTAAGTCTTTAAGCTTTTACAGCCTAAATTGAGCTTATAATGATATTAGAATCTTATTCGTTTACTTAAATTTAGGTAAGGGTTAAATTTATTTAATTTTTTAGAAATATAATTCCATAGGTATAGTTAAAGTATGTAGTGTAGTTACTCTTTTTTAATGTTTTTCCTTATCATATTCACTTCCAAACAAATATGGGACCCTAAAATACCCCTAAATCCTCTTTCATTCTTTTTACGATTATAAAATTGACTCTAATTAGAGTAAGGTGCTAGTCAATTTACCTTTTCAAAGGAAAATCCTTGATTTAAGATCTAAATAAGCATATTTGACTTATTCGGGTTTCTAGGGCATTAGGATGACTAGATATCATCTAAATTCCTACATGCAAGCGCATTTAAGACCTTAAGTAATAGAAATTAGTAGCATGCAAGCTTTAAGTAGCTTTTCACAATATTTACACACTAAAAATGAGTAAACTGGAACTATTCCTCAATTTACACCATTACCAACTATAAACTCACTACAAGAACATAATCTAGCTGAATATCATTTGGACTTTCAAGGAAACTTCCATAGATGTAAGAGATTATAGATGGTTCACCTTGGAACTCAAAAATGGCACAACAAGAAGGAAGATTAAGGGCTTCTATGGCAAGAGAAATACATGAGCAAGTGAGTTTTTAGGAAAATGAGACTAGAAACTGAATGTAGGGAGTAAAGTGCTTCTTCACTCACTTTTGTAAGGCTAAAAACAACTTCGATCTATGAGTAGAAGGTGTAGATGATCTCTAAAATGTAGGATCTTGAAATGTCTTTTAAGGTAAAGTGAGAATGAGAGGATTTGAGCTTACAAAAGGAGTAAATCTTAAGTTGGTGTTGGTAGTGGTGTTTACATTAGGAATGGAATGGGAAATGAGAGGGTTTTGGCTTATTTTAGTTTTAGGATGGTTAGATCATCATGATAAATTATAAGGGTGCATTTTAGATTTGAATGACTTGCTTAAGTTTGAGTATAATTTAAAATGTGCATGGGAACTTGTTCCAACTGCACTTGTTTAACTTTATTGGTCAAAACTTGCTTGATTAGGGAAATTGATGATTAGTAGTTTCAAAAGATGAGACAAGATAAAATAGAACATGCCCCCACTCAATATGGTGTGATGTTTATGTAGGATATAAGAAATTATTTTTCTTTGTTAGCCAATTTAATTCTAATGATTAGTAAGGATATTTTAATCAAGTGAAACTGAAATTGAATTGGTAAAGAACTAAAAAGCATGATATGGATTACAAGTATATTCTTATAGTTATGGTGCTAGTTGCAATCAAAAGTAAGACTTCGTATTATTGATTTATTAAATTTTCCTTTATCATCTAAGTTTATGTTTCCAAAACTAATCATTTTATATTTTAATCAAATCCAACTATTAAAATTCCACATGATACTATAGTGAGTTCTAGATTACTTATGGCCATTATTATTGCTATTCATTGATACTATCAAATAATTTAAAGAACATTACCACAAATTATTACACAAATTAGTAAACAATTTTAATGAAAACTATCAAATAATTTCCTATATTGTCAAATGATTCAATGAAATACAGTAAAAAAACAATGTAATAAAATTGTCATACAATATGTTGTACTACTAAGTTTTACACAATTTTTTACACATCAAACAAACAACTTTGTAGATAAAAAAAGAATCGAGAGATGAAATGAAAGTACTTTGTTGTACCTTAAGAATCAATGAAACCTCCTTCCTATGTTTACTTCAATCTTTGCTACTAAAACTTTAGCCTTCAAATTACAATTGCACATATGAGAGCCAATACAACTATGGAGGACTTCGATGAGCTAATGGAATGCATAGAAGATATATATATAATTTTCCATTATAATCTCCGCAAGAGTAGAAATTAGAGCTTGAGGGCTTTCCCCTTTTTAGGGGGTTTTCATTTCCTCTTTTCTATTTCAATAACTAAGAACACTTGTTTAAAGTTAAGTTTTCTCTCCTCTTACTTAGGTTTGAAGAATGGAATGGCTTTTCTAATTTAGGGCAAGGGATTTTTGTTTGCTCGTAAAACAAGAAATATGAAAGGAAAGGGTTTTTTCTCTTTATTTGGGGTTATCATTTGATTTTCCCTTTTAGAGTTTTGATATGTTTAGGAGGTTACAATCACTAGGGCTTACCACTAGTAATGGTTAGTCCTTTAAGATATCTAAGAATAACAAGGGAATGAATTGAGTTGTAGCTTATGTGAAGCAATTATAGTGGATATGACGAACCATCACAGCTTAGCACAACTCAATACCAATCCTATTGTAACTTTTGAGCTGGTATTAAGGTCTACTCGCTACATGCCTTTACTATGGAAGTAATGGTAAGAATGTAACTGAAGCTTAAAGTTATGATCACAGGCAAAGGAAAGGAAAGCTTTTCTAATTTCAATAATGAGAAAGATGTTTCAGCTTACATCATTTAGAGACTATTTATAGTAAGTCTCTTAGGTAGTAGAAGGATGATATAATTATAAAAAAAGGTGAATAATAAAAGCTTTCACAAGAATTGATGCATCTCTAGGGTCGTACATATGAAAAAGCACTACAATGGAAGGAACCAAAAGAAAACAAAAGAGGATTAGCAAATCTAAGTAACTACCAATCGGATAGACACATCAATTGATCCTACCCGACCTACAATTCACCAAATATGACTTATTGGTCTAAACTGTAGGTTTACTCGCTACTACTCCTTGCCAAAGAGAATAGATAAGAGTTAAAGGAAAAATGAGAACACTAGGGCTATTCATGAGAGGAAAGTTGTAATAATCTGATGTAATGAGTTGTTGTCTACATACAAAGGTAGTAAGGTATTTATATGGCCTCACTAGGGTTATACTAAATAAGGAAAACACAAAATGGATAATATACAAAAGGATTCCTAAAACATTATTAAAAGGGTAAAAAGGGCAAATTATACACTATACGAAAAAGTAAAGAATTATTCTAGACGAATGTGCCGAAAGATATGTATCGAGAAGCAATTGGAGGCTAGTTGTGTAGTTGGTTAAGCTTAAATGAGTGTTGAGGCTAGTTGATAGTTGTGGGGTCCTGTTCAGACAAGTCTAGAAGGAGGTCATCAATCAGAGCAAACTTAGTTAGGTTCAAGTCAGAGCTCAAGCTTTGAGGAACACTTTGATCGTTTCTTGGTTAGGTGTCTCAACAACTTGGCTTAGATAGAGGTTTGATGTTAGTCGGCTCAGAAACTGCTTGAGTCTTTGTACGAGCTTGGTAGTATGTTCGACTAGTTAGCATGCATGCTAGGCAGGTCGATGTGATTGCTTGGTAGCTTGGAAACGATATTGGTACTAATAAGAGCTTGACACTTAGGTTAGAAGTGGTGTAAAAGATGGAGATTAGAATAGGACTCCTCAACTTGATTAGACTCTCGAGTTGGTATCTTTCTTTTGAGTCCTTGCAGTCCTTTAGCTCGGCTACGTGTAATTAGTTCAAACAGTTGATTCCTATCATCTACCTTAAGGTTAAGAGGATTTGTCCTCAAATCTAAGGAGGTTTCTAGCTCTTACTATATCGTAGCATTTGTTGGGTCTTCTTCTGGTAGGTAGATAATTAAGTTAGACACATTAAAGGTAGAGGAAACACCATAGTTCTCGAGTAATTCAATTTGGTAGGTACTGCAATTAATCTTTTTCAGGACTTTAAATGGACCATCAACTCGTAAAGATAGCTTGCTCTGTTTTAGGTAGGGAAATCATTCGTAGCTGAGGTAAATCCATACTAAGTCTCTTGGTTTGAAAGAAACCATTCAACAACTACGAATATCGATCTCTTGCCATCTTAGATAGAACTTGGCAATCTTCCCTACCACAAACTAATGCAATTCTTGTAATTCTTAGGCTTGGGTAACTCTAAATTGACTCTCATCTGTAGATGCAAGGTACTGATAAGATCTAAGGGGATAGTGGGATTGAGGCCATAGACGACTACAAATGGAGTCGTGTTAGTGGTTCTATAGATAGTTCAGTTGTGTCGAGCTTCACAACTAGTAGACATAAATCCCAATCTTTGAGTTCTTTCCTATGATAACTTGAAGTAGATTTTCCAGTGTTTTGTTCACTACTTCAGTTTGGCCATCAGTCTGAGTGTGGGAACTAAAGATGAAGACATGTTTAGTTCTAAGTTTTCTCTATATATTCTACCAAAAATAGCTTAAGAATTTTGCATCTTGATTTGAAACAATAATCTTCAACATTCCATGTAATCTCATAACTTCTTGCAAAAACAAATCAGTAAGTCATTAGCTCAATGGCATGGGATGAAGTGTGCCATTTTGCTATAGCGATCCACTACAACGAAGATTGAATCCTTTCCTTTAGATGTCTAAGGTAACCCTAAGATGAAGTCTATATTAAGGTCGGCCTAAGGTAAGGTCAGTGTAGGTAAGGGCATGTACTCTCCATATGGCTCTCTCTTTCCCTTAGCCCTCTTGCACACTTTCCAACTATTAACTACCTTATGAACATCTCAAACTAGGTTAGTAAAAGTTCTCTTTCAATAGGTTGGCTATTTTGATCTCTCTAAAATGACCAAATAATCCATCACTATGAAATTCCCTAGTCAACAACTCACTTGTGGATCGGATTGGGATGTATAACCTTCTTTGCTTAAATAAATAGCCATATTATGATAATATCCTCTAATAGTAACTCCTCTTTTATACTACTCAAGAATAGGATTGAAATGGGAGTCATGAGCATGTTGTTCAATGATAAGTAAAAATCCTAGCAATTTAATCTACAGGGTGGTTAGCAAAGTTTACCTATGTGATAAGGCATTTATAACCATGTTGGCACTACTATTCTTATGTTGGATCATAGAAGAAAATCTTTCATAAATTCTAGCTACTTTGCTTAACTTTTGGAAAGTTTGTTCTGATTACCAAGATGCTTTAATGATTCATAATCAATGTAAATTATAAACTCTCGAGGTAATTAATAATGTTACCAAACAATAAGAACTCAGAAAAGAGAATACAACTCTTTTTCATATACAAAATAGTTCAGTATCGCACCACTAAGCTTTTCACTGTTTTACACAACCATTCGTTGTTCTTGCATCTATAAGGCACTAATTCTAATGCCTAATGCATCATATTCTAATTCAATAGCTTGTCAAAATCAGGTAGGGATAAG
This sequence comes from Lumnitzera racemosa, assembly GCA_024138005.1. Classification (NCBI taxonomy): domain Eukaryota; kingdom Viridiplantae; phylum Streptophyta; class Magnoliopsida; order Myrtales; family Combretaceae; genus Lumnitzera; species Lumnitzera racemosa. The sequence goes on from JAMXBC010000005.1 coordinate 36,825,988, forward strand.
ATAAAGGCAATAGTAAGCTTCTCCTTGATTTCCTTGAAGGTCTACCTAGCTTGGTCATTCTATTAGAATCCATCACTCTTTTTCATCATCTCAGTTAAGGGGACTATAATTGTATTAAATTTTTTAATAAATCTCCTATAAAAAGAAGCAAGGTCATGGAAACTTCGAACTTCAATGATATTCTATAGCGTTGAACACTCCATGACAACTTGAACCTTCCTTCATCTACTTGAATTTCGTCTTTAGATACTACATACCCAAGAATGACAACTTCACTTTGACAAAACATATACTTCTTCAGGTTTCCATATAACCTTTTAGCTCGTAAAATGTTAAAAATAGCTTTGAGACACTGAACATGGTTGTTTAGGTCAACACTGTACACTAATATGTCGTCAAAGTACACGACCATACATCTTTCGATCAACGGACACATCACATGGTTCATAAGTCTCATAAATGTACTCGGCGCATTTGTAAGTCCGAACGACATAACTTACCATTCATAGAAACTATGCCTTATCTTGAAAGAAATCTTTCATTTATCGTTAGGTCTTGTACGAATTTAGTGGTAGCTACTTTGCAAATCAATCTTCAAGAATATCTTAGCACCATGAAGCTCATCTAACATATCATCGAGCCTCGACATTAGGTATCTATACTTGATAGTAATACGTTTGATAACAGGACTTTTGATGCATACGTGGCATGAACCATCCTTAGGATAAGAAAAGCTAGTACAACACAAGGACTCATGCTATCCCTCACATGTCCTCATTTTATTAGCTCATCTACTTGCCTTTTCAACTCGACAGCTTGCTTAGGATTCATTCTATAGACAAGTCAGTTTAGTAGAGTTGCACTTGATTGTAAGTCAATACAATGTTCTATACCTCGGATTAGGGGGTAATCCTTTAGGCAACTTTTTGGGAAACAGGTCAAAAACGGCATCAATCAAAATTCAAATCTCATTAGGAACATCTTTAAGATCTCTTAACTCCTATAATCTTCTAATAAATAGAAACATAGGCTCATCAACCTACTGATCAGATCGAAGCTTTCTTTGGCTCATTACTAAAGCTTTCTTCTTACTAGCTTGGGTGAGTTGGTTATGAGTCTCATTCTCCTAGGTTCGTGTCATAGGTTGTAGCACAATCTTCTTTCCATTCTTAATAAAGGCATAGGTATTCTTATATCTGTTGTGAGTAACACGTCGGTTGAACAATGAAGGTCTTCTAAGTAACAGATGTAAAGCTCCCATAGGCACGGCATCACACACCACTTCATCTCTATATACACTTCCAACACTAAAAGGTACGGTTACTTGTTTAGAGACATGTAAAGCACACTTATCATAAAGCTAATGTAACTTATAAGGTCAGGGGTGCTTATAGGTCAACAATTGCAATCTCTACATGAAAGATTATACAACAACATTGTTATAGGTCCTTCCATCTACAATTATGGTGCACAATTGTCCCTTAATGATACATTGGATGAAATAAATTCTCTCTTTGGTCTTCTTAAGAGCTTGGTAAGGAGCTCAACACTCATCTTAAGACTATTGTCATTACCTCTCCTTGGTTGGCGTAGATAGAAGTCCCCTCTTCCTACTTAACTTCAACTCTTCCAACATTCTTCTCTTCTTCTAGCTCGCTCTCATCGATGTTATCTACTACACCTTCTCGAAGCACTATGGCATGTTTATTCGGACATTCTGCAACTATGTGTCTAAAACCTAAGTATTTAAAGCATTTCACCTTACTTATCTTTTGTCTAGAGGCTTATCCTTTCTCATATGTCCTTAAGGTTAACCTATCCTTAACTCGGCTTTGCTAGCCTACTCAACTCTATTAGCCTACTTGGCTATCATTAGGTTGGTCATATTTTTCCTCGGCTCGAAAGAGTTTCCTTAGCTTGGCATGAGTAGGTCGATGCAAAATTAGAGCTTGAGAAAAAGTTAGCCCAAGTTTGCTTGGAGCATTTATCCTCTACTTTTTTTACCCTCTATGCTTCCTTAATGCCCCCTTCCAATGTGTGGAACCTCTGTACTTCCATAATGCTATAAATTTCATATTTTAGTTCGAAAATGAACTTCGACACTATATAAGCCTTGGGTTTATCCACATTTGCCTAGATCATCAACATTTAAAATTCTCTTACATAGTCATCAACAGATTGGCATCCTTAGTGAAGTTCATACAACATTGCAAACGTATCATGTAAGTAGGTCCCGAGCATAAATCTTCCTCTCAACAATCTCTTTATCTTTTCCCAAGTTCTTATACTTCGTCCTCCATCTCTTGCTTTAGCCACATTTAGATTCTTTCACCACATGGTAGCATATCTAGAAAATTAAAGTGTAGCAAGTTGCACTTTAACGGCATCAGTATAGCCATAGCAGTCAAATACTTTATCAACCTTTTCTTCCCACTATAAATATTCAACTACATCTCTACCTTCACTAAAAGGTAGGACCTTTGTCAAGTTATCGAGGAGCTTAGCTTCCCTATTCTTATGCTTGATAATATTCAACCTCTTCTTCTTCCTCCCCATACACTTCTGCATTTACTACCTCGTCATCCTCCTCAATCTCTTCCAACTGCAATCATCATCCAGTAACTCGGTTTGCAACTCTTCCGTCTCAATGGGGTTAAACTGGGTAATTAGCTTAGCTACCTTAGCCATATCATCTCTTAGGAATATTCTTAGGTGGGTTATGATGAGGCACACCTTATGCTTGCTGCCTGTTGGCTTACATCACAGTAACCAAACTTTCGACTAAGTTGGTGAGTCTCTTAAGCTTATCATCAACTAACTTAGGAATGTTACTATCATTTTGATTACGACCACTATAAGCGCCACTAACTTGGTCACTAATAACTCCTTGAACACTTAAATTTGACATAGTGTAATACTATAGACAACAAACACTTCTACTCACTACCTAAAACCCTTACTAACACACTCTGACAACTCCAACACCCAATACATACTCTAATATAATAGAAATAAACTTACTATGTTTATCGTAGTGAAGAAAAGATTAACAATAGGAACTATACTTACCAATACACGAACCTCTACTCCACAGCTCATAACTTCAAACTTACTTCACTTAAACACACTGCAACAACTACAAAAGGAATATCCCAACCACTAATGGTAAACACAAAACAAAATTCCACTGTAACTTCACACACTCCCTCTTGGAACTATACTATAATACTGGCAAAGCTGATGCATCTTTGAGGTTGCATAAATGAAAAAGCACCATAACAGAAGGAATCAAAAGAAAACAAAAGAGGGTTAGCAATTCTGGGTATCTACCAATCGGATATGACCTACCAATCGATCCTACTCGACCTACAATTCGTTAGATGTAACTTACCGATCTAAACTATAGGGTTACTTACCACTACTCCTTACTAAAGGGAATAGATAAGAGTTAAAGGGAAAATAAGAACACTAGGGTTGCTCATGAAAGGAAAATTATAACAATTTGATGTAATGAGTTGTTGTCTATGTACAAAAGTAGTGAGGTATTTATATGGCCTCATTGAGGTTATACTAAATAAGGAAAAGACAAAATGGAAAATATACAAAAGGATTCCTAAAACATTATTAAAGGAGTAAAAAGGGTAAATAAGCATATTATAGAAAATAAAGAATCATTTTAGACTAATGTACTAGAAGACATATGTCAAGAAGTGATTGGAGGCTGGTTATGTGGTTAGTTAAGCTAAAATGAGTATTGAGACCGCTTAATAGTTGTAGGGTCCTATTTAGACAAGTTTGGAAGGAGGTCATTAGTTAGCGTTGACATGGTTGGGTTTAAGTCAAAGCTCAAGCTTTAAGAAGCACTCTTATCCTTACCTAGTTGAGTGTCTTGGCAACTCTGTTCAGACATAGGTCTAATGCTAGTCAACTTAGAAATTACTTGGATCTTGGTATGAGGTTGGCAATATGTTCAGCAGATCGACATACATGCTGGGAAGGTTGGCATGATTACCTAGTAGCTCGGAAACAGTGCTGGTACTAATGAAGGCTCGGCCCTCGAGTTGGTAGTTGTGTAAAAGATGGAGATCGAAATAAGACTCCTCGACTTAGTTAAGGTCTCCAAGTAGTATCCTTCATGTAAGTCCTTACAGTCCTCTAGCTTAGCTGTGTGTGATTGGTTCGAAGAGTTGATTGCTATCAAGAATAAATAAGAGGGGGTAAATTTTGTACAAGACAAAAAGGAATATAGTACAATTACTGCCTAAAAGTGAAAGGTAGAAAACATTCCTTCAATATAATGGCTTCATACTCTATAAGGAATCCGTATGGAAGAAGTAAGATTCTTTACAGATTGTTCTTATAGGATGGTAAACAAAGACGTCTTTAGTGGGGTTGTCTTACGATAGTGGTGGAGTAAGCACTAAAGCTCATGTTGAATAGTTGTTCGTACTTACCAAGTTATTAGAGAGGTGGACAGCTTAATCAAAAGATAGATTTCCTCTAGGATAAAGCATGGGGTTATTCTACTAAGCTACCCTCCATTCAATTTGGGGTTAGTCTTCAAAGTCAACTTGAAAGGTCAGTCTTGTAGATAGCTTGGTTTCCCTTACAAGTTTTTACCAATCTTTATCCAGTTCTTTGTACTTTAATAGCTTAATATCATCCATCATTTAGTCCTAAACAACTCAAAGCCAAGCTCCATTCAACTTGGATGAGTGTTTGGTTTCTTGAGCAAGTCGGCAGCTAATACGGGAAGGCATGATGATGTGGGTCACCTTGTCTTTTGACAAGCTAGGGCAGTAATGATGCACTTGACAAGGTTCTAAAGGCCACAAAGTCTCACACTTGTGATGGGACTAGAGCTTAGCATGTTCTTAGTTGAGCTTTAAGTCCCATCCACACCTTGGAGGTATTAAGGATTTACTCTCAAATCTAGGTCTCCTTATACTATGTCATTTAGGACATAGGGCATCAAATTGGAAATATTAAAGGTTAAGGACACTTCATATCCTTTAGGCAACTCCAACTCATATGCATTGCTATAAATCCTATACATGACTCTAAAGGAACCTTCAACTCTAAAGGACAACTTGTTAATACCATGACTAAGGAAGCACTCCTTGCTTAAGTAAATCCATACTAGGTCCCCTTCTTCGAAGTACATAAGCTTTCTCTAGACGTTGTGCATAATTTGTGGCTTTCGCACTATCATCCTTTAAGGTCAATATAGAAATCATACCCATAGGTTAGGTAAGGTTGGTCCCATATATGACCTCAAAGGGAGACTAACCTGTAGAACTATGTGTGAACCTATTATAAGTAAACTTGACAATAAAAAGACACAAGTCCCAGTAGATAAGGTTCTTGCAAACCATAGCTCGGAGAAGGGCTCTATTTATGATCTTACATTAGCCTTGAGTCTAGGGGAGGCTAGATATATTGAAAATGAGTTTAGTGTTAAGCTTCCTCTATAGAGTCTTCCAAAAGAAACTTATGAACTTTATATCCTGATCTAAGTCTATGTTATGGGATTCTCCATGTAGTTGCACAATTTCTTGCAAGAAAAGGTTAGTAATAAATAGGGGATGAAGTGAGCCATTTTGCTTAACTTATCAATAACTATCATGATGGAGTCATGCTTTTGAGTTGTCCTCGATAGCTTGAGCACAAAGTCCATGCTAAGGTCGGTTCATGACTAGTTAGGTAGTGAAAGCAGCATATATTCCCTATAAGGCTCCTTCCAACCTTTATCTCTCTTGTATACTTCACAACATTCAATCATTCAATGTACGTCCTTCATGATCCCTAATAGAAAGAAATGTTCCTTTAGTAGTTCATTAGGTCTTCTCCCTAAAGTAACCTGCAAACCCTCCTATATGGGATTCTTGAACTACTAACTCTCTTACCAAGCTATTTGGTGTACACAATCGACCTTTCTTAAACAAGTATCCATAGTCTTCAATCTTCATAGAAGCTATCTACTATGAACCCGATTTGCATTCAGTCACAATGGACCTAAAGTACTCGCCTTGCTCATAATAATTTATCATTTAACAAAACCCTATAACTTTAGCCTACATTGTTGTGATCTAAATATGTCTTCAGGATAAGGCATCTAGAATGCTCATACTAATTTATCATTTAATAAAACCCTATAACTTTAGCCTACATTGCTGTGATCTAAATATGTCTTTAAGATAAGGCATCTTTAACCTTATTGGTACTACCTTTCTTATACTTAATGGCATAGGAGAATGCTTCCAAAAACTCTATCTACTGGGCTTGCTGATGTGTAAGCTTTTATTGCCTCCTTGGGTACTTCAAAGATTCATGATCTTTGTATATCATGAACTAACAAGGCATGAGATGGTGTTACCAAACCGTGAGAGCTTAAATCAAGGCATAGAATTCCTTATCATAAGTCAAATAATTTAGCATGACCCCCCAGAGCTTCTCACTAAAGTAAGTGATGGGTAGTCACTCCTACATCGGAACAACTCCAATCTTGACCCCTAATGCATCACATTCTAGCTTAAATGCCTTTTCAAAATCGAGTAGGACCAGGACAGGAGCCCAATGTCAACTTTTTTTTTTTTTCTCTTCAAAGCTCCTATGTGCCTTTTCTGTCCATTTGAACTCAGTATTCTTCTTAGTCAACTCAGTCGAAGGTGTGGTGATGTTACTAAAGTTGCAAATGAACCTCCTATAAAACGATGCTACACCATAAGAACTTCATACGTCTAACCTACTCTGAAGGGGTTAACCACCCTATAATAGCTCTAACTTTCCCTTCATCAACTTCAATTTTACCCCTAAATGTAATATAACATAGGAATACCACTTCCATTTGGAAAAACACACATTTATCAAGATGTCAAATAATCATATAACTTGAAGGGTGTTAAGGATTGACCTTGAGTGCTCAACATGATCCTTCAAACTTATACTATTAAACCAAAATGTTGTCAAAGTAGACAATCATGTACTTACTAATCAAGGGCCTTACGACATGGTCCATTAGCCACATGAAAGTTTTGAGGGTATTTGTTAGACCAAAGGGCTTAACGAGCTAATCTTAGATTCCGTACCATATTTTGAAGGTTGCCTTCCATTAGTCTCCCAATCTCATTTTGATTTTATCATATCTACTTTTGAGATCAATCGTTAAAAATATCTAAGGCTTAAGTGTATAGTCTAGTCTTGATATTAGGTATCTATACTTGATAGTGATCTTGTTAACGGCTTGGCCATCAACATACTTTCTCAATGACATTAACTCCTTACTTTGGATTGAGTTTGTAAGCCAACTTATTTAGTAAGGTGGCTTCAGGCTGTAAATCAATATAATGCTCAACCCATCAAGGTAAGGGCAATCCTTCAAGCAAATCCTTACGGAATAAGTCTTCAAACACCTTAATCAATTTCTACACTTCTTTAGGCAAGGTGCTGACCTCTCTCAATTCTAGCAATCTTTGAACTAATAGGATCATAGGGTCCCTAATAGTCTTAGCAAGTTCACTTTAGGAGACTACTAAAGACTTCATCTTGATAATTCTGGTGATATGTGCTTAGGCTTCTTGAACCTCTTTGGGACTCATCAGAGTCAACATGACCTTGCCATTTTTTTGGAATATATAGGTGTTCTTGTATCCATCATGTAGTACCCTCAAGTTGAAGAGTTAAGGTCATCCTAATAGGATGTATGATGCACAACACCTCGTCTTTATACCTCTCCCCAATAGAAATCAGCACATTTACCTACTTCTTACAAAAATCTTCCCTTCTCATTTAGCCATTGGAGTTTATAAGGTTGGGGACTAAATGGTCGGTAAATTTAAGTTGTCAATTAGGCACTAGGCGACAACATTATTGTAATTACCCTTCACCTAACAATTGGTGTGAAAGATGTTCTCTCTCTATTCATTCTCTTTTGACGTGGTACTAAGCACTTTCTAAACCACCATGTTCAAGTATTGCCTATGTTCAAGTCAAACAAGGGCTTCAAGGTCTTCTTGATATTCATTCAACAAATGTTCAACCACTTCATCCTCCTTCCCTTCACTAACACTTTCTATTCAAATTACGGTCTATGTCCTTTAGTAGTCATGACTCATCAACTTAGACAATGGTTGGCCATGTATCCAAATCTGAGATACCTAAGCTCTTAATCTCTCTAGTCTTTTGATAGAAGCTTTGTCTAATATCCCTTTTCACCTTAAGCTTAGTAACTTGAGCCTTCCTTCAACCTTTACCTAGTCAGTCATATGTTGAACTATGTTGGTCAACATCTTTGCTGTATTCAAGTTAGTTAATGTTCAGTTAGCTTGGATGTATGGGTTGGGCCACAAGAGCTCAACTCAATTAAGTATGCCTTTGCCGCTTTACCTTTTGTGTGATTCTAATGGCTTCATCCAAAGAGTCAAACCTCTAGACTTCAATTATGTCACCAATCTCATATCTCAGTTTAGAAATAAATCAGCAAACGGTCCTTAACTTAGGCTCATCTACTTCACACTTGATCATCAACATCTAAAACTCTATAACATAGTCATCTACACTTTTGGTGCTCTACCTAAGTTCTTGGAGTCTCTTGAATGTATCTTGCTCATGGTGGTTGAGAATGAAGCAATCCCTCATCAAGGGGCTTCATCTTATTCCACATCTTAACTTCATGTTAGCAATTCTACCACATTGTTGCATAACTTGTAAACTCCAAGGTTGCTAGTTATACTCGCACCATATCCTCATAGTCATAACACTCAAATATTATTTCAATCTTCTCTTCCTTGTCAAAGTATTCACTAGCTTTGTCAGCATTAGTAAAGCTCAAAATTTATGCTTTAACATTTTCCATACTGCTCAAAGCTCGGGCACCTATCTCATCAAACTTATAGAAGTTATCATCCTCCTCTTCTTCCTTAGTGACATCATCTAGCTCAATCCCCCTTCATGCTTATTTATCTACTCTTCCACTCTGAATTAAGGGAGCACTTACTACATTGTGATCTTAGAGCCTACACCCTGCACTTTATGCTAACTACGACCATTTCGATCATCTAGTGGAACACCGTCTATAGGTTGGTCATCTAGTATACATTTTATGATGACAACCAAATTGGCCACTACGGTGGTCAAATCTTGTATTTCTTCACTTGTTGATCATAGGGTCTGTTGACCATGAGAGCTATGCCAAATAACATTACTCTTTACATCACAAACATTCCCTTAGACATTAAGATTTGACATTTTGAACTAATAACTACTTCCGTCAATCAATAACCTAAAATCACTGCTACAACAACAAGTATTACGACACAACAATGCTACTCTACAACACTACTACTTCCTTAACACAACACTTCATGACCCAATCAACTACACTGCAACAACCACCCAATATATCCAATGGCATATTGGACACACCAAAGCTCATTGAAGCACCCTTACACACTACTACAAGCATAAGACATAATCAACCTCAAGCTTTATTACTAGGATTACTTGACGCACCTAAGAGGTTGAAATCATTAGGGCTTAGCACAAGTAGGGTGAATCCTTTAAGATATCCAAGAATAATAGGGGAATGAATTGAATTGTAACTTATGTGAAGCAATTGCAGTGGATATAACTAAGTAGCTTAGCACAACTCAATAACTATCATAATGTAACTTGCAAGCTGGTATTGAGGTCCACTTGCTACATGCCTTTGCTACAAAAGTAATGATAAGAGTATAACTTAAGCTTGGAGTTATAACTTAAGCAACAAAAAGGAAAGCTTTTGTGGTTTCAATAACAAGAAAGATGTTCTAGCTTACATCATTTAAAGACTATTTATAGTAAATCTACAGGACAACAAAAGGATGATATTATTACAAAATAGGATAAATACTAAAAGCTTTCATAAGGCTATACAAAAAGGGGCAAAATAGGTACAAGATAAAAAGAAATATAGTACAAAAACTGCCCAAAAGTGAATGGTATAACGCATGTCTTTAGTTTAATGGATCGCCAAACTTTATAAGGAATCAGTATAAAGAAGTGAGCGAGATTCTCCACTTGTTGTTGTAAGACGGAAAATAGGGGCGTCTTAGTGAAGCCATCTTGAGGTAAAGGTGGAGTAAGCACTAGAGCTTAGGTTAAATATGTGCTTATGCTTACCAAGTTGTTGGAGAGGTCAGGAATTGGTCACAAGATTGATGTTCTCTTAGAATGAAGCCCTTCACTCAATTAATGGTCAATCTTTGAAGTTATCTTGGGAAGTTCATTGTATACATAGCTCAGTTCCCTTGCGGGTTAATATTAACCTTCATCCAGTTTGGTACACTTCAAGTCAAATGAGTATCCAATTTCCTAAGTAAGTCAGCAACTAGTCAAGAAGGCATCATACATGTAGGTCAACTTATTCTCAATAGGATGGGCAATCGTGATGCACTTGACCAAGCTCTGAAGACCATAAAATCTTACCCTTATTATAGGACCAGAGCTTAGAATGTTCCTAGTTGAGCTTGGAGTCTCATTAAGTTTCACGTGTTTTAATTTTTTTCATGGCTTCTTTTACTTCAATTTTGATTTGATTTTTTTAGGTAACATGTTTGTTTCAATTTTTTACTTTACCATCTTGCTTCATTTTTATTTCAAGTGGTTATTAGGTATATTTTGATTGATAATGCGAGTATATCTCATGTGAACATACATCCTAGAGATTAATAGTTCATTGTAATTTATGAAATAAAATATTACATGTGTGGGTATGCTATTGGCCACAAGTGATGATAAGGTTAACGGGTAGTAAAGAAAAAAAGAGTAATAATGAATGAAGTAAACTTCTAATTAGATTTACAATTTGACAATTTAAAAATTGAGATATAGAATTATAAAAACATGAAAAGTTTATTTAGTGACCACAATATTATCCTAGTTGTTTTTCTTAATAAGAGGTATTGATTATGTAAACATTAATTCATAACTCTTTTCCAACTTATTATATATATATATATATATTGCATATTAAACTATGAGCTAACAAATTCAATCAACACAAAGTATTATACGTATGAAAAAACAATTAAACACTAATATTTCATTTTTAATATAGAAACAAACATGACTATTCATTTGCATAAATCTAATCTTACATTGCAAGCACATTCTCCATGCTTCTTTACATGCATATATAATTCATTTGCTCATGTAAACCATTCTTTTATTACTAATACATAAATTAACTATAATAAAAACATATAAAGCTATGTGTCTACAAATGTATTAAATCTAAGCTATTAAAAAATGGTGAAAAGTAACCATTTGCAAGATTATAACTAAAAAATTATTATGATTTTATAGAAAATAACCTATATATATATATAAATTTAGAAAATACATAATAATTTGGAAAGGACAAAATATTATACTTTTAATGCTAAATACATGTATTAAACTATAAAAGACCAAATAGTGTAATTATTTATTAATAATTAGAAAATATTAAAGAATAATAAAATAATTTTTGAAAATTTTGAGAAACATATTCTAAAAGTACTTCATATTTGAGGTAAACAAAATATTAGTTTTTAAATTGTAAGATACATATACTATACTTGATAAAGCATAAAAAAAATCTAATATTATTAATATATTTAATATCCCACAAAACAAATATTTTTCTTAAAATGTAAAAAACATACTATAGTGTAAAAAGTTAAAATATATTAAAAATACAAATAATATTAGGAAGATCACTTGAAAATTACAATTAATAAATAAATAATTTTCTTTTTTTAACCCACCTAACAAACTAGTGCAATTTTACTAAAATACTTTGCTTCATTAATTTAGATGTGACAACGAAAGGTTAGGCACACTAATAAAAGGTAAAGAGGACAGTGTTATAATCACTACTTAAACTTCGCACGTTTTTCCACTTTTATAGCAGAAATTTGAATTGTTAAATTTTATGCTCAATTAGACTTTTATTTACCAAATTTACTATCTTATATTTAACATATACTTTTTTGTCAATGAATGTTCACCACATCATCTTATAAAGATAGTAAACTACTTGATAAGTAGAACTTCACATAGGAATGATAGATAAGTGAAAATTCAATATAATATAATATTTAACAATTTCAAACTTTAGAAATAAAATTAAAGGAATACATGAAGTATAAACAATGATTTTTATATTATTGCATAAGTAAAGTGATGATAAACTTCAAAAACAAAATAATTAACAAACACATTTCTAAATAGTGAATCTACTTAAGTTAGTAGCTAACACTAGCAATTTTAAAGGAAAAAATAGTCATAACACTAATATCAACAAATGTAAATTACATATGGTCTCAACACTTAACATAAAATTATATCTCAAATAAAAAATTTAATGAAGTAGAGTCTAATAAAAAAATAATAAATCTAAAAAGTCATTAGTTACATTCCTTATATCAACCCATCTTTAAGAAGTAAGCTATGGATGTTAAAGTAATGGGAAAGTTATTGATAGCCAAAATTAACCTAAGCCTTAAGCCTTAGAAAGGATGCAAAAGCCCAAGAAGACAGTCTAGGCCTAGCATAAACACAAGTGCCCTAGATGGTGAAAAAATATACTCGACCCATGAGTACTTTACTATCTAAGATGACTAAAGGCCTTAACCTTCGAACACCTTGTCCTTGTAAGTACTCGATGCCTAATAGAGCTCGACAACCACAATGCATTTAATAGATGGGATTGGTTGCAAACAAAATGTTAACGGGCTAATCATCTACAACCTTTGCCTTACCTAATGAGACTTACTAGGCTTTAACGTAGCCGCTTGAGCTTAGATTAGACTTAATAGAACCCATAACTGTGAAAAGCTTAGTTGAATAAGGATAGGTTTATGAGAACTAATGTGCTTGAAGGTAACTTACATACACTACCATGTGTGTGGGCTTTCTATTAGCAGTTGGAGACTTACGTAAGCATAAAAGTAGTTACATCGAAGGAAATTCCGATACCCATTATGATGCCTTCACTAAGACTAAGAAAGCTCAATACAAGCTAGACAAAAAATCATTGACAACAAAAATAAAAAAGTAGAAAAAGAGAGAACCCTGACTTTAACAATATAATAAGGAGAAAAGGAAAAAGCCTTGAAACATCATTCAATAGATAAAGCTATATAAAAGAAAAATCAAAAGTAGTTACATAGTTAAAATTATAAGAAAAAGCTAGTCCCTTACACACAAATATAGCACTTTAGGAGGACCTAAAGTAGGATGATGCAGCAATTATCCTAAAAGATTATCACAAGTACAAAGGCAAATTATTTTTAAAAGAGATCTAGCACTTAATTATCATATTAAGGAGAAATTAAAAACTTATTGGCCTAAAGAAGCATATATAGAATAAAATATAAACTTTTACTAATGAATCATGAAATCATATTGACCAATAAAATGAATATGAGATGAATCACCAATACTTATATTAGGCTCTTATCTTTTAAACTTAAACCCCATCTTTTTGTATATGTGATAATCTTTTTCTTCTAAAATTTTTTAACCTTAGATTGTAAACTATAACTCCATCTCCCTATCTTCAAATATACTTTTCATGGAACCACTTTAATACAACTAAGAAAATATGTCATCTTACAGAAAAATAAAACTATATAAAATATTATTAACTCATGATTAGTTAATTTCTTAAATTCAAAACTTCATTTCTAGGGAAAAACATTTTTGCTTAACTATCTAAATGAAAACTAGAAGATATAAAAAGTAAACTATCATACCCATACCCATACCCTAATTGAGAATTGAAATTTGTAACTTTGAAAATATTTATGCGATCAAACATGAGAAGAAAAAAGAAACAATTGTGACTTATGTTTATACAGCACTAAATGAAAAGGAAAAGAAAGTTAAAAACTTAAAACTTTAGTTTCTATAAATAATGACTTGTGTTTATGTAGCACTAAATGAAAATGAAAAGGAAAAGAAAGTTAAAAACTTAAAACATTAGTCTAGTATAGAAACTGGCAAGTAGGAATGCAAAATAAAACAAAAATATAAATTTAATTAACATGAAACAAGTTTGCTCGAATTTGTGACTTGATTCTAAACGAGTTCGAGTGCTAAATACAAATCTATGTATAGATATAAGTGTTTCATGTTTGTTTTTATTAATATAAATCCATTTATAATTATGTAGTATTGCCTAAGAATTCACACATATCTAGTTTTAAATTATCAGCCTAGATTAGCCTATTCCATTGATTAAGAGAACCTCCTAAATTTCCAAAGAGAAAAAAAGAAAGAAAGAAAAAACTATATTTTGATTTTTGGAAGTGATTGTATACACGGCAAGGCAAACAATGAAGTTAAACATACGCATTCCAATGTGATGCGATTTGTATCCTTAACGTCTTTTTAAGGTAATCCTGGATATCGTTGCACAAATTGTGTCATCTACCTTTGTTGGCTATATTGCTCTTTCCGTGACATATGCCCAGCAGTTGCATCCATATGGGCTTGAAGCTGATTTGGGTAATTATTGTCGACAATATTGCTCTTTTCTTACCGCATATATTTGCTTCCTATTTGAAAATTCGGAGTTAGAGTTTCTATCGGGTACGAGTTTCCTATTGAATGTTAATATATCTTTGAAATTCGATGCGTAATTCTATAGATTTTATGAATATTTTAAAAGTTTAATCAAGTTTTATCGGACTGAATATCCTGTATGATCTCTCTACATTCCCAATCTTATCTTTTATAAATTTTGCATATGTTGTGTCATCTAACTTTTATTTTTCCAAGAGTTAATTAATTATCCTTTTTATTTTCTTTATCTCCAAAGCAGCAATTGCTAAAAACATTTTTTTCTTTTTCAATTACATTACAATTTAAGAAAAGAAAGTATTTGCAATATTAAATATATTCAATCCTTTACTGATAAAGCATACGAGTACAGAAAAATATATAAGTTTTAATTTAATTTTTCCTTTATTTTATCAATAAAACCTTTTCAACAACTCGATTAAATTATTGCACCCGAGTATGGTCCATACTGATTAAGTCTAGAAAAACACTTAAATAAAAGGAAAAAGATAAAAGAAAAAATGAACTTCCATGTTGTAAGGAAGAAAGGAAAAAAAAAAAAAGAAAAGAAAAGACTACAGTGACTTCAATACTGTCTTCCTAATTGGGAATCATGGAACCAAATAGGGAACCCCGTCACAATGTTTCCACCATTTTCGTGCTCTTTCCTCTTCTCCATCGGAAAAACCACCTTTGGCGGCGCTGAATACGACGTCGAACAACCATCGTACGGTACCACATCTACAACCCTCACGGAGAAATTAATTATTCCATTTTTGAACCCTTGATGATCTTTCAACCTGTAACTCAGAAAATGCAAGTAATTCTCCGGTGTATAATCCCCAATAAAATCTGACACCGGAACTCTCGCCGCCACAATAAGCTTATTCCCGGAAGACGATCTTTGGTGGACTTCAATGATCAGATAGCACGTGTGCATGGACAAGTCCACGTGGAATTTCTCATTCCACGTGGGGTAACTATTGCCTTTCGTGTCGAGACTGGTTGTCCGGTGGCTGATACTATTAGGGTCGGGTTTGATGACAACGTAGGAGTTGTTCTTGATGGATTTTCCATTGATGCGTAGGTCTTCGGCAGATATGATGTTAACCTCTAGCTCTCTCTTTCTTGGAGTAGTTGTATTTTGCATTGCCACGACAATTGACGAAACTCAATGAATAGGGCAAGGCGATGAAGGGAAATTTCTCGGATAGAGCTGAGTCTTTTGACTCAGCACTTACGATTCGATGTATATATACATATATAGTACTGTGAGGAAATTTCTTGGATAGAACATAGAATCTATTGATTCAATATTCTCAATTGATTCTATAATCTATATATATTAGCGAAAAATACACTCCAAGAAATTTCTTAAATAGAGTATATAATCTTTTAAAAATTAAATTTCCTTCCTATATTATTAAAAACTAGCTAATTAATTGCTTCCGTATGGAGCCACATAAATTTCACAATAAAAAACAACCTCTCCATATTTTTCAAATTCAAATCCCATTATACATGCCTTATTGTATCATCTACGCAAGAACCACTCTCAAGCTTTTTCTTCTTTTTTTTTTTTTTTTTCTCTCTCTCTCTCTAAATGTTCTAAAATTATAAAATATTTATTTTTATACGGTATCATTGGTGTGTCCCTTTCTCCCTTTAGGCCTCCGCTTGGTAAGTCTTTTGGATAACTAATAATGGAAAGCGTGTGGTTATAACTGGTAGGATAAAGTAGCAGAGGATCGAGAAGTTAACAACGGATTGGATAATTAGTTGAGTAATCAATTGCTTCAAATTGAAGAGATTTGCCTTTCATGCTGTAACAAGTGAATTTCTTGGAAGGTGGTAGTTGTGCTGCAGAATTCAAATATGCAGCCCTTTTCATTTTATGGACATAAGAAGAATAGAAAAGATAAAAACCTATTGTACGTGATATAGATCCCGTAAAATGAAAAAAGAAAAAAAAAATCATTACGACTAATATGCGGGCGCGCTCCTACTGTTTCCTCCTTAAAACGGTAAATATGCTTTCCACGTAATAAAGTGTCAATTATTAATAATAGACAAATAGTTAATCAAAGTGGAGGGAAAAGAAAAAAAATTAGATTATAGATGTAAAGTACTTAATAATAATAGATAGATAAATAAGTTATAATAAATCAAGTATAGAAATTAATTAAAGTGCAGTGAGAAAAAAAAAAAACTTGAAATTATAAATGTGAAGTAAAAAAAAAAAAAAAAGTTATTGGCTTAATATATTCGAAGAGTACTTTAATGATACAAAGGGTAAATGAAAAATTGTTAAATCACTCATCAAATAGGCATCGCTACTATGAATTGTTATAGAAACTCTTATTAATGGTTATTTTATTGTGCTATATAATTAAGTGATCCAATTAACGTTTGACTCCTAGCAAAACATTTCTTCAACAAAAGTGGTTGTCTTTTGGGTAAACCAATACAAATGAAGTTTAACTCGAGTGAAAGTATCACTTTTGTTAAACTAACCGGCTAGAATCTCAAAAATCGAGTAAATTACACGATTACCCCCTTGGAACTATTTCAAATCACACGAACAGTTGAAGTTTTTGAAATAATACACCAACTAAGCCGATTCTTACGGGCCGCGCAACTTTTATAATCACAGGATAATACAAATACAACTTTGATAGAGAACCTAAAATGATACAAACAATGTTGGATGACATTTTGACATAAATTCACTACTTTATTCGATATGTAATTTTATATTAAGTACGACTTCTTTCGATTCATATTTTTTTTTTTTATTATTATTTTGGGTTATATACTAGAGTTATAATCATGTTGAGCTAAACAATTAAATCACCAATCGTAGATTCAGTATCACTAATAACCACTGGGATTATATGATTTTTTGTTTTTTTCCTGGCTAACCAAATATAAGATTTTTGCAAGTTTGGAGTAGCTGTATAATTTTAAAAGTTGAAAAAGTTAGCCCGTCTAATTCAGCTATGACATAATAATGACCAGAGAGGGAGAACAAAACACTATTGAAAAAAAAAAAAAAAGCACCAGTTCTTGTAGCCGTGGTCGAATATTAGGGGTGAATTAATATTACTTGGATAGTGTATGAACGTTACCTATATCCTATTAAATAAGTACAAATACTCAAAATATAAAATCAGAACCTACTTTATAATACATAACCTTTTTGAAACTTGTAACATGTAAAACCTATATAGTACAAGATATCCTATGATACTCATAGATTTTGTCTTTTTATAAATTTTAAGTTTATGTGATATTAAAAAGAGGGAAAAGTAATCTAATGTGATATTATGAGTTGTTCACGTAAAACTTGTGGGACCTGTAGCAAAAATTGTAGAATTAAAGAAGTAAATTTTTTCTACTTTTATTATCTTAAGTTTATTTAGTCCTACAACTTAGCAAGAACAAAGAAAAAAATAGAAAATATACAAGTGGAGAGGAAAATGGAGAAGACTAAGGGAAATAACAAAGAATGTAAATAAGAGAGACAATATTAGATTTTGTTATTTAGGATTGTAGATGTGAGGGTTCAATTAAAGGGGTTATGCAACAACGTGCTGCGTGAATAGTATACTACACGTGACTTCAAAGATGTAAGACTGTTAAGGTAGGAAGGAAAAATAAATAATCTCAGTGTCTCAAATACACAAGTAACAGATAAGACAGTCTTAAGGGACCTCAGGCGTTTATTTCGTAACTTGAGCAAATAAAATTAATATTTTTCCTAAACACTATTTGATCTTAGAGAGTAGATTTTTCACAGTAAAATATAAGTTTTCACAATAAAATACCAGTTTCCAATCTCTCTTCAAGTGTTCCAAATAATGAGGAAATGTTAAATATTTATAAGCTTTTGGGCATGATAGTATTCATCGAATCATCTAAGTGATCAACGGATGAGATGAAACTTACTTGATTCATGGTTATCCAGAATGAGTTAATTAATAAGCTAAAACCAATTGCTTTCTTTATAAGTACATGAGTCTGCCTGAAAAATGATGGAGACGGATGGACCGATCCAATAATCTTTGTTTCAAGCTTACTAAGTTAAAATTTCCTCAATTATCTTAATACGGACGGAGCTCCTTAAATCCTATCTCACCTAATCTAAGGAATTAAGCGTAAATAAATAATGAACTCATCCTAAAAGCTAATATAACAATTTTTTTGGCCCTCTACAAGGATTATTAACTTATAGTCTTGGGCTCTTTTTCTTTTCTTTTTTAGGTAAAACATTTGTTGATGAAAAAATAAAACTTTGTCATTTAATATTTATTTATTAATATTAATCAATAATTTTTTTATAAAATGAATACCAAATATCTTAGACCTCAACCAAATCTAATATATATCCAAAATCTAGAACATGATCGAGCACTCAACCCTGCCAAATATTTTATAAAATAGCGTTCGGTTAAGTCATGTAGAATGATAAGGCAGCATCTAAAACCGCTATGTTCTATTCTATCATTCAGAATCCGTAAATATTTTTATTTTTTTTTTACTTTTTGTCTTGTATTGTAGCCTTATGTCGGAAGACCTAATAGTAAAATGGTAAGTCATTATTACTTTTAAGGATAAATAACAATCTAATACATGTTAAAATGAAAAAAAAAATGGTAAATTAGAAATTCACTCGTTTAATTTTTCCTTCGTATATATGCGCTTACTCTCTATTTTTAGAATCGGAAATGATAAAAAGTACGAAAGGGTAATTCGAATTTCCATAACGAATGATTTGGCAATTTGTCATTGTCATTACTGTCATGTGCACCAACGCATTATTAGCTTCCTGACACAGTCCCATGCATTGGTGGTTCATTTACTTTCGTACTTCTTTTCGTGACACAGTCCCATGCATTGGTGGTTCATTTACTTTCGTACTTCTTTTCGTGATAGAATTCTTTCCGTCTATCACAGCTCTTTTAGAATTGGTCCTCAAGTAAGAATTCAATTTCCTGTCTTGATACGCTGCCGGCGAGCCCTACCGCACCGCCGCAAGCGAATAATCCTTTCTATGTTCCCGTGGCTAGGTTCAAAAAAAAAAAAAAATCAAACACCACATCTTTTTTCCAAATTTAAATTTGAAGACAAAAGCAAGGTCACTGTTCGATGGCTTTGGAAGACCAAAATACCACACTTCGTATATTATTATTTATGGCATAGTCAAGTACGGTTCGACGTCCGATGCGACGCCATTTAGGAGAAGAAACATTTATTAATTTTAGGAATGTGGATTTCGTAACACATAATAAAAAGAAGGTTGTTATTATTTCATTCTAAATTAATAAGTTGGTCAGTTATAATCACAAAAGTTCTAGAATCCATGAAAAGAAATAATTAACTAATTTAGATCAATTAACATAATCTTTCCTACAACCCTCATGAGTTCCTTAATGAAGATGATATCCTAAATAGGGACCAAAATAGACATCTACTAACTGTGATAGACCACCGTATGCTGTAAGAATACATAGTTATACGTAAAAAAGTTTATCTTCACTTGTCGATATCCAAAGGGCATTTTGGCTCTTTAAATATAATGAACCCAGTTGTATCGCGATTGTTTTATTTGAATATTGTTTCATCTATGCAAATGAGCTGTTGGAGGGGCCACCCATAAACACAACTAATGAGTTATCCAAGTTTTAAT
The DNA here is from genome assembly GCA_024138005.1 of Lumnitzera racemosa. Taxonomy (NCBI): domain Eukaryota; kingdom Viridiplantae; phylum Streptophyta; class Magnoliopsida; order Myrtales; family Combretaceae; genus Lumnitzera; species Lumnitzera racemosa. The sequence goes on from JAMXBC010000005.1 coordinate 36,846,263, forward strand.
TAAAATTCAGCATGCATTAAACATGACATTGCATTATTGAAAGTTGTCACTTTGTCGTAGTAGCAGGTAGGGGTTTAGGAGAGACCTAATCCACCGTATGAAAACAAAAGGAAAAATTATAAATAATTTTTTAAAACTTTGACTTATGTATGAATTACTCACATAAACTTTTAAAGTATAGTTTTTTACTTTTTAAACTTTAATAAGTTGGCAATATAAAGATTTTCTTCTTTTTTTTTTTTTTTAAAAAAAACAGTCACACTATGATCAAAATTTATGGGGTCTTAAAGTGTATATTGATAAGTTTAGAAAGTATTTATGTATCAAAATTAAAGTTTAAAGAAGCTATTCTCGATCTGTAAGGTTGTTTACCAATTTATTAAAATTTAGGAGGTTAAAAATCATATTTTGAAAGTTTAGAAGGTTAATCCATACCTAAGTCAAAGTTTCGGTGAGAAGGGACTGAGGTGTTATTTTCATTTTCCTCAAAACAAAATGATGCAAGGATTATCGTGTGTATAATGGGATTATACATCACACTACCATTTTTTATTAGTTCACTAAGCTCCAAAGAGAGACTAATGATAGAGACTATAGAGAAAGTTTGAATGTTTGATTATATGTTTATGTATAAGTGGCCTAGGAACTGATGTGTGGATCTAAATTCCTAACCTAAGGTTAAAGAAAGTTATATCGTAAATTTTACCCTAGTTACTAAAAGACCATTTATGGTGATTGCATTGATATAATTGCTCATGCATAACAACTCTTGGCTTGTGTCTATGCATGGTATTTAAATGTATACCACTTCAACAATCCATATTGATCTAAGTTAACATGTTGATTTTGCAAATAATATTACAAAAGCATGGGATGAGTTAGGATCTTATGTAGATGAGAGCTATCATAATCTAGTATAGTAGGTGTAAAATTCTTAACTAAGGTAGAATTTGTGCATATTCCTATAGGAAATTTGGTCAAAAACTATAGATAACACCTTTAATTGTTCCAATAAAATCAAATTCCCTCTTTATACTATAGACCTATAAAAGGTTTCAACACATCCTAGTTTATTTTTTGGAGGAAGATAGCAATCCTTTCCAAACCATAAAACCATGAATATTGGATTCCAAAATTATTTTATATTGTAAAATTATATTTGATATGACTATATGTGATATTTATGTAGTCAAATAAAATCTTATGACTCCTTAATGGAACGACAATTGCCATGTAACGGATGCACGATGTGATAGCTTTAAAATCTTTTCTACTAAACCCTTAAAAGGATCATTACAGCACTAAAAACAATCCAAGAACGTATACAGAAATTAGGAAAAGGGATAATTACTTCAAGCATAGAGAGTGCACAAATAAATAAGTAGAAGTTTAAGCAAATTTACCAAAAGTGAAAGGAATAGCTCTAGATCGTCGATTTTGAAAACTATTGTGTAGAAGATTATAGAAGTATAATAATTACACCTATTTTGTACACCTTAAAATAGGATCTAGAACCTTTGTTGAGAGTATGTATCTTTCCAAAAAGGATGGAAACTACCAAGTCATAATAATGACAAGATGTTAAAAAAGAAAAAAAACCTAGGAAATTTATTTATTACTATAGATTGGATTTTTACAATTGAAGGGAAACCTCTTTACATGGAAAAAAAAAACCTTCTCAAATGAATATTTGAAATTAAATCAATTTAATGGCTATAAATCATCTATAGCTACTGTTACCTAATTAGTCATACTCTTTTTTTTTTTTTCTTTTTGCCCAATACTTAGTCTCGTCTACTCTTCCTACTTATGAACATCGAATTTAAATGCTTCTAAAATAAAGGTATCTTAGTAATATCCAATTTATTGGACTTTATTAATTGGATACCCAATAAGCTACAACTTGGGGAGCTTATGGAGATTAGTTCGTCATATTATCCCCCACTCAATTTGACAATGGCCTCATTATGTTTTCTACCTTATGTCTTCATTGTGTTTTTGTACTTTCTAACACTTAGTTCAAATTTTTTATTAATGTCCCTATCCTTCTTAGTAATGAGACTCCTTCATAATTTTCACTCTGTAGTTAGTCGATATGTGTCTCTTTAGTTGGTCCGCATCTATCTTACCCCTATGGGACTTCAAAAAATTCCTATTGTCTTAGTCTTCTTAGCACTTGTTATAGGCGTCCTTTAAAGTCTCCCCTACAAGAGATATACCTTCTTTCTTAAATAATGCCACATTGGTATCCTCTTTTATGATTTACATTGGTATAACAAACTTTTTAATCTAGTCAATCTTCTCAATCATTGAAGTTATATATTAAGACTTCTCCTAAAGTAAGCAAATATAGTTGGATCAAAGAACAATAATAGTGTTGATCATGTATGAAAAACTAGACGATCACAAACTTAAAGTCATCCATAATGACTAAACATATTGTTCCCACTCGTGTCAATTGTCAATGATAAACTTCATGTTTAACAACTCTTGAAATTGAAATATCTTTCAAGTTCACTATCTTAAGTTAGCCTTCACTCCTCCCCGCCTTTAACCCATGTTTGTCAATCGCATCAATTGAAAGGCAAAAAAATGAGACTACTATATCTACCATTGCATTCATCTTCTTTCTAACCACCATGACTTCAACATACATTAATCCATTATGCTTCTTAGTGCCTTATGATTTCATGGCATAAAAGAGATGTCGAGTGTTAAGTTGACCTTTTTCATCTTCATCTCAATTGTTTTCCATCATTAGAGCATCTAAGCATTGCTTCTTCAAGCACTCTTAGGCATAATATGGCCCACCACAAAAGTAACGTTTTAGTTCTTGAACTTTCTTCTTTTCATTCACCGTTTCCTTCATCTTTCTTCTCTCTTTAGTGGACATAGGGATTAACTACTCTTTACCTCCTCCTTTACCTCATTTTCACTACTATAGAAGACTACCATTCCTACTTTTAAAACTCCAATAGTCCCTTAATAACAGCTATTATCTTGGAAACATTGTATACTCCTCATCATTCCATCTCTAATCTAGCTCAAGGCTTTAATCCATGTGAAAACATGTTAAGAGCATCATCTAAGTTGAGTTTCAATATCTCCAACTTGACCTTGGTATCCCTTATAGTATACTAAGGAGAGAATCTATCCTTAAACGCTTGTACAAACTCCATAAAGGATAATATATAATTGAGCCCTCTCCCCAACAAATCATGGTCGATTCTCTCAAATATAGAATTACAATACATGCATTACTCGCTTCATTTGTAAGAAAAATAGCCTTGAGGTAGTTTTCCACTCCCTAAAGGAAATTGTCTACATCCCTTACAAACCATGTTCCTTGAAAGTTCTCTAGCTTAAGTAAATCCACCCAATGAGCTAATTGAATGATGATTCTACTAGCCATAGTTGTTCTATAAGTTATTAATTGCTCGTTATGATTCTTCATTTCCTTCCATTAAGTTATCATTGTCCCATCCATTATTCCTTTACATGCTTCTTATCTAAGCTTCCAAATTATAAGTCTTAACATTTAAATCAACCATCTTGACTTCAAGATTATTGTCTCGCTTTACCGGGCTTTCTATGGTATGGTTTGGAGTTCCCTCCAACACTTCATGGAGATTCTCTTCCATCTTCCTTATATGTCATGTAGCTCCTCTAACTCCTTTGCTTCAGTGATACAAAAATCTACTTTATCAAGCTTGGTATTGCGATTCATTGACATGTCCATTGACTTAACTTTACATGCTAATCGAATGCTCCCTACAGTTGGCTTCGTCACTAGCAACCAAGATATTTTTCTCTCGCTACAACATCTTCACTTTCAAGCTTCAAACTTAAGACAACTTATCATGCAAGTTTTTCTCAATAAGGCTCCTAAAGCTATTAGGCACTCCATAAGCTAACCAAAAGTACTAAGTCAGCATAACTTAAGAACAGATAAAAAGTTTAAAGAGAAAAATTAGAGAGAAACACTTTAAGAGAAAGGTTTTCACTATGGAATTGATGACTTACAAATGAGAAGAAACCTCCTTATATATAAGAGGCATTCTTAACTACATAATTAGATTAATTCAATCTAATGGCTATAAATCAATTACTCCTACTCTAACCCACTTGATCTCATCTACCTTAGTAACTCACATACATCAAATCTGGATACTTTCAAGAGTAAAGCATTCGAATGGACCTTAACCTTAGCCTACAGTCAACTGTACGTATTTGGTTAGGCCCCTAGTAAAAGATAACTTAGAGATTATTGAAGTTGGTATGTGATACATGCATCAAATATAAATTATTCATTTTGTATTTGACTATGATCAAGATGTTTACTTACACTTATGTAGGGGTTTTGTCGTTGACCATATATCACATGCATATGATAGGAATCAAGTCCTTATACATCATTTTATGGCTTATCACCTACAATCATCATAGTTGAGCTATCCTTCGACTTGCCTCCATATGCCTCCAGTTGTTCTCTATAAGGTAGACCTACATTTGCTCAACTAGCCTGACCTACTTATAGTTTTCCTTTTTTCCAAGTTGCCTCCACTTTAATCCATGTTGGCTCAAATGAATAAGCATGAAAGGGGGGTTAGGGGTAGTTAGATTGCTTGTTATGAAACTTAATTATTTTCACTAAGTCAATTGCAACCTCCTTTAATTATTCAATTGTAACACTTAACATAGCTTATATAAATGTTATCAATGATTAACACATGAAAGCAATATAAAAAATTAAATAGATTGCTTAAAATAAAAGCGTAAGGATGAGAAGATTAGGTAAGTGATTTATAATGGTTTCTCCCTGTGAATTAATCCACTTTTTTACTTTACAACTAAGATTCCAATCCTCCATGCCAATGTATTCCACCATTTGAAAAGAAATCAAGGCATGGTGTACAAGCTATGCCACAACCTATTAGTTCCCTTAACTTTGCCTTGCCTCGCAGTACACACCCTAGATTATATAAGCTTACGAAGTCAAGGGACTTGGTGCAACCACACCAAGTCTTTTGGTTGAAATCATTTAACTGTCTTACCCTTAGTCTTTTCTTATTGCCTTCTAGCAGCTTAGTTGATGTACCAAGTGACCTTATTATAGATGTGCTGAAGGGATTGTACTTTGGCCAATACATTTAGATCCTGTTACATGGGTACTGGTACAGGGGTGTAGTCGAAGGGCAACTCGGAATCAAACTTATAGACTATCTCGAAGGGAGTTTGCTTAGTAGTGTTATATACCACTCAATTATAAGCAAACTTGACTATGGGTAGGCAAATGTCCTAATTAGCCAAGTTCTTACCTACTGCAGCTTGAAGCAGTAACCCCAAAGTACAATTAACCACCTTTATTTGGCCGTCAGTTTAGGAGTAACATGAGGTATTGAAGAGTAATTTGGTTCCCAACTGACACTATAGGGTTCTCCAGGAATGGCTCAAGAATGTTAGGTCTCTATCGAAGACTGTACTTCTCGAAATTCTGTGTATCTGCACAATCTCTTGTAAGAAAAGAAAAGCAATAGTTAAAGCATCGTTAGTTTTCTTACAAGGCACAAAGTATGGTATTTTACTAAACTTATTTACAACGACCATTATGGAATCTTTGCCTCGGCTAGTTTACGATAGTCTGAAAACAAAGTCCATGCGCAATTCGATCTATCGTTTTGTTGGGACAAGTAGGGGCATTACTTCAGCTCATCACTTATCCATCTTGCATACAGCATAGCTTTCAACCACTTGATGCACATCTCTCCTTATTATCGGTCATTCAACAATTTATAGGTCTTTCTTTCTCTAAAGTGCCCAAAAAGACCTCTACTGTAGGCTTCCCTAATTAGTAGCTCCCTTAATGCACATAATTTCCCTCTTTGAAGCAAGTAGTCATCATCTATATGATACTCGTCTACAATCCTCCAATCTATGCACTGCAAAATTATGGGTGTAAAGTACGAATCTTCGGAGGACTATTCTTTGATACTTACAAACCTCAATAGCCTAGTGTATAGTTCTAATAAAAGTACATATCTCTTCGAAAGAGCATCTACAACTACATTTCTCTTTCCTTGCTTGTACTTTATCATAAAATTGAATCCTTTAAGGAATTCAACCCATCTTGCCTACCGTTTCGACAACTTAGTCTGACTTCAAAGGTACTTCAACGATTCATGGTTAGTATATATGACAAATTCTCTTGACAGTAAATAGTACCACCATACTTGCATTGCTCGGATTAGTGCCAAAAGTTCTTTGTTATAATCTGAATAATTCAATTGGGGTCTTTAGAGCTTTTCACTATGGAAGGCAATTGGTCGGCCTTTCTGCATTAGGACAGCATCTATCTAATGCTTGATGCGTTGCATTTTAGCTCAAAAATTTTGTCGAAGTCGGGCAGTACTAACATTGAGGCAGAAGTTAACCTTTCTTTTATCTTAGCAAGACTCCTCTTCTCCCTTTCTTCTCATTGGAAGTCAGTGTTCTTTTTTGTTAACTTGGTAAGTAGTGCGGCGAAGTGCTAAAATTCCTAATAAGCTACCTATAAATGAAGCCAGTCCATGGAAGCTTTTCACATTATCACAAGTAGTGGGAGTTAGCCACTCAACAATTTCTTGAATCTTCTCATTATCAACTCGCAAGCCACCTTTACTAATTATATAGCCTAATAATATCACTTCTTCCTGGCAAAAGCAGTATTTCCTTAAATTGCTGAATAGGCTTTCGGTATGGAGGATATTTAGGATTGCTTTGAAATGTTCATAGTGACTTAGCATGTCGGCACTATAAATCAATATGTTATCAAAGTACACCACAACATATTTCCTTATGAGATGTCTTAGCACACGGTTCATTAGTCTCTTGAAAGTGCTTAGGGTATTCGATAAGCCAAAGGGCATGACCATCCATTCGTCAAGTCCATGTTTAGTCTTGAACACAATCTTATACTTGTCTTTTGGCTTCATGAGGATTTAATAATAACTAGATTTGAGATTGATCTAAAATCTACTTGTCTTCTAGCCTCAATAGGATTTAATCTATATTTTTCTACTCTGAATTTTAGTTATGAAGTTTGAAATGATGTTCTAATTCTAAAGTCAGAAACTGCATTCTAAAATCTAAAACTAATTTTGATTCTTAAGTTTGAAACTACAATTTGATGTCTAAAACTGTGCACTAAAGTCTAAAATCAATTCTGATTCTTCGTTTTGATATGTGTTCTGATTTTGTAGTTTGGTTCAAATTCTAAGGTCTAATTTTTAGTCTGATTTCAATCTAACCATTGATTTTGAACATGCTTCTAATTTTGAAATAGCTTCTAAACATCCTTTTGAAATAGTTTCTTTTGACTATGCATAACTTCTATCTTCAACTTAAGTTTATAGCCTGTTTAGTACTTTTAGCTACACACTTGATAAACATGTTATCATACTCAATATAGTGTTTTGTTAACATCAAATATCTTTGAAATACTTAATGATTTGATCTACTCATCTTCTGACCTTACCAACCTAGAAAGAATTTACAATAACTTTGTTTAATCTGTTAGACTTACACCATTGACGATCTTATATGTATCCTTTGTACTAACACTAGTAAAAGATATTCCTTTTATCACTTTCTCTATTTTACCCCTTTTTAGACATGTTTAAGAATGTATATTTTTATATACCCTTTTATCTTTTCACATGATGTAATTACCCTAAGGAGACTTACTATAAAGAGTCTCCTTATTATATTAGCTGCAATAAGTTATTGAATATTATTACATACGTTTCTCTTGTTCTAATGACTTGTCTATAAGTTTAAACCATACCCTTATATATTTTCTTTAGTAAGAATAGTGGCAAGACCCTAAATTTTGCTGTAAGTAATAGTTTAGGTCATATAGGGCTTAATGGTGCATCATATTTAATGAGTTGCTCATGAATAAGCTTAAACCCATATTGAACCCTCTAAATTTTCTTCTATTCTTAGAAGGACCTACCATTCCCAAGCATATGTAATTTAAATTCTCATGTGTGTTGAAACTCAAGGCACATCATCCTTTTGGTATTAAAGTGGAGGTCATAAGAAGGGTGTATTTATGTTTGAGTTGTGTTTGTGTAGTACTATAACATAGTAGGTGTTATGAGTGAAGTTGCTTAGGGAAGGAGTTTGAAGTTAATATTGATTGTTGGTACTTACAATAAGTGGTGTACAAAGTTGTAGTTATTCTTGAAGTGAGTATCTATTACGTGTTGTTTGGGTTGTATTTAGGAGTCAATATTACAAATATTAAACTCGAGCATACAAGGAGTTATTGGAGACAATGAGAGTGATGCTCCAAGTTGTATGATGAATGTACCTCTAAACCCCAAGTTTATAGATGAGTATATTCAAGACTTAACTATTGTTATGGAAAATTTCATAGTTGCCCTATAGAGCTTAGTCAAATCTTGACTTGTTTATGATGTTAATAGGAATGATCGAGTTAGTTTAGAAGGAAATACAGTTTAGAGAGTCGAAGCTTAATGTGATGTAGATATTGAGGGAGAAAGAGTAGACCTAGCTCAAAATAAATGAGCTTAAGGAATTTAATGAGCTATAAGAACAATAGAGCTGGAGGAAGTAAATGAAGATGAAGAAAAAGATAACTTCTATGAATTTGAAGAATATGGTGTTCGAGCTCCTAGAGGCATTGAAAATATATAAATGCAAGAGAAGGGCGTAAGGGAAGGAGGGTACAAATGTTAATGGGACATTTTATGCCTAGATTCTTAAGGCCCAATCCAAGTACCTTGGCTTGCTCAGGTACCCCCAAGCACTTTCTTAAGATGAAGAGCTCAGCCTCCTCTAATAACTTACTCAATCCCCTTATGCGAACTCAAGCCTGGCTGTGCAACCTACTTAGGACCTTCGAGTACCTTGCCATGCCCAGTCTATCCCTCGAGCCAACGTAGCATACTTAGGCTACCCCAAGCACCTTAAGGTCCTTGGAAAGCTCAGCTTGACTCCTTAGGCTAGGGCAGCCTTAATCCTTTAAAGCATGCACTAGGTGCTTGGCATGTAGCTCGATGTCCTTAGTGCTCCCGCCTTGCACTCTCTCTCTTTTTCTGCTCATTAATTGTTGTACGACATCTATGGTATGCCTTGTATGCCCTATAGCTCTGGGCATGTCAACAGCCAAGGTTTTAGATGTTATTGCTAGCATATCTAAGCCTATACAGGCAATAAAACCGTTCTATCTTCTCTCTTGCAACGCATGTCCCCTATGGCAACCATGTATTACTAAACCCTAAGATGCCACATGTCCCTCATATGTAAGCTCCTTAGCTTATAAATGGGATAAGGAGTCAATGGTACCAAATCTCTTTTCTCTCTTTGATTCCTAAATAGACAAAACACTCCTAAAAATACCCTAAACACTCTATTGAACACTCCAAACACCTCTCTTTCACTCTCTTTTTACTCTCTCCTTACTAACTTAAGTATCAAAGGGCCCTTGTCAACACAACCATAGGGGGCTTTTTGTAGGTTTTTTAGCAAGCGTAACTAAAGGGCCACCAGAAGCAACTAATGCCACACTCTATGTGATCTCATGCATCAATACAATCCTTTTCCTTTATTAATTTCAAATATAGAATTATCTCATTTCCTTTATGTAGTTTTCGCTACTCAAGAGCATTATGTGTCACAAACATGATGATTAAGGAATTTAGAGACGATCCTTCTTGACACATTGAAACCATTCATCAACAAGATTTGCTAGTCCATTCTTGTAGCTAAGTGCCAAGAGTCCCATCTTCGCTCAATATGGATCAACTTTACCTTTTTCGGAGATATCTTCTAGTACAAGGCCAAAAGTAAATAGTTTGCTTCCACCTACAAATGGTTATCTCTTTATCTCATAGGTCAAAAGTTTAGCCTGGCGCATAACCATTAAAGGAATATTGAATCATCTCATGAAAGTATTGCTCATCATTTTAACACTTGTATCATTGGTCTCATTGCATCCATGCCATGGCAAAAGTGAATGATCATACTTGTGTTATTGATTCTATTCATCAAGGAGACTTTGTGGTCTATGCTAAAAGACAACCACCAAGCATCCCATCTCCTCATTGAAAGTAGATCAATGAAGCCATCTTAAAGATCAATTTCTAGCATAAGATCAAAAGCAAGGAGCTTCGTTGATCCCCTCTTATAGATGTTGTCTTTTAGTTTGCTTAGTCCAATCTTCACCTAAACTTCAAGCCAATTATGGGTAGGTAAAGATTATCTCATGGTAGGACTTGCATAGTTACTCCAACTATATGCACTTATGTATCAAATATTAATCCACAATTGAAATTGTCATCCTTGGGATTTATTTCCTCTACCATTCCAAGATTACATGTTAGACTTAGACAAAATAGCGGAGTGATTAACTATCAAGGCTATGGTTAGTATCAATATTATTACCACTTTAAGTCCTTCATTGGAGAAAGCACTAACCATTCTTGTAAACTTGTCCTTATAAGCAAAGTTAATATCAATACTTATTCTTCAAGGATATTGGTAATGCTCAAAAGTTGCATGAATACTAATCCATGTTGATTGTGATTGAACTAAATGGGATGAGTGGGCTCGTATGGAGTTTGGGTAAAATAAGTTTAGGTTTTGCCTCCTACTCCTTAATTCCTATAAAAAAAAGCCCCCTATAAGTGTACCTATGGGAGCCTTCTGACACTTAAGTTAGCAAGGAGGGCTCAGAGGAAAAAAAGGAGCAAGCACTAAGAGCCTAAGTGGTAGTGCTTGTGTAAACTTTGCAAATTTAACCTTTTAAGTATAGAGTTGAACATGAGTGTCGTAGATATTTTTTTAAGTCAACAAAACCGCGTAAAACTAAAACCGATTAAATTTTAAACTTAAAACCTAAAACAAATGCAAAAAACACTAATATACAAAACTAAAACTCTATTCACGTATGAAAACCCCAAATACTGTGTATATGTAAATATAAGAAATGGAAACCAAATCTGATAGCCTTAATCTGGTAAAATTATTAATAAATATGTATAGTTGCGTAAAATCGTTAACGAATAAATGGAGATAATTTCAAAATATTAATAAATAGATAAGAGTAAGAAAATAATTAAATAAATTAACAAGATTACAAAAATTATCTTAAGATAAATTGTTGCATTGCATATGTATATATATATATATGTGTGTTAGTTTTGTATTAATTCGATTATTTTGATTTAATTTTATTACATATTTTATGTTTTTATATCATATAGTATACATTAACTTTATACCCTATATTTTTTCATAGCTATCACATAATTTATTCTAAATGTTACCTAAAAGTTAGAAAAACTTTAAGGAAAACTCAAAAAGGTAATTTCATTCTTTTTCTCTCTTTTTTTCCCCTTCTTTCTTTCTTTCTTTACTTTGTCTAAAACTTTCGATTGCCATGTACAAGTATCCTAAATGAATTACCCTATGTGAACAAATTGGAAGATAAAACAGAGGAAACATGCTAAGGATAAAAGTCAACTTATCTTTCTCTTTGTTTTTTTTCCCCTATCACCGTTAGCCATAATGCTCTTATAGAAACCACTTTAATTTCTTTTTCTTCTACAAATTCAAAGCCAAAAAAATCAAGTTTCATTTCTTTCTTTTGGGCCGACACCTCTTCTTCCCTTTAGCCTTCCATTTTCCTTTCATTTTTCTTCTCTTTTATATACTATCAACCATCCCTTTATTTTATATAATATTACCCCTTCTTCAACACTACCTTTCTACCAACTTCAAGAAGGTTAAGGAGGGCATTCTTTTTTTTTCTAAGAATTCTCAAGACAAAGAGTAATCAAGTTAATATATTATGCTGTATTTAGTTTCTATTGTAATATAAGTTTATATGTACACTTTAGTTTGCATTTGTATTTTGTAGTACTCCATGTATTAGCAATATGTATAGGAGTTATGCGCGTTTTAGTATCTTTTGTAATAAAATTATATATACATGTATTTGGTAGTATGTACAATTCTTCTTCATATTTATGTATTTATATATGTATATTGATAACTCTGATTTTAAACATATTTCATATGGTGATTTTATAGTGTTTCCCTTACATTTTTTGGTTTTCTTTAAAGAAATTGATACTTAATTGAGTAAAATGTTGATTTCAGGGTTTAAACGCATTCTAGGCTCAAAAACGAAGAAAAGGAATCAAGTTTCACTCAATTCCGAGTTCAAATGAAGAAGTTATGAAATTTTAAAGTTGTGTAGAAAATTTTGCCTTAGTGTAGAAAGTTACACGACCTAGGAACATGGTCATGTCTCAGGCCGTGTCGGGTGACGAAAACAGAATCTTGGAAATACACATATAAAAGGATATCTTAGGGTTTAAAAAGAAGAGAGACATTACAGAAACAAGAGACATAAGAGACGAGAGGAGATTTGAGAAGAACATTAATCAAGAAGCAAGAAGAACATTAATCAAGAAGCAAGAACAACATCGATTTCAAGATTAGAGAGATTGTTCATCAAATCAAGAGGGGTTTTTATGCTTTATTTTATGTTTTTGATGAAACTCGTTTTTAGATTCGTTATGATAGCTTAAAATTAGAGTATTTAGGATTATGGAACCTAGGGTTTCATGTAACCCTTGGATTGAATTATAATTTCAATAAAGTTTCTATCTTTTCTTGATTCAGTTATGTCGTTAATTATTATTTGATATTTCTAGAGTGTCAATATATGATATTATGCATGTTAATTGAGAAATTGCATGTGTAATTAGATCTAAGCATAATTGAAGAGAATTACATGTATACTTAGAGATAAGATACATGTTTCTTCTGGAAAGTTGATTGTTTACATGAGAATTCATTACACGCTAATGCAATTCTAAATTATATTACTAAGTGAAGAGATTCCGGTAAATAATTTAGGATTAAGGTTAATATGCTTGAGAAAGATATTAACTTTAATTGTGAATCCCTCCGGTCAAGAATAATAGAAATTGAATTGGATATATTTTAAAAGGGTTACATGTTAAACACTAGGGGAAATAATTCATAAATACATTATTGCATATTTGAAGTCGTTCGTAGTTTATTGCTTCCTAATTTGCGTAATTAAGTCTCATAAGTAGTTTAGTTGTTAATTTCAGTATTTTTAATTCATTCAACTCATCACAATTTTTTGGTTAGATAATAAAGCTAAGGTTAATATTAGTACTCAAAATCTCTGAGGGATCGACTCGGACTCACATCCGCTATATTAAAACTGATAGGTGCGCTTGCCTCATATCAAGTTTTTGGTGCCGTTGTTGGGGATTTTCAATATTAAGAACACTAGTTGCTTTATTACTTTAACCATTTTTTTTTCTTTTGTTTTCATTATTTATTTTGATTAGCTAGAGCAGCAATTGATTTTATATTTCTTATCCTTGTAGTGCATGACTAGAAGTAACCCGGAAGATTTGGTAGAACTTGATCCTAAAATTGAGAGAACTGCCCTTCAAATTTTGAAATCACGACCTAGACAAAGTGTAGCGACCATTGACGACGAATCAATTGTTGAAATCAAGGAAGAAGGTGAAGAGACTAATACTCAATTCATTGAGCAGGAAGATCCACCATACATGGTGAACAACGAGAATGAAGCAAACCGGACCATATCCGATTATTCAAGGCCTACACTTATTGGAGCTGACTCAAGCATCGCAAGGCCAACCGTCGTAGCTAACAACTTCCAAATTGCACCTAACATCATACAAATGGTGCAACAATACGTTCAGTTTGACGGTCTTCAAGATGAAGATCCCAATGCCCACATCTCTAGCTTTCTAGAGATTTGTGATACTTTTAAAATCAACGGAGCCACGGATGATGCCATCCGACTGCGACTATTCCCTTTCTCCTTGAGGGGTAGAGCAAAACAGTGGTTGAACTCTCTACCATAAAATTCAATCAAAACTTGGAATGAATTGGTAGAGAAACTTTTGGAGAAGTATTTCCCACCTACAAAGACCGCTAAACTTCGGAACGATATTTCTTGTTTTGCTCAATTAGAAGAGGAGACGCTATATGATACTTAGGAGCAGTTTAAGGACTTGCTTAAGAAGTGCCCACATCATGGCCTCCTACTATGGATGCAGATTCAGACCTTTTACAATGGTCTTAATTTATCCACTAGATAGATGATTGATGCATCCGCAGGAGGTACTTTGAACACAAAGACACCTGAGCAAGCACAAAACCTAATTGAAGGAATAGCGATGAACAATTACCAGTGGGAAAGCACTAGAGCCAAACAAAAGGCCATGGGAATTTATGATGTGGACTTGATCACTGCTTTAGCAGCTAAGGTGGACTTATTAAGTAAGAAGATTGATGCACTCTCAGTTGGCCCTCAACAAGTGTAATCGGATGTAAGTGATTTTCGTATAAAGGGGTATGGAGCACAAGAACAACTGGAACAGGTAGATTATCTAGGAAATCCACCCATGCAACAAAATAACCCTTACAGCATCACTTATAATCCCGGATGGAGGAATCACCCCAATTTCTTATGGGGAAATCAAAACCAAGGCCAGTAGAAGACCAACTTTGGCCCACCTGGATTTTAAAGACCATTCCCACCTCTTCCTCCTCAAGAAAAGAAGCCCAGTGTAGAAGAACTTCTCACAAAATATATTCAAGGCAATGAGGCTCGCTTATCCAACATTGAATCATCGCTGAGGAATCAAGAGGCTTCAAATCGTAATCTTGAGAATCAAATTTGTCAACTTGCAAAAATGATCTCTGAAAGGCAATAAGGGACACTCCCAAGGAATACCAAGGTCAATCCCAGGGAACATGTTAATGCAGTGACCTTGAGAAGTGATAGAAAACTGCAAGTAGAGAAGAAGGATGGTGAGGAAGTAGTTGAGAAAGAAGTGGAAGTCAACCGTAAGGAAGATGCAAACCCACTAAAATCAAAAGAAAGTATGGAATCACCAAAAGTGAAGGAATACAAGCCTCCCATCCCTTACCCACAGCGCCTTAAGCAAAGTTACACTGATCAGAATAAGGAATTTGATAAATTGCTTGATGTTTTCAAACAATTACACATTAACTTACCTCTTGTTGATGTCATCTTGCAGATGCCAAAGTATGTGAAATTTTTAAAAGATCTTCTATTGAACAAGAGGAAGTTGGAGGAGCTTACAACAGTCACATTGAATGAGGAATGCTCGGCACTTCTCCAGAAAAAGCTGCCACAAAAATTAAAAGATCCAGGGAGTTTCACTGTTCCTTGTATGCTTGGCAATTTGTTGGTAGAAAATGCTTTGGCAGACTTAGGAGCTAGTATAAATTTGACGCCGTATAAATTGTTCAAAAAGCTAGGGTTAGGAGAATCTAAATTAACACGCATGAGCCTTCAATTAGCCGATAGGTCTATCACATACCCTAGAGGCATCATAGAGGATGTTTTAGTGTAAGTAGACAAATTCATCTTTCCGGTGGATTTTGTTATACTTGATATAGATAAAGATATTGATGTGCCAATCATTTTAGGTCAACCCTTCCTAGCCACTGCTAAGGCTGTTTTTGATGTTAGTGAGCATAAGTTGATATTACGAGTCGAGGATGATGAAATAGTTTTTAAAACTTCAGAGGCAACGAACAAATTTCTTGACTCAGAGGACATAAGTCACAATGTTAATGCCACTAATGTCATTACATCTACATGTATGCAGGAAACGCTTGCCAAAGATTCCTCAAGCTATTGCTTACAAAAGGGAGATGGAAATTTGGTGATTAACCCCAATTGTGCAGAAGTGGCAGCTCAAATAGAAGTTCATGAATCCATTGTGGACGAGAAGGGGATTGATCCACTCCACAAGCCAAAGGATCATAGGTTAAAATCTTTCAAAGAGAAACCACCAATTTTGGAACCAAAACTGTCAAGAAATCATTTGAAACATGTCTTTGTGGTGAAAAGTTCAAAACCCCCAATGACAATCGCATCTAAGCTAAAAGCAAACAAAACAAAGAAGTTTAGGCTACATGAATTTGATAAGTGGCATGATAAGGAGAGAAACTATGGAAGTTATGCATCAATGAAATGGAATTGGCAAGGTTGATGGCCGAAGGGTAAATCTGCACTTGTATGGAGAGTTCGAAAGTGAGATACAGGAGGAGTTCTATTTCCACCTGGATGAAGAATCATGAATTACAAGAAGTATCCCGTCGAGCTATTGACGTTAACTATAGCGCTTCTTAGGAGGCAATCCATGTTTAACTTTGCTTACACTTTAGTTTTTTAAGTTTATTTCATTTTATTTTTCTTTTATCTAACTTTGCTTTGCTTCTTTTATTTGTTTTTATTTTAGTCATAGGCTTTTCCCTTTTAATTTCATTTTTTTTTCTTCTTCTTCTCTTTAGTTTTCTTTTTCTTATTTTTCTAGTTTAATTACTTTTATATCTTTAAGTTTCCTTTTGCTTAAAAAAAAAAAAGTTATACGGGCAAGGGATACGGTCGTGTCCCATCCCATGTCCATCCAGGCCTTCAACACTGTCTACCCACAGAAAGTTACACGTGCGTGGGATACGGTCATGTCCCCAGCCCATGTATGCCCAAAATTCCCACTTGCAAACAGAGAGTTACACGGGCGTGGGACACGGTCGTGTCCCAGCCCGTGTGTATTCAGATTTCATGATCAACCTCAGAGAGTTACACGGGCAAGGGACACAGTCGTGTCCCAGCCCGTGTCTATCCAGTTTTCACGTACGGGCACAGTAAGTTACACGGGCATGGGACACGGTTGTGTCCCAGCCCGTGTCCGACCAGACTCCACACGATACATGCAGATTGTTACACGGGCAAGGGACACAGTCGTGTCTCAGCCCGTGTCCACCCAAACTCACACGATTTTTGCACACGGCCGATTTTATTTAAATTAAACACACCCTCTCACACACTCCCAATCAAACATTTCTCTCTCTTATTCTCCATCTTCTCTCCACAATTCTTGCATTCCGCATTTTGATCCAAGTAAGTTTCCTACTTAATTTTGCTCTCTCTTCCTCATGATTAGGCTGGCGAATGTGATGAGGATGTCGAGGCCAATGATGACAATGATGATGCTACGATGGCTGAGGCATCGTCTGATGAGGCACATGAAGAGACGGATTCCGATCCCTCTTCTTAGTTCTTCATTTTTTGTGTTGACTTTTGTTGTTTAAGGCTTGTGAACTCTGCTATATAATGATGATGCTTTTTCATTTTGCGCTTCTATTCGACTGGCAGGGAAGTATTAGTTTTCTTTTCAGTACATATGTTTTCTTTTTCCCTATGCTGTTTTTTCGTGCTGTTATGATTTTTTGTTGTACATTGAGGACAATGTACATTATTAAGTGTGGGGAAGGGATATATATGAATTTGTTACTGTTTAAGAGACCAATTATTCACATTTGACCCAATTAATTTTTAAGTTAACTTACAATAGGTGATTAACTGGTATTAAGCCAAATTAACTGTTTCATCTTGATTATTATTGATCTTATTATACTTTACTAGAATTGATTAGTCAAATTTTTGGAAGGTAAAGTTACGAGTTATTTAGCTTAGGATTTTAAGACTTGAGACTAGAGCAACATCACTAGTTGATAGTTAATCATGGTTATTTTTAAATTTACTTTTATGTATACCCTTCTCTTAGAATTTTTAAGAGTCCTATAATTTTTAGCAAACAAACAAATGAAATTCTTCTTTTGAGAAACCCCTGAAAAATCACAATGATTGGAGGTCAAAAGTAATAACAAGTGTATGAATAGAAAAATTGGTAAGGATTCGTCTTGGTCCGTCAGAAGAGCGAGATTGAGTTCCAATGCCAATTCAAATGAAAAAAAAAATGAAATGAAAAAATTTATATGGATCGACCTTGGTCTGTCAGAAGAGCAAGGTTCTTTCCCGCTATCAATATAAGAAATAAGTTGGTATAGATCGGTCTTGGTCCGTCAGAAGAGCGAGATTCTTTCCCGCTAACAACGCAATTGTGCTTAAATAAAGTAAATTCAAAAGACCTCTCAACAAAAGCATAAACTAGGGGGATGATCAGAGGATGAGTGGATGTAAAATGTGTTTGTTCTAGATTATGGTACTTAGTGAGATGGAAAAGAGAATTGTATACACTTTAGTCAAATAGACAAAATTTTTATGACTCTTTCTCGGTTGGCGAGATGTTAAATCTAATTTTAGTTTAAGAATCCTTAGTTAAATGATTCGGGGTAAACTTTGATTTTCATAAATTAACTAGTGAACTCTAATATTAAGTATTGTTGGAGCATTTGAATATGGTCAGATGAAATTGGTTGACTTTATTATTGCAAGTTAGTTGAGAATGATTTTCTTACTTTTCTACTGGTCAAGTGTATTCATTCACCGGTTTCTTAAATAGTGATAAAATTTTGATTAAGTGTTTCTTTTCCTAAAAGTTTTGTTTTGATTTATTTGCTTGAGGACAAGCAAATGTTTAAGTGTGGGGAAATTTGATAACTCTGATTTTAAACATATTTCATATGGTGACTTTATAGTATTTCCCTTATATTTTTTGGTTTTCTTTAAAGAAATTGATACTTAATTGAGTAAAATGTTGATTTCAGGGTTTAAACGCGTTCTAGGCTCGAAAACGAAGAAAAGGAATCAAGTTTCACTCAATTCCGAGTTCAAATGAAGAAGTTTTGAAATTTTGAATTTGTGCAAAAAATTTTACCTTAGTGTAGAAAGTTACACGACCTAGGAACATGGTCATGTCTCAGGCCGTGTCGGGTGACGAAAACAGAATCTTGGAAATACACATATAAAAGGATATCTTAGGGTTTAAAAAGAAGAGAGACATTACAGAAACAAGAGACATAAGAGACGAGAGGAGATTTGAGAAGAACATTAATCAAGAAGTAAAAACGACATCGATTTCAAGATTAGAGAGATTGTCCATCAAATCAAGAGGGGTTTTTATGCTTTATTTTATGTTTTTGATGAAACTCGTTTTTAGATTCGTTATGATAGCTTAAAATTAGAGTATTTAGGATTATGAAACCTAGGGTTTCATGTAACCTTTGAATTGAATTATAATTTCAATAAAGTTTCTACCTTTTCTTGATTCAATTATGTCGTTAATTATTATTTGATATTTCTAGAGTGTCAATATATGATATTATGCATGTTGATTGAGAAATTGCATGTGTAATTAGATCTAAGCATAATTGAAGAGAATTACATATATACTTAGAGATAAGATACATGTTTCTTCCGGAAAGTTGATTGTTTGCATGGGAATTCATTATACACTAATGCAATTCTAAATTATATTACTAAGTGAAGAGATTCCGGTAAATAATTTAGGATTAGGGTTAATATGCTTGAGAAAGATATTAGCTTTAATTGTGAATCCCTCTGGTCAAGAATAATAGAAATTGAATTGGATATATTTTAAAAGAGTTACATGTTAAACACTAGGGGAAATAATTTCTAAATACATTATTGCATATTTGAAGTCGTTCGTAGTTTATTGCTTCCTAATTTGTGTAATTAAGTCTCATAAGTAGTTTAGTTGTTAATTTCAGTATTTTTAATTCATTCAACTTATCACAATTTTCTAGTTAGATAATAAAACTAAGGTTAATATTAGTACTCAAAATCTCTGAGGGATCGACTCGGACTCACATCCACTATATTAAAACTGATAGGTGCGCTTGCCTCATATCATATATACTTAAATATATTTAACCATATGTATACATATGTTATACTTAGTTATGTATATGTATACGATTCATTTATATATATAGTACATGTAAATATATGTAGTATTAGATATACTTACTTCAATATACATATGTATGAAATATATTATGAAATAATGTAATTACTAATATAAATAAGTATTGAAATATGAGAGTACATATAAATATATATATATATTCCATTTTTCTAAGGTATAAATAGATATACATATAATATAGTATAAGTATAAATATATATACCGAAATATATATATGTATAGTAATAAGCTAATTCCTTAAAATAAGTTATTAAGTAAATATATGTATATGTGTATGCTGGACATGAATATCATAAGAAAGTTAGGAATTATTTTTTTCCTATTATTTATTAATTTTATGGTATTATATATGTACATAGTTGTTAAAATTGTGATTTTACCTATGCGATTTTATATGTTTACAATTTTAGGTAGCTTTTCCAAATTAACTTGAGTATAGAATCTTTTTTTTTTCTATATAGAAACTTACATTTTTAATCGAGTTTACGTATAATTTCAGTAGAAATTTACATTTTTTATCGAGTTTACCGATTCTACATATCTAAGTTGAATGAACTAAAAAATTAAAGAAAAAAAATACAATTAGCCTTTTGCAAGTTATTAACTATTAAAGCATTACAACATTTATTCTATCGTATTTCAATTTTTTACCTCTTTCTTTCTCTCCCAATCTTTTATTTTATGCCAATAGCTTTTATCCAAGTTTCAAATATAATAATAAAGTTTACAAAAAAATATATATATATATACTTCATTTTATACCATCCATAATTTAAAATAAGTTGAAATGTTTAGTTCTCTTTCATTTATAGCTTCTTTATAAAAAAAGGGGAAAAAGTTCAATTTCAACTCTATTTGTCCTCTTTCTATACATATTAGATTATATATTGAGAATTTTTATGAAAAAAGAAAAAAAAAACTTAATTTCTTTTTTTTCTATTTTCATCATGCATTTCAAGTTTTGAATAACTGCTATAAGTATACCCATAATTTTTAAAGCTATTTTACAAAAGTTATAGAAACTTATGTTTCTATAATTTGACTTTATGTTTCAATTTTACAAACCCTTCAACAACACTAAGTAAAATCATGACTTTGATAATCTAGTAATGTTAATATTACAGAATAAACAAAGAAAATTGCATCTTGAATCAATAAGAAGTTGCCGTGTCAGCTTTTCCCAATTTTTCAAATTAAACTGTAAATATAAAAATAATAAGATAACAATAATACTAAATTAATTAGAAAATTAAAATTATAACAAAAATTGATATAATTAATGAGTTAGGCTTAAAATAATGAAATAAAGAAATTATTATAAAATGGACCCAAAAATAAAAATATTTCAAAAATGAAAAATTTAGAAATTATTTAAGTTTATTATTAAAAATAAAGAAAAACCCAATAAATAAAATCATTAAACAAAAGCTCAAAATGATAATTAAAAACAATGGGGCTAAAAATAAATAAATTTGTAACATTCTAGATAATAGAAAATGCAAATTCCAACATCCAAAATGGACTTCGCTACATGAAAGTATATCTAAAAATGATAAAAATCGACTATAAGATCATAAAAATTAGAGTTAAAATTAAAAAGTTATACACGACTAAAGATTTAAGATAAATTGAAAGAAAATAAGTAGGATAACTAAGTTAATTGACCCTATAAATTAATAATCAGGATAAACCCTTAAAGTAAATAAATATATACATAAGACACAATTATTTACAAATATACACATATGTTTTTTATTTACCTCAACAAATAAGTTAAATCATGTTCATGTCATGCTTGGGTTATGGTAGAAAATTAGATGAACTCCAATAGACATTTAGTTAACTAAGAAGTCTACTTTTTCCAAATACTCATAAGTCTTATTATCTTTTAGGGACTCAATTTATCAAGTTCTGAAAATTCCAAAAACTTATAAAGTGAGAGAGTTCTAATGATTTACTATCTACTTATACATGATATTTACTTGATGTTTTCCTAATTATTATTGTTTGTGTATTTGAATGATTGTTTTGCCCTATATGTTATTATCCATGTAATCACCTCATTAAATTGTTAAATATAAATATTAGACCAAAATAACTGGTTATATTTGTTGCATGTCTATAACTCAACCAATATACTTATGGAGAGTGCTAGCTTTCCCAATTTTTGAGAAAAGTAATTTTAGAAACATTTTTCTAGTCTTAAATAGAATTTTGTACAACTACTAAGAGGGCTATAACACTCGTTGATGATATTTTTATTGTTGAAGCAAAGTTAGCAGGACATCTCTAATTAATTGATAGCGAAAGGACTCGCATAATTGAGATTATGGAGCGTTGGATTGGATTTACAAATGTTGTACCATGTGGCCTTAGATATGATCTGTTAATGGTGGATGGCCCTAGTTAGGGTCCAATTGTTTGGATTGGTGTTTCTTTCTCAACTAAAGTAATAGTTGAGTGTCGTTTGTAGAGACAGCGCCCCTAGGTAGCCTCATATGGGTAAGATGAGGTACCCTGTATCAGTAAGTATGGGGTATAATTGACCTGTAGATAGCATAATCTACTCCTTCCATCGTTCCAAACTCCTATAGATATATTGCTTGCATTTATGTGTATATATGCATTGTATGTGTAGATAGACTCGCATGTGTACTAATAATATTTGATAACTTACTTGAATGGTAGTAGTAAGGAACGAACTCATTGAGCTATGGTTTGTTCATACCCCTATAGCTTCTTTTATAGGTTTTTTTAAACTAGAATTGGGATAAGTTTCGAGTGTAGAATGCAAATCTAAGATATGTAAAAGAATGTTAGAGTTAATTGGGAAACATATAGTTGGTACAAAACAACCTATATAGAAAGTAATTATATGTTAGGGTTTTGTATCATTTAGTACTTCTTATAATTTATAAAATTGATTTATCCTATCTTATTGGTTGGTATGGGATACCAATTTTTTGTGATTTTGATGGACTATGAAATATTGGATATCTATAGTGATTTATATTTTACGATAAGTTAATGAAATAGAAATTAGAAACCCTAGTGATAAATTATTTAGAGTCTTGCAATCTTTGACTTACAAGATGATTTTTATATCATAGGTGCACATATGATATGAAAATTTTAGGCAATTCTACTAGGTCCCTTTTAGGGTCCTGAGAACTCGTATCGGATATGCACTATGAAAGGTATATAGTATGTTGAAATTAGGTAGAGAGTAAGAGTGTTACTAGAGATGAAAGTGGACTTTAGAGAAAATGGGAGAAAAAGAAATTTACCCCAACTTCATAGTGCCTAGTACCTTCTATGTTAATTACCTAGACATGGGGCAATGTGAGGTTCACTCGTACCACTTGCCAGCAGATAGCATGCATCGCTATAGAGACCGAGCTAGTCTATAGGTGGTTGGTTGTGATCAACCAAGCAACTAAATCTACAGCTTAGAGGTTTAACACCTACAAAGGCTATTAGGTATACTAGCCATACTACAAATGTCAGATGACCATTAATGAGTTGCAGTAGAGAGTATATGCTAAAGATAAAAGTTATGTTAAGACATTGATGGAGGGGTCAGTTGGTGCTTAGTCGAAGGTGAGCTAAAGCTCGAATTGATACTAGATTGTCAATGTTTGTGGTCTTAATAGTCAAGCTGATCTATTCAGGTAAGGCCTTGTATGGCTCGCCGAGAAATTTATAGTACAGAAGGTGAGCCTACTGTCATCATGTGCTTATTTCAACATATTCGCATGACTCCGTAAGTAGATTATGGTATAAAGGGCGAGCTCACTATTCACTCGCATGCACATTGGTGCCTTGTATGATGGGCTTTGCATTATGGGCCTTAGTTTAGGGGAGAATCGAGTGTCAACACTTGCTCCCCACTCTCCTCAAAGCTTGAGATACGAGGAGAGTAATTTGTGTAAGGTGACCGAACCAAGGCTAAGCTACCTCTCCTTTAAACAAAGGGGCTCATCTTAAAGTTTGGCGGCGGGACGAACTAATGCGACAAGAAGCTAAGTTGATTACTAAGACTTACTATAGAAGCTATAACCAAGTGAGTCCTTTGAAGTATCAAAGAAGAAGGGATGAATAGAACAACAAAAATTATAGCTTTCGTGAAGCTGCTCGATGGATATAACGTACTAATAAACACAATACGACTTAATACTTTGCCTGATATGATCTGTAAGCTAATACTAAGGTCTATTGGCTACTAATCTCAAGCTATTTAGTAAGATTAGATAAAAGTATATGTTACAACCCTAAAGATGGCCTAGTAGTGATAGATCGTTATGTACAGATTAGAGGTAACTATTCACATACTTAAAAAACATTTCCAGTTACTTCCAATAATTACATAAAGTGTCAACACTAGAACTTTACAAACTATTACAAACTTAATGGCATAAAATAGAGTCCAAATATTATTATTTAAATATAAAATTACAAACTTAATTAAAATACTTTAGGAGTCTTTCAAAATAAAACATAATACAATTAACTTAACATGTTTTCTTTCTAAATTCATAATTTAAATTCCTTGCTTGCTCTCCCAAACCAAGTTCTTAAGCTTTTAAAGTCACTAAAGGTCTGGATCTTCTAAGATAGACCTAGTAAGGTTCTTACATTAAGTCAAAGCTATTAGATTATATGCTATGTTGAACCTAGGGTTCATTATTTGATTTTGATGAGAACAGAAAAAAAAAGTGTATAATTAAACATGTTGATTTTGATGAAAATAAAACAAAAAGTATATAACTAAACATGTTGTTTTTTAAGAGAACAAAACAAGTAGATGATTAAATTAAGTATTATTTGATTATATTGAGGTAATTGAATAAAATTGATTAATTTTCTTGTGATTAAATATATTAATTATCTTTATAAGAAATTTAATCTTTTAAGTAGTGATCAAATAATCTTGAAGCTAGATTGCAAAGTGTATTTATTTGTTGGTGGTTAAAAGTAATTTCAAGAGATATTTGCCGTACTAGGTTGATGGTTCTAAAGCACTACCAGCTTGATAGTGAAGTAGCTTAGATAAGGAGATGAAAGTGCTTTTGATCAAAGAACCGGCTTGCTGGTTCGCTTACTAGTGTCCATGCCAGTAGTGTAATTTGTTACAAGCTTACCGGTAAGGTAAGATACTAGTATGCTGGTAAGTCTTACTCAACTAGTCGTTGGAGCATTTAATGCATTGTAATGGGAAGAATTGAATAGGATGATATAAATGCTCCACAACCCAACCAAGGACAGTAGAGAACTAATCTTTTGCTGTAATATTCTAACATTCTTTTGTGTTCTTATTGTCTATTATTTTCATTATCTCTTATACCCTAATTTTCCCATATTTAGAGAGATTTGAATGTAGTGCTTGTTAACTATTAATTGCAAAGTATTGAGAGTTAAAAGCGATGCACCAATAATCTTTGAGATTGAGTTTTGTATTGTAAGTTGAGATTGTGTTGTGTGGAGAGTTGTGAGTGTGAAACTTGTGTAATCAAGTTTGTGTTTGTGTAGCTTTTAGAGCTTGGATTGAGAAATCAATAAAGTAGTGTACTGTCTTCGATTAGAGGTATTATGTATCTATGGAGACTAGAGAGTGTTCTAAACTCCACATTATATATGTGCTTGATCTTCTTTATCCCTATATCTTTTAATTTCCGTACTTATTATTGTTTTCTTGTTACTTTGATTACTCTTATTATTGTATTTAGTTGTTCATATTAGAAAATAATTGCAATTTTTCCTCAAAACTCAATTTATCCCCCTCCCCCCCTTGAGTTTAGCTTAGTGTTCTTCAAGTTACAATTAGCTTAGTGAGATACTAATGCATACCACATTTTAAGTAAGTTAGTTGAACAAGCACATGTTATGAACAAACAATCATCTGTAGCAATACATGCAGCCTTTCGGTATTCACCATATAGTCTAAGGTTTAAATTTGCTCTTTTGACCTTAGGGTGAAGATTTATAGTTCCACTAGTATACAGACATCCAATTTAGTGTAAAATAAAAAAAAATTACTTAGCATAACATCCTTGGCTACCATAAATAGCTGAAGAATCGCAATTTCTCGGTTGAACTCAATGTCAATAATGATTAAGAGATGATGTCCCTTAATCAGTTTTAGGAGAACCAAATAGGCCCATTCTCCTTGACCTCATGAGAGAACCAATCTCTCAGTTATCTAAGAAAACCAAATGAAATGTTCACTTAAAATCCTTATAATCCCCAAGGAGATGGATCTTCTAGTTAGCAAAGGAACCAAAAGAAATGTTCACAAAAGCCTATAAAAAATCACAAGAGAAGGATCTCTTATTCTGTCCTAAGAAGGCCCAAACGAAAATAAGAAAAATACTTTCCCTAACCATCAAATGACTAGGGAATGATCAAATCCCTAATCAATCTCCAGATCTATGCAAACCTAAAAAATAAGAATGGACTCAGTCTCATTTAATGCATGACTGCCTTTATAGCCACATAGTTTGCAATAAACGAATAAGGTTTTAGGCTTTCCATTCTATGTATGATAGTGGTGGCAAATAATTAGGGTTTATGCAATATGCTATGCATAGCTACTTTGATATTTAGATTTTGATATGCTTATTCTCCATTTATTTTAGTGATCATCAAAATATCACACAATCGTATGATTCACATCACATCATAATCATCAACTTTGTTTATGGAAATAATTCTTAATATCTTAACAAGCAATTTAAGCACATATGTTTCCAAAATACCCCATACAAATCAAATTAAGTATATAAGATCAAGTGTACAGCTATCCTACAAGCACATACAAGTGATAATCATAGTAAGTACTCACTTGGCCATCTTTCTAGTCATTATAGTAATCTTTTGGGAGTTCCAAATTAAAGGTACCTATACAAATAAAGATATTTGAGATACATATAGAAATACTAAACTTTGTAGTTAAGTTTTGTTGTTTTGAGCTTATTCTTTTATAATTATTTTATTTAATTATGTTTAAATGGTATATATATGTACATAAATATTTTTTAATTCTTGTTCCATAGTTTTCTAATCATTGTATACGGTCCAAATTGTTACGGTATCGATATGATAGGCCCATATATTGATAAGGTCTAAGTCAAGGAAATTTTATTTGGACATGATAAGTTAGTTACTTTTAAGGCATAACTTTGTCCACTTGTTTTGATCTTTCTTATGTTAATCCTTTATTTTAAAAAATTCATTCGATTCTTTTCTTAAATTTCACTTGAGTAGAAACTTTTCTTTTATATTATGGAAAATAACTAGAAAGATTTCTTAAGTTGAATAAACCTCTTTTGGAAACTTTCTTTTTCTTATTGATACTTGGAAATCATGATAAAGAATAATCTTTAAAATGAAAATAACTTTTGATCTAAAAGACTTTTGAAAAGACGTTGCTTTTAAAAACATTTATTTATTTAAAAGAGTTATCAAAACACGGATTAAGCTTTAAGCTTAGTATAAAATATAGGAGTTTTTTTTCCTAAACTCCATCTTATAGAAACTTTTCTTATTTGTTAAATTTTTTTATGGAAAGAAGTTTGAAAAGTTCTTCTTCATAGGTTTGTTTTTAGTAATTAAGTAAAAGGGAGTTTTTCCTTAAAGAAGCAAGTTGAAAAGGATTTGTATAAGCTTTAATGAGTCATCAAAGCTTACCCTTGATGTCCTGGAAGGTTTGTTAGTGAGGGAAAGTAAGAAGAATGGTTGGTGGAGATGTTTAGTAGGGTATATGAAAGATATGTATGTTGATTAGATTAATGGAAAATGTGGTCCTAAAAGTGAATAGTGAGCCCTTTTTTTTTTATAGAAAAGAGTTGATTTAGCATATCTCATAAGTTTTGTTGCTTTATGGACTTAATCTTTCATTATGTTAAGATGTTGAAATAATTGGTACATGCATTTCCTCTTTTTTTGTGTGCCACATTGCATTGACTGTTCTATTTCCACATGTTTTTCTTTTTCATTTCCACTTAATCATTCTTCTAGATGGGGTGTACCTTCTCAGCAATTTCCATGTTAACTTAAGGGCCTTATTTTCTAGAATAAATGAGCTAAGGCATGATGTAATGAAACAATTTCACCATCCCTTACATCATGTCTTTTAGTTTTATGCATCTTCTTAGGAAATTTTCATATCGACTTAAAGAGTTTTTCTTTTCTAAAATGAATGAGTTAAGGCATGATGTAATGAGGTAATTTCATCATTCATAACCTCATTGTTTCTAAAAAATAGGTCACTTGTTTAACTGTGCTTCTTCTTCTTTGTCTTAGTTTTTTAGTCTTTTTCACATGTGTAGATGCATCATGAAGTTGGCGCCACTTTTAGGTTGGTTTTCGTCATCTAATTTTTTCCATATGTTGATGTAAAGGTAAAGATTAGTTCATAACTTACATCATAGTCAAATACTTGTTCAATTTTGCCTATTCCATATTAAGTATTTAATCTTAATTTTACATTGATTGACCTTATTTGACCAACTATTCCTACCTTTGACTTGGCCAATTCTAAGGAATATGGGTAATTTCCATTATTATTTATAGATGTCTTATCAAGTCTTAGGCATAACTCTCAAATCTCTCTTAGCTATTTTAGCCTATCTTAAGTATATCTCTAAATATTTTGTAGTGATTAGCCTAGCTTATACTAAAGTTTTTAAGGATTTATATTCTTCCCTCCTTAAATAAGTTGTTTCTTCAAAACTTGAAATTATAACTGATTTTTTCAAATAGTTGAGGGTAACATTTCTGAATTTCATCCTCCATCTCCTATGTAGCTTCTTCTTCTCCATGTTTTCCTCATAATATTCTCAAAGAACGTATCTTCTTATTTTACAAATTCTGAGTTTTTTTATCCAAAATTTTGGTTAGGTGTTCCTCGTATGTCAAGTTAGGCTTTAACTTGAGTGGCTTCAATTTAGACACTTGATTTGGATTGGATATATGTTTCTTTAGAATAGAAACATGGAATATGTTATGAATAGCTATTAAGTTTAGGGGTAAAGCATAACAAGAAGCTAAATTGCCTACTCTTTCTAATATTTCGAAAGGTCCAATATACCATGAGCTTAACTTTCCTTGAATTCTTACTCTATGAATAGTTTTGATTAGACTTATGTTCAAATATACATGATCACCGATTTCAAACTTTACACCTTGCCATTTGAGATCTGCCCAACTCTTTTGTCTGTCTTGACCTTCCTTCATATTTTGCTTAATAATAGCTACCTTAGTTATTGTTTCTTTTACCAAGTCCAACCCCAAAGCTATCGTTTCTATTCCATCTTGAAATAACGATCATCTACATTTCCTACTACAGAGAGCTTCATATGGGGGCATTTTTATAGTTGATTGGTAACTATTATTATAAGCAAATTCTACCAAAGGAAAATGTCTATACCAACTTCCCTTAAATTCCATTGTACAGACATGTAACATATCTTCTAGAGTTTATATTGGTCTTTTAGATTGTCTATCTATTTGTGGATGATATGTTGTACAAAACTGAAGTTTAGCACCTAACTCCTTTTGCAAATTGATCTAAAACTTTAAAACAAACTTGGGATCTCTATTAGATACATTTCCAGTAGGTATGCCATGTACTTGAACTATTTCCCTAATATATATTATTGTTAATTTCTCCAATTGATAAGTCATATTTATTGGAAGGAAATGAGTTGATTTGGTAAGTTGGTCTACAACTACCCAAATTACATCATGTCCAACTTAAGTCTTAGGAAGAGAATTTAGAAAATCCATGGTTATTTGATCCCATTTCCACTTTGGAATTGGAAGTAGTTGTAACAATCCACCTGGCCTTTAGTGTCCTACATTGATTCTTTAGCATGTTTCCTACTTTGCCATATATTCTGAAATGTCCCTTTTCATCCCTTCCTACTAATAATTTTATTTCAAATCTTGATACATTTTATTTCCTTCTAGATGAACTGTATTTCCAGAATAGTGGGCTTCATTTAAAATCTCCTTTCATATTTCTTCACATCTAGGTATACATAATCTTTTACCCTTTTATATAGACCCATCTTCTTTAATATCAAATTCAGGATATTTTCCCTATTGTATACCTGACTCCATTGATTTCATGATAGGGTCTTTTTGTTAAGCTTCCTTTATTCTACTTATCAATGTTGACTCAATTGTCAAGTTTGCCAATTCCATATTAGGTTCATTCCAACAAAACTCCAAATTTATTGACAAATTCACTTTGTTCAATAAGCAAAGATGCTACTTTTGCATAATTTTTCTAACTTAGTACATCTACTACCACGTTTATCTTTCCTAGGTAACAGTTAATGGTTAGGTTATAATCCTTAATGAGTTCTAACTATCTTCTTTGCCTCATGTTTAACTCCTTTTGTGTAAACAAATATTTGAGACTCTTATAATTAGTGTATATTTTACATTTTTTACCATATAAATAATGTCTTCAAATTTTCAGGGGAAAAATGACTGTAGCACATTCTAAATCATATGCGAGGTAATTTTGCTCATGCATTCTTAATTGTCTAGATGCGTAAGCAATTACTTTCCCATTCTACATTAGTACATATCCTAAACCATTACATGAAGCATCACTGTACACTGCAAAATGTTCATTATTGTTGGGTAACATTAATATTGGTACAATAACTAATCATTGTTTTAGTTCTTAAAAACTCTTCTCTCAATCATCATTCTAAATGAACTTCTCATTCTTTTGTATTAATTGGGTTAAGGGTATGGCAATTTATGAAAAATCCTTAACAAATTTTCTATAGTAGCCAACTAACTCAAGAAAACTCCTTACTTCAATAACAGTTTCTGGCCTTTTCCATTCTACAATTGCCTTAACCTTTTTGGGATCTATTGATATTCCTTTACCAAAGATCTTATGTCCAAGAAAAGATATCTCACTTAGTTAGAACTCACACTTAGATAATTTAGTATGCAACTGATTTTCTCGTAAGATTTACAACACTACTCTCAAATGTTCTTCCTATTGGTTTGTAGCAGCTAAGTATACCAAAATATCATTAATAAAAACAATCATACATTTATCTAATAATGAATGAAATACTTGATTCATTAAATTCATAAATGTTATAGGAGCATTTGTCAATCTAAAGGGCAATACTAAAAATTCATAATGTCTGTATCGGGTATGAAAAGCAGTTTTAGGCACATCTTCTACCTTAATCCTTAATTGAGAGTACCTTGACCTTAGATCAATTCGAGAAAATGCACTTGCTCCTTATAACTAATTGAATAGGTCATCTATACGAGGTAAGGGGTATTTGTTCTTGATGGTTCCCTGATTCAACTCTCTATAGTTGATACAGAGTCGTAAGGATCCATCTTTCTTCTTTATAAACAAAAATAAGGCTCCCTAGGGAAATACGCTAGGTCATATGATTCTCTAATCCAATAAAATGAAGCTAAACCATGAAACACCTTATTTCGACATCATTAGTCAATGTCGGCCATTTGATAATAGCTTGAACCTTATCATCACCAACTTTGATACCTCCCTTAGAAACAACATAATTGAAGAATTCTACCGAGCTCTAATAGAATACACATTTCTTTAAGTTATCGAATAATTACTCGTCATAGCAAATATCAAACACAGATCTCAAGTGCGTGACATGAGAGATGTGGTTGGTACTATATACTAGAATATTATCAAAGTAAATAACAACACATTTACTAATTAATAATCTTAAAACATGATTCATGAGCCGCATAAAGGTGCTCGCTACATTTATAAGCCCAAATGGCTTCATTATCCACTTAAATAATCTATCCTTAGTCTTGAAAGTAGTTTTCCAGTCATCTCCAAGTCTCATTTGAATTTGGTAATAGCTACTTTTCAAATTAATCTTAAAAAATACTTGCATACTCGTACACCATGCAACTTATCAAACATATCATCTAATCATGGGATTAGATATTGGTACTTAATAGTGATATTGTTGATTGCTTGGCTATCAAGATACATTCTCCATGAACCATGCGTTTTCAACATTAGGACAGCTGATACAACATAAGGGCTCATACTTTCTCGGACGTATCCACATTCAATCAATTGGTCAACTTGTTTCTTTAGCTCGGCTACTTGTTTAGGGTGAGTCTATAGGTAAGTTAATTAAGTAGTGTAACTTTAGGTTGAAGGTCAATGCAATGCTTTATGCTACTGATAAGAGATAGACCTCTCGACAACTTAGTAAGAAATAAGTCGACATACTCTTTAAGTAATGTCTATACCTTAGTAAGTAATGCTCTAACTTCTTTCAACTCTAGTAGACTTCTAACCCACAAGAATATACACTTCTTTGTCTTAACATCTTTGGAAAATTGAGCATGGGAAATCACTAAGGACTTCCTTTAGAGTGATTTAGAAATCTTCTCTTACAACCCCTAAACTTCATTAGGGCTCATTACGGTCAATATAACCATCTTCCCATCCTTATAAAACATATAGGTGTTCCTATATCCAACATGTAGCACCTTTAAATCAAATAGCTAGGGTTAGCCCAATCATATGTGTGAAGCATACATGGGTAGGATGTCATACAACACCTCATCCTTATATTTGTCACCGATAGTGATTGGCACTTTGACTTGCTTGGTATTAAGTAGACCTCCCTTCTCATTTAGCCAGTGAATCTTATAGGTTTTAGGGTGAGGATAGGTCAGCAACTCTAAAGCCTTCACTACTCCTTGTGATATAACATTGGTACAACTCTCTCCATATATGATTAAAGCACATAGTTTAACATTCACTCAGTAGTTTTATGGAAGAGGTTCTCCCTTTGTTCATTCTCATTAGATGTATAGGTGCTGAGAGATCTTCATACAACCATGAAGTAGTCTCCCATTTCGAGTCAGGTCATGGTGGTTAAATCTTCTTGAAACTCTTCTAGTAGTTAGTTAATTCCTACTTATTCTTCCTCCCCTTCATTAGCACTTTTTACTTTAAACTAGGGCTTATCTCCCTTAATGGTCATGATATATTGGTTTAGGTACTAATTAGCCATATATCTAAAACTAAGGCACTTGAAACACTTGATTTCTTGAGTCTTCCATTTTAAGTTCTGACCTTGGTCCTTCTTGAGCTCTGACCTTCGTCCTTCTTGACCTTAAGCTCCTTGGCCTTTGATAAGAATCAGGCTACTAGATGTTTAACCAGTAGTCAACCTTGAGGTTTAAAAGGACTAACAAGGCGAATTCTCCTATTTTAGCCAACTTCTACTAAGGTTGAGTTGTTCTATGTTACTGGCCAATTCCTTATGTCAAGCCAAGTGACTGCACATCTCTTAGAGATTATGTACCAATTAGATGAATACTTTACTTACAACCTAACCCTTTACACACTACTGATCGATCTTGATTAGGTCGACCCTAAGCTCAACAATACTAGTACCAAGAAAACAAAAGCTCTAGCATATGTTTGCAGCCATTCCTTTTAGGATGAATCCACCTCAAATCGGCATCCTTGCTTAGTAACCTACTCGGTACCTCAAGTCAGCAAAATTCAAGTTAACCATGTAAAATTTTTCTTTTCTACTAAAAAGTCACCTACCCATAGCAAGCTATATGTCTGAGTAACTATATACAGAATCTTTCACATCGTTGTTGTAATTTCTAATATGCCCTTCCTCATTCCTTATATATTACCCCTTTTTGTCTTTTCCATTTTCAGATAAGTTGCCCTAATTTCTCGAGTACAAATACCCACTATACATATTGCCGCATATCATCCTATCATCATTAACATCAATACACTAGATATTCCCTCTTGTGAACTTTGCTCTCATTAGCTTATTTGCTCTTTCTTTAATCTTATCCTAACCCCTAAGCATGGTTAGGTAATGAGTAACCTCATCAAAACATCTCATATGTCATATCGAGTCGTACTATAAGTCCTTGAAAGTTTCATTGGTGCATCATATCCTTTGGAGCTATTCGTGGGTTTTCTTATTTTCTTTTCTTTTCATTCTTTTGTGCACTTCCTACCACTCATTTCTAGCTTTCAACAAGCTTGGACCTACTCCTATAATTGGCCTTATCTGCTACTAGCTTCAATCCACGTCAGCCTTAGTCTTGCTTCAGCCATCATCAAGTCTGCATAGCATCTAACTTTGACAATCCACCTAGAAATTGTACTAAGCTTAGTCATATCCAAGTCGGTTCGGCATATCGATTCTATTCAATACTTGGCTAATCTAATTTCGCCTCTACCTTTCAACCATTTATGCTACCGTATGGTTTCATCCAAATTTCCAAGCCTTTATACTTCTATTATATTACTAATTTCGGATCTTAGTTCAGAAATAAACTGTGTTATTGTTCGTGCCTCAGGCTTGTCAACATGGCATCAAATCATTAGTAATTGGAACTCTTGGATATACTCATCTACTGATTGACTACCTTAGTTAAGTTCTTGGAGGTATCGAAAAGTGTCTTACTCATAGTGTTTTAGAACAAACCTACTCCTTAGAACTCTCTTCATCTTGTTCTACGTTTAGATTTCATATAGTGCTCTTTGGCATACATTTTACAGTTTCTTTCACCACATTACTGCATACCAACAAAATTTTAAAGCAGCTACCTAAATACACAAAGTCCTCATAATCATAGAAGTCAAACATCTTTTTGATCTTTTCCTCTTAGTCCAAATAGTCATCAGCATTACTAGACCCATTAATACTTGGAATTTGCGCTTTGAGATGCTTAGCTCTTTAGGGGTGCGAACCTCATGTTCTTTGAATCCTTCATACTACTCCTCTTCTTCACCATATTTTTCAACTTCGTCTAACTTAAGTCTCTTCCCTACAAACCTCTCAGCATGTCGAGGTGGTGGTACATTCATATTAACAGCCTCTAGTACTTTAAGTTCAGCTACTTATCTTCTCAGCCCGTCTCTCACATCTTGACCTCGTTCAACAACTCTCTCTTATGGCCTAATCTCTACTACCTTCTATATAGAGATATCCAGGTTGGCTACAATAGCAGTAAGGTCTTGCAACTGTTCGTTAATAGTTTATGAGGTCTATTGTATAACATGATCATGACCAAAGTATCATTCTTAGCATCATTAATCTCCTCTTGAAAGTTAGGATTCAATATTCTCAATACAAAACTTCAAAAATTATATTACTCGATAGTAGATTACAGATAACTTTGATAATACAATTTCACATAATGACTTAAGAACTAACTTTGTTTTCCACTAAAGAAGTAGAGCATAATAGAACATATACAATAATAAGAAATACTTCAACACTAAGCTTTCAATTAGAACCTTAAGCTCTAATACTAAGATTATATGATGTGCCTAAGAGCTGAGTTGATCACTAAAACTTACCGTAGAAGCTATAACTAAGTAGGTCCTTCGAAGTATCTAAGAAGAAGGGATGAATAGAATGGCAAACACAGTAGCTTCTATAAAGCTACTCGATGGATATAATGCACTAATTAACACAACACAAGTTAATTCTTCATGTGATATGATTCACAAGCTAATACTAGAGCTTATTCACCACTAATCTCGAGCTACTTAGTAAGATTAGATAAGAGTGTAAGAGAAAATGTACTCGGAGAAGGGTATCTTACAAGAATAAGAATATTCATTAATTGAAAGGTATAAGATGATTTCGACTACAAGAGACTATTTATAGTAAGTCCCTAAGACAACAAGGAAATATTTGCAATTACGATAAAGGGTAATATAATAATATTTGCTTAGTACATTACTGAAAGGGTAAGAGGGGACAAATAGTACAAAGGAATATGGTACAATGTCAGAAAAGGGAATAACGGATGGTATGTCATGGTTAGGTTTATGTTCAAAGATCTTAGGGCAATGTGGCTAAGCGAAGTTGATGTTAGGACTACTATTGATGAGCTATACTGGGAGCTACTAAGGTGATTGAATGATGCTGCAATTTAGTAAGCTAAGAGAGTAGAGTTCGACATATTGTATCCTTAGACTCGACATTCAACAAGTTAACCTTGGCACTTGGCACTTAATAGGCCGACAATTATGCAAGAGTTCAAGCAAAGTAGGGTGTGTTCAAGTTAGGCCCTTGGAGAGTTCATCCATAACTCTTCCATATACAAGAGTTCATCTTCAACAGGCTAACAATAGAGAATCCTCCTAATGAGAGATTGGTGGCCTTAGAGGTAAGCGCGGGTGATGGGTCCAAAGGTCAACAATTCATTAGGGACGGTGTCTCTAATCAGGTCCGTTTTCCTATATATTGGTCTCTTACATAATTGATGTAACCGTTAAGCTGCTCAATGTGTTATGATGGCCATCCTTAGGAAGTTTAGTGCATATTAATGATCTCTAAAGAGAGATTGCAGGCAAGGGGTGACCTATTGTCAGGCCACATTAGTGATCCATATGTATGGATCAATTAGGGCCTTTGGTTTACGTAATGAAACATGTGGATGGCTAAGGTTTAGCATACTTCCTTTCATGGGCTCATACTCTAAGATTGGGAGAAAAAATTCGCCTTCTCTCCTTGGTTATCTATATAAGGGAGTATGCAAGTCCTCATTTCTCACTTTACTTTGTCAACTTAGAGGAAACTCTACCAAAATTTCTACTTGTATACTAGTCCTCTTCTGTTTTGTGTTTTCCTTCTTCATCAATTACTTATGATGGCTGACCAAAGTACAACCAATTGATAGAGTAAGTCTTCCTTTCCGTTTAATTCTAAGGAGGTAAATGAAGGTTGTAAGGGCCCAACTGGAGAAGGGGGGTGATAGCCTTACTCTCCCTGAAATGAAAATGGTAGTAGTGACAAGGTGGGAGAAGAGGAGGGAGTGATATTGTCTTGGGAGGAGAGATACGAATGCGTACAGTATTGGCGTCATGATGTGTACCCCACAGACAGCAAAGAAGATAAAGTAGGGGAATTACTATGCATAACCAATACTAATGAGCATGCATATGTGCTTGCTACATAAATGGTGAGTGAGGAGAAACTGAGGCTTGTGAGTTGAGTAGTGGAGGGAAGTGTCCAAGTAGTGAGTAAAGGTGCCCATAGGTAGATAGGAAGTATATGATATAAGGGATGACCGATCATTTGATATATATGTGAAATCGTTCGAGCTCGGTCTTTGCTTCCCCTTATTGGAATTCTTCTAATACTTCAAGGTTGATTTGGGAAGTCTTAATGCTAATGCCTAGGTATAGCTGCTTGCATTTGAGGGATTGTGCTTTTAGGAGTTATAGAGGCTAACTGTATAGCTGATCAGGAACTTCTTCTAAGTGAAAAGATTTCTTGACGGTTGGGTATATGTTGCCAGTAGAGGTAAGGCATAACGTATCTTTAATATATTGCTAAACAAGGTAGAAGCTAAGAGGAGCTCTTTTATTATATTCATACTCCTAAGCCTTTTAGATTTCCCATATGAGAGGAGGTATCCTATTTGGGGTAAGAAGTTAAGTGGCTTGTGAGATAAGAACTTGATGACTAGTGATAGGTTCTTGTTTGTATATATTTTATATAGTAATTTTTCATGATTTTCCGTTGATATTTAAGTTTATTTTAAATAATGATACTTAATTGAATAAATTTTTTTTTTTTTGAAATGATCTACATGAGAAAGCAAGGAGATAGAAACAAGTTTCAGTCAATTCGAAATTAAAATGAGTAAGTTATAAAGGTTTAAAAATTAATACAATCAAGCGATATAACTGTGTTGTTTTCAGGCAAATTTGGAGCTTATTTTCAAGTATCATAACCAGTACATGACCAAATGACATGACTATGTCCTCGGTTGTGTTGTTTTTAGTTTAAAATGAGAGAGAGAGAGAGAGAAGCAAAACATAAATCACAGTTAAGGACACTACTAAGGGATACATTCGTGTCCTTAGTTGTGTCTTTTCTAGCCGACCTATATTTTTTTTTTTTCACTTTCTATATAAAGTCTTGTTAGAGTATGTTTTAAGAGAGAAGTTTTTAGGTACAAATTTTTTAGTTTTTCAAATGAAGGAAATTCGAGAGAGCATAGAAAAGAGAAAACTTCAAAATTCAACTTTTTGTGAATTTCATGACTCCTACTTTTAATTCTTTCTATACTTTGATTTTAGATTCTTATTTTACGATATATAGAGAGTAGATCTTTGGTATCTAGGTTATCTAGGTCTTGTAGAACCTAGATCTACTTATGTGACATAATTATTATTTGATTAATTTAATTCTTTAGTTTTTTCTTAGTTCAACTATGTATGCTTCATTATTATTTCCGTAAGTAATAATCTAAAATTTGAAATCTTATAAGAGAATTGAGAGATTTCTTATAAGATTAGATCTAAGTATAGTTGATGAGGGTTATTATAAGATTAGAGATAATTTGTAAGATCCTTCCTAAATTTTGAATTAAAGTGTAGAGAATTCATCATTCAATAATGTAATCTTAGATCATGTTATTGAGAAAAGATTCTAATAAGTGATTTTAAGGTTATAGTTAATTGGCTTAAGAAAGTGATTACCTTTGTTAGATAATTCTCCTGATTAAGATATATTAAAGAATAAATTATCTTTAATGGAGTTCACATGTTAGGTCTAAGGGCAGCAAAGTTCTAGATACGGTTTTTTGAATCTTGAAATAGTTTACACTTTTATTACTTTCTTGTCTAAGTTCTTGAATAATTCTTCATTAGTTGTTAATTTAGTAATTACTATAATTAGTTTTAGATTCTTTAAATCCTTAAACTCAAATTTATAGGTTAGAAAATAAAGATCTAATGAGTATTAGTAGTTAAAGTCCTTGAGAGATCAATGCTTGAACTTAATCCACTTATTATTAATTCGATAGGTGCACTTCCTTAATATCAACTAATATCAAGTTGTTGAATTTGGCGGTTGGAAGAAGCTCAATCCTCTATTGATTTTTGAGAAGCATAAGAGTAGAGAGCTACTGTTTAGGATGGAGATATGTCACGAACTGAGGACGGCCTAATCGTAGCAGACGTCGTATACTGTATGAAGAACCCATGATTAGTTATCCTTCCAACCAAAAACTCTTCACACAATATACAGAGCTCTACAACCACTAGTTTCCAAAGAGCACATAGTATCACATGATATCATCACATTAACATATTTATATAAAATTTGAACTATAAAGCTTATATTATACAGTAAGAGAGTACATCTAAGTCTATAATACTAAGAAACTAAAAGTACATAAGTAAAGATCTACATTAACTGTTTTCTCAATACACAAGACAGCTCGTTCTTGCCCAAGTGCCTAGGCTAACCTGTGGCATCCCTCATTTTGTCTCTACGAACAGGCTATCCTACAAAAAAAGTCTAAAGGGGTATAAGCCTAAGCTTAGTGAGCAAAGC
Source organism: Lumnitzera racemosa (assembly GCA_024138005.1). Classification (NCBI taxonomy): domain Eukaryota; kingdom Viridiplantae; phylum Streptophyta; class Magnoliopsida; order Myrtales; family Combretaceae; genus Lumnitzera; species Lumnitzera racemosa. The sequence continues at coordinate 36,885,474 of JAMXBC010000005.1, forward strand.
CCTCAGCCATACCACAAGCAAGTCATAAGTACATTATATTCACGCATATGAATGAAAGATCAAACAGAATGCCAAATAATCCGTATAATTAACTAGTTCATCTACGTAACTTAGATTTAACGCCCTCCGAAGTCAATGTTGGAGTTTACACAGCACCCATCAGATCCGTGTATTATACTAGAACTTACTTTACTACGGAACTCCATGTTCCGCACTTATATCAAATAATTCTTTTATTTTCAGAAAACAAAACCCAAGTTCTAGTATAATTGTGAGTGGGCCCCCACAGTCTACACTCACCCCTAAACGGAGGCCTCTAGACTCGACCCTTAGCCAGGTGGTTGACGCCTCTAACGCCTAGTATTCCCGCGGGCCAGGGTAAGGTCATTTTGTATGAGTGCACCGTACAAAACCAATAAATGAATAACAACAACCCCCGAATAGCCTCTCTTTACCTCCGTGTGATGTGACGACCGGAATTATATTTATACGATGCATGTTAATGCATGTCCCAGTTTCTTTTTGTAAGCCGAATATACTTAAGTTCAAATTATGTTGTAACCATCCAAGAGTACACACAATCACTTTCTATACTACCATGTAACAAACAAAGCATTCTCTGTAATTACGATAATTTCACAATTTAACACATAAGATCATACATAAGCGTTTTCCAAACCCCATACAATAGTCAGTTAACAGTAATATTTAAGTCCACTATCTACAATCACAAACAAGCATGAAATCATAGGGTAAATACTTACTCAGCCATAACGATTCGCCCTAATCGTAATAATCGATCGGGAGGTCCTTGCTCACCTCAGGGTCACCTGATCATTATGTGATAATAACGCTAGTAAGTACTTGAATTAACTACTAATTCTAAACATCTAATTACCTAATTCTACTTAAATTACTATCAAAATTTACCCGGTGAGACTTTATTATCAATCGTATGTAACTTTTTCATTTTATTTATGATATTTATGAATTTATAATCGTTTTTCATCGTTTTCGAACATATATTCACATGGTAATATCTGTTTTGGGTGTTAAGACCTCTATTTTATATTATGAACTAAATTTATAGAAATTTTTAACTATGAACACTTAAGTACTCTTATTACTTATATTTATATCTTTTATTCCTTAAATTCTTATAATTAAAGGATTTTAATTTGCTATTACTAATTCATGTACTGAATTAGGTATAATCTAATTTAGAAGGTGTATTAGGATTTACTAATTTAAGTACCTAATTACCTACACTTTTGTTATTTTTCTTATTTTCTAAACTTATGCTTATGTCATCGCTTACATCATCCTTTACTTATGTCATTGCTTATGTCATCACTTGCTTATATCATGGCTTATGTCATCATGTGCTTACCTCATCATATGATTACATAAGCCTTTCCTCATGCTTATGTCATATGTATATGTATTATGTACATGTTACTCATTTCTCTTATACTTATGTACATATACCTTATACATACATATACTTATACCTATACTTAGACGTATACCATATTTATACATGTATACATACTTATATACCTATACGGTTGGATACATATTTTTATACTAAAATTCGTATGCCTAATCTTTTCCTTAAGAAAAGCTTCCTAATTCCATTCTTTTGTGTTTTTATGTATGTATTTAGTGTAGTATAGGTATGTATAGTTAAATATGGTCTTAAGTTAGGTTATGTATATGATAAATACTCATGTACAAAGGTTCACATACTTGTACTCTTTTAGTATTCTCTTATGTGTACATACTTATAAGCCTATACTCATGTCTTCCTTTCTTCTTCTTCAAAATTTCTAATTCCTACACTTAAAGATGGAAACTTTGTTCCCTCTTCTTCAAGATAACACTAAACACATAACTACTTATCTAATCTACCTAATTAACTAACTAATGAATAATATAAAGCAACATAAAACAACTTAAAGACATACCTTTAATTGTGTTGAAGTTATGGAGACAAAAGTGAAGTAATGAAAGTGAAAGAGAAAGGAGGAGCTCACGGTATGGAAAGAGAAGTTTTGGTTTGTTTCTTTTGTTTGATTTTCATAATGGAAGACAACAAATGGTGCTATCTAGAAGGGAGAGATGTGGACGGCAACAATTGTAGGAAAGGGAAAAAGAAAAATCAAAAGAAAAGGAAAAGAAAGCCATCATTAAGGAAGAGATATTTTCCTTATCTCTTAGTATTTTCTTGACTTTTCAAAATGTTGACTTTAGTCAACATGTGTTGACTTGGTCAACTTTTGGACTTTGGTCAACATGTGTTGCCTTAGTCAACATTCCTTAAGTATGTGTAATTTTGTGCACATAATGTAGTAATTAAGGGAAATGAGGAGAAAAATGAAGGAAATGAGAAGAAATGAGGTATATGATGAATTGATTAGTAAATATGGTTGATGAGGTCTTACTTTAGGTCTTTTTAGTCTATATATCTCATTTGATAAACTACTTTGGATAACAAATGCAAAAAGTACTCATTTGAGTATTAAAGTTCACTACATATAACCTAATCTTCAACTATAAACCTAACCCTAAGTAAGACTATCTTAATCATATACTTAAGGGATAAATATAATCTATGACTCATTATCTTAGTTTCTAAAGGATTACTTGAGAATTCGAATCATATAAGCATGAATGAGGGTCATCTCTAACCTTTTACTAATGATTTGGCAAAATATAAGCATTATATTATCAATTAGGGTTTTAGGGTATATCATGTTGGATTAGTGCACATATGTCTTTAAGGTAATCATTTTTTAAGGTTTCTATCACTTTCGAATGAAATCTTTAGCATTTAGAAACATTTAGGATAGAAAAGTTCTTTACTCGATTGATTAATTTTTTTAGGGTTTTTACTTTAATTAGCTTTGTCAACTCCCAAATTGTCTAATATAGTTGAGTCTATTTCAAAAACTAGATCGAAACTTTTAGGGGTTTACAAGATAGGCATTTGTTGCATTTCACCAAGGAAGGGTGGTTGGCTATTTGTTACATCACGTAGCCTCATCGTTAGAGTGGGGGGCATTAGGCTACTCATCCTTAGCATATTAAGTACGTTATCCTTGTTTAATTTGTTTGCATGATAATTTTGTTGGTTCTCTTATAGCTTCAAAGATGGCTATTAAGAGGATAAGGTTAAAGCTTCTAACTATGTAGAATGGGTAACTTGAAAGTACTTCAAGGCTTGTTGAAAAGAGGATGTAACCCATTGGGGAGGGGGAAACCTTATGGCACCCTTCAAAGAAGTCTAAGAGGGAAGATGGGAGGCAGTAAATGCTTCCTGAGGTTATGCAACAAGGTGCCAGCGATATTTCGGTAGGAATGCCATTGGTTGGCTCGAGGCTAAAACAAGTGACGCTGGTAGTAGGCCAGTTCAGGAGGTTTAGGCCGGGGTTGTGGTTACCATGCAGGAGGCCTAAGTAGTAGGTGCTTAAGTAAACATATAGCAGGAGGGATCAGAGTAGACCCTTCAAAATGTTGTTGTTGATGCTATCGAGATCCTCAATAATGAAGATGTTTTGTTACTAATTTGTTGTAAGAGGCGAGCAAATCCTCCTCAGTTCATAGATAGGCCTATGCAAAGGTTTGAGCAATTAAAGGTATGATTCGAGTAGCTAATTGTGGATAAGAGCATTGTGGATGCTTTAGTGGTATTGCTAAGGAGACATAATGAGGTGAGGTGTATGAACTTTCTGTTAAAGCACCTAGTCTTGCATTGTTTACTGATTGTATACTGAACTTACAGCTGTATGATCCCCTAGATTTTGTCTTCATGTATAGCTTGGCATACCAGCAATTGGTGGGGGCTCAAGCAAAGGCTGAGGTGGAGAGGCTCTAAAAGGCTTTAGAGGAGGAGAAGAAGGTATACGGCAACTTGACCATCGCATTTAGTAGGTTAGAATGCCAATATAGGGAACTTATTGGATAAGTAGACAAGTTAAAGGATAACCTGAAAATGGTTGAGGAGTGCATTGAAACTATTGAGGAGAGGTTGTCTGTTGAGTTAAAGGCTAAGGTAGAAGAGTTGGATAGGGTGCACATTAAATTCGCGAGAAGGGAGTTTAAGTTCTTGAAGGGGAAGGGCTTGGCACTTGAGGTTAGGCAGGATATTTTATTGGAGACCTTAGATAACCCCTTGATGTAGGAGGCCATCACTATAGCCAGTTATTTGATGGTAAAGGAGGTTTAGAAGCAAGTTTTCCAAAATATGCTTGGGGCAGACTTGTCTTTCTTAGATTGGTTAGATGAGCCCGAGGGTGTTATTAGAAGTTGGTCGGGGGGAAAGTCGTCCAGTGACTCCCTAGAAACTACTAGTAGCGGTTACAATGCAGGCCTTAGGGAGGATGGGTAATGAGGAAGGTCAACAGTAGGCTGAGTAGTAGCAAGTCATCTCCAATGAAGAAGCTTAGGAGTAGTTTGAAATTTTCCTTGTTGTCAGTTGATAGGTCAAGAAATGTATACATATTTCTAGTTTTTTTTTTTTTTTTTGCATATTTCTGTCTTGGTGAGGTTAAGATGTTAGCCTCCCCTTCTCAAGTGTAATCATTATTGACTTCAACAGAAGGAATCGTCTTTATGACTGAATTATGCTTCCACTATTTCTCTACTACCTTAGGTGCTTTTCCTTGCCTATGTGTTGTTGTGCCACATTTAAACTTCGTTTTTGCTTAAGTGTTTTACACTGGCAATGATACTTCCTAGTAAATCGACGTATCCTAACTTTTAAGCAGGTTGCTCCTTCCTGGTTTCTTCCAAGGATGTCGTTTAAGGGTAACAAATGTACTAGAGTGGATCTTGTGATGATGTCATGAGATCTCTTTAGTAAGGAAATCTTGATAGGGTGAATTTTTTTTCTAACAGCAAGTAATCTTCTCGGTAGGGCTCATTTTGGGTAGTGTTCATGCCTGGCAAATGTATCATCTCGAGTAAGGAGTCTTCTAAAAGGTATTTAATGCATCTATAGCGGATCATTGTTTTCCCAAGCATTACTTAGGTTTCCAAGGTGTTTAGATCGTATGACGGTCACTATGTGTATAACTAAGAGTGCTCCATAGCCCTTATATAAAGGGTGATTAGGTCCTTTCTTTACCGTACCAAACATCTAAGTAGCTTAGTAAGGTATAGTTAAGACTTAGCATGAGCTTGTCCAAGGCGATCATGTTGACGATTAGAATGATCAAGTTAAGAAGGAGGTTCCTTTGGCCCCTTCCTTCAAGTTGTGATCGTAAGGCATGGACAACTACTCAAAGACAAAGGGTGGCTCTCAAGCTATGATCGAGAGGCATATGCTAGCCTTTGGGTCCTCTCCTCTTTCTACCACAATAATAATACCCAAAAAGGGAGGCTCGAGCACTACCCACTACTTATCCATAGCAACCTTAACACGAAAGGTGCTTGTCTGTAGGAGGTTTTGGGTAGCTTTGCCATATGTTGTCCTAAATGACTCCGAGTAGATGAGGATGGCCTCAGTGACTATAGTGGCAAAAGAGGTCTTTTCTCTAGCTTGACTTGTTAACTAATGTACTCACGAGGAATCCTTTGCTTTACAAGTACTTTAGTTCATTTGGGGTAGAGCATCAACCTTACTTTAACGCTGTAGACCTTTAGGGCTCGGTACTTCAAGTGGAGTGGTTGAATTAGTTATCCCCATTATTGCTTCTATAGAAGAGATGCTCTGTAAGGTGGAGTAGGGACCGTCACTTGGAGGTCGAGTGTCATCGAGACTCATACATCATGGAGCTTGGCCTTATACGAATCTAAGGAAGTAGTTATAACTACCTTTGCAGAGCTCGTGAGCTGAGTTAAAGTTGAAAGTAATTCTTCTTAGAGAAGAGTTTAGAGTGAGAAGCCGAGTTGAAATTAAGGGTGGTTGCTCAAGTTGAGCGTACAAATACAACATAGGATGTGGCTTCATGCCTTTGTAATTTTATTTTTCCTTCTAAATGTAATCAAGATTGGTATGCCAACCCATCAAGCCTTGTACTTTGTTTCATTAGTGGAATAACATTTTCTGTTTTTGCTCATTACTTCTCGCTTGTTATTTTATTTTCCTTTAGCCTTTGTTTCTTATTATCCGACTATAGTAGGTCATGTTAGCTCATTTCATCTGTGTATCTTAGAATCGTATTAAGTGTAGAATGAGGGAAGATACTGGTACTTGTTAGTGCAATGACTAACTTGGGCAAGTGTTTTAGGGACTAAACTTAGCCTAAGGTTAGGGGGCTCGATATAGATCAATGCCCAAGAGAGGTACCTATGGTGTATGTGTAAGGACTAACTCAGGAAAGTGCTTGGGGATGAAAATTAACTCAAGGTTTGACTTGGTGTGGACCGATGCCTTCATAGGTGCCTATGACGTTAGTGTAGAGACTGACACGGGGTATATGCATGGGTGCACAAGGGGTAAGAGAGAAAAAGAGACAAGTGTAGGAAACTTCATCAATTCATTGTGTTTAACCATAATTACATCTGCTTTTGATTCTTATCACTACACTTAATAGAAATAGGGTCTCAGATTTTAGGAATTCCAACTATCCATCCAAGGTCTTGAGCTTGTAAGCACCTTTTTCCTATGTCTTTGACTACTTTCACAGGGTCCTCTCGATTGGAGGTAAGCTTGCTAAACCCTTCTTCTAAACTAGTAACCTCTAATTTTCTATATACTAGATCACCTAAGTAAAAGACCTTGTGTTGAACGCTAAGGCTATAATACTCGATGGTTTGCTACTGATAGGTTACTCTATGTTCTTGCATAGCATCATGTACTTTCTTAATGGTATCAAGACTTACTAGTAGGGCCATATGGTTGGCATTTATGTCGAAGTGCTGGGTTCTACTGATAGGTAACTCCAACTCAATTAAGAGGATGACTTCTGCTCTGAATGTGAGATGGAATGGGGTTTCTCTTATTGAGGTCCTATGTGTTATGCGGTATCCCTAAAGTATGTTGGGGATCTTCTCAACCCACCTACCTCCTACTTACTCTACCCTTTTCTTTAAGCTATTAAGGATTATCTTATTGATAGCTTCAACTTGGTCATTGGTTTAATGGTAAGCGATTGAGGTGTAGTATAGCTTGATGTTGTACTTATTATAAAATCCTTTAAACCAATTACTATCAAATTGCCTCCCATTATTAGTGATCAACCTATATGGCAACCTAAAGTAGGATAGTATGTGGGTGAGTACGAATCCCTCAATGGCTCGGGATGTGATGGTAGCTACGGCTAATGCCTCTACCCATTTGGTGAAATAATCCGTTGCCACTATTTGTCAACCTAATGAAGCTTTTGGGAAAGGGCTAAGTATGTTTAATCCCCATTGTATAAATGGTTAGAGGCTTGTCAGATGATGCAATTCTAAATTAGGGGCGTGAATCATCGATGCATGCTTTTAGCAGGAATGGTACTCTTAGACTAGGATCTTAGTGTCTTCCTTCATCGTTGGCCAATAATATCCTAACCTGAGTGCTCAGATGTATAGTGCTTGGGACTAAATGTGGTTGCTACAAATCCTTACATTGAGCTCCTCGAGGACTTAGGTTGATAGGATTCAAACCATCAGACCCTTGACCCAAGCCCGAAGGCTAGAAATCATAGCTAGGTGAATTCTTTCTTGATGTCCCACCACTAAGGAATTTAAGTTGTTGTAATTTGCTGACTTAATGCCTTAGCCAATCTGAACCCTTTCGTACTCATTAATTGTCTTTAGCTGCCGACCTGAGCTATACTTGAACATTAGTGCGGCCTATTCAACCACCTACCTAATTGACTTGAATTCAGGCTACACTAAATATGTCTGAGCTGAATTCACCTTGGAAGATTTGTTTACTTATCTTGGCATAATCAATCTACCACCTTTTCTTGATACCTCAACTCAGTATTCACTAACCTATTTGTACAGTTTCTCATCTTCTACCAAGAAGTCACCCATCCATAGAGAGCTATGTGTCTAACCAATCATATGATAGAATCTTCCATATGAGATACCCATTTTTGTTTTATTTTCAATTATACCCTTAATCATTCTTGTATATTACTTCTTTTGAATATTACCCTTTTAATCTTTTCTATTTTAGGCAAGATTCCCTAACTTTTTGTATATAAATACCCACTATACTTATAGCTACATCATCATATCCTAAAATATTGAATACACTTCTTTTGTAAGCATTGCTCTTAGCTTGTTTATTTAATTTACCCTTATTCTAACCTTTAAGTAAGGTTAGGTGGCAAGTACCCTCATTGGATCAACTTGTGGATTGTATGGAGTTGAGTCATGTGTCTTCGGAAGTTCTTTGGTGTATCATATCCTTAGAGTTATTAAAGGGTTTTCTTGTTTTTACCTTCATTGTCCTTCATGCATTTTCTTACTTCGTTTTCAAGCTTTTGGCAAGCTTGGACCTACCTTCATGACTTACCTTATTAGTCCTTGGCTTTGATTTGCATCATTTTGGTATCAAACTGGAGGTTCATTTGGGCAAGTTATATTTGAGCTTTTGTGAGGTAGTATTTGTTATGGTAGTGTATTGAAGTTACTTAGAGGAATAGCTATGAGTATTTAAGTAAGTGGGAGACATAGTAATTTGCTATGATCGTGTACTCCATTTTGCTATATTTTGAACATATGAAAATAAAGCAAGTTTCGACTAAGTTTGTTGTTCTTTGAAAGTAGTTGCTATGTCGGTAGCTAGCTTGAACATTCATGTAAAGTAAAGTATGTGTGATTTGTTTGAGTTAAGAAGATAGTTTTTGTTGTTTATGAGGATTCTAAGTTTGTTTACTAAGTTTTATCGAAAGAATAACAGATCCTAGTGATAATGCTAGTATTGGAGATGACAATAGTAGTGTTGTCCACCATAGTCGACAACCTTAGGGCACCCCTAAGAGTATAGATGAACGACTTGGTGAGGTAACTAACCTCTTAGCTAATTTGACTTGAATTGTTCATATAATAGCTTATCAACCTATTGAGGTCATGTAGAACACTCTACAAGATACTCGACTTGCTAGAGGACAAATCCTAACTCAATAAGTTCAAGGTAGAGGAGTAGGAGGACAAATGCGTAATAGGATTGATTTAGGCGATATAGATGATGCTGATAAAGAAGAAGAGTATAATAAGGAAGAAGAGCAAGCTTGAGCACCTCGAGCTATCGACTATATAAAGCTTTAGATCCTAGCTTTAATGGTTTTGGGGATATAGATGACTATCTAGATTAGGAAAAAGAGGTTGAATGTGTCTTTAACTATTATCAATATGAGGTTCATGAGAAGATAAAGGTTGCTGCTATAGAATTGTTTAAGTATGTTGCATTATGGTGGAAGAACTTCCAAACCATGAGGAGACAAGAAGGATATAAAGAAGTTAATACCTAACCTTGATGCATCTTTAGGGTTGAGCATACGGAGGAGCACCATAATAGAAAGAAACAAAAAGAAAACAAAAGGGGATTACCAAATCCAAGCAGCTACCAATCGAATATGATGCACCAACTGATTATACTCAGTCGACAATTTGCTAGATATGACTCACTAATTTAAACTCTAGGGCTACTTGCCATTGCTCCTTATTAAAGGAAATAGATAAGAGTTAAGAGAGAGTGAGAACACTAAGGTTACTCAATAAGGAAAACTAATAATATTCAGTATTCAATAATGAGGTATTCATGTCTGTGTACAATAAATGGGGTTTTATATGCTCACTTCACTAGGGTTACAATACATGTATGAAAAGACAAAAAAGGTAATTTATAAACAATGCATGAAACATACTAAAAAAGGTAAAAGAGAGAAAGAATATTCTATACAAAAAAGTAAAGAATCATTTTAGAATATTGTACCAGAAGATACATACTGCATAGTAGTTGGTGGTTTAAGGTATGATACAATTCAAACAAAAGTGAAGGAAAGAGTTTGCTGTCAAAGTTGACTTGATCTAATTCAGGTCAGGTATTTCGCAGCTTGCTTCAAACTTAGGTTAGGTGCTAGTCAGTTGAGGACTTCAGCTCAAATAGAAGTTTAAGGTTTGTCTGCTCGAATATTATCTAAGTCTTTGTAAGATCTCGATGATAGGTATGGTTGCTCTGTAGATCGGTCAGTATGTTCTGCAAGTCGGTACGTATGCTCAGTAGCTTTGGAAACTATGTTGGCACACATGAGAGCTCGATGCTCAAGTTGGCAATAAAGTGAAAAATGGAGATTAGAATACGTCTTAGATAGGGCTTTGAGCTAGTATCTTCCATGTAAGTCCTTAAAGTCCTCTAGCTCAACTTCATGTGACTGGTCTAGAGAGTTAATTCCTATCATTTGCTTAGGAGTTAAAAAGACTCATATCCAAAGAAGTTTCCGGTTCTTACTTTTTTGTAGCATCCATTGGGTCTTCTCCTTTTAGTTAATAGGGAATCAAGTTAGATACATTGAAGGTAGAAGAAACATTATAGTTCTCGAGTAGTTAGATCTGGTAGGCATTATGGTTGATCTTCTTCAAGCCTTTGAATAGACTATCAGCTTGTAGAGACAGCTTGCTCTATCTTAGTTACAAAAATTGTTCTCAGTTGAGGTAAATCCATAATAAGTCTCCCAGTCTGAAAGAAATAGTTTGGTAGCCTCAATTACCAATCTTTTGTTGTCTTTAGTTGAACTTGGTGATCTTCCTTACCATAGATTGATGTAGTTCCTATAATTCTTGGGCTTAATTGACTCTCTTCAACAGCTATGGGAGTACTGATAAGATATAATAGGATTGAAGCCATAGATGACATTTAATGGAGTCTTTCTAGTAGTGCTATAGATAGTTTGGTTGTGTGAAAATTCTACAACCAGTAAACATAGATCCAAATCCTATAAGTTCTTTCCCATGATAGCTCTAAGTAAATTGCCTAACATCCTGTTCAACACTTTAGTCTGCCCATCATTTTAAGCGTAGTTACTGAAACTAAACATAAGTTTAGTCCCCAGTCTTTTCCAAAGAGTCTTCTAAAAAATAGTACAAGAATTTAGTATCGTAATTTGAAACAATAGTTTTTGGCACTCCATGTAGCTAGACAACTTCCTGTAAAAACAAATCAACAACACATAAAGCATTGTTAGTTTGATGGTAGGGATGAAGTGTGCCATTTTGCTGAAGTGGTCTACTATAACAAAGATTGAATCTCTTCTCTTGGATGTTTAGGGTAACCTTAGGACAAAGTCCATGTTAAGGTTAGCCCAAGGTAAAATCAGTGTAGGCAGAGGCATATACTCTCCATATGACTCTCTTTCCTTTGGCCCCCTTGCAAACTTTGCAACTATAGACTACCTTATGGACATCTTTAGTTAAACTAGGTGACAGGAATTAGGTTACTAGGCCTTTGACTCACAGTCAAGCCCAAGGATTGGAAGAGCTAGCAAGGCAAATCCTTCTGCTCTAGTAGACTCCTATTGAAGCTGAGTACTTCTTTGCGAAGTCACTTTATATGCTAAGCCAAATGACTACCCGTCTCTCTAAAGGGTACCAAATTATCATTGCTAAGATAACAGCCAGGCCTTTCTTGAGTTTCCAAGAGAGAGACTTGGATTGATCCTTAGTTAACCCTATTCGAACTAGCATTCTGATCATACTCGTTTGCCCACATCCTCCAACAGCCTCGCCAATGTATTGCCGCCACATGTATAGGGCTACGTGTAGCATTTACCATATTAATCATTGCCTTTTCTTAAATATTTATTTATACCCTTTTGTATTTTTATACATTATTTCTTAGGATAATGCATTTTTTGTTTTTTCCCTTTTAGGCAAATTGCCCTGACTTATTGGGTATAAATACCCCTTGTATTTGTAGTTGTCAGGATATAATTAATCAATACAGCCGAATATTCTTCCTTTTCATAAACACTGTTTTGTTTACTTTCTTTTCACTCTTATCTTAACCTTTAAGCAAGGCTAAGTGGCGAGTAACCTCATCAGATTATCTCATGCATCATATTGAGTTATGCTATAAGTCTTTAGAAGTTTCATTAGTGTACCATATCCATTGGAGTTATTCTTGGGTTTTGCTTACTTTTTATTCACTTTTGTTCTTTCTTACATTCCCATCATTTCCTTTTCAAGCTTTCAATAAACTTAGACCTATTCAGTGATTGACCTTATCTATTTTTTGTTACAGTTTGCACCATCTTGGTATCAGAGCGAAGGTTTTGTTTGAGTTGTGGTTTGTTTTCGAAATTCTTCCCATACTTTATTTTGCATGTGTGAAATAGAGCAAGTTAATGTATTCATTTGATTGCTATGCTTGTTAGTTTTTACTTTTCTTTTTCTGTTTTATGGAAGTATGTGCTAAATCACTACCTAATTGAAGAGTTTAAGCTTTGAATCTACAAAGAAAATGACTAACCTAAGTGTAAACATTAGTGTTAAAGACAACAATAGTAAAGTTGTCTACCATAGCCAATAGCCTTAAGGAGCACTAATAAGAGACTTGACAAGGTGGCTAATCTCATAGTGGATTTAACCTAAGCTATTTACATGTGTAGCTTGTAGACCTGTTGAAGCCGCTCCTAATACCCTACAAGTTGCTCAACCTAATAGACGTCAAAACTTAGCTTAACCAGTTTGAGATAAAAGAGTAGGAGGACGAGTAAGAAGAAGGATTGACTTAAGAAATTTGGAAGAAGAAGACGAAGAAGAGTATTATGAAGAAGAGGAGCGAATGCAAGTACTTGGAGCCTTTGACCATGTAAAACTTCAGATTCCGAGTTTCAATGGATTTGGGAGTCTAGATGAATATTTAGAATGAGAAGAGAAAATGCAGTGTATGTTTAACTATTACTAGTATGAGGATTACTAGTATAAGGATTACTAGAAGGTGAGAACTGCTATTGTTAAGTTCTATGGGTATGCCACCATGTGGTGGAAGAATTTTTAGGCCATGAGGAGGCGAAAAGGCTACCAAGAGATTAATACTTAGCCTAAAATGAAAAGAATACTAAGAAACAGATTTGTACTGGATACTTATTTGCAAAACACTTTTACTTAGCTTTAGGAGTTGAGACAAGAAGGTTGAATAATTGACGAGTATGTCTAGGAATTCTAAATGCTCATGATCCGATGTGAAGTAGAGGAACCACCAGCATGAACAATCTCTAGGTTCTTTATTGAATTAAAAGGCGATGTTTGAGGCATTATGGAGCGCCAATGATTTACCATAATGGATGAAGCCATTTGAATAGCCCAACGATTAGAGAGGTAGAGAAGAAGCTGAGTATTGACCATAATGTTAACTAGCCAACCTGGATAGGGAAGTCACTGATATTAATTAAGTACCTAGTGGATCCAAAAGGTAGATGTTTGAGTAGAATGGAAAGGCTGATTCGACAATGACAAGCAAACCCATACTTATGAGAAAGGGCAAAGATTTAGTAAGAAGACGAGCTAGATTAAGTACTTCAAGTGTCGAGGATTTAAACATATGGTTGCTCAATGCTTGAATCGAAAGACTATGGTCATCAAGGGAGATGCCCTTAAGCTAGAGGTAGAAAGTACTGATGAAGAACCTGAGGAGGAGGAGAACACTGTTGAGAGAGAAGTTGCCAAGAAAGAACTGATTGAAGAGGATGTATTTGTTGAGGACTTGGATTAGTTGATCATAGTTGTCTGATGCACAATGAACATAGAGCCCTCATACAAGGAGGAGCAAAGAGAGAATTTGTTTCATATCACCTGTAAGGTAAATGATCAGGTATGTACCCTCATTGTGGATAGTGGTGGCTGCATTAATATGGCATTACCCAATCTTATTACAAAATTGAAGTTGCTAACTATGGCACATCCAAAGCTTTACAAGTTATACTATTTGAGTGAGAAAGAAGCACTACATGTCACTCAGTAAGTACTACTGCTCATCACTATTGGAAATTGCTTTAACCGGATTCTTTATGACATCGCCTATGTATACTTCCCACGTATTGCTAAGTAGATTATGGCTATTTGATAGGAGAGTTATCTATGATGGATACCAGAATATGTATACGTTCGACAATGATAGTTGGAAGATCACATTGAACCTAATGTCATTAAGCGAAGTTAATTAACTGCAGGCTAAACTTGCTCGCGGATTGAAGAAGACTTTGATGATGAGTAAAGCTGAGCTTTAAGAGGCCCTTAAAGCAAATGCATTGACCCTTATGTTAGTCAAGCGCTTATTAAAGATGAAGGAGCAAGGTAAACTACCCTTGCAAATAAAAGAGTTTCTAGATGAATATTCCAATTTGTTCTCTGAATAGCTACCCGAAGGGTTAGCCCCAATTCGAGGCATAGAACATTATATTGAATTAATACCCGATGTTGCATTGCTGAATAAGCCCGCGTATCGAATTAGTCTCAAGCAAGCTTCTAAACTCTAACATTAAGTTAATGAGTAACTAGAGAGAGGGTATGTTAAGAAAAGTCCTAAACCTTATACTGTACCGGTGCTTCTAGTGTTGAAAAAGGATGGTACCTGATAGATGTGTGTTGACAGCCTCACCATGAATAAGATAACAATCAAATACAGGTATCTAATCCCTAAGGTAGAAGATATGCTAGATGAATTGAGTATAGCTAAGATCTTTAGTAAAATTAATCTAAAATCTAGCTACCATCAAATCTAAATGAAGACGGGAGATGAGTGGAAAATAGCATTTAAAACTCAACATAGACTTTATAGATGGATGGTCATGCCCTTTGGCTTATCGAATGTCTTAAGCACTTTCACGAGACTGATGAACAATGTGCTAAGACATCTAATAGGGAAGTGTATCATGGTATGCTTTGATGACATCCTTGTCTATAGTACCGACATGCTGAGTCACTATAAACATCTTCAAGTCATTCTGAATATGCTTTATGCTAAGAGATTATTTAGTAACCTTAAGAAGTGTTGTTTTTGTCAAGAGGAAGTGGTATTCTTGAGCTATGTAGTAAATGGAGGAGGCTTATAAGTAGACGATGAGAAGATCCGAGCAATCGTTAAGTGGTTAACTCCTATTACTTATGCTAACGTGAGAAGTTTCCATGGACTGGCTTCATTCTATAAAGGATTCATAAGGAATTTCAATACCTTAACTACACTACTTACTGAGCTAACAAAGAAGAACACCAACTTCCAATGGGGAGAAAGGAAGGAGAGGATTTTTGCCAAAATAAAGGAAAGGTTGACCTTCACCCCTGTACTTATTTTGCTTGACCTTAAGAAAATATTTAAGATGGAATATAATACGTCAGGTATTAGAATAGGTGTTATCCTAATGTAGATTGGTTAAACAATTGCCTATCATAGTGAAAAGCTCAAAGGATCTCACCTAAATTACTTTGTGTATGACAAAGAACTCTTGGTGATGATCTGAGCATTACAAGTATGGTAGCATTATCTACCGCTGAGAGAATTTATCATTTATACTAACCATGAGTCCTTGACATACCTCCGAAGTCAAACGAAATTATCAAAGTGGCAAGTGAGATTGATTGAATTCCTTGAAGGATTTAATTTCATGATAAAATACAAGTAGGAAAAGAGCAATGTAGTTGCAAATACTCTTTTGAGAAGGCATGCACTTCTGGATGAACTGTAGACCAAATTGTTTAGGTTTGCAACTATCAAAGAACAGTATTATGAGTATCCATACTTCGAACCCATACTTACGCATTGTGTCAATGGGAGGGAAATGGACGAGTACAATATGGAGGAACGATACTTGTTTTGAGGAGAGAAATTATGTATGCTAACTTGTTCACTTTAGGAGCTGCTGATTAGGGAAGCCCACAATGGAGGATTTTCGGGACATTTTGGGGAGAAAAGAACATATGAAATCTTGAGTAGTTAATCCATTTGGATAAGAATGAAGCGATATGTGCACCGAGTTATTGAAAGCTATGTCATGTGTAAGAGGGCTAAGTGTTGAGTTGAACAAGGAAAATCAATGCCTTTGCCCATTCCAATAAAGCCATGGACTAAATTGAACATAGACTTCATTCTTGGACTACTACAAACTGTCGGAAGCAAAGATTTTGTAATGGTTATCGCTGATAGGTTCAGCAAAACGGTACACTTTGTGCTCTACTTCAAGACTACAACACCTCAGTTATTGCTTTTCTTTTCTTGTAGGAGATTATGTAGTTACATGGTATGCTAAGAAGCGTAGTCTCCGACAGAGACCCGAAGTTCTTGAGCCATTTTTAGAGGATCATATGGTGTTGGATGAGGACCAAACTACTATTCAGTACTTCCTGTCAGCCCTAAACTAATGGCTAAACAAAGATGGTTAATCGCACTTTGGAATTACCACTCCGAGCTGCAATGGATAAGAACTTAGCTGCCTAGGACATCTGCTATCCAGTAATCGAATTCGCTTACAACCGAATAGTGCATGACACCACTAAGCAGACCCCCTTCGAAGTGGTCTATGATTCTAATCCCGAGTTTCCCCTCGATCACACCTCTGTACCTGTGCCTATGCAAGAGGACCTTAATATAAGAGCTAGAGTACAATCCCTTCAGCACATCTACAATAAAGTCTCTTGTCACATTGACCAAGCCACCAAACGTATGTAAGAGAAGACTAAGGGTAGGATGGCCAAATATTTTTAGCTAGGAGACTTGGTATGGTTGTACTTAAGCAAAGAGAGGTTTCCGAGCGAGAGGAAGAATGAACCATCCCTAAGGGTTGAAGGACCTTTTAGAATCCTCTAGAAATCAATAATAACGCTTACTGATTAAGGTTGCTTGAGTATCATGGGGTTTCTAACTCCTTCAACATTATTGACATCAATCCATAATACCATGATAGAGAGCTACCGAGAGACCATTCGGATTTGATCCCAAATCTAAATTAATCCAAAAGGAATGATAAGAATTAGGCTACTAGGCCTTTGACCCGCAGCCGAGCCCAAAGACTAGAATGGCTAGTAAAGCAAATTCTGTTGCTTCAGTCAACTCCTGTAGAAGCCAAATACCTCTTTACCAAGTCACTCTATATGCCTAGTCAAATGACAGCATGTTTCTTTAAAGTGTACCGAATTGTCAATTGTTGAGATAACAACCAGGCCGTTCTCGAGTACTCACTTACGTTTGAGCTAACCAATTACTCAACATCACCTTTGCCGAGATGTCGAGAGAGAGACCCTAGATTGATCCTTAGTCACCCCTATTCGAACCAATAAGCTAATCATACTCTTTTACCCGCATCCTCCAATAGCCTCGCCAATGTACCGCCGCCACATATACAGGGCCATATGTAGCATCAACCATACTAATCATTGCCTTTTCTTAAATATTCATTTTTCCTTTTTGTATTCTTGTACATTATTTCTTAAGCTAAGACCCTTTTGTCTTTTCTCTTTTAGGCAAATTACCCTAACTTATTGGGTATAAATACTCCTTGTATTTGTAGCCATTAGGATATAATCAATCAATATAACTGAATATTCTTCCTTTTCATAAAAGTTATCTTGTTTACTCTCATTTCACTCTTATCCTAACCCTTAAGTAAGGTTAGGTAACGAGTAACCTCGCAGGACCATCTCGTGCGTCATATCAAGTTGAACAGTAAGTCCTTAGAAGTTTCATTGGGACATCATGTCCATTGAAACTATTTGTAGGTTTTGCTTACTTTTCATTTGCTTTTGTTCTTTCACACATTCCCATCATTTCCTTTTTAAGCTTTTGGTAAGCTTGAATCCATTTAGCGACCAGCCTTATTTGTTCTTGATCACGGTTTGCACCACTCGGCTACTAAAAGTTTTCTTTCAATAAATTGATCGTTTTGGTCTCTCTAAAATGACCAAATAATCCTCTACTATGAGCTTCCCTAACCAATATCTCGCATGTGGAATAGTTCAGTATACACAACATTCTCTCCTTAAATAGATAGACATCTTTGAGGTAATATCTTCCAACAGCAACTACTTTTCTGTATTGCTCTACAATGGAGCCAAAATGGGGGTTACGAACATATTAGTTAGTGATAAGTGAAAATCCTAATAATTTTATCTGTAATGTGGTTAGCAAGGTTTACCAATGTGACAAACAATGGGCAACCACATTAGTTCTTCCCTTCTCGTGTCAAATCACATAGGAAAAACTTTATAAAACTCTAGCCACTTGGCTTGCCTCTTCGAAAGTTTATTTTAACTCCCAAGATGCTTCAATGACTCATGGTTAGTGTAAATTACAAACTCTCAGGATAGTAAATAATATTACCAAATAGTAAGAACTCAAAAAAGAGAACATAACTCCTTCTCATACACATAATAGATTAATGCGATACCATTGAGCTTCTTACTATGGTAAGCAACCGGTCATTGTTCTTACATCAGGATGGCACCGATTCCAATGCTTGACACATCGTATTTTAGTTCAAATGGTTTGTCAAAATTTGGGAAGGATAAAATGGGGGCAATAGTGAGCTTCTCTTTGATCTCCCTAAAGCTTTGTTCATCTTGATCATTCCATTGGAATCCATCACTCTTTTTTGTTAGTTCAATTGAGGGGGCTACAATGGTACTGAATTTTTTAATGAATCGCCTATAGAAAGAAGTAAAGCCATGAAAACTTCAAACTTCAATGACATTCTTCGATGTCAATCACTCCAAGATAACTCAAACTTTTTCCTCATTTGCTCGCTTCTCTTGATACTAAATACCTAAAAAAAACTACTTTACCTTGATAGAATGTACACTTCTTTAGGTTCCCATATAACTTCTTGACTCGTAAAACGTTAAAAACAACTCGAATATGTTGAACATGATTGTTCATTTAACACTGGACACTATACATACCTTTCGATTAAAGGGTACATTACATGGTTCATTAATCGCATAAATGTGCTTGGCATGTTTGTAAGTTCAAAGGACATAACTAACCATTCGTACAAACTATGTCTCATCTTAAAGGTAATCTTCCACTCATTACCTAATCTCATGCAAATTTGAGGGCAACTACTCCACAAATCAATCTTCAAAAATATTTTGGCCCCATTAAGCTCATCTAACATGTCATTGAGCCTCGGTATTGGATATCTATACTTGACGGTGGTACGGTTGATAGATTGACTATCGATACACATACACCATGAATCATTCTTCTTTGGGACTAACAGAGCTAGTACAGCATAAGAACTTATACTCTTCTTTATGTAACCTCTCTCTATAAGCTCATCCACTTGCCTTTTCAACTTAGTAGCCTATTAAGGATCATTTTCTAGGTAGGTCGATTTAATAGAGCTACACTCAATTGTAGATCAATACAATGTTCTATGCCTTAGACTAGGGGTAGTCCCTTAAGCAACTCTTCAAGAAACAGGTCTGAAAACTCATTAACTAGCCATTAGATCTCTTCAAGTACTTCTTCGAGATCTCTTATTTCCAATAGTCTTCTAATCAAGAGAAACATAAGTTCATTAGTCTTCTTAATAGCTCGAGGCTCTCTTCAGCTCATCATTAGGGCTTTCTTCTTACTAGCTTGAGTAAGCTAGTTATGGGTCTCATTCACTTGGGTTAGTGTCACAGGTTATAACACAATCTTCTTCCCATCCTTAATAAAGGTATAGGTGTTCTTATATACATTCTAAGTAACATACCAATCGAACAACCAAGGTCTTCCAAACAATAGATGTAAAGCTCCCATGAGGTTAACATCATACACCACTTTGTCCTTATATACATTCCCAATACTAAATAGCATAACTAATTAACGTACAGAGTATCCTTATCATGGAGCCAATGCAGCTTGTAAATTCATGGGTGTTTAGAGGTCAACAATCTTAACTTCTATACAAAAAACTATGCAACAACATTAGTACAACTTCCTTTATCTACTATGATGGTGCACAACTATCCTTTGATTGTGCACTTTGTATGGAATAAATTTTTTCTTTAATCTTCCTTGGAGCTTGGCCAGGAGCTAAGTACTCATCTCAATACTAAGGTCATTACCTTTCCCTAGTTGGCAAAGACACAAGCATCCTCTTCCTCCTCGCTTCAACCTTTCTGGTATTCTTCTCTTCCTTTGGTTTACTCTCATCAGTACTATCCATTACATCTTCTTGGAGTATCATGATACGTTGGTTTGGATACTTAGCAGCCATGTATCCAAAGCCTAAGCATTTGAAGCATTTCACTTCACTTTTATCCTCAAATTGGTTTAACTGGCCTACTTGGCTATCATCAGGTCAGTCATATCTTTCCTAAGTTTAGGACGGTCTCCTCAGCTTTAGATGACCAAGTTGGCATGAGATAGGGACTTAGGAAAATGTCGGCCCAAGTCTGCTTAAAGCATTTCTCCTTTACTTTTTTACCTTCTATGTTACTTTAATAGCCTTTTCTAAGGTATAAAAGCTCTATACTTCTACAATATTACAAACCTCATATTTGAGTCTAAAAATAAACATTGACATTATACAAGCTTTGGGTTCATATATGCATGCTTAGATCATTAACATCTAAAATTCTCTTACATGGTCATCAATAGATCAATCTCTTTGTCGAAGTTCATGCAACTTTGCAAATGTGTCCTACAAGTATGTCTCAAGAATAAATCTCCCTCTTAGCAATCTCTTCATCTCTTCCCAAGTCCATATACCTCATCTTCTATCCCTTGTTTTAGATACATTTGGATTTTTCCACCACATTATAGCATATCTAGAGAACTCAAGTGCAATAAGTCGTACTCTAACGGCATCAATGTAGCCATAACAATTAAACACTTTCTATATCTTCTCTTCCCACTCTAAATATTCATCTGCATCTCTACTTTCACCGAAGGGTAGAATTTAGACCTTAACATTGTCAAGTCCTCGAGGAGCTTAGTGCCTTCGCTTTCACGCTTAGTAATACCAAGCCTCTTCTTCTTCTTCTTCCTTGTTAGTTGCTACATCTACTTCCTATTCATCTTCTTTTAACTCCTCCAACTCCAACCTTCGTCTAGCAACTTGGCCTACAACTTCTCCAACTTAATGGGGTCAAACTAGGTGATTAGCTTAACCACCTTGGATGTAGCATCTCTTTGGAAAATTTTCAAGTAGGTTATGATGTGACATACCCTAGAGTTGTTATTTGTTAACTTGCATTGCAGTGACCGGACGCTTAACAAGATTAGTAAGTCTGTCGAGCTTATCATCGACTAACCCTAAAGTATTATTATCATTACGGCTACGACTGGCATGTGCACCACTATCTTAGCCACTAATAAGATCTTGAACACTCAAATTAGACATCGAGTGATACTTCTACAATAGATTAACAACATAATACATAGAAAATGCTTCTGCTTTACTACTTAAAACTTCTACTAATACATTCTCAATAGCTTTAACACCTAACACTTACTTGAAGTTAACAATAATGCACTTATTCTATTTTCAAAGGAAAAAAAGAATATAACAGAGTAATGATAGGATTTATACTTACCAAGACACGAACACACTAAAGCAACTATGGAAGGAACACAACAACCACTAACAGGAAACATGAACCAAAACTTTATTGTAACTTCGCACACTCCTTCTTGGAATCATGCTTTGATGCTAGTGAAGCTAATGCATCTCTAAGGTTGAACACATAAAAGAGCACTACAACGGAAAGAGACCAAAAGAAAACAAAAGGGGATTAGCAAATCCAAGCAGTTATAAATCGAATATGATGTACCAACTGATCTTACTCTATCTACTATTCACTAAATATGACTCACTAATCTGAACTCTAGCGTTACTCACCATTACTCCTTACCAAAGAGAATAAATAAAAGTTAAGAGAGAGTAAGAACACTAAGGTTTCTTAATAAGGAAAACTAATAATATTCAATAATGAGGTATTGTTGTCTATGTATAATAAATGGAGGTTTAGATACTCACCCTACTAGAGTTGCAATACATATATGAAAAGATAAAAAGGATAATTGATAAATAATGCGTGAAACTTACTAAAAAAGGGTAAAAGAGAGGAAAAATATTCTGTACAAAAAGGTAATGAATCATTCTAGAATATTATACCAGAAGACACATATTGCATGGCGGTTGGCAATCTAAGGTATGATACAATTTGGATAAAGGTAAAGGAAAGAGTTTGTAGTCAGATCCAACTTAATCTAGTTTTGGTCAGAGCTTGATTACTTAAGGATGTCCAAATCCCCTTTAGGTCGAGTATCTCGCAACTCAGCTTAGACTAAGGTCGGGTGTTAGTCGGCTTAGATAGAAGTTTGAGGTTACTCTACTCGAATACTATTTCGGTCTTGATAAGAGCTCAACGATAATTATAGCTACTCCACATGTTGGCTAATATGCTTGGCAACTTCAAAAACTATGTTGGCACACATGAGAGCTTAATGCTCAAGTTAGCAATAAATTGAAAAATGGAGATCAAAATAGGAATCCTCATCCTAGATAGGGCTTTGAGCTAGTATCCTTTATGTGAGTCCTTAGAGTCCTTAGAGTCCTTAGAGTCCTCTAGCTCAACTACACATGATTGGTCCAAGGAGTTGATTCCTATCAAACCTGAGATAAAAAGGATTCTTAGAAATAGGTTCATACTAGATACCTACCTATAGGACACTTTTGCTAAGCTTTAAGAGTTGCAACAAAGGAGTTAAACTATTGAGATTATTTTCGAGAGTTCCAAATGCATATGATCTAATGTGAAGTAGATGAACCATCAACTCGAATAGTATCTAAATTTCTTACTGGATTAAAAAGTGATATTAAGGATGTCGTAGAACTTCAACAGTTTACTATGTTAAATGAGGCTATAAGAATAGCCCAACGAGTGGAGAGGTAAAGAAGGAACAGGTTGACCTGACCTCTGATGAGCCGAACTAGCCAATCAAGCCAACCTACTAAGGGAAATTACCAAACTCAATCGAGTTTTGAGTTGACCCAAAGGAAAGAAGTCAGAGCTAAACAAAAAGTTTGACTAGTTAATGGTGAAGTGCTATTGAGAACTAATGAGAAGGGACAAGGATCTAGCAGGAAGAGGAGCTAAATCAAGTGTTTTAAATGTTAAGGATTTAGTTACATAACTACTCAGTATTCTAAATGAAAGAACATGATTATCAAGTGAGATGTCTCAAAAATTGAAGTAGGTAGCACATATGAGGAACCAAAGGAGGAAAAAGAAGTGAAAGATGAGGTTGATGTTAATGTCGACCCAATTAAGGAAGATATGTTTACAGAGGACTTAGATAAGTTAACTCTGGTTATCTGATGTGCAATGAGTTTGGATTCCTCTATTAAGGAGGAATATAGGGAGAGTTTATTCTACATCACTTGCAAAGTGAATAATTAAGTATGTGCACTCATAATGGATAGTAGGAGCTACACTAACGCAGCATTTGCTAACCTAATTAATAAACTAAAGTTACCAACTATTTCATATCTGAAGCCATATAAGCTACATTGGCTGAGCAAGAAAGGAGCACTACATGTCACTTAACAAGTGTTGATACCGATTTCCATTAGGAATTACTTTGATGAAATCATTTGCAATGTATTGTCCATATGTATATCTCATGTGCTACTAGGCAGACCTTGGATTTTTTATCGAAGGGTTATACATGATAGATTCAGGAGCACCTATGTGTTTGAAAAGGATGATAGGAAGATAACTTTGAACCCCATAGCCCTGAATCAAGTGAGTAAGTTACAAGCCAAATTAGCTTAAAGGTCAAAAAAGGCTTTGTTGTTGACTAAAACTGAACTCTAAGAAGCTATTAAAGCCGACGTGCTAACTTTTCTATTAATTAGGCGATTGCTAAAGTTGAAGAAGTAGGGTAAATTACCCCTAAAGGTCAAAGAGCGACTGGATGAGCATGCCAACCTGTTTCTAAAATAGTTGCTCGAGAGATTACCCCCTTTCAAAGGCATTGAATATTGCATTGACTTGATATTCGGCATTGCCCTACCAAACTAATTAACTTATTGAATCAACCTTAAATAAGCTATTGAACTTTAGAGACAAGTCAATGAGATATTAGTAAAGGTTTATGTAAAGGAGAGTCTTAGCCCCTGTACTGTACCTGCATTGCTTGTGTCAAAGAATGGCACTTGGTGTACGTGTATAGATAGTAGAGTTGTGAACAAGATCATGATTAAATACAAGTATTAAATTCTTAGACTAGATGATATTTTAGATGAACTGAGTGGTGTGAGATTATTCAGTAAGATTGATTTAAAGTCTAGATACCACCAAATTTGAATGAGGTAAGGGGATGAATAGAAGATTGCTTTTAAGACCTAACATGGCCTATATAAGTAGATGGTTATGCTTTTTGGATTATCAAATGCCTCAAGCACTTTTATGAGATTTATGATTCATATTTTGAGGGACCTCATTAGGAAGTTTGTTGTTATATACTTCGATGACATCCTTATCTATGATGCTAACCTAGCAATGCATATTGACCATCTTAAAGCTATTTTCAACGTCCTCCAAGTAAAGAGATTGTTCAAAAACCTAAAGTGATGTTACTTTTGTCAAAAAGAAATGATCTTCCTAAGTTACGTGGTTAGTAGAAAGGGATTAAAAGTATATGAAGAGAAGGAATGAAGTACTATTGAGTGGTCAACCCCAGCATCTTGTACCAAAGTGAGAAGTTTTCATAGATTAGCATCATTCTACTGACACTTTATCTAAGTATTTAGTTCTATAATAGCACCTCTAATTGAGCTAACAAAGAGGAATGTAGAGTTCATGTAGGGAAAGAAAGAATAGAAAAGTTTTGTCGAGATGAAAGCAAGATTGACCTCTGCCCTAGTCTTAGCTTTACTTGACTTTGTTTATTAGAGCTAAAGGACAGCCTTTTAGGATACTCTAGAAGCTAAATGACAAGACATACTAACTAAAGCTTCCAAAAGACTTCTAAGTGTCACACATGCCTAATGTTACCAACCTCAGCCCTTATTGACCCAAGGAGAACTTGGATGAGGACTAATTGGATTTGATCCCAAATCCCAATCAACGTGGTAAGGATGATAGGAATCAAACCACTAGACCCTTTACCCCGAACCTGAGCTTGAGGGCTAGAAAGCATAGCCAAGAGAATTCTTTCCTTATGTCCTACTATTAAGGAATCCAATTTACTGCAATCTACCGACTTGATGCCCTAGTTGAGCTAAACCCTTTCATACTCATTAATTTTCTCTAGCTACCAACCTGAGCTACACTCGAACATCAACTTGGCCTATTCAACCATTAACCCAATTGACCTGGATTTGAGCGATGTTAGATATGTCTAAGCTAAATTCACTTTGGAAGAATCTTCTACTTGGCTTGGCATAGTTGATCTACTACCTTTGCTTGACACATCGGCTCAATAGTCACTAACCTAATCGTATAGTTTGTCATCTTCTATTAGAAAATCACCTATCCATAGAGAGCCACGTATTTGAGCAATCATATGATAGAATCCTTGGTACGAGATACCCATTTTTATTATATTTTCAGTTATACCCTTAATCATTCTTTGTATATTACTTCTTTTAAACATTACCCTTTTAATCTTTTCCATTCTAAGTAGGATGCCTTAATTTTCTGGGTATAAATACCTACTATACATGTAGTCGCATCATCATATCTTAGAATATTAAATGCACTTCTTTTGTGAGCATTGGTCTAGGCTTGTTTACTTATTTCACTCTTATCTTAACCCTTAACCAAAGTTAGGTAGCAAGTATCCTCATTAGATTAGCTCGTATGTCATATCGAGTTGAGTTGTGTGTCTTTGGAAGTTCCTTATATCCTTGGAGTTGTTTAAAGGTTTGCTTGTTTTTACTTTTATTGTTGTTCATAAATTTTCCCACTTCGTTTTCAATCTTTTGGCAAGCTTGGATCCACCCTTACGACTAGCCTTATCAATCCTTGGCTTTAGTTCACACCATAAGTGTCTTCTTCTTTCTCAAGGCACTTAAGGAGTGGAGTAGTCTATCCTTACCATTAGAGTATGTTGTTGATCAAGGTATAGTTGGCCATAGCTTAAGCTAGCCTATTTGCTTATGCTCGGTCCTTAGGTAATACCCCCATCTTAAGATACTGTACGAGGGAGTCCAATAAGAAGGCTTGTGGGTTGTTTCTATTACTTCTTATTGTCATACTTTTGTGCTTTACTCAAGGAGATACTACATGCAGAGTAGCTTGTCGCTGTTGTATAATGTCGGTATAGTGGATGAGGCTATCCTAAATAGTTTATCTACCTCCTATGAGGTAAATTCTGTGAGAACACCTTACACTAAATGTAGGTACTTGAACATTGTTTTGCCTTTGGTTTCATACTCTTCCTTGACTTATTGTATGACTACAATGGAGTCTAAATGTATGCTGGGTTTTTCTATTGTATTATCTTTAGCAATTTTTAAGTTGGCGATGAGTGTCTCGTACTCAGCTTTGTTGTTACTTGTTGGGAAATAAAATTTAAGGGCATAAAGGATCTTCATTCTATATGGGCCTTGTAATGTAATACCAGCCTTACTTCTCCCCTAAGTGGAGGAGGAGTCAACATAAAGGGTTTAGATGGGTATAGTAAGCTCAAGTTGAGGCTCGTTTGCTTTAGTATATTCAACTATGAAGTTGATGAAGACTTATGCTTTGATTACCTATCTTAGATAGAACTAGACTCCATGGGTGCTAAGGGAGTACTTTATCATTCTATTGGAAGTGTTAAGCCTTTGCAAGTCAATTCTGAGTGGTATATTTGCCAATATGACGATTGGGTGTGATTGAGAGTAAGGCTTAAGCTTTCGAGCTACAATAACTACTATGAGGGTGAACTTTTCCATTTTCATATATCTAAGCCTTAGTCCTTATAGGATCTGACCAATGTAGTAGACTAGTCAATGGTCTAAACTGTTTGCTCGAATAAGCATTAAGGATAGTACTTGGTCATTGACTGTGAGGTATAGGTATAATTCTTCTTCGAGTATTGCCTTGAAGAGTATAGGTGGAGTTGCCAAGAAATTCTTCAAGTTTTTGAATGCTTATTGACATTTGGGTGTCCACTTTAATTTAGTGAGGTGTTTTAGTAGATTGAAAAATTCTATGCATTTGCCCATGCTTTGGGATATAAAGCTATTGAGGATAGCTATCCTCCTTATTAGTCACTATACCTCCTTAATTTTGGTTAGGGCCTACATGTCCTAAACTGCTTTGATTTTATTAGGGTTGGCTTCTATCCCTGGCTCTATCATCATGAAACCAAGAAATTTCCCTGATGTGACCTTAAAGGCACATTTCTAAGGGTTAAGCTTCATTCGAAAATGGTGAAGGGTTTAGAATGTCTTATGGAGGTCGTTGAAGTGGCCTTTTCTGGTTTTGCTTTTAGCGATCATCTTGTTGATGTAGACCTCAATGTTCCTACTTATTTATAGGTTGAAGATGTGGATGACTAAACTTTGGTATGTGGCTCCAGAGTTTTTAAGGCTAAAGGGCATTACCTTATAGTAATAGGTTTCAAAGTTTGTAACAAAGGATGTATGGACTTCATCTTTAGGAGCTATCTAAACCTAGTTGTGTTCGAAATAGGCATTTATGAAATTAAAGAACGTATGACTGGATGTTAAGTTAATGAGCCAGTCTATACATGGCAAGGGGAAGCAGTCCTTACGGCACACCTTGTTAAGATGGGTGTAGTAAACGCACATTTGCCACTTCCTATTGGTTTTTTCAATGAATACTATGTTGGCGAGCCAAATGGGGTATTTTTCCTACTTGATGAAGGTTGCTTTGAGTAGCTTCTACACTTTGTCCTGAATTACAATTAGGCGTTCTAGGGCGAAGTGCTATTTCTTTTGCTTGATAGGTTAGACTACAAGATTGATATTTAAGTGGTGAATGGCCTTTAAGATTTTGATGATGCTTAGCATTTCTTCTAGTGCAATGCAAAGACGTTTGAGTTTTTCTTGAAGAAATTTGTTAGTTTTACCTTGATGTTGTCTAGCAATTCTACCCTTATTTTAGTTATCATTCCAGGTACGTCAGATAGCTTGACTTAATCTTTTCTATAGGCTCTCCCCATATTATCGAGGCAAAAGGGTTGGTTTATTCAATGTTCATGACATTAGTTTTAGATTGGGCTTTGAGGTATAATTACCTAAACAAAGTTCAATCACTTTTAGCCTTGCCTACACTAGTGGATGTGATGAACTTTACTTTGAGGCATGTTTTGCTAATGAGCATGTCAAATTTCATAATGCTTAATTGGCTAAGGATGGTGCTATATGGTGACCACAGATCAAAGATGATGAAGTCTATCGATTGTGTGTCAACATGCTCATCATCGCCTTATCGGACAGGTAGGGTGATGATTCCTTCTATGGGCATTGGTTTGCTACCTCTAAATCCTATCAGGCTATGTTTGTGTAGTTACAGAAGCTCTTCGAATTATTCCTTCCTTTGCTCATAAGAGCTATAAAAGAGTATGTCTGCTATGCTTCCGCTGTTGACGAATGCTTTAGGGACATCGAAGTATCTAATTTTGGCATTGAGGACAAGTACATCATTGTAAGGTAAGTCAACTCCTTGTTCATTTGCTTCGTGAAAGTGATAGCAATTTTAGTTTTCATCTTCTTAGTTCTAATAAGGTATACCTCGTGTTTGGTTGCTATGGTTATAATGTTTGAGACGAGGCTGGGTCCCCTAAACATAGTGTTGTTTCGACTTTGCTATCTTCAGCAATTTTGCTCATTCATTGGGGCATTGATCTGCTTGCTTTGATGATGTTGTCAGTACTCTACTTGGTAGTGATGGGTCAGTCATTGGATTTGATTTTTCTCATTTGCAACAAGGTGGTCGATGTAACCTTTGAACAAGGCCTTTGACCGCATTCCTAAGGTGGTGACATTCATCGATGTTGTGTCCATGTACTTTGTGATAGTTAGAATATTTTCCTGAGTTCGTCACTTCAAGTGTTTTACAAATGCTAAGTGATTGCGGGAGTTATTCTCGAACCTCTTACATGATTTCACTAAGCAGTTTGCCAAGGGGAGTATATGAGGAATTATTTTGAAAATTTTTGCTTATCACATTTATTACGCATTGATGGTTATAGTCTGAGGTTACAAGGCCCCAATCAGTCCTTTACTAAGATGCATGTACTGTTGTCTACCTCAAGATGAGCTTTGATAGAGCCTTCTTGAGCCATGTATTTTTAACTACTTGTACAAACTCATTTAATGATTTAGGCTTGTCTAATGAGACTACATTGAATAGCATTTTGTTAGGGCCTATTAGAAGTGTGCAAGTGAGTTAAATGGGCCAACTCAGCTCGACTTACTTTAGCTTATGAGATAAATAGGTCAAGCTCATTTGGCCTACTTTTAAATCAACTAAAAAATGTTGGCCCTAACCCGTTTAAAAAATGGGTTAAACGAGCTGGCCCATGGACCAAACCTACTTGCATACCTTTAGGGCCTATGCTTGTTAGAAGCACTTATAGGACTATTCTAATGTCCAGTTTCGAAACTTAGAGCATTGCTTGGTTGAAACGTTTAAGATATGCTCACAGGGTTTTATTAAGGTACTACCTAACATTGTAAAGAGTAGAAGAGTCTCTCCGTGGGACTTGGGAGCTAAGAAAGTATTGTTGGAATCTGCTTCCTAGGTTGTCAAATGAAGTGATAGATGCATTAGGAAGGGTGTTAAACCATAGTAGAGCGACTTTTGCTAGCATGCTAGGAAAAGCTTTACATATGATGGTGTTTGAGAAGTTGTAGACTTATAATTGTCCAGAAGTGGATGAGGTGATTGTTTAGGTTAATGGTGTTGTCATAATTGTTTAAGAGTGGTATCCTTGCACTTATAAGGAACGTTTCTTTGAGGATTAAAGGGATGAATGGGCTCTTTGTCGATACGGAGCATGACACTTGTGTGGATGATTTAACTTTCTACTAGTTACACACGCTAGAGGCGCAGGAGATATGATTGTTTAGTTCCTCCATATTCATATCTTCGTAATCCTTTGGCGATTGTTTTAGTGATAGGTTATCGATTGGTTTTCTTGTAGTTGTATGCTTGGCTTACGCTTGCGTTTTCTCATAGTTACGATTCAACTATTCATGCAAATCTTTATGGGGTTATTGATTGTACAGAATTTGCTCGTGTGAACACATCAAGCATATAGTGAACAGATCATCATTTTATCCTAGCTATGAGGAGGAACTGATGGTCGCCTACTTGTTTGGGTGCTTTCGGGATGCGTTTTTAAGTAATGTGACATCTTTATGTAAGGCTGCGGTAGATTTACAATATTTTCAATTTTCTTTAAGGATTTGTTAGACAAGTAACCTAAGTTGTTGAACTTCATCATTTTTGTTTTGAGGTGGTGGAGCTGTTTGGTTACCTCCATCTTTGTAGGAGGCGTTAGTATCTCCTGTTGGTGAAGCTTATGGATTAGTGTTTTCACTTTTACCCATCATATGCATGGTAGCTTAAAATGATAGGTGCTAAAATATTGTTTATGTTTGAACCAATTGAGATGAGTGGGCTCGTGTAGAGTTTGGGTGAAATAGGTTTAGGTTTCACCTCTTATTCCTTGATTCTTGCAAAAAAGCCTCTTGTAGGTATAGCTATGGAGGCCCTCTAACACTCAAGTTAGCAAAGAAAACTAAGGGGAAGAAGGAGTAATCACTGAGGGCCCAAAGGGTAATGCTCATTCCATATATGCACTGTAAAAGGTGTGTGTAATATGTTGAAATTGGGTAGAGAGAGAAAGAGTGTTACTGGAGATGAAAGTAAACTATAGAGAAAAAGGGGGGAAAGAGAGATCTACCCCAACTTCACAATGCCTAGCCCCTTTTATGTAAATTATCTAGATAAGTGGCGATCTAGGGTTTGCTTATATCGGTTGCCAGCTGATAGCATGCATAATAGTAGAGATTGAGCTATTTTGTGAATGGTTAGTTGTGATCAGCCAGGCAATAAAATTCATAGCTCAAAGGTTTGACACTTATAGAGGTTGCTAAATGTGTTGGCCATACTATAGATATTAAATGATTATTAATGAGTTGCAATAGATAACAAGTGTTAAGAATAAAGGTCGAGTCAAGACGTTGAGGGAGGGGTTAGCTAGTGTTTAATTAAGGGTAAGTTGAGGCTTAAGTTGATTATGGATTGTTAATGTATGCAGTTTTGATGGTTACGACAATCTATTTAGGTAAGGCATTGTATGGCTCACTAAGCAATTCGCGGTATAGAAGGTGAGCATGTTGTTGGCTTGAGTCTATTTCGACGTACTCGTATGCTCCGTAAGCAAATCGTAGTGTAAAGGGCGAGCTTGCTATTTCCTTGTGGATACTTTTGTACCCTACATGATGGGCTTTGCATGTTGGGCCTTGGTTTGGGCAATAATTGAGTATCAACACATCTCCTTTTAGTAAACTTGATAGCCTTTCTATTCTTCATTACTTTAATCCTTAAAATTCTCTATAAAATATGCACATACTAGTATAAATCTACTTTGACTCCTCAATATTGCATAATTCATATCCTTTTTTCCATTTAGTTGGTGAATATCTAAGGAGTTAAGAATAAGAATTCTTATGTTAAAGATACTATTAAAAATATGATCATTTAGGATGAGATTTTTAGAGCATAGCGATATTTCTCAATCTTTTGAATATCTGAATAAGAACGACAGTGCATTTGATTATAGACTTATACTAAATCTCGATTGTTAATTAACATTAGAGATCAACATATAAGATAAGCCATTTTATTATATCTATTAGATTGTTTTAATGATAAAAAATAAGCTCCTTTAATACATCTGTAATTGCTCATGGACTTCAATGTAAATGAATCTTTTAATGGGTTTTTCATAGCCCTAAGTCCAATAATCCATTTTAAATAAGTTTAGCAAACGCACGGAATAATCATAAGCCTATGAAATGCGTATTAAATGTGCAAATCAGCCAAGAAAGCTAAGAATGATTGAGGCATCATGTATTCTTTATTCTAAGGTCACTAAGTTAGAAGTCGTAGAGGATCGCTAAATAAATGGCTCCAATTTCTTACACTCTATTAACCTTATTAAACTATTCCAATCCAATTGACCATATTATCGTTTCATACACAATTTTTTTTTTCCCGCCATTACTTTTATTTATTTATCTTTTTTGGCCGAATCCCTCCATTACTTTTAAGGCTTCAGTCCTATATGAGTTGTCTCTCGTATTAAATCGTGACCAAGATATTCTGATTAATTTGTTCGCCG
The DNA here is from genome assembly GCA_024138005.1 of Lumnitzera racemosa. Classification (NCBI taxonomy): domain Eukaryota; kingdom Viridiplantae; phylum Streptophyta; class Magnoliopsida; order Myrtales; family Combretaceae; genus Lumnitzera; species Lumnitzera racemosa. Next base: position 36,917,716 of record JAMXBC010000005.1, read on the forward strand.
AAAACCCTTTGTCATTTCGAAATTTTGAAAAATAAAGAAAAACAAAAATAAAATAAAAAGAAAAGGGAAAGAAACCCGTTAGCTTTTACCTTATCGGTTATCATCACACTTCTCGCGCCTACTCCATTTTCCTCTCCATCCTCGATGGCTTCTCCTTCTCCATCTCCTTCCTCCACACACTCTCTCCTCTCCAACCCTACGCCACCATCCCAACCACTTGCTCATCGCTTCCTCTTGTCTCCCCGGCCCAGTGGTTCTTCTCGTGTCCTTCCCCGGTTCACATGCTCGGCCGGTCAGACCGGGTTCTTCACTCGGCTCGGCCGGTTAATCAAAGAGAAAGCCAAGAGCGATGTGGAGAAGATATTTTCCGGATTCTCGAAAACTAGGGACAACCTAGCTGTTATTGATGAGCTGCTTCTTTACTGGAATCTCGCGGACACTGATCGCGTCCTCGATGAGCTTGAAGAGGTTTGGTTGTTACTTCCAAAATCTCTTTTAGTGTGAAATTTTAACTGGATTGTGCAAATTTGAATTCTTGGAATTTGGGTTGCTCTCTCTTAGTGGAAAAGCGTAGTGGATTTTGGAAGTTAGAGCTTGATTGTTCATTTAGAGCTGGGAGTTTGTGTTGGCGGGTCAAATTTGCAGTTCTAGTGTTGAATTGTGTCAATGTTTTGGGGGGGGGGGGGGGGGGGGGGGGGGGGGGGGGTGGGGGGGGGGGGGGTGTTGGTGAGTGAAAGAAAACATTTTTGATTAATTGATGTCAGAGAAGTGGCAATTCAATAGAGAAATTTCCTAACTTTTCAAGGTTGATTATACATTGGCAACAAAAAGATTGTATGAGATTAGGAATAACTCCCTCGTTTTAGACTTTTAACGCCAGGCACCAATTATTATTTGCCATGCAAGGAAAAAAAAAGAAGATAAAGTTTCATTATAATGCAAGTGTCATTTGGGTGTCCAGACACTTCAGCTTTTGTCTTTTGTCTATGTTTGTCAATTCTAATTGTGTCATATTTGTATTCATGTTACTGTGTTATGTCAGGGACGGGCAAACATACATACAGTCAAACATATCTATATGTCTATCTATATATATGATGCTAAGGGTTTGTTGTTGCTGTTGTTTTTATGTTTCAGGCCCTATTGGTTTCTGATTTTGGACCGAAGATTACAATTAGGATAGTGGAGAATTTGCGAGAAGATATTTTATCGGGGAAGCTTAAGTCGGGTAGCGAAATTAAGGTAATGTTGGAGTTGAGCCAATTGAGCTGTGTTCTTGAAGTTTGTGGTATTATTGAATGTATCAAGTAGTGAGTTTAAGTGTGCTGTGAATTCTATAGGATGCTTTGAAAAAGAGTGTGTTGGAGATATTAACCACAAAGGGTAGCAAGACTGAACTTCAACTTGGATTCAGGTTCTAATTGCTTGTTCTTGAACTTGTGTTTTTGTCTTGGTTGTTTTGAGTAGTGGAATATTTGATTAGTGGTGTTGATTTAGTTTTCTTTGCATCATGATTATAGAAAACCAGCTGTCATCATGATTGTGGGTGTTAATGGAGGCGGGAAAACAACTTCTCTTGGTAAGTGTCTAGATTTCTTTCCTTGGTTTCAGTAGAGAAGTAGGAAGCGTTCAATGAATTGCAGTAAAATATATATTAGCTGTGCTGTTATGATTGCTTGTAATTCAAAATGCTAAGCTTGTTTTGATGGTTCTCTTTTGATTGTTTCCATAGCAGCAAGAATTTTGCCTATTGGAAATGCTTATACTTTCAAGAAAGGTATTAATAAAAGCAACGAAACTAATCTTTTATTTGATTTGCTGCAGGAAAACTAGCTCATAGACTAAAGAAAGAAGGAGCAAAGGTGAGATGTAGTTTCTTTTCTCTAATTTGATGTTAGTTTTGTAAAAAGGAAATTAAGTTTAGAAAATGACATGGAAATTCAAAAAGTGAAAAGATAATGAGTTCTGATTAGTTTTTTTCTTCTGGAGGTTTCACTTTAGTTCCTTTTTACATTAGCTCCGTGGTATATGTCCACAGAAACATCAACACATATATATAGTTTTTCTCTTTGAATCTATGTTTTGATATGCAATAGGTGATAATAAAAAATTAACCGTGTGATTAATAGCTGCTTACCGTGTTGAATATTGCTTGGTACCAATTTTTTTTCTTGATAATGAATGACATATCACTGTTAATGGGACTAACCAATCATTCAAATGCCAGTTTGGTGTACAATAAGATTCCTGGTGTTCTTCATACTGTTGTAATGATTGTTTTTGTACATTAGATTTTCCTCTCTGCTACCTTATGAGGAGACAATGGGATAGGTACTAATGGCAGCAGGTGATACATTCAGAGCAGCTGCTAGTGATCAGCTGGAAATATGGGCAGATAGAACAGGATGTGAGATTGTTGTAGCTGAAAAGGAGAATGCTAAAGCATCAGCAGGTAGACAGCTATGATTGATTTACATCTTCCCTTTTTGATCAAGTTCTCTGTAAATAATGGATCAATTGAATAAATGCTGTTTTCTTGTTTGTACTGACTATGATCTTAGAACTGCTTCCTGAATAGTTCTTTTGCAGGCTGTCAAAAGAGGGAAGGAAAAAGGCTATGACATTGTCTTATGCGACACATCAGGACGTAAGCATGACTGATGAGTTATTTTAGTTGCTATTAGAATCTAGTGGGATTCATAGCAAGTTTTACTTAAAAATAACGCAAAAGATAAAAAAGGCATGCTTGTTTTTCAGGATTGCATACTAATTACAGCTTGATGGAAGAGTTGACTGCATGTAAGAAAGCTGTGGGCAAAGCAGTATCTGGTGCACCAAATGTGAGTTCTGGAAGTACGATTAACTTTTAGCTCGATATTTGGCTGTCTTGTGATAGTCTAATTATTTTTATAACTATTTAGGAGATTTTGCTGGTTTTGGATGGGACCACTGGTTTAAATATGCTTCCACAGGCAAGAGAGTTCAATGAGGTAAGAAGCTTGTCCTTACCATCTAGTAAGGTGGCTTCATTTTGTACGCATCTTAGGGTCATTGTCCTTTCTTCAATTGAATCTCAGGTGGGATAATAAATAATGAATTCTGCATATGCCTGGTGGCTTCATCATGTTTACATCTTAGGGTCACTGTCCTTTCTGCAATTGAATTTCAGAGGGAGAATAAATCATCAATTCCACATATTCCTTTATCGTTTCGTAGTCCATGCAAGAGATTAAATTTAATGCAAAGTAGTAAGGATATTAGAAGGTTCTTCCAGTTTATTTCCTTAGTTTGTCTTGACTGGTTATATAAACATGTGGCATGAATCACTGCTTAGTGCACTTTGATGCTTTCCAAGTAAAGGGTATTTGTTCTTGAGGTGGAAAGACAGCATTATTAGCTTTGGCTCTATATATATATATATATGTATGCATGTATGTATGTGTATTTTGTATGTACATATATATACACACATACACACACACACACACACACACACACACACACGTACATAGTCCATTGTTGGACTTAGGGACCATGCTTTTTTACTAATTTCTGGGGAGTTTGCTATTTTTAGTCTTTGTGCAAGTAACTGAGTTTGGAAACAGGTAGTTGGTATCACTGGCTTTATTTTGACAAAGCTTGATGGTTCTGCCAGAGGTGGCTGTGTGGTAAGGAAGTTTATTACGAGCACAATGGCCTTGATTCTCAAAGCTGAGCATGTGGAAAATGAATACTATTTTTACTGGTTTTTCCTTCCAGGTCGGTGTGGTTGATGAGCTAGGCATCCCTGTGAAGTTTGTTGGTGTTGGTGAAGGGGTGGAAGATCTCCAGCCCTTTGATGCAGAGGCATTTGTAGATGCCATTTTTTCATGAGTATTAGAAATCTGGTCAGTTTTCAATCCATTTTAAGTTAATAATTTAGGGTGTTCTTAGTTATTATCTTCATTTGGAAACGAAAGAAGCCATAAAGGTTTGGAGGATATGTGTAAACATAAAGGCATGCTGCAAGGTGTTTTAGTATATACTTGTTCACACACTCTTTGTTATAACTTAACTTGCTCTTATACTTTGTATGATAGCGCTTGTTCGTGTGAAATGACTGGGCCTCTTTTCTTTTATCTTCATAATGGCAGAGATCCTGCTTCTTGATCATACATTAAAAGTTCAAGTCAAACATTGAGACAGATAGCTTAAGGTTCATTGGAAAAGCTATTGGATGAACCTTTGGCTAAAAGATCATCATGAGCACCATCAGTAGCAGAGGAGTGTGGATTTTATCAGGTTGCGTTTGAAGCTCTTTATAGTTTATGCTGGTTTTTATATTGCCATGGACTCGCAATTATTCCCCCGCTGGTAGCAGTTTGACCTCTTATCTTTTGCGATGTAATATTTCAGTAAGTAGTAATTATTAAGTTTCATGTGGAGTTCCCATCTTTATTTTTAGTTTGCCGTAGACATAAACTTCAAAACCATTCCAAAAGGATAGGGTGTGAAGGTATTAACACGCATTGAGTTATATACCTCCTGAAGGCTATATATTAGTGTTACCTTTTTATAGGGTGTGGTTGTAAGTTCAAACTTTTGTTTATTTATTTTTATTTTATATATGCAAACATTTGCTTTGACTTCGAACTTGCTAGTGTTGAATGTAATCATTCTGCAACATCAGGTGATATTAATCTATGACCCCCCAAAACCTTAACTAGCATACATTGCAAGCTTCTGAAAACCTCAACGCATTTAATTCCATCATGATCGTCATGCCTTGATGTGAACTTCAAATATTGCACGTGTGGCAGGATTAAATCAGACCTTCAAGGTCATAGTTGCTGAGTTGATATTTACCAAGCTAATATCCTTCCAGGTATTGTTAAGGCAGCTTTTCATCAACCTTGCTAGCACAGTGTTGCTATATGGAATTTCCTTGTGGATTCCATTTGTATGGAAAATTTGCATGTATATGTTGGTAGGAGTTGAAAATAATGCACGATGACATTATGAATCTTCAAAGCCTTGCTCTTCAACACATAAAATTGCACATACCAAATTGATGCAGGAAAGAGCTACCGACACTGCAGTATGAAAACTCATTAAACGTGAGATGACTTCCATCCATGATTATTATAACAGTTTTTGTTGAACTCGAAGAAAGGGGTTTAGCTTAAAACAATTAAATATGAAACGGAAGAGATGGATGTCGAGTTGACCCACGAATCCTTCTGCCTGATTATTCTTCCATCGGTGACGATCCAAAATAGCAGATAGAAAAAGCTGCCTGAATAGTTAATCACATACATGATAAAAAAACATAACCGAGTGGTCAATAAATCCAGTTGATCACATCCAAAGATGCAGCATAAATGCAAACTAAACCCTTCTCAGGTAGTCACAATTCGTGAACAATTCTGCACCGTTGTTGATTTAGGTTCTCGCACAACTCTGCTGATCCATCCACAAGCTGTCCAATTAATGGAAGCTTTAAGCTTCTTCAGACCATTTCATACAAAGCAAAGAGAAAAGTTAGCTAATCATTTTTTGTATCCCATTTTGCAGTATAGTTTTAATGTGGATGTATTTACTAAAAGATAAAGGGAGCAGATTAACAAAAAACAACGGAGAGACAAAGCAGACAATATATAGAGTTTAATAAACTTGTTTGGTAATATATTAATGGATATTGGGTACCATGTTTCTCTAAGATATTAAGCCAAGTTCTAAAACTTTATGTGAAATTTGCTTTTAAAATACTTCTCTAAGATAGAGCATAGGCTAAAGAGTAGAAGAACCTACTTTCAATATCCAAGATGCAATATAAATATTTGAATGTACAACTCATAAGCTCACGACCATGGCTATATATTATCTATGCTTGTGGCTCACAAGGTGTGGCGAGAACTGTACATCTCGACTAGAACCATGACATACTAAACATAGTGGCACATGCTTATGTATTGTCGCACTGAAGTCGATATACTCATACTGGAAATAAATTGTGGCAAATATCTCATTCAAGTATCCAACACCCAATTAAATTCTGATGCCCATCAATGTAACAAATTATTTGATAATTTTGCTATGGAATTCAAACATAAATTTGATCAATGGGGACATCAAATGGGCTGATCTTTACATTTGACAGGTGAAGGCATCCCAACTGAGGGATATATTATGACTACATTAAGACTATTACTTTAGTTTGAAAGTGGCAATGAGTGATTATTTGGATCTTACAACACAATACCTGCATATCAAAGAACAGAGTCATAATTCCAAAGTAGAAAATTTATTGTGATAGTGATCCTGGCTCTTGGGTGCCAAGAACCACATAAACTTCCACATTCATTGTTATGTTAAAAATGATATAAGCGAAGCAGTACACCTGACTTTCCAGGTTCCTTCTTACAACTTGGCAACTGGCATGTTATAAAAGGTAGTTCGAGCCAGGTACACAAGTCGCCCAGTTTTCTTTAGTTTGAACTCAACTGAAACTACAGTCACATTTCTTCCGCTCCTTACCACGGACCCATAAACAATCAACTCCTCCTGCACAATGAGAAGAAAAGCAATGTAACTCAAAGAAGGCTCAAAGCATGATGAACATCCTTCAAGATCCAATATGACTTAACCAGTTTCCCTGAAATACAGTGATTCCTCACTTTGGCATTTCATTCTCATGCCATCCCCTAAAAACATATTCCTTTTGAGGGCAGAAAATGAGCAGATGCAATCAAATTGAAATTCAGTGGGGGCAAAATGCTTGTTTTGAAAGTTAAAAGTACCAAAACTAGAGCACTTACTATTTGACAGCAACCTCATAATGATCTTTTGTTTAATGTAGATGCAAGAAGTATAAATTGACAACTCATTGCTTTCAAGCTTTCATCAAGACATGATTGTTGTGAGCATACATCCGAACGATGAAGCCAATCCCGATTATGTAGTTAGGATAAATGATTTAAGTTCTAACTAGCTTGCTATTCATTGCATTGAAGTAGTATAAAGTGCATGCTAATTTTGACATGAGAATTAGCAGAAGCTTAACTTTTAAGCACAATAATTCATAGAAAAGAGAACAAGCAGAAGACTAACATTTTGAGCAGCAGCAGAGAGATAAGAAATGTTCAATTCCCCAAGAAATAGTTCTCTATCCTCCGCCACGACAGTTCTTGCACATGCGATAGCAATTTTCTCTGCAATTGCTGCAACAGCTCCTCCGTGTAATCCACCATAGATATTCTGCAAAAACAAATGAAACCATAAACCATCTCTATCACTCTTTATATTCTTCTTTAGACACCAAAGGACCACAACTACAGCACCGCAATCAAATTATAAACCGAATTTCCAAACCAATTGATTGACCAAAGCTTAGACTTCCATGATTCCTATTTACCATTCAGTGAGACAGGACTACAAATTTGAGATTCGGTTACTAACTTTCAGCAAATTGATCCTAATCATGGGTGCATGACACATATTAGAAAAGGAAAACAGCTCTAATCAAAGAAATTGAATTAACCATTAATACAGCTACATTGTCTCTCCTATATTGTATTACCAAATCAATGGAGCAAAGTCCTATATAGCTGCATAACAAACAAATGTAATTAACCTAAGGCTATTAATTAGCATATAAAGGAAATGAGAATAGAAGTAAAAATGATTAACCTAAGCAATGACTCTTAAAGTATCAATTAGCATATCAATGCATCAAGAGCAAAAACAAATAAGGCAAGATTCTATTTTATAAAAAAGAAAAAAAAAGGAATATTACCTATATCCTATGTGAACTCAGACACATCTAATCAACTACAACCAGTAAATAAATCCAAATATCACCTGAATCAAGCTTTTCATCAGGAGTAATAACAGAGCACCTACTTCCACAAGTCACAAACCAAAAGATGCGAAAATCACATTAAAAAGATGAGTTCAACATTGAGTAAAAGCACTTAACAGTTTTAAACAAATAGCATGGGTAAATCTCCAGCTATGAATTTGAACAATGGAATTTCTGTAGATCAGCTGTTCCATTTAGTAACCTCAGTGCTCTATTATAGCTCGGATACAAATTTACAAGCATAAAAAGGAAATTGAATTTACTTATACATATCTATCATCCTTATAGATATGAAAATACGTATGTGGAGATCAATTTAAACATGAGTAATCCACTATATCTATCAGTCATCAATTTTTAGTATAGTAAAAACTATAGAAAGAGAGCACTCAGCGCCTCATCCAAGCTCACTTTCGAGCATAACACAAACATATACATACACATATATATATATATACATATATCTCATTTTTGAGTGTGGGAGAGAGTCTACCCGAACTCAGCTCGAAATTTACTAGAAGAGCTTTGGCTCAACCTACTTGAGTAGCTCATGAGGTGAGCTTGAGCTTCACCTACGAGCTCATTAGCCTATTCGAAACTGAGTGGAGTTTAAGCATATATGGAGTTTCATCAAATCCGAATCGACTTCGAGTTGCAACATAGATATAGCTAAAAGGATTACAATTTCTTCAGTAGCACCTTAATTGAGCTTGAGTTGAGCTTTTAAGCTGTAAACATTTGAGTCAAGCATCATCCTAGTAAGCTCGACTCAAGAGAAAATCATTCTCGAACAGAAAAGTGAAACAGGAGAGGGAGAGAGCAAGAGAGAGAGAGAGAGAGAGAGGGAGAGAGTGTTACAGCGACGACGGGTAGGACGGAGAAGGTGCAGGAGACTTTGCCGCGTTCGATCGAATGGGATTTGAGAAGGTCACGAAGGATTTTGGAATAAGAATCTTTGGAGGTGTATTGATCGGGAAGAGTGGAGTAAACGCCGACGTTTTCGAAGAATCTGTTGACTGCCTCCACATGGATTGACCTGTCCTTTGGTTGTTGTTCGGCCATGACAGGGAATAAGAGGATATGGCCAATGCAATAAGTTAGGTAGAGGACGAGAGAGAAGAAGAAGAGCAGTTTTCCCCTTTCCTTTTGCGTTTTTCCCTGTTTCTGCGTAGGTCCGTCAGTGGGATTGGAAAGTTACTGACAAATGTACAAGAGGGGCGAATCTCGTAATTTCACTTCTTCCTACTCATAAATAACATATATAAACTTTTATTAGTTTAAATAATTAATTTTAATAAATAAAATAATTAAATAAATATAAATTAGATAAAATAAAAATAACAAAAGAATGTCAAATTAAAAAAAAATATTAAAAAAAAAATTATCGAGTATTCAACCACGAAAAGTTATCAGCAAATATTTGAATAGGTCATATGAAACAATCACCGGCCACCAAACAACAGGATAGTTCAATTTTACTTGTCATGGTGGTAGGTGTGACCTTTCTTCGAGATAATGGGTGGCTCACAATCACCATGACCGGCTCTATTCTTTTGTAATTTCTTGCACATTTTCTTTCTTTTTATTTTTTAATATTTTATTAATTTACTTAATTTTTATATTTTTAAATATATTATTCATTGAATCTGACACAAGTATATATTCAAAGTGGATACGGTGTTGGAAATGTTATTGTGTAAATATTTGAAAATATTGAAAACTCAAATAAGAAAATCAAAAGAAAAAAAAGTGCTTAAGGACTTAATAAAAAAAGTCAAATATTGAAAATTAAAAATGTATTTTTAGTTTTATATCACTGTAAATTGAAAAACCATACCAAATCAAATTGAAGTCTCTTTTTTTTCTTTTTCTTTTCTTTTTTCCTTTTTTTTTTTTCAATCAGTTTCTGTTAGGACTAATTTGGATTTTCGGATTTTGGCTTTAGGGATCCTAAAAAGTAATTGAATTCAACCGAACTGTGTGTGCCACATGTTTTTGTTTAAGAAATAAGATATAAAAATGAGTGATCGTGCCGGGAAACAAACCCAGGCTTTTAGTTATCGTCACAAAGTGCATAGGAATTAACTTGTGCAGATCAACAGCATTGCTGCATAATTTGTTAACTTCTGTCCATTCTATGTTGTATTTATCTTAGTGTAACAATAGATGGAGACTTGCAGTCAATTGTAATCTTAGAATTAGCTGGTACAATCATCCACATGCAAGTGTTTTCCAGAAAACAAAAATAGCTCGAATCATAGAAGTAAACAGTAAAAAACATCTTATCTATTACATTTTTAAAAACCGAACCAATTTTGGTTCGTTTCGGTCTAAACTTTTTTATTTCAGTTTGAAACTTTTTTAAATAAACATTCCGGTTTAACTAAATATCCATACTAGTAAAATAATTATGATTATCGAAATCGTGATTCTATTATTACTTTAAATGTATAAAATTAGTAAAATCAATTAAAAATATGCAAAATCATTAAAATTGCAAGTATTATCTAGAAAATAAAAATAGCTAGTGTCATAGAAGTAAATAGTAAAATCATCTTATCTATTCAATTTTTAAAAGTGAACCAAACTTTTGGTTTTAAATTTTTTTAATTTTAGTTTGAAAATTTTCAATTAAAAATTTTGGTTTAACTACAATCTCTATAGGTCAACAATATGATTGTTAAAATCGTGATTTCACTATTATTTTAAAATTGTAGAATTGTATAAAAATTGTAAACATATAGAATTATATATATATAAAAAAACTATAATTATACCAAAAATTTGTACTCAAACGAGTTTAAATTTATTTTTAGCTATAAAAAATTATAAAATTATAAACTCGTAAGATTATATATTTAACTTGCGATTTCAACAATTATAATTTAGCTATTAATTTATATGAGTAAGATTAAGCTAAGAGGCATAAGTAATATTTCACAACAAATATAAAATTTACTTTTAGATAGTGTCTTTGTGTTTCTCAATCCACTAATGACTAATGCGATTAGTTCAAGAGAATACCATCGTTTTCCTAAGAAATTCTCCATGGTCGTTGAACTTCTTATTAATAATCGTATCATAGTTTAGTGCCACGTAAACTAATTTAGAGGAAGCATGCCCAATTTTCAAAAGGAATTTATGAATGATTGCTCACACACTTTAAGAAATCTTTTTACTTTGGATCAATAAATTTCTATTTTTAACCTTCAATAAGTGCCTTGGACATTCATTAATAGTTTTTTTTTTTTTTTTTGAAATAATATCAAAATTACTACCAAAACTCTATATACTTTATCAATTTTATGCTTAAAGTTTAATATCGTTAAACAACATACCAAAGTGAACTTTTGTTTGTCATTATACACAAAAATTTTGAATTCGATAAAAAAGGGGTTTTGGGAAGTGGATTTGACATTAACTCAATTTATTATCATCAAGAGTTTTATGTTCGTCAACAGGATCATCTTCAAAACTAAGGCATCTCTCAACAGATTTTACAGCAGCAGAAGATCTAAGCATGGGAGACTTTGTATCAGCAACAGCAGAAGATCCATCATCCCCGCAATCAGCTAGCTGTTCCGACGATCGGGTGATGCTGACGCTCTTAAGAATCCGCCTCCTTCTTATTATGGATGGCACGTTCTCGTAGCTTCTTCCTAAACTCCTCCAAACAGATCCCGGACTGCTGCTTAATTCTTTATCATGTCTCGAATGAGTTTGAGATGACGTTGGACTAGTAGCTGCTGCAATAACGTTGTCACGTGGAGTAGTTTGATAATTATCAGCCAAAGCTGCTTCGGTTTGCTCAGATTCATCAGTTTGTTCAGATGCCAAACAGCTTGTGGAGCCAGAGGGTGTAGTTCCTTCGTCGCTATGGATGGGGGAGAATGACGGATTCACGATGGAATTTGAGCCTTGAGAACTATGCAATTCATGGCTATGATCTATTTTCCTCTTCAACGAGCAGTTCCAACGGTTTTTTATAGCATTCTCAGGCCTAGCAGAAAAAGGGAATAGATGAAGAGCAAGTATATCCGGATATCGTTTTTACACCGTTTTCGAATAATGCATCATACGGAAAAAGATGAAGTTACCAGTACATATATACTCCAAAATTACCAATGTAAATATCAAACAAATCCTTTCCATTTACTTTTTATATATATATATATATTAATATAAGAAAAACCAATAAATTTTTCCTCTTCCAATGAATAGATATATTATTTGAATCATTTCCCTTAGTAGTAGGTGAATATTTACTTTCCAATTCTCATTACCAATCACCAGCTTCATGTCTAACAACACCGATTATATAAAAAATAATAATAATAATGTGTATTTGAAGGATATGATTTGATACAAATAAATATAAATAAAATAGGAAAAATATATATATGTATATATGTGTGTGTTTGACGCAATCATCTTAATGTATTCTTCCATTTGTACTTTTGCATTCAAGTTTTTACCACTTAAAATCAGAGCTATACCTTCCAGGGAGCAACTTGGAGATTTCAGCCCACTTATTGCCATATTGTTGATGTGCCTGCACTAGTATCCTATCTTCATCGACTGTCCATGCAGTTCTTTTAATTCCGGGCTTTAGATGGTTGGACCACCTATAGAAGGCAATATAAATAAACTAACATTCCTCTTCGACTCATCAAAATAGAAAGGAAAAAAAAAATAATAAAAAAGCCACTGGAATAAATAGTGCAATGACGAGTCAAAGATCTATTTCTTTCTTTTTTTTTTTTTTTTTCCTTGTCCAAGACTTAGCGATCCTATATTCAAGTACTCACATTTTACTATCTTGAAGGGGTCATTGCAAAATGTAATCATGCACCTTGATAATAAAGATAATAAATGGGAGAAATTACAAAAACTTTAATCGGCGCATTACTCGTTTGATATTGGACAATTGTTAATTCAGAGTTAAAAACGGCACATGACAGAGATATATTCCCAATATCATCTGAATTAGATACGAAATTCACTCAAAAACCCAAAATTAGAGAATCGTCTTAAGCTCCAAATTGAAACCCTGAATAGATAATCTATAAGTCAAGTCAATTACAACCTATATAAAAAATACCAACTCAGTTTTTTCTTACTTTAAACCTAGAGGGAATCGCACCCTTTCTTCAAACCCTAAAATCGAATTCAATCATACCAAACATTTGCACCAATCTTCTATTCCAAGAAGAAGCAACACCAAATAACTAGATTTGATATTATCGATTTTGAGGCTTCTTGAATTAGGATTTCGGAGTGAAGAGTGCATCTGATTTTCTCATGTGTGGTTTCTGAGTGACTTTAGCATGTAATTTAAGATTTTATTAGGGAACAAGTGCATGCCACATGTCATTTTTAACTGTGAATTGACTACTTCTCAATAAAGAAAAATATAGATCGTTTATCTATTAAAAGACAAATACATGTCAATAAATGGGAAAAGCGTATAAATGCAAGTGACAATTTAAGTAATTTTCCTTAACAAGTAGACGTATTCAGTTTGTTCAATCGGCTTCACTTAGGTGCTAAATTTAATTACTTTTGAGGTTGATAATATTTGGACAACAAATTAAGGACAATCTTTATTCTTATCAAGTACCTGTCTCTACATTGCTTGCCAGTACGATGTTTCAAAGATTTTGCAATCTTTGACCAACTTGTGCCTCCAATCTCCCCAACTAACCTGATTATTTGATCATCTTCCTAAGAATTCCAGAGGAAATGCTTGTCAATTTGATAATTTGATGAAAAGAAAGAAAGAGAAATAAATTTTGATAGAATATAAAGGTCTTTGAATGCCCCACCTCTTTAGTCCAACGACCTTTAACAATTTTAGGATTCAGAACTTTCTGCCACCGATGCAGACACTGAACATGGTCGCGGTTGTTACCAACAAACTTTGCTACGAGAACTCAGAAATGCATGAACGATTAGTGATTGATTCTTAGGACTCGTTTACCTCTTCACGTGGTATCGTTGTTTGAAAACGGATATTTTAGCTAAATATAAAAAAAAAAAGCTAAATGACAAATACACGCTTTAAATGAAAAATACATGTATTAGATACAGGAAAATGAGACGTACCTATGGCTTTCCAGTGTTTTGCATCATAGGTTTGAACTGCCGACATTAGCTTCTCGTCCTGATAACATGAGAGCCTCAATCAACCTAACTATCACACCTACACAAATGTGATTCCTAGTACATGGAAATCAATCAAAGCCCATTAAATTTGAAAATTTTTTCCATCTCTATGGAAATATTGTAAGCCAAAAAAATATTGAGAATGTTTGATTTTAGGAATAATTAGAACGATTTGCACTTGCAAATATGTGCCCATGAAGAAACGGAACATAAAGTTTACACTATTTCTATGGTGTTTGATGTCTAAAAAATTGGTCACGAAGAAATCATCTACTAAATCTATAGTTTCCTACAATTTCTATATTTGAGCATTTTTTTTTAAAAAAGAAAATTATATCAAAAGGAATGAAAAAAAAAAAACACAAAAGTTTTTAATGCTATGCCTATACCATGTTTGTCATTTAAAGAGTCTAACTAAATGATATTACCAACTAAAAGGGACAATGAGTAGTTTCCATACCGCCTCCTAAACATGAAATAAAAGAAAAGGATATCAAGTTAAGCAACCAACTCTATATGTACATATCAATATTGAAGAAATATACAGAAACGAGAATGCTGTAGATGCACCATCTAGACAATTTAAAAACAGGCAGAAAGAAATGCGTATAAAAATACACACATCTTTTTTATTGAACTTTTGACAAATAGGAAAATAGGACCAATAAGTCGACTAAAACACTTACCTCCTTCTCGGTCCAACCGCCCTTTGAGGACCGCTTTATAGGACCCGTTGTCCTCCTAAGTATATGCAAAAAAGAAAAAAAGAAAAAAAAAAGAAGAAGAAGAAGAAAATAATAACCCAGGATAAATGTTGATTGTTCATCTATCTAATTGAGACCTAGGAGATAACTAATAACGAATTAAGCTTAATTAAAAACTGACCTTTTCAGTCAAATCTACAAATCAGCACAATTGCTAATCGGATTTAAGCCTAGCTAATACGGTTATCAAATTAACCCTAGCTCTTACATATTCTGTAAACTCCACCGAAGCATCACAAGAATAAGTTTAGAAAGTAAAGAAGAACCTAAACAAAGTCGACAAGTAAATTATTTGTACAAAAATCAAAGCGTAAGGCTGCGTACGTATTCATCCCCCTTCCCCCTTCCGAACTAGCCGGGAGCACCTCATAGTTTATACATGCACAATTCAACCCTTTCAACCACATTTTAACTTCTACCCAATACAAAATATTTCTATCCAAAGACTCCTTTGGGTCATCATCTCAAAAATTTAGGACTTAGGAATCCTAGTTTGCAGAAATCATTTCTCTATTCTATTATAAATAAATATATATATATATATTTGTTACAATTAAAGTTTTATGGCTGTCAAATATTTTTTTAATAAACTTAAGATGTCACAGATGCCAGTTATTTATAGCGGCAAGTAGCAGCAGAAGACCGTGACCATGACAATCTATAAATGGGGATGGTTAGCAATATAACAACGGCTGAAATATGAGACAAATGATTTCCTCAACGATTAACCATCATCATTCGCCATTGATTGCGAACTTCGCCTCCAAACATTAATTGAAACTAAAAGCTACTAAAAACTGTAACTCTTAAGATTACTACAATTTTAACACTTCAATTACAACAAATGACGAAAACAAACACACACTTAGCTTTAATCTAATATTGGTGTCAGATTTCTGTTTAAATAAGCCCTAATTACTATAATCATCCTTAGCAAATGATTCCAAATGGAAAAATATTAACCTTGCATCATCATCAAATAAATGACAACTGTAAATCCAAATAAATGATGATAATTAGGCTTGCATCATCTTCATAATCCATGATCACCGTATATTCAACAAAATAACCTAAAAACCAAGCCGAAGTTCAATATTACTGAGTTAATTTCACATCCTAAGCAAAGATATTTTCTAAGATACCAACAGTTAAGGTTCCTTTCTTAATCTCATGAATTTTTCAAACAGTTTTTCGCAATATTTACCATTATCAAATATTATCCTAGCAATTAAGATCAATAACCATGACTCCGTCCACTATTAATTACCACATCCTAGTGTTTGGGAAAATTTTTGCCGCCAAACATATACTAAACATAAGAGAGAAACATATACACTAAACGTTGGTGAATCTAGGGTTTGTTTGAATGAATAAGTAGAACTAAAAATAAGATAAAGAATCGAGACGTATAAGAATAATATAAGGATAAAATTAAACAATCCGAAAGGAAACCATACACACCGAATTGGAGACGAAGGTGATTCAATGCCAACTTGATCTTGAACAGCATTTTCACTGTTACCTCCATTATTTTTGTTCTCCATGAGTAATCAAAGATATTGATTCAAGACATCGTAGGACTTACAAGTAAAGTAATTATTTTAACGTTAAAACTATAAAAGATGAGAGAGAGAGAGAGAGAGAGAGAGAGAGAGAGAGAGAGAGAGAGAGGGATTAGAAAGGGAAATTAATTATGAAAAGAATGAAGGTATATAAAGAAAGAGATTTATAATTTCTATTTAGTTTCGTTAAATATGTTGTTATTTATATGTATCTTTAATGGGGTAAAGGCTCGTACATGGATAGAGATGAATAATAATATAACCTAACCAAGACAGCAGGTGAGAGAGAGAAAGGACTCCCAAAAAGTGGAAATATGTGAGAAGGAAGAGTGTGTTTTCGCGGGAAGTTCGTTGGAGAGAGAAAAAGAGAAGGATAAATCTTGGTTTCGGATTCATTTTAAACTAGTTAATGCCTCATATATAATATGCAGACTTTACTTTAAAATATATTTATATTAATGAAAGTAAAATATTAACACACAAGATGATTACGATTAATATGCTAATAAATTCATATTTAAAAAATTACGTGAACGCATTTATTTAATTATGTAAATATATCTTATACATCATGATTTTTATGAATATTGATAGTTATAAAAAAATAAAAAATAATTATGTACATATATCATACTATTTAAAAAAAATTATAACATTTTGAGTTATGAGATTATAACTCCATATAGTAAGAGTTGAGAGTTGCATTATTTTATATCTAATTATGTAAAGGTCATGAGTTATGACTATTCAACAAATATCATTTTGTATATAAATAATATGTCTCTTAAAAAATGAAAACATATGGATAATAAAAATAATAAAAGTATTGTTAATAAAAGAGTAGAAACAATAAAAATTTTGTGAAAATGAATAAAAAAGTTAGAAAAGGCAGAAGTGAACCATTACAAACTTATTGGTTACCTTTTAATAGGTAGTTGTTTTTTGTTGTACTAAAAAAAATAATATAATGACTTTTTATGAAACATAATAGCATAAAAACTTAATATCAAATAAGTATTATAACAAAAAAATTCTGAATTTGTTATATTAGATAATAAATAATATATAATAGATAAGTTTTTTGTAACACTTAAGAAAAAGGATAGAAGCTACTCTATTTTCCACTAAAATGTACTCTCGACTTCCATAAATTCTATACTTTAGGAAGATTTTGCCAGTATTTGTTATATTTTGAAACAAGAGCTTTATTGGCAGCACTTGCCACTCCATTTAGAGAATCACTAAAGTAAACCATGTTGTTATACAAATACTTAGTTACAGATCTTATTTCTTTGTCATTTGGATAAGCATCTGTTACAAGAGAGTTAATATGGGTGAGTTTGTCCCATTGCTCCACCATACTATCAATTGAGCTAACTAAGGAGAATACTATTTCGTTCCTCTTTCGAGGGAGAGAGGTAGCCTCAGTCTCAATCTCTTTGGAATTTGAAAGAGCAAGTCGACGAATTTTGTTTTGAACTATGCCTAATTCTGGTTATTTGATAAAAGTTACAAAACCATTTGAGAATTTTGAAGTTGAAGATGAGATGAAAGCTTAGGGATACAAATGAGAATAAAGCAAGGAATTTTTTTTTTTAATATTGAAAATTCCTTATATATGAGCAATTTCCTCTTGTAACCCTAACACGATTTTGATAATATTGAAGCATTGATTAGATGGTGTAATGTAGATTTTTAACATGCGTTTTGATACAAGGATCTAATGGTCGTCATTGCTTTAACAGTTATTAGCCTTGTGATGTAATTATGGCTAAAGTGACAACTATCGTACATGCTGCCACTTAGTTTTCTAGATAAGTAGGAAATTTCAAGAGTTATGACTCTTCGGTTAAGATAAAATTTGTTGTGTTCTAAACAAAAATCAAAAGACTTCTTACATTACCTGACATTTGGGAAATTTAGCTTTTTACACTCTAATCCTACTAATAAAACCTTCAACCTTATTTACTCCCTCAACTCAAGTTATTGATTACGAGAGTTGGGGAACAAATGTTGATAGTAAGATTTTATCTCTTGAATTTATTTAGCCATTTGATTGACAAAAAGCCGACTAACTCAGTTCTCAACATACGCTGACTAAGACAAATTTATGTTTGGTTTGAACTTAGTAAAATTGGTGCAAACAGTTATCATCTTGTACAATTCTATTACATAATCGCCCATCACTCATATATTTCTGGCATGTGCTTAATTATAAGGTCTCGATATGTCTTATAATCAATGATTAACTACTACTTCAAATACTCAACATTCTCCTTTAAATACAGAGAAAAAACACTGTAACAATCCTCTCATGATCCATAACAATTATTCATCTTCTCTTGAATACATTTACTGACTTAGGTACATAAATAGTTATACCGAACTAGCTTGATATAAAAGCATTGGGGATATTGGGAAAAAAATAATAATTAAATAAAAGCATCGAAGAAAATAGGAGGAAAATTTGTTTTCGAGAAATAGTGAAAAGCGGGTAGTTTCATAGCAATTATTTTATATAATCAGTGAGAGCATAATGTAATGAAAAAATAAGATGGTTTTAAAAAATAATGATATTAGAGAAAAAAAAAAGCGAAGAAATGAATTGTAATAATATATAAAATGAGTAGTTATAGAAGTTAAATAGCTTAAATTGAAAGGATATCATAAATAGTTATACGTTTTTTAATCACTTTTGCATAAAATTGAAAAATTATGATCATTGAAAAGGTTTTCGAAATTATATATATATATATATATAAAATAAATTTCGAATCGAGTTGGTTGGTGTCAATATGTCTAAAGCCGCTTCTACGTTCCGAAAGCAAAGTAAGCTCTTTGATAAGGGATAACATTATTTCTTAAAATTTCAGGGATCCGGTTAGAAAGTGCATCTATATAATCTTAAAATTATGGTTGTATAGAAATATGCACAAATTTTATTGAATAAAAGAATTACATAAAAGTATGCAAAATTTCGTAATTCCTGTATCTCTTTAAGAAGATTTATTTCTAAAATTGGAATTTTTTTTTAATTGATTTGAATATATTCCCTAATTCACTACCCTTTGTTGAATTTTATTGTGAAAAGGCAGTTTAATGCCATAAATGGTAAAAGTATTTAGGTTAAGACATAATTTTAGCCATAAATTATAGTAATAATCTAATCTTGCCGAAGACGAAGACTATAAAATCATCTACTTTAAAGCTGTTCATGAAAGATTTTGCAGCACAACTTCATATCATCATCTACTACATATTCTGTCGGATGAAAATGCACAAATAATTTATATATTAGACAAGTTAAACTTTTTTAGATTTTTCTTTTAATAAGCCAAAATTTAACATGGATGATTTGAAACATGATAGGAACTAGGACTCACGTATAATTTTCTACTTGGAATTGACGGGGAAGACCGATTTATCTCACTAAAGGAGCAAGCACATCATGATACTTTTTTATTCTTCATTATTATTTAGGTTTTTATGTCATGGATCATAGTTTACACTTCATACAAACTGTAGAAGAACGACTAACTTCGCTTGACTTTATCGTTTGACAAGAACGAGCTGCCTTAACTTTTATAGCACTGGGAATGAATTTCAATAGAGTTTTTTCCGTACTTGCCGAGGTATGTGAAACTAAGCCAACATCAATTTTTTTTGCTCTCAGTAGTTCATCTAATGACTTCGCGTTGCCAAAGAAGCCTCAAGAAGCATCAAATATGTCCAACGAGATCTATGAAGTAATTTGCAGTTGTTGATTATACATGAAAATCTAATAGCGAGCAACATAACTATAACACGGGCACATAAAGAATGTTTTCCAATATGTTCAATAGTTTAATATGGCAAGTTATGCATTACATTAAAAAGAAATCATTACCTCTTTAATATAGTGTAAATTTACTAGAGGTGATAAGGTTTTGTATAAGATTAAGTAAAATGGGTTTTGTTGGTACACAATCTCTCTTTTAATATGCAATGGTTTAAAACAATTTGGTTCAATTCATAAGAAGTTGGAACTCTATTATAATATTGAACATACTTAAAAGCCTACGAAAGCATCTAGCTTGCAATGTTTTCAAGTACTAAAGAGGATAAAATAGAAGATATGTATCATGTATGATACACAAAATACATATAATTACTAATAATTTAGCCCTATGCCACTATAGAGCGCATGAAAATTTTTATAACAGTTTCCAGTACCTCATTGATGCTACCATTATGCATTGGCCCACGAGTATGGACTTCTCCTATATTATACTCTAGTTAGCCTCTTCAAAGTTTAGGATGAATTTCTTACAAGTAGAGAGACATCTAGATGCAAATTTACCAGTATTTCATGGAAAAGTAACCTCGTTATCAATTTCGATGTAATCTTACATAATCTCCTAGGTCTAAATGGTTATTGATATTCAATCGTGTACACTTCTAATGGACTTCCAACAATGTGACATTGCAATAACCAGATAAATAAGCACCAAAGAGTTTATTTCAACCATTTAATTCAAAAGTTATTAACTAGTGTTAATATGTTATATACTACTTAGCTTTGTATACAATTACTTAACATCTTTAACACCCCATGTGGAATTCCATTCACATAAGGAGTCACAATCTCCCTTTTTAAACATATATGTTCTCGTTGACAGACCTTACAATTTGACTAACATCTTCCCCTTTTCGTTCATCCCTACGTTAGACACCTACTATTAAGGGATCAACTTAGATACCATTTATAATGTCATAGGCTAAAGTTAGTTAATAACCGAACCAATAAGCACTAAAAGGCCCATCTCAAATACTTAAATGAAAAGTTCCCACTTAATATTGATATGTTATTTACTACTTAACCTTATATGTGACTATTCAATGTCTCTCATAATCTATGTGGGATTCTATTCACATGAGGTATCATAGACACATGTCAAGTCCTCTTAAATTTTGTAGGTATTCATTTAGTTATGTACATATATATATGTGGTGAATAAGTACTGTAGACAGCTAAACCTTATTTAGCTTGATACCTTAAGTTAGTCAATAAGCTCTAAGGAGTCTAATCCATACTTAGAATGATTTAAAGATATTTGGCTTAGTAGACTCGAAATAAGGTTATTGGACCAGCCTATATGCCTCTAACCTTTCTAAAGTAAGTTTGTGCATTTATGAGAAAGCTATTGGCCTTGGGCCCATTACAAGCTCATTCTAGATAATTATAGAATGAGCAAAACTTTATCTTGTGAATTGATTTCTAAGATGATTCAATGGATGTCATTAAACTTAAGAGCTTATAAATACTCATCCACTCCTCCTCATTTAACACAACTCCACATATCAAAGAAATGGCATTTTAGTATGAAACCTCTTATCTCTAAGATCAAACAAACATTTAGGCAAAGAACGATCTTAGTTACTTAGGTTGTCCAAAGGAGTATCAGAGTTGAAGCTTCCTTATCATTCGCAAATTGCCGTAAAGCCCTATCTCAATGCCAATGTGAATACTAAGTTCATGCAGTTCAATGGCAAGAAGAGTAGTGCTAAAGAAAAATTATTGAAATTTATTAAAATATTAGAGCATATGGGCTCAAAAATGACTTGAAACTAAAAGAATTCTCTAAGTCATTAACTAAGAAGGCATACACTTGATATGTCAACCTTCTTTCAAGATTAGTTGATTTACAGAGGACTATGTGCAAATTGTTTTTAGAAAAGTTCTTTATGTAGGAAAGAGTTACCATCACCGACATAGGAAGAATAAAGCAAAGCCTAAAGGAGGACTTGATGGATTATATAGAGTGCTATAGAGAGCGCTCCCAAGATATCTAGGATGCATTTGATGAAGGAGAATTAGTACAAAATTTGCATCTAAGGGATGCTCTTTGAGCATGTTGTACTCTTAATGAACCTCTCTCTATGTTCTTTTATTATGATAGTAGAGAATACGTGAAGAACCAACAATTCTGTTTTGAGGTTAGAGGAGAAAGTGGTAAGCTCAACAAAAGGATAGCTTCCATATCCTCAACTTGAGGTGAGGACTTCAACAGTGGTAAAAGGCCAAAGAATGATGTATTGAAGAGTTTTATAGGACTTCTTCCCTTTCCATGCCTAATGTGCAAAGTGCATGCTATTCTTGACTATTGATTGGAAGATGAGAACATCAAATTGCCAAGATTGGAACACCAACCTATGACAAATGACATAAGAGACCCTAGATACCCTCTTATATTTTAGCTAAAATGCACTAATCCTAAGCAATGCCTTGGCAACAACGTCCATTACCATTGTTTTAAAGCGTAAGATGTTCTCAATTAAGAGTAAAACTTACTTGTTCTCCTAAAGTTCATCATAAAGTGACTTCTCCGATTGAGCAGCCCTTTCCTAATTAGTAAGATCATTGACTCCTAAGTGTACAATGGAAGTTAGGCTTATATAGTGCAAATTGGTAAGAGTATTGCCTCTCAAGTGCATTACGGCTAAGTAAAGAAATTTTTTGTAGTCAAGTAATGGGAATACCCCTCGACTAATGGTAGAGAATTCTTGATATAAGGTAGTAAATGCCATTATCTCTTGAACATCCTTGCTAGTAAGTAAGAGCTTTTCTTTATTGTACGAGACGTTAAGGGCTCCTTAGATCACAAGAGACTACATAGCCTCACATCCATGATAATACCCTTAGTAGCTCTTTAGATCATAAGTTTAAGCAGCCTTATAATGCTATAAGATCAAAGACCTATGGGAGGTCACACTTAAACTAATAACAATTTCTTTACATACTACTTCTAAGCAAAGGCATTGCCTCCTAAGCACATAATTACTTTCACATACTCAAATGACTTCTATTATTAAGAGGCCCTATAGTGGCATCATGAAATGAGATGATGCAATGGATTCGTCAAAGCATAAAGTTTCCTCTAATAAAGGAATGACCACTCAAGTTGCTAACCAGTTTAGATGAAACACGTTAGAAACTAGGGGAGGAGGGATAGCAATAAATGCAGTGCATTGGTCACCTCCATATGTAACACACCAACATAAGTTCTAATCTTATACCCCTCTTCTTGGCTGGTACATTAATGACAAGAGTAATGTTAGCACCTTCATGGGGACACATTTATTTCTTTAATGTCATCATCATCTTTTGAAAAGATTGAGGATTTCTTATAATCTACTAAGCTTAGAACACCATCCTTAGCCCCAAGAAGTGTCTACCTAGCTCTTTGTGTCAAATAGGGAGAGCAAGCTCCCCGGAATGTACCATAAAAGGGACCTTATCTTCGAGTTACATAAACAATCATGGTTTTCCACCAACATCCTTTAAGCTTAAAGTATATGATATGCTCCTAACATTGTAGCTAAAGTGTAATGAAAGCTATAAGTTTTGACTTACAAGTACAAAAGAAAATACATAAGGTATGTAAGCCAAGAGGAGAAAGAAGAATTCATTTTCTTAATATGGGAAGCTCTCAATACCTAATAAGAAGCTTAAAAGATGTCCTCCTTATAAGAAATCAAATCAATAGTAATGCTAATCCACCATAGTTGTGCAAAAGTCCAACAACATCTCCTAAAACTATATTTGCTCTCTTTATAAAGTAATTAACATATTGATTTGAGTGCTTTATTAGGAGATGATGGTTTGGCATACTTCTTTCTTGCCTGCATGCCGATGCATAATTCGAATAGAAGTAATGATGGTATGAATAGATCCTAACTTGCAGCACTTCCATCTCACTCGTGCAGGAACCACAATCAAGCGAAAGTAGTGATAATAAGAAGTATCTTGTCTTCTTTAAGAGAAACCATATGCTAAGCTTTGTGATGATGCAACCTACTCACAATCTCCATCCAAGTTATGCCTTCTTGTATGAAAGAAAGGCAACTCTCTCCTCTTGTCACTAAATTGAGATGCTAATATGATGATGTTGTTGAATCGTGAAACTCATATGATGATATTGGCCTCATTATCCCACTAAGGCTCATAGTAGGAGAGGCTTGTTGTATGCGATGCTTATTGTACTTGAGGCTTTGTTGGAAACAATTACATTCGAAGTCATATTGAACAAGATGCTCATTAGGTTTGTTGAGGCTTATGATGCTTGAGGCTTTCTCGCTCAATGATCTCCCTATAATATCTACTACTTTGAAGGACTACTCACTCAAGGCCTATCATGCTTAAAATCGACTCACTCGGAGGTATTCTGCTATTAGGGAACCAACTTTCTTTAACCATTAAAGTGGTTGTAAACTTGATTATGAAGATTTGGGCTTACCACTACTACAATCTCCTTCACAAGAATGAAGACCCCATTGTTAGGACTTAATCATGCAACATTTTCGCTTTGATTGGACCAATAATCCAAGCTCTTATTACCTATGATGAAATAAAAGAAATGAGAAATTGAAAAAAGGATATTAAAACATGAGTTGGAAAAGAAAACTACCTCTATCATAATAAGGCGATTTACCTTTGAGCACCATCTAAATAGGTGGCTTCCTAAGTGTAAAAGAACGATAACTTGCTCTTCTTGTCTCAAAACCGTAACACCAAGCTATCTTTGATGATTATTTAAGAGTGTGCTTAAGGCTTGCTATGAGTGGGAATTGCCACCTGCCAAACTTATTAAGACTTGCTACACGCAAGACTTACTACATGAAAGCCCTAGTATACTCTAGGCTAGCTATGAGCAAAGCTTGTTGCCTACAAAACTTGTTAAGGCTTGCTGTAGGTAAGACTTACCGCTTGTAAGTCCTACTCTACTAGAAGGCTTCTGCTTTATGTGTAAGAGTCCTTGTACTCAAAGCTCATTGCATTTAAGGCCTACTTAGGCTTATAAGCTACCTATACATTTTGAGTTTAGCTATTCCTTGATATCACCTTGCTTTTTGATATTTAGATTAAGTGGGGCCTATTAGTCATGGGATGGTGCTTAAAGAGATAAGACAAAGAAATTGGTAAGACAAAGAATATAGGGTAAGTATAATACAAATGCACATATTATGTACATGCGAATGTGCTACTTGTCTAAAGACAAATATTTTGTGATGATCGAATATGGCCTCAAAGAAATTTGGGGGAAAGGAGCTTTAAGCTTGGTAGGGTGGTATATTATTGAGAATACACTTACAAAGTAGGAGCAAATATAAACCGTAGATCCACCAATATAGCAAGGGTTGGTTATAAAAGGAAAAAAAAAAAAAGTTCAACAAGGAGAGATTAACAAGGTTCACTTAACCCTACTTCACGGAAGATAATTCTACATGCCAAATAAGTGAGAAATATTTGCAAACTAGAGAACTATACGTAGGAGGATACTTTCATGCATGCTACTCACAGACTCAACAAAGGAGTAATCAAATAGGGGATGGAGGTGAAGATACTAAATTACGCTGAAGAAATATTTTCCAAGAAAAGGAAAAGATGAATCAGAAGATTTCGTTATGCATCTATAAGGCCATATATCATGTTTTCGAGCTACATGGAGAACAACACAGAGAGAAAGCAAGCTTATGTCATGTTTCCATATCATGTTGAAAAGAAGAAAAAGAAAAAAAAATTGATAAGAACGATAGCATTCAAGGCAAGAGACCAAAGTCCAAGAAAAGAGCAAGGGAGAAGCGATATTGCGAAAGGCAAGGCCATACAAAATATACTATATAACATATAATAAAGTGAGAGCAAAAGGGGCTGCCTGTATATTTCCTTCCTCAAACTAAAATCCACATGCCGCACATTCATGAAGATGGGTTCTATTTTAGTGCGTAATTGGAGTAGTAGAGAAAAAGTAGAAGCAACCATTAAGTAAAAAAAGAAAGAGAAAAAAAAAATAGGAAAGAGAAAAGAAAAACCACACTATGAAATATGAAGCAAAGTAGCATGAACTAAAAGATGTTTCACCTTTAGCCTTCTCTGGAGATGGAACTAACTGTGATTTTCGCTTTAGATGAGTCCAATTTCTTGTTAACGGTTGTAGCGAAGGATGTCTAGATGTTCAAGTGCATGACCATGTTAATATCCTGGAAAAAGAAGCTGCAGGTTTCGTACTTAGACTTGACCATCCGCATGGTGTTACTGTAATTCCTTCCAATGACCTTTCCATTATACTTCATGATTGATATTTCCAATGAATTGATGAACTACCCATTAGGATGGAAGTTAAATATTTTGGAAGAGAAAAGTTAGTTGATCCGCAAAGAGTTATTAGAAGATAATATGTACCGACCTTGATGCATGCCTGTCATCCTTCTTCGTTGCCTGTTTGATCACGCTGCCGTTGACAATTAAGAGTTGCCGCTGATTGCATTGTCGTTGTTGATCATCGCTTCATGGACTACAAAGAAAATTATGGAAGATTAATGAGAGTCTCTATGTTGATGAATAAAGCTTTTAGCTCAGATCCAATATCCTGCTTGCAACTATTACGTGAGAAAGGAAAAGTGAAAGGTGGAGAACGGTGGAAATATAATGATGAAATATTATATAATGTAATGCAGATCTCATGCACTTTTACGGTGTTATGTTGATTATGGAAAGAAGTTTGACCAAATCTGCTGACTGATAGGAAAAATTGAAATATTGGAATTGCGCAATGGATTTATTCGCTTATACTCGTTTGGTGGAATGACCGCAAAAGAAAGGAAAATGAATTTGAACTTCGTGATGCTTGTTGGATGCTTTTTTTTAAGGTGTATGGCAACTCGAGCTTAATTTGCTTCATATATTATTTGAGCATACTTATTTGAGACTTTCTTAACGAGTATAACAACTCAAGTTTAATATGCTTGATATATTACCTGATGATGTTTGCTCAATACTTTCTTTGAAGGAGTATAGCAATTCCAGCCTTTATTCACTTGATATAACGATTCATTTCAGCTTGTTAGTCGAAAATCAGAGTTTGACTATGCGAATGTGGAGTTGAAAGAAATCAATAGATGCCCACTTGTATATATAGCTGCATAGGTACGGTTCGAACTTTAGATTATAAATTCGAAAGATATATTAATAAGTGGGAGTGGATATGGTCTTCGTTGAAGTATATTTAATTGGAAAGTAAAATATCTTTGGTGAGATTTTCAACCAAGCAAGATTCGACAAAATAAAAAATAAAAAAAAAGGGGGGGGTTTGTGAAGATTAGTTTTTATTAATATCAATTTGAATATGTTTTGACGTAATAGAGACCATGCTATCCATAATAACAATAATGATCAGGATTATTTT
Organism: Lumnitzera racemosa; assembly: GCA_024138005.1. Taxonomy (NCBI): domain Eukaryota; kingdom Viridiplantae; phylum Streptophyta; class Magnoliopsida; order Myrtales; family Combretaceae; genus Lumnitzera; species Lumnitzera racemosa. Next base: position 36,945,272 of record JAMXBC010000005.1, read on the forward strand.
TGGGGATATAGTGTCATTAGAAATAAGAAAGAGATCTAATAATTCCAAAATGGTCAAAGAAGATTCAGGGGTAAGCATCCCTAACGTGCACCGTTTCTGCTTTTTCTACATTATTGGATGGCTTGGAAATATGATGGAACAATGCACCAGTCCACTATATTAGAGCAAAATAAAATAAAGTGCAATGAGACAACTCTTTCACGTGTACTGCACGAAGAATGTTTCAAACTTCTATGAGGCGTTATGCAAGTGAACTCAACTTATCCATCTTCTTCTATGCTTAGGATAACTTACCAATTTGTTTCGAATGATAAAAAATTGGAAAAAAATCAATCGAACCACTGACCCATGGAGTCGATACATAGAAGTTCAATTCAATGGAGCAGATGTCATTTAAAGATAATCAGTCCTTCAAAGAATATTTATTTAATATTTTACCATCAGGGTAATGTCACTCAAGCATGCTTAGAACTATACACACGATTAGATGATGCTGTAAGCTTATGTAATGAAATATATAATAAATAAATTTGCAGTGTTGGTGTTAGGCCCATGTACTCTAATTCATCAACAAAATGAAATCTTCAATTATGTGAGCACACTTGGTTATAGTATAGTTGATTTACATTGCACGTGCATCAAGCAGCGATGTAGCTATCTAAAGTTAATGATGGATGCCCAAAATATTTATACTCCATCCAAGAATTTTAGGAGGTAAAATGTAAAGGGTTAAAACTTATTACACTATTTATTTGGCTTGACTCCTTGAGTTAGACGATAAAGTCTAAGAACTCCAATCCATACTTATGATGATTTAGGAAAAAATTGGCTTAATAGGCTTAGAAAAGGGCTTGTTAAACCGATTCATCCACCTCAAACCTTATTCTAGTAAACTTATGCATTCGTGAGAGGACTATTGGCCTTAGCCCCTTTATAAGCTCACTCAGAATAATTATGAAATGAGCAAAACTTCATCTTGTCTATCAATCACCAAAACAATCCAACGGATATCATTAAGTCCAAAAACCTATAAATACTCACACATTCCTCCTCATTTGACACAACTCCAAAGATTAAAGAAATAGTATTTTGCTGTAAAAGCTCTATTCTCTAAGATCAGACAAGTGTTCAAGCAAAGAATTATTTCAATTGCTCATGAATTAAAAGGTTGACATCATGAGTTCACTAAGCTTCCTTGTTTGTTATCTGTACATTTGAAACTCTAATACCTCGTTCACTTGAGGGGAATTGGAATTCCATTCCTCTCTTATTTCTTATTATAGCGTTCACTTGGTTTTTTTATTTTTTTTCGAATCGTAATTCCTTAGGAATCTTTATTATGTGAAATCAAGTAATAAGGATTCTTTAATTCAACTAAAGAATCACGATTCTTTACAAAATTTCATATTTTTTTCCAAAAATAACCTCATGTAAATTTAAAAATAACCACCACCACCACCACCATTACCATCATAACCATCGGTTACCTACCACAACTGACCATCGACTACCACTACCATTGCTGCCGCTACTGCCACCACCGCTACTACTATTAATCACCAACCATCACTGCCGCTACCACCAAAACCATCATCACTACTGTTAACATTACCATCATCTTTTACCACCATCATCACCTATCACCATCATTACTGCCGTTGTCACTGCCTACCATCATCACCACCACCACCACCACCTCTGATTATTGCTATCATCACCACTACTACCGTCGTCACTATTGCCGTAGCTACCCTTACTCCCACTTTAAGCCGTTACCTTCGCTACTACCACCACCATCGCCGCCATTGCCATTGTCACCACCATCATTACTACTACCGCCACCACCATCACCACCACTCGCAACTGTCATCGACCATTACCATTGCCTTTGCCTTCGCAGTTAATTTCTACTACCACTTATTACTTTAGAATTATTTAAAAAGGAAAAATGGATGAAGAGTAATTTAACCATTAAAGTTTTATTGCATGTCTATTCTTAAATTATTTATTAATCCAACTAAACATAGTAATAGATATTGCACCCTTATTATATTCCTTAAGAATTCCAATTATCTTCTCTTCTCATTCCATTCAATGAAGTGAACAGGCTATAAAATTGCCTCTTATTCCTTCATATCATTCTCTCTTTAATCATTTAATTAAGTGTCATCTTTACATCACTACTTTGAGGCTACTTGTAACACCATACTCGTGTAACTAACATGTGAGTACTCCAGTTGGAACCTATTCATCTATAACTGCTAAATGGTAGTGATAGTTTCTTGAAAATCTATTATTCATATATTATAAATACCACGTGTATCAAAGTGTTATTGAAACTTCACTTACCATGCATACAACATGTATTACCTTAAATAATCACGTATTTCATTTCACCATGAGTTGCCATGCCAACTTTGCAATGAGAAGCCATGTTATGTTTCCTTAGTAGATAAAGCTTATCTAATTTCTTCATCAACATTGCTTTTCCCTATGAAAATTAGATGGTTCATCTAATTTTAGACCATTAATAATCAAATAAATTATTTTCTTGTTGATAATGATATATTACATTTCCATTGAATTCATACTTACAATTTTCATTTATAGTTAATTTTAAGTCAATTAATTTCTTTTAATCTCTTTTTCTCCATGTTACAGAACTATAATTGAAAACAAGAAGTTATTAGAACTTTATATAAGATAGAACATAAACTTTTGTTAATGCTTTTGTTATTCAATACATCTATCACATATACATAGTAGGCTTATAATAAATATAGAGCAATTCTAAATTTGATAAGCAATTATTGGTTAAAGGCTAGAGATATGCAAAAGGGTTACATTTGGGCCATTTAACTTACTAGAAAAGTAGGTTAGGTTGACTTTTTCCAACTTGTTTAATAAGTAGGTCTTATAGCTTAACTTATTTAACTTACAAGTTAAAGCACATAAGCCATTAAAAATCTAGATTTTCCTATCAAACTATTAACGCTTCATTCTTCAATGGGTTAGAGTAGGTTAGCTTATGAATCAAATCACTTAGCCAACTAAATTAGTTAAAGCAAGTTAGCTCATGGATTAATCTAACCTATTATATCATTTCATTTCATTAGTTATTGTTTCTTGAATTTTTCCTTAAAATTTATAGCATATAGTTAATAGTTACTTATTTTCTTCAAAAAATAACCACTAGACGGTATTATGTTAAATTATTTGAAAACATATTTTTATTTTTTAGTAAATTGATATATTAGCTTATTTAACCAATCAACCTGTGAAATAAGCGACGTTAGGTTGAAAATTTCTAACCCATTCATTAAATAGGTCAAAGAAGCCAACTCATCTTACTGTAATATGCAACAAACCAAATCAGATTGATTCCTTTGACTCATTTTCATAGCTCTATTAGTAATGTTCCTTATTTTAACAACCAGACTTAGAACATCACAACCTACCTTATATTACTACTAGTTAATGATACACTAAGACTCCAACTACGCTTTAATAATCTCCAAGAATTACTACATTAACTTCCAAATATTAATACATTAACAAATCTTTACGTATTTAATAATGAGCTAAATCACTTATAAGTGAGTCATTCCAACTATAAGTAAAATTGGCAATTAAATTAGAGTTTAACTCCTATAACTAAACTTGTATACATAACTTACTAGAATCCAACGTCACTAAGAATTATCTAACATGAAATTATATATCAACCAAAGTCTCATTTCCAATATAAACTCATAAACAACCCTTAATAAATCTATCAAGATACATTAATCTATCACTATTGCTTATCATTGTAATATTAGTAGTAATTATCAAAATTGGTTTTTTGTTTTTATTTTCCTTAATCTGGTTAATACTAAACCTTAATCCATTTTGATATTAACTATCAACTAGGGATTAAGAAAAATCTAGTTTTCCAATAAGTTTGAAAACTTTTGGACTCGCTACCTGATTAAGATTGAGAAAAAGTTAGGCTAGAAATAACAAGGTGGATTAATTCCAACCTAACAATTGCTTTACAAAATAAAAATAGAAAAAATCATTTTCAAAAAGATTTTTGAAAAACTAGAGATTTCTAGATTTGGAAATTAACTTATTAAACCCTAAACAAACACCATCATAACATTTCAAGTTTAGTATTTATCCTTAAAATTTACCTTTTTATTAAAAAAAATCTAATTTAAAAGTATAAAGGAAAGATATGAAAAATAAATTCATTTATTCAAAAAATTGGAAAAATGAAGTTTTTCATATTTTAACTAGCCCGATAAGTACTATATATTGGCTATTCGGGAGTAGACTTTCATAGTTCATTTTTTAGATTACTTTAACTTATTGGTTTATTTTAATTTGAGAAAACATTGAGCTTTACTTTTTTATCCATTTAATTTTATTTAAGAAAAATTTAGAAAGGGTCCTAATTTTGAATGTTTATTTTTGGAAAGTTTCAAAGAAGCCTTAAATTTTGGAAAAAAGGGAATTCATTATTATTTTTATTTTTGATAATATTTTTTAAGTAACTAAACATCTTATTTTTTCTATGTATATTTTTCCTTCTCAAAAATTTGGAAAGTGAAGAAAGTATATATTTTTTTAAGTAAAATAAACATTTCTAAAAAAAAAATTTTAAAAAAAGAAGCCCCTTTTTTTCTTAGAGAAGGATTTTTTTTAGTTTTTTTATTTATTAAATAAAAAAGAAGAAAAATCTAACTAGTATGGAGTTTATATCAGGTTAGGTAAGGTCATTAGAGGTTGAAGCATTGGGTCATATTCGAATTTTGAGAATGAAACTAAGTTAAGCAGGTGGAGAAGAAGCAATGACTAGGTTAGTTCTCGCAAGAACCTTCAATAGGTAATTTGAGCGAGGGAGGGTTGTCTTATGAGGTTTTCTTAGGTGAAGAAAAGATTAATGGTGGTATAGCATGTACATTAGTGGATTGGTGGTTGTGCAATTGTATAGCATGTACAATGGAGAGAGAAAGAGATGACATGGCTTACAATAGTGGTTATTAATGGGAAAAGAGGCATCATCCTTAGATTTTGGAATGTGTTGAAGCTATTAGGCCTCGTAATTTGATCTTAAATAGTGGTGGAGTGAGGGTTTTGAGGTAGTTGTGGGCAGTTCAAACCTTAAGTGGTTTACAATAGCATTAGGTGACATGATGGAGGGCATTGGTGTTGTCTTTTGGAAACTAAGACTAAGGGAAAGTTAGTGGTGAGACTGGTTTTGTTTAAAAACCACTAAGAACAAGAGAAAAGCTAGATAGAAAAATTGATCTAGAGAGAGAGAGAGCTTGAGAGAGAGTGAGAAAGGAAATGGAAGTGAGTGCTGATGCTAGGAATAAGCTATTAAGGATACTCTATATAGTTGATCGAGCTTAAACAAGCATGGAAAGCCTATAAATGGCCTGATTTACAATGAAAGCTCTACTCATGCAATCTTCGAGTGATGGGAAAGTTGCATGATTTGAGGTGATTTTGTAGTTGTAAAGGCAATTTTGTTGCTTAAGTAATTGAATGGTAGCTTCAAATTCTTCCCTTATAGCTCAAATTTACTAGATAATGGAGGAGCTAATATGTTAGGTCTAATTTTATTTTTTTTCTTTGGTGTCGATTTAGATGGAAAATGGAATGAACTTATACATGTTAAGGGGTGCATTTGACAATATCCTACATAATCTTTGTGAGTTCACCATTATTTTAGTGAGATCACGAAGAAAAATCAATTAGATATAGCTCTAAATCGAGCACCCCATATGTGTTTCTTGCGAAAAATGAGGGAAAGGGGAAGGAAAATGCATGTGTCAACTAATCAAAGGTTGATATGTGGCTTTCGAAGTCAAAAGAAAAATAAAAAGCACTAGGTGCTCTACGTATGAATCAAACTTGAGTCTTCCAATCATTTAACGTATGCCCCTGCCAACTTAATGGGCTTGTTTTCTCAATATATAGCGTAATTCAATTGCACATATGCTAATAAACCAACCTAAATTGGTTTTCAAATAAGAAACTTGATTTAGGTTGAGTTTAATACCTAAATGAATGATTCCTAATAAATTAAAAATTTAGAGCCTTCCATTATAAAGTCTACTACACATTTGTCAAAACTAATTTTCAAATTTAGTCTAATTTAATGGTCTTACGAGCTTCGATTCATGTAGTTAATTATTTTTCTTGTAAAAATTAACTAATGTAAGTCCAATTGAAGCTCCATTTGAAACCACGATTAAATTAAATTAATCTTATTTTTATGATTTAAAAATGATTAACATTTACCAAAGTCTGAATATAAAATATTTAGAAAAATTTATTATTCTCAAATATAGTTTAGAATTGTTAAATCACATAAATGCATTTTAACTTCTTTTGACTTCAAAAATGAAATGACCTTCTCCATGCTACTGAATGACCCTAAAAATGACCAGAGACTCCTATTTTTCACAAAAAACTTATTATCCAAATTTTTTAATATTTTTTTTGTTTAATTCAATTTTTTTTTTTGTCTATATTTAGAATTTTGTAAGCTTTTTATTTTGGAGAATTGCAAATAACTCTCCCTAACTTTGACTATTGACCTTTTGAATTTTTAATGTATTGTTTTTGGTTCTTAAACTTTCATAAATTGGCAAATAACCCTCATAAATTGAGGTAAAATTAAGGTTTAAAAGAGTTATTCTCAACCTATGGGAATTGTTTAACAATTTATGAAAGTTTAGGACAAAATATCACACTTTCAAAGTTTAGGAGGTCATTCTATACCTAGGTCAAAGTTTTAGGGGGGTTATTTGCAATTCTCCCCTCTCTTTTTTCAAGCTAGGATCCTTTTCTTTATTCTAACAATTCTTAAAAAACTATAAGGTAAGAAAAAGTAGGGTGTTTATAGTTTCCCCTCTTTGCGGTGAAGTTTAAGAAAAACTCTATCATAAAGATAAAAGAGATGGCATTTTTTTCCCTAAGGAAGACTACGTTGCAAACAACTAATTATCTTAAGCTTGATCTACTAAAGATTTGAGAAAGTTAGGTAATCTTTTTGGAAAAGGAAGATAATACCTTGAGAGATGGCTAAACTTATGGCGACAGATGCTTCTTTAGAATGTATTCATACCTTTTAAGCTAACGAATAGACTAGTAATCTTATAGAGACATTAGTTTAAAATGTGGTCGTGCTCTTATGAGTTAACTAAACTTTGCAAGAGTGCTCCTTAAATTGGCAACCTTGAAAAAGGGGAAGCACTTAACTAGCTAAAACTTTATAATACACAATAGATAGGATAGTGCTTTAGAAGCTGGCTAAAGCCTTAGACGATATTGAATAAGGGGTAATACTTTGAGAGCTAGTTAAAACCCTAAAAGATGTTATAAAAGGGGTATCACTCTAGAAGTTGGCTAAAGCCCTAGAGATACTAAAAGAGGGGTAGCACTCTAGGGGTTGGCTAAAGCTCTAAAAGGTAGGTAAAAGGGGTAATGTTCTAAGACTAAACCTTAGAAGGTACTAAAGCAAGGGTAGCATTATATGTAAAGACTCAATCGAAACTTTTCCCATTGAAGTACTATCCGCTTTGATATGGGACACCTCATGATTTTCTCCATGGTTGTCAAAATCATGACTCTACTATTTATTTGAATGCACATAATTGGTAGAATTATATAAAATCATATAAAACTAATAAAATTATAAACTTATAGAATCGTATATGAAATTCATAACTTCACTAAAAAATTTGCACATAAATGATTTTACATCCATTTTAATTAAGAAAAATATTATAAAATCATAAACTCGTAGAAACGTATTTTTGACTTGCGATTTTAATAACCATAATTTTGGCCCTTAGTACAGCAACTATCACATCATAATATAGCTCGGGATGCCTCATTACATAAGTAAACCTATTAAATATAAGTTCAATTCTAACAAAATAACACTTGGTGCTTAAAATAGTTCAACTGTAGGTTTTCAATTAGAAATATTTACATCATTTACAAACTTCAAAAACTTAAACACTAAACTATAGTTAAAGTTCTGGGTCTTCATTGTACTTGGTCAGTGACACCTTCACTTCCAAAATAGCTGACTCTATCTAACACTCTCCAAAAGTCCACCCCTGTTGTTGGTGACGCCCCAAAAGTTGCAACCTATTCTGAGGATGAGAGAAAACTTATTCCTTTATCTACTATTGAGTTGAGTGAGGGTGAAAAACAAGCACAATACACCAAAGCACATAAACATAAACACTTAAGTTTCATATTTAGTTAATATCCGAGAAACAAATAAGTTAATGCAAAGTGTATGCTATGCTAATGTATGCGACATGCATTCGTACCAATATCCTAGCTAGCCTAGCAACTCATCCGATTTGGTCGACTATAAATCTAAGCATTCGGAGAATATATTTGAGAACTTATTGAAACATCTTAGCCTAGCCAAAACCTACAGAGCATAGTTGAAGTTTTGGTCAATGTAAAACTATATACATGAAACCCAGCTTTGTAAACTTATCATAGCAAAACCATAAGTTTTAAGAAAATTGATCTATAGGTCTTTTTCGTACCATGTCATGAATGGATAAATCAATTCTCAATCAACATCAAGTTTATCAACAAGGCTTATCATGTTCTTTCTATCTCCGCGTTATGTTCTGAATTTGCTTCTAAAATAGCTTCTAACTCATTAAAGCATAAATCTTCATTTGTTTAACTTACAATCAAGTCTAGAGTTCATCACATAAAAACATTCCTTACATTATGCAAAATACAGCAACACTAAGTACTACCATCACAAATCCAAACAATATTCAAACAATTACTCCATTCCCTAATCGGAACATTTACAATTCACTAAGCAAGTATAAGTCAAGCTCTTTACACAACAATTTCAAGCATCATTTAGACAAACACTACAATTATGTGCAATGACAGTTAGATGTAAATCTATATCCCATATACATAATTCCACTCACCTAGCTATTGGTATGATCCCAATTCACTCATTAGTAAGAACTTCCTTCTTGTCGACTTCACTTAATAAGAAGAACTACTTCTACAATTAATTGTGGGTCATGAGTACATACATACATACATACATACATACACATCTACTAGTTAAATACTCATTTGTTGGTTCTTAATCCGTTGTAAGTTGGTTCTATTTTAGCCTTTGAGTTTGGTTTTAAGTAACTCTATAGTGGCTTTATGTAGTCAAAAATCCTCTAAGTTACCATTTGAGCTACATAGGGGTCATTCAAAATATTAGTTTTATCCTTTGACACAAACTTTGAGTTTCTCCAGTTTAAGACCTTTATTAAGTTTCTCTAGTTTAAGACCTTTACTAAATTACTCTCTAAGTTACCCTATGACTTTGTTATTCTTAGAGTTTTTAAGAGAAACAACTTCTAACCCAACTTCTAAATCTCCCATTTTTTTACATTCAACTCATAAAATTGCCTCTGACTTATCCTTTGAGTATTATTATAGTGAAAAAATTATTCTTAGAACCTTTAAGTTATCCTTTACCTTCAACCAATATCCTAAAAATTTGTTGATTCACGTACTTTTCTTTCAAGTTACAATTATAGGATCAATTTAATACTACAAGCAAAACTCCAAATAACCTTTCTCAACTTCATTACTTCTCAAACTCTTATGCATTACAAGACTAATTTACTAATTTTACCCTTAATCAACATATGGAGCAAAACAAGTATAAATAATTAGAAAATATATATTACTTAGTATTTGTACTTCACGAAATCCATGACATACACGTTATATTTAGAATATTATAATGATCATTTTTTTGGTCTAGAAAAATACTAAAAATCACATATTATATTATATACTACATAATACGTATTAAGCTCTATTTCTTCAATAAATGACTAAAAATAGGGGAATAATTATACTTAAATTTAAATTCAAAATATTATACATATCTCAATATTACTAATCATCAAAAGTTAGGATAAATTGATTTTATACACAAAATACCTTAAAATCTCCTTATTTCCTCTAATCGGTAAAACTGTTAACAAGTACCAAATAAATTACCATAATTAGTAGACATGATATTTTTCAAAATTTCTTATTACCGCAATTTATCATATATTATAGGAGTGTTGCAAAAAAATTTTCAACTTGAAACAACATCATTTAATATTTTATAAAAATTAATCAAAATTAGTAATAATATGGTGCATTCTTAAGAAAGTACCCTAAATCGATATAATTTCAAGAAAATAAAATTAGCAAATGAAAGTACATGTAAAATAACCTAATGCCTTTTTGGTATTTTTAGAAAATAAATCAAAATCGAATGGGAAATCCAACACTCACCAGCACACGGTGATATTAGAACCCTTAAACCCTTATTTTTACTCCAAATTTTTTATATTTTCTATTTTGATTTAATAGACAAGATTTCTTGAGTAATTTAGGTGACCCAAGTGATCAATAATAAAATTCGGATCCTTTTATAGAATGCCTAGGTCGATAAAGTAGGGAAAATAAACCATAAATGTCAATTTTATAAATTATTTTGTGTTATTCCACTTGATTTGTGTCATTTGCCTTTATCAATTGACAAATCTAGCTATCCTACTGCATGTAAGATATGCCACACCTAAATCCTTGAAGTCTATGTTTTTAGTTTTTTTTTTCTATTTTTTATTAATTAGTTACAATTTTTAGTAATTATGTAGTATATTTATTAATATAATTACATATCCAGTATATAATGTATATACTATATGACTACATTTTCGTGTCCTAAATATTATTTTTATAATTTAAATAATTTATCTCTAATAGATCATTATGTTTCAAGACTCAAACATCGAGCTCCTTGTAATTAACAAACATACCAGGTAAAAATATACTTTATTGAAATTAAATATTATATATATATATATACTATTTTGAAAAATTGACCCTATTATCATTCTTTGTCTAACTTTTATAAGCTTATATTAAAATTTGGCTCAATTCAAACAAAATTGTTCAAAGGCTCTAAATTATTCCGAACGTCCTAAACGTCTTAACTCATATTGGTTAGTTTAGTGGCTATGGTACTTAATCAATTAAGCTCTCACATTTTACCCTCCTTATGAAAAGTTTTGTCCTCAAAACTTACTTATATAATAGGTTAATTCAAATATCTAGAATTCTAACTAATTATAAATAGCTTATTAGAATCAATATACAAACCTTAAGTAAATAGTTTAGGGTATTGAGCCCTCATGTGATTTGTAGACTTTCATGTTGCCTCATTTATAATCTATCGACTCCATAATATTTTAACATACTCAATATCTCAATTCCTTAATCTTTGTATTTTTGTGTCCAAACTCTTTACTATATGTTCTACATATATCAAGTTTTCCTTTAGCTCCATAGGTGATACATCTAATATAGTAATAGGATTCCCTACAAACTTTCTTAAAGTCAAAACATGAAAAACATTATGAATACTCACCATTTCTTCTAGTAATTCCAACTCATAAGCTACCTTCTAGATTCTTCTTTTAATTTGATAAGGTCCTACATATCGCAGACTTAAACACCCTTCTTTGGAGATACTTTCAATAACACCTAATCGCTTACTTGAAATTCCAGTGGCTTCCTTCTAATATCTGCATAACTTTTCTGTCATCTTTGTGCTATTCTCATTCGTTCTCATATCACATGTACTTTCTCCTTAAGATCCTATAACATCGCCAGTCCAATGGTTTGTTTATTACCTACTTCATCCCAATACACTAAAGATCTACATTTGCATTCGTACAATGCTTCACTTAGTATCATCTAAATAGTACTATGATAACTATTATTGTAAGCAAATTCCACCAACGATAAATGATCATCGTAGTTTCCTCCAAACTCTAACATACATGCCTTGAGCATGTCTTCTAGTGTTTATATGGTACGTTATGATTGTCTATCACTCTATGGATGATATATTGTACTAAAGCTCAACTTAGTTTGTAGTTTTACTTGTAAAGATTGCCAAAATCATGACATGAATCAAGAATCATGATAAAAAATAATCGATACCAATACCTCATGCAAACAAACTATTTCTTTAGCTTGCTTAATAGCTAGAAAATATACAAACTTGGTAAGTCTATCTACTATAACCCATATCACATCATATTGCTTCCTTAATCTGGTAACCACTTATAAAATTTTTCGATACATGCTCCCATTTCCATTGAACTATTAGTAGGGGTTGTAATAACTCGCTTGGCTTCTAGTGCTCTACTTTAACCTTTTGATAAGTCATACACCTTAAGAATAACATAGCCGGTCTCTAGGGTGGGTCCGAGCTTGCCAAAAGCTTGAAATGAGTGATGGAATGCATACAAAAAAATAGAAAAGGAAAAATAAGTAAACTCATGAACAACTCTAAAGGATGTGATGTATTAGTGTAACTTCTGATGACTTATAGCATAGCTTGACGTAACGTATGAATTGGTCCGATGAGTGAGAGGTAAGCTAACAAACTTCAAGAGCAACATTTAGAAAAGGAGTAAATTTAGTATATTGATGATGATAAGATGATCTTCTGCTACTATACATGTCATGGATGCTTATACCCAAGAAATTGGGGCAACTTGCCTAAAAATAGAAAAGAAAAAAAAGCGTATTATCCCAAAGAAGTAATGTATAAGGAATACAAAAGAATAAAAACGAATATTCATGGAAAAGTAATGATTAAGTACAGCAGATTCTCTAAGCGGGCCTGGATACATGGTAGTAATGTATTGGTGATGCCTTGGGAAGATGTAGACAAATTAATACAATTAAGATGGGTAGCTAAGTAAGGGTGTCAAGAAAATGTAGGCTTGTCCAAGAAGGAGTAGCTAAGGATTCGTGTAGGATCTCTCAGCTTCTTAACATCAATGTTGCGGAGTTGGGGGTTGGCTCAAACATGTTGAATAAGAATGAGTTAAAGGGTTAGGCTGCCAACAAAGCATTCTTCTAGTCAGCAAATAACTTCCAAGAGACATGATGTCACTTGGCTCGTATTAGGAATTGGTCGATAGTTAGGATTAGCTCGACCTTGGTAGGATTTGACTAAAGCAAGAGAATTCACTACATTAAACCTTCAAGGCCTTAAGCTCGACTGCGGGTTCAGGTTCGAGTAGCTTGATTCCTACTATTCCTTCTTGGTTGATTTGGATTTATGATCAAATCTGATTAGTCCCCATTCAGTGTTCCTTCAGGATTATAGGGATTGATGTTAGTAATGTTGAAAGAATCAAAGAGCCCATAATTTTCGTATAGTTGTAGTTTGTAAGCATTATCATTGACCTTCTAAAGGACTTTGAAGGGGCCTTCAACACAGGCAGACAGCTTGTTCTTTCTCTTGTTTGTGAATCTCTCCTTACTCAAGTATAACCCCACTAGGTCTCTAGGCTGAAATTGTGTTAACTTCCTCCCCTCACATTTTCTTGGTGGCTTGATTAATTTACCGAGTAACTTTCTCATAGATGTATTATAGGGACTATGCTTGGGCTCTTGTGTTAGGGTCTTCTTGTTCGGATATGCATATAAGTGCGTGATCAAAGGGTAGCTTAGGATTAAAGCCATAGATAACTTCGAAGGGGGTTTGCTTGGTGGTGGTACGTATTGTATGGTTGTAAGCAAATTCTACCACAGGCAAACAGATGTCCCAATTAGCCAAGTTCTTGCTTATTGTAGCTTAGAGTAGCAATCTTAAAGTATAATTGACCACCTTTGTTTGGCTATTAGTTTGGGGGTAACAGGAAGCGTTGTATAGTAGTCTAGTCCTCATCCGATGCTACAGGGTTCTCCAGAAATGGCTTAAGAACTTTAGATCTTTGCTTGAGACCACACTTCTCTATGTAACTAAACAATTTCGTACAAAAAGAGAGAAGTAATAGTTAAAGCATTGTTAGTCTTAAAGTAGGGCACAAAGTGTGCCATCTTATTGAATTTATCTACCGACAACCATTACTGAATCATTGCTCAACCAGTTCTTGGTAATCTAAGGACAAAGTCCATACTTAACTCAGTCTAAGGTTTAGTTGGGACAAGAAAAGGAATTTATTTTTCTTATTAGGCTCAGCATTTGGCCTTCTTGCAATAGCATAGCCCTTAACAATTTGGTGCACGTCTTGCCTTATTCTTAGCCAAAAAAATTATCCATTCAGTAGCTTACATGTTCTTCTCTCTCTAAATTGTTTAAGGAGTCCTCCATTATAGGCTTTCTTGATAAACAACTCCTTTATTGAACAGGTCGGTACACATAACTTTCCACTTCGAAATAAGTAACCATCTTGTATGGTTCTGAAATGTGGGTCCTGAGAATATTGCTCTTTCATACTTGTGAATCTAAATAACTTAGTCTGCAGTTTGATTAAAAGCACATGTCTACTTGAAAGAGCATTTGCTACCACTTTGCTCTTTCCTTGTTTATACTCGATCACAAAGTTGAATCCTTCAAGGAATTTGATCCACCTTGCTTGCTGCTTTGACAATTTGGTCTGACTTCGAAGGTACCTCAAGGACTCATGATCAATATAGATGATAAAGTCTTTCAGCAATAGATAGTATTGCCAAACTTGGAGGGCTCGAATAAAGGCTAAGAGTTCTTTGTCATAAACAAAGCAATTCAATTGAGGTCCTCTAAGCTAGGCAATTGGTCGGCCTTCTTACATTAAGATAGTACCTATACCAATGCTTGATGCATCACATTCTAGCTTAAATATCTTCTCAAAGTTAGGTAAAGCTAATAAAATCAATCTTGCTTTTACTTTGGCAAAACTTCTTTCCTCTTTTTCTCCCCACTTAAATTTGATGTTCTTCTTTGTTAGCTCGATGAGGGGTACAACTATGGTATTGAAATTCTTGATAAACCTTCGATTAAGGATACCAATCTATAGAAACTTCTAACCTCAACACAAGTGGTTGGAGTTGACCACTCTACAATGGCTTAGATCTTCTCATCAACCACTCGTAACCTCTTCTACCAACTATATAGCCTAAAAACATTACTTCCTCCTAATAGAAATAAAACTTCTTAAGATTACTAAATAATCTCTCAGCTTAGAGTACATTGAGGATGATGTGGAGATGTTCTGAGTGGCTTAGTATGTCAACACTGTAAACAAGGATGTTGTCAAAGTACACTATGACACACTTCCAGATTAGATTTCTCAACACATGGTTCATCAGTCGCATGAAAGTGCTCGAGGCATTCAGCAAGCCAAAAGGCATTACCATCTACTCGTAGAGTCCATGCCAAGTTTTAAATATAGTATTCCACTCATCTCCCGACCTCATCCGAATTTGATGATAGTCATACTTTAGATTAATCTTGCTGAAAATCTTAGCTCTACTCAATTGGTCTAGCATGTCATCTAACCTAGGGATAGGATATCGGTACTTAATCATGATTTTATTTACGGCTCAGCTATTAACATACATTCACCAGGTAACATCCTTTTTCGGCATTAGGAGCGTTGAAATAGTACAGGGGTTGAGGCTCTCCCTTACATACCCTTTCTTTAATAGTTCATTGACTTCTCTTCAAAGTTCAGTGACTTGAACTTATCCTATAAGCTGGTTTGTTCAGCAAGGCAGCACGGAGTATCAAGTCAATATAGTGTTCAATGCCTCTGAACAGTGGAAAACCTTCTAGGAACCATTTTAGGAATAGATCATCATATTTGTCCAATAGCTCTCTTATCTCATCGGCTAGTTCAATCCATTCCTTCAATTCTAGTAGCCTCTTAACCAATATAAAAGTTGGTCTATTAGCTTTTATAGCTTCTTGGAGCTCGACCCTACTCAGTACTAAAGCCTTCTTGGATCTTCGAGCAAGTTTAGCTTATAATTTGCTAACTTGACTTGATGTCATTGAGTTCAAAGTAACCTTCCTTCTACCCTTCTCAAACATATAGGTATTCTTATACCTATCATGCATAACCTTTCGGTTGAAAAGCCACGGTCGGCCTAATAACACATATGATGCATACATGGGCAACATATCATAAAGAATCTGATTGAAGTAATTTCCAATTGTGATAGAAAGTAGTACTTATTGAGTTACATATAGTGCTCCCTTCTCATTTAGCCAATGTAGCTTATACGGATTTGCATGTAAAGTAGTCGATAGCTTAAGCTTCTTAATCAAGTCGGCAGATACCATATTGGTGCAACTGCTACTATCTATAATGAGTGCACACAACTGATCATTCACTTTACACGAGATGTGGAACAAGTTCTCTCTCTCTCCTCCTCATGTAAGTGTTCCAAACTCATTGTATGTCGGACAACTAGGATCAGCTAATCTAAGTCTTTAACAAACACATCTTCTTCGACCAATTCATTCTCCTAAGGAGTTTCTTTCTTAGAAATAGCCTCTTCCTCCAGCTCTTCATTAGTACTATCTACTTCAAGCTTTAAGACATCTCCCTTGATGATCATAGTTCGTTAGTTCAGACATTGAGCAGCCATATGTCCAAACCCCTGGCATTTGAAACATTTGATCTAGCTCGTCTTCCTTCTCGATCCTTATCTTTCTAGTATGTTTGGGTCGGTAAGTTACTGTTAAGTTAGCCCTTTTGTTTTGCATAGACATCTACCATTCTGGTTGGCTCAGTACTTGACTAAGCTCGATAACTTCCCTAACCAAGTCGGCTCAATTGACTAAGTCGACTCATTAGGTGACGGGCAATCATTTTGTTTCTTATCTACCTTTCTACTAGTTGGGCTATCCATCTAGGTTCATCCAAATTGCAAGAGTTCTATAATGTCTCAAATATCACTCTTCAAACCAGTAAGGAGCTTAGAGACTATTCGCATTGATGGCTCCTCTACTTCATAGTAAATCATAAGTATTTAGAATTCTTGAACATACTCGTTAACAATTTGGTTTCCTTGTCTCAACTCTTGAAACCAAGGAAAAGTGTCTTATGGATAGGTATTCGTCATAAAGCTGTTTCTAAGTATTCTCTTCATCTCAAGCTAAGTATTAATCTCCTTATAATCCTCTTGTCTTCTCATGACTTGAAAGTTCTTCTACCATATGGCGGCATACCCTGAGGACTCAATAGCAACAGTCTTCACCTTCTCTTAATCCTCATACTAGTAATAATGAAATATAAGCTTGACCTTGTCTTCCTAATCCATTTAGTCATCTACACTCTTAAAAGCATTGAAGCTCAGAATTTGAAGCTTCACATGGTCGGTAGCTCAGGGTGCTCTAACTCGCTCTTCTTCTTCTTTGTACTCTTCTTCAACATCATTCATATGTCCTAAGTCAATCCTTCGTCATGCTTGTCCTCTTACATCTCCACCCTAAACTTATTGAGCTAGGTTCTAACCTCTAATAGGTCGAGTAGCTTATGAGATGTTCTACATGGCCTCAAGAGATTGATAAGCTATTGCATAAACAGCTTTAGTTAAATTAACTAGGAGGTTGATCACCTCGTCAAGTCTCTTGTCCGTACTTTTGGGGGTACCTTGGGATTATCTGCTATGGTGAACAACATAACTATTGTCATCCACAATTCCATCATTATCACTTGGGTTTGTCATTTCTTCAATAAATTTGAATATCAAACTTTTCAATTCTAAGATACTTTTGGTTCTATTTCTTCTAACCAAGCAACGTGCACACTCTTCAAACTAGATACTTAGTAACCTGCAAATACAATAGCTACACAATTGAACAAGTCACAACAAATAGAAACTTGCTCTGTTTTCAAACTTCTAAAATAGGGCAAAACAGGGTACTCAAGACAAGTTACTATACTGTATTATTTGCTTAGAATACTTCAATAATCCTTTTCACAACTTCGACACACTATGACAACAAACACTACTTCACATATCCCAAATACAACTTACCTAAAACAAAACCTTTACTCTGATACCAAGAAGATGTAGAACTGGGGCCAATGATAGATAAGGTTGGTTGCCAAGGTAGGTTTGAGCTTATTAAAAGCTTGAAATAAGTAATGGAACACGTACAAAAGAATAGAAAAGGAAAAATAAGCAAACCTATAGATAGCTCTAAAGGATATGATGTACAAATGGAACTTTCAAAAACTTACGGTATAGCTCAATGTGATGCATGAGTTGGTTTAGTGAGGTCATTCACCACCTAACCTTGCTTAAAGGTGTAAGGCCCATAACCAATTACTTAGGGTTTCGATCGGCTAAAAGATCCAATCGAACCTAAATTATAAGTAAAACTAGAAATATTAGTAAAATGATCCCTAAGTTTGAATTTAAGAAAATAAGTAATAAAATAAAAGAATACAAAAATTCCAAATTTTAAGTATATAACTTGTTATTTATTGAAAATGCATAAAATGCATTCCGATAATTAACGAATCGCTAAAGATAAATTATATGTATACTAAAAATCATAGAATAACCTAAATAATATTTTACATGTATGTAGAAATACGCGTAATTACTTAAAATACACGTAATGTGCTAAAATAATACTAAATAATTAAATAAAATTCATAATTAATTAAGGAAAAAATAAATAAAAATAAAAAAGGAATGATTTAGAATTGGGTCGTGGTAGCTGGGGTAAATAAGAAAAAAATTAGCCAATTAAATTAAAGTAATACAAAAGCAAAAAATTAAGGGATTGGGGCAATGTCTTGTCCAATTTAATGCATATTAATTACCACAAAGCTATATAAATAGGGAAAAAATCACAGAGCTCATTTGAATATTTAAAAATTAGAGAAAAATTAGGAGCATCGAAATTAGAAGAAAAAATTCGAGTAAAAAAAAAAGAAGAAAATTGTGCAATTAAGGATTGTAAGGAGAACCTAGATCTGATGAGTAGCTGGGAGTAGACAGCCACCACCACCACACAATGATGGTAGTACCTAGGTGGGCTGACATACCCATGGGAGCTACCTAAATCGATAAGTTTGATTTCCAGCTTGATTTTGTATAATTTTGTAAAAATAGTACGTATTCTTAGAAAATTATAAATTTTGTTATTTTAGAATATTTTCGTATGTAGTTTTTAGAAAAAATATTATTTTGATGAAAATATCTCCCATGATATATGGTCCTTAACAAATCATGCAAAACCGAGCATGTTTCGGTTTAGAAATGAATGACCTTAGGAGTGTAGTTTTGAGCCCAAAATTTTTGTGTAGACTACTTAAATGATATAGAACAATGCTATGAAGCTTGTTTTCAAAAATTAATTTTCAAAAATTCTAGACAATTTTTAAGCCTTAAAATGAGGCATAAAATGCATAATTTACGTTTAATTAAGTAATTAAATGGATAATTACTAATTTAGTGAATAATTATATGTTTTAGGATGTTGAAATCTTATGAAGTATAATACTTGTAGCATTTAAGGTGTTCTATATAATTATTACGCTAATTATGTAGTAAATAAGTAATAGGAAAAATAGTAAATTTTAAGTTAATTTTGTAAATTAGGGTAATTAGGTGTAAAATATGATTTAGGATGAATTTAAATATTTTGAAATGATAATTGATGTTAGGAGATGGTAATTAGAGTAATAAAAATATTAGATGTGTATTATGTACATAATAAGTAATAGTACATAATACACAATTATTATAAATATAACGAATAGAAGATATTAGAATAAAAATTGATATTATGATAATAATAAAAATATATAATAAATCTGATAGAAAACTTAAATTTATGTAATTATATGAAAAATGTAAAAATTTCTCACATTAGGAGTAAATTTGGTATACTAATACGGATTTAAATATACCGGGTGGAATAAAATACTGACTAAGGGTAGTGATGACATTTAGGATATTGGGAAGTAATGTGATTAATTTCACATTATGAGTTGAAATGAATTTCTAGCGTTCAAGTATAAAACAATAATTAGAAAATCGAACTAGAACTTAATTTAGAAATCGATACGGAAATTGAACCCGAACCTAACCTCAAACCTAGAGTAATTGTAAAAGATTTGAGAACCTAGATCATTAGATATATTAAACTCTAAACAAAAGATCACAATAACTGTTATAGGATAAAACGAACCTATAATAGTTATAAGAAAAACTTAAACCACTTTTGTATTATAGGAATGATCGGCGATGGCCTGAGCAAGTTGAACCTCGAATGAGTAAGCGAGGAGTCCAGGTAAGTTGGGATTAATACATTGCTGTATTTTGGAGGCTTGAGATTATGTTTGGTTGTGTTTGTTAGATAGTTGGTTGTGTACATGTACTTGATTATAAGTAATGCTATGATTCTGTCTATTGTTCTGGCTTATATTGTATGATTTGTATGAAATGATTAATCACTCTAAATTAGACCTAATCAAATATACGACCTATAATCATAAACAGATCTACATGGCAACCCATTAGGGGAATCTAGGATTCTTCGGCCAAATTCGACCCCTTCAAAAGGGATAGCATAGGATTGCATAAGGGCCCTTCTTCATCCTTAATCGAATTAAGTAACAAGAGAGGAGGTTACGGTGAGGGTGAAATCAATGGTTCGAAGGTAGTCACGGGAAGAGCGATGTCTCCATTGCATAAGCCTGGGTTTGGTGGTGAGCTGTTGCATTAACGACAACTCCTCAACTCGGATTAGAGCGGGCGCAATTTCTCTAATCTCACGATGGGCTGGATAATGTTGTGCGATGGCATTTGCTTGAACATGCATTACACCTAATAAGTTGATTGATAACCTTATTTTGTTTGTGGTATAGTTTTAAGTTCTCCATCCTAACTTATTGAGCTATGGTTGTTCACATCCCTATAGACGTCGTGTAGGTGCTGGTTAAGAAGCGGTATACAACTACTCTGACGCAAGCAATTGCTAAATCTTGGGAAGTGAGGAAAAACATTTGAAGAACAAACATGTATTTTTAAGGTCTAAGCTTTTATTTTAGAATTTTTCATTTCTGAATCATGTAATAACTAGGAAATATATTACGGTGAAATATTGTAAACATTAATTGTAATAACTAAATTTCAGTATATATTTATATTTTCTTACTTTTTTAGATAAATAATTTATTTAAATTACAAACTGTTTACTTTAAAGCGGGTTAGTCGTGGACGCCTTGTGTAGATCACATCTAGGATAATAGTTGTAAGGCCAACTTCTATCTTTTAATGGTTTACAGACGAGACTATTACGACTCTGCCGCTTTAGAGCACGACAAAAGGTTAGGATAAGAGTGAGAGGTAAGTTAACAAACTTCAAGAGCAACGTTCATATAAGGAGTAAAATTAGTATATTGATGATGATAAGAAGATCCTTTGCTACTGTACGTATCATGGGTACTTATACCCAAGAAATTAGGGAAATTTTCTTAAAAATAGAAAAGAAAAAAGTATATTATCCCAAAGAAGTAATGTACAAGGAATACAAAAAGGTAAAAATGAATATTCATGGAAAAGCAATGATTAACTTTAATAGATTCTCCAAATGGGCCTGGATATGTGGTAACAATGTATTGGTGATGCCTTTGAGAAGATACAGACAAATTAGTATGATTAGGATAAGTAAGCGAGTAAGGGTGTCGAGCAGATGTGGGCTTGTTTGAGAAGGAGTGGCTAAGGACTCGTATGAGATCTCTTGGCTTCTTGGCATCAATGTTGTTAAGTTGGGGGTATAGATACCCTATTTTTGCTCTCATTTTATTTTTAGAATTTTTAGGATAGGATAAAGGGTCTTAATTTAGGAAAAATATAAAAAAAATAAGAAATTTAGAAAAAATGCAAAAATGGAAAATTTACAAAAAAAAAAATTAGAAAAAAATACAAAAGTAGAAAATTTACGAAATTTAAATAATTTTTTAAAATAATAAACTTTAGGTTTTAATCATATTTTTTTTTAAATTTTTTTTAGGATAAGGATATTGAGCTTAGGCTTAGATTCAAATATAGCCTTGGTAGACCTTGTCTATATGTATAATTTAATTACACATATGGATAAGACACAAGCCAACGACCTGATGGTAATATCCTCTAACTTCATATTGAATATGATAATATGCTCTAACTTGATATCACATATGACTTGGAGATCTTAAGTTTAATCTATGGAAAGTGCAAAATGTATTTTTTATTTTCTTCTCTTACTTGAACACTTGTCCATCCTTCGTTAGTACATGCATCCATCACATCACCATACCATGTCATCTTCCATGTCACATCATGCCATGTCACTACCACATCATCACCATCACATCATAGCCGTGTCATGGGCTATATCATCGCCATTAGAGGTGGGTACGATTCAGTTCGGTACAGTACAGTTCGTCCTCTCTTATCGAATCAAATCTAATATAACGATTTTTTTTTTAAAGTCAAACCTAACCATATGGTTCGGTTCATAAATTTTTCAAACCAAATTAAAACTGGTTCGATTCACAGTTCGAATCATTTATATCAAATTTTCACTAAACATTTTTATCTCTAATAATATGAAATTTACTTAACTTAATCTCAATAATTAATACAAAATTATGATTAAAAAAAATATTGAAAATTTGATGAAATTTATGAATATTGATAGAAAAAAATGTAAAAAAGTACAAAATAATTGTATAAAATTTTTTTATTTAACTAAACAGTTTAGTTCAAAATGGTACGATTTAGTTTGCTTTCCTAAACTGAACTACGAACCGTTTATATATAACCGAACTGAATCGTAAATCAAATGGTTCATAAAAAACTTATTTTTAGATTCGATTTGGTTCAGTTTACAGTTTAACCCGTAGTTTTGTGGTTTTTTTACCTACCCCTAATCGTTACATCATTTACGGACTCACTTATAAATATTGTAGGCATATTTCTATATGCGTTAGACATATTTTGACATACGCTTACGTGTAATAGGCACACTTTTGGTGCATGTAAATTATGTTTTCCACGCTCAGCTTTATATTTAGTATCACATATTGCCTAAGTTCGTCCAGTCCAAATATGGAAGAAAATCATATTGCATTTAATATTCTCCATCCTTAACTCAACCATGATACCTATAAATAGGGGATCTATTTTACTTCAAATAATTAACTCATTATTTACAATTACTTAAATCCATTCACAACGCCACTCTTTCTTTCTCTGCAGCCCATTTTTCTCTTTATAGGATTTGTGTAAGCTCAGACCTTTAAGAGCTAGGACAAGTCATGCTATAAATTCCCTATGACGAGAGTTTTCCAACCCGACCTGGCCACTCTAGTGCTCAACTTCAACTCGTGTGAACTCCAGCTTGGTTTAGCTTTACTTTAGTTTTAATTTATGTTTCGTTCTTCGTGTTTTATATTTTTTAATTTATTTTTGTAATATTATACTATTTTCTTTTTCTTTTCTATTGTTCTTATAGTTATGATTGTATTTTATTTACAATTGTAAAAATGAAAAAAAAGAAAAAGAAAATAAGAAGAAAAGAAAGAAAGAGAAAAAGGATAGAGAGGCATAGTTTATTTATTTATTTACTTATTTTTTAGTCAAAACATAGAACCAAAAAAAAAGTAAAATAAAATAATCATAAAAATAAATAATAAAAAAAGTTTATCACTTAGAAAAATCCTTTTTTTCAATAAAATAAATAAACTCTTTTCAAATTTAAGGCTTCTTGTAAAATTTTTTTCTTTTAGATATTTTTTCCATGATTTAGACTTCTTTTCTATAATTATATATTTTTTCCATTGTTTAGACTTTTTTTTTTTATAATTAGGCCTCTTTTCTGCGGTTTAAGTATCTTTTTCTATAATTAGGCATGTTAGCCATGGTAATTGGATATTTCATGAAAAGTTGTATTTAGGTATTTTAAGATTTTTCTAAAAAGTTTTATTACTTAGAATTTTTTTTTATAAATAAATAAAAACAAAAGGACCTTTTTCAAAAATTAAGATATTTTAGAATTTTCTCAAAAATAAAATCACCAAATTAGGACCTTTTCCTCTTAAGTGTTTTTCTTAAATAAAATTAAATGACTAAAGAACTTAAAGTTGAATATTTTCATAATTAAAAGAAATCAACATGTCTAAAGTTTTATAAAAAAATTACGTACGTTTGATTCCAAATAATAGGGGGTGCATGATGACTTACGGGATGATAGTAAAAAACGAAAAAACCCATTTTCCTACTTTGGTTTAAATTATTCAAATTCATTAACCGATGATTAAATTTCATTTTTCTAGGATAATCTTTGAAAGATGATTTTAAGAGATTAAGTCTAAAATTAGAAAGTTGATAGTACTCATAAGGGTTTAAAGAATCTAACTCCTGAACTTTATTTTTTAGTTCTTAAAACCATTTATAAAATTGGTTTTATCGAAAAGATTAGTTGCCAATTGGTTATAATTTAACTTTTTTTTTCTAACGTTAGTCGAGTGGTGATTCCAAAATGTTTTAAAAAATAAAAGAACCAGTTTTCTTTAAATCGTAGTTAAGGGTCAATATTAAACGAGCATAGTTTAATACTGATCAGTTTAAAGAAGATTGATTTATAAAACTGAAAATAAAATTAAGCTTGATAGGATGGAGACTTTACTGGGGACATCAAGAGGGTTAGCTATCTAACTTTCCAAATTTAGATTTAATTCTTGAAATCATCTTATTGAATGTAATTTATTTATTTATTCGTTGTTATTTTTTATATTAACCTTTTTTTGCAGGGATAAAATTATTTAAGTTTTTTCTTTATTGGGGGGATTTCACTTTGTGCACAATAAATATGTGATGGAAATGGTCAAGCTCGGACTGTATTAGAACCCTGGGATTAAAGAAGAAGGGGACGGGGAAGGGGGGGGGGGGCTGGTTTTTAGGGGGTCATTATGTAGGCTACAAGTACTGTAGTATAGCCACCACTTGGAGTTAATTAGGCCATTCTTGCTTAAGCTTAATGTGACAAATGAAAGTATTCTTTAACAACTGAGGTCATAAAGCTTAAGGACCTTTTTAGAACCTACCTTAAGTACATTCACAAGCCCTTTTCCCAAAATTGGCAAATTGATACAATTTGATATGTAATATGCCATAATTTTGAGCTAATTCAGTAACTTTAGGATCCGAGCCCTTAAATTTGTGGCGCCGGGCTGAGTTATCAGTTTTATTCAAAACTTCATAGTAAAATTAGATGAAGTAATTCAACTAAAGTCAATTTCTTAAAATAAATTATATAAAAATATTAATTTAAGAAAAAACATCAATTTATCAATAAAACTGATAATTGTAAAATTCAAGTTTTTAGATTTAGCGAGATATTAGAGATAAGTTAATTAACTTTCAAAAGTAATAAATGAAGTTGAATTATACATAATGTACATGTATTATATGTGATATACATTTTATGTATTAAATATATACATATAATAATAATAATAAATTATCAAAATTAGATAAAATAATGAAAAATTAATAAAAAAATTTGCATGGATAAGTCATCAAATAATGTATCAAATTAGGATTAATTGCAAATGATAAGTCAACACTTGGTTAAGGAGAGAATGACACATGACATCTAGGAAAATATGAAATTGACATGTGTAACTTTACTTTTTTACATGCAAAAGTCTTAAAACCTATAAATAAGACTCCAAACATCATTTACAATATTTTGGGAACTTAAAAACACAAGAACATAATTTTAGAAAATTAAAAAAAAAATAGAAAAAAATTCAAAAAAAAGAAAATAATGGGAAAATATGCTAAATTACAATTCCTAAGGCTACAGGCAACCTGATAAGGAGTCACTTGGGACTTAACATTGTGGTGGAGAGAGAAAGTGGGCCGACATCAGGTGGTGGTTGAAGCATCATGCGTCGATAAGTCAAATTTTACTATCTGATTTTCATTAATTCACTAAAAATATCAAATTGCCTTAGAAAATTATGAAATTTGGTTTACTTAGGTTATTTTACATGTACTTTCATGTGAAAATTTTATTTTCTTAAAATAACATTGATTTATGGTACTTACTTAAGAACATGCCCTGTTTAGATAAATTTTAAATAAAATTTTCAAAATATTAAATAATGTTACTTCAACTTGAAAATTTTTGTATAACACACTTATATAATATATTAAATTTTAGTAACAAGAACTTTTGAAAATCTCCATGTTTACTATTTT
This sequence comes from Lumnitzera racemosa, assembly GCA_024138005.1. Taxonomy (NCBI): domain Eukaryota; kingdom Viridiplantae; phylum Streptophyta; class Magnoliopsida; order Myrtales; family Combretaceae; genus Lumnitzera; species Lumnitzera racemosa. Next base: position 36,971,399 of record JAMXBC010000005.1, read on the forward strand.
TTTTTATAATAAAACTACCAATTTTACCGAATTATTGAAATAATTAGTTTTTGATGAAATTAATGAATGTGACCTACATGTTTAAACTTCTAGTTGGTCATAATGATATTTGGAATACTTAATTTTTATCTCACTAAAAAATTTATTTATTTTCCTTAATTTTTTGTAATTTCGAGCTAAAACCGCTATTTTCATAAAAATGGATAATTGTCAATTTAGTGTAATTGATGATCAATAACTAAGCTGCATATTTTTATAATTCTATAGGATTTTTTGTGAAATTAATCGAGCTAGTATACTATTAATTATGTATTTTCCTAGTTTAAATTATATGTTAGCTTAATATGTAATATAGTAACTAGTACTATTAGAATGTTTATGAAATTTGTGTCAAATGAACACTTTAGGGTATAATAAGTGTTGCTGGACAAGTTTAGAAAGCATAATTTTTAGGGTTTTTAGCTCGATACTACAACTTACTCGGGTTAGTTACGAATTTAGGGTAGCATATGGTCAAATTGTAATACGACAGGGTATTTTTGGATATTTGGAAATATTGATTAGTCTAGATTCTTAATATATATCAGTAGCACTCGAAATGATGATCATTACGATATAAACTTAACTGAAATCAGATAATAAATGAGTAAGATATGGTCAAACGAAGTTTAAAAACGCAAAAATGAAAACTTATAACAATTTGGGTTCGACCTATACTTGATTTGAAGACTATGTTATATTTTCATAGGTTTGATAAGTAAGGAAGGACCATGTGGTGAAGTTTAGGATTCTGCACTATTATTGAGTCTAAGTAAGTAGATCTAACCCATGCTTGGAGTAAATATATTGCTACTCATGACACTGTATGCTATTTAATGTTGTATTGATTGAATATGGGCATATCCTGGTTGAATTGATATGCTATTATAGTGGATACTAATGTGGTGATTTTACATGACAATAACTGTATTTTGGTTAAATTGTTATGTTGCCATATTAGGCGATGATTTGTGTTACGAATGGTTGTGCTAACTAGGAAAATTAAGTGATTGCTAACTTAATATTTTAGGTGTTCACCTAAGTAAACCCTAAGTAAGATACTATAATTTCGCTAGGGAGAGTTCGAAAACTAAAATCAGATCACTGGATTGAATAAAATTGGGAGATTGATTGTATTGATTGATATTCTTGAGTTACTATTGCATATCATAGCATGACACAAAAGGGACCTATAGGTCAGAACTTTTAAAATGAGACTTCCAAATAATCATAGAAAAAGCATGGCTTTATGAACTTAGTTTTTGAAAGCATATAGATTGCGTTGCTCGTACATTGTAACTATTTTAATAGTCAAATTTGGTCGACTACAGTATGTGGTCTAATTTGATAGTGTTGCCACTTTGATTTGGTGAATTACAGTGTGTAGCATAATTTTCTAAAGTTAGGGGTCTTACTCCTAAGCAACTCCTTATATCCCTTTTTGAAAATGGTGGACTACAGTGTGTAGTCTAATTTAGTAAGGGTCTTACTCCCAAGCAACTCCTTATTGCTTTAAGCTTCTAGATGTTGTATCCAAATACCTAGTTATCGGTACCGATGCATGCTACGTGCATGAGTATAACATACTGCACTGCTAGTAGTAAATGTTAGGTTGGGTGAATGCAAATGTAAAGCTAGACCGATACGTTATGATTGAAATGTTTAAGTTTTGATATGCAATATTGTCTATCATATTGTCTATATTGTGTTACATGTTATCTACTCTCACTTAGCTTCAGTAGTTGAGGAGATAAAATGTTTTATCCTCAGGTTAACTGTATGATGAAAGGCCCAACGCTAATGGTGGATATATATACTAAGAGCGTGAGTTGAATTCAATGACTTTTTTATGGAGCTTGTACCAAGTCAGGGATCCTATTATTGTGAAGATGATAAAGGAAAAAGGCTAGTTCATGTTTAGATATAAATATTATGTTGTATACATAAGTTGTAACAGAAAATCCAGCTGAACTCTAATGTAGAAACCCCTTTATTACGTAAACAATGTTGTCTTTTGATGAATGAGTAGGTTGAGTTAAGTTTTCAATAGGTATTCTTGTGTGATGGTGCATCCCGTACTACGTCGAGATGTGACATGGAAAGAAAAAAAAAAGATTAATTGTAAAGTTTCCTAATCTTTTCCCTATAAATGTTTTCTTTTCAATGTATTTCCTATGTAAATAGGATAGTATTGATGTAATTTTCTTTTCACCCTTTTGTAAAAGATGGTTAGGTTCTCTCTTATACTAACCCTTTTCAAAGAAGTCCATATTCATGAGCCTCTAGACCCTAAGGGGATACTCAAAAGATGGTTTTGATTTTTCAATCCAAACCAATAGAAATTCATTAAAGATAAGATTAAACTCGTTCTTTAACTGTTTAAAGGCTAGACTAATATCAACATGGTACGTGTTTTGTTCCACTTTTGGGACCCTCAGAGTCAATCTTTTTGTTTTGCTCCACATCGACTGAGCCCAACCATTGAAGAATACTCCTATTTGTTAGGACTCTCCTTTGTCGGAACTGCAGGATATGTCCTACAAATTATGACTAGCCTTGCAAAAATTTCAAAAAACTCTTGGGCCTCCATGAATTTGAAGTATGCAAAATATGAATAGATCCCTATAGGAGAATCATTAGGGTAGATGATCTTTTTACTTAGTTTACGACCCCATCTAATTATAGCCAGAAATTCTTTTGTGGCTGCTTTGAAGATTGATTGCAACATAGAATCAATGCCTACATATTGGCAGCATTTGGAACTGTTTTATTTCCTAATGGGATATTTCACATACATCATAAGATTACATAGCTAGTGACCTAATTTTTAGAAAGGAAATCTTATGTCCTAACATTACTTGCAGTACAGGCCAGATTGCTTAGTTATCTCTAAGTAGAGAAGAATGGAGAATTAAAGACTATTATGGCCTTACTCATAGTTTGGTTTATTAGCCATATTCGAAGCTGTAAACTTGACTTCATTGATAGGAAAGACACTCAGAAGATGAATCCTATTGATGCGTTTGCTATTGTCATTGAACTCTCCAAAGATGTTGCTATCTATTATTAGGTTAGAGCTTTCTAGAAATTCCATGCTGAAGATATCTCTTAGGCTACCAGATGGATTGAGGTAACTGAGCTAAAGAAAAGGAAGAAGATTGAATAGGAGCCAAGACACCACGAGAAGAAGAAAATTTAGACTTTAGAGTATTTGTAATAAATTTTTGAACAATGTAATGGAAACTTCAAAGATGCAAATAAAAATCTTTTTCTTGCCACATCATAGTCAGTTTGCCAACTCTCTTCTTTACATTTGCATGCCCTCATATTGCATTTTTTATTTTCTTATAAATATTCATTATTTTCTGTTTGAATAACTGTTTGAAAGAAAAAGTAAAAGGGAAATTTTTTTTTCAGTAACATCATGGGAGTTGTATCTTTAGGCTTCTAAATATTTGATTTCTTTTCTCTGTACCTTTTACTCTAATTCTTTTCAATCTTTTCTCTTAGACATCCTTAGGATTATATTTCTTATAGGTTACCTTTTAAATACCTATAGGTTATCAGTAGTTTGTAAATATTTAGGCTCTTGATCCTGTAGAAATGTTTTTCTACTCCTTTGTCACAACTTGTAAATAAGCCTTATCCTAATATTCCACTTTTTTTTTTTTTTAAATAAGTCCTTTTCTCTCTCTTAAAAAGAAAAGTGTTTTTCAAAAAATAAAATCAAGAAGTTACTAATAGGTAAGGATTCTTATCTAGAGCAATGGCCAATAGTAAAGATAATGATAACCTTGATGGCACCAACCCTATAAAAGAGAGGTTTCATTCATTAGAACAAATTGTAGCAAAAATGATCGAACATATGAACTTCATGGTTGATAGTATAGCCTTGCTTAGAGCAATAACATTAGCAAATGAAGAGCATTCAGTGTTGGATCTCGATCCTTTGGTCAATTCAAGACCAATCAACTTAGAGCCCAATTAAGACAATACAACAAATCGATGAGAGGATGAAGGCATTTAAGAGTCATGATGGGTTTGAATAGGCTGGCATCACTGAATTTTCTACATATGATATTGATGCTTATCTTGAAAAATTTAAAGTACCAAAATTTGAGAAATATGATAGGACTGGATGCCCCAAACTCCACATCATGCTATATTTACACAAGATGGCTCGTTACATTAAAAACAAGCAATTATTGGTTTAGATATTTCAAGACAGCTTCACTAAGCTAACTTTATCTTAGCATGCCTAATTAGACTTAAAGCAAGTTGATACATAGGACAAGTTAGCTTAAGCATTCTTTAAGAAGTACAAATTCAATGTAGAGATAGCACCATCTATTTGAGACTTGAGCAACATGAGGAAAGATGACAATGCGTCCTTTAGAGAATACGCCCAAAGATGGAGGGGTATGGTGGATAAGATCACTTCCCCCTTATCAGAGAAGGAACTGACTAAATGATTTATCTAAACATTGAATGGGCCATATTTTAATTGTCTCTTAGGGTAATCGACCTCTAGCTTTGCTGATGTAGGTTTAGCAAGCAATTGCATAGAAGAGACAATAAGGATAGGTAAATTAACTAAAGATCAAATTATCACAACAAGTCCCAAAAGGGCTATAAATTTAGTAGACTTTGAAATAAAGACGCTTAGAAGGCATCTTATGCCAGTCCTGATCCCAATAACCCAACTCCTTCATCAGTTGAGAGAGATCGGAATGCTAAGCCATGCACCTCCTCCACCTGAACACAAGCTCCAAAGGCCAAATCTTAGCTTACCATATGATTACTACATGTACCTAATGGGTCATTCTACAAAAGACTGTTAGAAACTAAAGCACAAGATCTAAGAACTACTTGACATTGGGTTTCTTCAAATAGACTTTAGCAATCCAAATGGACTAGAGGTTAGGGTAACAGCTCCTTCACAATACACTAGTCATGCATCAACATGATAGGAACATCTAAATAAAAGAGGGGTAGGAGTTTAAGTCGAAGGAAACCAGGGTACTTCGATAGAAACCAGAGACTGAGGGGTAATTATTAAGGAAGTTTAAGTACTTTGTGATTTTTAATGTTAGAGATTTCCTAAATAAAAATTGTTTGTTTCTTGATATCTCATTTTAAAAGTTTAGAATGAAAAGAGGCAAATCGAATCCCTAAACACTCACCTTAAACACTTAAGTGATGAGTGTCATCAATGTGAGGCTATTAGGTTCTTTCCTTAAAGGAGGTCCATCTAGAAATTGATATGCAAATCAAAGTGATGTTAGGCATTTAATTCTCAATGTCTTAAATACAATATCCCTTGTAAACCTCATTGAACCTTTCAATAAAGTATTTCGGATATTTGAACCCTATAAAGAACTACCCCACAATGGAGTAATTTGGAGGTTCGAGTCATTAAGGAGAAAAGGTTAAAACTAATTTGTGCTTGCTCAGTTACCTCAATTCAACTATAATTATTACTTTCGGATACTTATCTCCTTTAAGATGAAGAAGGGCATTCATTTTAAACACTATACACAAACTACATGCATTGTATGCCACGTATAAAAAGAAGGGACGATCACCTTTGTCTTCAATCAAATTGAAAAAAAAAAAGAAAAGAAAAAAAAGAGAGAAGGAAAAACAAAAAAAGAAAAGGGGTAGAGGGAAAGATGAGAAAATTTGAAAAAAAAAATTCTACCTAAAAAAGATATCTAAAAAAATAAGGTGGTCAAATCTAAAAACCAGAAACTTGAAAATGATTAAGGGCATGTACGTCAAAAGGCCTATTCTGAAGTAAGGCCTATCCCTCAAAAGAAAAACTCCTAAATTTGAAAGACTAGAGGTAAAAAAAACCAAGACTCTCAAAATCCACTCATCTTGCAAATTAAGGCCTGCTAACAATTTTACCCCTCCTTAGAAACCCTTTTGATTAAAGGAAATAACTTATCTTTACTAAAAGTTATATTTGAAACAAGGGCAAGCGCAATTTAGTTTTACCTATTCTTGACTTTTAAACCCGAGTTAAAGAGTGATTCTTTCGTAAAAAACTATTTCACAAATATTCGATGACTAAAAGCTTATATTACATTGCAGTCCGAAAAAGACCTAACAAATTAAGTAAGTTGTATCACTTATAAGATGGACCATAATTTTGGGAATTGTAGTCAAGAGTGATAATTTAAACTGAAAGAAGGTAAAGAAACCCTCATAGACTAAATCGATCAATTATGATATATCATTCCTATAGTTGAAAAGACATTTGAAAGGTCTTCGAGAAGACTTACTGCCTTTATGATCACCTCATGCGACATCAAATGATCATTCACCTTGAGATTGAAAGTTAGTGCCCTTAAAGGCAAGATTGTCAACTAATTTGAGCAAGGTCAAACAAAGAACAAATATATTAGTGGCATTAGGACATAAAGAGCCCAAACCTATTAGTAATTCTATATATATATATATATATATATATATATATATGAGAGAGAGGAGAAAAGGATAAGTTTTCTTTAAGTCGTTTCCAAGCTAGTCTTTTTATCCAGCTTTGAGCATGTTTAGCCTTAGTATCGAGTCTTGTCACTTTCAAGCATGAGTGCTACCTCGATTTTCTACCCACTAGTTCCTAGTGCCCAACTTTGCATTCTGTGTCAATATGAGTCTTACTTTCATTTGTAAATTTTCTTCTTCCTACTTGGTCTTAGTGACCATTTCCATCAGTTTTAAGAGTTTTACCTAAGTTCAAAAAAGTATCCAATCCAAAATCTTTTTTTTTTTTGAATTTAAGGTGGGGGGAGGCAACCCCTAGCAGCCAATTCAAGGAACCCCAATAGCTCAATTTCTTTCTTAAATCAACCCTTGAAGTCAATTCCACCACTTCCAAGTAAATTGTATAGTTGAGAAAACTTTTTTAAGGAACTTGATCAATTTTCTAATAACCATCAATATGGTGATAAGCTTCCAAGCAAAGATAGTGCTATACCCATTAATCCAAGATGGCATTTAAGTCAAAGCCTATCAATCCAAGATAGTATTATACCCATCAATCCAAGGTGGTGATAAGCTTCTAAGCCTATCAATCCAAGATAGTGCTAAACCAATCAATCTAAGATGGCGTTCAAGTTAAAGCCTATCAATAAAAGATAATGCTATATCCATTAGTTTAAGATGGCATTCACGTACTAAGCCCATCAATCTAAGATGGTGATAAGCTTCCAAGCCTATCAATCCAAGATAATGCTAAACTTATCAATCTAAGATAGTGCTATACCCATTAGTTTAAGATGGCGTTCAAGTGCTAAGCCTATCAATCCAAGATAGTGCAAATCCATTAATCCAAGATGATGTTCAAGTTAAAACCTGTCAATCTAAGATGACATTCAAGTGTTAAGCCCATCATTCCAAGATGGTGATAAGCTTCCAAACCTATCAATCCCAAATAGTACTATACCTATCAATCCAAGATGGTGTTCAAGTTAAAACTCATCAATCCAAGATGTCGTTCAAGTACTAAGCCCGTTAATCTAAGATGGTGCTATATCTATCAATCTAAAATGGTCATTTAAGGTCTTACATCTCCTTTAGAGTTATAGTTAGCACATATGCCCACACTTGTAGTGCTTTATAGGAAAAATTTATCTAAGAGGCAAAAAATAGTCTCTTTTATCATTGTGGTAAAGTTTTACTCTAACTTCACTATAAAAAAGGAAAACTGCACCACAAAGAAGGGCAGCTATAGATATCCTATTTTTACCCCACTGAGCTGACTAACTTAGGTGGGTGAAGCGCTCCTTAAGTTAGCTAAGGCCCTAAATTGAATAAGATGGGTAAGTGCTCCTTGAGCTAGCTAAGACCCTAAAAAAGTGAGAAAACTTTATCGTGCCCTTATGAGTTGAATAACCAAGACAGGCGAAGTGTTCCTTGAGCTGGATAAAACCTTAAATTGAAACCCAAGAGTGATCTAACTATCTGAGGTAAAATGGCTACAATGCTTCTAAAGCTAGTTAAGATCCTTAATTGGAACCTGGTAGTGCTCATTTAAGCTGACTAACCTAGGCAGGAGTATCTCTTAGGGACTAGAAACCTTAAATTTTAGAATCGATTCGAGACAAACCTAGAAGTGATCTTTTAAGTTGACTACCTTATGTGGGAGCATCTTTGGTAGACGAGCAACCTTATATGAAATCAATTATGAGAGAAAGTGCCTTTTGGGTTTGCTTAAGTGGAGTTGGTAAAAGAAAGCACCTTATGGGCTTGCTAAAAGGAATTCATGATGAAAGGGAGCACCTAATGGGCTTGCTAAGAGAAATTGGAGATGAAAGGAAGTGCCTTTTGAGCATACTTGAGAGAATTCAATGAAGAGAGACGGCCTATGAATTTTCTTGAGAGAAATTGGTAAAAGAAAGTGCCCAACAAGCTCATTAAAAATAAATTGATGAAGAAAAGCACTTTATGGGTTTATTGTAAGGAATTGGTAAGGTGAGCATCACATGGGCTCGCTAAAAATCTGAAAGGAAATTGACGAAAGGGGGGGTAGCTCCTTGAAAGTTGGCTAAAACCCTATAAAGATGGGATAATGCCTTAAATGGTAGCTAGAAACCTGAATAGAATAAAAGATGGTAAAACGCTTAAAGAGTTAGCTTAAACCCTAAAGAATGAAAGGTGGGATAATGCCCTAAAGGCTAGTTGGAATCTTAAAAATGAAAGATGGGACAACGTTTTAAAGGCTAGCTAGATCCCCAAAAAGAATAGAAGAGGGGATAATACTCTAAGAGCTAGCTTGAACCCAAAAATTGAAAGATAAGATAATGCCTTAAAGGTTGGCTGGAACCCATCAAAAAATATAAGAGGGGACATCGCTCTAAGTGCTGGCTTGAACCCTAAAAATGAAAGACGGGATATTGCCTTAAAGACTAGCTAGAACCTTAAAAAGAATAAAAGATAGGATAGCGCTATAAGAGTTGGCTTAACCCTGAAGATGAAAGATGGGATAGTGTGCTAAAGGCTGGCTAGAACCCATGAAAGAATAGAAGAGAGGACAACGCTCTAAGAGCTAGCTTGAACCCTAAAAATGAAAGACGGGATAGTGCCCTAAACCCTAAAGGCTAGCTAAAACCCTAAAAAGAATAAAACATTGGACAGCGCTTTATGAGCTAGCTTAAACCTTGAGGATGATAGATGGGATAAAGCCCTAAAGGCTGGCTGGGACCCATAAAAGAATAAAACATTGGACAGTGCTCTATGAGCCATCTTAAACACTAAAAATGAAATATGGGATAGCGCTCTAAAGGTCGGCTAGAACCCTATAAAGAATAAAAGATGAGATAATGCTCTAAGAGCTGGCTTGAACCCTAAAGAATGAAAGACAAGACAATGACCTAAAGGCTAACTGGAATCTCAAAAATGAAAGACAAGACAACGCCTTAGAGGTTGGCTAGATCCTTAAAAGGAATAGAAGAGGGGATAGCACTCTAAGAGCTAGCTTAAACCCTAAAGATGAAATATGGGATAGCACTTTAAAGGTCAGCTAAAACCCTATAAAGAATAAAAGATGGGATAATGTTCTAAGAGCTAGCTTAAACCCTAAATAATGAAAGACAGGACAATGACCTAAAGGCTAATTGGAATCTCAAAAATGAAAGACAAGACAACGCCTTAAAGGTTGGCAGGATCATTAAAAGGAATAGAGGAGGGGACAGTGCTCTAAGAGCTAGCTTAAACCCTAAGAGGAATTTGATGAAAGCAGGGGTAGCACTTTTGAAAGCTAGATAGCACCCCAAAAAGAAAGACAAGACAGCACCCTAAAGGCTAACGGGAATCTCAAAAATGAAAGACAAGATAGCACCTTAAAGGCTCACTAAATCCCTAAAAAGAATAGAAAAGGGGATAGCACTCTAAAAGCTAACTCGAACCTTAAGGGAAGTTGATGAATGATTGAAGAAGTAAAGTAAGGAAAGTAATCAATTTGAAAAGACTTCTTGACTTGGGAAAAGTATTTACAGGGAAATTGTTGAAAAACTATTTATGAAAAATGCATTAGGGATAAGCCCCTTACTTTGAAAAAGAGTTAAAGGATGTTAAAAATTGTAATAGGGACGAATGATCTAAACTATTATGGTCAATTTAAAAAAGTGTGACCACATTGGAAAAGAAACAAATGATGTAAATTGAAAGCTTGGCTACTCAAGTTGACATGGATTGGACAAAAATCTTGTGACAAGCCTTTACTTTCTCTCTCTCTTCTTTTTTTTTTCCTCTTTTTTCTCTCTCTCTCTCTTTTTAAAAGTTTGCCAATTGTTATAAATTCTTATTTAAGGAACAAGTTTATAACTACCCCTTTCTTTATGAGGTTTTTTAAGGCCCCTGACCTTAGGGCTTTCTCATGGGGCTTTGTGATTTTAAAGATTCCTTTACTAAGGAAAAGGTAACCCATGATTAGTTTAGTCAAGGAAAGCTTCCTTGCTATCTCTTAGTTCAGATTTTGCTCTTGACTATAGTTCCAAAAAATTACAGTCCATTTTGTACACAATACGCCTTAATCAATATATTAGATTTTTTTCAATTTAATACTATGATTTTAGGCTTTTGCCCCGAAGGTTTCAAAAAGGACTAATGAGAAGGCTTATTTTGAAAGAAATTTTTTTATTTATCCCAAGTATAGAAGTTAAGAACCTTAGGGAAAAATTAGAAGTATGCTTGCCCTAGTTTTAAAAACAACTTTTATTAAAGATGGATTATCTTTCAAGATCGAAAGAGCTTTTATTGTGTAAGGGTAGTATTGTGGGTAGGAAGGCCATGTGTAATTCAATATGGGGAGGAGAGGCTTTGGAGTAGATATAGAGATTTTAGGTTTCCAAGCTTTAGAATGTAATTCCAGGTTTTATGTTTCTTAAGGCTTTTGGGCTTAGATTCTTATCTTTTTTATTAAGTTTTGTTGCCCTTACTAGGAGGTAATATATCCCTTAGGGCTTTCATCTTACCTTCAAGCCTAATTCTCCGACATCCTTTCTTCATTTTCTCTTTTCCTTTTTAGTATTATTACTTTACCCCACTATCTGTTGCCGTTCTTTATTTTCTTTTAGCCCTAAGAATGATTGTCTCCATTGTCAATTTTTTTATTTTTAAACGATTCAAGGCCCTAAATCCATAGGCTTGAGGTGTTTGAAAAGGAATTAGCTCTTCTTCATTTCAAAGAAAAATAATTTATTAGAAATAAAAGTCATTTTGAATTAATGTTACTTAAGTAAGCATAAACAAGTCTTACCCTTATCTCTTAATCAATGACCCTAACCTCTAAATTGCCCTATTATGGGATGATTCTTGATAGGGTTTAAATGTGAAAATTCTCCAAATTGGTCCAACGGGGTTAACAAAGAGCGATCGTGTTTGGCATTTGAAAATGAATGCCTAACTTAATTTTAATCTACGTATTACATCCAAAGTAAACCTCCTTTAAGGAATGAGTTCAAAGTATCCTCACCATTATGTCGCTCAACTCTCAAAGTGTTTTGGGTTAGTGTGTGGAGTATAGTTTTCCTCTTTTTATTTTAAACCTTTTAAAAGTGATTTGTTGATTTCTTAGGGAGGAGTCTATCTTTTACTTGCCCAAGGTAAGGATTAGCTTTTTCCCCTTGGTTTCTCAAATCATACCTTAGTATTTAACTTTGTTTTGGCTTGGTTTATGAGTGGGCTTAGCCTTCTAAATGGACCAAGGGTTTTGGCTTGACTACCTTTATGGGCTGAGGATTATGTTTGGGTTAATTGCCTTGATGGGCCGTGGTTTAGATTAGCTACTTAGCCAACTGGCTTGTGTTTGGGTAAGTTGCCTGAATGGGCCTAAATTTGGTGTTTAGATTAAATGCTTGGCTAAGTGGTTTGTGTTTGGGTTAAATGGGCCAAAGGGCTCGTGTTGGCTTCCTTAATAGATTTAAAGGCCTTGTTGGAAGCCAAGTGTTTGGGTTGGCTGCTTGAGTGGGCCAAAGGCCCAAGCTTATGTTGACTTCCTAAACCCATAAGGATTTATAGCCGTCAGCAACTTTTCTTTTCAATTTTTGGTTCTTTTATCTTCTTTTCTTTTTCCTTTTTTATTTTTTTTTGAGAGAGAGAAAGATAAAATTTTATTTTATAGAAGATAATTTACAAATTCAGATGGTGATTATTAGGGTTCTATTTATAGGTTTATGGATTTTATTTACATTTCCCTAAATAAGAAGGAATAGTGGTTAGATAAATGTATATTGAAGGACTATTTACAAAGATGGGAATGTCAAAGAATGAAGAACAACGAACTAAAGAGAACTTTATTATTTTGAAAAAGATCTGAATACAAAAACAAAGGTAGAGAACCTAATGTTTATTCAAGAACTTGATTGTTTATTCTAGGCTCTTTAGATGTGAATTAGAAAAAACCTTACATTAAGTCTCATAAACAAGCCTTAAGGTCCTTTATCATCTCATAGGTATTCTTAATGACCTGTGCCAAAAGGGCTCTTAAGGCCTGATTGTGAGCTTTAGAACACTTTAACTTTCTCTTTCAAATAGGTGATCTCATCCCTCAACAGCTACTTACGAATCTTAGATATGTCCTGTAGCCTATCATTCCCTTGATTATTTGCTTGGTTGTCTGCCATTCTAGGCTTACACAATTTTGAATAAGAATCAATCCTCAATGCAAGAAAGGAAAGCACGTAGAAATATGCAGATGCTAGGACCATTTGGATTAATACGTTACTTCTTAAGTTGCAACCCTATTGTTGTTTTAAAAAATTTGACTGCAATAAAATTGTTATACAGTTAGTAAGGTTGCAATTCTTAAGGGTAATGTATTAACTCAAGCTTGAAGGGGGGTATATACAATTAGGGTAGGCTCTAAAAGGTTCTTAAACTTTGTGACCTCACTTGTTTTTAGAAAACACTTTCATTGGTCACAATAAGCTTAAGTGGGGTGGCGTAATCAATCTTGAATGATGGTTATACCACTACGCCCGGAGTCTACATAATGGCCCCCCCTCTGAGGATCTTAAGACAACCTAGGTTTGACTGCATCTACATTTTATCTTAGATGCAACAAATGAAACCCTATGTCCCGACATATATGGTATGCAAAATAAATAATTAAAACAAAGTATACACATGAAGTTAATAACAAACGAACAAATAAATAAATGACATTGGTATTTTGAAAAGCAATTTTAATTGTGGAAAGTATTTAAGTGGTTAGCCCTCTTGAATTCCCTAGTGAAGTCGCTAAGCTATTGAGCCTGGTTTTTTCCTCTTGATTTTTATAAATTAAGCCATCTTTAAACTAACCAGTATTAAACCCTACCCATTTAATACTGACCCCTAACTAGGGTTTAAAGAAAAATGATTCTCTTATACTAAAAGTTGTTTGGAGTCACTACCTAACTAGAGTTGAGAAAAATAGTTAAGTTATAACTAATTAAGTGGAATTGTTATAACTTAGCTACCAATCTAATGATAAAACCAATTTTATAAATGGTTTTCAAAACCAAAGATTTAGATTCAAGGGCTATCCTATTAAACCTTAAATGGGCACTACTTTTTTACTTTCCAAATTTAATTTTTCTTTTCAATAATACCCTTTTTCAATTTCTAAATGTCTAATCATATCACATGCAACTAATCTAATTAATTTACACAAATATTTACAAAGATGGAAAAAAAATAAATAAAAATTTTCATATTTTAAGTTGCCTTGGGGGGGGGGATGGGTGCTTATGTATCTATTATTCAGGATCAAACTTTCGTAGTTCGTTTCATGAAAATTTTAGCAAGTTGAATTGATTTTAATTTTGGAAAAGAGATCAAGTTTACGTTCTTTACTCATTTTGATTTATTTGAGAAAATTTCCTAAAGGGTCCTAGATTTGGGTTTTGTTTTGGAAACTTTAAAGTAATCTTAATTTGGAAATAGTCTATTTATTTTTGTTTATTTTTGGAAAGTTGATTTTCTAAGTGATAACTTTATTTATAATTTTTTATTTGATTATTATTTATTTATTTAATTCTTAATTTTATTTCTTTTTGGTTTTTTAATTAAAATCTGAAAATAAATAAAAATAAACTAAATAGTTCTTCCACTTTTTTTTTCTTTCTTTACTCTCTTTTTCTTATACTTTTTCCTTTTTTTTCTTATCTTTTCTTTCCTTCATTTTTTTCTTTATATATATAATTAAAATTACATGAAAGCAATAAGTAAATAAAAAAAAACAAAAAAACAAAGAAGCAACAAAATAACTGGACTAAATCAAGAGAGATAATGTGCATGGGTTAGTCAGGTCACTTAGGTCGGATCTCAAGTTGAATTGAGTTTATGGGTCAAGTCATGCGATTGAGAGAGAAACAACTTTGGAGATGTGAATGGGGTTGCTCTAAGCACCAAATTAAATGAGAAAAGGTTTTTTTTTTCATGCAAATCAAATTGGGTTTAAGGGGTTTAGATTAATGCTGAGGTGTATGGAGGTGGTTTTAGGTGGTAGTGCAAGACGGCAGCCACGATGGTCAATGGTGTGGGTGTTGTTGGCATATGTGTATACTATGCATTCAGTAGATGATAGGAAAGGGCTACGTATGGGGTTTTTGCTTGAGTAAATCATAAGTGTGGGTGTTCATTTGCATTGGAGTAGTGGTGTTAGGGATGTTCAAATCTGGGTTTGGTTAGAGTGGTCGGGATTTAAGGCTGATGATAGAGATTGTTCATGTGGGCTTGTGTGAGGAAGGAAAAGGAGTGTAGCTGTGGGTTGCATGCGATGTGTGTAGTGTGAAAGAGGCTAATGTGTAGCTGTAGGTCAGATGATGGAAGGAGGATGCAGTGGCATTGCATGCGATGTTGTTGTTATGTATCAATGGTAAGCATAGAGTGTTGGTTGGGGTATGGTTGGTGTCGATCAAGAGTAGATGTATGAGAGAGAGAAAGTCCAGTTAAGTATGTGTTTGGTGGTGTGTCTTTTGTATGTGTGTCTTGTGAACGAGGGGGAGAGAGTGTCCCAATCTATGTGTGTATGTGTATGAATTGGCATTTGTGTATATTTAGTTGTGTTTGCGAGTGTGACGCAACAACAGTATGCAGTTGTGTATGTGTTTGTGTTCGAAGAAAGAGAGAGATCTGTCGAGTGTGTGTATGGTTCTTGTGAGAGAGAGAGCCCTTGAGTATGTTTTTGGAGTTAGGTTTTGGTTTTGCTGCTGTAGATGGATGTATATGGAGAGAGAGATAGGTTGAGACAGAGCAGTCCCAAAAGTTGTCGTATATCTATTGAAAATTAGCCCCCTTTGCATATGTATGTGTTTTTTTTTTTTTTTGAAAAATAATGGTAGTAGATTTTTCTCCTATTTTCCATTTTCAATCTTGGTTTTGAATGGTTGAACGAATGAATCCATCTAAGTTTTTGGATTCAATTTGTAGTAGGATATGCCGATTTGGCAATTTCACCATTAATTTGGTGAAATTGCAACAATAAATTGCCTAAAATTAATGTTAAAGTTGATCGACCAAGAAAAAATGTAAGAGAAAAATTTAGGGAAAATGCAAGAAATGGGGAGAAGAGAAAGGAAAGTGCTAATGTGGCACCACATCAATAGTACCAACCAATAAGGGACTAACAACACTTGTCTTAGAAGACACGTGTCGATACATATCATGCTATGTGGCGACACATATTATGTGGTAGTGTTACGTATCCTACAGTGGACACGCGGCACGATGATGCACTAACACATAGCATCATATGTTATGGATGATGTAGCGGTGTGTATTCTGAAAAAAAAAAACAAAAGGCTTTCCATGCCTTTACTAAGATTCAAACCCCTGACACCAAAACTAAACCCAATTCAAGTCCAAGTGTTTATCCGTTAAGATGCTAGCTTGTGCCTTGCCAATATGTGCAATTAAATTACACATATGGATAATGTCAGCTTGGACTAGATTCAAATCTAAGCCTAGGCTCAAATGACCCCCTTTTTACTTTTTGTTTAGATTAAAAAATTTTATTCCATTAAACTAAAAATACCTTGAATCATCTATTTTTTCAAATTTTTGTGCTTATTCCTAAATTTTCTATTTTTTTATTTTTCTAAATTTCTTTTTTTTTAAGGTTTTCTTTAATTTTCTATTTTTTTTTGTATTTTTCCTAACTTTATATTTTTGGGTTTTCTTAATTTTCTATTTTTCTATATTTTTCCTAATTTATGACCCTTTATCCTATTCTAAAAATTTTGCAAAATAAAAAAAAGGAGCAAAAATGGAGTATCTAGACCTTCTTTTCTTACTATCCATTCCATCAACTTTCTCTTGTAAAATAAAAGCTTACTCAATTAGTTAGGCCTCATTCACTATGTCATTATACTTATTATCCTAACTATTTTCAAGTTTAAATCTAGCCTTAAACCTTCTAACCTTAGCTAATTCATTGTCCTGGATAGCCTCTAATGCAAATTTCAATAACTTGTTAAACTCCCTTTTATACTCCTCAACTGACTTACCATCTTACTTTCGTTTGTAGTACTCTTCACACATCTATTCCCTTATACACTCAGGGAAATACTACTCTAAAAATACATTCCTAAAAGCATTTTACTCAATAGGTTGAGCTAAAAATTGCTTCTTATGTTTCCACCAATCATTCGCATGACCATCTAATAGAATAATTATAATCTTAACCTTCTTATTCTCTTCTACTCCATGCACTTCAAAAGCCTTTTCTAGAAAATCAATTCACTCCTCAGCAACTAAAGGATTAGCATTATTACCATCATATAGCTTTACTATCCATTGTACTCGAGCCAATTTATCACCTCCTCTAACTCCAGTTAGAGCAACTATAAATTGTTGGATAAATTCCATTCTTGGCTGAGGTAGAGCCTGATGCATACTATAGCTAAAGACAAACAAGTCTAGTTATAAGGATGAGTTCAAGCTTACTGAAAACTTAAAAAGGGTAATAGAGAAACTAATGAGAGAACCGAAAATGAATAAAAGTAAGTAAACCTATGAACAGCTCCAAAGGATATGATCCTCTAGTGGAACTCCTTAAGACTTATAGCATAGCTCAATATGATGCACGAGATGGTCTGATGAGGTTACTCACTACCTAGTCTTATGTAAGGGTTAAGATAAAAGTGAAATAAGAGTAAACAATCAGCATTCACAAGAGGAAGAATATTTAGTGTATTAATGGTAATCTGATTGTTGCGGTTACAAGCACAAGGGGTATTTATACTCAATAAGTTAGGGCAATTTGCCTAAAAGAGAAAAGACAAAAAGGGTATTGTCCTAAAGAAGTAATGTATAAAGAATACAAAAGGATAAAAATGAATATTCTAGAAAAACAATAATTAGTGTAATGGATTCTATACATGGTCTTTTACACATGGCGAAGATGTATTAATGAGGCTATTGGAGGATGCAGACAAAAGAGTACGAGTAGATTACTTATCCAAGTAGGGGTGATTGAGGGTTAGTCTAAGGTTGCTCTTTTGGTCTCTTGGCAAGAATGATGCCGAGCAAATGGTCAGCTCGAACATGAGTGAATAAGCGTACAAGGTCTAGCCATTGTCTCGGTATTACTTAATTTAGCACAAAACTTCCAAGAAGTGGGCAATCATACGGCTCAACATGCAAAGTTGATTAGTAAGGAGATACTTGGCATCAATAGGGAGATATTCGACATCAGCAGGAGTTAGTTGGAGTAGGAGGGTTCTCCTTGCTAATCCTTCTAGCCATTGAGCTCAGCTTTAAGTTAAAGGCCCAGTAGTTAGATTCCTATCATTCCCTCCAGGTTGATTTTGATTTGGGATCAAATCTAACTGGTCTTTGCTCAATTCTCCATTACAGTGATATGGATTGAGGTCGACAACGTTGAAGGTGCTTAAAACCCCATAATCTATTGGTAGCTCTAACCTGTAGGCATTGTCGTTGATCTTTTAAAGGATTTTCAAAGGTCTTTCAGCTCTTGTAGATAGCTTGTTCTTCCTCTTGCTTAAAAACCTTTCCTTTCTCAAGTTCAACCATACCAAGTCTCATGTCTGGAATTGTTTAGCCATCATATCCTCGATCTTCTCTAGCATTTTTCTAGAGACTTAGTTGATCTGCCTAGTAACTTTGTCATAGATATGTTGAAGAGACTGTACTCAGGCTCTTACGTTAAGGTCTTCTTGTTTGGATATAGGTACAAGGGTATGATTGAGGGGTAACATGGGATTAAAACCATAGACAACTTTGAAAAAGGTTTGTTTAGTAGTATCATGTACTATTTTGTTGTAAGCAAATTCAACCACTAGAAAGCAGATGTCCCAATCAACTAAGTTCTCACCCACTATAGTTTGGAGCAATGATCCTAAAGTGTGATTGACTACCTCTGTTTGGCCATCTATTTGGGGGTGACAGAAAGTACTGAATAGCGGTTTGATCCCCTTTCATTGCCAGAGAGTCTTCTAAAAATGATGTAAGAACTTGGATCTTTGTTTAATACTATACTTCGTGGTACACCATGTAACCGTTCAATTTCCTATAAGGAAATAGAAGCAATAACCAAAGCATCAGTAGTCTTGGAGCAAGGCAAAAAGTGTGCCATCTTACTGAACCTATCCATGATGACCATCACAGAATCTTTGCCTCGGACAGTTCATGGTAATCCGAGAACAAAGTCTATGCTCAACTCAGTCCATGGTCTCGTAAGAATAGGCAAAGGTATTACTTTTCCTTGTTCGACTCGACCTTTAGCCTTCTTGCATACAATACAACCTTCAACAAATTAGTGTACATCTCGCCTCATCCTCGGCCAGAAGAAATGACCACTTAATAGCTTATACATTCTTCTCTCCCTAAAATGTCTAGAGAGTCCTTTACTGTAGGCTTCCCTAATAAGTAACTCCCATTGTGAACAAGTCGACACCCATAATTTCCCTCCTCATAACAAGTATCCATTTTTCACATGACACTCATCCACTATCCATCCATCGACACATCACACAAGAATATAGATCCCTAGAGTACTGCTCTTTAGTGCTTGCAAGCCCAAAAAATCTGGTCTATAGTTCTATCAGGAGCGCATGTCTCCTTAAAGTAGCATCTACAACCACATTGCACCTTCCTTGCTTGTACTTTATGACAAAATTGAATCCCTTAAGGAATTCGACCTACCTTACCCACCATTTTGATAACTTTGTCGAACTTCAAAGATACCTTAGAAATTCATGGTCAGTATAGATGACAAATTCTCTTAGCAATAGATAATGCTGCTATACTTACAGCACTCGAATCAGCGCTTAGAGTTCTTTGTCATACATAAAATAGTTTAGCTTAGGTCCCTTAAGCTTCTCATTGTGGTAGATAATTGGTTAACCTTCTTACATTACGACAACACCTATCCCAATGCCTAATGCATCACACTCTAACTCAAATACTTTCTCAAAGTCAAGTAGAACTAGTACAGGTATGGAAGTCAATCTTTCCTTCACCTTAGCAAAGCTTCTCTCCTCATTTTCTCCCCATTTGAAGTCGATGTTCTTCTTCATTAGCTTGGTAAGGGGTGTAGCGAAAGTGCTGATATTCCTTATGAATCTCCTATAGAAGGAAACCAGTCCATGGAAACTTCTCACCTCGGCACAAGTAGTAGGAGCCGACCACTTGATGATTGCTTGGATCTTCTCGTCATCCACTTGTAAGCCTCCTCTACTTATTACATAGCTTAAGAATACCACTTCCTCTTAGCAAAAACAACATTTCTTATGATTGCCAAATAATCTCTCAGTACAAAGCACATCTAATATGGTACAAAGATGTTCACAGTAACGCAACATGTTGGCACTATACACTAAGATGTCTTTAAAATACACTATGGTGCACTTTCCCATTACATTTCTTAGCACAATGTTTATCAGTCTCATGAAGGTGCTTAGGGCATTTAACAAGCCAAATGGTATGACCATCCACTTATAGAGTCCATAACAAGTTTTGAACACAGTCTTCTACTCATCTCCCGACCTCATGCAAATTTGATGGTAGCCAAACTTCAAATCAATCTTATTGGAGATCTTAGCTCCACTCAATTCATCCAGCATGTCTTCTAACCTGAGGATATAATACCTATATTTGATTGTTATCTTGTTCAGAGCTCAACTACCGATACACATTTGCTAGGTACCATCTTTTTTCGATACTAAGAGCGCTGGAATAGTATAGAGGCTGAGACTCCCCCTTACAAATCCTCTTTCTAGTAACTCATTGACTTATCATTAGAGCTTAGAAGCCTGTTTAGGACTCATTCGATAAGCTAGCTTATTCGGCAGGGCGGCACTGGGTATTAAGTCAATGTTATATTTTATGCCTTAGACAGGGGTTAACCCCTTAGGTAATTGTTTTGGAAACAAGTCAACATATTCATCCAGCAACTCCCTTATTCGTAGGGATAGTTTACCCCGATCGTTTAACTCTAATATATGCCTGACCAACATAAGGGTCGGTATGTTGCCTTTAATGGCCTCTTGGAGCTTGACTCTACTCATCATTAGAGTCTTCTTTAATCCGCTAGCAAGTTTTGTCTATAGTTTGTTAACTTCATTTAGTAGCATCAAGTTCAGCATATTTTTCCTACCATCTTTCTTGAACACATACGTATTCCTGTATCCATCTTAGATAACCCTTCTATCAAATAGCAATGGTTGGCTAAGTAACACGTAAGAAGGGCACATGGGTAGCATGTTGTAGAGAATCTTGTCGGAGTAATTTCTAATAGTTATTGGCAGTAGCACTTGCCGAGTGACATGTAGTGCTCCCTTCTCACTTAGCCAATATAACTTATATGGCCTTAGATGTTCGATAGTTGGCAACTTCAACCTAGTGATTAGATCGGCTAATGCCACATTAGTGTAACTTCTGCTATCCGCAATTAGCGCGCTCACCTGATTGTTCACCCTACAAGTGATGTGAATCAAATTCTCCCTCTGCTCCTCCTCATATGAAGGTTCTAAGTTCATTATGGGTTAGACAATTAGGATTAATTAATCCAAGTCCTTGATAAACACATCCTCCCCAATCAGTTCATTCTCTTGAGGGGCTTCTTTCTCGATAGTGCTATCCTCCTCGGGTTCCTCATTAATACTATTAATTTTAAGCTTTTGGACATCTCTCTTAAGGACCATAGTCCTTCGATTCAGGCACTGAATAGCCATATGTCCAAACCTTTAGCACTTAAAGTACTTGATCTAGCTCGTCTTCTTATCAAATCTTTGCCCTTTCTCATAAGTTTGGGTTTGTATGTCACTTTCTAATCGGCCTTTCTAGTCAATCTTGACATCCCCTTGTCTGATCAGATCGATTCTCAACTAACCTTAGTAGCTCCCTTAAATAGGTTAGCTTGACTAAGTAAGTCAGCTAGTTGACGGTCAAGTCGGCATTCAGCTTCTTCTTTACCTTTCCACTTATTGAGCAATTCATATGGCTTCATTAATTGTGGTGAATCATTGGAGTTCCACAATATCTCGGATGTTGCTCCTTAAGGCCATAAGGAACCTAAAGACCATTCGCATAGGTGGTTCCTCTACTTCATAGCGGATCATAAGCATTTGAAAGTCCTAAACATACTTGTCAATAGTTCGGCCTCCTTATTTTAGCTCTTAAAGCCAAATAAAAGTATCTTTTATATAAGTATCTAGCACATATCTAGTCTTGAGTATTCTCTTCATCTCAGGCTAAGTATTAATCTTTATGTATCCTTCTTGTCTCTTTGGAGCTTAGAAGTTCTTCCACCACATAATAGCATATCTGGAGAACTCAATAATAGCAATTCTCACTTTCTCATAATCTTTATATTGGTAATAGTAAAAAATATGTTCCACCTTCTCTTCTTAATCCAAGTATTCATCCACACTTCCAAACCCATTGAAGTGCGGAATCTAAAACTTCACATGGTTAGATGCTAGGGATACTCGAGCTTGCTTTTCCTCTTCATAATACTCTTCTTCAACCTCTTCATCCTATTCTCTTATGTCAATTCTTCTTCTTAGTCATCCGCCTACTCCTCCACTTGGAACTTATTGAGCTAAGTTCAGACCTTTAGTGAGTTAGGCAACTTATGGTGTATTAAGCATGGCTTCAATAGGTTGATAAGCCAACAAATGAATAGCTCGGGTTAAATCCTCTAAGAGGTTAGCCATCTCATCAAGTTTCTCATCTGTACTTCTTAGAGTACCCTAAGATTGTTAGTCATGATAGATAGTATCATTGTTGTCATTGTTAACCCCAACGTTAACACTTGAGTCCCTCATTTTCTCTGATAGATTTTAGTTTTCAAACCTTTAGATTAGGTGTTACAACAAACACTTCCACAAACCAAAAGCTCAATAACCAACAAACACAACAGCTAATGAATACGGTAAATTGCTTGGTTTCACATAAGCAAAACAAAGTATAGGTAGAACTACAAAACAAACTACTACAATCCAAATGAAACCTCCACTTTGATATTAAGATGATGCGTACCACAGCTAAGGACAAACAAGGCCGGTTGTAGGGATGGGTCCAAGCTTACCGAAAGCTTAAAAAGGGTGATGGGGAAACTCACAAGAGAACCGAAAATGAATGAAAGTAAGCAAACCTACGAATAGCTGTAAAGAATATGACGCACTAATGAAACATTTGAGGAATCACTATACAACTCGATATGATGCACAAGATGGTGCAATGAGGTTACTCGCCACTTAGCCTTGCTTAAGATTTAGGATAAAAGTAAAACGAGAGTAAACAATTAGTGTTTATGAGAGGAAGAATATTATGGTAATCTGATTGTTGCAGCTACAAGTATAATGGGTATTTATACTCGATAAGTCAAGGAAACTTGCCTAAAATGGAAAAGAC
The DNA here is from genome assembly GCA_024138005.1 of Lumnitzera racemosa. Taxonomy (NCBI): domain Eukaryota; kingdom Viridiplantae; phylum Streptophyta; class Magnoliopsida; order Myrtales; family Combretaceae; genus Lumnitzera; species Lumnitzera racemosa. The sequence goes on from JAMXBC010000005.1 coordinate 36,994,307, forward strand.
AAAAAGGGTATTATCTCAAAGAAGTAATGTGTAAAGAATACAAAAGGGTAAAAATGAACATTCAAGAAAAAAAAAATATTACTGTAACAGATTCTACATGTGGTCCTATACATGTAGCAAAGATGCATCGATGAGGTCGTTGGAGGATGCGAACATAAGAGTATGAGTAGATTGCTTATCTAAGAAGGGGTGACTAAGGATTAGTCCAAGGTCACTCTCTCGGCCTCTTGACAATAGTGATGCCAAGCAAATGGTCAGCTTAGACATGAGTGAAAAAGCATGTGAGGTTTGGCCATTGTCTCGGCATTACTCAATTTAGCACAAAACTTTTGAGAAGTGGCCGATCGTATGGCTCGGCATATAGAGTTGATTGACAAGAAAATATTCGACATCGATAGAAGTTAACTAAAGTAGGAGGACTCACTTCACCAGTCCCTCTAGCCTTCGAGCTCGGCTTTAGGTTAATAGCCTAGTAATCAGATTCCTATCAGAGCTGGATCAAGTTGTGGCTAAGGTTCCACCCTTTGCTCCTAGGGTTCTAGATTTACTAGATGTCTTCCACATCCTCTTTACATCTTTTTTTGGATACCTCTAAACAACATAAATGATAAGTACTCTTATGATGCTATAAAGTTACAACATTCTATCACCTAGCTACCCCATACATCTCATACGCGTCTAGAAACTTAAGGTCCCTAACTTATACTTAGATGCTACCTAAAGGATGTCACATCCTGTCATAGCTTGGGATGCCCCATTATATAGGAAACATATGAAATATAAGTTCAATTCTAATAAAATAACACTTGATTATATACTTGGTGATTAAAAGAATTCAATTGTAAGCTTTTGGTTACAAATATTTACATCATTTACAAACTTCAAAAACTTGAACACTAAATTGTAGTTAAAGTTTTCGGTCTTCATTGTACTTATTCAGTGATACTTTCACTTCCAAAATAGCTGACTCAATCTAGTGCTCTCCAAAAGTCCACCCATATTGCTAGTGATGTCCTAAAAAGTTGTAACCTATCTTGAGGATAAAAGATAACTTATTCCTTTAGCTACTATTAAGCTAAGTGAGAGTGGAAAACAGGTACAATACACCAAAGCACATAAACATAAACACTTAAGTTTCATATTTAGTTAATATCCAAGCAACAAATAATTTAATATAAAAAGTATTCCATGCTAATGTACATGATATGCATTGATATTGATATCTTAGCTAGCCTAGCAACTCATCCAATTTGGTTGACTACAAATCCGGGCATTTAGAGATTATATCTAAGAACTAAGCAAAACATCCCAGCTTAGAAAAAACCTATAAAGTGTGGTTGAAGTTTTGGTCAATGCAAAACTATATGCACAAACCTAACTTTGTAAACTTATCCTAGCAAAACCATAAGTTTTAACAAAACTAATCCATAAGCCCTTTTTGTGTTATGCCATGAATGCATAAACCAATTCTCAATCAACATCAAGTATATCAATAAGGCTTACATATTGTTTTTTTCTCTGCGTTATGCTATAAATTTGCTTTTGAAATAGGTTCTGACTCATTATATCATAAATCTTCACATGTTTTACTCATAATCAAGTCTAGAGTTCATCACATAAAACATTACTTACATTATACAAAATATAGCAACACTAAGTACCACCATTGCAAATCCAAGTAATATTCAAACAATTACTCCATTCCCAAATCAAAACATTCACAATTCACTAAGCAAGTGTAAGTCAATCTCTTTACACAACAATTCTAAGCATCATTTAGACAAACACCACAATCATATGCAAAGATAGTTGAATGTAAATCTATATCTCATATATGCAATTCCACTTACCTGGCTACTAATACAATCCCAATTCACTCGTTAGAAGGAACTTCTTCGTCCTCAACTTCACCTAGCAAGAGGAAGTACTTCTATAGTTAATTGTGGGTCACGATATATATATATATATATATAATAGTTAAATACTTGCTTATTGGTTCTTAACTCAACGTAAGTTGGTTCTATTTCAGTGCTTGAGTTTGGTTTTTAGTAACTCTATAGTAGCTTTATCTAGTAAAAAATCCTCTGAGTTACCATTTGAGCCATAAATGGGCCATTCAAAATATCAGTTTTATCCTTTGGCACAGCTTTTGAATTTCTTCAGTTTAAGACCCTTACAAAATTGCCCTTTGAGTTACCCTTTGACTTTAGTATTCCTAAAGGTTCTAAGAAAAACAACCTTTGACCAAGCTTTTGAATGCCCTATTTTTTTACATTCAACTCATAAATTACCTCTGACTTATCCTTTGAGTATTATTATACTGAAAAATTCATTCCTAAAACCTCTGAGCTATCATTTTCCTTCAACCAATATCCTAAAATTTTGTTGATTCACTCACTTTTCTTTCAAGTTACAACTATAGGATCAATTTAATACTGTAATCAAAACTCCAAACAACCTTTCTTAACTTTATTATGTAAACCTCACGAATTTTATGTTTTAGACTTATAATCGAATTCAAAGAACCAATGATATTCCCTAGGCTCAATCAGATCGAAGAAATTAAAACTGACAAAATTTTAAATCAAAACCCTAGAAACGAAATTGAAAAACCTTAGAGATAAAGTTCTATAAACCCTACTCGTGTACAAAGACTCTAAACCCATGTATGCATGATCATAACTTAAAAATTCGAATTGAATAAAAACTCTAAACCTCAAACCTTAGAGTCTTGAAACCTTAAATTAAACTTCAAACACAATAAAAATCTTCAATCAAAACACTTAACTTGAACTACGTAAATCACATAAACTCAATAACAAACGATAGGAGATATTTACAAATGATAATGATCAATCAAATTAAGTTAATTAAGGTAATAAATTAGTGGGATTCCTAATTTACTCCAAATGTTACATTTTCTCCAAAAGTTATGCTAAAAATGTTAGCATACCTTCAAAGCCCTTAAATACTCATAAAACCCTAAAAAGCAGAAGTCTTAAAACGAATTAGAAACTCTAATTTAGTGTCAAAAACCTTAATTTAATTAATAAACTCTAACTACATAGTCTCATTACTATAAGCTCTTAAAATCTCATTTAAGGCAAATGAGCCTAGGTTTAGGGCCTTTAAGGAAAAGTTATTTGATTGACTCAAACTTTATGATTAAGATAAAAAAGAAAAAGTTAGTTAAAATGACTCAATGAAGTTAGATTTTGAAAATAATGACCCAAAATTCCAATTTTTCCCTTAGAAGTAAGATTTTTCAATGTAGTATAAATATGATTAAAATCCCTAAAATCAAGCTTAAAATGCGATGAGAACTTAGAGATTAATTGATTAAGCTATAAAATGAAATAATATCGTATAATATATTATATAAATATATATGTATTTTTATGAGTATACCTAGTATAAATAATAATTATATCCATAAATCAATCCGAAATTACATAGTCATATATAATATGTATTGAATTCATAAAAATAAATGAAGAATATATCTTAAAAATAAAAGATACGTTAGAAACATAATTATATGTTACATGTGATATATACATAGGATATATATACTCGTATATGAATAAAATAACGAAATACTAATACGGTATACTTAAAATACTTAAATAATCATAAAATCTATCTAACAACTCAAGATTTTAGTTGAAATTTGCTAGAAAATTTACATGGCAACCAAATAAAGTAGAAAACATGACTCAAAGGAAAGAATTACATGTATGATGACACCACTACCTTGGAAGTTTGGGAAAAAAAGTTAAAGGAAAATTTCATGTGAAAAAATTATACCTTATAAATACCAACTGACCTCAAATATACCAAATTTAGCAATTTAGAGTTTAGATTAGTAAAAGAAAATAATTACAAAAAATCTTAGGAAAATAGAAAAAAAAGGGAAAAAACCAAAGCAATAATCGAGCTTTGTTAGTTCTCTAACACCTAAGTGTTTTGCTATCAAGCCCTACCATCCCTAAGTAATCTACCCATTGCCCTAAGCCTTCTGATAACCCTCCCCCCAATCCATTGCTAGCTACCGAAGCTCTGATGAATTGAGAGGTTAAACTTTTGCCCTTTTTTCAATTATTTTTAAAAAATAGTAATTCTACCCAAAAAATTTTAGAAAAATTTGAATTTATATTTGGATATGTTTTCATGTGATATTTTTATTTTCGTAAAATTTTGAATATTTAATACATTTGCTTAAGAAAGTTACTATTCACTTGAATTTTGACTTTCAAAATAAATATATCAAATGATATTGTTTCTAGCTCAAAATTTTTGTATATGATATACATGATATATATATATATATAATTGCTATGTAGCCAAATTTTTTATTTGAGTATTTTTATAATTTAATGTAATTTTAGGGCTAAAAATAGTTAGAAATTAGAGTGAAAATGTGAAATAAATAAGTTTTATGACATTAAATGATGTAAATGACCTATACTAACTTTTAGTGAATTATAATGATGTTAGGATAGGTTGAAAAAAATTTTGTGTAAAAAGAATAATATTTGGGCACTTTAGTATAATTTAAGGATAAAATTGTAAATTTAAGTATATAGGTAGTAAATCGATAACATGAAACTAAGTGATGACTAAATTCCTCATATTTTGAGGAGTCTATAGAAACTTTTGGGAAATTATTTGGTGACTTGAGCTATTTATTACGAATTTACGTAGTAAAATAGCTTAAATTACAGATCGAAAGATATTTTTAGTAATAATAGGCTAAACTATGATAAATATTGAAATTAAAATTACATATATACATGTTAGATTTGATAAAAAGTAAAATTTTAATATATTTAATGATATTTTGACAACCAAGATATGTTATATGCATATTAAGGTTAGATAATATCAATATTATAAAGTTATATTGATAAATTATGTACAATATAGTTTAATTACATAAAGAATGTATAATATGATAATATTTTATTTTGATATGTATAACTGTATTAGAAATTCAATCTACCAATTAGAAGTAATGTCTAGAAGTAAGACTCCTAATATGTGTTGTTAGGTGTATATGAACCCAACGATACAATTTTTACTAAAATCAGACAATCCTAAGTAATATAACCTATATTTCTATAATATTATGAGAATTTATGTTTTATGATAACCTTATCGTTATCCAAATGCGATTTAATTGAATAAAAGTATGTTTCAATACGATCAAAATGATATAATACACGTAATGGTATAACTAAGTATATTATTAATATTTAATAACTTGACTTATATAATAAAACTATATCTTATTATATAAGCAAAATGATAATATAATTTAGATATATATATATATTTATATAAAATCTTTTAACATAATACTTTTAGATAAAACCTTAATGTTTTCGTAAGCTTTACAAAAACTAAATCTAAATTTATATATATAAGATTTCCTAATAATCAAGGCATTGAAGACATAAGTCTTCCATAGTAAACATCTAAACAAGTAAGTTGGGATCGTAGCTTTACTGCTTCTTGGGATACTATATTAGAGTATCCAAAAACTTAAGAGTACTTTTGGATGTGATTGTAATTAGTTGTTTGTATACATGCCATGCGTGTAATTGATATCCAGTTGTAAAAGGTACTGAACTCCTTAGAGTGCTATTCTGCATGATTGCATAGTTTCTATATTGTGTGAACTTATGTAGTCACCCTTAATTGAAACTAGTAATGATTCGACTACTAACAAAACTGGAAATGCATAGCACCTATTAAGGGAAATGATTAGGAGTGTCAGGCTAAATACTAACTCCCTTTAATGAAGATAGTTGAAATGGTCATTTCTCTGTCCTTAGTCTAATTAAGTGACAGGTGAAGAGGTCACAGCAAGAGTAGGGGCCATGGTTTGAAGGCAGTTATGGGAGAAGTGTATTCTCCATTGCACAAGTCTAAGTTTGGTTTGATTTAAGTTGTGATCAAACTCCTCAATCTAAGTTGCCGTAGAAGTAATTTCTTTGACCTCATAATGGACTAGATAACATTGTGCAATGTTTAAGTGATTGATTGCATTACGTTTCATTATAATTAATAACTTTAATTATGATTGTTTGGGGCTCTTTAACTCAGTCCCTCTTATTGAGCTGGTTGTGTTTACATCCCCATAAACTCTTTTGCAGGTGACGAATGAAGATCAGTATGTTTAGATACCGTTACCCCCAAGTTAGTGTGTTATTGGCTAAGAAAGCGAGGAATGAAAAATCCACTAGATTTGGGATTTTGACTTTTCTTTTGAGTTTTGAGTAAACTAACTAGAAATTCCTTGGGATACCTACTAGTTTCGTAACTTATTGCAAATAGATTTTAAAACCTATGGTTTTTGGTAAACTCTAATTATAAATTATAACTCTGGATGTGAAATGTTTATGTAAGCACTGTTGTGTTATGAGACAACTGGTTATATAGAACAAGTATTATGCAAAACTATACTATAGGTTTAATCATTCATAGGTATCAGAATAGATGCTTCAAGTTGGTTGATTCGTGTATGCCTTGTGTGGACTATATCTACAATAGTAATTGTAAGGTCAACTTCTATCTTAGGTTAGTTTATACGATGGAATTATTATAACTTTGCATGTTCGGTACATGATAATTACTAAGTAATTACTAATAATTCATTAAATTATAGGAATAACCCCAATTTTCCTTTTGAAATCGTAATCGATTAGCAATTATCAATTTCAACCCTTAAAATCCCTAAACTAATTAGATAAAATGATCCAGTAGGCTTGATTAACTTAATTAGATATGAAAAACCTTAAACTATGCCTAGCTATGGTTATCTACACTAGTAATTAGAGTTGTAAGCTTAAATTGCATTCTAATCATCCACATGCATTCATGCATCATAATTAGCTAAAGATAATCACAATTAACTATATAAGACAAGATGATTAGCTAGTTAAACAAGGGACTACTTACTTCTAGTAGGTAAACCAATGCCTTAATTGACAAAAATAATAAAAAGCAAATTGGTCCCTACTTGTGCTTATATTATGCAACCAAGAATGGAAGGGCCTTATTTCCCATCGCCCACTCATAATTATCCCCTTCTTTGACCTCTCCATCTACAATTTATATCATCTTCTTCCCTCGAATAAACCCTAGAAATACTCTTTAAAAACAAAATCTAAAAAAAAAAAAGAAGAAGAAGAATGAAGGAAACAAGAGTAAGCTTCTTAGACTTCGCTACGCACCCAAATGCCCTAAGCTATAACTCCCCACCACTACCTTCAAATGACACAAAACCACTTGAATTTGAATCCCGTTTCATCTCCCTTTCTTGTCGATAAAAATCCATGACCAATAAAATTTGTTTTGTTTACCAAAAATGAAGTGAAAAGAGACCCTTCGAATTTCCACTGAGGTAAACTTGCGCCTTTTCAACTTTCTTTTTAGTTTGAGTTTATGAGCATGGTTCTTAGGCTTAAAACTAAGGAAAAAGGATTATTAAAATTCCACTTTTGGTTACCACATTTAAATGGACATATATGCCCATATATGTGCATTTTCTTAGATTTTTAGTATAGTAAATATGTTACATGTAACTTTAGGAGCACATAAGTTGTATTAAGATGATAACTTGAAGAAAAGTAGAAGAATCATCATCATATCTTCATTCCCATGCTAATGCCAAAACTATATATGTATATCCCTACTATATATATTTTTTTATTTCTCATGTTTATGATGGTAGAAAATGGTTTTAGGTGTACTCTAGTGTTAGTTTGATGTATGTTCTAGCAAGTTAAGTATATAATGTGTAAAAAACCTTAAGAAATCATCTTAAACCACCTCAAACATGTTGAACAACATGCTATAAAATATTTATTAATGGGTTAATCACATAATTAATGAAAGATAGCTAGGATTTAGGACTTAATCTTGCAAGATAAGCGGGTAAATAAGGTCTATAGTCACTAGTTAGGCCTAAAATGGACATTTGGTTTAGAAAAACCCACTTGAGACCCTATAAACCATTAGTATCATATCTAAAACACTTAGTAAAATGGGTTACTTAATGGACCCATTGGAATATTTGATCGATTGAGATAAGTTAGAATCAAGTTTAGAGTTTTAAGATGCAAATTAGGCCTAAACTAGCTTAGTTACTGATTAGGGCTTTAGAAATATGATTAGGAGACCAATAAATGAAAGGAATTAGATCTGGATCCTAATAGAAAATGGACTTATCTTAAGGCCTTTAGTGGGCTTAAGCCCAAAATAATGAGTGGAGTTAGGCTTAAGGCCTTAAAATGCAAGATAAAGCTAAAAGACCTTAAAAGAACAAAAAATATAGCCCAACAACTTAATGACCCAATCTGTTCCCTAAATTAAAAGGCTAATAAAATAAAATATAAAAGGCCCATTAAGTCCAAGCGCTCATTAAGACCATCTCCTATAGGCTTCTTAGTAAGCTAAAGTCTTAAACTAAATAAAATGGCTTATTTAGGCCACAAGAGTAATATTAAAGCACAAATTGAAAGCTATGGAATTTGGATAGAAATTTAAACTTCAAATGCTTAAAGAAAAGCCCAAAAGGGTCAAGTATAAGGCCTAATACCTAAAATTAAGCCCAAAACTAAACCAAAACCCTAAATTAGTCAAACTAACACATTGACCAACGAATTTGTTTGACCCAAACCTAATCCTTACAAGCTTAAACACCCTAAAAGATCTCACCAAATGAAAGAACACTCGAAAATGATGAAAATTGACTATAAAAACACAAAAAACGAACTTAAATTGAAGAAGTTATAGTGAAACAAGTTTAAATAGTACTCAGAGATTTAGGGTGGGTTTTAATAATTATGTAAACTTTTAGGTTCTTAAAGAAACCTCTTCCAATTACTTACATATACATTATTATTATGTTTTAGGTAACTTATTTTCTAATTCAAAAACCTTGAAGGCTATGATAAGTAGGCGAGCAGGCCAAGTGAGGGAGCTGCGATGAATTGCTACTTACTTGATGTTCTATTACTTGCCCTTAGTTGTCTATTGAATGACTAGTTGTTTTGTATGCCAACATCTGCATGATCACCTCATTAAAATTGTTAAGTTTAAATATTTGTCCAAATTGACTAGATATGCCTGTCCCATGTTTGTGATCTATTAATTGGGGATTGGGATGTCTATAGCTTTGCCAAGTTTTCTTTAAAAAATAAAAAAAAATTGTGAAAATGCATTTTTAAAATGCTTTATGATTCAAAAAAAGATTTATCAACTTAGTGAGTACTCATAGTAGCTTCTTTTGACATTTTACTTGTTGAGGCAAAGCTAGTAGACCACCTTCAATTGATTAATATCGAGTCACCTGAGTTGAGACTCACATGGTTTAGCCCGTAGGATATTGTATTGATTATTGATAACGGATAGCCCTATATGGGATTCACCTAATTGATTAGTATGGTATTCTGGACTAAGATAATAGTCGAGTTCCATCTGTTGGGATAATATCCACAGACAGCCTCATGTGAGTAAGATGAGTTACCCCATGCAATTAAGTACGAGGGATAATTAATGTGTAGATAATGTAAATCTACACCTTTATGGTTCTAAAGACCCTTAGATGTGTTGCCTGCATTCACTATGTGTTTATTTATTTTGTATGTAGCTAAATTACATGTTTGTTAATAATGCTTAATAACTTGCTTGAACAATAGTAACGAAAGATGAAATCACTGAGTTGTGGTACACTCACCCCCTAACACTTCTATTTTATAGATAAACAAAAGCTAGGAATAGGCTAAGATCAGAATGCAGAGCGTTCCTTCTGCAATTAGATTTGATGGATAAGATTATTCTAGTAGACTGTATTAGTTAAGTTAAATCTTTATAATATTTAGTAACTCGTGATGTTGTTGAAGTTTAATTATCTTGTCTTATTGTTTGGTAGGTGATTCTGACTCTCTATAGTCTTAGTTGACTTTAGATTGTTAGGTACTGTAATTAGTTGTATAAATAAGTAAATGTAAGTAAAATGAATAAGCACTTTTAAAAACTTACTAGTTAGAGTCTTGTAACATTTGAATTGCAAGGCAATCTTTATATCATGGGTATACACAAGATATGAAAATTTTAGGAAAAACTACCAAGCCTCCTTTTGGGACATTACATGAGTAGTATCAAAGCTCTAAGTTGTTAAAGATAAGATTAGCCTACTAAATGATAAGATGAGGTAGAATTGGGGTAGGATTAGGATTGAAGAATAAAAGACTTAGACTTCTAAAATATATATATATATGCTATATGTAGTAACACCTATATGTATTTATGTCTATGTATATGTATATGTACATCCATTAACTATTAACCCCCTTAATTAAGATATCATTGATGAACATACCCTAAGACTCATACGTTGCATCTTTGAAACTTTAAACCATTAGATGTAAGGAGGAAAGTGTCAAAAACTATATGAGAGCAAGCATGTTAAGAGAGGTTAAAAATTAAGGAGATATGTGCATCGGAAGGCAAGAGTATAAAAGCATTTTAATTGAATATCGGAAGTGGAGGATACTAATCTAGAAGTATTGACCCTGATAATCACAATGGCGGTTTTGAGTAGGAAATTTAAACTTGAGAACGGAAACTAAACGAAGTGCTGTGACTATTGATTTGCCAATTGGCAATTAAATAGCTTAGAAAGTAAGGATCATGAGGTGATGTTATAAGAATGCAATTTTCCTTGATACTTTAGAAAATTGTGACAAGGAATGATATTAGCTAACAAATATTGTACTAAAGAATTGTTTTGGTAGACCTCTTAGACTATGTTTGGGAGATCTTAACCTTATAATGCGATATATATTCAATAGGAATAGGAAGTCTATATGAATTATTGACCCTTAATATATGAATTTTAATTGTGAGGTGGTATGAAGAAGATTGAGAGTGAATACAATACAACTGAAAAGATGCTAACATATGAATAACCTCTAATTTAATGGATAGGTCGAGATAAATTATAAGGATGGATAACGATAATGAGAAAAAGGAGAAGCTATAGATGGAAAATCAACAAGAAAGGAGGAGATGGTTGAATTAACTCAAAGTAAGATGCAAATTGATGCAAAGCAATAGTTACAGGATCTTTTTAAATTAACATATCAAAGTTACATCGAGATAAGGATAAACTAACCTCTAGTTAGAATCCAATTGCGATCGAATATAAAGTGAGAGACTAAAGAATTGGGGTATGAATGAGAATTTCCAATCTCGCACAAGTTTGGAGAAGCTTGTGGCGAAGACCTCAAATTCCAATATTTAGCCTAATCGTAATCTCCACACCTGGATAACCATAAGAATGATAGAAGACTGAAAGAACGGTTAATTAAGATCCTAAAGGAATAATTTACCATTATTTGTGAAGTGTAAAATTGATGTGCAAAGATGATTGAGTTATAACAATAGACAAACCCTAACATTAATTGATGCTCGAATGCTTATGAATTCAACAGTAGGAAGTAGCCTATGATAAAGTAGACATAACATGTAGAAGTCAAATGTAGACTAAAAGGTGACCATATCTAATAAGATGGGAAATTATAATAATTTGAGGATATATGGATGAAATTGTTGTATGATATGAATAGGTAAGTTGGTTGAATAACACTAACTTAGAAACTTATTATCTTGACAGGGCTACGACTATTGAACAAGATCTTGATTCCTCACTAGTGTTACATAATCAAGGGAGCAAGGACCAACCTGAAAATACTTAAAACAATGGAACCACCTAGGGTGATGCTTTTCAAGTTCCTCAAGGTAAATAAGTACTTTGAAGGTAAACCCAATGATCCAGTTGAGACAGAAGACTACTTAGGTTGGATTGAGCAATCCTTTAAGATTTATGAAATTCCAGAGGACTTGAAGGGAGCCTATGGAACTTTTATGCTACATACGGATGCAAGAATACGTTGGGGCTTCAAAAAGGGGACCATGTCTCTACCTATCACCTAGGATGGATTTAGAGAGGAGTTCTTAAAAGAGCACATCCCAGATAGTCTACGAGAGAAACTCCATAAAGACTTGCTCCTCATATAGAGAGGGAATAGGACCATCAACGAATATGAATGCGAGTTTAGAAGATTGATGCACCTTACTCCTGCTAAATTGAGAGGCAATGATAGTTTTCACATTGGAGTATTCATGGTAGGACTAGATCTAGAAACTCGACGCAAATTGAAAGAGTTTCAACCAAGGACTTTTGATGAAGTTGTCAAGAAGGCAAGAATAATAGAATATGCAAAAAGGAGTTCTGGGAATACTAAATGAAGGAAGATGAAGGAATCACTAAATCAAATATGTAGCTAGTGAAAGATGCTGATGAGGGCTATAAAAGACCAAGTGAGATGTTGGAATTGCAAGTGGATGAACCAATTTCAAAGAAATCCTACTTAGTAAGTTGTTGCAAATGTGGCCAAGAACATCGCCCTAAAGATTACTCGTAATTAAAGGGCAAGTGTTCATATTGTAGAAAGACCAAACATTAAGTAAAAATATGTTTTGAAAGGAAGAATGTAGTAGTGTGTCACAATTGTGGGAAGCATGACATGACATCTCCAAGTGCTACAAAAAATGAAAGGCTCTAGAGAGAGCAAATGACTCCTAAAGGAACCTTAAGAATTAGTATAATCATAATGGGAAGACTATGTATTTCTAAGAAGAAGATTTCATTGACTTATTACAATGTTTAAAAGGTACTGCCATTATTAAAAACCGTGCATTGGGTATAGTTAAGGAAATTTATGGTTTTCTATGTGATTGCTAATAAGGTAATGATAAAGGAAGAAACCTTAGGATAAAGATCTATATATAAATTTGCAATCAAATCTATTTGATTAATATAAGATCTTGTTTACCTAAAGATCCTCATAATATGTTCGTCCCTGGGCCATGAATTAGCCTTCAACGTAAAAATTAGAATTCAATGCAAAGAACCCCTACAGTTAAGTTTTGAGGACGAAACATTTTGTAAGGGAAGAAGAGTGTAAACTTAGCAAATTTTACATTTTAGACTTAAAATCAAATTCAAACAAAAAATGATATTCTCTAAGCTTAATCAGACCAAAGAAATAAAAATCAATAGGATTTTAAATCAGAACCTTAAAAATGAACTCGAAAAACCTTAGAGATAAAGTCTATAAACCATAATCGTATATAGACTCTAAACCCATGTACTCATGACCATAAATTAAAAGTCTGAATTGAATACAAACTTTAAACCTTAAACCTTAAAGTCATTAAACTTAGATTAAACTTTGAATACAATGAAAACCCTAAGTTAAAACATTTAACTTAAATTATGTAAATCACATAAACTCAATAAGAAACAGTAGGAGATATCTAGAAATAATAACGATCAATAAAAGTAAGTCAATTAAGGTAATAAATTAATGGGATTACTAATTTACCTCAAAAGTTACATTTTCTCCAAAAGTGATGCTAAAAACATAAGCATACCTTCAAAGCCCTCTAACCCTCATAAAACCCTAAAACGTGAGAAGCCTTAAAACAAATTAGAAGCTCTAATTTAGTGTCAAAAGCCCTAATTTTATTAATAAACTCTAATTATATAGCCTTTTTATTAAGTAATTACTAATAATTCACTAAATTACTAGAACAACCCTAATTTTCCTTCTAAAATCGTAATCAATTAGCAATAATCGATTCCAACCCTTAGAAACCCTCAATTAATTAGATAAAATGATCCAATAGACTTGATTAATTTAATTAAATAACAAAAACCCTAAAGTATGTCTAACTATGATCATTTACACTAGTAGATAGAGTTGTAAGCTTAAATTGCATTATAATCATCTACATGTATTTATACATCATAATTAGCTAAAGATAATCAAAATTAACTATATAGGACAAGGTAATTATTTGGGAAAATGAGGGACAAGTCACTTTTACTAAGCAAACCATTGCCTCAATTGGCAGAAATCATAAAAAGAAAATTTGTCCTCACTTGTGCTTGTACTATTCAACCAAGAGTGGAAAGACTTTGTTCAACACTACACCCACTCATAATTAACCCCTTCTTTGACCCCTCCATCTGCATTTTACTCCACTTTTGTCCCTAAAATAAGCCTTAGAAATACTCTCCAAACATACAATCCAAAAACAAAAGAAAAACAAGAAGGAAGGAAACAAGAGTAAGCTTCTCAAACCTAGCTGTGTACCCGAACGCCCCAACCTGTAACTTCTCACCACTACCTCCAAATGACACAATATCACTTGAATTTGAATCCTCTTTCATCCCCCTTTCTTGTCAACAAACATCCATGACCATAAGAATTTGTTTTGTTTGCTAAAAATGAAGTGAAAAGAGCCTCTTCAAATTTCCACTAAGGTAAACTTGCACCTTTTCAACTTTCTTTTTAGTTTGACTTTATAAGCAGTTCTTAGGCTTAAAATTGAGGAAAAAAAATTATTAAAATGTCACTTTTGTTTATCATGTTTACATGCCCATATATGTGGATTTTCTTAGATTTTTAGTACGGTAAACATGTTACATGTAACTTTAGAAGCACATAAGTTATATTAAGATGATAACTTGAAAAGTAGAAGAATCATCATTATATCTTCATTCCTATTCTAGGGCGAAAATGTATATATGTATATCCCCACTATATTTTTATTTCTCATGTTTATATTGGTAGGAAATGGTTTTAGATGCATTTAAGTGTTAGTTTGATGTATGTTCTAGTAAGTTAAGTACATGATGTGTAGAAAGCCTTAAGAAATCATCTTAAACCACCTCAAACATGTTGAACAACATGCTGTAAAATGTTTATTAATGGGTTAACCACATGATTAATTAAAGATAATTAGAATTTAGGACTTAATCTTGCAAGATAATAGGCAAAATAAGGTCTAAAGTAAGTGGTTAGGCTAAATGGACATTAGGTTTAGAAAAACCCACTTGAGACCTTATAAACTAGTAGTATCAAATCTGAAATGCTTAGTAAAATGGGTTATTTAGTGGACCTATTAGGATATTTGATCGATTAGGATAAGTTAGAATCAAGTTTAGGGTATTGAAATGCAAATTTAACCTAAATTAGCTTAATTAGCGATTAAGGCCTTAAAAATATGATTATGAGCCCAATAAATGAAAAGAATCGGATCTAAATCCTAATAGAAGTTAGACTTATCTTAATGTGTTTAGTGGGCTTAATCCCAAAATAATAAGTGAAGTTGGGCTTAAGGCTCTAAAATGTAAGATAAGCTTGAAAAACCTTAAAAGAGCAAAAAATAAAGCCTAATAACTTAATGACAAGATCTGAACCCAAATTAAAAGGCTCATAAAATAAAATATAAAAGGCTCATTAAGTCTAAGCACCTACTAAGACCATCTCTTATAGGCCTCTTAATAAGCTAAGGTCCTAAACTAGTAAAAAAGGCCCATTTAGGCCACAAGAGTAATATTAAAGACCAAATTGAAAGCTATGGAATTTGTATAGAAATTTAAACTTAAAATGCTTAAAGATAAGCCCAAAAGGTTAAGTCAAAGGCCCAATACCTAACATTAAGCCCAAAGCTCAAAACTAAGTCGAAACCTTAATTAATCAAACCAACACTATTGACGAACGAATTTGTTTGACCTAAACCAAATTCTTACAAGCCTAAACATCCAAAAAGGATATCAACAAATGAAAGAACACTTAAAAACGATCAAAATCGACTATAATAATATGAAAAATGGACTTAAATTGAAGAACTTATAGTGAAACAAGTTTGTATAGTACTTGAAGATTTAAGGCGAGTTACAATAATTATGTAGACTTTTAGGTTCTTAAAGAAACCCTCTTCCAATTACTTACATATATATTATTATTATGTTTTAGGTAACTTAGTTTCTAATTTAAGAACCTCAAAGACCAGGACAAGTAGACAAGTAAGCCAAGTGAGGGAGTTTTAGTGAATTTTTACTTGCTCATGTTTAATAATTGTTTAATGTTCTATTACTTGCCCTTAGTTGTTTGTTGAGTGACTAGTTGCTCTATATGCCAACATCTATGTGATTGCCTTATTAAAATTGGTAAGTTTAAACATTTAGCTAAATTGACTAGATATGGCTATCACATATCTATGATCTATTAATTGGGGACTGGGATGTCTATAGGTTTGCCAAGTTTTCTAAAAAGTATAAAAAAAAATTTGTGAAAATACATTTTTGAAATGCTTTACAATTTAAAGAAAGATTTATCAAGTTAGTGAGTACTCATAGCAGTCTCTTGTAACATTTTACTTATTGAGGCAAAGTAAATAAACTATCTTCAATTGATTGATAGCGAATTGCCTAAGTTGGGACTCACATGGTTTAGCCTTTAGGGAATTATGTAAATTTGTTGATAGTAAGCCTATTGGGCATTGTATTGATTGTTGATAGTGGATAGCCCCAAATAGGATCCACCTAATTGATTAGTATGGTATTTTCAACTAAGGTAATAGTCAAGTTCCATCTATTAAGACGGTATCTAAAAATAGTTTGATGCAAGTAAGTTGAGGTGCCTTGTACAGTTAAGTACGAGGATAATTAACGTGTAGATGATGTAAATCTATGTCTTCCATGGTTTTCGAGACCTATGGATGTATTGCTTGCATTTACCATATGTATATTCATTTTGTATGTTACTAAACTGCATGTTTGTTAATAATGTTTGATAATTTGCTTGAACGGTAGCAACAAGAGATGAAATCACTAAGTTGTGGTATGCTTAACCCCCAACAGTTCCCTTTTGCAAGAAACCAAAAGCTAGGAGTAGGTTAAGGTCAAAGTGTAGAGTGTTCCCTCAGCAACTGGATCAGACGGATAAAATTACTTTAGTAGACTGTATTAGTTAAGGTAAATCTTTATAATATTTAGTAACTTATGATGTTGTTGAAGTTTAATCATCTTGTCTTATTGTTTAGTAGGGAATTCTAACTCTCTATGGTCTTGGTGGACTTTAGATTGTTGGGTACTTTAATTACTTGTATGAATAAGTAAATGTAAGTAAAATGAATAAGCACGTTTAGAAACTTAATAGTTAAAATCTTGTAACCTCTAACTTACAAGGCAGTTTTAATATCACGAGTACATACATGATATGAAGATTTTAGGAAAAACTACTAGGCCTCCTTATGGGGTGTTACGCATTACTTCTTAAACTCTTATGCATTACATTGCCAATTTACTAATTTTACCTTTAATCAACTTATGGAGCAAAATAAGTATAAATAATCGAAAAATATATATTATTTAGTATTTGTACTTCACAAAATCCATGAAATACACATTATGTTCAAAAAATTATAATGATAATTTTTTTGGTCTAGAAAAATACTAAAATCTCATATCATATTATATACTCCATAATATGTATTAAGCTCTATTTCTTCAATAAATGACTAAAAATAGAGAAATAATTATACTTAACTTTAAATTTAGTATATTATAAAAATCTCAATATTAATAATTGTCAAAAGTTATGCGAAATTGATTTTACACACAAAATACCTTAAAATCCCCTTATTTTCTATAATCAGCAAAACTGGTAACAAGTATTATATAAATTACCATAATTAGTAAACATAATATTTTCAAAACTTCTTGTTACCACAATTTATCATATATTATAGGAGTTCTATACAAAATTTTTTAGATCAAAACAACATCATTTAATATTTTAGAAAAATTAATCAAAATTCGTAATAACAGTATATGTTCTTAAGGAAGTACCCTTAATTGATATAATTTCAAGAAAATAAAAAGTAAATGTAAAATAACCTAAGGAAACCAAATTTCATAATTTTCTAAACTTTTTTTGGTATTTTTGGAACATAAATCAAAATTGGATGAGAAATCGAATATTCACCGATGCATGGTGCTCCGACCACTAAGGTGTGTCTGCCTACCTTGTCTACAGACAAAGCCCCATAACTTTAGGTTGCGCAAAACTATTAAAACCCTTAAACCCCTTTTTTTACTCCAATTTTTTGTTATTTTCTATTTTGATTTAATAGAGAGGATTTCCTGAGTAATTTAGGTGACCAAAATGATCAAGAATAAAATTTTTATCCTTCTATACAATGCCTAAGTCAGTAGATTAGGGGTAAATGAATCATAAGTGTCAATTTTATAGATTATTTTGTGTTATTCCACTTGATTTATGCCATTTACCTTTATCAATTCACAAACCTAGCTATCGTACTGCATGTGAGATATGCCATGCCTAAATCCTTGAAGTCCAGGTATTTCTAGTATTTTTTTTTTTACTATTTTTTATTCATTAATTACATTTTTAGTAATTATTTGGTATATTTATTAATATATTTATGTATCAAGTATATAATGTATATACTATATGACTATATATTCATGTTATATGTCATTTGACATCTAAATATTATTTTTATAATTTAAATAACTTATCTCTAATAGCTCTTTACATTTTAGGTTTCAAATGTCAAGTTCCCAATAATTAACAAATGTACTTGGTAAAAATATGCTTTATTGAAATTAAATATTATATATATACTGTTTTGAGAAATTGATCCTACTATCATTCTTTATCTAACCTTTATAAGCTTATATTAAAATTTGGCTCAATTCAAACAAAATTGTTTGAAAGCCTTAAATCATTCTAAATACTCTAAATGTCTTAACTCATTTTGGTTAATTTAGCAACTAGGATACTTAATTAATTAGGCTCTCATAGCAGCTTCCCAAGAGGTCACCCATTCTTAAATTAGTTTAGTCTAAACATGCTTAACTTTGAAGTTTTAACAATTCCAATCCAGTACACCAAAAGTCACCTCAATAGTTAGATTCGTCTCTTAGTATGTATGGGTACCATAATTTACCTCCTTTACAAAATTGATGTCCTCATCCATTTTGTTACATAAGTCCAAGACCACCACTAAACAAGGACTCAACCCATCCGGTTAATGGACTACTCTGATATCACTTATAATAACCTAATTGGAACTCTAGCATTGTCCACTTTGGTATGGATGCTTTACGATTTTCTCTCCTAGTACAGTAGCTTCCTAAGAGATTACTCATCCTAAGATTGACCTAGCCTAAGCACACTTAATTTCAAATTTTTGACAAACTCCAAGATAATACATCAAAAGGTGCTTCGATAATTAAAGTTGTCACCTAATACTTAATGGGTATTATACTATGGGAGTTATTTAAAGCTCTAAAAGGTACTAAGTAAGGAGTAACTCTTTAAGACCTGGCTAAAGCCCTAGAAGGTATTAAAGTAAGGGTAGGGTATTGCTCCTACTAGCTAAGGCCTTATGAGGTACTAAATGACAGGTAGTGCTCTAGGAACTGGTTAAAGACCTAGATGGTATTAAAGTAGTGGTAAGCCCTTAATGGTACTTAAGAAGGGATAACATTCTAAGAGCTGGCTAAAGCCCTAGAAGGTATTTGAGTAACGCAGTAGTTTGAGACCTAATTAAATCCTTAAAAGATACTGAATGAGGGGCAACACTCTAGAAACAGGCTAAAGCCCTAAAAGGCACTTTAAGAAGGGATAGTGCTTTAAAAGCTAACTAAAACCTTCAGAACGTATTAAATTAAGGCTAACACTTTGAAATTTGACTAAAGCCCTAGAAGGTACAAAAGAAGGGGTAGCACTCTAAGAAGTAGCTAAAGTCTTAAAAGGTAATGAAGGAAGGGTAGTGCTTTAAAGTTAGCTAAAGCCCTAAAAGGTATTGAAGGAAGGCTAGTAGTGCTCTAAGAGCTGGCTAAAGGCCTACAAGGTACTTAAGAAGGGATAGTGCTCTAAGAGCTAGTTAAAGCCTTAGAAGGTACTTTAAAAAGGGATAGTATGTAATAAGCTAACTAAACTATAGAATATACTAAAGAAGGGGGTATACCTTAAGAAGTTAGCTAAATCCTTCGAATATACTTAAGAGGCGGTAGATCTTTAGGAGTTGGCTAAGGCCCCAGAAGATACTTAAGAAGGGCTAATACCTTGGGAGTTGGCCAAAGTCATGGCATACTTTAGAAGGGATAGGACTTTAGGAGCAAGATAAAGCTCTGTAAGATATTTAAGGAGGAGTAGAACTCTTGGTGCTAGCTAAAGCCCTGGAAGATACCTAAGGAAGGGTAACACTCTCGAAGCCGATTAAAACCCTAAAATATACTAAAGAAGGGAAAGAACCCTATGGGCTGGCTTAACATTCTAAGTAGATATAAGAAAAGACAATACTCTATGAGTTATGGATCTAAACTATTATTTTAGAATCATGATAGCACTCTAATGAGTGGGCAATCTGAATAATTTTAGAATTAGAATGGCACTCTAATGAATAGACAATCCAAACAATTTTAGAATCAAAATAGCACTCCAAGAAGCAAGCGATCTGAGCAATTTTGGAATTAGGATAACACTCCAATGAGTAGGCATTTCAAACAACTTTAGAATCAAGATAGTGCTTCGCGAGCTAAAAATTCAATTTCTCTCCTTCCTTATCCTGATTCATATTAAGCTCAAACTACTTAACATAAACCTCTACAATTGGTTAAGGAAAGATTTTAATTTGAGAATAGTATGGAAAATGAGTTGTTACCTAATTGAAATCACAATAGAGTGAAAATAAGGCTCATAGGTAAATGAGCCCTAATTTTGGCTACCAGCTTATAATTTTTTAAAAATAAAATTTAGAAAATAGAAACCAGAGATTAAGTGGGTTTAGATGCTATCTTATTAAAAGTCGAAGGTTTCCGTAAAAGAAGTCCATCAAATAATTAAATGCACCTTTAATTTTATTAAATGGAATTTTAGGTAAAATTGGGTTTCAATTATTTTGAGAAGTAGAAGGATTTGGATAAGGGGGGAAATTGGGCTTTTTATTTGTTTAGGCTATCCTGAATGCTTATGTACCTATGAAGCAAGATCAAGTTGACATGATTCTCAATATATGAAAACTTCAGTATGTGAGCCAATTTCATTTATTGAAAGGTCTTATTACTTTAAGTTATTACATTTTATTAATTTTGAAAATCACATTTTTGGTCCACTTTTGAAAAATCTACAAGACTCCTAAATTTGGAAAAAAGCTAATTTAAATTTCAATTTATGCAAATCCTTTTTATTATGAGAAAATCACCTTTCAAGTAAAAGCCCATTTTATTTGAAACTTCCTTATCAAACATGACAAAATAAGTATAAAGCACACATAATAATCAATGGGACATACATGTAATATGCAAATCACAACAATTATCAAGACACAGAGAAATAATGTGAAGGTGATTAATCTACATGTAAATAAAATTGAAATCATAACTTGCAAATTTATTAACTAGTTTATTATAATTAAATATACTAACAACTAAACATGTTAATTGACAAGTAAATTATCATGCAAATCACTAACTAACTACCAATTAATTAACAATGAAAGTATTTAATTAAATCTAATAATGAATTTAGCAAGAATATTATTCATTAAAATTAAGCCAATTAAATATACCAAGCAAATTCATATCAAGCATGCTTATTAGTTAATTTAACATGCTAATTTAATTATTAGAAACAAAGGATATAAATTTATTTGTTAACACCTAAGCATACCAATTATCTCTCAAAACTAAACATACTAATTATTTATTAAATCCTCAACATGTTAATCATTCATTGAAACTAAATATGCTAAGTTGAGGTCTCCCATCAAAGCATATCAATATCATATTATCATCAAATTAAGCACATATTTCACTTAATCATCATGTAACATATATTATTCAACCAAAATCATGACAACTAAGATCTGCATTTAATTTTTTCTATATTTTTTCATCTTTTTTTTTAATTTTTCAAGCCCAGGTCCCCCGACTCAATTTCTATTGAACTTGAGGTTATCCCTCCTAATTTTGCCCAAAACTTCAGCTTAGTGATAAACAAACTCTAACAACACCTTTCTAACTTCAAATCTAAATTCATGTGATTCAACACAAAATTGAATGGAACCAAAACTTAGACTTTACTTTAGGATGAGTGAAGAATGTTCTACTATTTTATCTTGCATCAATTGGCTATATAATGAGAGAAATAAAAAAGAAAGAGTGGATATTGCAAATTTAATCATAGAGGGAGAAAGTAAGTAATGCACATGTGATGTTTGCAATGCTTGGGGATGTTTCAAATGCGTAGTAGAGATAGGGATGTTACTGGGCAGGTTATTAAAGGGTTTTTGACTTACTCAACCTACTAAAAACTCTATAGGATTTGACCCTATAATTTTTGGGTCAGGTTTTGGAGGTGGTTCTCAAACCCTATAGGGTTTCGAATAGGGTTTTAGGATTTGGAAAAAACCCGATGGAAAACTCGAACTTGGTTAAAAATAATAATATGGTATTAGTAATCTAGTATAGTTGTTAATGATAAAATTTAATAATTAATAAGAAATATCTTATCTCTTTTATACTTTATCTTTTGAGAAAACCTTAGCCTCATTTCTTCCTCTCTCTTACATTTTTTAGTGACTCTCTTCTCTTACCTTTGCTCTCTCTCTTTCAACCAATTGACCACATTTCTCAATTTCCATCCATTTCCTTTTCACTAATTGTGTATTAATTTAAAATAAAAGAAGTTGATTTTGTCTTAAATAATCATACGTCATTTTTTTATTATTTAAAATAATTCATACGCTATTTGTTTTAATTTTTTGTGTACACTCACAAATTAATTTAATTTTTTTAATACTAACAGGTTGGGTTAAGTTTTTAATGGGTTTTATAAAAACAATATAGGGGCAAGTTCTAGAAACAAGGTAAAAACCCTATAAGGTTTCAGGAAGCCTTATAAGGTAACGGGTTGGATTTAGGTTTTGTAAAACTCGTTCGAAACCCGCTCTGGTGGCATCCTTAAGTAGAGAGTCCTATTTATAGCCTTAAGTTAAAACTCCTCCCCAACCCAATAAATATCCAATTTGGTAAAAGATTAAATCTTAATCAAAAGATCAAGTTTTTATATGCAACTCAGTCCTTCCCTTATTTAGCCAAATTTGGATGCGTGTTTTGCATGAAAATTAGGAAATTAAAGATGTATATGATCACTAGAGGATATCCTTGTAGCTTTAGATAAGTTACCTTATGGTATTTCTCGAGAATATGCTCGAGTTTTACCAATTTCCCTTCGGGTGCAAAATATACACTTACCAAGTTATCCAATTTTTATTTTTTTTATTTTTCAAACTTCCTTCTTTCAAAATTAAAAATTCGGACATATCTTAATAAAACAATCTATTTCCTTTAGGTACAATCTATTTTCTTTTTTTTCTTGATTTTTAGGGGCCATAAAATGTTAAAATCAAATAAAATTCACGAAGGTACATTTAGTGTATTTGAATTTCTTTATTTTATTTTATCTTATTCTATTCTTTGTAATACTACATAGTGTAGTTGGGATTTATTTTTTTTTTCGTGTTTTTCCAATTTAATTAGTTTTTGGTGTTTTTCTAAGTGATTCAATTTTTTTTTGTGTTTTTCTAAATTAATCAATTTTTTTATGTTTTTTCAATTCAACCAACTTTTTGTATTTTTCTAATTTATTAGCCTTTTCTCCCAAACGGTTTCCTAAGTTGAAACAAAAATTAAGATGGGCAAAAATGGGAGTTTAAAGTACTCAAATAAGCAGGCAATCCAATCAATTTTAGAATCAAGATAATGCTCTAATAAGGAAGTGATTCAAACAATTTTAGAATTAGTATATTGCTCCAATAAGCAAGAGATCTAAATAATTTTAGAATCAAGATAATGCTCTAATGAGTAGGCGATCTAAGCATTTTAAGGTCCATGAACAATGCCTTCATGAGCAAGCGATTCATGGAGAATCATAACAAAATAGGTAATGTAAACATTTTGGAAAACTTGGTAATTAAAGAGTCGAAATGACATATTTGATGATTAAGAGCTATCTAGAAAGGAATAAACATTAGATGTAACGCCTAAATAGGGGTCTGATAGGTTTTATAGAATCTTCATATCACATATGCACTCATGATATAAAGATCACCTTATAAGTTAGAGGTTATAAGACTCTAACAAGTGAGTTTCTACGGATACTTACTCATTTTACATACATTTACTTATTTATATAAACTACTAGGGTAACCCAATAATCTACAATCTACTATGATTGCAGAAAGTTAGAATCACTTACTAAACAATAAAAATGGATAATTAAACTTTAACGACATCATAAGGTACTAAATATTATGAAGGTCTAGCTTAACTTATACAGACTGCTAAAGCAATCTTATCTGTTTAATCTACATGCTCAATGGAACACTTTATACTCAAATCTTAGCCCATTCTCAACTTTTGATTACCTACTATTGGGAGGGGTAAGCAAACCATAACTAAGTGAATTTGTCTCTCGTTACTATCGTTCAAGCAAGTTATCAAATATTATTAACAAACATAGAATCTTACTTACATATAATATGAATGCATACGCGATGAATGCAAGCAACACATCTATGGGGATCCAATACATGAAAGGTATAGATTTATGTCTTATACACATCAATTGTCCCCTATAGTTAACCATACGAAGTACCTTACCTTACTCACATGAGGTTATCTATAGGTGCTGTCCTAATAGACAGAATACAACTATTACCTTAGTCGAGAATACCATACAAATCAATCAAGTGGATCCCATCTAGAGCTATCTACTATCAACAATCAATATAATGCCACATTGGCTTACTATCGGCAAATCCATATAATTCCCTACAGGTTGAACCATACAAGTCCTAACTTAAGCTACCCGTTATCAATGAACTAAAGATGGTCTACTAGTTTTGCCTTAACAAGTAAAATATTGCAAGCAGCTACTATGAGCATTCATCAAGTAGATAAATCTTTCTTTGAATCATAAAACATTTCAAAAATATATTTTGGAAATTTTTCATAAAACTTAGCAAAGCAACTATTAGATCACAAACATACGATAAGCATATTCGATTAATTTAGCCAAATACTAAACTTACCAATTTAACAAGGTGATCACATGAAAGTTGGCATATAAAACAACTAGTCACTTAGATAAACAATCAAGGGCAAACAATAGAACATCAAGAAATTATCAAACATAAGCAAGTAGCAGTTCATAAGAACTCCTTCACTTAGCTTGCTTGTTTACTTGCCTTAGACTTTAAGGTTCTTAAATTAGAAATTAAGTCATTTAAAACATAATAATAATGTTTATGTAAGTAATAGAAAAGGGTTTCTTCAAAAAAATAAGTGTGCGTAATTATTAAAGCCCACCTTAAATTGCCAAACATGGTTAAAAAAACTTGTTTTTGCTATAACTTTTTCATTTTAAGTTTGTTTTTTGCATTCTTATAGTCAATTTCATACAATTTTGACGTACTTTTAATAATGGGATCCATTTTAAGAGTTAAGACCTAAAACCATAAGGTTAGATGGGGCATAGATTTGAACTTTATATTTTCTACCTTTAACTTAGTTGAATTTCTAGCTTAATTAAGTATTTAAGTGTATAAGTCTTTGTTCTAGTTATTTATTATTATTAATTAGGCTGTTACTCGGGATCTTATATTGTTATTGGGCTTAAAATATTCAATTTTTATTTAATTCTTTACCTATTGGCCTTCTATTAATTTACTTAGTCCTTTCAAATTTAACTAAAGGGTATTTGGACTTTATTTTGGACATAAGGCCTATTTTAAGTTAATAGACTTAATTTGTTTACTATTGAAACTTTAATGCATTATTCTAAGGTCAATAATTTAGTTGGGTCATTTTAAGTTAGGTCGAAACTTATTTCTTATGAATCAAAGGCTTATTTAAGCTTTTTAAATGGTTATGGGTCTTAACTCTTATCTAAGCCTATCATGGGCTTCTTAGAACACTTGATGGGTTACATGGACTTTTATTTAGAACTTAAATAATTATTATAGTAGCTGGTCAAGTAGTTTCTTGGTGGGCTTAGGATTTGTTTTGGGGCCTTTTAACTTACCTTAAGCCTAATTTGCATCATAAGACCCTAAACTTGTTTCTAACTTATCCTAATGGCCAAATAACTTATTGAAATGACCCATTTAACATTCTATTTAGATTAGGTCAAATCAATTAAGTGGGCTCCTAATTATTCTCTATACCCTAAAGTCCATCTCTTGTCATTATAAGGCCTAAACCACTCCTTTTAATTAGTTATAGGTTCTATTTATACTTAGGCTTATTAGGAGCTCATTGAATTATTAAGTAGGCTTAATAAACTCTTTTGATTAAGTTCTATTAATATACCTACTATTCATGAGTGATTAAGTAAGCTCAAGGCTTGGTTTATAGGCCTTTTAGTTTAATTTAGGCCTAATTCATGTCCTAGGGCATCATATATCTTAACTTTAACCTAATCCAATGGGCTTAATAGTTTACTAAACTTATTGAATGACCCATTTTATCATGAGTTTTAGATCTAATACTAATCGTTTGTTAGGTTTTAAGTAGGTTTTTTTTTTTTAAAGACTAATGTCCATTTTAGGTCTAACTACTTGCTATACAGTTTGTTTAGTCTCTTATCTTGCAAGTTTAAGTCTTATATCCTAATTATCTTTAATTAATCATGTGATCAACCGATTTATCAAGATTTTACAACATGTTATTCAACATACTGGGGATGGTTTAAGATGTTTCCTAAGACTTTCTACACATCATGTACTTGACTTGTTAAATCATGCAATAAATTACCAATATAATGCATCTAAAACCACTTTCTACTAAAATAAACTTAAGAAATCCAAAATATGATGGTGATACAATTGCATATATTTTGGCCTTAGCATAGGAATGAAGATTTTATGATGATTCTTTTACTTTTTTTCAAGTTATCCTTTTAATACAACTTATGTGCTTCTAAAGTTACATGTAACATGTATATTACACTAAAAATCTAGGAAATTGTACATATATAGGCATGATAGGTATGTAAACATGGAAAAAAAAGGTGGAATTTTGATATTCTTTCCTCTATTTTTAAGCCTAGGAACCCTACTCATAAACTCAAGCTAAAAAGAAAGTTGAAAAGGTATAAGTTTACTTCGGTAAGGAAATGAACAGCTCACTTTTCACCTAGTTTTTAGCTAATGAAAAGAGCTCCAAGGATGGGGGAGATTTTTCAACAGCCTAAGGGGACGTATAAGGGAGCAAATGCAAGTGGTGGTGCGTTGTTTGGAGGATGGTGATGGGAGGTTATGGCTCGAGGTGTTTAGTTGCATAAATAGATCTAAGAAGCTTATTCATGTTTCCTTCCTTCTTGTTTTTCTTTTGTTTTTCATGTGTGTGTTTAGATGGTGTTTTTAGGGTTTATTTTAAAGAAGATGAAATAAAAATGCACATGGAGTGGTCAATAAGGGTTAATTATGAGTGTGGGTATAGTGAGGGAAAAATCCTCTCCATTCTTGGTTACAATGTATAAGCACAAAGTGGGGACCATTTGCATTTATTTATTTATTTTTCTTTTTTGCCAAATAAATTAAGGAATTGCCTCCTAAAATTGAATGCATTACTTAATCATGTCTTCTAATTAGCTAATTGCATTATCTTTTTATTGTTAATGGTGTTTTTCTCCTAGTTAATCATGTGCATGAATGCCTCCAAGTAATTAATAAGCTTATTGACCTAATTATTAGTAAATATGATCCTAACTGTACATAATTTATGGTTTTCTATGTTCAATAAGTTGATTAAGCCTTTTGGACTAATTTACCTAAGGGTCTTTAAGGGTTGGAACCATTTATAGCTAGTTAATTACAATTTAAAAGGTAAATAAGGGCTTTAGAGTGATTAAGCAAATTATAAGCAACTAATCAATAGTTTAATTATATTATTAAATTTTATTAATTAAATTGGGGCGGGTGGGTTTGTCAATTAGATTAGGGTTTTAGATGATTCTTTAGGGTTTTGGATTCATCTTAGAGTTTCTCAAGTATTAAGGTTTTAACTAAGGTTTAGAAGGTACATTTGCAGTTTTAGTATCGGTTTTGAAGTTTTAAACACATAATTAGGGGTAAATTAGTAATTTCATTAATTTATTACTTTAATTGACTTTATTTTAGTGATCGTTATTAATTTAAGATATCTTCAATAGTTTGCTATCAAGTTTATAAGATTTTATGAAATTCGAGTTAAATGTGCTAATTCGAGGGTATTCCTTGCATTTAAAGTTTAATCTAAGAATTTTTTTACAATTCTAAGGTTAAGGTTTAGGGGTTTTATTCAATTTAAATTTTTTAATTTATGATCACTTGTACTTGGGTTTAGGGTCTTTGCACGCAAATAGGGCTTTTTAAATTTTATCTCTAAGGTCTTTAAGTTCATTTTAAGGTTCCAATTGAAAATTTTATCAATTTTAATTTCTTCAGTCTGATTAAGCCTAAGGAATATCTATTGGTTCTTCAAATTCAAGTTTAACTACAAAATGTGAAACTTGCAGGGTTTACATTATGGGATAAAAGCTCTTAATTAGCAAAAAGTTAGTGGACATCAACTACAAGGGCAACGACATTAGAGAGAAGATGACTCTAACTATTAAGGTTAACCTAGAAGAGTTTCCAAATGGGGTAACCACTTAAGAAAGGAGCAAATAACTTGGTTCGAAGTGTGCAAAACTTAGCCACTAAGGCTAACATTGATTTGACGATGGATGGAAAAAACTTGCAAAAAGCTTTTTTCAAAATTTGCTTTCTCTCTCTTCTTTTCTTCTTTTAAAGTTGTTACTAGGTATAAATTCTATTAAGAAGCATGAACCTTGTACTAAACCCTTCATTTCCTTTGTAAGGTAACCATTTGGTGCTAGCCTTCCTTATGGACCTTTACTTAGAGACAACTCATTATTAGTTTAATCTAAGAAGACTTCCTTACATGCTCTTGATATAGATTTCACTCTTAACTAGTGTCCAAAAATCATAGTCCATTTTATAAGTGGTACATTTTGATCAATCTAGTAAGTCTTTTTGATTTTGCAATGCAAATTAGGCTTTTGGTCACCGGTTTCAACAAGAATCTAATGAGATGGTTGCTTTTGAAGAAAGTACTTAGCCAACCTAAGTTTACAGATTAGGTAGGCCTTGTATTTGTGATTTAAACTGGCTAAAGAGACTTTCTAGTTGTGATTCAAATTGGATAGTTAGGCTTTATATTTTAATGGCCTTTTTTAAATGGAATAAGGATCACGTCTAATGATCAAGGGGATTCGTGCCCAAATTTGCTTCTTTAGTGGGATAAGATACGCTCTTAGTACTTTTAGGCTCCTCTTTTGTGTTTGAGCCCATAATGAGCCTATAGAAACCTTATTTTTTCTACTCTATATTTTTCTTTTTGGCCAGGCTTAAAAAAAATACAAAACAAAGGAAAAATCCAAAAACAGAAAGAAAAAAACACTAAAATTTGAAATTTTGAAAAATAAAAATTATCAAAAGATAAAATTTGAAATTTTGAAAAATAAAAATTATCAAAAGAGTCTAAGTTAAGTTAGTTAGTTGTTTAAGATTTGGTTGGGTATTATTAAAGATATACATCCAATTTAATAAATTCTAAATCTTAAAAAATTAGGTTTCATTAGAAAAATATTTTCTCTTAAAAGTTTAGTAAAATTTGGATTCATGAAAGTGGGCTTTTGTTCAAAATTTGAATAATTTTACATAGACAAATAAAAATAAGACTCAAAATTTATTATATTAATTTATGTTGAAAAATCCTTGGCATGTATATTTTGGGCTATTTAAATAGGTTTAACTCATTTCAAAATAAGTTAAAGTGGACTGGGCTCAAATTGGAGAATAAATTTAAAATTGTGCCTAATTTGGATGGCTTAAAGCATATTAAATGTATAAGATGATAGGAAATGAGCAATTGCTCAACTGGTTAAGGCACATACATGTATTATAAGAGGTTATGGGTTTGAATCACACAGCATATGCTTATAGGTAACATGCCTAGTTTTGTACTTGGCTATGACCAACATTTTCCTTCCCTTTCCTATACAAAAACCCATCCAATTAAGATTTGGAGAAATCTACATAACCCCAACTTATCCATGGAGGATTTAATCCAAGTTTAGAGTGATTCAAGTTAAAAAAAAAAAAATATAAGAACACCTCGAAAATGAATCAAAACACACTTCTAGACCTTCCAACAACACCAAAAATGTGCATCATCGAGGTCCACCACACTATGGCCACACACCTTATCAATGCTATGGCAATTTATATCACCTAAGCTTTAAAACAAAACCAATGTTACACCTAGCATGCCTACTAATTCTACTGCCAATGAAACCCAAACCACTACATGCCACCCCCTTCGAAACACCAACAAAACAACCTCTCCATCAAAAATTAACCCCACAAATAGATTCTTAGCACCTAAAAACCTTAAAAACCACCCTCGCATCAATAAAAACCGATTCCATACGAATTATAGAAATCCACCACCAATACTTGTTTTCGAACATAACCCAAACAACCACCAAAACCTAAGGCGCTTGTTTTAATGTAATTTTCATCAATAAATTTCACATTAAAGTGCAATTTCCCACTTGTTTTGGTGTTTAAAAGTCATCGTGCGTAGTAAGAAAATAACTTAATGATGGAAGAAGAAGAAGAATAGAAGAAGGAAGAGGAAGAGTAGGATCTAACTCGTGACCTGAAGTTCAACTCATGAGCATCCCCTTAACTAGATCCAATTGGCACTTATCAATAGAGCACGCTGGTTTTATGTTTTTTTTTTATCTTATTTCTTTTATTATTTTATTTTTATTGTCCTAATTTAATTTTTGTTAATAATTGCCCATGCTAACTTTGTTTGTATTTCATGCAGGTCTTTTAGTAGTAATAATTTAGCTTTCATTTTCTTTGGTCTTATTCAAAAATTAAAGGCTTAATAGTTAATCTTTTTTTTTTTTAAATTCTTGCACGATGACTTTTGTCATAATAGGTTAGTCTTTGAGCTCATATTTCTAGTTAAATTTTTTCAAAATTGAATTTTTTAGAAGATTTATGGATTAGTGACTAAATTTCTCCCCCTCCCCGCTTCTTCTTTTTTTTACAGTTTTACTAATTGCTATCTCTAAGTTATTTTTCAAAAAATATTTTTTTTTAATTTAATGTCGAGTAATCTATATTAGGCAAATTATGCTTAATATAAGTTAAATTAAGAAAAATCAAAATAGGGCTTAATAGAGCCCAATATTCATGCTTCTCTTTTTCTTTGCTTTTTTGTTTTAGCTAATTCTTTTGTTATTTCTCCTCCTTTCTTTATTTTCCTTTCAAAATTGGGAGAAATAACAAAAAATTATTTCCCTTACTAAGTGATTTAGGTCCCCAAGTATATATAAGGTTTCTATAAGCTCTTTTCTATCTTAGAGGAAATAAATCATCAACGACAAAAGTTATTCTTAAATTGATGCCACTAAAGTAAGCACAAACTAGTTTTTTTCATTTTCTTTTGATAAATAACCCTAACTTCCAAGTTAGTGAGCTGGTTTTTGACAATTTTTAATTTAAAAAAAAACGAAAACACCTCTAATATGGGCTTAATGGGATTAAAAAAGGTTATTTTGTGTTTAGGGTAGTAAAAATGAATGTTTAAAGTCATTTTGATCTACATATCAAATTCAAATGGGCCTCCTTACTCACCATGATGTCAATTCGACTCTTAAAGTGTTTAATTATTATTGTATAGAATATAGTTTGCCTCTTTTTACTGTTAACCTTTCAATAATGAATTATTATTTCCTTGGGTAGGAATCTAAGTTGATTTGCCTAAGATAGGGGTGATCTATGTAAAGATGCCCCCTAAACTCTTGAAATGCTCCTTAGAAACATGCCCTGTGAGGATCAAAGAGACCATTTGTAGATGTTTTCCAATAAATTTGAGTTTGAAGACCTATTTAAGAGATAATCGCTCTTTGTACTGACATTACCCTTTATCATTAAGATGGCTTCTCTTTTTTCTTTTTCTTTCATAGAGCCTTACCTCAACCTAACCCTTTGATTCAATGGTATGCCCTGGAGTATATTTATGTCTCAATAGACATCCATGTTCTTAATAGCTTAGGAAAATGGTTGCCAAGGCCTATAGGCCAATTGCTTCTTAACTTTTGGGTTTGTTTGCCTCCTTTGATCTTGATAAGTTCCCCTTTTAGTCTAATTGATCAAATGATTCATAACAAATAAGACTTGATTCTTTAGAGTTGAGTAGGCTAGTATTATTTTCGATGTCCTCTAAACTTCAAGTTTGACGTAAAGAAGTTTTTAATAGGAGTGAGATTGTTCTTTTATCTAGGCTAAGGGTTTGGGGTTTAGGTTGGCTACATTAATAAGAAAAAGGTTTGTCTTTAGATTGGGCTACTATTATAAGTTAACCATAGGACTTTCTATATTACCCATCTTTTGCTTCTCTTGAACCTATAAGAATTTATAACCATTAGTAACTTTTTTTTCTTTCTTTTTTCCTTCTTTTTTAAATAAAGGGAGAGAAACAAATTCAAGAAACAAGCATGAAAAGAAGACATAACTATCTTTACAAAGAGAAGTGAGGAATAAATCCTACAAATTAGTGATGAACCCTTTTTGAATGGAAAACCTTGCTTTATAAAAATGAAGTAATTAAATTAGAAGCCTATGACATCTATTTGCATCCCAAAGAGATTGGTAAGTTCCTTTAAACAATTGAAAGCCTTTATTTTACAATGGTTAAATGAGTGCTATTAAAAAACTTATTTATAAATGTGAAATTTGACCTATAAAAAGATGAATTATCCTAAGAGAATTCTAGGTAAGGGGTAAATTCATGAATCTAGAATCTAAAATATTACAAACAAGCTTCCCTTCTTCTTTTTGTGACTTCTTTTTTTTTAACTATTTTATAACAAGGAAAGAGAAGATGAATAATGGATAAAGCAATGGAATCTAACATTTATTCTAAATGTTTTTATTATTTTTCAATTATACTAAGCATTTATTCTAAATTGATTGACTACATTAGAAGATCCATAATCTAACTCTTGCTATTGAACCTTAAATCTTCTAGCATTGCTATTGCTCCTTTGAGGACCTTTTCGATTCTTTCAAATCGAGTCACTAAAGCTTAGTTTTGAGTTTCAACAAGTCTAGCCTTTCCTTTCCAATAGATGACTTTAGCTTCTAGTAGCTATTCACAAATCCCAGGGATATCTAGCAAACTATTAACTCTTCAGTTGTTAACTTGTTGATTACCTTCCATTGATGTAGGCCTAGTCATTTCATTAGTAAAAACATTTTATTAATAAAATGAAAGAATGCATGTAGGAACATGTCACCAATTGTACCCTAAGCCTCCTTTTAACTTTTGTACATGTATATAAAGACCCATTGTATATAAAGTCCATGACCAAGGCTCAATCCTCTTCTAGGAATGTTCTAGAAGTGTTTGGATACATTAATACTTAATATGTAGGAGTAGTTGGATTAGGTAGGTAAGAATGTATAACAATCATTAGATTAGATAAAGCTAGGCCATTCCTTGATGGAGGCCTCTTATATATAAGGGGATGAGCCCCTTAATGTATGGGGATAACCCCTCATTTGTAATTTGTCTAGAAATACAGGTTCTATCCTACTTGAGTGACTTTCTCTTTCTAACTTCTTTCTCTAAGCAAGTGTGATTTTTGTGTGTTTAAGACAAAAAGGCTAACTTAGTTTCTCTTCATAGTATCAGAGAGTATAAGTGCCACAAGTAAAAGCTAATAAAAGACTCTATATGTGATATTCGGTATCAGAGTCAAATCTTAGAAGAGATGGCAGGAATAGTTGCTTTTGATGTCCCTTTTGAGTATGTTAGAAGTCTCATGACTCCAATGATGGACCAAGAACTCACCCTTAAAGGGAAATCTTAGGCAAATAGAGCCTTAGTAAAAGTAACGTAGCTAGGGTAGAGTTAGTCATAGTCGATAGGCTTAATCGAGTTCAACGTGTTGACAAAGGCTTAGAGAACCTAGAGACTAAGCTCCTACGTGAAATTCTTATAGCTCTAAATTGTGTTGCAAGTGATTTGTAAATAAGGGATGTTGCCCTTAAAGAGATGGTAAAGTCCTTAAGGAAGGAACTAGAAAATTTAAAGGCTTAGGTCCATTAGCGTTTTGAGATCGAGTTTAAATCGATCATGGTAAGGCTATCGCACAGATAGATATGCCTAAGCCTAAGACCTTCAATGGTCCTTGAAATACAAGGGAAATAGATAACTTCCTTTGGAGCCTAGAATAATGCTTTTGTATGATCGGTGTTTTAGAAAATACATCAAGACTAAGAGCGGCTTCTATGTTCCTTGATGATGTAGCTACCCTATGGTGGAGAAGATGGATTGATGGAGCCAAACAAGGAGCTAGGGCTATCAAAACATGAGAAGTATTTAATACTGAATTACAGGCTTAGTTACGCCCTAGTAATGTCAAGAGGGATGCCCGAGCCAGGTTGAGGTGATTAGAGCATAAGGCATCTATTAAAGATTATGTATAGGAATTCCCAAAGCTGTTGCTAGAAATTTTTATTAGAAAGGCAAGAAGTTCAAACCTTAACTCAAGCCATGGCTAAGACTGAGAGTCTCATAGAGTTTAGGTTAAGTGAATGACCTTAGAGGAAGGTAATAGAGGGTAGCCATGGAAGAATTGGGGGAACACAAGAATGAATGGATTTAAACCTAAGAAGGATAGATAAAAACTCATCCAAGAAGGATAAAGCTCTTATGAATGAGGGAGAATATCCTATGAGAGGGTTGTCTTGCTTCATGTGTAAAGGGACCCATAAAGTAAGGAATTGTCCAATGTGGAACAAATTAGAAACCGTAGTTGCAGTTGAAGAAGAAGAAGAGGCCCAACCTAACCATAAGTTTAGAGTCTTGAAGTGGTTGGTTTGCATACAAAGTAAGTCTACTAAGGAATCCAGAAGCTTAATGTATGTTGATGCACTTGTCGTAAACTGACAAATGAATACCTTAGCAGATACTGGGACAATGATCTCTTTATTTCTAGAAAGGCAGTTGAGAAATTGGACCTCAAGGTTTAAAGGGACAATGAAAGATTGAAGATTATCAATGTAGAGGAAGTCCTTACAAGAGTGATGGCCATGATGTTGGCTTCTAGTTAAGCCAATGGAAAGGAAAGGTAGAAGTGATCCCCTTAGATGACTACAAAATGGTCATTGGCATGGACTTCTTTGATTAGGTATACGCTTAAATTGCCCCATCAGCAAACTACTTCGTGATCATGGATGAGGGACAACAACGTGTGGTTCCAATCAATTGTAACTCTAGCTAGGCCCAATAGCTTTTATGTTTCATGCAAGATGCTAATGAACCAAGTAGAAAGAATGCCATAGCATAGAGTTCAAAGAGAGCAAAACCAAAGGCACTAAATGTGCCAAGGTGAATGCTTAATCCAAAGAGAGGCCTAAACCCTAGCCACATAGAGAAGGAGTGGAATTGAAGAAGGAAAAGCCCTCAGGGTTAAGGGAAAATGCTTTGACTAAGGAGTAGGAGATCTAGAACTTAGGGAAGTACAAGTAATTGAGTTGATTCAGGAAGGTATGGCCTAAGATCCCTAAGCAAAGATGGTGCTAAAGTAGGGAGGAAACTACTTTGTAGAAAAGGAAGAAAGATACATATTCCACACCATAAGGACCTTCAAATGAAGATACTAGAGTCACTTAGATGTCTATCAAACATTGGCTAAAGTAAGGGACAAGTTCCGTTGGCTAAAGATGTTAGAGGAAATAGAAGCCTTTTATGGAGACTTATACAGTATGTTAAATTGAGGGTTAGGAGGCCCTAGCAACAATAGGAAGAAACTCATTATGGGTACAAGGTAAGAAGGTGGAAGAGATGCAAAGAAGATCTCATAAGGGCATCTAATACAAGAGCTAAGCTAGCCATCCTACTTAGAGTACCTAATGAGATGGATGAGTCTACGCTTGAGTGTGGCACACTTAGGAGAAAGCCATAGATTGTATTTTCTTTGGACATCTAGTAAAGGAATTCTCTATAGAGCAGAAGATGATGGGAACATTATCGATTTAGGTAGGGGAGAATGTAACGGGTTGTTCCCTAAGCCCCTTTTACAAGACCCATTGTATGTAAAGCTCATAAAGCAACGGATCAATCCACTTTTAGGAATGTTCTGGAAGTGTCTGGATATATTGAACCTTGGTTAGTAAGGATAGTTAGATTAAGGTAAGTAAGAATATATAATACCCATTAGATTGGATAGATCTAGGCCATCCATTAATGGAGGCCTCTTGTATATATGGGCATAACTCCCTCATTTGTAATCCATCTAAGAATATAAGTTATATTCTTCCTTAAGTGACTTTCTCTCCCTAACCTCTCTTTCTAGGTGAGTGTGATCTTGTATGCTTTGGACATGATGTCTAACTGAATCTCTCCTCAAAGTACTGAAGAGTCTAAGTACTATACGTAAGAGCTAATAAGAGACCCTATATGTGACAAACACATGGATGCTAAAGCTAACCTAATATATCACCTCTCAAGTCACAACCTTACTAATGATTTGATGTTTACATATTACTTCTAACTTTTACAATATATATATGTAGACACATACACAAAGTAAACATTACTACGTTAAAAAAAATATTTACAAAGAACATATGCAACAATTTATTACAAAATACACCCAAAGAATTACAAGTTTAGGACACTAAAACATTAGTAGGGTTGCAACATATTGAGTTGGTGTTTTAATTCATAGTTAAGGAAAATTTATGCAATTTAGGTAGGTTTTAAAAATCCTTAAGCTCTATGGCCTCACATATTTTTTGGAAAAAGGTTAGTTAGCTACACAAAAGCTCAAATGGGGTAACTTAATCAACCTTGAGTGATAGTTATACTACTACACCTGAAGCCTACACAATGGCCCTCTATGTTAGGGTTTTAAGATGAATTGTATCTAATGTATCTAATATACATTCATGATGCAATAAATAAACCTACCCACCCCCTACCTAAAGGATAAACTCTAAATATTAACTCTATGAAGAAACTAGTATGACTATTAACAATTAAAAGTATTTACAAGAAATTAAAACTTAACATAGGAACTTTGAAAAATAATTCTAATTTTGGAAGATTAAGTGGCTAGTCCTCCTGATAATTCTTGATAGAGTTGCTAAGTTGTCGAAACTGATTTAATCCAATTAATACCAAACCTTAACCCACTTGCATATTAACCTTCAACTAAGGATTAAGGGAAACTTGATTTTTCTATAAGTTTGAAAACTTTTGAAGACGCCACCCAACTAAAGTCAAGAAAAAGTTAATGTTATGATCAATTCAGTGAACTCATTCTAACCTAACTAATGACCTACAAGAAAATCATTTTTGAAAAACCAAAGATTGTTGGATCCATGGGCTAACCTATTAAACCTAGAATGAGTACCACCCTAACCTTCCAAATTTAGTATTTATCCTTTAAGTTTACCCTTTCATTTTAAAAAATAATTAAATTTACAAGTAAAAAGGACAATGGGAAATAATTTCATTTATTTAAAAAAGGAAAAAAAAATAAAGTTTTCCATATTTTAAGTTACCTTAGATGCCTACATACTTGTTACTCCAAATCAAACTTCCATAATTCATTTTCTAGGAAACTTTTAACTTATTGGTTTATTTTAATTTGAGAAAACATTGGAGTTTACATTTTTATTCATTTAATTTTTATTTAAGAAAAACTCTAGAAAGGGTCTTAACTTTGAATACTTATTTTTGAAAAATTCTAAAAGAAGCCTTAAATTTTAGAAGAGTTTATTATTATTTCTTTTATTTTCAAAAATATCTTTCTAAGTGATGAAACATCTTTTCTATTTAAATTTTTCCTTTTCAAAAATTTTCAAATTAAAGATAATATATTTTATTAGTAAAATAAACATTTCTAAAAAAATTAAAAAAAAAAAACCTTTTCCTTAGAAGTGGAATTTTTTTTCTTTTTTATTTAGTAACAATAAAATAAATATAAAGAAAGAAAACCTACCTAGTTTAGAGGTATGGTCAAGTGCCTATCAAAGCGAGGTATAGGTTGGAGCTTTGAGTTAAAGGGGAGTTTTGATAGAGTCGAAGCCCATGTTAAATAAGTTAGAGAACTAGTGATTGGGGTAGTTCTCATAGGAAACTCCTGTAGGTATTTTGAGCAGTGAAGGGGAGTTTTATGAGGTTTTCTTAAGTGAAAAAAAGATTAGTGGTGGGGTGGTGGTATATGGTGATGCTTTGGGTGGCGATCATAATTAGGTGGAGACAAAAAGAGACCATGTGGCTCACTATGGTAGTTATCAATGGGATAACAAGTCTCAGGCTTGGGTTTTGAAATGGGTTAAAGCTATTGAGTAGGTAGTTTGGTGTTAGATGGTGGTAGAGTTCAAGGTAATGGTGGGTAATTTGATCGTAGGTGGTTTGTTACAGCATTAGGAGGCATAAGAGTTGTCTTTTAGGAACTAGGAGCCTAAGAAAGTTAGTCGTACGGGTATCGACCCTGTTTTTTTTTTTCAATTTTTATATTTTCCTTAATCTAATTAGTATTAAACCTTAACCCGTTTAATACTAACTATCGACTAAGAGTAAAGAAAATTTTTTATTCTTAAAAACTTGGAGTTACCATTCAACCGAGGTTAAGAAAAGAACAAGTTAGGTTAAATCGATTGGGTGGATCAATTTAACCTAACCATTGTTCTACTTAGAAAATCAATTTTAAAAAAAGTTTTGAAAAACAAAAAATTAAGTCCAGAAGCTAACTTTTTGAACACTTATAGGTACCATTATTAACTTTTCGAATTTAGATTTACTTTTCAAAATACCTTTTAAGAAATTTAACTAATTCACATGTATAAAAAAAAAGAAACATCTATAAAAAAAATTATCTAAAGTGGTAAAAACAATTTTTTTTCATATTTTAAGTTGCCTCATAATTGCTATGAGTGCCTATGTATCCACTATTCAAAATTAAACTTCCATAGTTCATTCATGGAAACTTTAGGCGAGTAGGTTGATTTTAATTTTTGAAAAAGGTCGGGTTTATATTCTTGACCCAATTTGAGTTTATTTAAGGAAAATTTTCTAAAAGGGTCCTCAACTTGATTTATTTATTTATTTTTTAAAAAATCTAAAAGGGTCGTAATTTGAAAAGATCAATTTTACTTTTTTTTTTATCAAAAAAATGATTTTCTAAGTGATGAAAGGGTTTTCATTTATTTCCTTATAGAAACATATTTATTTATTATTTTCATTTCTTACTAAAATAAATAAAGAAAACTAGGCTTCTTCTTCCTTCTATTTTTTTCTTTTTCTCTTCTTTTTTTATTTTTTTCTTTTTTCTCAAGTTACTATACAATTACAATAAAATTTACAAAGGATAAACAACTAATTAATTAAATAAATAAATAAAAAGAAAAAAAAACAAAGAAGGCCAGACTTAAGGTTACAGGCAAGTCGAATGTGGGTTAGGGTAGTAGAGTTGGGTCAAATTGGTAGGTCGCAGATCAAATCTCAAGCAATTTTCAATAGCAATAATGGCAAGGGTACGATTCAACTAGTTATAATCACTAAATTGAGTTGGAGATGAGACTTTTATGTGTTTAAAATTAGAATTTTAGGGGAGGTAGGGCAAAAACTATAGTGCTTGGAGCTTGCCTTAGTAGTTTTTGAATAAGAAGGGATGGCAATAGTAGTAGCCAATGCATGAGATGGTTGCTGGGTGCAAGAAATTACTGGGTTGGTGGTTTCTAAATGCATCGAGTTTGGTCGTATGGTTGGTTTGGAGTGGGAGTTAGTGGTGGTGGTGTTTTCCGAAGGTGGTAAGGGTAGCAGTGAGGTTTTGTTAGTCAATTCATGTATAAGTGCATAGTGGTTATGTCATAGATGTGAAGTGGTTGTAATATTGTAGTGGAGTTAGAGTATAGTCATTGAGTTTAGTACAGATGGTATGCTCAAGTAGAGTATATTTGGGGGTGTTTGATTGTTAAGTGTTAGGTTTGGTTATGTATATTTAGGGGTGTTCGATTGTTAAGTGTTAGATGTTTGTAAGTAGTGAATGTCACAAGAGAAGTAATTGGATTTAAGTAATGGTATCCAGTATGAGTATTATACATGTGTACTACTATGGAGTTCAATGGAGATAATGTATTGCAAGTGTGTATGTTAGCGATAGAGGATGGACTAAGTACTATCCATGGTTGGTTTGTATCTAAATGTGGATAGTGGGGATGGTGATCACATGCGATGAGAGCGAACAATTAAGGGTTAGACCAGGAGCTTAGTGCACGTATTTGATTACTATGCACATGCAGTGTGGTTATGTTGTTGCTATCACATATACAATGGTATGATTATTGTTTGGTGGTGACAGTAATGTAAAGTGTAGCCATGACCGGGTTAAGGGAGAAGGGTTAAGTGAGAGAGCTGTCATGTATGGGGGCATGCATGTATAAGGGGCAGGAGGTATGTGTACATAGATAGAAGAAGATAGAGTAGCAAGGGATCCTGATTAGGTTCATTGGTGCAAGCGTAGGGTAGTGTTTGGTCATATTGCATAACACGAGTCAACAACGAAGATGGGGAAGGAAGTTTGAATTGAAGTGCTAATGAAGATTGGGGCATACAAAGGACTGTTGCATTAGGGCGTGCTTGAGT
Organism: Lumnitzera racemosa; assembly: GCA_024138005.1. Classification (NCBI taxonomy): domain Eukaryota; kingdom Viridiplantae; phylum Streptophyta; class Magnoliopsida; order Myrtales; family Combretaceae; genus Lumnitzera; species Lumnitzera racemosa. Next base: position 37,035,063 of record JAMXBC010000005.1, read on the forward strand.
ATTGTTGTACAACACGGGTTGGAATAGATGTCAGGAGAAAAGGTTAATGGGTGTTTTATCGATAGTCAAAGGGGACTCGAGTCACTACTATCACAGTAATGAAGGATAATTGGTGTTTATGATTGCTGTTGTGGTGGAAAGTCCTAATTGATCATAGGGTCTGGAGCTTGAATATGCAAGGAAATGGTCATTAATGGTCAATTTACCATCAATGCTAAATCTCAGATTTCTAGTATTTTTCCTTTTTTTCTACTATTGATTTGAATGGTCAAACATATGAATCTAGATGTGTTCTCAAGCTCCATTCAAAGTATTTCATGCAGACTTTGCAATTATCTCATTAATTCAATCAAATTGCAAAGGGAAAGGCCCTAAATCAAGCTCAAAAGTAGATTTTCTAAGGAGGAAGACTATAGGAATTTTGGGGAAAAGAAAAAGAAAGAGGAAAATGAGAGAAAATATGCTGACATAGTGCCATGTCAATCGTGTAGCCCAATGACATCGTGCTACATGTCTTGACAAGATACGTAGCCCAACATGTAATAAGGAACTAATGTGTCATTATGCCATGTGTCAAGACACATATCGTGAAGGTGTTGACATGTCACCACGTTAGCTTTCACCAAATGAAGTAGTGCCATGTATCTACAATTGACACGTGGCCTAATGCTATCTTAACATATGGCAGGTAGGTCTTTGAAAAATAAAAGGCACTTTGTGCCTATTGTAAGATTCGAACCCATGATCTCCAAGTTACATGCAAAGTTTTTTGTTAGGTCGTTAGCCCATACATTGTCCATATATGTAATCAAATTGCATATATGGACTAGATAACTTAGGTTAAATTAATTTCTAACTTATGCTTAACACTCTTTATGCAAAATCTTTATTTAAGACTTAACCCAAATGATATTTAAAAAAAAAATAAAGCTATTTAAATTATCTACTTTTTTAACTAAATATTTTTTCCTTTCAAATTTTTTAGTTTTTTATTTAATCTTTTTCAAACCTTCCATTTTTGTTTTTTTTTTCCTAAATTTTCTATTTTTTGTATTTTTCTAAATTTTCTATTTTTTTCTTTTTTTTAATGATTTTCCTAATTAGAACCTTTTACCTTATTCTAAAATAAAACTAAAATTATAGGGGGGCAAAAATAGGGTATCTACAATAAATAATTTTGTTTAAATAGTACAAAAAATGGGCAAAAAGCTAAGATAGAGAAATAAGGACTAATAGAGAGAGAGAGAGTTAGAGCGTAAATGAGAGAGGAAATGGGAGTAGGAGTTGATGTTGGGAATGAGCTACTATGGATCCTATTTATTGTTATCCAAGCTTAAACGGACTTAGAAAGCTCATAAATAAGTATATCCACCATGAAAGCTCTAGCTTGTGCAAGCCTCAAATGATTGGAAAGTTGCACAATTTGAGGTGGTTTTGAAGTTTTAGAGATGATTTTGTTGGTTAAGTAATCGAATTGTAGCCCAAAATCCTTACTTTATAGTTCAAATTTGCACAATAATAGATGAGTTGATATCTTAGGCTGAATTTTTTTTTCATGGTCTCTTTAGATGGGAAAATGAATGGATTTGGATATGTTAAGGGGTAGATTCAACAATATCCTATGTAATCTTTGTGATTTTACTATTAATTTAGTGAAATTATGAAAAAAGTTAACAAAAAATGGCTTTAAATTAAGCAACCCACATGTGTTTCGTGCAAGAAAATGAGGAAAAGTGCGTAAAAGGAGAGGAAAATGCTTATATTAACCAATTTGAGGCTAACACATAGCATTCAAAATCATAAGAAAAATAACGAGCGATAAGGGCTTTGAATGTGAATTGTACTTAGGCCTTCTAGTTGTTTTGCACATGCCCTTGCCAACTTAGCTAGCTTGTTTTCTAGTACAATTCAATTGCACATATACTAATAGATTTGCTTAGATTGATTTTCAAATAGGATACTCAATTTAGGTTGAAATTAAGCCCTAGTCAACCAATTCCTAATGTAAAAATGTAAAGCCTTCTACAAGCAAGTCTATTACATATAAGTTAAAATTAACTTTCAAGTCAAGACTGACTTAACAATTTTATGAGCACTAGGTCATAATGTTAATTTTGTTCTTGTAAATTAACTAATTTAAGCCAAATTGAGGCACTGTTTAAAACTATGGTTAACTTAAATTAATCATATTTGTATGTTTCAAGAATTTTAAACCACAACAAAGGTTTAAATATTAAATTTTTTAAAAAAATCAATATTCTCAAATATAATTTGAAATCATTAAATCGCATATGTACATTTAGACCTCTTTTGACTTTAGAAATGAAATGACTTTCTCCATGCTACCTAATGACCTTAAAAATGACTTGATGACTCAAGACTCTTATTTTTCTTATAAGACCTACTTTTCAAATTTTTATATTTTTTATTATTATTTTAATATTATAATTTCTTTGTATTTTTTTATTTTTTCTTTGTCTTTTTTTATTTTAATTAAAATCCTTTTCTTTATTCTAACAATTCATAAAAAACCACAAGGTAAAAATAGGGTGTCTTCAATAGCCATCTCTCCACTCATCTTGATAATAGTCTAATTTAGTTTCCTCTCAAATCCTAACTTGCCTGGCAATCTTATAGGTGAAAAGCAAAGGGTCCTCAAAAGGTGAGTTATTACACAATACATGAATACCATAAGCATCTTTGTAAGATGAGTAATCACATAAGTCACTGCATTTAATGCAAACATGTATCATAGACAATCAATTTAGTGATCTTTGATTTAACTTGTCAAATAACATAAGGGTACTCATGACCTTATACCCAAATATAAATACATATACATACCTTAGAAAAGCCACCTGTAACCTTAACTTTCTAAACTAATATGAACTATCACCTCTGAACTCAATATGCATAAATCTACCTTAGATCCTCTTTATACATGACTTTACTGGAGATGATGTCAAATTTGGATCATTAGGTGCCATTAAGGTTCTACCGCCTTTGGCCCCTAGCTCAAACCACACGTGCGCATTATCTAAATATTAATTACTCTCATTTTCTTTTCTAACCTAACAAACACAACTAACAAGCACAGTACCACATACGTGGAGGGGATAGATACAACTTAACAATGATTGAAACTTTCTCTAACAATTGATAAGAAACATGGTAAAAATAGCATCACTAACCATCATTAAATGAACTTATATAGCTTGTTAAAACTATGATTATTATATGTATAAAGGGTTTATATAATAAGAATAAGAGGACAATTTAAAATAAATTAAAGTATCATTTAGTTGAGATAGCAAAAGAAGGAACCATGAAGCAATTGAAAACATTTATTTCCCCAGAGCAAAGCACCAAGTAGACAGTGCATGTTGTACTAGCTGCTTAGTACAAGGAACTTGCACTCTTGTAAACTCTTACTAGCCTAACAGTAAGAATTGTACCATCTAAATGATAGCTACTGTTATGCAATTTTTACATAACAATACTGTCAAATACTGATTGAATTTTGTCAAATCACAACTTAACTCCAACTTTCTTTCAAGAATCCTTCACATCTAGATAATAAACATCAGTAACCTTCCTTTCAACAACTAAACATCATAATGAAACACCCATAATACACCAAAATTCATTCTTAGTCACTCAGAATGCAACATAGCTTCCATCAACACCAGACTTCAAAACTTTAAAGAAAACAAGAAAAAAAAATGAAAACTTACTTAAGTACTCACAATGTAAACAACCTAATACACATACTGATAAGCCATACGAGGGGCTCGATAGAGCATAAGCACACAGTTCGCTCACTAACCCAAACGGGTATTGACAACTCAATGGAATTTCGGTAGGATATAGCAAGGGTTTAGATGTAAATGTGAATGGATATTACACTCTAAGCATAAACAAAAAACTAAGGTTAAGCTTAAAATAGGGTTTAATATGACTTAGATTTTAAAATGAGGCTTAAACACTTTCAAATGAAGGCTCGCCACAATCTTGTAAAGAAGATTGATAAGAACAAAGGATTGAAGAGGGAAGTCTACTCAATAATTAGTAAAGGAAGATTATGTGTCCCTTATAAGGAAAATACTCTAAGTGTAAAAATAAAAATAAAAAAAGCAAAAGCTTAATTACTAAGCATTCATGATATAGTTTGCGGCTAACTACAATAAGTTACTATTTATAGCAAGTCTAAGACACTAATGGAAAAACTACAGTAATTTACAAGGCTTTAAACCCAAAAGATTAGGCCTACAAACTAAAATAAAGAAAATATTTATAAGTATACAAAACTATGCATCAAGAAGGAGCTCGACATGTAGGCCATCCAAGTTGTCTTGGAATAGGTCAAATCTAAACCAAAGGTAGTTGGCAGTTGGATGTCAAGGCTTGGGGGTGAGGTCATTGAAGTCCTGTTGTGCTTAACTAGGCTTCCAATAAAGTCGGCTTGTAGTTGCTAAACTTAAGGATTAAGCGGTAAGTGGTTCTAGACTCCTATTCGTCAAGTTAACCTTTTGTCTTAAAACCTCCATTAGAAAGACCTTAGATACATAGAAGGTCAGCAGCTCTTCTACCTCTCTTTTCCTTGCCATCTTGATGTCCCTCCTACTGTTAGCCTTATCCTATCAACTTAATGATGAGGAAAATAGCTTGGCTTGTACTTTAAATAGGTCAACAAAAGCTTTTAAGTGGTCAAAGGTCGATTCTTATCATCATTGCCAGGTGGAAAAAAAGTCATCCTCAATTTTAGCTAATGAGCTTGGGCTTAGATTCCAAACAGACTTCTTTTTCCCTTATTCTTCACCTTAGGCACTGGACTCTTTTATATCTCCACAACACTTATGGGGATTAAGCAATAGCTTTTCCCTTCCTTCCAAACAATATATGTGCTGTAGAAGTCATTGTGGATCACTCTACAGCCGTACTCCCAAGTTGACCTAATATGAGACCAGTAACATTCATTGGCACCACATCAAAGTCCATCTCATCCTTATCTTTCCTGCTCTGAAGGATATCCAAGCTCTTTTGTGCATGTAGACCATTCCTTATCATTAAACCTCTTCAATTCATAAAGTCGGGGGTAGGGAAAGGTTGGCAATTTCATTATTGAAATAGCTCAATAGAAATGATGTTGGTACAATACTCTTCATCAACTATGAGGGAACAGGTCTTCCCATTTACTAAGTATGGGATCTAGAACAAATTCTCTCTTTGGTTTGGGTCTTCCTTTAGATTAGATCGATTACCCATCAGGGATAAAAGTTTGTTTATTTCTGGATAGGTATTTTCTTCCTTTTCTCCCTCTAATCTCTTATCACTCCAGCTCTCCAGTTAAGCAATAGGTCCTTCACCCTTCAAGACCATCACCCTCTTGTTTGGGCATTAGGAGGCAATGTACCCATATCCCAAGCACTTAAACCACTTAACTTCTTAAGCCTTAGTGCTAAGTGTTTTCTCTCTCATTACATTCTTTATCTTTGCCAGATCAAGTCGGCTGGACTCTCCCCTCTCTATCTTCTTCTCTAGCTTCTTTGTCTCCTCATACCTCTCAAGCTTTAAGCTATCATGTTGAGGTTGGGTAGCCGGCCTCTAGTATCTTCTTCTCCTTTGTCTTTCCACCCTTAATGCTAAGTTGATTAACTTGTCTAATGAATTGAACGATTGAGACTCAACTATGATGGCAATGTCATCCCCTAGGTTGACCAAGAATCTAGCAATAGTTCGATATTAAGGCTTTGTAATCTCACATCTAGTCATCAAAGTCTCAAACTCTTGTAAGTACTCCTCAATAGTGTTTCGACCTTATCTCAAGTGTTGGAAAGTGTGAAGCATTTCTTACTTAAAGTAGGTTAGTATGAATTATTGATTCACTAACCTCTTTATAAGTCTCCAAGTTCTGATTAGCTTTTGTCCTTTAACATCTCGCTTGGCAACTATAAACCTTATAAATTTCCTAGATAAGGGGTAGGAAGTTAACAAGATTTCTTGAAAGATACCCTTAGTGTTGGTAAGGTAACTAACCTTAAACCTAAAAGACTATTCTTAAAAACCTGAATTAAAACTCCTAAAACCCTAAATGGTAGTCCAAGCTCCAATTCGACCTATACACTCAAAAGCCTTGAAATCCTATAAACACATACCAATAAATAATGTTAACTCCCAAGGTCAAGATAATCTAACACAACTAACCCAAACCTAAATAGGAAAGAGATTGATAGTCGAAACCCATGAGAGCTCCCTAAAACCTATAAAAGGTAAGCTAAACCAAAAATAAATATTGGTAAAGATAACCCTAACAATGAATTGAAAAACTTAAAATGAATACTATAGCCCTTAAATGAACCTTTGAATACTAAAATCTTATTACAACCCTAATATGTACGAGCCTTTCAATTATAAGACCCTAATCCAACTATTGTACTCTAATTAAATAGTAAAACTATTCATTAATTGGAGACTAATCACTTAATTACCCTAAAACCCTAATTTACCCTCTAAAACCTACTCGAATAGCAATAATTGTCTCAATTTCTTAACTAACTAGACAAGAATGCCTAACAACTTAATTTGGCATAATAAGCCCTAAAGTATACCTAATTAAGATTAAGAAACTTAATTACACCTTAATCCACCAATTGGGTTTTACATCATAATTAACTATAAGTCAAGAGCAATTAATCATATAAAGCCAAAGGAATTGCATGAAATTATCTCCTTAATAATGCTAATGTTACACTTAAGGAGATAATATGAACGCCGTAAACTTTTGGATTCAAACTCAAAATCAAATATAGGAGTTAATAGGTAATTGTTAAAACCGCTCAAGATATAATAATAAAGATCTTAAATGAAATGATTAAACCCTAAATCAGAAGTCACAAACACTAAATAATAAGTCAAAAATAACCTAAAGAGAGTAAAACCCTAGAACCCTAATTGTATGCATAAAACCCTAAATCTCCTAATACATAAGAAACCCTAAGACAACGGGAAAATATCAATAGATTAGATAAACCTTAATTAAAAGTCCAAAACCTTAATTCAACCAATAAAACCTAAGTATATCCCTAAGCTATTTACAGATCACAAATAATTTCTCTAATCACTTAAAAACTCTAAATCACGAATCTCGTACATGATTCAAAAATCGAAATAGATCTTGAATAATAGAGGACTCTAACAAACAAAGTAATATAAGTAAATGAACTTAATTAAAGTGATAAAATATGAGAAAACCCCAGTTACACCCTAATTAGGCCTAAATTACTTAATTAATGATAATCACGATTAATTAGCTTAATTACCCATCAATCCATCTACCAACCCTAGTCTTCTTAATTAAGAAATGGACATGATCAATTAAGGAGACAAAACAAAAAGGTTGATTAGATAATTAAGATATTTTGAGACAAACCTTTGCCAAATCAAGTAAAGGGTCAAGGAGTAAGTGGTCTACCCTTGATCATTGTATCATTTTAACCAATTAAAGCAATATCTTGTTCCCCCTTATCCCACCCTCTATATATGCAATTTCACCCATTTGAAAACCTCATTTGACTCCATTATTCACTCTTAGAAAACCCTTGGAAACACTCTCAAGAAACTCAAACAAAAACCAAAGGAAAAAGGGAAGAAAACAAAAGGAGCTATTGGACCCCTCTACAAACATCAGTGACATTTGCATTTTTCACCACCACACACCACCAAATTATAAGCCACCACCACCAATATGTCATACGTACACTCCATTTTCCTACTAACAAACCTTATCTTCTAAAGAATCATGTTTCGACTTTTTTTTTTTTACTGAAAAAGTTAAAGCTCGTGCAGACCAATTTAAGGTAAAATTCACCCAACTTAAGTTTTCTTATACTAATTTTACCTATGATATCTTAAGAGTTTAAGATTAGAAATACTATTTAAATATGTTATAATCTTGTACATGTCATTTTAGAGCCTTATAATTATACCTTCATTCATGTACTTAGCTAGTTTATTACTTATATTCTAAAGTGTAGGAGATAGTTTTATATAAATAACTTGAAAAGAAGTTAATAAAACTCCATGAAACCCTAAGTACCATCCATGCCGCCCCCTCCATGACACATATCCATCTTTTTTTCACCATGTTATATCATATTATTAGCTTAAAAGAAGAAGAAATGTGATTAAAACAAAGAAACATAGTAGAATAAATGTTAAATAGAAGAAGTTGAAAGAAACCTAAAAGAACTCTAGATGGTCATCACTTTCATGAAAGTTTTAAATCTGTAAATTTGAATTTATTAGCTTAATAACATGATCATTTAGTTTTAAGTATGGCTTAGGACTTGATTAACCAAGTTAAGCAGTTAATGATGAGTTAAGGCTCTAAACTCGCTTAATTAGTGATTAGAGACTCAAAAATGGTATTAATGGCCACCTTAATGATCATGACCAGATCTGTAAAGTTAGGTAAGTAGACTAAACTTAAGGCTAAGGTTAGGCTTAAGCCCAAAAAGACAAGTAGGTTTAGGCCTAAGGCTTTAAAGTACAAGTTAGGCCTAAAAAGGCCCGTATCCTAAGTTTAAAACCTAAATAAAAGGGATGACCAAATCTAAAACTTATATTAAAAGGCCTAAAAAGATATTCAAGAGGCTTACTAAACCCTAAGGCCTATCTAAGACATCCATTATAGGCCCATTAATGAGTTGAAGCCTTAAACTTAAAAAAAGAGCCCGTTTAGGCCCATAAGAGCAACATTAAGGCTCGAGATGAAAATTTAAAGTGTTAAGTAGAAAAATTTCACTTAATTTAGTTAAAAGGAAGCCCAAAATATTAAGTGTAAGGTCTAAGATAAAAAACTAAGCCCAAATCCTAAAGCTAGGCCTAAACCCTAAAGTGACCAAACTCACTTTTTGGGCCCATGACCTTATAAGACCCAAAATGAAAACTTTTTAAACCAAAATCCCAAAAATGACCTCGCCAAATGAAAGAAAAATAAAAGATGATGAAAATCGACTATAAGAATGTGAAATTATAACTTAAAACATAAAAGTTATGACCAAAATACGAAATAAGTATAAATAGGGAAATTATAGCTATGCTAGCAAATAGATGAAGTTTGAGATAAGTCTTATTTACTTTAATTACCTTACTCAAGTGATTTGAGGTACCAACTTTGAGACTATCGAGGACTACTAGGAATACTAGACTTCAAGGCTAAGTAAGTATACCAACCCCCATCTTATCTTGCTTGTAGTTGTAGCGTAGAGCACCGTTCAATTGTATATATATATATATGTAAGAAATAAACTTGTTTGGGGTCGAGATTATATGCATGTATTTGATTTGGATGTACTTGCTTGCTAAGTGATAATATATATGAATTATGAATTGGATGCTACATTAGCAATTAGGCCTTTAGATTGTCTATTAGATATAATTGTTTAGTCACCTATGAACTGTAATAATAACAATTGGACCTTAATAATAACCGGCCATGCATCGCATGTTTATGCATTATCTATGCAAGGCATCAGCACTACATAATGGATCGGGAGATCATCCATGTTGGATCTAATAGTATTATTATGTGTTGTTTTAGATGATGTACTTGTTCGACACATTCTTGCCTCGACCTTTAGGACCTACTTAGCTTCAAAGAGTGCCATCTTCTGCTTGAGGCCAAGTCGTGTCTACTACTTTGGGTTTATTGAATAAGAGATGAACATGCTTAGATGATAGATGTAGGGACCTGAGTCCTGATATCCCTAAATACTTCCTAACCTAGGCAACAGTTGGTGTACAACTGTGCCATATGTACTAACTGATCAACTGTATACATTGTTTGCATTGCATATGCTTGTACATGTATTCATATGTTTGATAAATAACTTGCTTGTTATTGTTTGATGGTAAAATAAGAACGTTATTCACTAAGCTAGATGTAGTTTACCCCCCAATAGTTCCTTTTGTATGTCTTACAAATTTAGGGCTAGGCTAGGATTTAAATGCATAATGCTCTATCAAGCTGTGAAAGCAGAATATAAGTTTAGAAAAGCAAGTAGTACAACCAAATTAAACTTTTAAGGTATTTAGTGGCTTTATAATTGTCAAGACATAGATACCATTTCTTATTATTTAGTAAGTGATTCTGACTCTCTATGGTTCTGGTGATTGCAGATTGCTAGATCACTTATAGTTATATATATATATATATATTAAATAGATATATATATATATATGTATGTAAAATGAATAAGCACCCTTACAAACTCTCTAATTAAAACTTGCAACCTCTGACTTGTAAGGTGATCTTTGTATCATGGGTGCATATGTGATATAAATATTTTAAGTAAAATTGCCAGGCCTCCTTCTAGGGTGTTACAGGAATCAACTTATCCTACCATAAACTAGCATACTCAACAAAGGATAATGAAACCAATTTGACCTCAGTGCGATCATCACACTCATGGAATTTAAACAATTTCTTTACATTGGGAACCCAATTGAAGAACCATTCAGGTTAGCTACTACTACTAAAGGTTAATAAATTAAGCTTAATGTTCTCTAAGCCTTGGCTATGAGCTTGGGGCTCATCCCTTCTATTCCAAGTTAGTTGATTCACCTCGGACTGATCACTTCTATGAGAGCTCTACTTATCCTATTCTCTTCTCTATTCTCCTTCTTGTTTGTGATCTCTTTCGTTCATCTTGGAACTAATACTCCCGTCATTGTTTCTCCTCAGATCAGGTAAGTCTTCTCTCCTAAGCTGCACAGCAACTGGTCCAAGCTATTACCTATTATTATTAGGTTCATTTGAGTCACTTCCATTGGTAAACACTCAATCTCCTCTCTTGCCTAGGGTAATATGGCAGTGGCTTCTTATTGTTCCAATCAACTCTTAAATAAACTCGATGACGTTTTAGATTTGGTACTCCAAATTATCAACTCATCGTCTTAAACTCCCTTAGGGACTATCTCCTCTAATGTTCACACTATCCTCTAACATCCTTACCCATAAAACAATCCTATTAGGGAATTCTAACAAATATGTGACACACTCAACTCAACTCCACTTAGAACCACCATAATATGAATTTTGTAGCTACTCATGAGCAAAGAACACCATTGACGGTAATCATAAACACTATTGCTAACACAATACAACTAGAAACAATAGTTGAAACTACCACTACACGACCCAATAATCTACCATGAACAACACAAGTACTACAACTATTGCTTATAAAAAGTGAACTGCACTATTGAACAACAATCTAATAGTGATATAAAAACCTATGAATTAAACTTTGAAGAATACTAACTTGTGTGTCTCCCCAAAGCTCTCATATCGAGATGATGTGCTACATTGGGAGGTCGATGGAGTACAAGCAAGTAGTTCACTGACTAACCCAAATAGGCACCAAGGGTTTAATAGAATTTAGGTAGGAAATAACAAGGGTTTAGATGTGAATATGAATGGATTTTATGTGTTAAGCACAAATACAAACTGAGGTTGAGCTTGAAATAAGGTTCGATATGACTTATGAACTTTAACTCAATACTTAGATTTTCAAATGAAGGTTGAACACACTCAAATGAAGGGTCATCACAATCTTGCTAGGAAGATTGATAAGAATAAAGGATTAAAGAGGGAAGTTTACTAAATAATTATTAAAGGAAGTTGATGTGTCCCTTATAAGGAAAACACTTTGAGTGTAAAAAAGAAAGCTCAATTATTAACCCTTCATGATATATTCTACAACTAACTACGAAAATTTACTATTTATAGCAAGTCTAAAACCTTAGTAGCAAAATTGTAATAATTTACAATGCCCTAAGCCATAAAGATTAGGCCCACAAACTAACATAAAGAAAATATCTACAAGTGTACAAAACTATGCATTAAGAAGGAGATTGGCATGCGAGTCATCCAAGCTGTCCTCGAATAGGTTCAATTCGAATCGCAAGAGGTTAGCAATTGGATGCTTACGCTCGAGGTGAGGTTGCTGAATTCTTATTGTGCTTAGCTAGGCTCCTAGTAAGGTTAACCCAGAGTTGATGAACTCGAGGATTGATCAGTAAGAGATTTTAGACTCATGTTCATCAAGCTAACCTTTTTCCTTAGAACCTCAGTTTACCTCGAATCTTTAGAGGGTCAGTAGCACTTTTGCCTCTCTTATCCTTATCATCCTAATTTCCTTCCTACTGTTGGCCTTCTCCAATCAACTTGGCCATGAGGAAAACAGTTTGGCCTATATTTAGAATAGGTCGGTGGGGGCTTGTGAGTGGTCAGATGCCAATTGCTATCACATATACCAATTAATTTCTATAGAAGACACAATCCTAGTTCATCTTGAATAACAACTTAACAAGAAGCTAAAATAAGAAGCCTCAAATACTCAGAACTAACCATAAGATCTCCTTTAAATAACCTTTACTTTGAAATTTTTGTCTAACCTTATGAAACAATTTTGATTCTTTAAGTAGGAGGTGTGCAAACCATTAAGGGAAGGGAAAGAAACATAAAGGAAGTGAAGGAGAGGAAAAGAGAAAAGAGGGAAAATACAAATTTCTTTTAAAGTTAGAGGCTTTAAATTACACCGGTGTCCCAAAAATATCCCTTTCATTAAAATCTATTTACAAAAGGACCATTTCTTTATAAAAAAGATTTATAAATTTAAAAGGTTTTATGATTTTAAAGAGATTTATATTCAATTAATGTCAAATTCTATGTAATCTCATTACTTTATTGTTCACAACTTCTATATATTTATGTATATACATACATACATGCACTACTAAGAAAATAACTTAAGGACTAAAAAGTATTATGAATGAAAGTAAAATAAATGTTGATAACCTTGTTTAATTAATGGAGTAGATTGATTAGTTAATTTAACAAGATAATTAATTAGAAATGATAATTAGGATTACTTAGTAATTAGTACACATATTTTTAAGGACTAGCTGTGATTCAATTGTAGATTGGTTGCAAGCAAGTTGTAGGGTAGTCACAAGACATGGTTGTAATTCATGAATGATTGTAGATTAGCTATAAGTTAGTTGTAAGGTGGTTGCAAAACTGATCGTAATTAGAATTTGTTGTGTTTTGAAGAGGTAACAATACAAAAGAAGAAATAAAATTAACAAACTAGTTTAAAATGTCAACTTAGGTTTAAAATTTACAAAAATAACTCTAACTTAGAAAATTTTTAAAAAGAATTCATATTATAAAATGAAATAAGTTGGACTATGAGTTTAAGGTATTTCATCTCTACTCCCTTATCACAACCTAAGGGGTAGCTAAGTTATGACAGTACTGCCATGTACTACAAGAAGATTGAGACCAGCACTACAACTAATCAAGAACCTTCGTTGTACTACAAAGGCATCATCACAACTCTATCATTCATTGGAGAGACTAGCATAAAATAACATCAAGGCAAATAATTTGAGGTTCATCACATAATATTAGATAACATAAAGAGTGGGGTAAATAGTTTCCCCTTAGTTATGTCATACAAACCATAATAAAGTACTGATACAAGAAACATAATTAAGACATATCATAAATGTCTACTCAAGCTCTCATCTTCCCTTTAACTAGCCTAAAGCTTCCAGCACTAACCTCGGGAATCCCTCGACCTAGCTTTAGCCATAAGTCATGTTGCAACAATAAACTGTAGGGGGGTAAGCAACAACAACTTAATGAGTAACCTACCTATCCTATTAACAAAAAAATTTTAAGTAAGTTATTTAAATAAGCATATGCAATGCAAATAAACATATGAAATGTACACATCATACATAGCTTGTTGATAACCGTATAAAGCATGGCTTTACACCGACCATTGTTGGGGTTAGGAAGTGTTTAAGCACATTAGGACTTGAGTCTCTATATCTATTGTCCGATCAGATATCATCTTCTCTTAGTAGACTCAATTTAGTATACACGATTTGGCCTCAAGCAAGGGGTAGCACTCCATAGAACTAAGTAAAACCCAAAGGACGAGGCAAGAATATGCCATATGAGTACATCGTACATCATAACAATAACACAACATAAATACAAATCCAACATGCATGATGTAAACCCTATGAAATTTCGACAACCCAAAAGTAGAATCAGATGAAGGAGTCCTTAGAAAGTCCCTAAAACCACCTAAACAATAGTAAAACTTAAGTAAAAGAATCCAAACCTAAGTGTTCAACCAAAACCCTAAATGAAGTAAGCGCTAAAAACCTAACTAAACAAGCAAGAATCATAATACTTGAAATGATAAGGATCGATTCTCTAACACTAATATGATATGGGATCAAAGGATCGATCTAAAGAGAAACGGCAGCAGATCTAGAACGAAAAAACAGGAATGGGTATTCAAACGAAAAATAGGTATGAAGAACAGGAAGGTTTTGATGGTAAATGTAAATGGATATAACTTACTAAGACACAAACAAAATTAGGGGTTTTGAGCTCGAAATAGAGTTCAACATGACTCACAAACATTAAATGTTGCTCGAGGTTCCAAATAAAGGTTAGATATGACTCACTAACCGATTCAAATGAAAGGGTTCACCACAATCCTAAGAACAAGATTGATAAGAATACAGGGATGATTAAAGAGTATGATTAACACTCGAGAATTTGATAAATGCTAACTCAAGTATAGCCTTGCTTGAAAAGAGGAAAGTTTCACCTTCTATATATATCTCTGTATATCTATCTCTGTGTATCTGTATCTATACAAATGTTTCTATGTATAGCAAGTCCTAAACCCTAGTGACAAAACTATAAGTAATGTACAAGGCCTTAAACCCTAACGAATTGGGCCCATAAATAAAATGAAGGAAAACATATACAAAAATACAAAACTGTACGTTTTACAGGACTCGGTATGCAATCACTCGACATATCCTAGAAGGAGTAGTATCCGAACTAGATGGGGTCGGTAGTTGGATGTTCGAGTTCAAGAAAGGGTCCCTGACATCTCGCGTGTCTTGGCCAAGACACTAGAGAGGTTGGCCCACAATTGCCAAGTCATAGAATCAGTCGGCACAAGTTTCTCTCTGATGTGCCGAGTGGTTCTTTGGTTCCGATTACTCGGCTGTATCATCTCTCAGCCCTTTAGTAGACGATAGACCTAATGTTGAGTGTTAATTTTCCTTCATCTAGTCCTTTTAGCTGCAGTTCGGCTTCGGCAAACATTGATAGCCCTCGACTTGGATGTGGTCTAAGGCTGATTCCCATCATAAAAAACCCTAAAATGATCATATAATCCTAAGTAAGTGATCAAAAACCTTATCATCACAAATAAACACTGCTAGTAAGATTGAATCGATCAATACAAGTGATCAATAACGAGCTTATATTGATCGATAACACTAAATGATTCAAACCCTAACTTTCGAGCTTGTAGGCAAATCAAATTACTATAAACGGGCACCAAACCCTAAGGAAACCATAAGTACGTATGTAAGGCCTCTTGATTAGCCAAAGTGTAGTGTCAAAGTCCAACAAAACCCTAAACGCATCCTAATTACACTTAATTAGCCTAATCATGCTCAATTACCATCAATAGTCTTAATCAAACCCTAATCCTTAACCAACCCCATTGTATCTTAATTAGCTATAAGCTAAACATGATTAATGACCAAAAGACAAACTCTTAACCCCCCTTTTAAAATATCTTGTACCTTAAGGGGATAAGATCACCCAATTTCGAAAAAAGCACACAAGGCACATGATCCCCATTTTGTACATTGTTCTTATTTTCCCAAAGCACTCACCACTTGTCCCCCATCTCCCCTCACTCTCATGACTGGCCTTCCCCATTCCCCTCCCTCATTTTTGTTTTCTCAAACCCTAAATACTCTCAAAAATCTAAATGCACAAAACTCCCATTCTTCTTCTTCTCTCTCAACCACCACCAACCACCCTAGCGCCAACTACTCTAGCTTCACCACCACTACTCTAAATCACACCACACTAAGTCTCACGCCTCATACACTGTTAACTAACATACACACCCTCATACACGTACTCAAGCTCATGGCATACAACCACCAAAGAAGGTCTTCTATACTTTACTCCGGTAAGTACTTAGGTTTTCCTTAGTTTCCTTGTAAGATAATGTTAGATACTAATGTTTTCTTTGTTAAAACATATTTTACAGCAACTCCCTAGAATATCTAAGGTGTTATAAGAAGGGCAACAAAGGTAAGTAAAAGAAAAACCACATCTAGTAGAAGATATACCACTAATGGACTAAGTAGTGTAAAGTAATATAAGTTTTAGTAATAAATCATCAAGTAAGTTGATAGGATCCTTATTTCCCATGCATGCCGCCCCATATTTGTTCCCTTATCACATTTTTACACACTTTTATGATATGATTATGGTTTTAGATTAGTAGAAAAATAGGTTAATAGATTAGAAACATCATAAAAATCAAGTATTGCATGAAAATGGAAGATTAGACCCAGGAACAACTCATGGCTGCCACTTTCATGTACCCATAAGATTTGGAACTTCTTGTTTAGTAGCTTAATGACATATTTAATTAGGGTTGAGTATGGTTTAGGACTTAATTAATCAAATTAAGTAAGCTAAAGTATGGTTAAGGCCTTAAACTAGCTTAGCTGGTGATTATAGGCTTAAGAATGGTGTTAATAGCCCAAAACACCATAATTAACTGATCTATAAACATGTTAAAAGTGAGCTAAACTTAAGTCCAATGTTAGCTTAAGCCCAAAAAGACAAGTGGGCATGAGCCTAAGGCTCTAAATAGTGATTTAGACACATTAAGCCCAAAAGAACCAATTTTAAAACCCATATAGCTAGGTGACAAGAATTGAACCCTAGGTTAAAAGGCTTAGGAAGAGTTATTTAAAAGGCTTACAAAACCCAAAGGCCCATCCAAGGTACCCACTATAGACCCCTTAGTGAATTATGGCCTTAAACTTAGTAAAAAGGCTCGTTTAGACCCATAAGAGTGTCATCAAGGCTCACTTTAAAATTTTAAAGTATTAAGTAGAAAAATCCCATTTGAAATACTTAAAAGAAACCCAAAATTATTAAATATAAAGCCCAAAATCAAAATCAAAATCCAAGCTTAAGACCCAAAACTAAGCCCAAACCCTAAAGTAACCCAACTCACCATTTGGGCTCATGACCTTGTAAGACCCAAACCGAAAACTTGCTAACCTAGAAACTTAAAAAAAAACTTCACCAAATGAAATAATATTCGAAAATGATGAAAACAACTATAGGATGATAAAAACAGAGTTAAAACGAAGAAGATATACTTGAATTACAAAAACGACTAACTCTAAGTTAGTGAGTGATAAGCCTGGTGAACTAATGCAAACAGAATACTCATAAACTTTAATTATCTTCTTAAGGGATGAGGAGTTTGACTTGGATACAATAGAAGATTATTAGGATTGTTGAGCATCATGGCCGAGAAAGTATACTACCCCCTCCCACACTTTGCTTGTTTATGCTTATAGTTAGCAATATACTAAATTATATCTAATAACTGAAATTGTTGCATATTGGGGCAAACTGGAAATTGTATGTATTTGATATGATTGACCTTATTTGAAAAAATATCTTAAGTTGATATGAATATTATATGCTTGTTGCATTAGAACTTAAGATCTTAGAGTGTCTGTATATATATTGATTAGTCACCCATGAACCAAACTAATAAATACTTAACTCCTAATTAAACCAAACATGCATCACATCTTATAACATGACAATATGGGAATCACATACATGTAGTAGAATGGAGGATTATGCTTAGTTAGATCCATATTGTATTTTGTGTATTGAAAACTTTTATCATGTGGCGTACTTTATACGATATGTTCCTACCTTGACCTTTGAGAACTACTTGACTTCAAGGAGTGCCACCTTCTGCTTGAGGTCATACCGTATCTACTACTACGGGTGATATTATTAACAAGAAACTTCGAGTTGGACGTAGATGCCTAAATTCTAACATGCCAAACTACTTCCTAACCTAAGCAACAGTGAGCATTAAAACCATGCTATATATAGTTACCAGCCAACTATATATATTATTGCATTCATACGCTTGATCATGTATTCATATGCTTGATTAATCACTTGTTTGATATTGCTTATTATTAGAGTAGGAAGGTTACTCACTAAGCAGTTGAGCTTACCCTCTATAGTTTACTGTTGTAGTAGGACTTATGGTTGGAGTAGGGCCGCGAGATGCTCGAGGTCAATTACGTCAATTAGGGGCATGGGATGTGAAGAATTGAGAGCTTAAGTAAAACATTGGTTTATATATATGTGGACTCTCTTTAATTTCCACTTATTAAGTATTTTTAGTTTGTTCACTTATGGTGATTAATCTTGGTATTTTATGACCAATTTAAGGGAAACCTGATATTCCCACTTATCTATATTATGTTAGTGATTAATTAAATAGTTTAACTTTAATTTATATGCTTTGCTATTACTTAATGTTAACTACTAGGAGAAGATTGTAGTTGTAAAATACCTTGTATAATACACTGAAGGCTCTTGATCAAGGATGGTACTTGATCTGAAATCTTCACATATTACATTGTAATACTGCTACAACTCAACCCTACTCCAAGTTGTAACATATGATCTCCAACTCTACTATGTAATATTGATGCCCTTTTTATATTAATGCATAAACGCGCAATGCATGACTGATTAATATTATAGTCAAATAATTATTATTCCGATTCATAGGTGACCATCCAGATATATATATATATATATATATAGCAAACACTCCAAGGCCCTAATTACTAATGTAGTAACCAATTTTCGGTTTAGATATATTATCATATTTTGAAAAGAAAGTACAATCAATCTAACCACATCTAGATAACTTAACCCTAAGCATAATCATTTCATATATAAAATTAATTAGTGCTCTACACTATAAACACAAGCAAGATAAGATAAGGGTCAGTGTACTCACTCAGCCATAGTGTTTAGCAATCCCAATAGTCCTCAATCATGTCAATCCCTAGGTCCACATGACCTGAAGATTATAAATTTATACATAAATATTATATCTTAGTCTACTTAATTAGCTCTTTTCATTCTTAAACGTTCCACTTTTATTATTTTCATATTTTGGCGATAACTTTTTTCATTTTAAGTCTGTTTTTAATGATCTTATAGTCTTTTTTCATCATTTTCAAGTGTTCTTTCATTTGATGTGGTTCTTTTTATGTGTTTAGGCTTGTAAAGTCTCAATTTAAGTCAATTAATTTCGTTGGTCAACGGGTTAGTTTGATTATTTTAGGGTTTTAGGCCTAGTTTTAGGCTTTCGCCCTAGTTTTAGGGCTTAGACCTAACACATGGCTTCTTGGGCTTTTATTTAAGTATTTTAAGGTTAAATTTTCCACATAAATTCAATAGTTCTCTCTTTGGGCCTTATTATTACTCTATTGGGCCTCAATGGGCTCTTTCCACTAGTTTAGGGTCTTAACTGGTTAAGTGACTTATAGAGGGTATCTTTTATGAGCCTTTTATATTTTAATTAATAAGCTTTTAATTTTTAATTTTAGATTTGGTCATACATGTATATACCTTATTTTTGCCCCCCCTATAGTTTTAGAATTTTTTTAGAATAGGGAAAAATAGTCCTAATCTAAAAAAAAAATAAAAGAAAATACAGAAATATTAAAAAAATTTGAAATAATTAGGAAAAAAACACAAAGAAATATAAAAAGTACAAAAAATAAAGATTAAAAGAAAAGGCTAAAAAGAAAAAAGAAAACTTTTAAGATTTTAGAAAATAAGATTAGTAATAGATTAAGATATTAGAAGAATAGAGTAGAATTTTAGAAAAAAAATAGTTTATTAAAGGGTTTGGGCATTTTAATTTCATTTGGGTTTGGTCCTAAATAAAAATTCATAAAGGGATTGTTTAGGTCCAGCCAATTAGGTTTAGTATCTAAATGTGACCCAAACCAGTTTAATGAATATATGTAATTTATTAACGTAAACATTTGAAGCATAAGGCAATGCCTAATGGATATATACTTAGATTTATACATAAAAGACCAGGGTTCGATACCTATCATAGGTACCTTACACCTAATTCTTCCCTCACCACCTACCTTACCACACCTCCCCCCCCCCCCAACCTCCCAACCCGCCTTTGCCACATGTAGGCTTTCATTAGCTGATACCTTTTTTTTTTTCCTCCTCTTTCCCTTCCTTTCCTACACGCATTATGTCTACACAGCCCACTTCAAGACCATTTTAATCCCTTTTTCTTTGTGATTTCACAAAATTAATGGTGAAATTGCAAAGCATGCATGGAATACTATGCATTGGTACCAAGAATGCATCTAAATTCAAATGTTTAAGGGATTAAATCTTCTCTTAAAGATAAAAAAAAAAAATATGCGTGGCCAATTTTCACTCGAATTCCAAATTGTTTGATTCATTGCATTTAATGGAAATCGAAGCTTTGTAGAAAGATTTCGTACAAGAAATAATGATAATGGAATCATTTTTACTAATTAATTTCATGATTTTAGCCTCGATTTCAAGAATTAAAGAGAGTCAATCATCTCCTTTAGTTTTCAAATTTGATACTTTCTATACTTAGTTGAGCTTGAAATGTATAAATAAGGTGTCAAACAAATCTTTCAAGCATTAAGAAATCAATCAACTCATACAAAAAGCACAATCAAACACACAATTTTGAGCTCTCTCTCTCTCTCTCTAGAATAGAGTCCACTCAAAGCTTTTTTAGCACAATTAAGCCATCCAACGGACTCCTCACACCCTTAGCAATCAAACCCAAGTGATTTCATCCACCGCTATTACTCTACGACTCACCACTATGAAACCCTAACCCTTAGTGAGTCCCTCTTAAACATGATACTCCTCTACGTTTTGGTGTAACCTACTATCACGACCAAACTCAAGACTTTAAAAGCACCCAGACTCAACATCTCTTACACCTAACCATGCTTACCACAACAACCACTACTACTAAGGGTTTTGAACAAACCTTAGCCACCATGAAAAGCCTAATTTCTCCCCTTATTGACCTTAACCAACACCACCATCATAACCACCACCCTCAAAAACCCATAACCCAATCATCCCTTCAACACCAGCAACCACCACCAACGCTGCTTACCATCATCACCAACGCCACTTACCATCATCACGAACACCGCTTGCTACCATCACCAACTGCCCAATGTCGAAAAGCCACCAAACGACTACCAAATGTGGTGACACTTTGCTTACCCCCATATTCCCTAATCAAAAACTTACAAATCTGCCTTTTCCCCTTCATTTAGATGCACACAACAGCTTAAATCAATCCCTACCCTCTTCTTTCTTCTTCCTTCTCTTTCTCTCTCTCTTTTTCACTTTGCTCCGACCCAAGTCCAAAAATCGACCTACACTCCAACTCGATTTAACCCCTCAAACTCACTCATGCACTAAGCTTAGATCAATTCCCCTTCCTTTTGTGTATTGTTTTATTATATTTTTTTTTCTTTCTTTCTTTTTTTTTCTTTTCTTTTTATTTAGTATTTTATTCTATAATTCAAAAAAATTGAAAAAGAAAAAAATGAATAAAAAAATAGAAAGAAAAAAGAAAAAAAAAAGGAAAAAAAAAAGAAAGGAGAAAGAGAAAGGTATAGGCACCCCATTTTTGTCCTTCTTTTATTTTTTAATTTTTAGTATAGGTTAAAGAGTCTTAAATTATGAAAAATGAAAAAAAAAATAGAAAATTAAGAAAATCAAAAAATATGAAATTTAGAAAAATAAAAAAAAAAGGAAAAAGCACAAAAAAAAAAAGAAATTTATAAAATATACAAAAAATGGACAAATTTTTTAAAAATATATAGAAATTGGAAAAGTCACAAAAAATAAAAAAATAAGAAAAAATAGAGGATTTAGAAAATATATAAAATAATAATTTTCTTATTTAGAATAGAATTTTTAATAAAAATAGAAAGGAGACTATTAAGCCTAAGCTTATATTTGAATCTAGTCTAGGCTGACCTAATTTATATGTGCAATTTAATTGTATAAATTAACAAGGCATAGGTCAACGAGCCTAATGAATAAGCACTTAAACAAATGCATTGGGTTTGGTTAGAGGTCTTCAGTTCGATTAGAGGTCTTAGGTTCGAATCCTAGTGAAAGCAAGAAAAGTCATTTTTTTCTTTTTATAGAGCATACACTACCACATGTCAAGGCATCATTAGGCCACATAGTTGATTGTAACACGTGGCACTCTATGATTAGCCTTGACAACACATTTTATTTTAGCCCTTTTTTTTTTCTTCCTTTCTTTTTTCTTCCCTTCACTGTCTCATTTAAAAAAAAAACACATAAACCAAAAAGGGATAGGGGGTAAATTCATTTTTGAACACATACACGTAGAGGGGAAGCTACACTTTCAAACCTCTCTATTGTTTCTCTCTTAAAACAAGACACATACGCATGTGGCATAGGTTGGGGGGGCTCTCTAACATTACACCCTTACCTCATATTTCTCTCTCTCCACTATCTATCTCTCTCTCTCTCTCAACTTATCTCTCTTTCGACCTCATCTCTCTCAATTCAAGCCACTTTCTCTCTCTCTCTCTCTCTCTCTCTCTCTCTCTCTAATCACATCGCAACACTCAACCTACATACTAAAACCAACAACCCACTCCACTCCACTACTACTACAGCTGCTTCACCATACCACTGTCCAATAACCAATGCCATCAACTCGATGCCCACCAACTCCTAGACCCTCAATCATTTTCTTCTCGCATACAGCAACACATACTCACGGCTTAGCAAACCCCCCTAGCTACTACTCCAATACAACCAAAGACCCACATCCTTGAATCAAAACTACAACTAACCGCCGAAGCCATGCATAAGTTTCATGCCTAATCTCTCACAACCAGCCATCTCCAATAGTCCTAACCACGGCCATAACCCAACACCACCACCAACTCCGTCGACATAAACCAAATAGTTGAGTTAGGCCTAAGCACCCATCACATACCTACTAAGCTTAATAAAACACCCACGAAAGTAGGTTTACCCACTTCAGAAGATGGTTAGAAAATGCCCTAACTACCCCTGTCGTCCATTGTTGCTGCGCACATGCAAGTCACGTACTCACCTAAGACCTAACCTAACTTCAACTTAAAGATCCAATCCGATCAACTCACGGCACTGCTCTGATTTAACTACCTATTGCTTTAGGTTCGACCCTCTTGCAATTTAGTTGTTGTAATTTTTTTTATCTATTTATTCCAATTGTAAGTGTAATAAAAAAAAAGGAAAAATAGAAAAAAAAAAGAAATAAAAAAGAAGGAAAAGAAAAAAAAAGGAAGAAGTATTTAGTTTCATTTTTATTTTCACGTTTTAACCAAAAAATAAAAAAAAAGTAAATAAATAAATAGTAAAAAATAATAGAATACTAACAAATAATAAATTTGTTTTAAAAAACCATTTTAAAACCTTTATCACATAGAAAAATAAATTTTCCAATAAATAAAACAAAAATAAATCAACTTATTTTTCAAATTAAGACTACTTTAAAGTTTCCAAAATTAGGACCCTTAGAAATTTTCCTTAAATAATTTGAAATGGGTAAAAATGTAAACTTGATTCCTTTTTCAAAAATTAAAATTGACTCAACCCACTAATATTTTTTGTAAACAAACTACAGAATTCTAATTCCAAATACTGGGTACGTTGACACTTGTATGTAAGTACGGGGTAACTTAAATATGAAAATTTTTATTTTTTCCATCTTTATAAATATTTGTTCAAATTAATTAAATTAGTTGCATGTAACATAGCTAGTCATTTAGAAATTAAAAAAGGATATTACTGAAAAAAAAATTAAATTGGAAAGTTAAAAAGTGGTACTCGTTTAGGATTTAATAGGATAGACCCCAGATTTAAATCTCTTGTTTTAAAAAACCATTTTATAAAATTAGTTTTCTCATTAAAGACCAGTAGTTAAATTATAACCAATCCACCCAATTGGTTATAACTTAACTTTTTTCCCAACTCCGGTCAAGTGGTGACTCTAAAGCATTTTCAAAATACAAAAGAATCCGTTTGTCTTTAAACTCTAGTCGATGGTCCATATTATACGGGTAAGGTTTAATACTAATTGGGTTAAAGAAGACTTAATTTAAAAAGAACCGAGAAGAAAAAACCTAGCTCGATAACTTAGCGATTCCACTAGGGAAGTCAAGAAGGCTAGCCACTTAAAAACATTCCAAAATTAAAATTTCTTTTCAAAATACCCATGTTATTTAGTTATTTGTTTATATTTGTTATTGACTTCATGTGTATATTTCGTTTTAGTTATCGTGTTTGTTTTTGCATATAACATACATTGAAATATGGGGGGTCATCTGTTGCATCAAAGATGTAAGGTAGATGCAGTTAGACCTAGGCCATCTTAGGACCCTAAGACGAGGGCCATTACGTAGGCTTCAAGCATAGTGAGATAACTACCATTCGAGATTGATTAAGCCACCCCACTTAAGCTTGTTGTGACTAATAAAAGTGTTCTTTAACAAGTGAGGTCAGAAAGCTTGGGAACCTTTTAAAACCCACCATAATTGTATATACTCCCCTTTGAGCTTGAGTTAATACACTACCCTTAAGAATTGTAACCCTACTAATTGATCAAGAGTTTTGAAGCAATCAAGTTTTTGAAAATTATGGAAAGGTTACAACTTAAGTAGTAATGCATTAACCTAAACAATCCTAACATTTTCATATTTCCATATGCTTTCCTTCATTGCATTGATGACTGATTTTTGTTCAAAATTGTGTAGACCTAAAATGGCAGACAACCAAACAAACCTTTAGAGGCATGAAAGGCCACTAGACATCTTTAGGATTTGTGAACAGATGCTAAGAGATTAGATTGCCTACTTAAAGGAAAAACTCAAGTGTTTTGAGGCTCATAACCAGGCCTTAAAGTCCTTTCTAGTACAGGTCATTAAGGATACCTATGAAATGATAAAGGATCTTAAGGCTTATATACGAGACTTAATGTAGGGTTTATTCCAATTCACAGAGCCTAGAATAAATATCCAGTTTCAATCTAAATGTTAGGTTCTCTACCTTTCTCTTCTATATTTTGATTTTTCAAATTAATAAAGTCCAATTTAGTTCATTGTTCTTCATTCTTTAACCTTCCCTTCTTTGTGAATAATCCTTAAATAAACATTTATCTAACCACTATTCCTTCTCATTTAGGGAGATGTAAATAAAATCCATAGTCTTATAAACTAGAACCATAAAAAATCACTATCCTTATTTGTAAATAATTTTCTTGTTTTCAGTACAATAAAACTTTATCGTTCTCTCTCTCAAAAAATAAAAAGAAACAAAAAATTGAAGAAAACAAAAATGAAAAGAAAGGTTGCTAACAGCTATAAATCTTTACGGGCTAAACAAGCCAACACAAGCTCAAGCCTATGGCTTGCTTAAGTAACCAACCCAGATACTTGGTTTCCAAACCACATAAGGCCCCTTAACCTATTAAGGAAGCCAACACGAGTCTCTTAGCCCATTCAATCTAAACACCAACCTCGAGCCCATTCATCTATTCAACTTAAACACAAACCACTTAGCCGGGCATTCAATCTAAACATTAACCTTAGGCTTATTCAAGCAACTTAACCAAACACAAGCTACTTAGCCAAGCAGCCAATCCAAACATGAATTATAGCCCATCAAGGCAGTTTACCAAACACAATCCTCAACCTATAAAGGTAACCAAGCCAAGCTAAAACCCCTGGTTTATTTAGAAAACCAAGCCCAATCATAAATCAAGCCAAAAAACAAAGTCAAATACTGAAGCTTCATTTAAAAAACCTAGGTACAAAGCTAATCTTCACCCTAGGGAAATAAAATAGGTTCCTCCTTAAGAAATCGATAACTCCTTAAGAGGCAAACTATATTCCACACACTAACTTGAAACACTTTAAGAGTTAAGCGACATAAGGGTGAGGATACTTTGAGTTCATTCCTTAAAGGAGGCCCACTTTGAATGTAATATGTAGATTAAAATGAAGTTAGGAATTCATTTTCAAATCTCAAACATGATTACCCTTTATTAATCCTATTAAACCAATTTGGAGAATTTTCAAATTTAAACCCTGTCAAAAACCACCCCACAATAGAGAATTCGAAGGTTATGATCATTAACTAGGAGACAAGGGTAATATTGGCTTATGCTTACTTAAGTAACATTAATTCAAAAATGACTTTTTCTAATAAATTATTTTTCTTTGAAATGAAGAATAGCCAATATCCTTTTCAAATACATCAAGCCCATACACTAGAAATTCGTAGATTTAGGGCCTTGAATCATTTAGAAAGCAAAAATTCAACAATGGAGACAATCACTCTTAAGGCTAAAAGAAGAGAGAGAATAATGAAAGATAATGGGGCAAAGCAATTAAAAGAAAAGAAAAAAAGAGGGGGGAGGGGGGGGAGAGAGGGGGGGTTTGGGAGGTGATTTAGGTGCCACGAGGAAGAAAAGAGGCCAAAGAATTAGGCCCAAGCATAAGACAAAAGGCCCAAGAAATATTTCACATCCCAATAGGGGTAGCCAAACCAAATTAAAAGGCTAGGAATCAAAATAGCCCTAAAGACACAAAGCCCTTAATCACATTCTAAAGGCCTAGAAACCCAAAATCTCTATATCTACTCTATAGCCTCTCTTACCTATGTTGAATAATCACACAAAGCTTTCCTACCCACATTACCACTCTTACGCAGTAAAAGCTCTTCTGATCTCAAAAGATAAGCTGTCTTTAATAAAAGTTGTTTTTAAAATTGGGGCAAGCATACTTCTAATTTTTCCTTAAGGTTCTTGACTTGTACACTAGGGATAAATAAAAATATTTCTTTCAAAATAGGCATCCTCATTAGTTTTTTTTTTTTTTTTAAACCCTTGGACCAAAAGCTTAAATTAAAAAATGTTGAACTAAAAAAGACCTAACGGATTGATCAAAACATGTCACTTACAAAATGGACTGTAATTTTTAGAACTATAGTTGAGAGTGAAATCTAAAGCAAGAGTTAGTAAAGAAGCCCTCTTAAACTAAACTAATCATGGGTGACCATTTCCTTAAGAAGGGAATGCCTTAAAATCACAAAAGCCCCATGAGAAAGCCTTAAGGTTAGGGGCATTGAGAAACTCTATATGATTACCAAGGATAGAGGTAATTATGTGCTTGTTCCTTAAATAAGAATTTATACCCATTAGCAAAACTTTTAAAAACAAAAAAGAAGAAGAAGAAGAAGAAGAAGAGAGAAAGTAAAGGCTTGTCACATGATTTTTGTCCAATCCATATCGATTCAAGTAGCCAAGCTTTCAACTCATGTCATTTCGTTTCATTTTCAAATTGGTCACACTGTTTAAATTGACCTTAGTCTAGATTATTCTTCCCTAATTGCAATTTTTAAATGCCCATTAACTCTTTTTTTCAAGTCAAAGGGCCTATTCCTATTTCCTTTTTCATAAACAAGTTTTTCAATTTCCCCTATAATTAATTTTCCAAGTCAGGAAGTCTTTTAAAACTAGTTGTTTTCCTTGCTATCCTCACTTTACCTCTTCAACCCTTCATCAACTTCCCTTAGAGTTCGAGTTAGCTCTTAGAGCGTTGTCCACCTTTTCTTTTTAAGGATTCAACCAACTTTTAGGGCACTATCCCATCTTTCATTTTTGAGATTTCAACCAGGCTTTAAGGCACTATCCTGTCTTTTATTTTTAGGGATCCCATGAACCTCTAAGGCGTTATCCCGTCTTTCTTTCTAAGGTGCTAGCTAACTTTAAAAAATGCTATTCCCACTTTCATCAAATTCCTTTTAGGGTTCAAGCCAACTCTTACAACACTATCTCCTCTTCTATTCTTTTTAGGGATCCAACTAGCCTTTAAGACATTGTCTTATCTTTCATTTTTTAGATTCTAGCTAGCCTTTGGGGCATTGTCCCATCTATCATTCTTTAGGGTTCAAGCCAGCTCTTAAGAGTGCTATCCCTTCTTTCTTTTAATCTTTTTTAGGGTGTTAGTTAGCTCTTAGAGTGTTAACATACTCTTTTATTATTTTTAGGGTTTTAGCCAGTTCTTAAAGCGCTAACCCACTCATTTGTTATAGTCCGCCTTTAGGGTACCGTCCGTCTTTCAAGTTAAGGTTCCAACCAACTCTTAAAGCGCTGACCTACTCTTTTATTCTTTTTAGGGTTTTAGCCAACTCTTAGAGCAATAACCCACTCTTTTGTTATAGTTTTCCTTTCAGGTGTCATCCCATCTTTCTTTTTGGGGTACTAGCCAACTTTGAAGCTTTACCCTCACTTTCATCAATTCTACCTAAGGTTCAAGCCAACTCTTAAAGCATTAGCCCACTTTTTTAATTCATCTTTAATCGTTCAACCAACCTTTAAGGCGCTATACCTTAGGGTTCTAGTTAGCTCTTAGAGCACTATCCCTTCTTTCTCTTAATCTTTCTTGGGGTGTTAGTTAACTTCTAGAGCATTGTCCTCTCTTCTTTTCTTTTTAGAGTTCAAGCCAACTCTTAGAGTATTGTTCCCTCTTCTATTCCTTTTAGGGTTTAGCATGCTTTTAAGGCATTGCCTCATCTTATTAAGGTTTTAGCCAACTTTCAAAACATTATCCCTTTATTCATTGATTTCTCTTAATAAGCCCATAGGCACTTCTCTTCACCAAACTCTCTTAAGTAAGCCCAAAGGGTACTTCCTTTCATCTTTAGTTTCTCTTAGCAAGCCTGTTAGGCTCTTATTTTTACTAATTCCTCTCAAGCAAGCCCAAATGGGTGCTTTCTCTCATCATTGATTTCATCTAAGGTTGCTAGTATACCAAAGACGCACCCAAGTTAGTCAACTCAAAGGAGCACTACCAGGTTCCAGTTAAGGGTTTTAGCCAGTTCTAGGAGCGCTTCACCCATTTCACTTAGGATAGTCAACTTAAAGGAGCGCTACTAGGTTTATATCAAATCAATTCCAAAAGTTAAAGTTATTAGTCCTCGAGAGACGTTCTCTCTTAAGTTAGTAAGCCTCGAGAGGCACGACCAGGTTCTCTAGATCGATCCTAGTTTAGGGTTGCCAGTCCCCAAGAGATACTCCCACCTAAGTTAGTAAGCTTAGGAAGGTACGACCAGGTTCTCTAGATTGATCCTAATTTAAGATTGCTAGTCCCTAAGATATGTTCCTGCCTAAGTTAGTGAGTCTAAAGAAGCATAACTAGATTCTTCAAATAGATCCCTAGCTTAGGGTTGCTAGTCCCCTAAAGATGCTCCTACCTAAGTTAATGAGCCTAGAGAAGCATGACCAGGTTCTTCAAATCAATCCTAACTTAAGGTTGTGAGTCCCTAAGAAACGCTCCCGCTTAGGTTAGTGAGCCTAGAAAGGTACGACCAGGATCTCCAGATCTATTCTAGCTTAGGGTTACTAGTCCCCGAAAGATGCTTCACCCGCCTTAGTATCAAATTAGGAAAAATGAAAAAATAAAACAAAAAAAACTAAGGAAACCTAAAAACATGAAATTTAGAAAAATACAAAAGTAAGAAAAAGAATAAAAAATAAGAAATTTAGAAAATATACAAAAAATGTAAAAATTTAGAAAAATACATAGAAAATTGAAAAGTCATAAAAAATAAAAAATGAGAAAAAATAGAGGATTTAGAAAATATATAAAATAATAGTTTTTTTATTTAGAATATATTTTTTAATAAAAGTATGAAGGGGACCATTGGGCCTAAGCTTAGATTTGAATCTAACCTAAGCTAACATTATATTTGAATCTAGTTCAAGCTGACCTTAATTTAAATCTAACTCAAGCTAACCTTAATTTAAATCTAATTCAAGCTAACCTAGTTCATATGTGTAATTTAATTGTATATATGAAAAAGGTATAGGCCAATAACCTAACAGATAAGTACTTAGACATATGCATTGGTTAGAGGTCTTAGGTTCAAATCCTAGCGAAAGCAAGAAAAAGCCCTTTTCTTTTTATAAAGGATACACTGCCACATGTCAAGGCATCATTGTCGTACGTGGTGCTCTACAATTAGCCTTGACAACACATTTAATTTCATCTTTTTTCCTTCTCCCTTTTCCCTTTTCTTCCCTTCATTGTCTCATTTAAAAAAGAAAAAACACACAACAAAAAGTGGTTTTAGGCATTCATTTTCGAACTCACACACACATACAAAGGGGGAGGCTACACTTTCAATCATTTTCTTCTCGTACGCATAACAACACACATTTACGACCAGCAAACCCCCCTCACTACTACTCCATTACAATCAAATACCTACATCCTTAAATTAGAACCATGACTAGCCATCGAAGCCACACACAAGCTTTGCGCCCAATCTCTCATAACTAGCCAACTCCAATAGTCCTCACCATAGCTGCAACCTAGCACCACCACCAATTTTGTTGATACCAACCAATTGGCCAAGTTAAGCTAAGGCACTTATCCCATACCTACTAAGCTTAATAAAATACCCACGAAAGTAGGTTTACCCACTTTAAAAGATGGTCGAAAAATGCCCATAGCCGCCCCTATCATTCACTATTGCTTTGTACATACAGGTCACATACTGAACCTAGACCTAACTCGACTTCAACTCAAAGATTTGATTCAACCAACTCATGACACTGCTCTAATCTAAGTCCCCTTTACTTTAGGTTAACCCTCTTGCAATTTAGTTGTAATTTTTTTTTAATTTATTTATTTATTCCAATTGAAAGTGTAATAAAAAAAAGGAAAAAGAAAAAAGAGAAGAAGGAAAAGGAAAAAAAAAGGATGAAGTATTTAGTTTCATTTTCATTTTCACGTTTTAACTAAAAAAAAACCAAAAAATAAAAATAAATAGTAAATAAATAAATAGTAAAAAATAATATAATAATAAAAAATAATAAAGTCATCTTATCACTTAGAAAAATAAATTTTCCAAAAAAAACAAAACAAAAATAAATTGACTCATTTTCCAAATTAAGACTACTTTAAAGTTTCTAAAATTAGAACCCGTAGAAATTTTCCTTAAATAATTTGAAACAAGTAAAAATGTAAACCCAATCTCCTTTTAAAAATTAAAATCAACTCAATCCACTAATATTTTTCATAAACGAACTATGGAAGTCTGATCCCAAATAGCAGGTATGTAGGTACTCATACGTAAATACGAATTTATTTAAAATATGGAAATTTTTATTTTTTCTATCTTTGTAAATATTTGTTTAAATTAATTAAATTAGTCGCATGTAACATGATTAGTCGTTTAGAAATTAAAAAAGGGTATTATTGAAAAGAAAATTTAAAATTGGAAAGTTAAAAAGTATTACTCGTTTAGTGTTTAATAGGATAGCCTCCGGATCTAGTCTCACGTTTTAGAAAACCGTTTTTTAAAATTAGTTTTCTTGTTAAAAACTAATAGTTAAATTATAACCAATCCACCCAATTAGTTATAACTTAACTTTTTTCCTGACTCTGATTAGGTAGTGACTCCAAAGCATTTTTAAAATACAAAAGAACCAATTTTTCTTTAAACTTTAGTCAACAGCCAATATTATATGGGTAGGGTTTAATACTGGTTAGTTAAAAGAAGACTTAATTTAAAATGAAACGGGAGGAA
Organism: Lumnitzera racemosa; assembly: GCA_024138005.1. Lineage (NCBI taxonomy): Eukaryota > Viridiplantae > Streptophyta > Magnoliopsida > Myrtales > Combretaceae > Lumnitzera > Lumnitzera racemosa. The sequence continues at coordinate 37,066,768 of JAMXBC010000005.1, forward strand.
AAACCCAAGCTCGATAAAAGGAAAGTTTTATTTCATTAGCACGTTTCTGTAAAAAATTTAATAAATAAGAAATAATAAAAAGTGTTTATCTACTTAGAAAAATTACGTTCAAAAACAAAAATTTAATTAAACCTTTTTGAAATTAGGACTTCCTTTAGAATTTTTCAAAAAAAATAATAAATCATCAAAGTTAGGACCTCTTTTTTTTTTTAATTTTCTTTAAACAAAACCAAATACATAAAAATATAAACGATTGATTTTTTAAGTTAAAAAAAGATGAACGCATTAATAGTTTTACAGAATTAATTATGGAAAATCTTATTCTTACTAGAGAATACATAGGCACTTACAGGGCAACTTAAAATAGCGAAACATTTTTATTTTCCCATTTGTAAATAAATTCAATTTTTTTTTTTTTTTTGTTTGTAAATAGAATTTTATCTATTTGTAAATTTAGAATCATTCTTTCATTCTATAATTGGTATTTTAAAAGATAAACTTAATTTTAAAAAGTTAGAAGTAGTACCTGATTAAGATTTAATAGGGTAACCTTTGGATCCAAGATCTATAGTTTTAGAACTTTTTTTTTTAATTTTGTTTTATTGAAGACTAATAGCTAATTTATAATCAGTTCACTCAATTATAATTTAACTCTTCTTTCCGACTCTAGTTAAGTAGCAACTCCAAATTTTTTTTCAAAATTAAAAAGAGCCAAGTTTTTCTTAGTCCCTAGTCAATTATCTATAATGAATGAGTATAAGGTTCAATATAGGTAGGTTTAAGAAAAATATTGAAAACTTGAAAAAATTCAGGCTCAACAATGCATTTTTAGACTAAAATTTTCATTCTTTTTAGGCTTGTTTTGCACTTTAAAGCTTTAACCCCAATCCTATTAGCTATTTTGTCTAAGCCCACCATACACTTTAAGTTTGGTCCAATTTAGCATAATTTTCAATTCTAGTCCTTATTGCTAACAAGTCTTTTAATACTACTCCTAAGCCTCTAATTAATAATTAAGCTAGTTTAGGTCATTAACTCATTACTATCCTACTTGATCAATCACAAGCTAAATCATGCCTAACATTAATTGTAAACTCCCAAAATTGAGTTTAAGACAACCAAGCCTAGATTTAAGGCTTTTAGGGAAATTTATCTAATTGAGTCCAAACTTTACAACTAAAATAGAAAAGTTAGTCAAGGTGATACAGTAAATTTAGATTTTAAAAATAATAACCAAAAATCCTAACTTTGCCTTTAAAAGTAGGAATATTTAATATAGCACTAAAATACTCAGAACTCCTAAAATCAAGCTTAGATTGCGACGAAAACTTAAAGATAAGTTAATTGAGCTATAAAATAAGATAATATAGTATAATTTACTACATAAAAATGCACGTATTTTTATGAGTATATCTGGTATAAATAATAATTATACCCATAAATTAACTCTAAATTATATAATTATATATATATTGTGTTAAATTCATGAAATCAACTTTAGAACATATCCTAAAAAATAAAACATATGTTAGAAACTTAATTATATGAGTATAGTTATATATTACGCGTGATATATACAAGGGATATATACTCGTATATTAATAAATAACTAAGTATTAATAAAATATACTCAAAATACCTAAATAATTGCAAATCTTATCCAAAAAGCCTTCAAATTGCTGATTTAAGTCTAGAAACTGCTGGGAATCACTGAAGCTGGATAATTGCTGAGTCAAAAAGCAAAATCTACAAGCAAATTATACCTCCTACTTAGATTTATGAGAAGAAAACAAGGAAAAAATTAAAAAGAAAAATAAAGAAAAGCAGCAATTGACTCCAACATACATAAATAGGCTTCATTACATCAATTCCCAACTTTACAAACTAGAAACAATAGAAAGAAAAATTAGAAAAAATCATACAAAATAGAAAAGAAAATAAGAAAAACAAAGTAATTTTCGTGCTAAGCTAGAACACAAGCCTACCCTGAATCTACTATGAAACCCAGCCAACCTTAGATGATCCACCCACTGCGCAGGCCATCTGACAACTACCTAACCACCGCCGGCCACTAGAGACACCAAGAATAGCAAGTTCAAATTCTTGCTCTATTTTTCAATAATTTTTTAAAATTAGTAAATCACCTAGAAAATTATAAAAAAAAAATTGTACTTAGGTTATTTTGAACATACTTTCATGTGATATATTTATTTTTGAAAAATTCTTAATACTTAATATACTTTCTTAAGAAATCTATTGTCCATCTGAATTTAGATTTGTAAAATAAATGTACTAAATGATGTTGTTTCTAACTAAAAATTTTTTGTAGGATTTTTATGATATATAGATAATTGCTATGTAGCCTGAATTTTTATTTGAATATTTTTAATATTTATTGCATTTTTGGCCTAAAAATAGCTCAAAAATAAGCTGAAATTATGAATTAAATAGGAAATTATGAAATTAATTGATGAAATGGACATGTACAGATCTCTAATGAATAATAATAGTATTGAGTTAGATTGAAATTAATTTGGTGTAGAAAGAATCATAATTGGATAATTTGTGATAATTTAAGGGTAAAATCGTCAATACAAACATACAGGCGATAGGTCAAAAACTTGAAACCAAGTAATAACTGAATTCCCCATATTTTTAAAAGTCTATAGAAATTTTTGGGGAATTATTTGGTAACCAGAACTATTTATTACTAATTTACTAAGTAAAATAGCTTAATTTACAAGTCGGGATATATTTTTAATATTAATAAGCTAAAATGAATTAAATAGTTAAATAAAAACTATATATAGGATTGCTGATCAGATTGCATTAAATGAATATTTTTATTAGATTTATTAATATTTTCTAATCGGGATACACTTTAGGTATATTAAAGTTGGATAATACTTATATTGTAACGATATATAGACAAATTAGGTAAAATACAATTTAATAACATAAATTACGTATAATACAATCATATTTATATAATTACGTATAACTGTATTGAAAACTCGAACTATCCATTAAAAGTTGTCTCTAAAAATAGAACTCGTAAAACATGTTTTTAGGTCTATATGAACCCAACGATACTACCTTAGTTAAAATTGGACAACCTTAAATAATTTAACCTATAACTTTATCATATTTAAGAATGTAAGTATTTCAGTAACCTTACCGGAATTAAAATGTGAATTAATAAATTAAAAGTACATTTCAATATGATCGAAACAATATATAATATGTAATAATATATATGATGTACAGTATCAACAATTAATAACTTAATTCGATATATAGTGATAATACAACTATATATTATGAAAATAATAATAATAATATATATAACCATTTTAGATTAAACTTTAATGTTTTCGTAATTATTATGAAAACTGAATTTGGATCTTTTGTGTAAATAGGATCTTCCAGTATAAAAACGATTGATGATTCGAGTCAGCAATAATGAACGTCTAAACAAGTAAGTTAGGATTGTAACTTCACTGCTTGTTTAGATACTGTTTAAAGTATTCGAAGACCCAAGAGTACTTCTAGATGTGTTTGTAGTTAGTTACTTGTGTACATGCTATTTGTGTAGATGATACTCAGTTGTAACAGGAGTTCAACTCCTTGGTATGCTGTTTTACATGTTTACATTAATTCTGTATTGTATGAACTTGTCGACCACCCCTAATTAAAACTAATGTTTATTTGACTAAAATGAAACTAGACATGCATAACACCCATTAAGGGAAACAATTAAGAATGTTAGGCCAAATACCAACTTCCTTCAATAAGGATAGCTGAAATGGTCCTTTCCTCATCCTAGTTGAACTAAGTAACGGGTGAGGAGGTTGTGGAAAGGTTGGAGGCCATGGTTAGAAGGTGCTCATAGGAGGAGGGTGTTCTCCATTGCATAAGCTTGAGTTTGGTCTGACTTAAGTCGCGATGAAACTCCTCAATCCAAGTTAGAGTGAATGTAATTTCTCTAACCTCATAGTAGACCGGATAATATTGTGTGATGTTTCATTTGTTTGATTGCATACCATTTCATCATAATTATTAACCTTATTTATGTTTGTATGGTACTCTTCCGACTCCATCCCACTTACTGAGCTAGTTGTGCTCTCATTCCTTAAAACTCTTTTGCAAGTGTTGAGTAAGGTCATGGTGTTTAGATACCACCGTTCCTAGGTTAGTGTACTGCTATTTGGGTAAGGGAAGATCGAGGAATCAACTGAACCTAGGCTTTTGACTTTGTTTTTGAATTTTTGAGGAAAATAATTTGGAATTCCTTAGGAGTCCACTAGTTTCCTAACTTATTGTATATAGATTTCAAAACCTGTAGTTTTTAATAAACTCTAATTATAAACTTTACCTTTGGACATAAAACGTTTGTATAAATACTGTTATGGTACTAAACAATAAGTTATATAGAACAAGTATTTTATAAAAACTCTACTACAGGTCTAGTTATTAATTGATGTCAGAACAAACGTTTCGTGCTAGTTAAGTTGTACGCCTTATGTAAACTGTATCTACGATAGTAACTGTGAGGTTATCTTCTATCTTAGATTAGTTTATATGGCGGGACTGTTATGACTCTTCCTGTTTGGGGCGTAATACTAATTAATCATGTAACTAACCTAATAAATCAAAATTTGCAAACCTTAACACATGCTACACGTGGAGGCCAAGATAGGTTTTCTAAGGCTTCTTTTACATATTCATTATATCATCTATTTTAGTGTATTTCCTTTATCTAAATCACATTTTTACTCATTGTAAGTTGATTTTTCTACCTAATGTGATGAGAATATGTCGGAATCCTAACATGAAGATGGCGGCAAGTCTGAGAAATCAATGCTATGGGATATTTCTTGTTATTTTGTTACTAAAACCTAACAACTACTTAACTATACTACATGTTGATGCTACTACTTAAGCTACTATGTTGAGTGTGTGCATTATCTTAATTCACTCTACCTTACATTACTCAAAACTCTAGAATATACTTATTCATGTATGTGTATGTAGTTAAAGTGTGAAGATCTTACATAAGTCTTAAGGAAAAACTATAGAAAACAAGGCTAGATAACTTATTAGAGCTGGGTGTGTTAGCCTTCCTTTTTCTTAGGTGTGTTATGACTTAATGTATATGTGTGTGTGTAAGCTTACTAGGGATAGATTTTAGGGTGATGTGTTACTTGGTAAGTCATGATTTGGTGACATAGTGGTAGCCAATGAGTTTGTTTAAGGGAGATTTTTGGACTAGTTTTTTAGAGATTTCAAGAGTGATTGTATAAGATAAATGAGGATGGAAATGAAAGAAAATGGATCAAGGGGAATGGAGGTGGCTAGTGTAGAATAGAGGGGGAATTGAGAGAGAAAATGGAATGATTTTAGGTGCATGGTACATGGTCCCCATATGTACCTTATACCTTTATATGCTTTTTACCCTTTTTGGCATAATCTTATCTCCTAAAGGATAATTGTCCTTAATCTTAGTATTTAATCCTCTTGTCTTTTATCATTAATTATGATTCTATTGTTAATTAAGATGTAATGGAGGTTAGTTATGGTTTAGGGAGTAATTAGGGTGGTTAACTACAATTGAGTCTAATTAAGCATGTTAAGCATAATTAAGGAAATTCTAAGGCTTTGTTACATTTTATGATTTTAATTTAATTAATTACCATGTCCTACATGTATTCCTAGGGTTTCTTTGAGGTTTTGGGTCCAGTTATAGTTATTGGTTCGCATACACTTTTAATACTTAGGGTTATAAGTAACCAAGGTGATAAGGATCGAATCTCTAATACCAATATGATACGAAATCAAAGGAACAATCCAGAAAGAAACAATAGCGGATTTGGAACGAAAGAACAGGAATGGATATTCAAACGAAAAATGGGTACGAGGAATAGGAAAGTTTTGATGGTGAATGTGAATGGATATAACTCACCAAAACGCAAACATAATCAGGGGTTTTGAGCTTAAAATAGAGTTCGATATGACTCACAAACACTAAATGTTGCTCGAGGTTCCAAATGAAGGTTAGATATGACTCACTAACCGATTCAAATTAAAGCGTTCACCACAATCCTAAAAACAAGATTGATAAGAACGCCGAGATGATTAAAGAGTATGATCAACACTCGATAATCCGGCAAATGCTAACTCAAGTATAACCTTGCTCGAAAAGAAGAAAGTTTCACTCTCTATATATATCTCTGTATATCTATATCTGTACAAATGTTGCCATTTATAGCAAGTCCTAAACCCTGGTGGCAAAACTGTAAATCATGTACAAAACCTTAAACCCTAACGAATTGGGCCCATAAATAAAACGAAGGAAATGATATACAAGAATACAAAACTGTGCGTTTTACAAGACTTGGCATATCCTGGGAGGAGTAGTATCTGAACCGGATGGGGTTGGCAGTTGGATGTCCGAATCCGATAAGGGGTCCTTGATGTCTCATGTGTCTTGGCCAAGACACTAGAGAAGTCGGCCCATAATTGCCAAGTCATAAAATTAGTCAGCATGAGTATCTCTCTAATGTACCGAGTAGTTCTTTGGTTTTGATTACATGGCTGTGTGATCTCTTAACCCTTCAACAAACGACAAACCTGATGCTGAGTATTCATCTTCCTTCCTCTCATCTTTCTGGCTACAATTTGACCTCAGCAAGCATTGATAGCCCTCAACTTAGATGTGGTCGGAAGCTGATTCCTATCATTACCACGGGTTTAAAAGGAAGTCATCCTCAACATTAAGTCCTAAGCATAGGCCGGAATGCCAAATAAGCTTCTCTTCCCTTTTCTCTTCACCATGGGTACCGACTGTTAGATTTCCTCAACGCTCATGGGGGTCAAGCAATAGCTCTTCCCATCCTTCCGAACAATGTAAGTGTTGAAGAAGTCGTCATGAATCACTTTCCGGTCATACTCCCAAGGTTAGCCAAGAAATAAATTCATAGCATTCATAGGGACTACATCAAACTCAATCTCATCTTTGTATTGTCCTACCTTGAATGCAATTTGAGCACGCTTATATACATAGACCATACCTTTGTCATTAAACCACTTTAATCCATAGGATTGGGGGTACGAGTAAGTCAACAACTTCATCTTTTCTACTATCTTAGAAGAGACGATGTTGGTGCAGCTACCTCCATCGATAACCAAGGAATAAGTCTTCTCATGCACCAAGCACCGCATATGAAACAAATTTTCCCTTTATCCGGGATTTGCCTTTAAGTTGTCTCTTGTCGCCATAACTAAGAGTTTATCTAGGTCCTCAGGATAGACATCTTCTTCTATCAACTAGTCGTCCGAGCTCTTATTACTCTGACTCTCAATTTAAGCCTCAAGCCCTTCACCCTTCAAGACCATGACCCTTTTATTCAAGCATTGGGACGCAATATGTCCATAGCCTAACCATTTGAAGCATTTCACTTCTCGAGCCTTGTTGCCGAGTACCTTCTCTTGCTCAGTAATCTTTTTCTCAGCATGGGCTAGTTAACTAGGCTCTCCTTTCTCCATCTTCTTTTCTTTCCTTCTCTCAGCATACCTCTCAGGCTCAAGGCTGCCTCATTGAGGTTGGCTACTTGGCCTATGATGCCTTCTTCTCTTTTACCTCTCTACTCTTAATGCCAAATTAATTAGCTCATCCAGAGAGTTGAATGGCTGCAATTCAACTATGTTGGCAATGTCGTCTTGGAGTCCACTCAGGAATCTGGCAATGGTACGGTCCTATGGCTCGACAATCTCATGTCTCATCATCAAGGTCTCAAACTCTTGTAAATACTCTTCAACAATATTTCGACCTTGTCTTAGGTTCTAGAAGGCATAGAGCATCTCTTGCTAGAAATAAGTCGACACAAAGTGCTGATTCATCAATTACTTCATAAGTCTCCATATTCTGATTGGCTCTTCTCCTTCAGCATCTCGCTTAGCAACCAGCTTATCCCACTAAAGACTCACGTATTCAACAAGGGATAATGAAGCCAGCTTAACCTTTGTTCGATCATCACACTCTTAGCACTCAAACAATTTCTCGACTTGAGGACCCAGTCACGGAACTCTTCAGGTCAGCAACTTAAGCTTTATATTGTCAAGTCTTCGGCTAGGTGCTTAGGGTTCATCCCATGCAATCTAAGCTAGTTAATTCTCCTCGGTTCGGCTACTTCTATTAGAGCTCTGCTCAACCATGTTCCTTCTCGGCTCGACTCTCTTCTCTAGGCTTCTTAATTTGTTTCAGAGTTAGTACTCCTATCATTTCTTCCTCTAGGCACTGGATGGTTTTCTCTTCTTCTTGGCTTAGTAGCACTTCTCCACTATCAGTCATCATGATCAAGTTCATTAGAACCACTTCCACTTGTGAGTGTCCTCTCTCTTCTTTCCTCTAGCCATTACGTTTGCAACCTCTGACTAACCCAGTATGCTCCTGAATAGAGTCGGTAAGATTCTGAATCCAGAACTCGAAGTTGTCAATACGTCACTTCAAGCTTCCATGAGAACTATCTCTAGTGTTGTTGACACTATCCTCCAACATTTTTGTTCATTTAGTAATTGACTAAAGAATTGAACAAACAAATAACAACAACCTAGAAACAACCACTACTCGACTTCTACAACTACCACTACTTACAAACAGCTACAGAACAATGATGAACAAAAATGCTAGAACTACAAATCCACTTTGAAGAACATTAGCACACGTATCTCCCCAAAGCTCTTATACCAATATGAAGGGTTCACTACAATCATAAGAACAAGATTGATAAGAACATGGGGATGATTAAAGAGTATGATCAACACTCAATGATCCAGCAAATGCTAACTCAAGTATAGCCTTGCTCGAAAAGAGGATATTTTCACTCTCTCTATATATCTTTGTATATATCTCTATGTATCTGTATCATACAAATGTTGCCATTTATAGCAAGTCCTAAACCCTGGTAGCAAAACTGTAAATAATGTACAAGGCCTTAAACCCTAACAAATTGGGCTCATAAATAAAATGAAGGAAAACATATATAAGAATACAAAACTATATGTTTTACAGGACCCGGCATATACTGGGAGGAGTAGTATCTGAACCAGATGGGGTCGGCAGTTAGATGTTTGGGTCTAAGAATGGGTCCCTAATGTCTCGTGTATCTTAGCCAAGACACCAGAAAGGTCGGCCCACAATTGCCAAGTCATAGAATCAGTCAGCACGAGTCTCTCTCTAATGTGTGGAGTGGTTCTTTAGTTCCGATTACTTGGCTGTGCGATCTCTCAACCCTTTAGTAGACGACAAACCTAATGCCAAGTGTTCATCTTCCCTCCTCTCATCATTCTGGATGCAATTCGGCCTTAGTAAGCATTGATAGCCCTCAACTTGGATGTGGTCGGAAGCTGATTCCCATCACAAGGGGCTTGTTTATACTTATCGAATAATTTCCTCTACATAATTTAATTATTTTCATTACTTTAGGGTTTTAAGGAAGTTATTAGGGCTTTTTAATTGTTTTAAGGTTTCTTACATATTAGGGTTTCTAGGGTTTTATACGTACAATTAGAATTTTAGAGTTGAACTTACTCTAGTGTTTTCCATCTCCTTATTTAAGGTTTTAACTTAATATTTAGGTTTGATTATCTTATTTAGGTTTATATTTCTATATTTAGTAGAATTCTAGGGATTATCCATTGACTTTTTCTCTTGTCTAACTTCTAACTAAGTTCCAAACCCATAAGGTTTACATACCCCTCCCCTACTCCTATGAATATGCCTTGGAGCTAAGTTATCACTAGGGTTTACTAACACATGTAATGGGTCCTCCTCATAGAAATGAAAACAAAATGGAAGTCATATACACTCAAGAGCTAAGTCTTAGATATAACACACATTTACGCACTTGTAGACTTTAACCACTTATTATGACTCATAAGGGTTGAAATAAGAATATTTACCACTAGTTCTTTGCTAGGCAATAAGATAAGAGTGAAGGAAAGTAAGAAACTTAACAAGCATATTGAGCACCTCAAGGAAGTAATGAATGTGTTCGGGTTGAGAAATCATTCAGTAACCTCAAGAAGTGTATGTTTTATATGCCCAAATTGGCATTCCTTGGGTTTGTTATAGGGAAGGGAAAAGTCCGAATGGATGAAAAGAAGGTTAATACTGTAGTCAACTAGCCAACCCTACATAGTGAGGCCAAGTTCGAGAGCTTTCACATGCTTGTGTCTTTTTATAAGCAATTTATTTTCAACTTTAACACCATCATAGCCCCTCTAACCAAGTTAACTAAGAAGGGTGAAGAGTTTAGATGGGCAAACCGAGCTTAATAGAGCTTTAAAGTGATTAAGAGGAAGATAATTACTGCCACAGTCCTAGCGTTGCCAAGCTTCAATAAGGTTTTCGAGCTTGAGTGTGATGCCTTTAGGGTTAGGATTGAAGCTACACCCATGCAAAACCACTTAAATGTTCAATAGTGCTGCCTCAAATTACTGCATATTTGAGAAGGAATGCTATTCCCTAATATAAGCTCTTATTATATGGCAACATTACTTACTTCATTTTATACTATAAACTAAGCTATGAGAGTAAGATGAGTATTTTGGCTCAATTGTAGCTAAGTGTGATGATGGATTAGTTATGGGAAAGTACTACAATGTAATGGTTACCTATACAAAAAAGGTCGTCTATACATCTTTAACATCTTGGTAAGGGAGTTATTAGTTCAAGAAGCCTATGTTGGAGGGCTAGCTAGCCATTTTAGGGAGAAAAAGAACTTACGAGCTGCTAAAGGAGCACTTCTTGTGTCCTTAGACAAAATGGAAGACATATGTTGGAGAGATGTTCAATGCATAAGGATGATAGGGAGAAAAAAGGGGGTTATGGGGAGTACACACCTTTGCTAGTACTCAACTAACCCTGGACCAACCTGAGCATAGACGTTATGCTCAGGTTACCATATACTGCATAGTAACATGAATCTATGATAGTCATAGTAGATTGATTTAGTAAAATGGTGTACTTTATCCCATGCTAGAAGACCCATGATGCTTTACATGTTACTAACATTTTGTTGTAGGAAATTGTATGGCTTCATGGAATTCCCCATTTTATTGTCTCAAATTGGAATTAGAAGTTCACTAGTTTCTTCTTTAAGATACTATGGCAAATACTCTAGACGAAACATATATTTAGCACCTCCTATCACCCCTAAACAAATAGATAAAATGAAGTGGTGAACAAAACTTAGGGGACCTTACTGTAAGCTATAATGGGCAAGAACTTACATGATTAAGAATTAAACCTACTTATCATGGAGTTCGCCTATGGTAAATCTACCCATAATTCTACTACCAAATCCCCCATTCAAGGTTGTATACGGTATCAATCTAACATTGCCTAAAAGAATGGTAATTGGTTTAGCAGCCAAGTAAGAGAGCCTTAAGGGAGTACGATTAGTTGAAGACTTTCAAAGACTTCATTAGAAGATGGATGAGCAGCTTATTTGAATAATGGCTAAGTAAGAGGAGATCAAAAATAGAGGACCGAAGGTCATGAACTTTTAACCTAAAGACCTAATGTAGGTACACCTCTATTGTTAGGTGATTTTAGGTTAGGACTTTGTTCCTATAAAGAAAGAAAGAACTATAACGTACTAAGGCTAGTCTGGTATAGCCACTCTGATACTTAAGTCAGTAAGTATATTTAGAATAAGAGTAAATGAAAGAGTATTGAGATAAGGGATGTCAAAGAGATCTTACAATGCTTCCTCTTCATATTTATAGGTGAAAATCGAGTGTTTGAAATGGCAGTTAATCATCAATAATGGGATACATACAGATCTCATAATCAAATACATGCCTAAATATAGGAATAATAGACAGTTATGTAATGAGATCGTACTAGATCATAACTATTCATGCAACTTTCCTAAGTTCAAATCAAACGTGTTAACAGGCTAAGCTTCAAGGCCTACCAAATGGGTTGAGCTTCAATTGGCTTCAGCCAAAAACTAAGTCACTCAGCCTCTCAACAACCAAGTAGACGAATAATATTATAAGGTGAAAACCAACTATCAACATTTTCCCCAACTCGCATAATCGAGAACTCGATTATGAGAGTAAATAAAGCTCAATTCCGTATTTGTGTGGTTAGAGAACTCGATGAATTCTCAGGCCTCAAGGCCAAAAGCTAAGAGCCAAGAGCTATACAAAGAGATTGAGGAATTATATGCACCTTCAACCTTCTGCATTAAGTTGACAAAGATAAAGTAAGGTTTAGTTCTCAATAGAACAATAGCATCTACATGGAAATGTTACCTTCTTCATCTCTTTGTCGGCTTCATCCAAAGCCATCAAAATGTAGCTATTAATCTGCATACAAACAAGATTATGTCAACAATAGAACATATACTATACGTAAAAATAGTTGATTGGTACTTCCATCGTATAATTTAGTGGCAATGTGTGCTTTATTACAACCGCTTACCATATCAAAATCCTTCTTCGCAATCTCCCTATCCCTAAGGAAAGTGACTCATTCCATCAAAGCTAGGGATTTTGTCTTGATACCTAAGGCCGAGTCAATATGTAGGACTTTGTAGCTCCAACACTAAACAAAGTACTCGCTTACCTTACAATTAAGGACAAACATGGAGCTACTAATGTGAAGAGCCTTGTTCCTCATGGCCACCTTCCTCGTTTCATGTAAAGTTTTGGACTTCTTAGATGGAGGCTGACTAGCAAGCTCCTTCCTACTCCTCTTCATGAGACCTAGTTCATTATTTGTTTGGCTTAATGGACCTTCAACCACCCCATAATGAATGACCTCGATGCTACTATTATCACTAATTTCTCAACATGAGTCTCCTAGTATTTCCTTCTAAGGAATATTTCTAACTAGGGGAATTTCCTCGGGTGTGGCCTCTACAGCTCTAGGTTATTCAATGCTTTAAACCTTCCCGGTAAGATGAACAAACTTTTTATCAGTAGCAGCTTGTTTCATGGCTTTCTCTTATGCGGCCTGTTTCAACGCCACTAGCCAAGCAACAAGTGCCTTAGTGCCTACACGTTTGTCTAACCTTAATTTTTTGGCTTTTGCTTGGGCCAATAACTTTGGAGGATCAATATCGTCTGCACCCATATCTGCAATAAATGATAACCCTATTAAGAATTGAAGAGAGGTAAATAAACGACTTATGAGATCCGTGTTGAGTGAAGCTCAAAGGCAATTATTCCCCCCCTAAAGTTATGAGAATGACTTTCCTCTTATAGCTTGACTCAATAGGATAATTTCTCTAACACTTACCTTTTTTCTGAGAAAAAATTGGTTCTCCATTGTCATAGCGCCTTATTATCCCTTCGGCATCCCAAAAGAACATCTTGTTCTTCCTTCTTTCTTGTATCTTTTTAGTGGCAACGGCATTATTAGGCATCAAATCAATATCTTTTGTATAGATAGGATAATTCGACTAATTCATAAATTTAATCATTATAAGGAAAGATTTGTTATTAGAATAGAGTAACAAGTTAAGTATATAATACAATTAATATAATTATGAACATATTTTGCATTATTTAACTAAATTAGATGGATTATACCTTTAAGTTGGAAAACAAATAAATAAATCTGGAAAACAAAATAAGCTTTTTAAGGTGATTTTAGTATCCTAATAGGGTAAGTCAAACTATTGAAGCAATTAGAACATTCACCCTTTAGGCGGGCTATAGTCGCCTTAAAAATTGGTGCCCTTGCATATAGTTTTAATGGCAATTACAATGGCCCCATAAAGCCATAAAAATTATTCCACACAAATCTATCAAGGCAACTATGACTACCCTATATAGCTCATAATAGTAGACAAAACCACCCCGACATGCTCTCTTATAGGGTGGTTACAACTACTTAATAGTAATCTAAAAACCAAACTTAACTTTTTAGGACAATTTCGACTGTCCTAATAAATCCTCTTATGGGTTATAGAAACTATTTTATAATGTTCTCTTTTATGCATCTAACGTAATATATTGGTACAATTTTATTTCTTTTAAACGTAAGCAATTAAGTATAAGTAAAATTGATTTAAAACCCTATAAGATATGATAAGTCTTAAACATTTTTTTTTACTCTTGTCAATTAAAAGTACTAACTAAAATCTTCAATCTTCTTTCATTTGCATAACCATTACTTTCCTCATATTACAAATAAAAAGCAAATGTATTAGTAAAATAATATGACACCTTAGGTTTTAGTCGGGGAAAAAAAAAGTTTACTAATGTAAGCTTTAACCAAAAAATTGTTTAGTTAACTTGAAGTCAATTCTCTTTTTCGTAAAGGGAAATGATTTCCCTCATTTTTCATTCACATCTTCCATAAAGATTGATAACCACAATTAACATTTGATCGCTAATTTGACATAGTATCACTTCACCTCTTACCATAGCAACTAAGCTTTCCACAATAATGTTTGAAAATCTAAAAGTTTTGAATCTAGCTTGAAAAATATTTTATTTGAAACAAATGCATCTCTATATGAAGCTTTTCCAATCATAAAAGTATACAAACAATCTTCTCGCCTATAAATAAATGTCAACACTCCAACATGAGGAAAAAAGTCTTTAGATGAGTTATAAGTTTAAGAGTCTATGCTATATATTCGTTTATTATTGTTCAATTAAGAAAGTGTGAGGACATATTCAATTCAAACCTTAGGACCTTAGTAAATAAAAAAGAATTTAGAGAGAGAAGGTGATTAATAAGCTTAGTTTATTTTTGGTCATACAAAGCAAAGTAAAACTAAAATTTATCATAGCTAGATGAAAATCCTTTAAATTTTTTTTATCAAAGCTTAGCATTTTATGTACTGGCATTAACCAAGTGATAGACACGTATTCATATAATAACTACACCATTACTCAAGACTTAGTTTCCAACTTGGTGGGAGTTAGAATTTTTATGTCATAACAACACTGAGGTGTTAAGAATTCTCTCATAACTACCAACTACCAAATCTATAATCTAATAATATACAAGAATAATTGATTTAAGTAGGATTTCATATGTCTGTTGAATAATACAACCTTTCAAAGTTGCCAAGTAGCTTCTTTGTGCTCTTAAAACTTTTGTTTAGTTTTTTAATAAGCAAATTATGATGGTCAAAAAGATGTTCTTCCTGAATTAAGGAAGCCATCACAATAAGCAAAAAGATAATTTCATTATTTGAATAAATGACAGATATAGTTTCATTCACACAATATGATATCTTATAATAGTAATAACAAGAACAATTTTCAAAGCAAGCGCTTAAACAATAAATGAAATGAGCAAACCAAATGATAATGTTGAAAAATTCCTTAAGAAAAGGGGAAAAAAAAGGTGAATTGTGTTGTAGCTGGAACTTGTTATTCAAAGCATGAAAAAACTTAGCTTAAGCACCATAAAATACTAAGTTAAATTAAGGCTAAAGTAACCTATAAAATGTTATTTAAATCTAACAACTGGCTATGGAGTTCTCTATAAAATATTTTATTAACTCTATCCATGAGCTAAGGAATTATTAGTAGAACCACATCCAATCCTTAAGTAGCAATAATTTGCAAAAAATCAAGAATGAAATATTTTAAGTCAAAGCTAAAAACATGTCACTTAAAAACACTTTAGCTTTAAGATATAGGTCATTGTAAATTTATGGACACCTAGAATTGTCTAAAACCTCTTCATAGAGGATCGTATACTTGTTATTCTAGTCATAAAATTACTAGGAAACAAAAAAAAAAAACCTAAAAATTAAGGAAAATTGAATAGGGATGAATTATTCACTTGTGCTATTATTAGACAAGCACTAGTTGAGCACTTAATCAAAAGTAGCTACATAAGGAAGTGGAAAATAAAATTTATAACACACAAATCCTCTTATATCAAAACTAGTTATGGCCTCCCCTTGTCAATCACAATCTAGAAATTAGAAGGGGAAGCTCTGGCAAATAATACTTCTCATAGCTTCCCTAAAGCTAGGAGTAATGAAGCTAGATATATGGAATGGGAAGATAATATTGGCCTGAGTATCTAAGACTTTCTGCTTCATTAAGTTTATGACTTGTGAATATTATTGCTTATGTCGTTGTTGTGGTTATATGCAACTAATTGATTGGAGATAATTAAGCATGGTTTGATGTTGGCTATGGAAATTGATAAGAGGAATAAGATAGAGAAGATGAGAATTGTTTGGCTACTCTATTATGACAAATGATTGATTTAGATATACGTCCAATTATTCTTAAAGTTGTTGGTTGAGTATGAGTTATCATTTAGGTACTTTAGTTCTAAGTGACCTCTAGGTTCCTCAATTTGCTTGGTTATTTGCTTAGTAAATGTATGATTTCAATCTTAACATAGCATAACAAGGTCTAAGAGTGATACATTGGAAATATATTCTTGGATACCGGAACTATTGGCCTCCCCTTATTGAGTTTGGTTTAAGAGCTCAGTTTCAACATATAGATTATATGAGTCTTTCATGACTCTGTAGTTCTTAAGTCACTTAAGACCCTCCAGGTTAAATTTACAATCTTCTATGACCTTCGAGATTAATATTTTTGAGTTTTCCATGACTCATTAGCTTAAGCTTATTAAGCCTTCCATAACTCTCTAAGTTTAACACATTGAGTCTTTCACAATTCTCGCAATTAGGTTTTCTTAGTCTTTTGCGACTCTTTAGGATATAAGGGTTACTAGAAGTGCATTTCTTGGTATATATTATCATGGCATTTTCATTTATAAAATCATCTAAGGTTTACGCTTGGGTTTTTGGATGAACATTCATAAATGTAACTTAGTTAATTGTTGTTCTTCTTGGATGGGTAATTGGATATAGAAATTGCTTGGCTGATTTTTGTAGTTATTGTTTTTTTTTTATCGCTTATTTTGTTTTACTTATGCTCACTTATCTCAACATATGATAAGGGGTTATTTTTTTAACCCTAAGTACCAAAGAGCAAACTTGAACGTTGAATTGGGACTAAGACTTGAAATAAAAGCTATAGGAAGATACCTTTGAAGTTTTGGCTCTTGATCAGTACTTATACATATATTGTTATAATGTATTGTATATGGAGTGTAATTTCTTTTGACTTATGTTTGATGTGTAATCCTCAAAGTTAGGTTATATAAATATGTAATATAGGATAAAAGGGTTCAACATGAGGTCAGTGATGAACTTTTTTGTTGATGTGTAGGCTATAGAAATTTAAGATATATGACTACGGGTTTGATAGCAGATGGGATATGGACTTTTGGAATATTCATTAGTAGATGTATTTCATAAATGTTTTTATCTTCTAATAGGACAGTAGACTAAAATATCATTTAAATAATGAGTTAGTTGTAAATGTGAAAACAAGTTTAGGTTAAAATCTTGGTCTAGCCTTATCCTTGCCTCAAGAAGAAGTAATGAGTTACCTTTTAGATACGAAGTTTAAAGACTACAAGTTAGTGAATAGATAAAGAAGACACCTAGAAGAGGTAAGGGGCTACGGATGACCAATGAAACACATTAGCCATAAATTGAGATACATAATGCACTTGCAATCCTATATTAAATGTTATGTATATGTGTACGTGTGTCTATATGGTGGTAAATTAATGTTTAAATTTATAAACGAACAATGAAAAATAATAATTTCATATATATATATATAGAAAATATATTTATATTCTAATTTCATTTGATATATATATATATATGCATATATTTGCACATGCTTTTCAAATTCTTTTCTTTTTTTTCAAAAGAACACGAAAGTTATGATAAATTGTATGTAAAGTTGCTCTAGTACTTTTTAGCTAATTGACCCTTTTTTCTTCAAAATCATTCTACCAACCAAAAAGGGAAATAATGATTCCATTCTATCATCTACATAAAATAATAGTAATTCAAGTCTAATTCTAACCCTATTTTATCATCATGGAATTACATTTCTATTGTAGCATTTTTTCTTTCCAATAACCAAACGTGCTATTAGTAAATTTAGCAATTGACATCTATCCATAAAGTCAAATTTTCTCTATGTATCAGTAATTTTACTTGAAATTTCTAGGCAAGAGATAGTTATCAACTAAGACAACTTTTTTCTTCCCCTTGAGAGCAGCTAACATGGAAATCGCTAAACAAAGTAATGGGACTTTTTTAAAGAGTGCATCACCAAGAATGCTTTATATCTATTAGAGTTTCTAAAAGTAAGGAGACGAAGTAGTGAATCAAAAAGATTTTAAAAGAAAATGTTCAATGCTTTGATACCAAGTAAACTTTGTTAAAAAATCATGGCCTTACAAAACTTATTGAAATAGTTTCCAAAAGTAGATCTACCATAGTTCATTAATCCTAAATATAGTATTATTTAAGATAACTGCAAAAAGTAACGAATTTATAGGAAAAGAAAATAATTATTTGAGATATGTGTAATGAGAAAATCATATTTAGTGGCATCTAGAGGAGATTTATCATTACTTTTAAATCGCTTTACTAAAATAACTTCAGTTAAGTTATCGTAGATACAATGGCCCACTTTTGTTGAATATTCAATCAATTAAAGATGCTTTTCATATTTCAACACATCTTCTTTTTTATAAAATGTGTAACTAATACTAAAAAGGCTTAATAATTACTTTAGAACACCTGCTAATGGGGCCCTATAAGCAAAAGTCACATGTTTTTTAAAAAACTAAACTAAACTCTTCATTTTAGGTGTAATGACAATATTCAACCATTCAGTTTGTCATACTCAATGAATATATGATAGTTAGAATAGTTTAAAAGCACAAAGTAAATTCACATTTCAATGTTTTTACATAAAGTTGAAACAAAAGATAAGAGAAAGATAAAATAAAATTGTTAAGAGATTATTAAATCTACTTAGCTAACCATAAATTGATTGTTGGTTCAAGTAATTCCAAAAGTTTCTCTTCAATAAGTTGTAAAATCCATGTATGTGTAGAATTTGCATTACAAGCACTCTAAGTGCAGTATTTTTTCATTTTACGATCAATTTTTAATTATTTTTTCATTCCAATCTAAACTATCACATCAAATGTCACATGGATCAATCCATTTCACAATTAATCTTTAATTATTTTTTCATACCAATTTAAGCTATCACATCAAATGTCATATGAATCACATATGGTAGTGTTTGGATGCCACATTAGTGTATCCAATGAGCTCTCTTAAATGGATTAGAATATAAGCTCCTTTCACTCATTATTGAAAAACTAGGTACTAAAACACAAAATATAGATGCTTAAAAATAAAAGAATAGAAAAAAACATAAGGTCTTATATTATATTTATTTCTAATCCAAGGATTTTGACATTACTTAGCAAATAATATCCCAACAACCAAATGAAGTAGAAGCACTACTAAAATATCCATAGCTACAATATCTTGAAACAGATAAAATACAAAATGTAGAGTATCTAATGTAGTCCATTTATAAAGGAGATTAATGTTTAGGGTGTAAGTTCAAATAAAAGGTTAACATTTCGAAAAGTTCAAATAAGGAATTAACCTTTTATAAAGTGATTCAAATAGGGAATCACCGTTTCAAAAAGTTCAAATAAGGGATAAACGTTTCACAAAAGTGATTCAAACAATTTTATGTATTTGCTATTATGAATTCTTTGTTTGAATGACTTTGTGAAATGTTGATTCCTTATTTGAATTTTTGAAAACGTTGATCCCTTATTTAAATTTTTTGAAATGTTAATCCCTTAATTGAACTTATCTCCAAATGTTGATTCCTTTCATTATAATTTTCTCCTTATACATATAACCAAAACTTACACACTTTGGTTCTCACCACTCATCTTATTGACTTTAGTCCTTTTCTTTTTCCTTTGATAGCATATAATTTTTTGACTTGGTTTTGGTTGATTTTGACAGTTAAACTCATGGCTTGGTAAAGCATATCTGCAACCAATTTGATAAGGATTAAGAGTGAGTTCACATTCTAGATCAACACCAAGGTCAGCGAAATTATAATTTGCAAGATCTTCCAAGTTAAAATCAAATGGGTTTTGATCAACTGCTTCATTTATTACATCTGCATTGAATAATTTAATATTAGAACCATAGAGTAATAAAGAAAACAAGACAAATAAAGTGCATTCTTAGAAATGAAAAACCATTTGAGTATATAGTCTTCATTCTAGCAAGAGTATCTTTTACTCCTTAAAAAGAGGTATGATTATACTAATGTTATAGGAAAAAAAGATTACTGAAGATGGAAAACTTGAGAGGAGTCAAGAATTTTATGAAAAGCATTTAGATGTACTTTAATTAAAATCTTCTTTTATTTCTTAATCAATTGAAAATTTTAAGATTTTATCTGTGAAACTTTACCAGGTTCAAAGATAGGACGGTAAACATCAAGTACTGGTGTGGCAATTGATTCTGTTATGATTTGGCCATGGTTTGGCTCAAAAATTGCTCCAGCATCAACTATAGGTGAAACAACTAATTTTGTTGTACTTTTACTACTATATAGCTCATGCATAGCAATAGCATGAGCTTCTCCATCACTTATAGAAGCATCAAAATCTTCTGAAAATGCAACATCTGATTTTGTTACTCCTTCATTGTGGCCTAGATCATGCATGATTCCGGCATTAACTTCTACCTTATTTGTAAAATCACAAAAATCCTGTCAAAGGAAACAATAAAAAAAAGGGGAAACATGATTGTTACTGAATGACTTGTATCTCCACAAGATTTATCATCACATAACTTAAGTAAAATAAGCAATGAAAAAGATATGCAGAATATTGGAAAGTAAGCAAAGGTATATCTACTAACCGATGCATAGATGGAAAGTTTTTCTCTTTTGGCATAGTTAACATAGCGCATAAGGTCTTTATAGGTGTTGAAGCGTTGATTAGTAGCCGGACAATGGTAATACTGGAATAGTTAAAATCAACAATGGTAATACTGGCATAGTTAAAATCAACAAATACCTAAATAGAAGATTTTGTTCCCTCTAACAAGCTGTTTTGTTCCCATTTTGAACAACACGAGACAAGAATCAATGCACATGTTAACCCATGTAATTTTCCATAAACGTAACCATGTTTAGAATGATATCATCAAGATCCAAATGTATGTTATTGAAGTGATTGCTATAACTCTTAAAATGACTTTTTCTAAAATAAACATCCCTTGATTACTTACTAATGTATTTATACATGTACTTACATAAGAACACCCATAAAAAGAAGAGGCACTCAAGTCATGTTTCAAACATTCAAGCTCAACAACTTCTGTTCTTTTCAATAAAGTACAATCCAATGTAAGCTTTCTAATTCAAACACTCTAAATGCATACTTAGTTTGTTTAACATCCACTTACCATGTATATTGAGAAATAAATGTATAACCCTACCACTTTAAGCTAACTAAGAGTAGGACCCTATGAAAGTTTCTTTTGGAATAAGGCTACACATGGTGCACATATGTTGTCGGTCATTGTTATTAATAAAATTGATGCTTAGATGAAAACACTATAGTACATAACATAATGACTCAATTTGTTAGGTTGTTATAGTCATAAACTAAATATTTAAAAAATATAATTTATCAGAAAACATTCATTTTTTCAATTATATACTTTCAAATCCTACCCTTTTAGGAAAATCATTTCCACTCACTTGAGATCCAATCTACTGGTTTTGTTCCTCTGTTTCTACTCCTCAATTTTTGTTCCTTAAAAAAGGAAACTATTTTAAGCTTCATAATTCATAAACTAAGACAACGTAAAATGTTACTAAAACTTCTTTTAGAACAAGAGTGGTATATATATATATATATATATATATATATATATATATATATTACAGGTCTTAATTATTTAGAAGATTAACAATAGATGCAACCTTTATATTCCATGACACAATATAGGTGGCCTTTTTGTATAGCTACAAGTATGATCTGTCAAAAAACCTTTATATAGATATTCTATTCTTCTATACTCTACTCTTTTTGAGAGAGAAGTCTCTACACGTTGCATAATTTGATCCATCTACTACTAGTTTGGTTTAGACTTTCTTTTATATGCAGTTGATACATACTACCATTGCACTGTACTATGCAAATAAAAAAACAAAAGACTTATGTATCTGACTATGGTAGTTAGGACCTTAGTACTAATTCATGGAAGAACACTAAAAACATTACATATGAGGTCTAAGCTCCAGATTTAGGGAAAAATATTAGTAAGATTGTTCAACAATTGAAAAATTTTACTTCAATTGAACCTACAAAAACCTTCATTGAGAATGGTTATCTAAAGAAACTCTACAGTCATGAGAAAACATCCTGGATGATATGAATAATTTCAACTCTTTTCATCTACTAGCATTTAAATGTCACATAATAAATGATAACTTGGAAAGAGTTACACATTCATTTATAGATCATAGTCAAAATTATTACTAATTTCAACTAGTTCACTTTATAGGCTTATAAATTGAACAAATGGTAACCAACCAAAGGTGTAAATATTGGATATTGATCTATCTCAATGTTTGGAAGATTTGCTAGATTGTAGTGAAAAATAAGCAATCAACTCAAGCTAAATGGGCAAATATTTAGTGTAAACAGCTTTCCATGTTAATGGATCAAGGGATTTTGCAAGCTGTCTTTTATTTTACATCATCAAAAGGCTTAGAATCATATGTTCTTCCTCACTCAAACCCATCTAACCCCAACTTTTACCCATTAATGCACTTTCTCTAGCGCAACCCTAAAAGTTTCTTTCACTTGAAAACTTTAACTTTTAGAATTTAAAGAAAAACGAATCTGATAAAATAATATATAAAGATTGCTAAAATCATGAATGAGAGCATAAAGTAGATGTGATAATTAATGCATACAACAGAATGAAACTAGCTTATGAGATTTACCATTTTGGTAAGTGAAAAAAATCCCTATCATCACTATCAATGAATCCATAATCAATATCAACTCCCAAATTACTCCATACAACCAAACAAGAAAAGAATTTACAATAAAAAATCTATGCAAAATCTATGTAAACATTACCGACGACGTAGATGTAGATTGGCTTCTAGAGACGAAAACCCAACCATCAGGTAGCACTTTAGATACATTACGACGATCCATGTAGGTAAAAGGGAAACTACTTATCTCTTCTATAATTTTTTTTTTTTTTTTTTTTTTTTAAGAATCAAGCACAAGGTTTTGACAACGATGAGGCGCATAAAAACGTTTGTCCTAATTATATGCCCTAAGTACACGTGTTCATCCTCCACAAATGGAAATTTAAATGAGCCGTTAAAGGAAGACATGTGACTTTCCATACTTTTCATTTCTACTCCATTGAGGACTAATTTTACCGCGCTAACAAAATTTAAAAGTACATTGTCATATTTAACAAAAACTGCTTAGAAAAAATGCGTTACTACATTTGAATTTAAGAAAGAAGCTCATCAATTTCGTAGTTCATAAAGAGCATACACATAATCACATATTTTAAATAGAATCCCAAAGTCTAGATCGTATTGCATGATTCAACCCACGAATGTCTTACTGCACAAACTCAATTAATGTGAAAAAGAATGATCATAGGAGCATAGGATGATAATAGGAACATAGAAGCTACGTAAAAGCAAAATTAACCTCATATATTCAATCATGTGCAATAAAGGCTCGAATTTATGAGAGAATCCAATGAGAGAATTCAAAATTGAATGTTGCAAAGTATTGTCTAGAAAGGAGATTGTTGCATAATAGTTTGAAGTGGCTTGATAGGAAAACTAAAGTTTAAAGATAAAGAAATTCTCATTCAATATATACATGTAAACAATCATTTTTAAAATGCTAATATCAACACGAAAAAATGGCTAAAAGTTATATATGGTGCGATGAAGTGCTTCATTAATCATGTAGGGCTAGGGGGGAAGAATGACTGCTAGATATTGCATTATTCTCACATTTTCCAAAGTGGCTATTTCTGAACCTCAAACCCTTAACCTTTCCATCACCAATGGAGCAATTTAACCGAGGCTCACCCTCTAGTATAAAAAATAAATGCCTTCCATCCTCAACATACACCATTTAGCAAGATTTTCCAAGAGAGACATAATCTAAAAAATTAGCCATATAAAGATCTTACAATACGAATATCACTTCACAATTACACCCTACTTTGATAAATCTTAATCCTTAATATGCATATGTGCCATATGCAATGGACATTTTCTCACTCTAAAAGCATCTATTTCCATAAAACCTCAAAAAATTAGACAAACAAGATAAATATTTCATTGCAAAAGCAAAGAGGTTTAAAGTGGATTGGTTTATGGTTTCTTAGAACTAAAATTTAAAAGAAATTCAATATTAGGACAGTAAGAGCATTTAAAGTCCAAATGAGTAGGAGTCTAGTCATGCAATATGAAAGTACTAGAAAATTTATAGCAAAATTAAGTAATATCTTGCATAAGATAAAAAGAGCTCTCATTTATTTACAAACTTATGTGAAGACATATGTTATAAAGAAATAGGAAAATTAGAAAAGTAAGAAAAATTACTACGTTTTCAATGTTGCTATGAAGAAATTTCTCTTCAAAATTCTCAAAATAGTAAATTTTGTCATGCATAAAATTACGATTTTACAACTAATTTACAAAATGTAAGATTTTTATAAATAATGAGATAAATTATGAACAATAATGGAATCAAAAAATTAAGCAAACTTGCAAACTTTTAAATCAAAATTACATACATTAACGAAAAAAATTTCACTAACAGGGATTTTCTGAAACACAAGGTAATTCTTCACATCAATTGATAAAGAGAACCTTATTATTTATAACTTTCTTCATAGTATGTGACTTAGCTTGAAAAAAATGTAATCTTACTCATATTCATTATCAAATTCCAAAGAAAAAATGAAATACATCATCAATATAATGATAAATACTTAGCAATTTTGTTTGTATAATAAGTAATCCAACAATCTACAATCACTAGAACCACAAAGAGTTAAAATCACTTGCTAAACAATAAGAACGGATATTTAAATTCCAACAATCATAAAGCTACTACACACTTTAAAATTTCAATTCTACTATCATATTTTCTTTTCTAAACTTATCATTCTACTTTCTCAATCCAATGGAGCACTCTACAATCAAATCCTAGCTTAACCCCAACTTTATAAGACTTGCAAAAGAAACTATTAGGGGTTAAGTTACATCTAGCTTAGTAACCTTCCTATCTTACCATCAAAAAATAATAAGTAAGTTTCTTATCAAACACATGAATGCATGTATAAGCATATGCAATGCAAACAGTGTATACAATCAACCTATAATTGCATTGAGTACAGTTTTCCACCTACCGTTGTTCAGGTTAAGAAGTATTTAGGCACATCAAGATGCTGCTCTCTATATCTATAGTTCAAACAAATATCATCTTCTCTTAGTAAACATAAAGTAGAAAAAACGGCTCCTCAAGCAAGGGGTGACACCTCCTAAAGTCGAGTAAATCATAAAGGTCAAGGCAAGAACATGTGGTATGGGTCCACCATATGATATAATAATAACATATCAAGATAATGGGTCCAATATGCATGATCTCCCACTCCACTGCGTAATATTGATGATGTTTGGTAATAATGCAAAAACATGCAATGCATGACCAATTTATTTAAAGGTCGAATAATTATTAATTCGGTTTATAAGTGACCAATCAATAAATATAACAGACACTTCAAAGTCCTATCAACTAATGTAGCAAGAGTTCATCAATTTGATATATTATGGTATTTTAGCATACAAATACAACCAATACAAGCATATGCAAATACCCCAATTCCCCAAGCATAACAATTTTCAGAGATATAATTAATTAATGCACTATACTATAAGCAAATACAAAATAAGACAAGAGCTGGTATACTCACTTAAACTTGAAGTTTAGTATTTCTAGTAGTCCTCGATAGCTTAGAACTTTGTATCCTAAATCACCTAAGTAATGTAATTAAAGCAAATAAAACTCATCTTAAACTCAATCTAGTGCTTAACCTTACTATAATTTCCTATTTTCACCTATTTCATATTTTAGTCATAACTTTCTTGTTTTAAGTTGGAATTTCACATTCTTATAGTCCATTTTCATTATTTTTTAGTGTTCTTTCATTTGGAGAATGCCTTTTAAGTGTTTGAACTTGGAAGAATTCAATTTAGGCCAAACAAGTTTGTTGGTCATTGGTGTTAGTATGGCTACTTTAAGGTTTAAGCTTAGTTTTGGGCTTCGAGCTTAGTTTTTTATATTAGCCTTACACTTGATCCTTAGGCTTTTATTTAAATGTTTTAATTTTTATTTTCATTCTAATTTCTATGATTTTTAATTTGAGCTTTGATTTTACTCTTATGGAACTAAATGGTCCCATTTTGCTAGTTTAGGTCCTATTTCATAAAGGGGCTTATAGAGGGCAACTTCAATGGGCTTTTAAGGTATTATTTTGTAAGTCCATTAACTTAGGGAATAGATTTGATTTTATAGCTATTAGGCCTTATTTTTATTCTTTTTAGGGGGGTTTGGGTCCAACTCACCCTTTAAGGCATTATACCCGATCCTATTTGCTATTTTAGGCCTAAGCCCACTAAAAACCCTAAGATAAGTTCATTTTCTATTAGGATTCAAATCTGGTTCTTTTCATTTATTAAGCTTCTTCTAATCCAATTTCTAAGGCCCTAATAATTAACCAAGCTAATTTAGGCCTAATTTGTATTCTAGGGCCCTAAACTTGATTCTAACTTGTTCTAAAGGGCCAAATATACTAATGAGTCCACTAAATAACCCATTTTATTAAGTGTTCCAGATCTGGCCTTGTCCAATTTATGGGCTCCAAATTAATTTCTCTAAGTTTATATGTCATTTTAGGCCATTTTATGCTTCTAGGATATTGTTTATCTACTTAACTCCAATGGTTAAGTCTTAAATCCTAATTAGCACTAAATAATCATGTAATTAACAAATTGAACTAGAATTTACAACTTGTTTTCCTAAGTAAAGCAGGTGGTTGAAGAGATTTTTTAAGGAGATTCTAACTATTTCTCTACATAACTTGTTACAACATGCTAAAATAGTACCATGATGTGTTTTAAGCTAAGTCTTCCTAATATGAACATGAAAAAACAAAAATATGATGGATATAGGACTATTCACGTTTCAGCCTTAGCATGAAGTGGGGTTTAATGGTGATTTCTCATCATTTTATTAAGTTACATATATAAAACTATCTCTTACATTTCTAAAATGTAAGTAACAAACTAGCTAAGTTTATGAATAAAGGTGTCATTATATGGTTCTAAAACGACATGTACACGATGATGACATGTTTATCTAGTATCTCTAATCCTAAACTCTCAAGATATCATAGATATAACAAGTGTAAACAGAAAACTTAAGTTGAGTGGGTTTTACATTAGACTGTTCTACACAAATTCTAACTTTCTTACTTAAAAATGATGTCGAAATGTGCTCCTTTGGAGGCAAAGGTTTATTGGCAAGAGTCTAGGGGATGTGATGATTCAAATGGTGGTGGTCATTTGTCATTTGAAGTCATATGGTTGTGGTAATCTTAATAGGCACTAATGTGCTTAAGGTAGTCTACCAGCTCCTTTTGTTTTCTTCCCTTTTTCCTTTGGTTTTATGTTTAGGTTTCTTAAGGGTGTTTTCTATGGTTTTCTAAGAGTGAGAAATGAAGTTAAATGAGGGTTTTAAAGGGGTGAAATTGCAAATTAAGAAGGTAGGATATGTAGGACAAATCCTCTTCTCTTTTGGTTACCAAGTACTAGCTTTAAATTGGGACTTCTTACTTTTATGAGTTTTACAAAATAAGGTAAGAATTGATCTCCAAAAATCCCAATTTCCAACTAATTTTTTTATCTTATCCCCTTAAGTAATCTTATCCATTTCTCGATTAAGAAGACTAGGGTTGATAGATGGATTAAAGGATAATTAAACTAATTAATCATGATTATATTTAATTAAGCAATTTTAGCCTAATTAGGGTGTAATCAAGGATGGATTTAAGGGGGGTAGGGGGACCTAAGTCCCCCAATCTCAAAAAAAATTCATCTTTAATATTTTTTAGAAAAGGAAAAAAATTGTATATTAAATATATATTTTAAATAGCAAAATATAACATGAAATTAGGTATAGCTTAGTGCTTTAGCAATTAGTCTTACAACCAAGAGGTCTAAGGTTCAATTCTCATGTTTGGCATTTTAATTTTCCTACATGTATTTATTGCATCATTTTACTTTTCTTATATAAATGTATTACTTAAAAGGCATTAGTCCTCTTACATTTATTAAACTTTTTTTTTTGTAATTTTAATTAGTAATACACAATAGATAATAATTAGATTGTTCGTATCGTAAATATTCTTTTAACTTCTTATAAAGTGTGCCAATCACCTTTAATCATTTTTAAAAAGAATATTTCCATCATATTAAACTTTATTAATCGTTGTAAGTTAAATTATCAACAACATTCTTTAAAATATATAAGATGCAATGTAATTATGGCAACAATAAATATGTTATTCTAGGTCATCCCTAAGTGTATTTAAGGTCTTGCCATATTTTCTCACTTTACTGAGGTTTATTAACCTATATTATTTAGTTTATATGAGTCTTTTAGTATTTGAGACTAATTAGGGTTTTTTTAATGGCAGATGAGATTGAAGATTTAAGGTTTCCAAGCAATTTTAAAAATTATCTGCAATTATCAATTAGTTTATAGATATACTTAGTGTTTATTAGTTGAATTAGGGTTTTAGACTTCCAACTAAGGTTTTAGTCAATCCATTGTTAATTTCCAATCATTTTAAGGTTTCTCGTAATTAGGGTTTTTAACATTTTGCACATATGATTAAGGTTTGAAGGTTTTACTCTCTTTAGGGTTTTTTAACTTATTATTTAAGGTTCAATTGTTTTATTTAAGAATTTTATTATTATATCTTGAGAGGTTCTAAAGATTACCTATTAACTCATATATTCAACTTTGAGTTTAGATCTAAAAGTTTGCGGAGTTCATATTGTCTCCCCAAGTATAATGTTAGTATTATTAAGGAGATATTTTCATATAATTACTTTGGTTTCATATAATTAATCATGCTTAACTTATAGTCAATTATAATGTAAGATCTAATTAGCATATTAAGGTGTAATTAAGTTTCTTAATCTTAATTACTCGTATGCTTAGCACAAATTTGGTGCATTTTAAGGCTCAATGTGTCAAATTAAGTTAGTTAAGTCCATTGGATCATCTTGTGTAATGAGTTTAAGGAATTGGGACAATTTTTGTTGTTCGAGTATGTTTTAGAGGGTAGATTACGGTTTTAGGGAAATTAAGTGATTAGTCTCTTATTAGTGAATAGTTTCACTATTTAATTAGGGCACAATAGTTGGATTAAGGTTTTTAACACTAAATTAGGGTTTTACAATCATTTTAAAGGTTCGCACGTATTAGGGTACCAATTAAGATTTTAGTGTTCAAAGGATCATTTAAGGACCATGGTATTCATTTAGGGTTTTGAATTCATTGTAAGGATTATCTATATCAATATTCATTTTTGACACAGTTTACCCTTTATCGGTTTTAGGGAGCTCTCATGGGCTTCACCTATCTATCTTTTTCCCATTAGGATAAGGGGTTGGTTTTGTTAGATTAGATTGATCTTGAGAGTTAACATTAGTTATTGGCATTTGTTTATAAGATTTTAGAGATTTAAGTATCAGGGTCGAACTAGGGCTAAGACTGCCATTTAAGGTTTTAGAAGTTTGAGCTCAAGTTTTGTAGAGTAGCCTTTTAGGTTTAAGGTTAGTTATCTTGAAAAAATTAAGGTTTACATCTTCCTACCCTTATAATAAGTTTCATCCTTAAAAGTTGATGATAACTATCTCTCATCCCAGTACACTTATGGTATCCTTCTCTTGCATACATGAGCCCTTAATTCTTGGTTCCAAATCAAGCATTCATATATATATAATTACTTCAAAATTATCTTGATAAGTTGATACAATCTCTTTCTGAATAACATTGTCCTTTTATATTATTCAAGCTTACTCCTTAAAGTTCCTTGAAAGGTCACTTAATTGTCTTCTATGTAGCTTACTTTTGAGGTACCCAAAAAAGATCGGCCAAAGATTTTTACAGTTGTAACACACCCTAATCTGTATGGGACATTACTTGTATTTATGTCTAACCTTCCTACAACAATAACATTTATGTTGTAGCCATGGGCAATTTCTCAAGTAATGCTCTTGGCTACATTTCCAACATTCCACTCTAAAAGGCTTCTTTGTTATTAACTTACCTGATGGTAACATTGATTCCTCAATTGACCTTTTTCCTTTGCAACTTAGGTTATATTCTTTTTAGAAGTCTCTTCAAAATTCTCTTCTAAATTCATTCCAAGTAATGGGTTGAGGCAAGGCTTTTTTCTTAGAATTCAACCACCCTCCAGCACCATGCTGCAACATAAAGGTGTCATAGGTCAACCTCAAGTCTTTAAGGATCTCATAAGCTTCAAATGATAGCTCAACTCGAGCTAACTAATTTTCTACCGCATAAGGGTCATTTCTCTTTCCTATGAAAAAGCTATTTGCGTGGACAAAGTGAGAAAACTTCTTTCTTGATGGTTCTAGTTCCTTTGGTATATCCTTCATATGGTCTAAGCCACCTTAATTTCTAGGTGTCATGTGGTAACTCTATTCATTTACACTACCCATGATCTTATTGAGACATTTTTGTTTCATGTTAATATCATCCAACTATTCATTTGTCGTAATATCACATTAGGTATACCTATTTTACTAAGTGTGTCATCCTTCAATTAAATCTGATTCCATTCATTTACACATGTTATGCTGACTTTTCCACTAGTAACTCCACACATTTCAACTTATAACTAGGCAACTTTAAGGGTAAGTTATCTCTTAAACTATCTTAAGATTTCACGCCATTTCTTACTAATTCTCCATGGCTCTACTATTGTCCTTTTCTTATTGGATATAAGGCTTGTACTGTTAGGTAGAAGGTTTGGATACTTGGGGGCCCTTATGATGGTGATACAATGATTAACCATGCACTTCTATTGTAACACACGTATAAGATTTGCTTTTAGTGTCTATGTCCCTTTTGGTGTTTCATTTCCCACTTTCTCCCAAGTAAGTTTAGCTCTAAGACTTAGTCATGACTATGTCACATCTTGGCTTAGCACAAAATGCACCATTACATAGGAATACTTGTTAAAAACTTAACTCAACATGCTTATTCATCAAAAGATAACTTTATTTATGTGATAATAAGGTTGCTACATCAAAGTTCAGCTAAACATTTAGTTACAACTTATATGTGCAACTTAATATTTATCAAAACATGAAAATCCTTTTTCTCTTGTCATCTTCAAAATAGTTGGATTCCTATCTTAGTACTGGTTTTTGTGCCCTAAAAAGCAAAGTCACAATGTCCCATTGTATAAACCAACCTATAATAATAACTAACCTTACAGTCCCTATCATAAATATAATTTACACAAGGAGTCCATGACTCCTTGCTTGAAAGTAAACAACTCATCATAATTATAGATAAAATTTATATGTATTACTAGAAACTTTAAGTCATGATTACATAAAGAAACTTTTATTGTCTTATAATACTAGGAAATATCTACATGCTAAGGTAGTCTGATAAGTAACATATTGCATAATCAACTCAAAAACCTAAGAGTTAATAATAAAACTCTAGAAGAATCAATTTTATTAATCAACTTAATCCTTACTCCCCCATAGCACTTCAAAAAGAAACTAACCCTAAGATAGTTATAGCACGGCATCTCAGTCAATATCCACAACAAGAAAATCTATAAAGGTATAAACAATCTACAGCTCGGTAAGTCAGCATAGAGACTTAAGAACGCATAACAAATACAAATAAGGTTTTCAAGAAATTAATTAAATGCAATACAACACACAAATGTCATCACATAATGTTGTCTGGTCGATTGTGAAATCAAAATAATTTCACCTACTCTAATCTGGGTTTAAGAGTTTCAATGTTTATGCTACAGCTCATAACCAAATCCAAGTTTGTGCAATAAAGACACTACTCCTCCCATGACTATCCTTCAAACTATTGCCCTCATCTTTACCATGACCTCCTCTTTTGTCACTTAATTTAGCTAAGAATAAAGAAAAAACCATTATACTATCTAGCACTATCTTTTTTGAAAGTATCAATATTTGATTAGAGAATCCTAACTATCCCCTAAAGGTTGCAATACATGTCTAATTGAGGTATTTAGGTCACTAATAATTAAATTCGATTTAAGGTAACCAAACAATCTTACTTCACTCAATTCACAATAAACCACCAAAACATAACATCAATTTTTAGCAAATAATCAGAGATACATAAGCACATGCACATATAACAACCTATAAGTACAATCACATGCAATTCTAAGCCTCCGAGTATTTTAATATAGTACTTCAAAATGTAATAATGTATTGAACCCAACTTACTTGAAATCCTTGGTTCACTCACTTGACGTAAGTCAACTTATCTCCTCGTGTCTTATAATATAAGTATTCTTTTAGTATTTAATATCCCTATGTTATATATGTAATACCCTAGGATTTCAAGCTAGCTCAATAACCCTAGAATCTAAGCTCCTAAATTTATGGTATTAAACTAAGTTATTCGTTTTATTTCAAACTTCACAGTAAAGTTACAAAAGCTAGACGAAGTAATTCAAGTAAAGTTAATTTCTCAAAATAAATTATATAAAAATATTAATTTAAGAAAATGTCAATTTATTGTTAAAGTTGATAAATATCGAAAATGTGAAATTCAAGCATTTAAATATAGCGAAACATTAGAGATAAATTAATTAACTTTAAAAAATAATAAATGAAGTTGAATTATACATAATATACATGTATTTACATGTGATATACATTATATGTATTAAATATATACATATAATAATAATAAATTATTAAAATTAGGTAAAATAATAAAAAAATTGAATGGATGAGTCACCAAATGATGTGTCAACCTAGGATTAATTGGAAATGATGAGTCAACACTTGATTATGTAGAGAATGACACATGGTACCTAAGGAAAAGTAAAAAATGAAGGTGTAATTTTACTTTTTACATGCAAAAAATCCTAAAACCTATAAATAGGGCTCCAAACATTATTTATAATATTTCGGAAACCTGAAAACACAAGAAAATAATTTTATACAATCATAAAAAAAATAGAATAACATAAAATAAAAATAGAACAAGAAATAGGGTTGGAATTGGGTTAGGGAAGTTCAATAGGTTAACCACAACCTGACTTGGTGTGGATTGGAGGTCCAACAGAGGGTGGCCAGATAAGGCTTTCCAACAAGGAGTGGTGGTTCAATAATGGTCAAAAACGGCTAATTCAGGTAAACCAATTTTCCACCCATAATTTGTTTAATTTGCTAAAAATATCAAATGTTATCAATTAATTATAAAATTTAGTTTTTTAGAATTATTTTATGTTTATATTAATTTAGTAATTTTATTTTAATCAAATAATTAGTAGAAATATGCGTTCCTTAAGAAAATGCCCCGTTTCGATGAAAATTGAATAAATTTTAAAAAATATTAGATGATGTTGTTTCACGCTTAATTTTTGTATATAATACACCTAATATATATATTTAATTTTGATAATAATAATTTCTAAAATTAAGCTTTTTTACTATTTTTTATGATTATTTTGAATAAAACTGCCAATTTCACTTAATTATTGAAATAATTAGTTTTTAATGAAATTAATGAGCCCCATATATTTAGACTTCTGGATATTTATAAAGATATTTAGAATATTTAATTTTTATCTCACACATAAATTTTTTTATTTTTCCTAATTTTCCGTTATTTCGAGCTAAAACCGCTATTTTCATAAAAATATATAATAGCCAATTTGGCATAATTCATGATCAATAATTAAAATAAATAATTTTTTGAGTCTATAGGATTTTTTGTAAAATTAATTGGGCTCATATACTATTTATTATATATATTCTTAGTATAAACCTATATCTTAGCTTTATTTGTAATATAGCAATTATTAATATTAAAATATTTATCAAATCTATGCCAAATGAACACTCTGGGATATATTAGTGGTTGTTGTACAAGTTTGAAAAGTATAAATTTTAGGGTTTTTAGTTCAATAATAAAACTTATTCGGGTCAATTATGGAGTTACGGCAACGTACAGTCGAGTCATAGTGAGAAAAGGGTATTTTTGGGGTTTTGAAAATATTGATTAGTTTCAATTCTTATGATATATCATTAGTACTCAAAATAAAGATCGTGATAATATAAAGTTTACTGAAATTGGAAAAGAAATGAGTATAATATGGTCAAATGAAGTTTAAAAATGCAGAAATGAAAGCTTATAACAATTTAAGTTCAACCCATACTTGATTTGAAGATTACGTTTTATTTTCATAGGTATGATAAGTAAGGAAGTACCACGTAGCAAAGTTTAGGATATTGTATTATTGCTATGCCTAGGAAAGTAGATCTAACGCATGCTTGGAGTAGATATATTGTTACTCAAAACATTGCATGCTATTTAACGCTGTGTTGATTGAATATGGGTATATCTTGGGTGAGTTGATATGTTACTATAGTGGATATTGATGTAATGATTTTGAATGACAGTAACTGTATTCTGGTTAAACAATTATACTGCTATGTTGAGTGATGATTTGTGCTTACGATTGATTATGTTTATCAAGCCTAGTTTTTTCCTCCCGGTTCTTTTTAAATTAAGTCTTCTTTAAACTAATTAGTATTAAACCCTACCCATACAATACTGACCCTTGACTAGGGTTTAAAGAAAAATCAGTTCTTTTGTATTTGAAAATGCTTTGGAGTCACCACTCGACCAGAGTCGGGAAAAAAATTAAGTTATAACCAATTTAGTGGATTAGTTATAACTTAACTATTGCTCTTTAATAAGAAAACTAATTTTACAAAATAGTTTTGTAAAACGAGAGATCTAGATTCAAGGGTTATCCTATTAAATCCTAAATGAGTACCACTTTTTAACTTTTCAATTTTAAATTTTCTTTTCAATAATACCTTTCTTTAATTTCTAAACAACTAATCATGTTACATACGACTAATTTAATTAATTGGAACAAATATTTACAAAGATAGAAAAATAAAAATTTCCATATTTTAAGTCACCCCATACTTACATGCGAGTGCCTATGTACCTATTATTCGGGATCAAACTTTCATAATTCGTTTACAAAAAATATTAGTGGGTTGAGTTGATTTTAATTTTTGAAAGGAGATCAGGTTTATGTTTTTACTCGCATCAATTTATTTAAGAAAATTTTCTACAGGTCCAAATTTAGGGTTTTAGTTTTGAAAACTTTAAAGCAATCATAATTTAAGGTTTTAATTTTGGAAATTTTATTTTTCTAAGTGATAAGATGACTTTATTTTTTTATTATTATATTATTTTTTACTATATATTTATTTACTTACTTTTTATTTTTATTTTTTGGTTTCTTTTTGTTAAAACATGAAAATAAAAATGAAACTAAATACTCCTTCCTTTTTTTTCTTTTCCTTCTTTTTTTTCCATTTTTTTATTACACTTACAATTGGAATAAATAAATTAAAAAAATTACAACAACTAAATTACAAGAGGGTTAAACCCAAAGCAAAGGGGATTCGAATCAAAGCAGCACTGCAAGTCAGTCGAATCGAATCTTCAGGTTGAGTCTTGGGTCAACACATGACACGCACAAGCATAGTAACAATGAATGACAGAGGCAACCAGGGGTATTTTTCGACCATCTTCTAAAGTAGGTAAACCCACTTTCATGGGTATTTTATTAAGCTTAGTGGGTAAGGATGGGTGCCTCAACCTAACTCAGCTATTTGGTTGGTATCGATAAAGTTGGCGGCGATACTGGGTTACAACCGTAGTGAAGACTATTAGAGATGGCTGGTTATACAAGATTGGGCATGAAACTTGTGTATGGTTTCAATGGTTAGTCGTGGTTCTGATTCGAGGATGTAGCTGTTCGGTTGTATTAAAGTAGTAGCAAAGGGGGTTTACTAGCCGTAAGTGTATATTGTTGTACATGTGAGAAGAAAATGATCAAGGGTTTGGGAATTGGCAAGCGTCGGGCTAAATGACGCTGGTTGCTAAACAATAACGTAGTGAAGCGGCTGTAACAACAGTAGAATGGAGTAGCCTATTGGTTTCAATGTATAGGTTGAGTGTTGCAATGTGATTTGAGAGAGAGAGATAGTATAGAGAGAGAAAGATAAGGCTAAGGGTGTGATGTCAAGGAGCCACCCCCCTCCCCCCCAACTCTCTTCCCTTTTGTTGTATGTATGTGCGTGTTTTTTTTTTTTTAAATGAGATAGTGAAGCAAAGAAAAAGGAAAGGAGAAGAAAAAAAGGTGAAATAAAATGTGTTGTCAAGGCTAATCATAGAGTGACACGTATCACAATCAAACATGCAGCCCAATGATGCCTTGACATGTAGCAGTGTATCCTCTATAAAAAGAAAAATGCTTATCTTGCTTTCGCTAAGATTCAAACCCAAAACCTTTAACTAAACCCAATGCATATGTCTAAGTGCTTATCTATTAGGTCGTTGGCCTTTACCTTATCCATGGGTGTAATTAAATTGCACATGTAGACTAGGTTAATTGCATACATGGATTAGATCAGCCTGAGCTATATTCAAATCTAAGCTTAGGCCTAATAGTCCCTTCTTATTTTTATTAAAAATTCTATTCTAAATAAGAAAATTATTATTTTATATATTTCTTAAATCCTCTATTTTTTCTCATTTTTATTTTTTGTAACTTTTCAATTTTCTATGTATTTTTCAAAATTTTGCCATTCTTTTGTATATTTTCTAAATTTCTTTTTTTTTATTTTTCTAAATTTCATATTTTTGGGTTTTTTTTTTGCATTTTTCCTAATTTAAGACCCTTTAACCTATATTGAAAATTGAAAAATAAAAGAAGGACAAAAATGGGGTATCTATCACAACCTGAAGGGGGGTCAAGTCGTAGAAGTATCGATGTATAATGCGTGAAGATCTGAGATCAAGCACCACCCTTGATCAAGAACCTTCGGCACACTACACAAGACATTCACAACTATGACCTTCTCCTAGTAACTAGTATTTAGTAATAGTAGAACATATAAATTAAAGTTTAACTATCCAAATGATCACTAACAAAATATAGATAAGCAAGAATATTAGGTTTCCTTTAAATTAATCATACAATACTAAGATAAATCACCATAAGTAGTCTATGCTACTCAACAAACTAAATATACTTAATAATTGAAAATTAAAGAGAGTTCATATATATATAAACGAATGGTTCACTCAAGCTCTCAACTTCTTTACATCCCGATTCCAACTGGTGTTACTAACCTCGGGCATCCTGTGGCTTAACTCCAGCCACAAGTCCTGTTGCAACAATAAACTATAGGGGGGTAAGCTTGACTACTTAGTAAGTAACCTAACCTACCTACTCTACAACAAGCAATATCGAGCAAGTTATTTAACAAGCCTATGAATGTATGGCCAAATATATGCAATGCAACAGTCTACTAATAACTATACATAACACGGTTTTAACACCCACCGTTTCCCGGGTTAAGAAGTATTTTGGTATGTCAGGATCTAAGTATCCACATCCAATTCGAAGTCTCTTGTCATCACTATCACCCTTAACAGTAGACATGGCATGACCTCAAGTAGAAGGCGGCACTCCCTAAAGTTAAGTAGTTCTTAAAAGTCGAGGCAGGAACATGTCGCATGAAATATATAGTATGATAACAACTTTTAACACACAAAATACAATATGAATCCCTTAGGCATGATCCCTCATTTTACTACATGATGTTGACACCCATATTATCATGTCATAAGATACGATGCATGTCTGGTTTAATTAGGGGTCAAATATTCAT
The DNA here is from genome assembly GCA_024138005.1 of Lumnitzera racemosa. Lineage (NCBI taxonomy): Eukaryota > Viridiplantae > Streptophyta > Magnoliopsida > Myrtales > Combretaceae > Lumnitzera > Lumnitzera racemosa. The sequence goes on from JAMXBC010000005.1 coordinate 37,104,874, forward strand.
TAGTTCAATTCATGGGTGACCAATCATAATATACAAACATTTTAAGACCTTAAGCTCTGATGCAACAAGCATATAATAATCATATCAACATAAGATATCTTTACAAACCAAGTCAATCATATCAAACACACACAATTTCCCATTTTCCCCAACATACAACAATTTCAATTATTAAATATCCTACTAACTACAAACACAAACAAGTAAAGTAGGATGCAGTATACTCACTCATCTATGATGCTCAGTAGTCCTAATAATCCTCGATGGCATCTAATAAAGGCATATTTTATTCATGTTTTACTGTACAAATTAGATAGAATTATTATTGATTTTATAGAAATCATTTAGAATTGGTGCTTAAGTATTTTCATTTGGACATTTTAGGTATTAGAGAATTGAGAGCGGAAATATGGATAATCTAAAGGAGTTTTAGACAAATAAATGAAGCTCGAAGTAAGCCACAACACGATTGGAATTGAAGACAACCAACCTTGGGTCGACCTACACTGAATACCAACAGCCTTTAGAGTCTATGACGCCGGCCTTGGAACTTACACAACCGGCCTTTTTGGCCAACCTTCATGAAAAGATTGCCTTTCGAAAGCCAACCCTAGTTTTCTCCATAAATAGTCAGGTTTTTCAGAATTTGGAGAACTTTTACGTCTTCTTTAGAATTAGAGTCTTAGAATAGTTATTAGATAGCTCTTAAAGAATTCTTCTACAGAATTGCTTAGATCATTGAGAAGATTTCATTTTTGCTGTAGAGATCAAATTTGAAGTTGTAATTGAAGTTTACTCTTTACGATTACAGAATTGGTGACTTCTATTTCATTTATGTTTATACAATTACATGATTTATTCTTACTTTCAATTATGAACTTCTTTGCAAATTCAATTAGTAATCGTGCTTTCGTTTCAAATCCCATGGCTAGCTAAGATTATTTATGGGAATTGATGATATCCTAGGTAACAAAGATGAGAATTATATTCCTGTTATAGGCTTAATAAATATATGGATGATTCAAGATTGCAAATTTCTATGATTTCAATTATAGTTGTTTAATTGATTATAATTGTTAGAAACCCTAGTGATATGGGAGTTGATATAGGGTTTGTTAGAAATTCTTGATTAATTTGATTGATTAATGTGGAAGTCAACGTTAATTGAATCAATTAGAAATTATCTAAAGATTAATGTGATGTTTTGTGATTAATTATTTACTAAGACATTAGGGATAATTGATTTAGGACATTAGACAATCATAGTATTAGGAGATGTATGATTGTAATTTAGAGTTCACTGTTAATTGGAGATGCGAAAGCTGATGATTAATTAGAGGTTTAAGTTCTTAAGTTTTAAGGTATAATAATTTTACTTAAATGACCATAGAGCTATTAATCTATATAACATAATAACAATTTGATTTGCATAACTAGGGTAGATTCTATTTTCCCATAATTCTCAATCGATTACTTAGTTTTAGAAATTTTATAGTTATTTTCTTTTCAATAGTTTTAGAGTAATTATTAGATTAGTTAATTTACTTTTGATTGCCTTAATATTAATAAGAACTGGCATAGGATTAGTAATTTCTTAGTTCTCGAGGGATCGACAACCTTACTTCCTCTATATTACTTGATTCCAATCTAATATACTTATCAAAGTATTCATGATTTAATTATATATATATATATATATATATAGTCTAAGCGAATCAATGTCCACATCAAACTCCCCATCCCCTGAAGAAGATAATTAAGTTTTATGAGTATTTTGTTTGTACCAATTAACTAGGCTCACCGCTCATTATCTCAGAGTTAATTGTTTTTGTAATTTAGGCATATCTTCTTTGTTTTAACTCCATTTTAGGTGATCTTATAGTCGTTTTCATCATTTTCGATGTTTCGAATGTTCTTTCATTTGGTGAAGTTATTTTTAAGCTTTTAAATTAGTAAGTTTTCAATTTAGGCCCTACAAGGTCGTAGACCCAAGTAGTAAGTTGGGTCATTTTAGGATTTGGGCCTAGTTTTGGGCCTTCCGCTTGATTTTTGACTATAGGCTTTATGTTTAATAATCTTGGGCTTCTTTTAAGTATTTTAAATGAGCTTTTTTTACCCAATACTTAAAATTTTAAAGTGAGCCTTAGTGATACTCTTATAGGTCCAAATGAGCCTTTTTTACTAAGTTTAGGGCCCTAAATCACTAAGGGAGCTATAGTGGGTGTTTTGAATGGGCCTTTAGGTTTTATGGACTTTCTAAATACCTCTTCCTAAGCCTTTTATCCTGGGGTTCAAATCTAGTCATCTAGCTATATGGGCTCCTAAATTGGTTCTTTTAGGCTTTTGTGTCTAGTTCGCTATTAGGGCCTTAGGCTCAAGCCTACTCGTCATTTTAGACTTAAGCCCAACATTAGACATAAGTTTAGCTCATTTTTAATATGGTTACATATCTGGTGGGTGAGAAAATGGCAGCCAAGAGTGTTTTCTAGGGTCAAACTTTCCATTTTCATGCAACACTTGATTTTAATGGTGTTTTGGCTTAAGTAACCTATATTTCTACTAATCTAAAACCATAATCATTTCATAAAAGTATATGAAAATGTGTATGAGAGCATAAACAAGGGGCAACATGCATGCAGTAAGGGTTTCTTCATCCTACTTGAAGATTTTCTATTAACAATTACACTACTTTATAACTTTGCCTATTTGTGTTATAGCTTCTACTAAAGGTGGTTTTCCTTGTACTTACCTTGTAGACCTTCTTGCAATACCTTATAACTTCTATGGAGTCGCTGTAAAAGAAGTTTTAAGAAAGAAAACATTAGTATCTATCATTATTTTGCAAGAAATCTAAGGAAAAACTTAACCTAAGTTCTTACCATGGTAAAGTGTGGAATGCCTCCCTTTATGGTTGTGTGTCATAAGCCTTGGTGTGTGTAAGGGGCTATGAGTGTGTCAAAAAACAAGGGGAATGTACATGTGAAGCATGGGACATGGTTTGGAGTGATTTAGAGTAGTGGTGGTGAAATTATGGGGGTTGGTGCTAGGGTAGTCAATGGTAGCCGAGAAGAGGAAGAAGAAGGAGTTTAGGCTTGATCTTTGAGAGGAAGTTTAAGGGAGTTTTAGATGTGTTTAGGCTTTGAGAAAATGAAAAATGAGGGAAGGGGGAAGGGGATAGCAGATCGTGGAAGTGAGGAGATGTGGGGGGATAAGTCATGAGTAATTTGGGAAAACAAGGACAAATACCAAATGGGGACCATGTACTTTATGTGCCTTTTGCCAATTTAGGTATGATCTTATCCCCTAAGAGTACAAGATATTTTAAGAAGGGATAAGATTTTGTCTTTTGTTCATTAGTCATGTCTGACTTGTAGCTAATCAAGATGTAATGGGATTGGTTAAGGCTTAGGGTTTGTTAAGGTAATTAGTGGTGATTAGGCATGATTAGGCTAATTCGATGCGATTAAGATGTATTTAGGTTTGGCTATACTTTAACGCTATAATTTAGCTATTCTAAATGCCCTACACATGTACTTAGGGTTCCCTTAGGGTTTAGTTCACGTTTTTTATAGTAATTTGATCCACATACAAGCTCTAAAGTTAGGGTTTAAATCACTTAATACTACAAATCGCTTGTATCGATCAATTCAACCTTACTATTAGTATTCATTGTTGACAATAAGGTATTTGATCACTTAATTAAGGTTAGATGGTCATTTTATGGTTTCAATAACGTTTTACGGTTTTTCAAGTATTAGGGTTCTTGCTCGTTTAGTTAGGTTTTTAAGGCTTACTTCAATTAAGGTTTTGGTCGAAAACTTAGGATTTGATTCCTTTACCTAGGTATTATTATCATGTTTGGGGTAGTTCTAGGGACTATCTAAGGACTCCTTCATTCGATTATACTTTTGGGTTATTGAAATTTCATGGGGTTTATAGTGTCTATAATACTAACTAGAGAAGTTAAGTGATTGCTAACTTAATCTTCTACTTGTTTACCTAAGTGAACCTTAAGTAAGACACTAGAATTCCTCTAAGGAGAGTTCAAAAACTAAAATCAAATCATTAGGTCAAATAAAACTAAAAGATTGGTTGCGTTAAGTGATATACTTGAGTTGTTATTGCATATCATGACATGACATAGCACAAAAAGGGACCTACGGGTCAGAAATTTCAGAATAAGGCTTACAAGTGATTATGGGAAAAAAAAGACATGACTTTATGAACTCAATTTTTGGAAGCATATAAATTGTATTGCCCAAAAATTGTAACTATTTTGATAGTCAAATTTGGTAGACTACAATGTATGGTTTAATTTGCTAGTTTTGCCACTTTGATCTGGTATACTATAGTATGTAGTCTAACTTAGCAGTGTTGCTACTTTGAGTTGATGAACTATAGTGTATAGTCTAATTTTGTAAAGTTGGAAGTCCTACTCCTAAGTAGTTCCTTATTGCCCTTTTTGAAAATGGTAGACTGCAGTGTGTAGTCTAATTTGGTAGGGGTCTTACTTCCAAACAACTCTTTATTGCCTATAAGTTTCTGGGAAATTGTATCCAAAGGCCCAGTTACGTCAACTAATTGGAAGAAAATTAGAAGGCATAGGATATCAGTACCGATGCATGCCATGTGCATGAGCATAACATACTGTATTGCTAGTAGTAAATGTCTGATTAGGCGAATACATATGTGAAGTTAAACCTATAGGTTATGACTGAAATGTTTCAATTGTAATGTACAATATTGTCTATCATATTGTCTATATTGTGTTGTATGTTATCCACTCTCACTTAGCTTCAATACCTAAGAGAATAAAATGTTTTATCCTCAAGTTAATTGCATCGTAAAGGGCCTAACACTAAGGGGGGTATATATATATACACACTGAGAGCATGAGTTGAAGTCAACGACTTTTCTACAAAACCTGCATTAAGTCAAGAATCCTACTATTATGAAGTTGACAAAGGAAAAAGTTGGTTTATATTTTGATGTAAATATTATGCTGTACACATAAGTTGTAATTAAATGGCTAATTGAACTCTAATGTAGAAACTCCTTTATCATGTAAACAAAGTTGTCTTTTGATAAATGAGCAGATTAAGCTAAGTTTTCAACAAGTATTCCAGTACGATGGTACATCCTATGCTAAACTAGTATGTGACAATATAAGCTTTAAATTATAACTTAATTTGATTTATATATTACTTATTACCAATATTTTCTAAGTTAGTTGTTGAATCGATTTTCAAATCCGATTCCAATTTAGGTTTTATTCAGTTTTTTACTATGGGTGTTACAGGTAAATCCTAAAAATGCCTTTCAAACCGAAATGTGAAACTAATCACATCATATTTGAGTATCCTAAATATTACTTTAGGCCTCTAACCAGCATTCAAGTCGATACGGTATACCTTAATCTTAATTTAATTACCAAATTTACTCTTGATATGAGAATAAATTTATATTTTTCATATAATCCACTAAATTTAAGTTCCATATTAGATTTATTATATTTTACTATTATTATTATATTATTAATTTTAACCAAATATTCTCTACTTATTACAAATCCAATTTCACATATTATCAATTTACACTTATGCACTACATATTACACCTAATAATTATATCTAATACTCTAAAAACTACAAATATCTTACTACATCAGACATTGATATCTTAAAATACCTAATTACATACTAAGTCAGTAATTATGCATTTAGTCAATAATTCAGCCTAAAATTGCTAATTATATATACATGATCTAAAACCTTAAAAATTATCTAAAATTTTTGAAAATTCATTTCTACATCCTTTAAATAGCCTACACAAAAATTTTGAGCTTAAAACTACATTATTAAGGCAATTTATTTCTAAATCGAAATAAGCTCAAGTTTGTAGGATTTCTTAAGCATTGTATATTTCTAAATATAAATTCATCAAATTAATATTTTTCCCTAAATCTACATACATAAAAATCTTAAAATACCAAATTTCATAATTTTCTAAACGCAATTAATATTTTTACAAGATTAAACAAAATTAGGTTGAAATTGAATTCACCTATCCGATCGGTTTCCAACCGCTAGTAGTAGTGGTAGTGGTGGTGATTCCTGTCCAAGTAGTTATAGGTCAGGGGTTTGCTTCACAAGCCCTAATTGTACATAATTTTTCTAATTTTTTGTAAAATTAGCTAACTCACTCTTTCTGGTCTCTCTTTAATTTTTTGTAATTCCTAACTACTAAAATGAATTTTAGATTAGCCTTGTTGCTTTTATAGAGCTATTTGATTTTTTTTTCTTTTAATTTTTGCATTACATTTGTCCCTTATCTACCTCCATTCTACTTTCTAATTATCCTAATTTAATTGGTTAATTTTTTTCTTCTTAATCCCAACATGTCACAATCAAAATCCAAACATTTTCTTACTTTTTTTGAATCTTTTTTGTAATTCTATTTAATTATTTAGCATTAATTTAGTATATTTTAGGCATTTTAAGTAATTTTAGATATTTTGGCCTACATGTAAATACACATTTAGTACAAGTAAATACTACTAACTATTATTTATGTTATTTTATGATTTTTAGTAGATGTATGATTTATTTATATCGATTCCTTAGTTATCAAAACTCATTTTATGTATTTTTAATAAATAATGAATAATATACTTATGATTTAACATTATAATATATAATTATTTTATTACTTATTTTCCTAAATTCAATTTTATGGAGTCACTTTTATTAATACTCCTAAGTTTGTTATATAATTTAGGATTAATTGAGCAATTTATCTAATTACCCTAAAATTTACATATAAACTACAAACTTCTTATTACATGGCTTACACAAGTTTCAGCCAAAAGTCGCTAACTTTGACTTACGCTCTCAGTATACATCCTTCTTAATGTTAGGACCTTTACGATGCTATTGACCTGAGGATAAAACATTTTATCCCCTCGGCTACTAAAACGAAATGAGAGTGAATAACAAATAATATAATATATGCAATATCATAACTGAAACATTTCAATCATACTCAATAAGTTCAACTCCACACATACATCAACCCAATTAGGCATTTATTGCTAGCAATACAGCATGCTATGCTTATGTATATAGCATGCATTGGTATTATTATCCTATGCCCTCCAATATGCTCATCCACTTAGTTGACATAGCCAGGCATCTAAATACAACGTCTAAGACTTAGGACAATAAGGAGCTGCTTAGGAGTAAAACCCCTAACTTTATTTTACAAAATTAGATTACATACTATAGTTTACCAAATCAAACTATCGAAATAGTTAAGATGTTTGGGCAATAAGAATCTATAGCTTCCAAAAACCAAGTTCATAAAGCTACGATTTTTCTTGATCATTTGGAAACCTTATTTTAAAAATTTTGACTCGTAGGCATCTTCTTATGCCATACCATGCCATGATATGCAATAATCACTCAAGTATATCACTTCACATAATTAGTCTTTCAGTTTTGTTCAACCTAGTTATTTGATTCTAGTTTTTGAACTCTCTTTAGCAAAATTCTAATATCTCACTTAAGGTTCACTAAGGTGAACACTTAGAAGATTAGGTTAACAATCACTCAACTTCCTTAGTTAGTATATTCATCCTTAAACACCATATTAACACTCAACATAACAACATAACAGTTTAACCAAGATATAGCTAACATCATGTAAAATCACCACATCCGTATCCACCATAGTATCACGTTAATTTAGTCAAGATATAGACATATTAAATTAACACAACATCAAACAGTACATAATATTATAAGTAGCAATATATCTACTCCAACCATTGGTTAGATCCACTTAATTGGCCTTAATCGTAGTGAAAAATCCTAAATTTCATCACGTGGTCATTCCTTACTCATCACACTTATGAAAATATAAATACAGTCTTTAAATCAACTATGAGTCAAACCCAAATTCTTATAAGCTTTCATTACGCGTTTTTAGACTTCATTTGACTGTGTCTGACTCATTCCCTATCCAAATTTTGTTAAACTTTATATTATCATGATTGTTATTTTGATAACTATTAATATATCTTAAGAAACAAGATTAATCAACATGGTTACAAGCTTGAAAATACCCTTTCTCGCTATAGACTTGATCTTACATTATTATAACTTCAAAATTAACCAAAATAAACTTTAGTTTTAATCTAAAAACCCTAAAAATTATACTTTTCAAACTTGAACAACATCTATTTTATATCTAAAATACTGGTCTTGCACTATCTTATCAATTATCATAATAATATTATTTATTATTTTACATATTAAGTCAATATATAAGCTTAAAATAGGAAAATATGTAATAAATAATATATGAGCCCGATAATTCCATAGAAAATCTATAGACTCACAAAATTATCTAGTTTAATTATTAACCATTAATCACACTAAACTATCTATTATCTATTTTTACAAAAATAACGGTTTTAGCTTGAAATTATTGAAAATTAGGGTAAATACACAAATTTATGTGTGAGATAAAAATTAAGTGTTTCAATTATCTTTATAAACCTCCAAAAGTCAAAACATGTAGTGCTTATTCCTTAATTTAATCAAAAACTAATTATTTCAAAAATTTGGTAAAACCGATAGTTTTATCCAAAAAAATCATGAAAAATAGCTAACATGCTTATTTTCTAAAATTCTTGTTACTACAATTAAATATATATTAAGTATATTATTTAAAAATTTTAGTTTAAAAATACCTTATTTAATATTTCAAAAATTTAGTTTAATTTTCATCCAAACAGGACATTTTCTTAATGACCCTATATTTACACTAATTATTTAATTAAAGCGTTTTCCCACTTTTAAATAATGATTAAAATATAATATGATGTAATTATGGAAAAAAATATAAGATGTAAAATTTATGTATACTTTTTAATACATTAAGATAAAATATGTAGTAAAATCAAATCAAAATAACACTATTACACATATATATATACACATATGTAAAGTCACAAATAATCACAATATAATATTTTTAATATTGTTAAATTTCATTAATTAATTTGTTACTCTTTATATTTATTAGTATTTAGAAGTTATCTTTATTTGTTCGTTAATAATTTTACATGATTACGCGTGTCCATCAATAATTGTTCCTAATTATGACTTTATCACATTAGAGTAAATTTATGTGTTTTATAAACTTAGAGTTTTAGTTTTAGGGTGTTTACTAGGTTTGGGGTCAATCTCTTGGATTTACGTATATATAAACTTTAGGATTTTTATATGCGATTAAGGTTTCAATTAGTATATTATGATTTTTTTCTCATTTATTTTAGGTTTTGAATTTAAAATTTTAATCAGTTTTAAATTTATCGATTCTATTGACTTTAAAAAATTATCTATAGCACTTAAGTTTGACTCTATAGTCAGAAGACTAAATTTGCGAGGTTTATAATCATTAATATGCCAAAATCTATCTAAAACCTTATATAAGTATCTTATTTATACATAGTGACAAAATTATAAATAAAATAACTAAAAGGTCTCATGAGATTAAAGAGAAGTGATCCATGCGAGTAAATATGGGAGATAATTAACATATAAATAACGTAAATCTATACCTTCCATAGTTTCAAACTCTATGGATATGTTATTTGCCTTCATCACATATACATTCATTTCGCATATAGATGAACTTACATGTATGCTAATAAAGTTTGATCACCTACTTGAACAGTAGTGGTAAGGAACTGACTTATTAAGTTGTGATTTGCTCATTTTTCTATAGTTTCTTTTGTAGGTTCATTTAAGTTGAGACTAAGTGTAAGCTCCTAAAATTGAGTTTAGGACAACCGAGCTCAGATTTAGGGCTTTTAGGGTAACTTATCCAATTGAGCCCAAACTTTGTGACTAGAATGAAAAAGTTAGTCGAGATATTATAGTGAAGTTAGATTTTAGTAATAATGACCCGAAATCCCAATTTTGCCCATAGAAATTGGAATATTTACTAAAATCCTAAAATGTTCAGAACTCCTAAAATTGAACTTAGATTGCAACGAGAACTTAGAGATAAGTTAATTGAGCTATAAAATGAGATAATGTAGTATAATTTACTATAAAAAAATACACGTAATTTTTTAGTATACCCGGTACAAATAATAATTATACTCGTAAATTAACTTAAAATTGAGTAATTATATATATATTGTGTTGAATTCATGAAATTAACCTTAGAATGTATCCTAAAAATAAAAGATATGCTAGAAACTTAATTATATGAGTAAATTTATATATTTCACATGTTATTTACATAGGGTATAACCTTGTATATTAATTAAATAATTAATTCTAACATATAATATCTATATTTAAGTAATTATTTAATAAAAGAAAAAGGAAAATTAATTAAATAACATTGGAGATTGCTGGAAGGAGGCATGGCAGGAGAAGGGAAATTGCATTTATTGATTCAAAAAGTGAAGTTATCACATTTGGACACCTCATGCATAAAAAAAAAAGAAATTAGAAAAGAAAATATGAATTAATTAAAGAAAAAATACTTTAACCAACTTTGAGGCACTATAAAAAGCCAACACCATCAGATATGAGAGTTTTAGCAGTTTGGAATCAGAAATAATTAGAAAGAAAAATTAGAAAAAATCGTAGAAAATAAAAAGAAATTTAGAAAAAACAGGGAAAATTTCGTGAAAGTGTAGAATGCTAACCTAGACTAGATCTGCTATGAAACCAAGCCAACCCCACACGGTCCACCCACCGCGCTGACCGTCCGACAACCGCCCACCACCCCACGGCCACCGGAGCACCCAAGAACAGTAAAGTCAAATTCTTGCTATGTTTTTCAATAATTTTTAAAAATTAGTAAATCCACCCAGAAAATTATGAAAAAAAATTGTACTTAGGTTATTTTAAACATGATTTCATGTGATATTTTTATTTTTGCAAAATTCGTAATATTTAATATGCTTTATTAAGAAATCTACTATTCATCCGAATATATATTTATGAAATAAATGTACTATATGATGTTGTTTCTGGCTAAAAATTTTTGTGTAGGATGTATATGATATATAGGTAATTGCTACGTAGCCTAAATTTTGATTTGAATAATTTAAATATTTATTGAATTTTTAGGCCTGAACTTAGCTTGAAAATAGGCTGAAATTATAAATTTAATAGGAAATTATGAAATTAATTGATGAAATGGATATGTACTGATCTATTATGAATAGTAATAGTAATGAGTCAGATTGAAATTAATTGGATGCTAAAAGAATTATAATTGGATAATTTATCAAATTTAGGGGTAAAATCGTCAATATGAAAATATAGGCAATAGGTCGGAAACTTGAAACCATGTGATAACTGAATTCTCTATATTTTTAGAAGTCCATATAAATTTTTTGGGAATTATTTGGTAACCCGAACTATTTATTACGAATTTATCGAGTAAAATAGCTTAAAATTACAAGTTGGGTATAATTGTAATATTAATAGGCTAAAATGAATTAACCAAAAGCTATATAAAGGATTGCTGATCAGATGGGATTAGTGGAAATTTTTATTATAATTATTAATAATTTAATTCAATATATAGTAATAACATGATTGTATATTATGAAAATAATATATATATATAACCATTATAGATTAAACCCTAATGTTTTCGTAATTATTAGGAAAACTAAATTTGGACCTTTTGTGTAATTAAGACCTTTTGTGTAATTAGGACCTTCCAAAGACGGTTGACAATTCAAGTCAGCAAGAGCGAACATCTAAACAGGTAAGTTGGGATGGTAGCTTCGCCGCTGTTTGGGTATTATTTAAAAGTATCCGGAGACCCAAGAGTACTTCTGGTTGTGTTTATAGTTAGATGATTATGCGCATGCTATGTGTGTGAATGATACTCTGTTGTGACAGGAGTTCAACTCCTTGGTGTGCTATTCTGCATATTTGCATGGATTCTGTATTGTGTGAACTTGTTGGTCACTCCCTGATTAACACTAACGGTTATTCGACTAAAGTGTAATTGGTCATGCATAATCACCCGTTAGGGGAAACGAATAAGAGTGTTAGGCCAAATACCGACTTCCTTCGATGAGGATAGCTGAAATGGTCATTTCCCCACCCTTAGTCGAACTAAGTGATAGGCGAGGAGGTCGCGGCAAGGTTGGGGGCCGTGGTTCGAAGGCGGTCATGGGAGGGGGGTGTTCCCCATTGCACTAGTCCGAGTTTGGTTTGACTTGAGTCGCGATGAAACTCCTCAATCCGAATTGGAGCGGATGAAATTTCTCTAACCTCATAGTGGACCGATTAACACTGTACGATGTTTTCATTTGAGTGATTGCATTGCATTTCATCATAATTATTAACCTTATTTGTGACTGTAATGTACTCTTCTGACTCTGCCCCACTTATTGAGCTAGTTGTGCTCATACCCCTACAGACCCTTTTGCAGGTGCTGAGTGAAGGAAAAGATGTTCAGGTACCACTGTTCTCAGGTTAGTGTGCTGTTGTGTGGGAAAGTGAGGATCGAGGAATTTAACTGAACCTGAGCTTTTGTCTTGTCTTTAAGTTTTGAAGAAAACTAAATGGGAATTCCCTAGGAGCCTACTAGTTTTCTAACTTATTGTATATAAATCGTAAACCTATGGTTTTTAGTAAACTCTGATTGTAAACTTTACCCTTGGATGTGAAATGTTTGTATAATTACTGTTGTGGTACTAAACAACAGATTGTATAGAACAAGTATTTTGTATAAGCTCTACCACAGGTTTGGATATTAACAGATGACAGAATAGACGTTTCAAGCTGGTTGAGTTGTATGCCTTGTGTAAACTGCGTCTACGATAGCAGCTGTGAGGTCAGCTTCTATCTTAGATTAGTTTATACGGCGGGACTATTATGACTCTTCTTGTTCGGGGCGTGACAGTTCTGAGTTGGTATCAGAGTATGGTTCTAAAAAGAACCAAGCTTTGAAGCGTCTAATTAAAATGAGTAGACAATAGGATCACTGAGAGTGGGATTGATAATGGATTTGAAAGACTTAGATTATAAGATATATATATATATGTAAAGCAGGGTTATGAACTGACTTTAACTTGTCCTTTCAGATTCGAAAAACTGGTTTGTTACATGCATGGTTGAACTTTGAATGGGAAGGGGATGAAACTCCTATTGAATATAAGATTCGGATGCAGAATCTATTGTTAGATTTGGCTGACTGGAAGTTGTTTTATACTGTTGATGAGATTCTTGATAATTATAAGCATGGAATGTCCTATAGCATGCAAGATGATTGGAGAATAATGAGGGATGAGTTAGGGCCAGCGTATAATGAGTATACTGCTATTGCTGCTTATGAGAAGAAATATTTTTGAGAAAATGGAGTTTTATCAGTGAGAATTCCTATACTGTATTTTCTAGCTTTAGTGGAGGCCGGTAGGGACTATCCCCCAGGTTTTGATCAGATACCCCCAGGTGTTCCACATATTCCTAGGAACTATCCTCCTGGTGTAGTTGACCGGTTTCCCAGATACCCCCTAGATGAAGCAGAAGGTATAGAAGTACCACTACAGCCTCAAGAGCCTAAACCCCCTGTGATGCCACCCGAGAACCCACCTCAAGAAGCTCAGCCAAATATAGGAGTGAATAATGATGATAATTATGATCCTGAGGAAGATCCAGAAGAAGAGGAAGCACAAGATAGTGGTAGTGAGGTGCACGAGGTAGTGGTTATACCAGATACTCCTGTAGTGATAGAGGTTAGTTCAGGATCTGATGAAACTGGCATGGAAGATCGGTTTCCCCTAGAAGATGTAGCAACTCCAAATAGTGGTAGTAACTGAAAGATATGATGTTGGTAAGTAAAAAAGTCTAGGGCTTTTGATATCACTTGACCTAGAAGTTTGATGTATCTAGGGTCCCCTAGCAATTTTGTTGTGTTTTTTACTTTTCGAATGTAACTGATGTATTTCCGGATGTTACGACTACTAGATATGTAAATGATGTAAATGGATAATCAGATCTATAATCTGATGTTGTAAGAAAAGTAATGTGATCTTTTGAATATAAAGTATCGATTATCTTATGATTATTGTAAAAGTGCATGGCTTTATTGATTTATATCTGTATGAGACATTGCTATGAGAATAATATAATGCTACATGCAAAATGTGATGAGCCTTATATGCAGGTATAGGTATAATATATAAATATATTGCTGCTTATACAGGAATGGAATATACAGGCCTTTTGTGATTAAGATTTTTAATAAGGAAACCTATAGTTAAATATTGTTGATGTAGAGGATAATTAAATTATATGTAAATATGAACTGATTAAGCCAAATATTGACTTTGGGTACACATATTGTAAGTGCAGGATTAATAAGTAGTAGATTGTGAATCTTATTATGGCAGAGGAATCAAATAGAAAGGGCAATGGGCATAATCAACCCGCAGCAGAAGTATCATCTCTTAACCCTCCCAATCCACCAGAACCACCAAGAAATGACATATCACCTGCTCTGAACATGATGGACCCAACTCAGTTCAAACAAATGTTGGCCAATATGAACACTATGATCCAACAGCAAGGAGCTTTAATCCAACATTTGATCATAGGAGGAAATATGATGAACCAAAGACCAGTAGAGGCTGAACCTAGAGTAAATCGACCTCAAGATACAAGTCGACTTCCCGAGTTTATAAAATCAAATTGATATTTCGAAGGTAAAATGGGCAAGCCTGCTTTAGCTGATGATTGGTTAGCTCAGATTGAGCATAGTTTTTATGCATATAGGATTTCTGAAAATCAAAAAGTCTCTTATGGTACCTTCTTGTTAAAGATGGGAGCACGAGTTTGGTGGGATTCGACAGCACAAACCATGCCAGGCCCTATTACGTGGCAAACATTTCGAGAGGCATTCAGGAGTCAATATTTCCCTGTCAGTGTGCAAAATCAAATAACTCGACAGTTAATGGAAATAAAGAAAGGGCCTATGAGTGTAGCACAATATGAGAATGAGTTTTACAGACTGCTGCAGTATGTGCCTGAATCATACAGAGACAATCAGGTATTAAAGAAGGATCTTTTTCTTAATGGATTTGATGTTACGATGCGATGCAAATTGATGGATTATGTATTCACCACTTACCATCAAATTGTGGATAAGGCACGTGAACTGGAGAATAATCGACTGGCTATGCAAGGTGAATGGAGTAAGAAATTGAGAAGGATCAATCAATACAGGCCTGTCTTCAAGAGAACATTTCCAAATGCAATTAATAACTCAAACCAGAGAGGGAAGAAGTTAGCTGCAGTAACTAGTGGCCCTGTTTCAAACAAGACTGGATTTAGTTTTTATGATGAATCTGGAAACGTGAAATGTTGGAAATGTGGAGCTCAACATTTCCCTAGGCAATGTGCTCAGCTAAAAGGCAAGTGTTATTTGTGTGGTGATCCGAGTCATATATCAAGAGAGTGTCCAAAGATGAAAGCGGTTAAATGCTTTAAGTGTGGAATGAAAGGACATTTCTCTAGGTATTATGGTCAAACAGGGTAAAAGAAATCCAGAGGAGCAGAGACAACTGCTGTTCCAGCACGGGTGTTTGCAATCGAAGGAATAGAAGAGGATATTGAGGACTTTGATGAATGGATGGAAGAGTACTTTCATGATGGTTCGGATGATGAAATGGAGATTAATGGAACTAATCAAGGTTTAGTAACAAGTATGTAAAACTAACTTGTAATTTTTCTTATTATGATCTGATTGTGTGCATATCTGTGGATAGTGTTAAAAAACTATGAGAAGATATGATTTGAATATAGTACTTAAGAGATAGACAATTATAACACTAGTAATTATTTCAGGAAATGTACTTATAAATGGATGAACTGCATATGCGTTGTTTGATACTGGAGCATCACATTCATTTAGTAGTCAAGAGTTTGTATTGAGAAATGGGGTAAAGACAAGTGAAGTCAAATCTACATATAGGATAAGAATACCTACGGGAGAACAAATGTTAACACGAGAAATAATAGATGATGGACAATTGCAGATCCAAGGACAAGAATTCCCAATAAGACTCATAGTATTACCGATTAAGGGATATGATATCATTGTAGGAATAGATTGGTTGTCCAAGCAGAGAGCGAAAGTGGATTGTCAAAATAAAAACATAATCTTAGATGAAGGTAAAATCAAATTTCAAGGAAAAACAAGTGAACGAAGTCTAAGATTATCAGTGATAGAAGTAAGCGAAATTACTGGGGAATGTCAGTTGTACTGGATATTTACCATTGAAGGAGAAAAGGAAAAAACAAAACTATCAGAAATACCAGTAGTGAATGAGTTTTCTGATATTTTTCCAGAAGAATTACCTGGATTGGCACCCCAGCGAGAGTTAGACTTTTCTATAGAATTGGTGCCAAGAACTGAACCAATATCAAAAGCTCCATACCGAATGTCACCGATAGAACTTCAAGAATTGAAGAAGCAAGTTCAAGAGCTATTGGACAAAGGATTTATACGACCCAATGTATCTCCTTGGGGAGCGCCAGTGTTGTTTATGAAAAAGAAGGATGGAACCATGAGGTTATGTATTGATTATCGGGAAATAAATAAGGTGACTGTTAAGAATAAATATCCATTACCCAAGATTGATGACTTGTTTGATCAACTGCATGGTGCCACTGTATTTTCACGAATTGATTTAAGATCTGGGTATCATCAGTTACGAATTAAGTTGGAGGATACATCAAAAATAGCTTTCAGAACCAGATATGGGCACTACGAGTTTTTAGTAATGCCTTTTGGTTTAACGAATGCACCAGCTGTGTTTATGGATCTGATGAATCGAATTTATCAACCTTTCTTGGATAAGTCTATTGTGGTATTCATTGATGATATTTTAATTTATTCCAAGACTAAAGAGGATCATGTAGATCATCTACGTTTAGCCTTGCAAAAGTTGAGAGACAATCAACTGTATGCTAAGTTAGATAAATGTAAATTCTGGCTGGATAGGATATCGTTTTTGGGACACATTGTGTCAGGCAAAGGAATTTCAGTTGATTCTGAGAAAGTTAAAGCAGTAGCTGAATGGAAATAGCTAACTACTATAACGGAAATAAGAAGTTTTCTCGGAATGGCAGGATATTATAGGCGATTTATAAAAGATTTCTCAAAAATCGCTAGGCGAGGAGGTCACGGCAAGGTTGGGGGTTGTGGTTCGAAGGCGATCATGGGAGGGGGGTGTTCCCCATTGTACAAGCCCGGGTTTGGTTTGACTTGAATCCCGATGAAACTCCTTAATCCGGGTTGGAGCAGATGAAATTTCTCTAACCCTACAATGGACCGGTTAACACTGTGCGATGTTTTTATTTGAGCGATTGCATTGCATGTCATCATAATTATTAACCTTATTTTTTACTGTAAAATACTCTTCTGACTTTGCCCTACTTACTGAGCTAGTTGTGCTCACATCCCTACAGACCCTTTTGCAGGTGCTGAGTGAAGGCAAAGATGTTCAGGTACCACCGTTCTCAGGTTAGTGTGCTGCTGTGTAGGAAAGTAAGAATCAAGGAATTAACTGAACCTGAGCTTTTGTCTTGTCTTTAAGTTTTGAAGAAAACTAAATGGGAATTTCTTGGGAGTCCACTAGTTTTCTAACTTATTGTATATAAATCGTAAACCTGTGATTTTTAATAAACTCTGATTGTAAACTTTACCCTTGAATGTGAAATGTTTGTATAATTACTGTTGTGGTACTAAACAGCAAATTGTATAGAACAAGTATTTTGTATAAGCTCTACCACAGGTTTGGATATTAACAGATAACAGAACAGACGTTTCAAGCTGGTTGATTTGTACGCCTTATGTAAACTGCGTCTACGATAGCAGCTATGAGGTCAGCTTCTATCTTAGATTAGTTTACACGGCGGGACTGTTATGACTCTTCTTGTTCGGGGCGTGACACTAAGATAAACTTCGAATGCAAAGTACAAATCAAAAATATGTAAGATAATATTAAAGTTAATTAAGAAGTGTATAATTGGTCCAAAAACATCTTATATAGAAAATATTTATATGTTAGGATTTTGTATAATGAATTTAATATTTCTTGTAATTTATAAAGTTGACTTACCATGTCTTATTATTTGGTAAAGGATATTAATTCTCTATGGTTTTGAAGGATCGTAGAAAATTAGATATCCATAGTTATTTATATTTTACGATAAGTTAGTTGATTGAAAATTAGAAACCTTAGTGATTAATTAATTAGAGTCTTACAATATTTGACTTATAAGGTACTTTTCGTATCATAAGTATATATATGATATGAAAATTTTGAATAATTCTATTATGCCACCCTTAGGATCATAACAACAATATACTCTTGAGTCTTTTCTCTTGGAAAGCTCTTCTCTACTTATTCTTATCAATCCATTTAGTAAGAATTGTGGTAAATAATTCTATCACTTGGACCCGTAAGTCATATGCAACAAATTATAGGTCAAGTAGAATTAATTGATGTATCATATACAATTAATAGCTACTTAGATTTGCTAATCCTCCTTTTTTTTTTCTTTTAGTTCTTATCTATTGTGGTATTTTTCTATGTATACGACCTTGGAAATGCATCAAGTTTACTTTGCTTAGTTAAGTATGTTTAGCATGGCTAGGTTTGCTTTACTTTACCAGGTCTGTTTCACTCGGCTAGTCTGCTTTATTAGGTCATCCAGAATTTTAAGTCTGTCTAGATCAGGTCATCAGGGTCTCTAATAGCTCATCAACTCTTCACTCAAATATCTTATTTAACTATCTATTTTTATTTACATTATTTAAACTTTTTATTTATTATATTATTTTTAAATTATCCTTATATTTATTTTGTATTTACGAGAATGCCATTAAGGCATCCTTTTTGTCATTTTATTTACAAGTATACAATTATATATAAATAGAATACTTATGTAAAGTTTTAGATAGATCTAGTATATTAATGATTTCTCTTGAAAAACTCTTCTTTACCCATTCTTATCAATTTCTTTAATAAGAATTGTGACGAGCAATCATATAACTCGAACTAATGAGTTACATCCGATCGGTTGTAAACTGTGTATGATTTTATTAGCATGCCATATCTAGCTATATTGCTCACAAATTTATTAAAACCTCCTTTTATTTTCTTGTTTCTAATCATTGTGGTATGGCCTCCATATGTACGATTCCAGAAACACATTAGCTTTGTTTATATCAAAGTACGGTTTCGATGAGGGAGTATATGAGACTTAGTAAAATTTTTGTGTATGTACTATTGGTAGCTACTGTGTTTCTACTATAGCTACCACAATGAGCGTGTTGAGTTTGAGAGCATAGGGTTGGGCAAGGGATTGTCTCTAATATCATCGTCGAACCACTTATTCGTGACTTCTTGTGATTTTTTACCAAGAAAAAAAAAAAAAGAAGAAAAGAAATATATATATATATATATATATATATATGCATATTCTGGATTACTAACGTCTGAAAGGTACTTTTACGGAAGCCAATATTGCCTTATAATCTGAAGGCGTAGGAGAAAAGGGCAAATTGGTGTGATGATATCAAGGGCAACTACGTTGTGTTTGATGGTGAACTGTTGTATCCAAGAAAAGTACAGGAGTGCAGATGAAGGAAGTAGGATTGCAACTTAGGATTTGGAAATTACGAGTGAGTAGTTGCGAGAGTCACAGGGGTTTCAAATTGGGTGCTCAATTTATCTAATGGGTGTTTGAATTTCTTGTAATAGACGTTACAGACTCTATTTTGGGTATTCGAGTCCAGTTGGAGTGGTGTACGGAATCGAATATGGGGTTGTCGGTGGTTCTGGGTTGTGCATGAAATTGCAGCTACAATCTACGTTGGTGTATCAGTAACTACTATATAGGTGCTGCTGAGAACTGTAATGGAGTAAACTGACCTTTTCGAACTTGGCTGCTGCGATTGTATTGAGTGTAGAGTGTACTATTCCTACGTGCTGCATGTGAAATTGCAGGAGATTAGTGGTTGGTGGCTAAGGGTGTTCATCTAGTAATTTTGTGTGGTACTTGAAAGGCGACAGTAGAGTGAGTTGTGGGTAAACTGTGGCTTGTTGTTGGTGGTTAGTGGTTGGGCGAGCTGTGTCCATGACAGGGTGCAGTGCTGCAGCTTTGTGTCGCTAGAAGGAAGTCAAGTGAGTCGGAGTTTGTGTCGTGAAGGTGCAGCTGTGACAGAGTGTTGTTGTCAAGTGTGGTGTTTGATTTGCGATATCATACGGTGGTGCTGTAACTTAGTGAGTAGCGAGTTGCTGGACATCATTGAGCAAAGAACTGTGCTACAACTAAAATTTGGACAGGGGCACTTTTGTGCGGTGTTCCGGCGACCAGGGGCAGTTGGGTATTGAGCTGCAATTTGTGCCACAGACGTGTGAAGACGTGCAGCAACTGGTGCGTACAGGTTAAATTTTCGAATGCCTTGTCGTGGTGTGTCGGGCTACTGTACCTTGTGCAATCAAGTAGAAAGACGAGCTGTGCTATCGGTAAAGGAGTGTCGACAGTGACGCGATCCGAGCAAAGTTACTCCGAGCTATAGTCCGGTCATTGTCGAACTGAACAGTGCATATCCGAGCTACCGTGACAAGATGTTGATAGTGAGCCATTGTGTTGACTGACGAACAAAGTGGGTATGTGTGTATACCGAGCTGTACAAATTGCGAGTTAGTACATTTTCATGAGCGCAGATAAGTGTGGCCGAGCTCGCTGAGTTATTGTGATGTACATGTGTCGAGTTGATTCGTTCAAGCTGTCCTTTACTGATAGGATTGTTAAGCTACACGGTTGTTGTCCGAGCTGCATTGCAATTGAACTTAATGGCCGAGCTGTCATTGATATGAGGTCAAGTGAGCGCCGAAGTGCGTTATACAGTGTGCTGCTGCGATCCGAAGGGCCGAGCTATTCGTACAGTGTGTACTAGTCTTACCGAACTATCAATTAGTTCTGTCCGAGCAGCTGTGTACTTGCAGATTGAAGTTGCAGACGTGTTCTTATATTTGCTGTGCTGTTTTCATAATTGCCGAGCTGTTTCTGTGCGACAACTCAAGTCCATGCCGAGCTGAAGTGTACGCGTGCGACCAAGTGAGCTAGTTGTGTGAAGTGCCTAACCAGATCGTGTCTTGTGTGCGAAGGTATTGATTACCCGAGCTGAGCTTGAGGATCCAAACTACTGTGCTCTTAAACAATTTGCTGAACTGCAGAAAATTTCAAATCCGAGCTTCTTTCGTGAAGTTTATCTGAGCTTGTTGTGAGTGTGTTTAGTTGCCGAGCTGAATTCGGTCAAAGCAGTAGCATGCAAGCTGTTTTGGAATGCGGTTACAGAATTACCAAGTTGCTTTAAATATCGGGCTAAAATATTTGAAATTGCCAAGCTGTTGTTTACTTTGCTAAGTGCCAGTTTATACTTGTATCCGAGTTGTTTGTGAAGTGCTGAGCTAAATTAGCCGAGCTGCTAAATTATTTGGCCTAGCTGTCATTAGTTGTGTCAAACTGGGCAGGTGGCCAAGCAGTAGTTGAAAGGTGGACTATCCGAGCTCCTTGTTGACGTTATCGAGCTACTTCGAACTCAAACGCAGAAAGCTGCTATCTTGTGTGTATTTTAACAATCGTTGCTCATTTTACTGAGCTGCGTGCGTGAAAATTGAAGCTTGCATTATAGCTGCTAAGGACGTATCCAGCTGTCTCTTGTGTATGCTACCGTGTTCGAGTTAGTGTGTGTACAGATCGGCGTGGCGTGTTGTAGACTTGATCGGTGACTGGAGTGCAGGCCAAACACGTAAGCTATTTTGTTACCTTGTGTCAAGCTACTATGAGCGTGATATAGGAACTTCCAAACTACTAAATTGAGTGTGTTGAGCTGCAATTTTGAGTATTGTAACTATTTTGACTAGTGAATGGTCGAATTATTTGATCGTGCCAAGCTGTCCTTTTCCCAAAGTTTCCGAACTGTTGTGTTGTCTTGGGCGGGTGCAATTGCTGACTCGAGCTTGCTAAGAGCACAGTGCAAGGACGAACAAGTGTGGCGTTGGAGTTCCGAGCTGAAGCTTTGAAATTGAGATGCTATAGACTGTTTATTACTATATTAGCCTCTCACATGTTGGATTCTTTTATCTTGATCCATTGTTGGGGTTGTTGGAGGTGATATATGTTGTAGAAGTCTTATGCCTATGAGATGCTATAGACTATTTATTGGTGTTTTTCAAGGTCATGATGATAAATATTCCTATTTGAGTTCTATTGTTGTTATCCTTAGTACTCTCATATTAGAAAATTTTGAAATGTATAGATGGGTAGAGAAAGGATTAAGTTATGAGGAAGTGGAAGAGGTGATAGCTACTAAGCATCATGTTGCAAGGCTAACATTGGAAAAGCATGAAGCTCTAGGAATACTTGAGGAAGTGAAGTAATTTGAGTCTTTACATGTTCAAATTCCTCTAGCTCATGTCATGTTTGAGCCTAAACTACCTAAGGGTGATTAACAGGGTACACGATAAGTGGAAGGAAAAGTGTTTGAAGAAGAACTTAATCGATCACCCTTACGATGAGTGGAAAGAGCATCGGATTGTGTTGGTCTTAATCATTGAGTTGAGCTGTTGTAGTTTATTTTTTATTAGCTCTTGCAAATTTGTTTTTTATTTAAGTGGAAGTTGAAGTAATCAATTGCCAAGCTTTGGGGTCGAAACTTTTCCAAGAGGGGATGATCATAGGTTTTAAGGTACTGACTTAACCAAATGTCAAGTTTTAGACTATAGTAGAGACCTATTAATGAGTTATATATGTGCCAAAGACTTATTTGAAAGCTCTACATTTGTAGAAGATCTGTACATGAGTTCTTTGTAGATAAAATCATCAAGGCCATGTCTACTCTACTTGGCTAGATTTGCTCTACTCGATTAGTTTGCTCTATTCGACTAAGTTTGTTCAGTTCAACTAGGTTTGCTCTGCTTAGTTGGTTTGCTCAATTAGGTCGTCTAGAATTTCAAGTCCACCTAGATTAAGTCTTCAAGATCTCCAAGAGCTCATTAACCTAGCTCATCAGCTCTTCACTCGAATATCTTATTTGACCATCTATTTTTACTTGTGTTATTTGAACTTTCTATCTTCTATTATTCCTAAATTACCCTCATTTTTATTTTTTATTTACAAGAATGCCACTAGGGCATTATTTTTATCATTTTATTTATAAGTTTGCCACCATGTATAAATAGGACACTTATATAGAGTTTTAGATAGATGTAGCATATTAATGATAAACCCTTAAGTCTTTTCTCTTAGAAAACCCTTCTCTATTTGCTTTTATCAATTCCTTTAGCAAGGATTATGTGAACAACCCTATAACTCGGATTGCTTAATCACATTCGGCAAGTTGTAGGTTGTATAGGATCTTATTAATACATCATATCCAGCTAGGTAATGATAAGAATCAACTCCTCGGATCAATTACACACAGTTGAGCTAGAGGATTACAACGACTCACATGGAGAATACTAGCTCGAAACCCCATTCAAGATAAGGATTCCTATTTCAATCTCCATCGTTTACACTATTGGTGATCTAAGTATTAAGCTCTCGTAAATACCAACATAGTTTTCGAGCTGCCAAGCTGTCATACCAACCTGTTAAGCATGCATGCTGACTAGCTAAACAACCATACCTATTGCTAAGCTCATACCATAACCCAGGCAGCTCTCGAGCTGACTAGCATCAGACCTCTATCTAAGCTGAGCTAACTAAATACCTAATTCGGAGAGGACTAAAACATTCTTTAGTACCTGAGCTTTGACCTCACCCAGACCAGGTCAGATAGGAATCAACCCTTTAGACTGATCACATAAAGTCAAACTAAAGGACTTTAAGGACTTACTTGTAGAATATTAGTTTAAAGCCTTGTTCAAGATGAAAATTCCTATCCTGACCTCTCTATTTCCCTTTTCTACCGACCTAACTACCAAGCTTTCACATATGCTAGACCTGCTAAATAACTGTGCTATGACAGAATATTTGAGCAAACAATCCTAAGACTATCCAAGCCAAGCTCCCAAACTAACAAGAGATGTCCAACCTAACCCCAACTAACTACTTCACAGTGAGACAGACTAGGCCTAGACCTAATCAAGATTAGGTCAGCCCCTTAAATCCTTTTTCTCATTTACTCATACCGTATTTCTAATGCCTAACTACCGCGTAACGCATATCTTCTTGCATAACTTTCTAGAAGGATTTTTTTTTTTTTTTTTACTTTCCATGCTGAATATTCTTTGTCCTTTTTGTCCTTTTATTATGTATTGCATAATCTAATTGTAAAAATACCCATTTGTCTTTTCATACGTGTAAAGTAACCCTAGTTGATGAGTATATAAACACCTACTTAGTTGTATGTAGAAAACAATCATCAATATCAAAATTTTATTCAAGTTTTCTTTAAGCAACCATAGTGTTCTCCTTACCCTTCAACTTTTATTTATTCCCTTTAGTAAAAAATAATAGAGAATAATCTTTTAATTTGAACCAATGAGTCATATCCAGTAGATTTTAAGCCAAATAGAATTGATGGGAATCAAGCTACTAGAACACTTACCCACAGCTGAGCTCGAAGACTAGAGGGACTGGCAAGACAAATCCTCATATTCCAATAGATTCATACGGAGGCCGAATATCTCTTTGTTAACCCTTTCTGCTTGCCAACCCAAATGATTGCCTATTTCTTGCATATTGTGTACTGAAAAGTAGAAGGCCGAGACAACAGCTCATCTTCATTCTCACACATGCCTGATAAGTTGCTTACTCAGCCGTACCTTTGCCGAGATGCCAAGAGAAAGAATTCGAATGGACTAAGCTACCCCTGCTTGGACAAGTAAGCTATCTGTACCTTTTTATCCACATCTCATAATCACGTTACCAATACAGTATGGCCATGTATACAAAATCATGTGTAAAATCTATTGTATCAATAATTGTTTTCCTTATATATTTATTTTTACCCTTTTATATCTTATACATTACTTCCTTGGGAAATTCCCTTTTTGTTTTTTCCCTTTTCAGTAAGTTACCCTAACTTAGGAGTATAGATACCCATGTACTTGTAGCTGCAAAGCAGAATCAAATTACCATTAATACGCTTTGTATTTTCTTTCTTGCGTAAACGTTGTCGTTTACTCTAGGCATCACTCTTATCCTAACCCTTGAGTAAGGTTAAGTGGCGAGTAACCTCATCAGATCGATTTATGCGTCATATCAAATTATGCCATGAGTTCTCAAAAATTCCATTGGTGTATCATATTCTCTAGAGTTATATCAGATTATGCCATGAGTTCTCAAAAATTTCATTAGTGTGTCATATGCTCTAGAGCTGATTATGAGTTTTTGCTTACCCTTCATTTGCATATGTCCTTTTACACATACCCCGTCACTTTCTTTTAAGCTTTTTGTAAACTTGAACCATCCAGCAACCGGCCTTATTTATTCTTAGTCAAGGTTCACTCTATCTTGGTATCAAAGCGGAGGTTTTATGTACACTGTAGTTAGTTATTTTAAAGTTCTATTATACTTTTTTTTTGCATGTGTGAAACAAAGTAAGTTACTGTATTCATCTTAGCTACTATGTTTGCTAGCTATTAATTTCCTAACGTGTTTGTTTGAACTTTGAATTTGTGGAGAAAATGATAGACCTGAATGTGAATGTTGGAATAGGAGATGACAATAGTGAAGTTGTCCACCATAGCTGACAATCTTAAGGAATTACGAGAAGTACTAACGAAAGACTTAATAAGGTGGCTAACCTTTTAGTAGATTTAATCTAAGTTATTCATACATTGGCTTACTGACCTACTGATGCCATGTAAAATAACCAAAAACTGCCCAACCTATTAAAGCTTAGAACCTAACTAAACTAGTTCAAGTTAGAGGAGTAAGCGGATGAGTAAGATGAAGGATAGATCTAAGAGAACTTAAGGAAGAGGACGAGGAAGAATAGTTTGAAGAAGAGCACGTATAAGCCCCCAAAGCATTTGACCATGCAAAGCATTGGATTTCGAGCTTCAATGGATCTAAGAATACTGATGAATATTTGGAGTAGGAAAAGAAGGTGAAGTATGTTATTTATTATTATCAGTACAAGGATTACAGGAAAATGAGGACTATTGCTGTTGAGTTCTTCGAATATGCCACCATATGGTGGAAAAATTTCCAGGCTATGAGGAGATGAAAGGGTTACCAAGAGAATAATACTTGGTCTGAGATGAAGACAATACTTAGAAATAGATTCATACTGAAAACTTATCTTCAAGATATTTTCACTCGACTTTAAGAGCTAAGATAAGGAGGCGGACTGTTGACAAGTGTGTTCAAGAATTTCAAATACTTATAATTCATTACGAAGTCGAAGAACCACCGGCTCAAATAGTCTCAAGATTCATTACTAGATTAGGCTGATATATTGTGGAACTCCAATGCTTTACCAGAATGGATGAAGCTATTAGAATAGCTCAACGAGTAAAAAGGCAAAGAAGGAGCTAAGTACCGATGAAAATGCCAACTAACCGACCTAGACAGGCAAGTCACTGAGCTTAGTTGAGTATTGAGCTAAGCTAAAAGATGGATGTTTAAGTTGATTAAAAAGGCCGACTAAATGATGAAGTATCGACCCTAACTTTATAAGAAGGGGTAAGGGTCTGACAGAAAGATAAGCTAGATCAAGTGCCTCAAGTGCCAAGAGTTCGAACATATAGCTACTCAGTACCCAAATCAAAAGATAGTGGTCATCAAGGGAGACGTCCTGAAGCTAGAAGTAGATAATATAGAAGAAGAACCCGAGGAAGAGGAGGTCCCTGTTGAAAAAGAACTAATTGAGGAGGACGTGTTTAACGAAGACTTGGACCAGTTACTTATGGGTGTTCGATGCACTATAAACATAGAACCCACATGAAAGGAGGAACAGAGAGAGAATTTGTTTCATACCACCAGTAAGGTGAATAATTAGGTATGTGCCTTCATCATAAATAGTAGAGGCTACACCAATGTGGCATCAGCCAATCTTATCTCAAAACTAAAGTTGCCAACTGTTGTACATCTAAGGTCATATAAGTTGCACTGGTTGAGCGAGAAAGAAGCATTACATGTCACTCAACAAATACTACTGTCAATCACTATAGAGAATTACTCAAACTAGATTCTCTACGACATACTACCCATATGTACTTCCTACATGTTACTTAGTAGACTGTGATTGTTTGATAGGAAAGTTATCTACAACGATTATAAGAACATGTACATGTTCAAGAAGGATAATCAGAAGATCACACTGAACTTGATGCCGCTAAGAGAAGTTAATAAATTATAGACAAAACTTGCTTACGAATCGAGGAAGGCTCTAGTGATGGGTAGAGCCGAGCTCCAAAGGGCCATCAATGTTGACGAGCCAACCTTCATGTTGGTCGGACGCTTATTAGAAACGAAGGAGTAGGGTGAACTACCCTAAGAAATCATAGAGTTGCTTGATGAGTGTGCCGACCTATTCCTAGAACAGTTACTTCAGGGGTTGCCCCCAACTCGAGACATAGAATACTACATTGACTTAGTACCCAATACCGTATTGCTGAATAAGCCAACCTATTGGATGAATCCTGAATAGGCTTGGCTTCTAAGTTACAACTTCAAGTCAATGAGTTGCTAGAGAGAAGATATGTCCGAGAAAGTCTCAGCCCTTATATTGTGTCAACGCTTCTAGTACCAAAAAAGGATAGAACCTGATAGATGTATGTTGACAGCTGACCAGTAAACAAGATTACAATCAAATACAAGTATTCAATCCTGAGGTTAGAAGACGTATTGGATGAGTTAAGTGGAGCTAAGGTCTTTAGTAAAATTAACTTGAAGTTTGGCTACCATCAAATCTACATGAGGTAGGGAGACGAATGGAAGACTGCGTTTAAAACTTGGCATGGACTCTACGAGTGAATGGTCATTCCATTCGGCTTATCAAATGCCTTGAGTACTTTCATGTAATTGATGAACCACATGTTAAGACATCTGATTAGAAAGTGTATCGTGGTGTACTTTGATGACATATTAGTCTATAGTGCTAATATGCCAAGTCACTGCGAGCATCTCCGAGAAGTATTAGATATCCTCTGTACCGAGAGACTATTTAGCAATCTTAAGAAATATTACTTTTTCCAAGAGGAAGTGGTATTCTTGGACTACGTAGTCAGTGGAAGAAGCTTATGAGTGGATGATGAAAAGATATGAGCAATTGTAGAGTTACCAACTCCTACTACTTGTACTGACGTGAGAAGTTTCCATGAGCTAGCTTCATTCTATAAACAATTCATCAAGAATTTCAACACCCATGTTGCGCCTCTTACTGAGCTCATGAAGAAGAACACCAACTTTCAATGGGAAGAAAGAGAGGAGAGGAGCTTTGTCGGGCTAAAAGAAAGATTGAACTCCGCTCCGGTGTTGATTCTACTTGACTTTGAGAAAATATTTGAGCCAGAATGTGACTCATCAGGCATTAGAATAGACACTGTCTTAATGTAGGAAGGACAACCAATTGCCTTCCACAATAAGAAGCTCAGAGGGCCATAGTTAAATTACTCCATGTATGATGAGGAGCTCTTGTCACTAGTCCAAGCACTGCAAGTATGGCTGCATTATCTACTACCGAGAGAATTTGTCATATATACTAACCATGATTCACTAAAGTATCTCCAAAGTCAAACGAAGTTATCAAAGTGGCAGTTGGTGTTCTTCTTCATGTACTTATACCTGTGTAAGAGGATCCTGATGCATGAGCTCAAGCATAATCCCTCTAGGGTAAGACGGCTAAACAATTCCAGTCAAGAGACTTAATATGGTTGTACCTCAACAAAGAACGGTTCCAAACAAGAGGAGGAACAAATAATCTACAAGAGCTAAAGGACCTTTCAGAATCCTCTAGAAGATCAATAATAATGCCTAAAGATTAGAGTTGCCTGAGGACTATGGGGTTTCTAACGTCTTTAGCGTTACCAACCTCAATTCGTATCACCCAGATGGAGAGTTGAATGAAGATTATTCAAATTTGATCCCAAATCCAAAACAACATGGAGGGAATGATAAGAATCAAGCTACTGGACCACTGACCCGCAACCGAGCTCTAGGATTAGGGGGACTGGCAAGACAAATCCTCCAATTCCAATCGACTCATGCAGAGGCCGAGTATCTCCTTAACGACCCCTTCTACTTGCCAAGCTGAATGACTACCTATTTCTCATATGTTGTGTGCCGAAAAGTAAAAGGCCGAGACAATAACCCATCTTCATTCTCATACATGCCTGACTAATTGCTTACTCAGCCGCACCCTTGTCGAGATACCGAGAGAAAGAATTTGGACTAACCAAGTTACCCTTACTTAGATAAGCAAGTTATCTATACCTTTTTGTCTACATTTTCCAATGGTATTACCAATACAACATCACTATGTCTACGAAATCATGTGTAAAATCTGTTGCACTAATAATTGTTTTCTTTGTATATTCATTTTTATCTTTTTGTATCTTGTACATTACTTCTTTCAAAAATACCCTTTTTATCTTTTCTCTTTTAAGCAAGTTGCCCTAACTTAAGGGTATAAATACCTTTATACTTGTAACTGCAAAACAAAATCAGATTACCATCAATACGCTTTGTATTTTCTTCCTTGCATAAACGCTGTTATTTACTCTTGGCATCACTCTTATGTTAACCCTTGAATAAGGCTAGGTGGCGAGTAACCTTACCGGATCAATTCTTATGTTATATCGGATTGTACCATGAGTCCTCGAAAGTTCCATTAGTGCATTATATTCTTTGAAACTATTCGTGGGTTTTTGCTTACCCTTCATTCACATTTGTCCTTTTATACATGCCCTATCACTTTCTTTCGAGCTTTCTACAAGCTCGACCCATCCAACGACTAGCCTTATCAGTTTTTGGTCACGGTTCGCACCAATGATTGATTAGTATGTCATATCCAGTTAATAGATGTCCCGACTTTGCTAGCTTTTCTTTTGTTTCTTTTCAGTTAGCTTAATTTTAGTATTTCTCCATGTGTTCAATCCCGGAGACACATCAAGGTCAGCTCTGACTATTGACCTTTCACTGACCTTGTCTAAATAGGATCTTACAACTGCTAAGTAGACTCAAAATTCATTTCAACTTAGCTAATTGCACTACAAGCCTCCAGTTGCCGCTTGACACTTGTCTTTTGGTACAATATTCTATAATGATTCCTTACTTTATCATACAGTGTATTGTTTTCCATTTTTACCTCTTTTAAGAATGTTTTTATGAATCTTTTGTACATTGTCCATTTTGTCCTTTTCTTATTTAGTGTAATCTTAGCTAAAATCATATAAATACCTAACTTCCTTGTACGTAGATAACATAACATTGCATTATTAATTATTACAAGTTTCATTTCTAGAGCAACCTTAGTGTTCTCACTTATTCCTAACTCTTATATATTCCTTTTAGTAAGGAATAGCAATGAGTGACTTTATAGTTTGGAGCAATGAGTCACATTCGGTGAATAGTAGGCCGAATAGGATCAATTGATGTGTCATATTTGATTGGTAATTTCTTGGATTTGCTAACCCTCTTTTGCTTTCTTTTGGTTCTCATCTATGTGGTGCTTCTCTATGTATATGACCTCGAAGATGAATTAGGTAGCTTATAGATTTGCTAAAACTTTCTTCTATTTTCTTGTTTTTGTTCATTGTGGTACAACCTCTATGTGTACGATCCTGAAGATATATCAATGAGAGAGAGGATCGATGGTTTAAGAAGATAAGAAGTAGTCTTCATTTGTTTTAATTTAAGATAATGAGTAAAGAGGAAATGGTGATGCCAATTTGGATTAAAGGTCAACTAAAGGGAAAAAAAAAACTAGCAATTACAAGTTTAAATGAATAAAATTTGATTGTACTTGTAATGATTCAAATGTACTTTGATCGGATTGATTTCCATATCTCTTAAGCATATTGAAATGTTTAAACTAGGAAGTTGGTTATATGTGTGAATTCTCCAATTATGACTCAAAGTATGGAGGTTAAAGAACAACATATTGAAATTGGAAAACTTTTAAGCTAAAGAATAACTCAAATATAATGGTACTATTATTTATGCATAATCATAGAGTTTGATGTTTAAGAGAATAGATAATTTAGCAATCTGGTGGACAAATTTTGTATAGATTACCACTTATTTGTTTGAACTTTTTGACTAGTATTTAATTGAATGTTGAAGGTTTGAACTCAACATTTGATCAAAAGTGATGCCAAATCAAACATTGAGCTATGAAATTAAGAAATCTAATAAAAGATTGTTCGAATCTCATTTGCGGATTGGAAAAAAAATATATGGAACCATTGGAATATAGATAAACACATTGTTCAAATCTAACAAATGAGATTCAAACGAAGTAAGGTGCATTATTTTCATGTGTCATGTGAATAAGCAAGGCCCATTCTTGCACCCTATGATGGGGACTTCTTTGGAATCTCATTACATGAGATTGGAATAGGCTTTGCTAAGAGCTTGATGGGTGATGTTTAAGGATACTTTGTTTTGATAAAGTACATGAGATCCAAAAGAAAGTGCTTTCTACTAAGTTACGAGTCTAAAGCAGCACAAATGGATTTCTCAGAATTAGGCCATGACATGTTCTTGCTTATATCGAATGGCTAAAATATTGTTGAAAAGAAAGATCCAAAACTTACACTCCTAAAAAGAGATGCACTCCTTCGACTTGGAATTGCTTAAAAAAATAAGCTAATTGTTTGTTTTCCTTAGCATTATTATTTCAATTTTTTTGAAAGTTTAAGAACTCTCTTTGTCGTATTGTTTTAAAATCCTAGAAAACACATGGTTAGTCTCTTCCGTATGCATTTTAAAAAGACAGATACAAACCACTTCAGTTTATCAACATCACAAAGAACTCCTAGGGAGCTCAATTCAAAAGACCAAAAGGTTCCGATTGGAGCACAATCCAAAAGCAGTCCTTCCAGAACTTTAGTGACCCAGACTTAGTATAACTAATCAAATATCCATATTTAGTTGTATAATGGGAAAACATCACCAATCTAATTCCTTCAACAAACCTACAGTTGGAAGTGTAATTATTTGTAAGGGAAGCTAACATATTGTGATTTTGTATTGTCCTTTTTCATATTTTTCACTTCATGTTAATTTACGGTTATTAAAATTGTAATTCTACTATTCATTTAGATGCATAAAATCATTTAATATTATACAAAATCGTTTAGAATTATACAAAATCGATAAAATTGTTTATCAAAATTTATAATTTTACTAAAAGTTTACATATAAATGATTTTATATCTATTTTAACTAAAAAAATATTATAAAATCATATTTTAAATTTGTAATTTCGACAACTATGTAAGTCACTAATTTCCTAACAACTTCTTGTGGCACATTTAGTGCATGCTTATTTAGAAAATGAGATGATTATCCTTGGGATTCCTAAGACATTTTGTTATGTCTTGAGATATTATTATAAGCTAGATAGATACTAGCTATTTTTTTCATTCCAATTCCTTAAAACTTTCCAAACCAAATGCTGTACCAATCTTAAACAAGTCACAAGGATTTGTTTTAAACACATTTATCTAACCTGTGTATTTAATAATAAGCTATATAATTGGGTTTAGATTGATCTTATTTTTAGTTATATTAATAATTAGTCCATTCTTCAAGTTTTATGCTATGTTCGGATGTGTACTAATCAAAAGAAACGGGTAAAAAGAAAATATATGTTTGATTAATTTAATAAGGTGTAAAATGCGATCAACATGGTAGAAATAGATGGAAATGTTTTCATCATGATATCATTTGTTTTCTTCTCCTTATCTGAGAGAAATAACAGGAAAAGAGCAGAAGTGTTGGCAAGTTACAAACTTTCCTAAGAATGGAAATTTTGATTAGAAGAAAAGTTAATTTAGTAAAGTTATCTCTTCTTTTCATTTTTTTTTTATGTTAACCAAACACAGGAAAAGAAATATTCTTAATCGTTTCATCACATTTCCACTTTTTATATTTAAATAAAATTAAAAATTATATTATTTCTTTTTCCTTTTTTCCCATTTTTCATTAACTTTCTTTTTATTTTTCATCTCTCTTAAAACTCTATTTGGTTCATTTGTTTTACGTTATATTGGCATCTTATTGTTATCTATTAAAATTTTTGTGTTTGATAAAAATAAGATATTAAAAAGATATAAATATATATCTTTTTAAAAACATCAATTAAAATAATTATTTTTAATACATAAAATATATTTTTTCAAAATTTTTTTTCTAAAGATACATAAATTCTTGTTTTTCAATTATAATACTTCAATTACTATCTTTATCATAATTATGAAATAAAAATAAATAAAATAATTTTGTAAACATTAAATTTTAAATAAATATAGATAAGATATAAATAAATATAAACGAAAAATAATAATAATAATCCAAGAAGTGAAGACGGCAATAAGCCCGACTGAGAGTCACGTCGCGGACCCATTCTTGATGGAAAATCATGTGACCCCCAACAAGAGTCGAATGGGAGCACTGACCGGTAGTTTAGCGCTTAGCAAAACCATCAGCTCAACAATCACCAAAAATCTCCTGTT
This sequence comes from Lumnitzera racemosa, assembly GCA_024138005.1. NCBI lineage: Eukaryota > Viridiplantae > Streptophyta > Magnoliopsida > Myrtales > Combretaceae > Lumnitzera > Lumnitzera racemosa. The sequence continues at coordinate 37,138,637 of JAMXBC010000005.1, forward strand.
GTCGTCCCCAAAAACACCCCTTTCAGCCGTCAACTCTATCTCAACTTCAACATTATAAACAACAGCAACAGCAACAAGGAGAAAATAGAAAAGAAAACAAAGGGTAGAGTTTATTTTCCCAGTTATTTTTGTGTGTTGTCATTTATGTGTTTCCTATGTTTCGAATATTTCGCGATCCAAAGTCTGCTGACTATTTTCCTTTTTTATTTTTATTCCTTGAAAATGTGAATGTTGTAGACTAAGATTTGTTCTTGTAGCTAGCTGGGTTGCTGAAAACGACGTAGTATGGTTGTAGATTGCTAGTGGTTACGTGCGATTTGACTCCAGTAGCGTTCAAGGTTAGTTGGGGGTGCTGTGGTTTTATTCTGCGGAAAATGTTTTCTGGACTTTCTTAGTACTGTTCTATAGTAATGATGTTTACAAATAGTCAGATGAATTTAATTATGGTTTTGTTAAAATTAGCTTTTGTTATTGAGTTCATGGCTCTTGTTTGGCATGCTTAACAAGGGAAGTTCGCTATCTCTAATGCACTGGGTGAAATAGCTGGGCAAGTGAAAAAGAAATCACAAATTACAGTGGGGGACTGTTTCAAGAGCCGGGGGCGGGGATTGTAGTTGTAGTAATGCTTGTATTAAAAGCGAATATTGAGGGAAATTGCTTCCATTTTGCAAAGGGATAAATCTTGTTTCTATTTATTACTTTTACGGTCCAAGTATATTCCCAGTAAAACCAATGCACCTTTGGTGTAGTGTAATTTTGTTTTTCACAAGTTGGGAAGACTAAGAGTTGAAAGCGAATTTAGTACTTTTTATCCCGGTGCTTGTGAATTTGTGTCAAGCTTCATTCACATAGGTCTTCTCAAATCGAGGGCAACTTATGATATGCATAATAGTTTCTCAAAACTTGTTTCAATCATGTAACTTTTATTATGTTTCATTTCGAGGTTCAGTGCATATCTCCTTGGTTTCTTTCATCAAAATGTTTGAAGTTGGTAGATTCTTGGTCATACCTCTGTTGGTATTTGCACCCGTCACAAGCTAGTCTTGACTGCCAGTTAGTAGTCAAGTAATTTATTGCTTGTACTCTGGGGGAAATCAAAAAAGACAGATGACAGAGGCTCTTATTGCTGTTAAAATCTTGTACGTGTTGCTTTTGTTATGTTCCATCACTAGTCTAGGTGATGAGTGGTTCAACCATGGATTAGTCTAATATATCTGATGCTTACTACTGGTACTTCATATCTTGGAATACAGTTCTACTATCTACAGTTCTTTTTAGGGTGGTGCGGAGAATTGAGCTATATGAGAAAAAAATGGGTGCTGCATGGACTTCTAATAAAATTCAATTTTTTTTCTTTGATTCGATTAATGCGTATAAATTTCAGTGTTGGATTTCACTTATGTATTGCTATTACCAAAGGAATATTAGAACTGTGAGTAATAAAGTATTAATTGGTATGGTTCTCATATTAACTTTGAGTTTCTGCTCTTTGTTACTAGCTCTTTAAGAAAATGTTGATGGGACACACAGATGGGCTCTCAGAACGCAGTACATCAAAGGAGCGGCTGTTAGCTGACTCTGGCTCTGAATTAGATGAAGAGAATGCTGCTGATTCTTCTGAAAAAATACTATACACGGCTTCTTTCGAAGAACTCACGGCAAATCACCTCAAATATGACCTGATTATATGGCTATCCATATCTCTTCTTCTCGTCTTAGCCTGGGGGGTAGGCATAATTATGTTACTCTATCTCCCCATTAGAAGATACACACTTCGGAAAGACATTTCCTCACGGAAGCTTTATGTTACACCTACTAAAATAGTATATAAGGTTGGTCTCGGTTGTGTCAAATCCTATGTAATTTGGCAGAAATATGAAGATCACAGAAAATGACCATCTTTCCTTTATAGGTTTCAAGACCTTCATTCATACCATTTTGGGGAACCACAACAATTGAAAGACATGTGCCTCTTTCCATGGTAATTGATATCATTATTGAGCAAGGTAATTTCACCTAATATCGTCTCACAAATTTCAAGCTGATAGATCCAATAGTATGTTCATTTATAGCCTGATTTTCTTTTTCTTTCCGTTTGACTCATGCATGTCCCTATACTATACAGCTACTTATTTTTTGTCTTCTTTTTCTAATGTTCTGTTCAATTCACCTTTCTTATGAGTAATAGCCTGCTGCTTGATGCCTACATGTGATAAACTAGACCGTGGAATCCATAATTTGTTTATAATTCAGCAACACACTGGAATACCTTTTCAACTAATTATTTTTCCAGTGTTACTTGACACAGCTTGAATGGATATCTCTTCAACTTTCTCTTGCAAATTCACCATTAGAATCCTAAAAGTGAGGTTTCAGTAAAGTCCTGAATGCGTACCATAGTCCTATCATCTAAGCATGTGCTTGAATCATCTGATACAGCAACCCATCATGGTTTCACTTTGTGCTGGGGCCTTTCATGTCACATTGACTGGTAGGTTGTATTATGTTGCATACCTGCTTGATGCCTCTAGGTTGGCTGCAATCTATATATGGGATCCATACATTCAGGGTTGAAAGCATAGCCCGTGGAAAAGCTGCACCAGTAGATGAGCTACAGGTCCAAGGAGTTTCAAACCCCAACATGTTGAGAAAGGTTGTGCATCGACTTATTCTATTTCTCATATAACATATCAACTAATCCAGAACACTTTGCACTAAAGTAAATGATAGTCTTCCAGGTTATTATTTCAGAAGCTTCTAAGGTAATACCAGATGCTGCTAAAGGTTGGAAACCTACTTCTTTTGCCATGGAAGGAGAGAACATGGCTCGAATGACATCAATAACAGAGGGATCCACTGTTCTGAAATCACCCTCTAAGAGTTGGAAGGTGCATACTGAACGTTTTCTATATATAATTAATTTAATCTTGCTATTGTAATTGAATGACTGCTAAGACATGTGTCCAGTTTCAGAGCCTAATTTAAATGTCTTTTTTTATTATTATTATGTCTTTCTGGTTCTTGATGAGATCTGACGTTGTGAGAAAATGGATTACTGAAAGACCTTTAGTTAGTTTGTTGAAAGCTGGAAAATCTTAGTCCATCCATATGTGAAATTGATCGATACTTGGGAATATGGTCTCTCAGGCATTTAATATTCAAAAATAGACTATGTCATCCTGCCTTTATAGCTGTAAGCTTGTACTTAGCCTTCAACTGAGCCCATCTGGCAGCACATCAAGGTTTCGAACTGTTTGATTCCAGGATATTTGGAGTTTAACACAGTTTATGAGATAAGTGATGCAAGAATTCATGTAGCTTTCCATTGATTGGTTGTACCATTATCTTGCTTCATTCTTGCAAGAAAAAGAAGGATATAAAGCTGTATTTACTTTTTCATTTACACCATTTTGGATGATTGTCGGTAGTTTCGCTTGACAATTATGGTTATACTCTGGGACACCTGGCGAATCTGGTTTAAGATTGCCCCTAGGTCCTAATAAATCCATTAGAATTCAACCCTATGCTTGTGTTTTCTGAGCCTAACAATTTAAAGTAACAGCAATTACCAATTTTTTATTTAAAACAGTCACTTACGTATATAGATTTTTTGGCAAATCATGCCATTGTGAATGCTTTCATTTTTTAGGCCCAAAATTCTTACATTGATTAGAAATTGCACTGCTGAAGTAATTGCTGCCTATGCCTCATAGTTTATGCAAAAATTAGCACTAACAAGCAGATTTATGTTCTTGGTATTGAAGCATCAATTATATCTTTCAGAGCAAGAATGAATAATTTTGAGCTCCTGTTGAATCTCACAACTGCTAAAAATGTACTACCATGAAAGTCAAGTTTTTCCATCTCTTCTAGCTTGATAGTTGTTTGGTTATTTTCGCCTCTGTTACATGCAGATGACTGGGTCCCCACGCTTTACTTCAATGGAACGTCGAGGAGCAGTCCCCAATGAGCTGTTGATGAACAAACTTGAGGAAGTCAGCAGATCTGTGAAGGTAAGCAGCTTTTTTTTCTTTTTTTGCATGGTCTGACTAGAAAATGAGCCCTTGGTAGATTGTTTGAGTAGTCTTTACTTGATAATTAAGGTTTTAAGAAAGAAAAACCAAGGTATAACTAATGGAAGCTTCAACTGGTAGAAGATGGATGCCCAGTAGCTACTTGCATTCACTGGCACATTTTGTATCTGGCTCTTTAGAGTTGTATAAGGCCATGCCGTTTTCTTTCACTACATTTAGATGCACAACTACTGATCCAAAGAGGAGAAAGATAAATTGGTTTCTGGAAGATTCTTTTTTATTTGTTGTATTTTCATCATTTTGGTATTTTTCTGACACCATTTTCAAACTGTATAATTGCCAAAATAAAATGCCAAAATGATGGAATTGTATTTATATGTATATATCCTTCTTACATAATTTAAGTATCTAATGAATCCTACTCCTTTGGTCGAGAAAAACCAAATTTTCTTTTTCCAATTTCTCTTAGAAATGCATTGACTTTCACTTTCCAACTCTTATTCCAATTGTCGTCTTCACCATAGTCATGATTAAATACAACAAAGACCATCTATCCAAAAATGAGTTTTAAACATAGATAGATAATATACAGATCACTTAGTTTTGCATGTATGATTTCTTGAAAGTTGTAAGAGCAACCAGTTCTTTTCTTACCACTCTGTTAACCTGGGAGTTGAGATGCACAGCCAAATTAAGTGCCTGTTTGACAAATCGCTTTATTGGTAAAGACTATTGCATGAAATAAGACATTGATTACTATCCATCGTAGAAATCAAGGTCATAAGGTGGCTTTATGTTTGTATATTTTGAGCAATCGAAAGTTGGTATTGATGATTATTCATCTTAACTGGATGGGATTGGGTGCCGAGATGACTTGTTTTCGTGGTTTGTGTGACCAGAAAATTGAACTGCTGATAGAGAAATCTCATTGTCCCCCTGAAGACGGTTGACAGAAGCTCGTTGCACAGGTGCTTACAACCATCAATGGTAATTCGAAAGATTTCCAGAGAAAAAGGAGAGATGCCGAGACTAGAAGTCTTTTAACTGATTGTTTCACCTGAAGATTAAACGTGGAGTTTGCTGTATAGAAAATAGTTCATTTCATAGGATTTAGGGATTAGAAATTTCTCAGCAGGCATGTGACATTTTTTGTGTATGGTTTGTCCAGGAAGTGATTTCATTTATCTGACCTATGTTTGGAGCCTCGGACCCTGAAATGATAGTAGAGAATACCACAAGCCAATTTAGTTTGTCATTCAACCGGATTATATTATCATACATATCTATTTGCTACGATAATTACGTTATGACCCGAAGCTAACTTCGGAGTTATTTGTATAAAATCGTCTTTTTGCATGATTCTCTATTTCTATCGATTTTGTTTGTTCCATTTATGAATGAATGTCAACAGTATAGAATTTGTAGGTCTTTTTTCCTGCGGTGTTCTGAAACTGGTTAATTTGAAAGATCTTCCCTCGTATGCTCAGCCTTTTATTAGTAAGAAGTTTATATTTATATTATTAAAATAAAATCAAACACTTTTTAACCTGTCATAATCATAAAAAATTTGGTATCATGGTTTTTAGATATTTAATATACTCCAAATCTATTAGCAAAACAGTAGCGAAACTTATCCCACTACCTCTTCAAATGTCGCCCGGTAATGTACTTGGTCTGTCCGTTGTCATCCCACGAAAATATAAATGTCAGCTTGATTTTTGATATAGCCAATCATCTAGATGAAGCTTTGCCATTGCTATTAGTTAGCCACCGATTCAATTTTAACTAGAAAAATCGAGGGTAAAAAAAAGGCATTATTCAAACCACATTCATTTCATAATGGAAAGTGCTTGGTCTACTAATACCTGAATTTTAAAAAAGTTGGAATTCATCCCTATGCTATTTTGTCAATTAAACACTTTTAATTTTGACACATGTATTGCGAATGTTAATATATATTGTATAATTTCTTTCAATTTACATTGTATTTAGACTAAAGGAAAAAGGAAAGAAACTAGTGTAGTATTTGGTTATAAAAATTAAATTTGATAGAGAGAATAAAACAAGATAAATATAAAAAGGATTAGACAATATAAATTTATTGTATCATATTTGGTTTGTATAATACTTAATGTAAATTTTATATTATAAATTAATTATTTATATTATAAAATAATAATTTTTTATAATATTTTAAAAAATAATATTAATTAACTCAATAGTATAATATGGAAAAAGATTTTATAAATACAAGACATTTTTTGTTTTTGTCCAATCAATTTTATTTTTGTACTATAGTATAAATAGTACAAAATCTAAACCTTTTGTTTAGTTCATTAATTCAACTTTTATTCAATCATCAAGTAAATTTATCAAATCAAATATGAAATAAAATGTTTTATTTGATCAAATACTACAAAAATTACATAACCAAATACTAAAGAGAAAAAGAGCACAAAAAGACATTAGGTCCGATGATGGAAAACTGACTAAATATTTCTTTTAAGCTTATTAAGGTATTAAAGACTCTAAAATTCCAAAGTATTTTTATTTAAGTCATTTTATAAAGAATTTTACATGCTTATTTTCAAAATTTCAATATTATATCACTTTCCCTTCATATATTACGTTTACACCTATATCACAAAGCTTCATATATTACATACAACATATATCGCTTCACGATAATAGTGGTGTTCTATTGTTACAGGTATCTTAAAAATACAACATAACACCCATTTCATATATCCTCCTTAGTTTTCCTCGCTTTCCGAACAAGCAAAGCCAATTTCCTCACTTTCCTTCCTTCTTCCTCTGCTATCAAATTCAATTGTCTTCTTTCTTTTGCCCAAGTAGATACGGGGCCTCCATTTGTTTCACTCACTTGTCTTTTTCTTTTGCTATCTGTATTCTTTTTCTCGTCATTTTATCGTTACATAATTACAATTGTATCCTACAAAGTCGATTCAAAATTTAGACTCCGTTTTCTTCAACGAAAATAAATATTTTCTTTATTTTTTTTTTGTTTATTAGATTAAAAATGACTTTTAAGTAGAAAAACATTTTCTCTTTCAAAGAAAAACATATTTGAAAATGGAAAGTCCTATTACCATCCACCAATCCAATCAATTTTTTTATTAAAATTGATCTATAAATTATAAATATGAAGGAATTTCAATAAAAAAAAATCAAAATGCTTGTCAAAATAATTTTAAATTTTAAAATATAAGCCGAAGATACTTTATTTAAACATAATTTTCAGTACGTTTTCAAATGCCCTTACGAAAATTTTCAAATAACACGAACCTGTTCCTGACCTGCAAAATGAACAGAAAAGAAAAAAGGAAAGGAAATATTTTACCATGGATAAAAAATACCCTAAAATAATATATTTAATTTTAGCTTTAAAAGTTAATATATTTCCACAAATTTATCGCAATTTCATGATTTCCTTTTATTTCTATAGATTCATGAAATGAAAATGAAACGAAATAGTCAAAGCATAATTTTTCATATGATTTTCGAGTATATTTATAGTTTCCACCAATTTCATTCATACCAAACACAGCATAATTACATTAAAACGCACCCCAATTCCACCGGTATCTATCCTCTTTCAAATCACAAATTTGCTAAATCCTTCTTCGGAGAACCAAATCAACTACAAGAAAATTAATAAAGTTAACAAACGATTTTAACATATTAAAAAAAAAAAAAAAAACAAAATCTAATACAGCCATGAAAATGAGGAAAGAGAAGATCAGAGAGTGCGAGATATAAGTATCAGTCACGGTTAAATCAGAAACACGGACCAAATTTGTCTCTCATCATTTCTTCCAATAACATATGCATAAAACTTCAAAAATTAGAAACAAACTTGATAAAAATTTAATTAAAAGAAAAAGAACGATAAATCGTTGAACTTAGGGCTTTTCATTTGTTTTTAAAAGATTTGACACCAGACAGATACAGACAAGAGATGGAAAAATAAGCGAGATCATCAGAGACTTAAATACAGGTAATCACGAAATGAATCGATCATTTTGTTGCAGTTTTTTTTATCATCATATGATCTTCGCTTCAATTTTGTTGGCTAAAAATCGAAATGAAAAGCACATTGACAGGAGGAGGAAAAATAAAAAGGATAAAGACGAAAGGAACGGTGGTGTTACATCCACCTGAATGTGTGTGTGTGTGTGTGTGAAAGAGAGAGAGAGAGAGAGAGCTAGCATTGCTATCGGGAGAGGGAACAGGTATTTATACCGGTTTGCATGTTAGAAACCCTAAAGAGGGAAGCGCCGTCATGCGCCGTCGGTGTGTGTGATGTGAAGCGGAAGGTGTTGAAGGGCGAATTCATAAGTACAAGGCCTTTTGGGCTTTTCTAATCTCCACCCAAATGTTGTCCCTTAAAAATCTTTTATTTTTTGACGATTACATCATGTCGTCCCGTTTCATTATCCAATTATTAAATTCTATAATCAAAAGCTCCATGCATCCTTACCAACTAAAAAACATTGTTTAACTATTATATGTTGAATATTAGTCGAACAAATTATGGTAATCTTACTAGAAAAATTTTTATAATCAATTCCCAATTCTCTTCCATCTATCATTATCATGGTATTATTTTCTTTAATCATCCATATAGATGTTATTATCTAAGGATTAATGATTGATTCCTTCTAAGATTTTATAGTTCTATAAAAGTTTGGTGTTTTTTTTTAAAAAAAAAATTCATTAGATCATTTCTAAAGTTTGATAATTGTTTGTTGATTTGTTGTGTTACAACAGTAATTTAGGTTGAAGCCTCTAATTACAACTGTCAAATTGTGAAAAAATATCAAAATTATTACTCAAATATTTGATATTATAGATTTGAGGATGGATATGTTGATACGTGTCACATGAGTGTCACGTACATCTTACATTTCACATGATAGAGTTAAATGTTGTAGTGTAAACTACTCTTTATACCTAAGGGTCTTTTTCTATAGATTTCTAGAAAGAGAATATTCTCTTAATATGGATAGTATCACATCTTTGGGTTGTTTTCTTTTCTATTGTGCTCATTGTTTTCTTTCTCACATCATCATTCATGACTTATGCATTCATAACAATATTAGAATCATCTCACTAAAATTTGCATCAATTTTCATTATCGCATCTAAACAATAAAAAAAGGGGTGGGGGGAGGAATCAAAAGTCAATTTATAAGTTGCAAAAATTCTTCACCCTTTTTTTAATGTCTTTCTTCTTCCCTGTTCTATAGAAAAAAAAAAGTGAGAATCGAGAATCTTTTTTTCTTTCCTTTTGATTGTTACATAGTTTTTACAATCTAACTAGTACTCAAATCTAATTTAGCTAACTTCTTCTTTAAACCCAAATCATTACGTAGTACATTGTCTCAAACTCATTTCTTATTTTGCAGATCATGGTTTCATTATCTATAGCTGAACTCCAACCACAAATAGAACCTAATGAAATATCTTTTGAAGAGCTTCTTCATCATAAGTAGAAGATAGCAAATGAAGCTTTATTAGTTGCAAAAATTGTTTCTAATAAGGTTTTAAACAAATCTGCTGTAATAAACATTACACGCAATTCATTAAACGAGATATTGGGAACCTGTTGGGATTCAACATCACAAAAGACTTGAGACACTACCTAGGACTTCATACATTGTGGGGTAAGTCCAAGTATCAAGCACTTGGCTTTATTAAGGAAAAAGTAATCAAGAAGTGTAAGGGCTAGAAAAGTAAGCTCCTATCTAAGGCTAGTAGAGAAATCTTAATAAAATATGTTATAACAGCCATACTAGCTTACTCTATGGCTTGCTTTGCTTATCTTAAAAACTAGTGCAATGAGGTCAATGCATTATTTGCAAGGTTTTTTTAGGGTTAGAGAAAAGAGGAATGAAAGATCCACTAGGCTAGTTAGAGTAAATGAACACAAGGAAAAGAATATGGAGGATTGGGTTCTAACAACTCAAGACTCTTCAATCTAGCTCTCCTAACAAAACTAACTTAGAGAGTTGAAACAAATCTGTAAGCTCTATGGGTATGTATGTTAAAAGGAATCTACTTTCCTTGGAATGACTTTAAGAATACTACTAAGGGAGGAAAGACTTTACAGGGTTAGTGCAATTTGATAGAAAGAAAGCAAATTCTTTTTATGAGGCCTTTGGGCAAATCAATTCTAACTTAAGAAAATTTATGTGGAACGATAAGTAGGTTCCCTTTGTTTAGGATTGCAAACTATCAATGAACCTAGACGATGAGTAGATGGATATGATAGTGAATGAACTCATGCACATAGATGATTATACTTAGAGTATAAATAAGCTGAGAACATACCTTAATGCGACAAACATTTAGAGTGTGAAGAACGTTTCTCTAGGAAACCGTAACAAAGATGTTGCCCTTGTTTGGCCTTATAACCGTCATGGTGATTATACAGTAAAATCCGTATATCATCTATTAAAACAAAAATCTGTACTTCAAGAGTTTAGTTTGGCACAACAAGGAGACTAACAAAAAATCAATGGAAAAAAGCTATGGAAGTTTCAAACTTTACTAAAGATCCACAATTTCCTCTAGAGTGTGTCCGTGAGTACACTACCTACTAAGATGAACCTATACAAAAGAATTAATCAATTTCACTACAGTATCCGTTTTGCCATGAAAGAGAAACTCTAGAACATATGATCCTTGAATGTGGATGGACAAGAGGCGTATGGTTCGAATGTTTAGGTGTATGTGTGAGTAGAAGAAATGACGGATTTTTCATAGATTGGGTAGAGCAAGCTATAAAAGATTCAAGTAACCCTAGATTTAAAGTTGAAGGAAAGATTTGTGTGGTCACTTAGAGTATATGGAAGGATAGGTGTTGAATTGTATATGAAGATGGATAGATCAATCTTAATGCTATGATGAGAAAGGTGAGATCTTCATTTCATTCTTGGAAAGTAGAGGAAGCTAAAGAGAGTAGGTTGTTAGAATACCAAGATATCGGCAGAAATAACTAAATCTGGACTAAACCCAACATAAACACCCTTAAAATCAACATGGATGCTTCTTGGGTAGGGAAGAAAGTTAGATCTACTTTGAGAATGGAGGTTCGAACAGTTTGGGGACAGTCATGAATAGGAAGACTCTGGTTTGTTTATGTTCGAATGTATAAGAAGCGAAAGCCTTAGCTTTGTTGGAGGGTATGAAGTTGGATAATGTGAACAACTAGAATATAGTGTTGATTGAGTTAGATAGCAAGTATGTTGTCTAGGCTATTAATGGGCTATCCAATTTAGCACATTGGACCGCATCAAGACATATCTAACATATTTAGCTTTTGGCTAAGAGTCCATCCAAGAATTTTTCCTTTCATCATATCAACTGTAATGCCAATAAGGTGGCATATTGGTTAGCTTTATATACAAGGAGACGGATATGTCCCATGAATTAGTGGTGTAAGTGCAACGCCCTGTCCTAACTCTTAAGGCTAATCAATTTAGATATTTCTTTTCCTAGTATGCCTTTGTTTGTATTTGAAATTTCTACGCATATAGATAAAGGGTGAATTATCATAAATAAAAATTTTGTTTAGAAAAAAAAAATAAGAACAACTCTTTATGCCAAGATTGAAATGAAATGGATTATAGGATAGCAATAGGCCTAGCTCTCGTAACATATGATAAGAGGAAATCTAGTAGCATCTCAATTCTTGAGCATTTTCCAATCTAAATATTGAATTCTTGGTCCTCTTATAAGAAACCCTAAATAAAGAGTGAGCATGGTTATAGGCCGTCGTATGTGTAATGTGAGGCCAGAAGGTTTTGAGGGGCAAATTTACAAGTATAAGGCCTTTTGGACTTTTCTAATCTTTACCAAATATATTGTCTTCATGGATCAAATTATATTTACTTTGCATTTTGTCCCTCCAAAATGTTTTATCTTTTCACAAATACAATTACTCAATTATTAATCTGTAATTAAGAGCTCTAAACACCACTTATCAACTAAAAAGCATTGTTTTACTATTATATGTAGAATATTAGTAGAATAAATTATGTTAAATCTTAGTTCAAAAACGTTATAATTGATCCCTAATTCTTCGTCACTTGTGACCACCATGGTATTATTTTCTTTGGGGGAGAATAACATAAAAGGGCATTAATATTTGGAGATAAATTTAAATAGGAAATCAATATTTCAATAAGTACAAATCAGATATCGACATTTCATGGAGTGATTAAAATGAAGGATTGTCATTATAATACCATTAATTAATATCAATTGATGTGTTCATCATCTACCACATGGTGTTGACTTGGCGCATGCATGGTAACATATGGTATTGACATGTATATATTAATAATAAATAAATAGGAAAAATAAAAAAATTACCTCAAAATTAAAGAAATTTGAAAAATAATTGAAAGAAGATTAGAAATTTTAAAAGTAAATAGTTTAATATGTATAATGTATATATTATACATTATATATAATTATCTAAAAATTGAAAAAAAAATAAATAAATAAATAAAATAAAAAATGGTCACCTTTAATCTAGTGGTAGTTCCATAAAAGTTTGGTGTCTTTTAAAAAAAAAAAATTCATTAGATCATTTCTAAAGTTTGATAATTGTTTGTTGATTTGTTGTGTTATAACAGTAATTTAAGTTGAAGCCTCTAATTGCAACTGTCAAATTGTGAGAAAATATCAAAATTATTACTCAAATATTTGATATTATAAATGTGAGGATGGATTTGTTGATACGCATCGGTTAAATGTTGTAGTGTAAACTACTCTTTATACCTAAGGGTCTTTTTCTATAGATTTCTAGAAAGAGAATATTCTCTTAATATGGATAGTATCACATCTTTGGGTTGTTTTCTTTTCTATTGTGCTCATTGTTTTCTTTCTCACATCATCATTCATGACTTATGCATTCATAACAATATTAGAATCATCTCACTAAAATTTGCATCAATTTTCATTATCGCATCTAAACAATAAAAAAAGGGGTGGGGGGAGGAATCAAAAGTCAATTTATAAGTTGCAAAAATTCTTCACCCTTTTTTTAATGTCTTTCTTCTTCCCTGTTCTATAGAAAAAAAAAAGTGAGAATCGAGAATCTTTTTTTCTTTCCTTTTGATTGTTACATAGTTTTTACAATCTAACTAGTACTCAAATCTAATTTAGCTAACTTCTTCTTTAAACCCAAATCATTACGTAGTACATTGTCTTAAACCCATTTGTTATTTTGCAGATCATGGTTTCATCATCTATAGTTGAACTCCAACGACAAATAGATCTGATGAAATATCTTTTGAAGAGCTTCTTCATCGTAAGTAGAAGATAGCAAATGAAGCTTTATTAGTTGCGAAAATTGTTTCTAATAAGGTATTAAACAAATCTGCAGTAATAAACATTACACGCAATTCATTGAAAGGTCATAGAGTTGTAAGCCCCACAACTAAGCAATTTGAGGTTTCGATCGGTTGAACAATCCGATCGAGCCTAAATTATAAAGTAAAGCTAGAAATATTAGTAAACCGATCCCGTAAGTTTAAATTTAAGAAAATAAGTAATAAAATAGGAGATTACAAAATTTTCAAATTTTAAGTATATAACTCGTTATTTATTGAAAATGCGTAAAAGGCATTCCGGTACTTAACGAATCCCTAGAGATAAATTATATGTATATTAAAAATTATAAAATAACCTAAATAATATTTAGGAATATTTATTTGTACTATATATTAATTTACATGTAGGTATAAATACGCGTAATTACTTAAAATACGCGAAATGTGCTAAAATTATTCTAAATAATTAAAGAAAATTATAAATTAATTATGGAAAAATCAGAAAAAAAATCGTAAAAGGATAAGATCAATCAAGATCAGGTCGTGGCATGTCAGAATAAGCAAAAGAAAAATCAACCAATAAAATTTGGACAACATAAAAGCCAAAAATCAAGGAAAATGGGCAAAGTCTTATCAAATTAATGCATAATAATTACAAAAATTGTCTATAAATAGCAAGAAAAATTAAGAAGCTCATTTGGCCAGATACAAATTAGAGAAAATTAGAGAGAGGAAAAAATTGAAAGAAAAATCCGATTTAGAAAAAAATTAGAAAAAACTGTGCAATTAGGGACTTTAACGGAAACCCTCACCAAACGAGCAGCTGGGAGTGGACGGCCACCACCACAACACGGTGGTGGCAGTACCTAGATCGGTGAGTCCGATTTCCAGCCCGATTTTGTGTAATTTTGTAAAAATAGTAAATATTATTATAAAATTATGAATTTTGTTATTCTGAGATATTTTTGTATTTAGTTTGTAGAAAAAATATTATTTTGATGAAAACATACCCCGTAATATATGATCCCTAAGAAATCATGCAAAACCGAGCATGTTTCGGTTTAGAAATAAATGACCTTAGGAGTGTAGTTTCAAGCCCAAAATTTTTGTATAGATTACTTAGATGATATAGAACAGTGCTATGAAGCCCATTTTCAAAAATTAGTTTTCAAAATTTTTAGATAATTTTTAGGCATTAAAATGAGGCATAAAATAGGTAATTTAAGGTTAATTAAGTAATTAAATTATTAATTACTGACTTAGTGAATAAGTAGATGTTTAGGGATGTTGAAATCTGATGGAGAATGATACTTGTAACATTTAGGGTGTTAGATGTAATTATTAGGTTAATTATGTAGTAAATAAGTAATATGGAAAAATAGTACATTTTAAGTTAATTTTGTAAATTAGGGTGATTAGGAGCAAAATCTGATTTAGGATGAATTTAGACATTTTGAAATGATAATTGATGTTTAGAGATGATAATTAGAGTGATATAAATATTAGAAGTGTAATATATACATAAAAGGTAATAATACATAATAGGTAATTATTGGAAATATAAGAAATTGGAAATATTATAATAAAAATTGATATTGTGATAATAATAAAAATGTACAATAAATCTGATAGGAAATTTGAATTTATGTAATTATATGAAAAATGTAAAAATTTCTCACATTAGGAGTGAATTCGGTACACTAATAAGGATATAAGTGTATCGGGTGAAATAAAATACTGACTAGGGATAATGATGGTATTTAGGAGATCGGAAAATAATGCGATTAATTTCACATTATGGGTTGAAACGAATTTCTAGGGTTAGAATATAAAACGCTACTTAGAAAATAGAACTAGAACTAGAACTAGAACTAGAACCTAATTTAGAAATCGATGCAGAAACCGAACCCAAACCTAATCCTAAACCTAGAATAATTGTAAAAGACTTAAAACCTAGATAATTAGGTATCTTAAACCCTAAATAAAACATAACGATAAGCGTTATAGGATAGAACGAACCTATAATAGTTATATGAAAAACTGAAACTACGTTTATGTTATAGGGATGATCGGCGATGGCCTGAGCAAATCGGACCTCGAATGAGTGAGCGATGAGTCGAGGTAAGTTGGGATTAACACAATGCTATATTTTGGGAGGCTTGAGATTATGCTTGGTTGTGCTTGTTAAATAGTTGGATGGGTACATGTGCTTGATTATGGGTGGTGCTATGTTCTATTTGTTGCTCTAGCATGTATTGTATGAATTATATGAAATGATTGATCACCCTAAACTGGACTTAATCAAATATATGACCGGTAATCATAATCGGACATGCATGGAAACCCATTAGGGGAACTTAGACTCTTCGGTCAAATACCGACCCCTTCAAAAGGGATAGCGCAGGATTGCAAAATGGTCCCTTCTTCATCCTTAGTCGAACTAAGTGACAGGAGAGGAGGTCGCGGTGAGGGTGAAGTCGGTGGTTCGAAGGTAGTCGCGGGAGGAGCAAGGTCTCCATTGCACAAGCCTGGGTTTGGTCGTGAGCTGCTTTGTATTAATGGCAACTCCTCAACCCGGATTAGAGCGGGCGAAATTTCTCTAATCTCACGACGGGCCGGACAACGTCATGCGATAGCATTTGTTTGCACATGCATTGCACCTAATAAGTGATTGAAAACCTTGTTATGTATATGGTATAGTTTTAAGTCCTCCGTCCTAACTTACTGAGCTGTGGTTGCTCACATCCCTATAGACGTCTTGCAAGTGCTCGCTAAGAAGCGGCAACAACTACTCTGAAACTAGCAACTACTGGATCCTGGGGAGTGAGGAAAAACATTTAAGAATCAACACATATGTTATTACTTTTCATTCCTGAATTATATATAATTTTTCTCACTTTCTTAGGTAAATGAATTATTTAAATTACAAACTGTTTACTTCAAAGCCGGTTAGTCGTGGACGCCTTGTGTAGATCAGGTCTAAGATAGCGGTTGTAAGGCCAGCTTCTATCTTAGGATGGTTTACACGGCGGGGCTGTTACGACTCTACCGCTTCGGGGCATGACAAAAGTCATGTCTATATCATTCATTCAAGCTAATTTGTATATAATTAAAGTTAAGGACAAATCATTTGTTGGGAAATCATTGAATGACTGTCCATGTGCTATAACGAGTTACTGTTTCATTTTAGAAAAGTAGACCACTAAAGTCAAGCTTGAGGAAGTAGATCCTGATAAAATAACAGTGTAGGTACAATTACATCGATTGAGATTGGAACATATGATTGAAAAAGGAGTGAGAGTTATTGGAAGCAAAATTGGAGAGTTAGTTGATGTGGAAGTGTGTTACTTAATATTGGGTGAAGGCAAGGCTTTCCAATGAGTAAGGCCAAGATTTCTAATCAATAACCCTTTGAAATCTCACTTATGGGTAAATGAAGGCAATAGAAGGAGACATGGAGTTTTGTTTAAATATGAAAGGCTTGGTGATTGGTGTTGCAACTTTGGAAGGTTAAGGCATTTTAGTAAAGCTTGTGGTTTGAAAGCTTAAATAATGACTCTATAAGACCTGCTATGAAAGGAGTTTTTGTTCAAAAATGGTCAAATCCAGGAGAGAAAGAAAACAACCAAATTCTACGAAGTACTTGTACAGGAAATTTCCAACCATAAATCCTAACCTGTACCTATCCTCAAACCATACACAAAACCAAACATAGCCCTCCAACCCCTTTATACCATACAGTTATATCATCACACCAAAACACTAATAAAAACTAACCTGACATAGGCCCCCTATACAAACTATCTGCTAGAAAGACCCTTCTAAATGAATTTGTTACTACTAAGATTGACCACTCCCCTATACAATGCTTTAAGGAGAATGTAAGCAATCATTTGACTAGTACCATGCAATCAGCCCAACTATAGCTAAGTCTTTATGTGGAAGATAAACCAAAAGAAAGGATAGAATTGGAGAAGGAAGTTAACATGTACTTGAATCCCTCCTTAACTCAAAAGATGGAGAAAGTGCAATCCATGAGAAGTGAGATATCCAAGCAAAGTGCTATCATCAGTCTCAAGCCTTTAGAGCTATCATCATCTTTTCGTATGCTATCTTTGAAAAGGAATAGAGAGGATGATGTACTAAATGCTAAAACAAATAAAATAAGAGTCTTACAATAAGAAATAATTTCTATACCGGATTGTACATATATTGATGACATTACGATAGAAAATACAGAAAAAAGGAAAAAAATTGAAAAAAGACAATGAGAAAAAAAAGGGGGAAAAACAGCAAAAAATTATAAAAATTGCAAAAATGAAAAAAAAAAAGAGAAAGGAAAATGGAAAAAATTCAATAAAAGTGTCAAGAAAGACAATGGAGAAGTTTTGTGGGTAAATGTCCCTATTAACTTTTATGATATGGGCGGTGGTGGCTGGCCCCAATCAACCACACGGGGGCCATGAACTTCATTTGTTGGCTTTGTCAAGAGATAAGGCCACTCGAGATAGTTTGAAACTTAAATGGCCTATTAAATAAATTTAATCTTGGTGTGGTTTATTTGTTAAAAAAAAAAAACATGAGTTGGAAAGAGTAAGGAATAGATTGAGATTTGGTGGTAGTTTCTATGTTAAAAGGAAGGGGTTAGCGAGGGGAATCACCCTATGGTGGAATGATAGTGTTGTTGTAAATGTTTTAGTAGCTGAGGATGAGTTCATACATACTGATGTTGGGATGATTAGAGGTGAAAACAATGGACATATTACTTGGGTATATTCACCAAATGACTTTTACAAAAAACAAATGTTGTGAAACACAATAAAACAATTAGCACCTATATGCAATAGCTACTTGATGGTGGGTAATTTTAATGGTTTATTATATGAGCATAAGAAAGATGGAGGAAAACCACTTGAAAGAAGAATGGTGAATGGATTTCGCTCTATGATTAAAGAATCAAATATTTAAGATTTAGGATTTATAGATCCTAAATTTATATGGACTAATAAAAGAGAAGGTGAAGCTTATGTTAGAGAAAGAATTAATAGAGGTTAGGGCTTAATTACATGGATAGAAATTTTTCCAAATTGACAGATTAAGCATATTTTAACTTTTGGTTCAAATCATGTGGAACTTCTAATAAAGTTGGATGATACAAAGACAATAAAGGAGTAAAGCCATTTAGATTTGAGAGTATATGGTTAATCTCAGATGAGTATCAAGAAGTTGTTGATGGCAGCTGGTCCAAAACATAAGGTAGACAAAAATGGGAAGCAATGATGCATAACTTAGAAGTTTATAGGAAATAGCTCATATGTTGGAGTAAGGGGCCTTCTCCTAATAACAAATTGAAGATCGATAACGTAGTGATAGAATTATCATCAATCCAAGGGAATCTTACTAATGTAGATGTGGAAGAGGAAGAGAGGCTATTTGGTAGATTGAATGCACTTTGGGAAAGAGAAGCAAAATTATAGCATCAAAGAGCTCGAATAAATTGGTTGATGTCGAGTGATAGGAATATGTCCTTCTTTTACCGGTCAACTATCAATAGAAAAAATAAAAATAAAGTGTTGTCCATTCAAAATGAAGAATGTGATTGGATTGAAAATGAAGAAGATATAATAGGTAAACTTAAGTTGTTTTTTGAGAAATTATTTAATCTTACATGCTGGTCAAATCATTTTGAGAGCTTAGAATAGATTCAACAACTTGTTTCTATAGAGATTAATGATGTTTTATGTGCAGTTGTTGATGAAATGGATTTCAGATTGGAGCACTAAAAGCACTAGGACCAAAAGGCTTTTCAAAGATATTTTATTCGAAGTTTTAGGAAGCAATTACAGACATAGTTACAAACGGGGTGAAGGATTCCTTCCTTATAGGTACTTTTCCTATGAACTTAAATGAAACTAATCTTATTCTTATCCCTAAAGTGCCTAACCTTCAAAAGTGTCACAATTTAGACCTACTAATCTTTGTAACTTTTTGTATAAAATTATCTCAAAAGTCCTTGTAAATAGACTCAAACCATTCCTAAGACATCTAGTGTTTAAAAATCAAGGTACATTTATTTCAAGAAGGATGATTCATGGTAACGTTTTGATTGTGTGTGAAGTTTTCTATTTTTTAAATAATAAGAAAAGAGGGAAGACACCTTACTATGCTTTAAAGATTGATATGAGTAAAGCTTATGATCTTATAAACTGGTCCTATTTGGAATAAATGCTTTTGAGATATAGTTTTGAGAGGAAGTAAGTCTCTTGGGTTACGAAATTTGTCTCCTTAGTTAGTTTTAACTTAATGGTGAATGGAAAGAAAGTAGATAAAGTCATTCCAAAGAGAGATTTAATACAAGAAGACCCTTAATCACCTTATCTATTTATACTTCTTGCAAATGTATTGTTTAGAAGAATAGATAAAAAATTAGTCCTAGACTTTATCATCTCCTTTTTACATATGATTCCTTGTTTTTTATGGAAGCTACGCAAGAAGAAGTAGCTAAGTTAATGTCTATGCTTCACACGGATTATCATGATTCAGCCCAGTAAGTGAACCTAGATAATTCCAACATTTACTACAATAAGAATATACAGAAAGAGTGTAAACGAGATATTGGGAACCTATTGGGATTCAACATCACAAAAGACTTTAGACACTACCTAGGGCTTCATACATTGTGGGGTAGGTCCAAGTATCAAGCACTTAGCTTTATTAAGGAAAAAGTAATCAAGAAGTGTAAGAAAAAGTAATCAAGAAGTGTAAGGGCTGGAAAAGTAAGCTCCTATCTAAGGCTAGTAGAGAAATATTAATAAAATATGTTATAACAACCATACTAGCTTACTCTATGGCTTGCTTTGCTTATCTTAAAAACTAGTGCAATGAGGTCAATGCATTATTTGCAAGGTTTTTTTAGGGTTAGAGAAAAGAGGAATGAAAGATCCATTAGGCTAGTTAGAGTAGATTAACACAGGGAAAAGAATATGGAGGATTGGGTTCTAAGAACTTAAGACTCTTCAATCTAGCTCTCCTAACAAAACTAACTTAAAGAGTTGAAACAAATCCACAAGCTCTATGGGTATATATGTTAAAAGGAATCTACTTTCCTTGGAATGACTTCAAGGATACTACTAAGGGAGGAAAGACTTTACAGGGTTAGTGTAATTTGATAAAAAGAAAGCAAATTCTTTTTTATGAGGCCTTTGGGCAAATCAATTCTAATTTAAGAATATTTATGTGGAAGGATAAATGGGTTCCCTTTGTTTAGGATTGCAAACTATCAACGAACCCAGACGATGAGTAGATGGATATGATAGTAAATGAACTCATGTACATAGATGATTATACTTAGAGTATAAATAAGCTGAGAACATACCTTAATGCGACAAACATTTAGAGTGTGAAGAACGTTTCTTTAGGAAACCATAACAAAGATGTTCCCCTTGTTTGGCCTTATAACCGTCATGGTGATTATACAGTAAAATCTGTATATCATCTATTAAAACAAAAATTTGTGCTTCAAGAGTTTAGTTTAGCACAACAAGGAGACTAAAAAAAAATCAATGGAAAAAGCTATGGAAGTTTCAAACTTTACCAAAGATCCACAATTTCCTCTAAAGTGTGTCCGTGAGTACACTACCTACTAAGATGAACCTATACAAAAGAAATAATCAATTTCACTACAGTATCCGTTTTGCAATGAAAGAGAAACTCTAGATCATATGATCCTTGAATGTAGATGGACAAGAGGCGTATGGTTCGAATGTTTAGGTATATGTGTGAGTAGAAGAAATGACGGATTTTTCATAGATTGGGTAGAGCAAGCTATAAAAGATTCAAGTAACCCTAGATCTAAAGTTGAAGGAAAGATTTGTGTGGTCACTTAGAGTATATGGAAGGATAGGTGTTGAATTGTATATGAAGATGGACAAATCAATCTTAATGCTATGATGAGAAAGGTGAGATCTTTATTTCATTCTTGGAAAGTAGAGGAAGCTAAAGAGAGTAGGTTGTTAGAATACCAAGATATCGGCAGAAATAACTAAATTTGGACTAAACCCAACATAAACACCCTTAAAATCAACATAGATGCTTCTTAGGTAGGGAAGAAAGTTAGATATACTTTGAGAATGGTGGTTCGAACAGCTTGGGGACAGTCATGAATGGGAAGACTCTGGTTTGTTTATGTTCGAACGTATAAGAAGTGAAAGCCTTAGCTTTGTTGGAGGGTATGAAGTTGGATAATGTGAACAATCGGAATATAGTGTTGATTGAGTTAGATAGCAAGTATGTTGTCTAGGCTATTAATGGGTTATCCAATTTAGCACATTAGACCGCATCAAGACATATCTAACATATTTAGCTTTTGGCTAAGAGTCCATCTAAGAATTTTTCCTTTCATCATATCAACTGTAATGCCAATAAGGTGGCATGTTGGGTAGCTTTATATACAAGGAGACGAATATGTCCCATGAATTAGTGGTGTAAGTGCAATGCCCTGTCCTACTCTTAAGGTTAATCAACTTAGATATTTCTTTTCCTAGTATTCCTTTGTTTGTATTTGAAATTTCTACGCATATAGATAAAGGGTGAATTATCATAAATAAAAATTTTGTTTGAAAAAAAATAAGAATAATTCTTTATGCTAAGAATGAAATGAAATGGATTATAGAATAGCAATAGGCCTAGCTCTCACAACATATGATAAGAGGAAATCTAGTATCATCTCAATTCTTGATCATTTTCCAATCTAAATATTGAATTCTTGGTCCTCTTATAAGAAAACCTAAATAAAGAGTGAGCATGGTTATAGGCCGTCGTATGTGTAATGTGAGGCCAGAAGGTTTTGAGGGGCAAATTTACAAGTATAAGGCCTTTTGGGCTTTTCTAATCTTTACCAAATATATTGTCTTCATGGATCAAATTATATTTACTTTGCATTTTGTCCCTCCAAAATGTTTTATCTTTTCACAAATACAATTACTCAATTATTAATCTGTAATTAAGAGCTCTAAACACCACTTATCAACTAAAAAGCATTGTTTTACTATTATATGTAGAATATTAGTAGAATAAATAGCGTTAAATCTTAGTTCAAAAACGTTATAATTGATCCCTAATTCTTCGTCACTTGTGACCACCATGGTATTATTTTCTTTAAGGGAGAATAACATAAAAGGGCATCAATATTTAGAGATAAATTTAAATAGGAAATCAATGTTTCAATAAGTAAAAATAAGATATCGACATTTCATGGAGTGATTAAAATGAAGGATTGTCATTATAATACCATTAATTAATATCAATTGATGTGTTCATTATCTACCACATGGTGTTGACTTGGCGCATGCATGGTAACATATGGTATTGACATGTATATATTAATAATAAATAAATAAATAAATAAATAAATAATTACCTCAAAATTAAAGAAATTTGAAAAATAATTGAAAAAAGATTAGAAATTTTAAAAGTAAATAGTTTAATATGTATAATGTATATAATATATACATTATATATAATTATCTAAAAATTGAAAAAATAAAAAAGAAAATATTCAAAAATAAAATAAAAAAGGGTCACCTTTAATCTAGTGGTAGCTAGTTCGGCTTAAAAAAACTTATGGGTCATAACCTATTTTAAAAAGTAGGTCATCAATCTGCTAATTGGCCTTGGGGTGGTTTCCTACCGCTAAGGAGTGGTCATAACTTGCACAATCCTTCCTTAGTGGTTAGCGGCTATCCTATGATTGGGGGGAGGTGGGTAGAGGCGGTGGGAATCGCATAAAACTTGATCGAGCTACCATCGAATCATCCAACTTAATTGGGTTTTGCACTCTTTTTTTTTTAAAAGAAGAAATTTGGCCATGGGATGGTTCTTATACAAGCATAATATCGCTAAAGTTAGAAGTCTAATAAAATTTTAGCAAAGTAATAGTCTAATTGGTCAAGTTGTCATACCTAAGGGCCTTATCCTTTATATATAAAAGATGGGGCGAAGATATTTTTTACAAGTAATCCTTTCGGTTGCATCCTATGAAATAGGTACTTTCCTACTTTGGAGTCTTATCGAGATGGATAGTGTATTTGATTGATAGATTCCTTTTCAAGAAAGTCTAATGTTGACTTGAATAAGGGCCTAGATCTCACAAACTCAAAAGGAGCGCCTATTTAGATTAGGGTTGTAAGCGAGTCAAGCTAACTCACAAATTACTCTAGTTTGATTCGGTTTTAACTCGAGTTCGACTAAACTACAATCGAGTCAAGCTTGGTTGAATCAAACTCAAACTTGAGTTCAAGCTTTGAAATACTTGATTTGGTCAGCTTGCGAGCTTAATTGACCTTCTATATATTAAAAACAAATTAATAGATTCCCATTTTTAAGGCCTATTTTAAGTTCTTGATTTTTTTTAATCCAATGATCTACATTTGTTATATTTTAAGACAAGTCAACAAAAAAAATAAAAGAAAAAAACCTATTATGTTCCTAGTTTCTCTACTGTGGCCATAATGGCAAGAAAAGAACTATCCAACGCCATACAAAAATTTAAAATTTGCCCCTTTTTCTTGTTTGTAAGCATCTACAACCATTACCATCAATAAGTTTTGTTGATTTTTTTTTTTTTTTTTGCTTTTTTTATTGACTATTTCACATAGATCACTCCCTATTAGTTGAATTTCAGATATATTTACATAGATTTTTTTTACTTTATCACATGGATACTTTGGTTTGTTCTTGAGAAGGTCATGTAGAAAAATAAAGGGTAATAGTAACCATCACTATTAGTGATTGAAAGAAGAAAAAATAATGTCAATGGTTGTGTATGTTTTTTAAGTGTTGGATTTTCACTCGTAGCCATTTGGTTTGTGTTTGTTTCATTTGTATTTCAACTGCATTGGCCATCTAGGCCTTTACAATTTGTTATGGGATGTCCATTTGAAAAATATTGAAAGAAGAAATAATTTCATAGCTTCTTTGACTATGTCACATAGTAGCAATTGGTAACCACAAGAATTAGAACTTAAATAATTGAAAAGTAACCTTTACTATTAAGATGAGATTTTATGAAGTTTGAAGTTAAACAACTTCAATAAAATTATGAAAAACAATCTAAATTATAAGAATATGTACTTTTATGAACAATTGTTTGTTTATAAGGTCGATGATGAGTCTATTAAAGTTATTATCCTTACACATTGATTATTTGATTTCCCATGAAGAAGGGACTATTAATGCTCATAATTGATTTTTTTTTATATTTTATTTATATTCTTATATTAAGATTTGTTATGGATAAATATGACATGTAGTATATGATTTTGCACAAGAAAATGTTAGGAATTGTTAATGATTCTTACTAGCATTATCTATCTGTAGCTTTCTTCAAGAAAGTGTACCTTGTATTATCTATACAAAACACATCTTGAGTAGCTTAGACAACCTCCACATTAAATTGATAACATGTCATATTGAAAATATATTGTTAGAGTTGACCCAAGTGATCTCACTTTAAGATCATGTTGCTACAATATTTATTCAATATGGACTAAACTTCCTTTAACAATGATAAATAATTGAAGTCAATTACTATTGGAAATATGCGATGTTAAGTTTTAATATGTTGACATTAAGGTAAAAGTTCTACTTTATATGAATGTATCTACTATCATGTTTTTTGTATATCTTTCATTAGTTATATTATATCTTTATTTGCCCTTTGTGAAGTCAACATGAATTCCATTAGTTATTGAACCATGTAAGTGTAATGGCAATATAGTATTTCATCTATAATAAAAAATGATCACGAGAATAAGTTTTCAAAGGTATAGCCATTGGATTGAGAGGGGAAGGAGAGACTAAGAATATTTTACATCCCAAAATATTATAAATTTATTGAATTTTTTTTTAATAGTTTACATTTTTTAGACAAAATCATGTTGAATATTTTTATTAGAACTCATTGTTATTTATTCATTTATTTTCTTGAAAAATTATAATAATATCTTTTATACCTAATGTTGGTGGTACTTCCATTCTAGAAGAACATGAGTTGCAAACTAATGAAATAGTTGTGCATGGTGAGCCAACTTTTGCTAAAGACAACTTAAATCCTAATGCTTGAATCCCGATGTGGAGTGTGATGAGGAAATTCAATTTCATGGAAAGAAAAAGGTCTAAAACTTCAATAAAGTGGTCAGAATTTAAGGAAGTGACTCTTCCTAATGGCATAAAATATGCTAAATGCTCACATTGCAAGAGGAAGCTCAAAATTCTTGTAAGTAAGAGCATTACCCATTTCAAGCGTCATTTAGCAATATGTGTGAAAAGAAAGATTTTTCTAAATCAACAAAATTGGCTTAATTTTTTGCCGACTAGTGTTAGTAAAGAGACACAACAAATCACCCCTATTATAGTAAATGGCAAATTTGATATGGAGAAAATGAGAGAAGCCATTACTTATTAGATTTTGATGCATGAGCATATATTTTCTATTATAGAAGAGGAGGGCTTTAATATGATGCAAAGGTGAGAGATACTTAAATGGGAGAAAATATCACATAACATTCTTAAAAAGGATTATATTCAAGTCTATGAAATTGAGAAGAAAAAATGATGTACCTCAGAGCTAAATTATCACAAGGACTTACTATAGGATTGATAGTACATCCTTCGAGTTATCAAAGAAAGCAAAAATGGGTTGGTTAGCAAACTCATATAGTAGCTTCATGAAGCTACTTTTTGGATGTGATTCACTGAAGAACATCGCACGACTTAACTCTTACTTGATATGACTCACAAGAAAAAGTTATGGTCCATTCGCCACTAATCTTGAGCTGCTAACAAAATTAGATAAGAGTGTAAAGGATGTACTTGGAGAAGAGTGTCTCGCAAGAACAACAAGAAGAATATTCATTAATAGCATGATGATGATTTTTCAGTTGCTAATGATAAAGGACTATTTATAGTAAGTTCATATGGTAAGAAGGAAATGCATGCAATTACATAAAAGGGTAATACAAGAATAAGAAACCTAATACATTGCTAAAAGGGGACAAATACTATAGTCTGATCCACTGGCGTTTGACTTCAAAAGCTGACCTTTTGCTAAGCTGATTGGCTCTCGACCCAATCCAGATCAAGTCGACCCTTAACTATAATACATTCCTACTTTCGCCTACATTGTATCATATCCTTAATGTCTAGCTACCAAGCGACGTGTATTTTCTGACATAATGTTCTACAATGATTCTTTCTTTTTCATACTAAATATTCTTTATCTCTTTTACTCCTTTTAGTATGTCTTATGTAACCTAGTATATAATACTTTTTTGTTTTTTCATACATGTAAAGCAACCCTAATGAACGGGTATATAAACCCCCACTTTCTTATATACGAGGATCATCCAACTTTTAATACAAAATTATTCACTTTGAGCAACCTTAGTGTTCTCATTATCATTCAACTCATATCTATTCCCTTTAATGAAGAGTAGTGGCGAGTAACCATTCAATTTGGATTGGTGTGTCATGCCTGGCGGATTGTTGGCCGAGTAGGATCAAGTGGTGCGTCATATCCATTTGGTAGCTGCTTAGACTTTGCTAGCTTTTTCATTGTTTCTTTCCGATTCGCTTCGTTGTGGTGCCTCTCCATGTGTCCGACCTTGGAGACGCATCACCTCCTCTTCGCCTTTGCTAGCTTTTTCCATTGTAAACTAAGGCTTCTCACCCTTTATAGTCATAACCCGTCAATTGGGGCATTGACTGGCAACATATTTGAAGCCAGGACATTTGAAGCACTTAATTTCTTTAGTCTTTCTCCTTGAGCTCTAACCTTGGTCCTTCTTAACCTCAGGCTTTTTGACCTTAATCTTACCTTAGCCTTTGTCAGGTCCGCTCAAAACTTGACCTTGGTAGTTCACCTCAGAACTATACTAGGCTTAATCATATCCAAGTCAACTCGGTATACCAGATCTGCTCAACACACTAGCTTAGTTGCTTGGTGCTTGATTGAGCAAGCTATGCCTTTACCTTTCAACCCTCTGAGCAATTTGAATGGCCTTATCTAAAGTTTCAAATCTCTACACCTCTATAATGTTTCCAATCTCAGGCTTTAACCCATAAATGAACCTTGTCACTATTTGTACTTTTGGTTCGTCAACATCACATTAGATCATTAAAAACTACAACTCTCAGACGTACTCGTCCATAAATCAACTATCCTGCTTGAGTTTTTGGAGGTGTGGAAAGGTATCCTATTCGTAATTCTTGAGAACAAATCTACTCCTTAGAACTCGCTTCATCTTGTTCCAAATTCATACTTCTTGTCTAGCTCGTTGACATATGATCTAGAACTTTATCCACTACATTGCTGCATACATAGAAAAACTCTAAAGTAGCTACTTGAATATACACTGAGTTTTTGTAATCATAGAAGTAAAAAATCTTCTCAACCTTCTCTTCCCATTCCATATACTCGTCGATATTACTAGATCTAGTGAAGCTTAGAACTTGCAACTTAATGTGCTTAGTCCCACAAGGAACTCAAAGCTCATACTTATCATACTCATGAAATTGCTCATCCACATCTTCATCATCTTCTACATCCTCGATTTCTCTTAATCAAGTCTTCTTCGTTTGCATCCTTCAACTTAGATAGGTTGCACTTTGGGTGCATTCATAGCACTAGGAGCCTAGATGTCCACACCTTGCCCTCTCAGCCTGTCTCGTATACCTTGTCTTCATTTAGGGTTTCTTTCTTGAGGTTGGGCTTCCACTAATCTTTGCATGGTTACAACTAAGTTGGTTACAATGGCAATAAGGTTTTAGATGTATCAGTCAAGTACACCTATCAATTTATAATATAGTAGATATGAGTCCAAATATCATTCCTACAAAAACTAGTACAATTACTAGTATCACTAAATCTTTATTATCTGACTAGTAAATTAAATTTTAAGAAACTTAAAAAAGTAAATCTAAATTACTACTAAAACTAATTTAAAGATGAACTAAGATACAATTCAAAAATTAACAAAAAAGCAGTTCAATTGGACATTAATTCAAGATTCAGCGTTATACCTAGATCTTGTTTCCCCTATATTTAATATGTGATTTTCCTAAAAATAATCTAATTTATTCTTTAATCTTTTTTACTGAGAGAATTCTCTACTAAAATTAATTATTTTCTCAAGTCAATTAACTTTAACTTATAAGATTACCTATTATAATTTCTTCTCAATAGCATGACTTAAGATTACATTATTGAACAATGAATTCTTTACGCTTTAATTTAAAATTCCAAAAGAATGTTGCAAATTATCTCTAATCTTGTAATAATCCTCATCAACTATGCCTACATCTAATCTTATAAGAAACCTCTCAATTCTCTTATAAGATATCAAACTCTAGATTATTGCCTATAGAAATAATAACCTAAATCATGGAGCATACATAGTTGAATCAAGAAAAGACTAAGGAATTAAATTAATCAAACACTAATAATATCACATGAATAGATCTAGGTTCCATAAGACCTAGATATCAAAGATCTACTCACTATATATCGTAAAAAAGGAATCTAAAATCAAAGAGTAGAAAATTAGAGAAAAGAAAGTTATGAAGCCTAAATAAGATCAAATATTAAATCTTGAATTCTTGATGATCCTCTCGCTCCTTGAGTATTCTTGTCTTGAAAAGCTTTCTCCAATTTCATACCAAAAAGTTCGTTTTAAAACAAATCCTAGCAAGGCCTTGTACAGGAAGTGAATAAAAAAAAAAATAAGTCAGTTAGAAAAGACACAACTGAGGACACTATCGTGTCTTTTGGTCATGTCTTAGGCTGTGTCAATTGAAAATATACTCCAAATTTGCCTGGAAACAACACAGTCATGTTGTTTAGTTGTATCGATATTCAAACCTTCATAACTTGCTCATTTTAGCTTCGATTTAAGTGAAATTTGTTTTTATCTTCTCATTTTCTCATGTAGATCGTTTCAAAACCTAGAAAACAAAAATTTACTCAATTAAGTATTATTATCTAAAAACAAACTCAAATATTAAGGAAAATCATAAATAATCACTAAGGAAAATCATAAATAATCACTATGTAAAATATGTGAAATTAGGAACTCATTAGTTTTGTATCTATTTATTTGTGGTTCACCAAGTTTGTTGTTCCACATGTCTATGACCACAAGCATCACTATCTACATGTACCATCCTCTTTACATATTGGGATTCGACATTCTTTTGATAGAGTTTCAACAAAGTCTCTACCTAACCTATATTTAACACAACGAGACTAAACACGCTATCAAATCAACACTTCAACACCTGCTTTACTTTATAGTGGGAAAAATAGACTATGACAAAATGTGTAGACTGCTCACAAGAATTAGTCGCTACAAATACTTAGTTATTGGTGATAACCTCGAGCTTTGACACCAAGATATATGATGTGCCTTGGAGTTAAGTTATCACAAGGTTTTACCATAGGATTAACATTAGGTCCTTTGAGTTATTGAAGAAAGCAAAAATGGGTTAGTAAGCAAACTTACATGGTAGCTTTGTGAAGCTACTCTTTAGATGTGACTCATTGAGGAACACTACATGACTCAACTCTCACTTGAAATGACTCACAAGCGAAAGTTAAGGTCCATTTTCCACTAATCTCGAGCCATTATCAAGATTGGATAAGAGTGTAAAGAATGTGCTTGGAGAAGAGTATCTTGCAAGAACAACAAGAAGAATATTCATGAATAGTATGATGATGATTTTTCAATTGCTAATGAGAAGAGATTATTTATAGTAAGTTCGTAGGGTAATAAGGAAACGCGTACAATTACATAAAAGGAAAATACAAGAATAAGAGCCTTGTACATTGCTAAACGAGTAAAAGGGGACAAATACTACAAAATGAATATAGTAAAATTTCAGAAAAGAGAATCATAGGTGGCGTATTGTTATTGTAGTTGTACTAAGATGGCAAGGTGTTAGAGTACTACTATTGAGCTATGTTGAAGATTGTCGGGGTGGCAAATGAGACTTAGTAGAGTGGAATAGGAGAGCTTGACAATCAGTAACATGGATCTCAGTTTTAGCATTTAGCAGGCCGGCTTTTAGATTCTCAACATTAGATGAATAGGCATTAAGGAGTTTGGCATTAGGATAGGGGACTGAGTAGAGCAAATTATGTCCAAGTTTGGCGCTGAGGGAGTTTAGTAATTTGTCATCTTAATACTGAAGCTCATCAAGGTTGAGATGATAAGCTTGAATCCTCCTAACAAAACCTTATAAGCTCTTGAGTCAGGCTTGGGTGATGGGTCTTGAGGTTGATAGTCCATTAAAAAATTGCATGCATTGTTTAAAGTTGTTAAGAAAATAGGTTTGACAACTGACTTATGGAAGTCAAAGAATCGAAAGATGGAATATATGGTCTTGATTGGTCATTTCGTTGATGAGGATTGGAAGTTACAAAAACATGTGCTTAATTTTGTTCATATACCTCCTCCTCATTATGGAATTGACATTGTTAATTCTATTTATAAATATTTGAAAGAGTAGAGAATAAAAAACAAAGTGTGAACTATATCAGTTAACAATGCATCGAATAATGATATAGCAATAAAATCATTGAAGGATTCTTTCTCTAGGCGTAAGAGACTACTTTATGGGGGGAAATTGTTTCATGTTAGATGTTGTGCTCACATCTTCAATCTTATGGTTCAAGATGGTCTTTCAAAAATCAAGGAAATAATTGAGATTATGCATTAGAGTATTACTTATGTTAATCAATCTGAGGCTTGACTTCAAGTTTTTTATGAGATTGTATAGTAGTTGCAATTGTTTCGAAGGAAACTAATTCTCCTTTATAAGATACATTGGAACTCAACATATGAGACACTATCTATTACCTTGAAATTCAAAGAATTATTCCCCAAATTTGTAGAAAGAGACCACATTATTGGTCTTGTCTAAGTTTAGATGATTGGGAGAAATTTGAGAAAGTTTGTAAGGTATTTCATGTTTTTAGTGCTACTACAAATATTATTTCTGGTAGTGGTTATCTAACATTTAACTTATTCTTGCCTGAGGTTTATGATGTGAACTTAGTATTAGATAGGATGGCACTTGATGATGATGAGTTTATTCGAGTGATGATTAAGAAAATGAAAGGTAAGTTTGATAATTACTAAGGGGAGTGTAATTTGTTGATGGCTATAGCTAATGTGTTAGACTTTCGATGCAGAATGAGAGGTATTGAGTTTTGATTTCCTTAAATTTATCCTAAATAAGAGCATTGGAAAATATTGGGAAAGTTCGAGAAACTTTATATGATCTTTATGGGGATTATGTAAAGGAGTATGAGTCTGTTAATGAAAAACTTATGTTGATACTCAATCAGAGAATTATACTCCTTCCTTATATGGTGATAATCAATCTAGTTGGGGGGAATGTACTCAATTTGTAAAGAATGTTGAGACATTATTACTTGAAAAGTCTGACTAACACAATTACTTTCATGAAGGGTGTCATATTTTACAAAGAGATGTAAAAGAACTTAATGTTTTAGAATAGTAGAAGGTAAACCATAGGAAGTATTGTATTTTGTCTCATATGGAATGTCATATCTTGGCTATTCCCATTACAACACTGATACTTATTGTGCCTTATTGTCTCCAGAAATATTTCAAGTATTACTTTGTGATAATGATTGGTGTTGTAATCTTCATGGAGTAAAGAAGAAGTATAGGGTAATTATGATTGTTTATGTTTTTAGTAATCTTGTTATTCATTGATACAATCTTTTTTTCTTTTTAATCCAAAGTCTTAATGTAATGGCTTTCATGTTATTGTCTTTGTAGAATGATAAAAAAGTAATAGAGATTACCCTTCCATTTCATGAATTTCTCAATAATTTACAAGCTGTATGTTATAATTCTATGTTCTCTAATTTATTATAGATTGAAGTGATATTGATGAAAATTATTAATTATTTGTTTTCTAACATGATAACATTTATTTTATCTTTTCTTCAAATACTCAAGTGTATATGGAAGTTTGAAGTATTTTCTATTTTAGTCGAAAAATTCTTGGAAAGAGGAATCGAAAAATGCATTGCAACTAATCTAGTTAAAAAACTATATTTTCATGGAGGACTTCTAATACTATTGGTGACTTTGTCTTTTATTCTCATACTTTTATGATAGATTCCTCCATGTTGAATGTTTATAGATTGTGGTTATGTTAATTAATAGTGCTTATGTATTAATATTTAGTTTGATATTTTTTTCTAGATGAAGCTTAAGAGAACTAATTAGTTTGACATCTTTTCTAGATGAGCTTAAGAGAACTAACTAATTATATAATTGGTTATGTTATGTTTTATATTTTGATTATAATGGTTAATACAATCTAAGTGAATTTACGTAAGGCATTGTGTTGACTAGAAGAAAACATCTTGGCCTTATCTGATTATGTTCCATGGCCTTAAATGCTTGCCTTCTGGATGGATCTTGATGGGTTAAGAGGTACACTTTGTCCATTGAGATGAGTAGAACCCTGTTATTGACTTGTCTAGAAAAAAGTCCATTCATCATATGCTCTTGTAAAATTGAAATCTACTTCATCCTGTAGGGCGATTGGTTGTATGGTTGATTGATTAATCAAATGCTAAAGAATATATTATATTTTTTACTATTTAGAATTTGCCCTCATGGGTATATTGTGATCTTTTATCCGTTCCATAATTATCTAAAATTAAGCTTCAAATGGATCTTGAATTCATGATCTTTTATCCGTTCCATAATTATCTAAAATTAAGCTTCAAATGGATCTTGAATTCATGATAAAAATTCACTTGTTTTTTAGTCTAATTGACCTTTATAAAGAAAATCGAGCCTAATTGAGTCGAGCTTGAGCTTATCGAGTATCATTTCGAGCCAAGTTCAAGGTTTAGAAATTAAAACCCGATCAAGTTTGAACTTCGAGTTTTTTCATTGAAGTCGAGTTTGAGTTTAATACTATATGGTCTTGACTTGATTAGTTTATGGCCTTAGTCCAAGTTGGAGACCCAAGGTACATGAAGCCTCTTGAAGGTTAGTAGAATCTCTTCTATCATACAAACCTAAGGCCAGGTCGACAAAGTTGAAGGGAGGTTGGGTGACTGCTAGAAGCCTGTTTTGGACAAGCCTATCTTTGTGTTAGGCTGATTTCATGTCATTTGAAGTGGGTTAAGCTTATATTGCCTTAGGCCTTATAATTACTTATAGATGGAGCAAGATTGGATTAAGCTTAGGGGAGTTGAACCCAAAATTGCTTATCAACAAGTATCCTACAAGATTGAGATACCCATAAGCTTTATGCATATGTTAAAATACTATATAAGATTTTAGGATATATATTACCATAGGTTTAGATTTTAAATAACGAACCTAACCTGACTCAATAATATCTTTGGGATAGCTTCTTGCCTCAAGTACTAATGATTTAATTCTACCCATCATTAGATTTGGTTCGCTAGACACCTGTAGTAAGGCAATTATTTATTAGTAGAAAAAGATGGAAATAAGTTAAGGAAAAAGAAACTAATATCGTTTTCTTTTTAGATAATCTCGAGAATACTATATTGTTGAAAATAATCCCTAAAATTGTCACACATAAATTGAGGTTTCCAAAATATGATTTTATGTTGAACTAAAATTAGTTTTTAAAAATTCGAATTTAGTTACTTACTTTAAATTCGGCTTTTGGAAACCCAACTTTATGTAGTGAGCCTAAAATCGATCATTCAAAAGTTGATATTATATAAAAGATGAGTTAAACATTAATAAAGTGCAACTTGCCATTAGTTTTGGTTGGTTAGACAACTTTATTTTATGTCAAGCAATTATTTATTAGTAGAAAAAGATGGAAATAAGTGAGGAAAAGGAAAATAATATTGTTTTTTTTAAATAATATAAAAAATATTGTATTGTAAAAAATAATTCCTAATGTACTACGTATAAATTTGGGTTTTCGAAATGTGATTTTATTTTCAACTACTATCAATTTTTAAAAAGTCGAATTTAATTACTTACTTTAAATTCGATTATTAGAAAGCAACTTTGTATAGTATACTTAAAATTGGCTCTCTAAAAGTCAATATTATATAAAAAATAAGTTAAATATTAGTAAGGTACATGTTATATAGTTGGTGCTTAGGGAAATGAGATTGAGATTCCAGTTTCGATTCTCATGGAATCAAACTTGAGTTAGTTCAATTAATGCCTAGTACCCTCATCATAAAATACAGTACAATCATGATAAAAAAAGTCAAATTTAGGATAAGTAACTAAATTTGGTTTTTAAAAGTGGATTTTAGGTTAAAATAAAATTGCATTTTGAAAACTCAAATTTATTTATGGCATTTTTGGAATTATTTAAAAAAAAAGTGACATTATTTTCCTTTTCTCAAAATAAGTAGAAAGAAAAGAAAAGGGTGAAAATATACTTTTTTTTTGACATTATAGAAAGAAAAAATGAATTAATCGAAAGGAAAAAATATTTTTACTTTTCTTTATTTTATTTGTTTTATAAAAGAGAAAACAAACATGAACGGAATTAATATTTACTAAAATCACTTCAATTTTATTTCAATAAAATTTCCATCATTTCTACTCTTCTGTTTTTGTTTGTTTGTTTGTTTTTAATTGAAGAGAAAATAAATCAACTCAAAAAAGATGTTTTCACTCATTGTCTTCTCTTGCATTCGTACTTAATTTACCACGTCCAGAATTTCCTCCGAGTTCCGTCGTCTCCTTGCATTTCCTTACATATCTCGAAAAACAATGTTGCATATCGGCTTTTGCTAAAACACCTTTCAACCGGATGCTTCGTGCCGATCCTGTCTTTTCTTCCTTACGCCATGTAGCCCGCATTTTAATTGTTTGCTTCTCACTCGCACAAACACACTGAGAGAGAGAGAGAGAGAGATGAGTGAGAAAAAGAAAGTGCTCGTAGTGGGTGGGAGTGGCTACTTGGGCCAACATCTACTACAAGCCCTTTCCGAATCTCCGTATGATCTATCCTTCACGTACTGGTCCGACCTCCCTAATTCCTTGCTCGACGCCCTTCCGCGTCCGGTTCACGCCTTCCACGTCGATTTACAAACCGGTTCGGGTTTTCACTCCATTTCTCAAGCTTTTGGTCAGGTACGCAATCCATGTTCCCGTCATCCTTTTCTTTTTTTCTTTTTTTGTTCGATTGTTAATTATTATAGGTGGTAGCATGGGAATATTGATAGTCGGATGATATAATGCAGCCAGATGTAGTGGTGAATTGTGCTGCTGTTTCCGTACCACGAGTGTGTGAAGTGGATCCGGAAAAGGCTATGTCCGTTAATATTCCGTCTACTCTATTGACATGGCTTTCATCGTTTGAAAAATCGAATGCGCTTTTGGTTCATTTATCAACGGATCAAGGCAAGTTATTTATAGTATTCCTTTGGATTTTTTGTTTCGATACTAGAATAATAGTCATGTTGTTGCAAGGCACCTACAACTTATTGGGGAGATAAGTGCACAATTTAAAAAGGTTGGTGTGTTGTTAGTTCACTCTGGTCAGTCTAATTTACCCAAGTAAACAAGATATGGTGGGAAAATACAGACACGATCTGCTTAGTAATGCTTACCTTTTTCTTGGGAAGGATTACAAAATGGGACAGAAAATGGCTGAAGAAATTTGAAAATTGGCTAAGGATCCATATGATTTGCGATTGGGGTTAGTCTGTTATGGCATGATTTTTGTCATTTACAATAATCAAGGAAAGCCTCTGGCCTCAGTCAGTTTATGTAAAATTATGTCTCCATCTTGGGAAGAATGCTTCACGTTTGCTTCAAGTTCTGCATAAAAAGAGGGAGAGGTTGAAGGTACTAGGCCATAATACGAGGGATTATAACTGGTGTTATGTCATAATCTACCCTATATGTTTCTTAGTGTGTGGTTTTTGTATGATGTGAATCGGTTTTGGAACTTTAATGGATGATGCTTATGCATTGATTGGGACCAGTCATCAATCAGCTTCAACTACAGAGAGCCTTAACATACCAACAAAATTAGAGGTCATTATTTAAATGAAGCTTGATAGTTTATGCTTGGATTTCACTTAATTTAAATACATTGAATGATGTGAATTCTGACCCATTATTTTCGAAGTAATGAACTTCAGAAACCTTCCTATTTGTTGATGAGTTCTTTGACTGTAAGGGCTCATCAGAGCAGCAGACTCATGATTTTGCTCTCGGGTGGGGGGTTGAGTTGCAAAGTATATAATACAGGAATGACATAAATTAACAGGTATTTTTTTGAAAAATTTTATTTCTGAAACTTTTAGGTAAAATCCTTAAAATTTGAAGCTTGGGAGGGTGGGTCACTGGGGACCCTATCCCTCTCAGTCTGCTACTGCCCACGAATGCGCATCAATTAAGAGAACAGGGATTAGAGCTTTTTGCAAAGAGCAATCAGGTTTCCTTTTGCCTTATCTTGTGGCATGGTTGATTCGTTCTCAACTTTCCCTGACCAATTCTGACCAAAGTGGATAAGTATAACCAAGGCCTTGTCAAGCTTAAATCTATCCTATAGATCTTGTGAGCATGTCACTGAAAAGATGCAGGTGGTTCTACTTCAGCTCCAGTAGACAGATGGAAGGAATAGATATCGCTCTAATGATAAGCAC
Source organism: Lumnitzera racemosa (assembly GCA_024138005.1). Taxonomy (NCBI): domain Eukaryota; kingdom Viridiplantae; phylum Streptophyta; class Magnoliopsida; order Myrtales; family Combretaceae; genus Lumnitzera; species Lumnitzera racemosa. The sequence continues at coordinate 37,175,748 of JAMXBC010000005.1, forward strand.
TATGGATATCTATCTCTGAGGACATAAACAAATAGTATCTAAGATAACATCTCAGGTTTTCACATGTGGCAGGAATGGGTTCTCTTTGAAAGTGACTTGAAAAAGGAAATATTTCTTTAATCTAGAACATTATTTGCTTTTCTATTTCTTTCTTCCTTGACTTTTCCTAATTCCTTTAATATTCTGTTGATACCAGTTTATGAAGGAACAAAGTCCTTTTATAAGGAAGAGGATGAGACCATCCCATTGAATGTTTATGGAAAATCTAAAGTGGCAGCAGAACAATTTATTTCCAAAAACAGCTCTAATTATGCGATCTTGAGAAGCAGCATCATTTTTGGTCCGCAATCTATTTCACCTGTTCCAAAATCACTTCCTGTTCAGGTGACAGTTTATTTTTGGATAAATGTCTCCTTAATGGAATGGTGTAAGATACTCATGCACAAGTAGCACACATTAGACACTGGTTTTCTTTATTGGAGAAGATCTTGCAATATACTGATTTTAGTTTATGCAAACGATGATGAATTTTTTTTTTTTCCATATATAAATGTAGATGCCCTGTGGGTAGACATGTTACTGTAAAAGTTGCAATATCTGTATAACCACGTGCAATAGGGAATTACATATTTGTCTGATGTGGAGATAATATATTAGGGGCAGCAAGCGTTGTAGGGTAAAAGTAGGTGGTCTGCTGGCTGCAATCTGTGTTTATCTTCTGACTGTTGATCTAAACAAATTGATTCAGTGGATTGATGGTGTTCTCTCCAGAGGAGATAAAGTGGAATTCTTCAATGATGAGTATCGCTGCCCTGTCTATGTGAAGGATGTTGTCAAAGTTATACAAGCTCTTGTGGATAAATGGACATTAGGTAATTCCATCTCTAGAGTACAGCTAGACAGTAAATTTTTGGCCATGCCGGCAGCTGCTTCATCCCTTTTCAATTTAGTAACACATATTTATATTGATAATGCTGGTGCATTTTGATAGTTTATACATTTTTCAAGGAATGGCATATCCATGCTTTTTTTTTCATGTTAGGGGGTAAGCAAATGCAATTGCTATTAAATGTTGGAGGACCGGACAGAGTTTCCAGAGCTCAGATGGCTGAGGTTGTGGCAGAAATAAGAGGTCATAACCCCTCCTTAATCAAGCCAGTCTCTGCATCATCAGTAAGCACACCATCCCCATTCCTTCATGTGGTGTGTTTAATGTCATTTTACTTTTTCAATCTGACTTGTAGAGATGAAAATTCTGTAAAATTTTCCTGTTTTGGTGGGTTGATTTTGTAGAAAACGTTATTCAAGCGTTTTTTTTTTTCCCCCCCATGTCAGTTATAACCAAAATTTAAAAATTGTCAGATATTGTTGCACTAATATCAAGAGGCTGTAGATATTAGTCTCTTTGGAGACATCCGACAAAAAAGAGATTGTGGATATTATCATATTAGTGGCTTTAAGTTGCAAGTTACTGTGTGAGGCAAAGATTCTAAGTGATGGCTGTAGTGGTAGATAACCATCATGGAAAGTGTTAGTAGAAAATGTATAAAAGGATTTCTGTTTTTAATCATTTTCCCCATTGTTCATTAGCACTTTCCATATTTGCCTTCCCTGAGCACTAATAGCTGGTCATTGCAGTTGTCTTCCACCATCACTAGTGGCTGGCTATCATTTATGAGATTCACCACTACTTTAATGCTGGATCTCTTGAAATTATCGCTATGAACATTTGACAACTACAAAGCTTCCATTGTAACGAGCATATATATATATATATATATATATATATCTATAAAAATCAATTCTGAAAATGTTAATGATTAAATGGACATGCTCGTCAATGTCGTTTAGTCATACTTGCTTGGTTGATGCATTTCATCTATACTCTTATACTGCAAGCACAATGCTAATGGAAGTGGACTATACAACTAAATTCAGTGCCTCTGCTTGCTGGCCGATGGCTTGCTAATGTCTTCATATTTCTTGGTGTTGTGTAGGTTGACCGGGGTGTGCAGTCTCCCGCTGATATATCCATGGACATTACTAAACTTGTTCAGACGCTAAATATTTCTCCCACTTCATTCAGGGTGGGTGTCAAATTGACTCTTGAAGCTAGATCTTGATGACAGCAATGGCATTCATTGGGAACAGAACAACCTTGGACTCGAGACATATCTGTAATTTTTCCTTCATGGTACGTTCTGTAATTGAAAAGTAAAACACACAAACTATTATTGTAAAGGATTTGAAATTATCTGTATTGCTGTACACCGGGAAACTGCTTCAAATAAGTTTCATTATGGGATCCTTTTCATTTGGAGTTTTCACTTTGTACAAGCTAGTATGTGAAAAGATACCAGGGCCAATATGCTTCTCGCGTATTATGTGGTGGTGGATTTAGATGTCATCAGTGTTATTGGGGCCAACGATGTTTAATCAAAACACTATACTGACAGATATGATACTATTTTTTACATATGCACTTTCCAAAAGTCCCTAGCATACTGATCCAATCTGTTACAATTTTACATACCAAGTCATTAACTCCGGATACCGAAGTAAAGTTGGTGGTCCAAGTATCATCTCTCTTTAGATATATGCTAACCGAACTTATTACACACAAATATGCTTTTCATTGCTTCAGTCTATTTACACATGTTTGTGCCATAAGTTTAGTTCAATTTTCCAAATGAGGCTTTGGATGACCTAACACAACTCATATTCTTGACCGAAATCAGTTCGCCAAATCATTTGGACGGTAGAGCATCGGGCCATGTGTTTTACATAGGTTGAATTCCAAATTTCAATCTAAAAATAGTTTTTGTCCTCATATCAGAGTTATTCTCCACGCTATAATTGGTCTTTCTAATAGGCGCGATACATGGGAAGAATTTTACAAGAAAGAAATCTCAAAAGGAATTGAACAGTTTTGTAAATTTCTCGATTTCCATATATATATATATGTGTATGTGTACATATTGATAACTTTAATTTTAAACATATTTCATAGGGTGATTTTATAGTATTTTCCGCACATTTTTGGTTTTCTTTAAAGAAATTGATACTTAATTGAGTAAAATGTTGATTTTGGGGTTTAAACGCATTCTAGGCTCGAAAACGAAGAAAAGGAATCAAGTTTCACTCAATTCCGAGTTCAAACGAAGAAGTTCTGAATTTTTGAAGTTGTGCAGAAAATTTGCCTAAGTGCAGAAAGTTACACGACCTGGGGACACGGTCGTATCCCAGGCCATGTCGGGTGACGAAAACAGAATCTTTGAAATACACATATAAAAGGATATATTAGGGTTTCAAAAGAAAAAGAGGAGAGACATTACAGAAACGGAGAGACTTAAGGAACAATATCAAGAAAGAGACTTAAAGAACAACATCAAGAAAGAGGGAAACAACGTCAACTTCAAGATTAGAAAGATTGTTCATCAAATCAAAAGGGGTTTTCATGTTTTATTTTATATTATTGATGAAACTCGTTCTTAGATTCGTTATGATAGCTTAGAATTAGCGTATTTAGGATTATGGAACCTAGGGTTTAATGTAACCCTTGGATTGAATTGTAATTTCAATAAAGTTTCTACCTTTTCTTGATTCTATTATGTCGTTAATTATGGATTGATAATTCTAGAGTGTCAATATATGATATTATGCATGTTAATTGAGAAATTGCATGTGTAATTAGATCTAGGCATAATTGAAGAGAATTACATGTATACTTAGAGATAACATACATGGTTCTTCCGGAAAGTTGATTGTTTGCATGGGAATTCATTATACGCTAATGCAATTCTAAATTATATTACTCAGTGAAGAGATTCCGGTAAATAATTTAGGATTAGGGTTAATATGCTTGAGAAATATATTAGTTTTAATTGTGAATCCCTCCGGTCAAGAATAATAGAAATTGAATTGGATATATTTTAGAAAGGTTACATGTTAAACACTAGGGGAAATAATTCCTAAATACATTATTGCATACTTGAAGTCGTTCGTAATTTATTGCTTTCTAATTTGCGTAATTAAGTCTCATAAGTAGTTTAGTTGTTAATTTCAGTATTTTTAATTCATTCAATTTATCATAATTTTTCAGTTAGATAATAAAGCTGAGGTTAATATTAGTACTCAAAATCTCTGAGGGAACGACTCGGACTCATATCCGCTATATTAAAATTAATAGGTGTGCTTACCTCATATCAAGTTTTTAGCGCCGCTGCCGGGGATTTTCGATATTAAGAACACTAGTTGCTTTATTACTTTAACTATTTTTTTTCTTTTGTTTTTATTATTTTTTTCATTAGTTAAAGCTGCAATTGATTCTATATTTCTTATCCTTGTAGTGCATGACTAGAAGTAACCCGGAAGATTTGGTAGAACTTGATCCTGAAATTGAGAGAACTACCCTTCAAAATTTGAAATCACGACCTAGACAAAGTGTGGCGACCATTGACGACGAGTCAATTGTTGAAATCAAGGAAGAAGGTGAAGAGACTAACACTTAATTCATCGAGCAGGAAGATCCATCACACATGGCTAACGGGAATGAAGCAAATCGAACCATGTCCGATCATTTAAGGCCTACACTTATTGGAGCTGACTCTAGCATCGCAAGGCCAACCGTCGTAGCTAACAACTTCCAGATTGCACCTAACATCATATAAATGGTGCAACAATATGTTCAGTTTGACGGTCTCCAAGATGAATATCTCAATGCCCACATCTCTAGCTTTCTAGAGATTTGAGATACTTTTAAAATCAATGGAGCCACGGATGATGTCATCCGACTGCGGCTATTCCCTTTCTCCTTGAGGGGTAGAGCAAAACAATGGTTGAACTCTCTACCACGAAATTCAATCACAACCTGGAATGAATTGGTAGAGAAATTTTTCGAGAAGTATTTCCCACCTGCAAAGACCGCTAAACTTCGGAATGATATTTCTTGTTTTGCTCAATTGGAAGCGGAGACTTTATATGATACTTGGGAGCGATTCAAGGACTTACTCAGGAGGTGCCCACATTATGGCCTTCCATTATAGATGCAGATTCAAACCTTTTACAATGGTCTCAATTTATCTACGAGACAGATGATTGATGCATCCGCAGGAGGTACTTTGAACACAAAGACACCTGAGCAAGCACAAAACCTGATCGAAGGAATAGCGATGAACAATTATCAGTGGGAAAGCACCAGAGCCAAGCAAAAGGCCATGGGAGTTTATGAGGTGGACTTGACCACTGCTTTGGCAGCTAAGGTAGACCTATTGAGTAAGAAGATTGATGCACTCTCAGTTGGCCCTCAACAAGTGCAATCGGATGTAAGTGGTTTTGGTATGCAAGGGTATGGACCACAAGAATAATTGGAACAGGTTGATTATCTTGGAAATCCACCCAAGCAACAAAATAACCCCTACAGCAACACTTACAATCCAGGATGGAGGAATCACCCCAATTTCTCATGGGGAAATCAAAACCAAGGCCAATAGAAGATTAACTTTGGCCCACCTGGGTTTCAAGGACCATTCCCACCTCCTCTCCCTCAAGAAAAGAAGCCTAGTGTAGAAGAACTTCTCACGAAATATATTCAAGGCAATGAGGCTCGCTTATCCAACATTGAATCATCGCTGAGGAATCAAGAGGCTTCAAATCGCAACCTTGAGAATCAAATTGGTCAACTTGCAAAAATGATCTCTGAGCGGCAACAAGGGACACTCCCAGGGAATACCGAGGTCAATCCCAGGGAACATGTTAATGCAGTGACCTTGAGAAGTGATAGAAAACTGCAAGTGGAGAAGAAGGATGGTGAGGAATTAGTTAAGAAAGAAGTGGAAGTCAACTGTAAGGAAGATGCAAAGCCACTAAAATCGAAAGAAAGTACGGAATCACCAAAAGTGAAGGAGTACAAGCCTCCCATCCTTTACCCGCAGCGCCTTAAGCAAAGTTACACTGATCAGAATAAGGAGTTCGGTAAATTGCTTGATGTTTTCAAACAATTACACATTAACTTACCTCTTGTTGATGTCATCTTGCAGATGCCAAAGTATGCAAAATTTCTAAAAGATCTTCTATTGAACAAGAGGAAGTTGGAGGAGCTTATAACCGTCACATTAAACGAGGAATATTTGGCACTTCTCCAGAAAAAGTTGCCACAAAAATTAAATGATCCAAGGAGTTTTACTATTCCTTGTATGCTTGGCAATTTGTTGGTAGATAATGCTTTGGCAGACTTAGGAGCTAGTATAAATTTGATGCCGTATAAAGTGTTTAAAAAGCTAGGGTTAGGAGAACCTAAATTAACGCGCATGAGCCTTCAATTAGCCGATAGGTCTATCACATACCCTAGAGGCATCATAGAGGATGTTTTAGTGCAAGTAGACAAATTCATCTTTCCCGTGGATTTTGTTATACTTGATATAGATGAAGATATTGAGGTGCCAATCATTTTAGGTCGACCTTTCCTAGCCACTGCTAAGACTATTTTTGATGTTAGTGAGCATAAGTTGATATTACGAGTCGGGGATGACGAAATAGTTTTTAAAACTCCAGAGGCAACGAACAAATTTCTTGACTCAGAGGACATAAGTCACAATGTTAATGCCACTAATGTCGTTATATCTACATGTGTGTAGGAAACTCTTGCAAAGGATTCCTCAAGCTATTGCTTGCAAAAAAAAGATGAAAATTTGGTGACTAACCCCAATTGTGCAGAAGTGGCAACTCAAATAGAAGTTCATGAATCCATTGTGGATAAGAAGGGGATTGATTCACTCCACAAGCCAAAGGATCGTAGGTTAAAATCTTTCAAAGAGAAACCATCAATTTTGGAACCAAAACTGTCAAGAAATCATTTGGAACATGTCTTTACAGTGAAAAGTTCAAAACCCCCAATGACAACCACATCTAAGTTAAAAGTAAACAAAACGAAGAAGTTTAGGCTACATGAATTTGATAAGTGGCATTATAAGGAGAGAAACTATGGAAGTTATGCACCAACGAAATGAGATTGGCAAGGTCGATGGCCGAAGGGTAAATCTACACTCGTATGGAGAGTTCGAAAGCGAGATACAGGAGGAGTTCTATCTTCACCTGGATGAAGAATCATGAATTACAAGACGTATCTCGTCGAGCTGTCAATGTTAACTATAGCATTTCTTGGGAGGCAACCCATGTCTAACTTTCCTTATACTTTAGTTCTTTAAGTTTATTTCATTTTATCTTCCTTTTATCTAACTTTGCTTCGCTTTTAGTTTTAGTGTTGATTCTTTTCTTTAGTTTTCTTTTTCTTATTTTTTTTTAGTTTTATTATTTTTATTTCTTTAAGTTTCCTTTCTCTTAAAAAAAAAAAAACAGAACAAAAAGTTACATGGGCATGGGACATGGTCGTGTCCCAATCCGTGTCCATCCAGGCCCCTTTAATCTACCACACCCACAGAAAGTTACACGGGCGTGGGACACGGTCGTATCCCCAGCCCGTGTGTGCCTAGAATTTTCCACCCGTACACAGTAAGTTACACGGGCATGGGATACGGTCGTATCCCAGCCCGTGTTCGTCTATACTCCACACGACACACACAGCATTTTACACGGACAAGGGACATGGTCGTGTCCCAGCCCGTGTCGACCCAGCCTTACAAGAGTTTGCATACGGCCGGTTTATTTTCAACACACACACTCTCTCACACACTTCCACACATCAACACATATTTTTTTTCTCTTCTCTTCTCTTCTCTTCTTCTTGTCCTCACAATTTACTTTTCATCAACACATTTCTTCATCAAATCCCACCTGATCCAATGTTTCTTCTCAGGTCGTCAATGGAAAATCGTGAAAAGTAGATTGCTCAAAGGAGGTTCAAATCTATTACATCATCTTCCACTCATGAGGGCACTATTGTCAAGCAACTAGCAACTCTTTTTCTAATAGAGTATTTTATACTTCAAGGCAGGGAAGTATTAGTTTCTTTTTTGATACATGTATTTCCTTTTTCCCTATGATATTTTTTCTTGTTTGATATCTTGCTATTATGCTTTCTTAGTCGTACATTGGGGACAATATACATTATTAAGTGTGGGGAAGGGATATATATGAATTTATTACTGTTTAGGAGACCAATTATTCACATTTGACCCAATTAATTTTTAAGTTAATTTGCAATAGGTGATTAACTGGTATTAAGCCAAATTAACTGTTTCATCTTGATTATTATTGATCTTATTATACTTTACTAGAATTGATTAGTCAAATTTTTGGAAGGTAAAGTTATGAGTTATTTAGCTTAGGATTTTAAGACTTGAGATTAGAGCAACATCACTAGTTGAGAGTTAGTCATGGTTATTTTTAAATTTACTTTTATGTATATCCTTCTCTTAGAAATTTTTAAGAGTCCTATAATTTTTAGCAAACAAACAAATGAATTTTTTTTTTTGAGAAACCCCTGAAAAATCACAATGATTGGAGGTCAAAAGTAATAACAAGTGTATGAATAGAAAAATTGGTAAGGATTCGTCTTGGTCTATCAGAAGAGCGAGATTGAGTCCCAATACCAATTCAAATGAAAAGAAAAAAAAATTTGATATGGATCGGCCTTGGTCCGTTAGAAGAGCAAGGTTCTTTCCCGCTATCAATATAAGAAATAAGTTGGTATGGATTGGTCTTGGTTCGTTAGAAGAGCGAGATTCTTTCCCACTACCAACGCAATTGTGCTTAAATAAAGTAAATTCAAAAGACCTCTTAACAAAAGCATGAACTAGGGGGATGATCAGAGGAAGAGTGGATGTAAAATGTGTTTGTTTTAGATTATGGTGCTTGGTGAGATGGAAGAGAGAATTGTATACGCTTTAGTCAAATGGACAAAATTTTTATGACTCTTTCTCGGTTGGCGAGATGTTAAATCTAATTTTTAGTTTAAGAATCCTTGGTTAAATGATTCGGGGTAAACTTTGATTTTCATAAATTAACTAGTGAACTCTAGTATTAAGTATTGTTGAAGCATTTGAATATGGTCAGATGAAATTGGTTGACTTTATTATTGCAAGTTAGTTGAGAATGATTTTCTTACCTTTCTTCGGGTCAAGTGTATTCGTTCACAAGTTTCCTAAATAGTGATAAATTTTGATTAAGTGTTTCTTGTCCTGAAAGTTTTGTTTTGATTTATTTGCTTGAGGACAAGCAAATGCTCAAGTGTGGGGAAATTTGATTACTTTAATTTTAAACATATTTCATAGGGTGATTTTATAGTATTTTCCGCACATTTTTGGTTTTCTTTAATGAAATTGATACTTAATTGAGTAAAATGTTGATTTCGGGGTTTAAACGCATTCTAAGCTCGAAAACGAAGAAAAGGAATCAAGTTTCACTCAATTCCGAGTTCAAACGAAGAAGTTCTGAATTTTTGAAGTTGTGCAGAAAATTTGCCTAAGTGCAGAAAGTTACACGACCTGGGGACACGGTCGTGTCCCAGGCCATGTCGGGTGACGAAAACAGAATCTTTGAAATACACATATAAAAGGATATATTAGGGTTTCAAAAGAAAAAGAGGAGAGACATTACAGAAACGGAGAGACTTAAGGAACAATATCAAGAAAGAGACTTAAAGAACAACATCAAGAAAGAGGGAAACAACGTCAACTTCAAGATTAGAAAGATTGTTCATCAAATCAAAAGGGGTTTTCATGTTTTATTTTATATTATTGATGAAACTCGTTCTTAGATTCGTTATGATAGCTTATAATTAGCGTATTTAGGATTATGGAACCTAGGGTTTAATGTAACCCTTGGATTGAATTGTAATTTCAATAAAGTTTCTACCTTTTCTTGATTCTATTATGTCGTTAATTATGGATTGATAATTCTAGAGTGTCAATATATGATATTATGCATGTTAATTGAGAAATTGCATGTGTAATTAGATCTAGGCATAATTGAAGAGAATTACATGTATACTTAGAGATAACATACATGGTTCTTCCGAAAAGTTGATTGTTTGCATGGGAATTCATTATACGCTAATGCAATTCTAAATTATATTACTCAGTGAAGAGATTCCGGTAAATAATTTAGGATTAGGGTTAATATGCTTGAGAAATATATTAGTTTTAATTGTGAATCCCTCCGGTCAAGAATAATAGAAATTGAATTGGATATATTTTAGAAAGGTTACATGTTAAACACTAGGGGAAATAATTCCTAAATACATTATTGCATACTTGAAGTCGTTCGTAATTTATTGCTTTCTAATTTGCGTAATTAAGTCTCATAAGTAGTTTAGTTGTTAATTTCAGTATTTTTAATTCATTCAATTTATCATAATTTTTCGGTTAGATAATAAAGCTGAGGTTAATATTAGTACGCAAAATCTCTAAGGGAATGACTCGAACTCATATCCGCTATATTAAAATTGATAGGTGCGCTTGCCTCATATCACATATATAGTGTGAAAATCAAATTGAGACAACATCTTGAAGTGGGAGCTTAACATTCCTTATAAGATTTTCTTGCATTTACTTCTTCGATTTTTTATGTAGTTTTGTTATTGTTGTTATTAAAATCAAACAATGAAGTATATAATTATTTAATAGAATCCGCTACAAGTATAAAAATTACGCAAAGTACTTTAAAGAATAAAAATTTCTTAAAATGTTAAATGAAATTCCTCTGAAAATATATATATATATATTTTAAAAATAAAAATATAAAAATAATTTGCCTTACTGTTTTTCCTAGGTTTGACCTACTAACTTCTTATAGACTCTAATATAAACAAAGGAAAAGAAGTTCCCTCTTTTCCTCTCTGGGTCTTCTCATGGGAGTCAGTAACTCCCTCTTGCTAGGACAAACCTAGAGTTCTCCACTCTCAATTAAGAGTTCTAGCTCTCTCTGTATGCAAGGTTCCCTCTTTTGACATTAGTATGTTGGGTATAGTAGTTTTATTATTATATCTACATATTATATATAGCCATCAATACATTATACTACATATGTATGTGCTTTTTATACCAAATACATAACCTATATAAACTATATATAGGGTTTTAAGAATAATATATATTATTTATAATATGAATTTTTAAGTTATGAGATTTCACAAAATTGTAAGTATAAACATGCAAACCAATTTGTATGAATAATTTAATTCTTTCAACCCATAGATATATTGATGACCACTAGGTAGGCTCATATAGCCCAAAATCATTATAATAGTATATATGTATATGCCTCTTGTTGTAACCTTAAATCATATTACATAGAGCATGAAATGGTTGGCTAAACCTTCCCAATGATCGAGATTGTGTTTAATGTATAAAATAAATAGTTTAAGTAAAAGCTATAAATAAGGTAGCACAACAAAGTCTAAGTACATTTTAGAATAGCTAGGGTTAGTATCTATAAACCTTAAGAAATTAACTTTTTATTTTATTTATGTGACTTATATTAAGAGTTTAGATATACTACTTTCAAGACATTATCTGATGACTACTATGATTAATCATGGATGAATTCGAGTAAATTACCATTTATAAGTAACACACTATTTGTATTTGTAGTATAGTGTACTAGTTCTCTAGCATAAATAAAAATTTACAAGTGCTTAGAGCTAATGTATGGGTTTGTACATGTGATTGTGTGTTTGTTTGACTTAACTACCTCACTTTTAATATATCAATAGTAAATTGGCAACTTGGTTTGTTTACTATGTATTTATCAGATTATTATCTTAACTATTTTTACAATCACCTAAATTAATATGGACTTAATTATATAATAGCCTAAAATTGTAGTTTGGAACCTATGACAACGTAGCATAAGGAGGCCTATGTACCAATTAATCACATAACTTAAATATATATATATATATATATATGTATCTATATATATATCTCAACATGTCATGTAGAGGTCAATCCTACTGTTCTTTTCTCAACACCCTAATCATCTCATTGTAAGTTTAACATATATTAACCTACCATCAATTATTAATTCCATCTACAATGTTTTCATCAGTGTCTCACTTTACTAGTTATCACATAGTTTTAACATCTCACTGATGTACCGGACATGATTATCTCATATCGATGACCCACTAAGTCATTAGAGTAACCATAATACCTAACTAAACTACTTCATCCAAAAGCCTATAACCACCATTCTTTTGTCACCACCTACAGTTCTAAGTAGCCATGCATAATCAATATAAACATTTAATAGGCTAATTTATTATGAATCTAGCTTACTATCCTAACATGCATACTGATTACACAATAACAATTATGCACCTAATAATCAACTCAAATACTTGATAATTTCAATGAACTAACACCTATAATCTAATATATATCAAGGATTAAAGTTTAAATATAATTAATAATTATACATCTTCAAACTAAGGATTAGTTTCTACAATAATTTACAATTTAAGCCTAAATGATCCATCTAAAGATCTTTATAAAGTCAAAAAAGAACAAAGAAAGGGCAGTTAGAATAATTTAGCTAAGAAACGCTAGTTGAATCCCAAAACATGGGGTTGATTAATCACCTATAGGGATTGGTCACTCAATAACCAGGGCAAAATGTTGGTCAGCCATAGCAAAGGGTTAATTGACCACACTTGCTAAAGGGGTTTAATTGACTATAAATTTAGCTAGTTTATCATGGCTTGAAGAGCCTTTAACCTAAGGTTAATGCCTAAATCAATCCAACATGGATTCTAGTAGTTTAAGCACATAAAACTTCAAATGAAATAGTTCTTTGATTTTTAAATTACAAATGTAATCATTAAAGGTTATAAGTTATTCTTTAATAATATGATTTTTAGATTTTTGTTAAATACAAATAATTAAATCCTATGGTTTTAAGGTTAAGGTTAAGGAAAAGAGAAATGATTTTGAATCTATTTCATCAAATCCTTCGATTAACCAAGATTCCTTTGAATGGCATTTACACCCTTCATATCTTAATGAAATCATTTCCTAGAACCACAATAGGCTCTACAGAATTTAAAGCAGAAAAAGAAAAGAAAAAAAGAAAGAAGCGATAAATACTATACCTTTTCTTATGCGTTCTTGATACAATTTATGAATTCTTCATCAGAATTCATAAAAATAGGATTCTTGATTAAGTAGGAGAATAAAAGGAAACTTGGTATAGGAAATGCTCGTTTATTTTAAGCACACATAATGTTGATGCAAGTTTACTAATATATATATATATATGAATTGCTTTTGGCTAATAGACCTTGCTTAAAAGTGTTGCTCTTAAAGCAATCTCTTGGACAACAATAAAACAATTTGTTGCAATTAAGTTTTTTAAAAATCAATTATTTAACATGTTGTAAATTTAGTGTTGCATCAGGTTGTTTTTGGTGTTGCCTAATATTTGAAAAGCCCGTGGATCTATTTTCATATTAATGGAAGTGTTATATGTAACTTTATATGATGTCTTATCTAAAGAAAGTTTATATGATGTGTATGTGTGCAGGTGTATTTGTAATAAACGCATTGGCTTAAACTAAAGTCTAGTGAGAAGAAAACCAATTACTAAGAGTAACTACACATAACTTGAGGAGGGAAAAAAAAAAAAAAAAGAAAAAGAAAAAACAAAGGGTTTTACGCGTGACTTTCTATGGGATCAAACCTTTGGCGGAACCGATATATGGAAAATCTTCAAATGAAGGGCCACGAAATTTCGTAGGCCATGATGTTGTCCTTGTCTAACATTGGAATATTCTGCCGGTAACTTTTCTTATAGGGATCACGACATCATACATAAGTGGAATAAAAAAAAAAAAAGAAAGAAAAAACGAAAAAAGGTTAACTTTGGAGGGGGATCATGAGATGTTTTTCAATTTGAAATTAAAGGTTGCAGAGACTTACAAAAGTTACAAATATGTCTATAAGTACATTGTTGATGCCACACAGTTTTGGACAAAATAGGAGAAACAAGACATTGTCCCAAGGATGGATAGATTTAGTACTCCGAGTATGAAGAGAGTCGTAAGTCTCGAGGATCTAGCAAATTCTAGAAGGTGTTTGGCAATAAGACATAATTGTAAAACACGCACTTGTAAAAATTTGCAACATGAAGCTGAGTTCCAATGGTTTTTTGCTTTAGCAGATATTGGTTCTAACCAACAACGTTGTCTTCCACACGACTATACCGTTATATAACATATATATATATATATTAATGCAGTATAGATATAATCTATATAGATTTGTTATATGCACTAACGCATAAATTAAAACGATATATATTATATATAACGTATACACATTTATAGATGCTAGGATAAAAAAAGTTAAATAATTTTGATTATTTTCTAAAATGCCCACATAGGGGAATATTGGTACATTTTGCTATACTTTGGACGTAATATTGCAATTAATGGTGTAAAGTAAAAGTACTTTCCACAGTAAGAATTTACCTGAAGTAAACACATTCCTTGGGGTTAACAAGTAAATAGGCCATTACTTTTCTCTAATCACCCTTGAAAATAATGCATTATTTCTCAGGATCATTAGCTGAACACCCTTTAACCCGGACACTTATATAAATCCTGCATGTATGTCAATGTTATCAACGCAAAATGAATCAATATAATATAGGAAAATAAATGACCATTCATTAAATTCATTCTTTCTTTCTTCCTTTTTCTTCCCAATACAATAGAATATAGTGAAACGATGAAATTTAAAGAAGTTTAAAAAGTAATTAAAAAAAAAAAAAAACTTGCAATCAAATACAATTAAATGAATATTTGATTAACTGTAAAATAAGAGAAAAGGTTCATATTTTGGCTTGCCTCTCCCCTCTGCCTCTGCTCTTCATCCTCGTTTATTTCGGGTAAATTTTTATTCCGCTACACACCGCCCTGATGACGATGACCATGGTCCAGATCAATTGATGTGTCCATGATCATGAATACAAAGGTTCATCGACAGCAAGAAGGTGAATGCGTTGGTTATAATGAGAGACAGAGGAAGTTTGCTCATGGTGCCGGTCCTCATAGTCACCACCACCATCGTCATTATGGACATGGGTAATGTCACTTGTACCCCTTTGGAGAAACTTAAGGAGTTTTGGAGTCACAATGTCTACCTGGTCTTCCTTGTTTCCTTTATTATTGAGATCACATGGGTGCTTGGAGTGCGACTTGTAGTTGTAGTGCATGCATGAGTGTAAGTGCTATCTTCAGCTTGGTCGACCAAGTATAGTTTCTTTGTTGAATACTGCATGGGCAAATACAGCTTTAACGACCACCTTTTCCCACCCTCCATAATCTGAAAATATAGACCGGCGTAACCAATTGTGGTAGCAACTATAAACCCTAGAGCAAAACTTCTATTTAGAGTAAACCTCTAGCATCAAGTTGCCGATATTCCGATTGCAATTGGAGTCCTAGTCCTATGCTCGAGGATCGAAAATTTTTTTGAGAAATAGATGGAGATCTGAAAACCTCAACCGAAATAAGGTATAAATTAAGGTAGAAATAGAGGATAATAAATGTTATTAACAAAGTCCATTCTTCTCACATTTCCCATCCGATCCCCTTTTTATATTGTCGCTCTTCTCAAACACACTACAACACATCTTGTTTCAGTTAGTGGTTTTAACAGATTGGGATCTTCCCTTATTTCTCAATCTTTCCTCCAAAATATATTAGTTTGCTTCACTCTGTTTGTTGGAATTCAATGCTTGCCGTAGATTTGCCATGTTGTTTAGGAGCACTAACTATGCTTCACTCACCCGAGATGATAATTAAAGATATTTAATACTCTTCAAATAAAACATCTAAAATTCTGACATAGGCAAATAAAAAAAATTATCATTTTCCATAAAATTATCTACAATTTTTAGTATATATTAGCTTATCTAATATACACGCCTCTACTGTGCATGTACATAAAATATAAAATCACCAATCTAACCAAATAAATGATAAAATTATTTTTGATGTAGACTTGATAACGAAATGAATGATATGGAAAATGTTGATCTAATTTTCATAATCGAGAAGAAATTAATTCTATTTTCCCCAAATATTAGAAATTGATATGAGAGTGGCTTGAAATACATTGCTTTTATTTATTCATTTTTCTAGGATGCCTATCCTTAATTCTAGCTTTATTTACAGTGTTATTATTAAATTTCTTTTAATTCTACTACCGTTGACATTAATAATCATCAATTTGAATCAATCTTAAATTTTTCTATTAATTGTCATTGATAATCCTCAAAATTAGTTATCATAATTTACACAATATGACACTTCGATAATTTATTTTCCAAAATTGTTAAATATATATGTTTTTTATTCTATATTTTCATCCAACACATATTTTCCATTGAGACATTTCTATTTTCATAAATTTATACTAATATATATGCAATTTATTTTCATAAAGTAATTGTAATAATTTTTTTATTCTCTCTTTAATTAACCTCCCACTTGACCTTGCCAATCCATATACGCATGTCTTTATCATTATCTTATGTACGACAAATATGTGCATAGAAGTTCATTTCATACATTCGTAAACTGAGAATAATCTCATGTTAGGATAAAATGCTACATTAATAAAAGAATTCTATTGACGATTTTCTAAAAATAAATCCATAATTAGAAATTTAAATGGATAAACTTATAAATCATCTTCCTTGTCTTTGTAGTTTCTTTCATGTGATTGGTTTCATTATTTCATCTTCAAACTCTATGGATCCATTTTTTCGAAGTAATCTATATGACAAGTTAGAATAGACACAAGAATTAGAATTTAACATTTAAGAAGGAACAAAAGAAAAATAAATAAACCAAAGAAATTTGTACGTGTACCAAAAAAAAAAAAAAGGTGGATAGAGGATGGTTAAGAAAAATAATAGGAGGATCATGATAAATGAATATGAAGAGGACATTGCGAAAATTTGGATTTACATGAGAGAAAAACATACATTTTATGACAATAACAATTATAATGGTGATTCAATTTTACAATTGTACATTATACAAATTTACTTTGATGATTGTCAACATCAATTAATGACAAAATTTACCTAAGTGTGATAATGACACAAGAAAAATATATAAAAAACGAAAACGTAACATAACATCATATGATGTTATGGGAGGTGAAATAATGACATTCAGATCGACAAAAATCACAATTCTTTATATATCCATAAGAGGGATATATAGTAGGAAGTTAAGTATGGAATGAATAAGAGAAAAGATAAAATGAGATTTGATATGATAATCTATCAGAAAAAGTAAGAAATATTTATAGATTGAAAGAGAACAATTCATAAATAAGGAAAAAAAAAATCTTCTTATTTTGCCTTAGAATTGTGCTTAATAGTTATTGGAATAATTAACCTACAAAAGCGTACCATAAAAAATTAAAATCCGATGAATGATGACAACAGCACAAAACATAAGCTGAAAAATCAATGAGAAGTTGCAGTGTCTATAATTTAAGTTAACATACCATGGATACTAAACAAGAATAGAAAAAGGGAGTTGGTATTGGAAAGAGGAAGGTAGAAACTTCATGGGATTGCATTTCTATGGATGGGTGTGCTTACTAGATATTGTCGATGATGCTTAACACGCTTAGTGCAATTTTTTTTTTTTATTTATTTTCATTCTTTTTTTTTATGTGGATGATTTGGTGGTGGCAGCAATTGAATTTTTAAGGAGGAAACAACTTGTGATAGTTTTATTTCATGAGCTATGAATTTATAATGGTAAAAATATGTATAAATGGTTAAGTTTCATTTTCACTAGCTATGGAATGTAGTGATTCCGTTAAGTGGTTGAATGCTATAAAGGAAGAATTAAAATCTATGGATCAATATCAAGTCTAAGACCTTGTTAAAATGCCAAAAGGATGTAAAAGAGTTGGCTATAAATGAGTCTTTAAGGCAAAGGAAGACTCAAATGGCAATACTAAACGAAGCTAGACTTGTTGCTAAAGATTTTATTCATAAAGGTGGTATTAATTATAAAGATATTTTTTTCAACAATCTTAAAGAAAGACTCACTTAGGATAATTTTGGCTTTGGCCACTCATTATGATTTGAAGTTACACTCAAATCTCAAATGGATATTAAGATTGTCTTTTTTAATAGAGATTTAGATGAAGAGATTTATATGGACCAATTAGAAAGCTTTTCAATTAAAGGAAAGGAACATACAGTATGTAAAGTTAAGAAATCAACATATGAACTTAAATAAGCTTCTCACCAATAGGATCTTAAATTTAATTATATTGTAACTTCTTTTGGTTTTAAAGTAAACATCGTTGATCGATGTATATATATGAAGATTAGTGGGAGTAAGTTTGTCTTCTTAGTCCTATATGCTGTTGATATTTTGATTACTTGTAACGATCTTGGTCTATTATTTGAAATCAAGAATTACCTTTCTAAGAGCTTTGAGATGAAGGATATGGTAAAGGTAACATATGTTATAGGAATTGGAATATTCCATGATAAATCACAAGATTGTTAGGCCTATCTAAGAAAGCATATATCAATAAAGTTCTTAAAAGATATAATATGGACAAATGTTCAGCAAAATAGCTCCAGCTTGAAAAGGAGATAAGTTTGGTAGTATTACTGTCTAAAGAATGAGTTATGGCAACAAATGACAAGAACTCCTTATACATCTATTGTGTAGGAGTCTGATGGACCTTTAAACTTATACCAAACCTAATATTAGTTTTAGTATTGAGATGTTGGGTAGATATCAAAGTAATCCAATGTTAGATCATTAGAAAGTTGCTTAAAAAGTCTGAAGATACTTGTAAGGAACGAATGACTACCTACTCACTAATAGAAGGTCTAATCAGTTAAAGGTGATTGGTTATTCAGATTTAGATATTATTGGATGTATTGATATAAGAAAATCTACATTTGGTTATATATTCCTATTAGTTGGAGGGACAATCTCATGGAAAAGTGTGAAGTAATCTATCATTGTTGCATTGACTATGGAAGTATAATTTGTGGCTTGCTTTGAGGCCACAATTCATGATTTACGGTTATAGAACTTCATTTCAAGGCTTCATATTATCGACACTATTAGTAGGTCGCTAAAAGCTTACAGTGACAACTCCCCAACAATCTTTCTTCCAAAGAACAATTAGTATTTAAAGGGTACTAAACACATCCAAATAAAAAAAAATTTGTTGTTAAATAAGAAGTTCAAAACAAAGGGTGTTAATTAAACATACTAGTACAAAATTGATGGTTAAACATAGATCCATTAACAAAGTAGTAACCACTTAATACTTTTAGGCGGTTAATTAATGTATTTCTAAAATTTCTTGCTTTCTATATGGTATACATGATCGAGTTAGAATTATGATCAATAGGATTTATCTATTATAAAGATAGTAAAGATTAGACCTTTATTCCTTTTTTATTTTTTAAACTTACAACTAATATAGAAATTAATAATGTAACAAATGGGAGGGAACATGTCTTTATAATGACATACAACCACCATGACCCTAATTAATCTTTAACTTAATTATAATATGATATTATAGTACAATCAAAGTAAATAAAACTTGTAATAACTTTATTGTGCACATTATATTAATTGTAAGTTATTAAAAATCATATATGGGCAAATGGGAGAATGTAAGAAATTATGGTCCAATATGTGACTTTTTCATCAAGAGGAGTCACAGTATCAACTTAAGTTTGTTGACTTTTCAAAATGAGATGTCTTTATAGAAGACATCACTTAATATTTCATGAAGAGGTATAGTCCTCTTCCTATCCTTTTATATAAAAATGAGTATTACGATATTAAAGTTCACTTTTACTTTTTATAAATTACAAATCTATCATAATATTAAAAGGGTTAAGGAAGCGAAATCTTACTATTGAGAAATAATATTGGATTGGAAAGATAAGGCGTATTTTAAATTATTATGCTTAATATTTTTAGTTCGATCTGTATCTATCTTAATTCCCCCCTTTATTTAAGTAGTTTTTTCTTAGCGAAATTACTTGAAGCTTACACTTTTTTGAATCCAATCGTAGATGTTATGTCAGTAATACCCGTTCTATTTTTTCTCTTAGCATTTGTTTGGTAAGCTACTGTAAATTTTCAATGAGATCTTTAATACAGTCCTAGACATGATTTATCCGAGAAAAAAATTTTAACAATGGATATGGTCAAAGAAGTGTATGAACTCTCAATCTAAACAATTCTTCAATACAATTGCTAAGATAAATCTGAATCATCCTATTTTCTCACTCGAATTCTTTTTCAGTTATTGAAAGACCTATTAGAGTTCACGGTGATATGAAAGAAAATTTTTCTCATAACGAAAGACTCGATTTTTATTATAAATTACCAATGAATTTTGAAAAATTATTTTTCTAGTTTATAGAAAGCATTTCATTGTGCACGCTGTAGGGAGCCTCCATCGCCTTACAGATCCAAGTATGTCATAGACTCGAGTCGATAATTGAAGATTTTTAATACCCTTCAAATAAAACATTCTAAACTTCTAACATAGGGTGACAAAAAATATATCATATTCTATATACTTATCTATAGCGTATATCAGCATTATATATATAAATAGAGTTTAATATTCTTTTAAATATATATTAATTTATCTATTGAGCTTGGGACGAAGAGTAGATACCTTATAATATTAAGGTATCCATAAGGTTTGGGTATATGTTAAGATATTCTATAGAGTTTTAGGGCATATGTTTCCCTATCAATTTGGGTTTAGATTTTAGGTAATCAACATCCCCTAAATAGATTGCCTCGATTGCCGATGGTTGAATGCTACTTGCCATCAGTTTTGGTTAGCTAGACAACTTTAGCTTG
This sequence comes from Lumnitzera racemosa, assembly GCA_024138005.1. Classification (NCBI taxonomy): domain Eukaryota; kingdom Viridiplantae; phylum Streptophyta; class Magnoliopsida; order Myrtales; family Combretaceae; genus Lumnitzera; species Lumnitzera racemosa. The sequence goes on from JAMXBC010000005.1 coordinate 37,196,605, forward strand.
TGTTGGGCAATTATTTATGTATTGATGATTATATGTCATCCTCAAGAGTGGCCTAGTATATGCCATTCAATTCCTTTTTAATGTTGGTAATATTAAGGAAATACCCTCATAAATAAGAGCAGGTTTCCAATCTAGCGGCAACAAAGCATTTCCTTTTTGTTTTTTTTTTTTTTTTTTTTATTTTTTTGTTTTTTTGGCTTCTTCTTCTTCTTCTTTAACACTTCAAAAGATATCTCATATAGAGATATTTTCAAACATGCCTCGATTTTAAATTGTCATGTATTATGGAAAGAATTATTCTTTGGATTTATAGCACATATATGTGCCTATGTACAAAGACGGAATTCATTCAAAAGAAAAGGATTTCAACATATAAGTGCACAATTCAACATAGGAAAAATAAGAAGAATAAAGGATATGTTAGTAGATTTTTTTCCCCCCTATTTTCTAAACATATCATTGAAAAGACAACTCTAAAAATTTTCATTTGATTTAATACAAGAAAAGTTCTTGCTCAAACTTTTTAAGTAATTATACACATCATTTTTGGTCCACAATCTATTTCACATGTTCCAAAGTCACTTCCCTTTCTGGTGACGGTTTATTTCTAGATTAATGTCAACTTAATGGAATGGTGTAAGATACTCATGCACAAGCAGCACACATTAGACACCGGTTTTCTTAATTGGAGAAGATCTTGGTATATCCTGTTGTTGCAAACGATGACGTATTTTTTTTTCATATATAAATGCAGATGCCCTGTAGGTATACATGTTACTGTAAAAGTTGCAATATATGTATAACCATATGCTCTAGCGGACTACACATTTGTCTTATGTGGAGATAATGTATTAGGGGTAGCGAAGTGTTGTAGGGTCAAATGTAGAGAAGGTCTGCCATCTGTAATCTGTGTTTATTTACTGACTGTTGATCTAAACAAAACTGCTTCTGTCAATAATATCCCTTTTACATTTAGTTCCACATAATTATATTGTTTATGCTGGTGCATTTTGATAGTGTATACATATTTTAAGAAATGGCATATCCATGCTTCTTTTATGTTAGGGGGTAAGCAAATGCAATTGCTATTAAACGTTGGAGGACTGGACAGGGTTTCCCAAGCTCAGATGGCTGAGGTTGTCGCAGAAATAAGAGGTAATAACGCCTCCTTAATCAAGCCAGTCCCTGCATCATCGGTAAGCATACCATCCTCATTCCTTCATGTGGTGTGTTTAATGTGATTTTACTTTTTAGATCCAACTTGTAGGGATGAAAATTCTTTAGGATTTTCTTGTTTTGGTGGGTTGATTTTGTAGAAAACACTTTTTAAACCTTTTTATTTTTTTTCCCAACATTATTTATAGTAAAAATTTTAAAATTGTCAAATATTGTCACACTAATATTAAGAGATTGTAGATACCAGTCTATTTGGAGACATCTGACAAAAAAGAGATTGTGGATATTATCATATTAGTAGCTTCAAGTTGCAAGTTACTGTGTGAGGCAAAGATTCTAAGCGATGACTGTGATGGTAGATAACTATCATGGAAAATGTATAAAATGATTAAATGGACATGCTCGTCAATGTCGTTTAGTCATACTTGCTTGGTTGATGCATTTCATCTATACTCTTATACTGCAAGCACAATGCTAATGGAAGTGGACTATACAACTAAATTCAGTGCCTCTGCTTGCTGGCCGATGGCTTGCTAATGTCTTCATATTTCTTGGTGTTGTGTAGGTTGACCGGGGTGTGCAGTCTCCCGCTGATATATCCATGGACATTACTAAACTTGTTCAGACGCTAAATATTTCTCCCACTTCATTCAGGGTGGGTGTCAAATTGACTCTTGAAGCTAGATTTTGATGACAGAGCAATGGCGTTCACTGGGAACAGAACAACCTTGGCTCGAGACATATGCGTAAATTTTTCTTTATGGTGTGTTCCGTAATTATTGTAAAGTCTTTAAAATTATCTTTATTGCTGTAATTTTGGAAACTGCTTCAAATAAGTTTCGTTATGGGATCCTTTTCATTTGGAGTTTTCGCTTTGTACAAGCTAGCATGTGAAAACATACCTGGGCCAATAAGCATCTCACGTAATATGTTATCAGTGATATAGAGACCAGCGATGTTTACTCAAAACACTATGCTAACTGCTATGATACTATTTTTTGCATACGTGCTTTCCAAAAATCCCCAGCATACTGATCCAATCTATTACAATTTTACATACCAAGTCATTAGCTTCAGGTACCGGAGTAAAGTTGTCGGTCCACGTTTCGTCTCTCTTTAGATATATGCTAACCGAACTTATAACACACAAATATGTGTTTCATTGCCTTAGTCTACTTACACATGTTTGTGTGTCATAATTTCAGTTCATATTTTCCTAACATAACTCATATTTTTTGCCGAAATCTGTTCGCCCGAACATTTGGACAGTACAGCATCGGGTCATGTGTTTTAAATTTGTTGGATTCCAAATTTCAATCTAAAAATATTTTCTGTCCTCGTATGAGAGCTCTTCTCCATGCTGTAATTGGTCTTTCAAATAGGCACGACGCATGGGAAGAATTTTATGAGAAAGAAATCGCAAGAGAAATTGAACAATTTTGTAGATTTGTCGATTTCCAAATATATATATATACACACACATACAAAGTGAAAATCAAATTGAGACAGCACAATGCTTTGGTTAAACTTTCACTTGAAAGCTCCAAATTTTAATCAGTTTTGATGGAGTTTGACTCAGAGTGATATTATTGTCGATCACACGGATTTCTTTTCTAAAAATGGATTCCTCAAATCAAACTTTTAGTGGGAGTTTTACGTTACCTATAAGATTTTCTTGCTCTTACCTTCTTCAATTTTATAGGTAGTGCTGTTGTTGTTACTATTATCATTAAAGTGAAACAGTGAAGTACATAATTATCTAATGTGATCCATTACAATATAAAAATTATGCTGATAATTTTAAAGAAAAAAAATTCCTTAAAATGTTCAATGAAATGCCTCCAAAAAATATTTTAAAATTCAGAGCATAAAAATAATTTGCCTTATCGTTTTTCCTAGGTTTTACCTACAAACTTCTTATAAACTCTAAGATAAACCAAGGAAAAAAAGTTCCCTCTTATCCTCACTAGCTCTCCTCATAGGAGTAATTAACTCCCTCCTGCTAGGACAAACCTAGAGCTATCCACTTTCAATCAAGAGTTGTAGCTCTCTCGGGATGCAAGGTTCCTCCTTTGACATCAATAGATAAGAGTTTCCTCCCCACCCACAACCACCCACACAAACACCCCACCACTTTTTCCTCCTAATTAATCAATAATCCTATTTCTACGAATTATTATTGGTGATATAAAATCAAGAATTCAATGGCATTTATTTGTTTTTTTTTTTTTTCCTTCCTTAAATTCTGCATAACCTATTATGGTTCTGCGAAAGGATTTCATTAAGATATCAAGGTTGCAAATACCATTCAAAGGATTCTTGGTTGATGATGGATTACTGGTAATAGATTCAAAATTATTTCTCTTTTCCTTAACCTTAACCTTAGAACCATAGGATTTCATTATTTTTTATTTAATAAAAATCTAAAAATCACATTATAAAAGAATAAATTGTAACCTTTAATGATTAAATTTGTATTTTGAAGATCAAAGAACTACTTAATTCAGAGTTTTATATGCTTAAACCACTACAATTCATATCGGATTGATTTAGGCATTAAATTTAGGTTAGAGGCTCTTCAAGCCACGATCAACTAGCTACATTTGCGATCAACTAAGCCCCCTTAGATAATTGTGGTCAACTGGCCCTAAGCTATGGTTGATCAACAATATTTCTAGGTTAGTGATTGACTAATCACCATAAGTGATTGACTAACCCCCTCCCTTAGCATTTAATCGACATTTCTTAGTTAGGTCAATCTAACTACCCTTTCCTAGTGCCTTTTTGACTTTTTAAAGACCTTTAGATGGATCCTTTAGGCTTACATCATAAATTATTCTAGAAACCTAATCCTTAATTCTAAGATTTATAATTATTAATTATAGTTATGCTTTAATCCTTATTACGTATTGGATTGGAGGTGTTAGTTCATTGATATTATCAAGTGTTTGAGCCGATTACTAGGTGTAGGTACATAATCGTTGTTGTATATTCTATATGCATATTAGAATAGTAAGCTAGATTAATAATAAGTTAGCTTATTAAAAATTTGTATTGACTGTGCATGGCTACTTAGAATTGTAGGTGGTAGCTATAAGCAGGAGAATTATGGTCATAAACTTTTGAATGAAGTAGTTTAATTAGGTGCTAAGGTTGCTCTAGTGACTTAGTAAGTCATTGATACAAGAGAATCATATTTGGTATGGACAATGAGATGTTAAAATTGTGTGATAACTAGTCGAGTGGGACACTTATTAAAACATTGTAGATGGACTTAAAAGTTGATGGTAGTCTAACATATGTTAAACTTAATATGAGATGATTAGCTAAACTATGGTTTTATACCATATAACTAAGTCCATATTAATTTAGGTGATCACAAAATTATCAAAGACAATTATGAGATAAGCATATAGTAACAAACTAAGCTACCAATTTATTATTGATATATTAAAAGTGAGGTAGCCGTGTCAAACAAAAACACAATCATATGCACAAACCCCTATATTAGCCCTAAACACTTGTTAATTTTTATTTATGCTAGAGAACTAGTACATTGTACTACAAATACAAACAACATGATACTCATAGAAGGTAATTCACCCAAATTCGTCCATAATAAATCATAACAATCATCAAGTAATGTCTTGAAGGTAGTATATCCAAACTCTTAAAATCCGAATCACCTAAATAAAGTAAGAAGTTAATTTCTTAAGGTTTATTGATAATAACCCTAGCTATTCTAAAATATGCTTAGACTTTATTGTGCTACCTTATTAATAGCTTTTAGTTAAATTATTTATTTTATACGTTGAACACAATTTGTCAGAGAAAAGGTCTAGCCAACCATTTCATGCTCTATGTAATATGGTTTAGGGTTACAACGAAGAGACATATACATATATAATTTTACAATGATGCTAGGTTGTATGAGCCTATCAAGTGGTTATTATATATATATGGGTTGAAAGAATTGAATATTTATATAAATTGGTTCGCAAAGTTGTACTTATAAATAAATGTTATAACTAATACATACTATTCTTAAAACACTATTTTTAGTTTATATAGAGTATATATCGTCACGACCCGAAAAGGACTACTCGTGACAGTCACCGTATACTGTATAAAGGATTGCAGATTGAATTCCCTTATAATCAACGACCCTTTTATAAGATACACAAAGCTACAACTATTACTAATTACCAAGAGTGCGCAAGTTTAAGCAATATCATTTCATGATAAATAATAAAATTGTAAAAGCATAACACATGGTCTATTTATATAAAAGTTTACAAATAAGAAGTCTGAAACATGTCTTAAGTTAAACTAGTATATTGATTATATATTCAACTTTATAAACTATCATAAATACTCTTTGATCACATCCAGCTCTCATATTGACCCCGTGTAGAACACTAACCTTAAGCATGCGATAGCTCGACTCTACAAATAGATCAGCCTGCGAAAGAAGACTACAAGAGTATAAGCTAACTAGCTTAGTGAGATAATTTCCCTTAACCATACAGCAATCAAGTTATACAATAGTTAAGTTCAATTAAATGAATGCACGATAATCAATATGCCAAATAAATACATGCAGGTGACCAGATACTGTATGTAACTCAAATTTAATGCCCTCTGAAGTTAGGGTTGAAGATTCATCGGTACAGTCAGATCTGGGTATCATATTAGAACTTATTTCATAAGGAAACTTTGTGTTTTGTATTCAAATGTAATGGTGTATCCATGATCAGTTTTATCAAAACGAGTTCTATATATGATTGTGAGTAGGTTTACGCAGCCCTCATTTACCCCTAAACGAAGGCCTTTAGACTCGACTCTTAGCTTAGCGGTTGGCGCCTCCAATGTCTAGTTATCCCGTGGGCCAAGGTAAGGTCATATCACACGTGTACACCGTATGAAATCTATAACAATCAATAATCAACCCATGTATGACCTTACGTTACCTTTAAGTAATGTAACTGCCGGAATTAGTTATCTAATGCATGATTATGCGTGATCCAAGTTAACTTTTCTAGTCAAATAAAATTAGGCTTTATTTATTCAGTGATAATTTCAAGTCACAAACAATCAATTCTTAGTGAATCTATTATGCAACAATTATTACATTATTGAAATTTTAAAGTAAATTCACTATTAACAACAATTATCATGCGCAAACATAACCCAACCTTGTACACATTCATTTATTGATCATAACTTATATTTACTAACTACAAATATAAATAAGTATGGAATTATTAAGAAAAACTCACTTAGCCAAAGCTAACTTAGGGGTCGTAGTAATCTGGTGGCAGTTTAAGGTCTATATCAAAATCACCTGAGAATAATAAAAATTTGTAAGTTTGGGAATTTAAAGCTAAACTAGTATTATAATTTGTAAGATCTACTTCACTTAGTTATGTGAAATTATTAATTCGAGTTTTTTATCAAATTGCATGTAACTTTTTCATTTTAGCTCGAATCATTATGAACTTATAGTTTATTTTAATCGTTCGAGTATATTTTCTCGTAACAAGGTCGGTTTTAGACTTTGTAACTCATAGTTTGAATTATGATATAAAAATATCACAAAATTTATTATTTTAGTTTAAAAATTATAAATTATTAATTTCAACTTTTTCTTAATATATTTATAATTTAATAATTATTTAAACCATATAATTGATATTTTTATTATTTTAAGCATACTTTTCCTATTTTTGAGATTTTAGCCTTATTATGATTATTATTGCCATTATTATTTTTATTATTTCTTATTTTTCTCATTATTCATTATTTATGATTTATACACACACACACACACACACATATAGACTTATAGTATATTTGATAATTTTTTAATTTTAATTTATTGAGAAATTCCTAATTTACGGCATTATATATATATATATATCTACTCCTTACATAATTATAAATTTATTTTAGTTTGTAGATATCATTATATTATATATATTTTCGGTATACTACATATATATACTATATGTTATATGCCATATTTAGACATATGTATATATTTATTTTATGAAAACAATAAATACTTATTTGACATACTGTTATGTACACATACATATATTCATGTATTTTTTTATTTATACATATAAGTATACTCATATAATATAGTTTACATGTGTACATAAATATAACTACCGAATACATAAATATATATATATATAATATACATATACTTATACATACTATACGACTACATATTCATATATATATATATACATACAAAAATAATTTATACATATATACATAAATATATATAGTTTACGTATACATATATATATGTATATTCCTATAGTTATTTTGTAAAAATACTTAATACTAATTATATGTAATTAAAAAAAATACATACTACATACTCCTTCCGTATAATATACCTATGTACATAATGTATACATACATATCTTTATATATACATATATATTTCAATTTAAGTACTTATGCATATATACATGTAATAGTAATGTAATATTCACTAAAATACAATACAAATACTATATATATACTTGTACATACCATATGCTATACACATATACTACTAAAATACTTTTACTTGTCTATTATTTTTAATTTTTCTTCTTCTTTTCTTCCTTCTTCTTCTTCCTTTTCTTCTTTCTTCTTAGTTTTGTTTTTACGGTTTGGTGTTTCTAGAATTTTTTTCTTCCTTTTGTTTTCGGTTTTGTTTTGCAATTTTTTTTCCAGATTTTGTTTCTTTTCTCATTTTAGTATGATCAGCAATTTAGGATAAGAATAAGATAACATAAAATCATAACCTAATCTATACATTAATGAGGATGGGACAAAGTTAATCATTTCCAATTTTTCTTTTATTGTATAATCAACACTTGGCAATTTGATTTTCATCACATGGGTTGCTATTTTGATATTTTTCATTCCGGTTCCAGGACGTAGCAGCCAAAGGAAAAGAAGAAAAAAAAAAAGAAAAGAGAAAAAGAGAAGAAGAAAAAGGAAGAAAATCAAAATAAAAAATAAAGATATGTAATTTTTCTAAACATATAAATTATAACAATACTCATTGCAAATTAACTTTGAAATTTTCATGAAAATTTATTAATTTAATTGGTACCCGTTACAATTATAATTTTTATAAGTTATTGTAGCGATTTCATTAAAATTTCATACGAATAAGCGATTTAGTCGATAATTGTAATCGACTATAATTATATCACTATTCAGTAATATTTAACTATTTTATAGGCTTATATTTATAATTGTAGGATTTCGAACAAATTCGGGTTCAATTTTGATTAATGGTGCATAATTCAGTTTTTAGGGTTTCAGTACACGATTTTGAGATTTGATCAATTCCTAAGGTTTTATTATCGGTGTTATATTTGATTTATTAAATTTTATAATCTTTTATTGTTACTAGTTTTATCAACTTATTACATAGTTTAGGACACTTGAACTTGAATTATGGTTCAATTATTGATTTCCTAGGGTTTATACGTATTCTTATAAAAAGCACACATATATATAGTATAATTTATTAATGACTATATATAATACATAGATAAAATAGCAAAAATATTATACCCAACATACTCTCTATATATAAACACCACTTAGTATAGGAAAATGTTTGTTTATTTTAAGCACATGCAGTGTTGATGCATGTTTACTAATATATATATATATATGTATATATATATATATATATGAGGAAATTGCAAAAAAAACCCTTCTAAACTTTGACTTAGGTGCAAATTGATTCCCTGAACTTTTAAAGTGAGGTTTTTGACTTTCTAAGCTTTTATAAATTGGTAAATAACCCATACAACCCCTTTAAACTTTGATTTTGGTGTGTAAATATTTTTTAAACTTTGATTGTGGTATGTAAACATAGCACAAATTTTAAAACTTTGATAAATTGGAAAAACAACCCTCATAAACCTTAAATTTTGATTTTGGTGCATAAACACCTCATAAACTTTGATTTTGGTGCATAATTATGTAGCTTGAGATTAAGAGGAGAAGATAAATGAAAATGTCCAATCAACTTACCTCATCCCTTATCTCATCTCATGATATTTACTTTTACTTTTACTTTTTGTTTTTTGTTTTTTTTTTTTTGTACATCTGCTTGGTGTCTTTGTGAAAAAACACAAAACAAAACACATACACAAATTTCCTCCCAAAACCGTGACTTCCCTCCCCCATTTCCTATTTTTTTTTTCTTTTTCTTTTCTTTTGGTTTCTTTCCATTTATTTCTGCAAGATTAGTAAGAAGAAGAAAGCCTTTGGTCCAACCACTTTTCAAGGCATAGGAGAAGTAGTTAAGTAGTATTTTTAATGTATTTGTTTTATTATTTTACATATACTTTTGCTATACACCTATATTTTGAGAAATTACATGTAGATGTGACATAGTTCATTTGTATTTTCTTTTCCTTATAATAAAGCCATTTGAACATGTATTTAGATGATATACATAAAGTTAGTATTTTCCTATCTACATGTGTTCATACATGTATATAAATATTTAGGTATAAAATTATATGTACATATATGCTTTGGTAGAATATGTAAACATATGGTATAAAGAGATATGTGTGTGTGTGTGTGTGTGTGTGTGTATATATATACATATATATATATATATATATGCATATATAATATGTATGTTGATTTATTTTTATTATCTTTATATACACACACACATGTATGTGCGTCTGAATATATATATATATATATATATATATATGTGTGTGTGTGTGTGTGTAGTACATAAACATGCCTATAGTATATAGTATATGTGGGTTTATATTATAAAGCTACATATGTACATAAGTATAAATAAGATAAGAAAACCTAAGTATAAGGGTATATGTATAAGTATAAAAATACGTATACTAGTAGTATAATATAATTTTAATTATATGTATATATCTAAATAGTATATGCATAATATACTGAAATTTTAATTATCAAATAAAGTAATATATATATATATACATGTTGTGAGTTTTGGAAAGGAAAATAATGTTAATTTACAAAATTTAATAAATTATAATAATAGATATATATGTATAAATGTTAAGTAAAGCTACAAAATAGGAAAAATTGAAAAAAAAATGGAAAATTCATAAATTGACATGTGAAACACCCCTATGTCGCTATGTCAGCATCTCATAATTATAAATTTCGTAATTATTAATAATAATAAAATAATCAATAAGTTAGGAAATTACTAAAGTAGCAAAAAGTGTATTAAATAAGTATTTAACCTTAAAAATAGCAAAATAAGTAAATTGTTATAAAATAGACTTAAAAATAAGAAAGTTACAAAGATATAAAATTTAGATATTTATTAAATCATAAATATATAAAGAAAAGCTTAAAATAATAATTTATAAATATTTAAGTTAAAATAATAAAATTCGTAATATTTTTAAATTATCATGAAAAATATGGGTGACAACTTCCAAAACGGACCCCACGACCTGAAAGTACATCTAAAAATGATAAAAATCGATTACAAGTTTATAAAAATCAGAGTTAAAATAAAAAAGTTATATACAATTGAAAATTTAAGATAAATCAAGAAAAATAAGTAGAAAATTTAAGTTAAACTATGTTTAAACCGTATTTAGATTATAATGGGAAACAAAACAAATAATGATAGATATTTAAGTAATTAGGAAACTTAGTTTTTTAGAATACTTATAAGTTTTATTATTTTTTAGATACCCTATTATTAAGATATGGAAATCCCAAAGACTTGAAGAGTGAACATTAACCCAAGCGAAGAAGTTCTAATGATCTGCTATCTTCTTGTTGTTTATTGTTTGTATGTTGCTTATTGGTTGATATTAATTGTTTGTTGAATGACTAATTGCTTTGTGTGCTATCATCCGTATGATTACTTTCTTAAATTAGTAAATATAACCATTCAACATAAATAACCAGTTATATGTGTTGAATATCTATGACCCAATTGGTTTACTGATGGAGAGTGCTAGCTTTGTAGATTTTTAAGAAAAATATTTTTGGAAAATGTTTTTTTTTTTTATTTCAAAACATATTTTGTGTGATTTTTATGAGGGCTCATAGTACCTGTGAATGATATTTTTATTGTTAAGACAAAGCTAGCTTAGTATCTCTAATTAATTATGAGATGACTCACATATTTGTACTCATAGATAAATTTTGATAGCGATATGACTCGCTTAGCGTGCTCGAGGGGTTTTGGATATATTCAGTTGATGGCTCTAGTTGGGGTCCACCTATATTGATTACTGTTTCTTAGCTAGGGTAATAGTTGAGTGTCATCTAGAGGGACGATGCCCTCAGGCAGCCTCATGCGATTAAGGTAAAGTACTCCGTGTGGGTAAGTATGAAGGATAATTGACGTGTACACGGCGTAAATTTACGCCTTTTATAGTTTCAGACTTCTATGGTTATGTTACTTACATTTATCGCGTATGCATTCATTTCTCTTATAGATAGATTATATGTGTGCTCATAATATTTAATAACTTTCTTGAATGATAGTGATGAGGAACAAACTCACTAAGCTGTAATTTGCTCATTTTCCTATAGCTTATTTTCCTATAGTTTCTTTTACAGGTTCATTTAAGCTAAGATTAGGACAGATTTTGAATATTGAGTGCAAATTGAAGATAGATTCAATAATGTTAGAGTTGGTTGAAGAGTGTAAAGTTAGTATAGAAACATTCTTATGTAGAAAATATTTATATGTTAGAAATATGAATAATTTAGTATTTTTTGTAATTTATATAGTTAATTTACCTTATCTTATTATTTGGTAACAGATACTGATTCTCTACGATCCTAATGGACTGTTGAATATGGGATATCCGATATTTGTAGTAATTTATATTTTATAGTAAGTGAATTAATTAAAATCGAAAACCTTAATAATTAATTATTTAGATTCTTGCAATTTTTGACTTGCATGGAGGTTTTTGTATCATGAATGTATACGTAATATGAAAATTTTAGATAATTTTACTAGACCCCCCTTAGGGACATTATAGACTCCATAATCTATTTACCCTGTACCCACCACCCTATTAAAAAGTCTAGGAACTATAACAATTTATTTTGTTTTCTTTATTCTTCAAAAGTAAATCAATTTCATTTAATAGGAAAATCTTGTTAGATGAAAAATATTGAAAGAGTACATATAAAAAAAAAAAAAGAAAAAGAAAAAAAAGTTAGCAATGAAATGACTACCATAAGTATGAGCAAAGTAAAAACCAGCATGTATATCGATGTTGAACACATAATTTCTCTCTCTATTTAAATAACGTATAACTAAAATTAAATATTGTTAAAATTTTACAAAGCATATATGGACGAGCATAGAAGAAATCCAAATATAAATAGACACAGTGGTTATAAGAATGTTGAGCATATACGTCACATATCATATATAATTTGTTATACACTTCAATAATCAAAGCACATAACATATATTGTTAAGAGATGCGAGAAAGCAGTTGTTGTTATAATACATAAATTGTATAAATAGCAAATTTCCGCATAAAGGAGCACAACTCTCCAAATTAGTAAAATATATTTATAGAAAAAAAAAACACCTTAGCGAGAATTTTATCAATTGCATAAATCTCCATTTTATAGATTTTACATATCTTTTCTTTTTGTATTTGTTTAAATTTTTCTACGTAATGACATAATTAGAACTTATACCACTAAAGTATTTTCCGCTCTAGTATGGAACACCGTATGATTTTGTCCTTTAGTACAGTAGTTTCTCAAGAGGTCACTATCTTGGGATTGCCTTAAGCTGAGTACGCTTAACTTAGAAATTTCGATGTGCTCTAAACTACTATATTAAAAGGTGCATCAATAATTTAGAGTTCAGTTGCTTAATATGCAATGGGTGTTATAATTCACTCCTCTTATAGAATTAATGTCCTTGTAAGTTTCGTTACACAAATTTAAGACCACTATTAAGTAGGGATTTGCTCTTTCAGTTGGTAGAGTGCTTTAACACACTACCTGTAATAACCTGGTCGAAACTCCTTTCACTGAAATATTATCTGCTTTAACATGGAATGTCGCATAGTTTTGTCCCTTGGTGTAGTAGCGTCCCAAAGAGTTACTCGTCCTATGATCGCCTTAGGCCAAGCACATTTAACTTCGAAATTTCAATGTGCTCTAAGCTGTTACACCAAAAGGTAATTTGATGATTTAGATTTCAATTGCCTAGCATGTAAGGGATATTACACTTTAGCTATACAAAACATTATTGAATCTATTATAACATCGTGTCTACATAATTGATTGTTATAAATTATTTAGATTTTTAATTACTATTCAACAAAAAGTAGTTGAAAAAAATACGAATTAAAGTTATGTTAGTATACAAGATAGGTTTGATTCTTGTATGGAGAACATTTTAATGTATAATACAATATCTTGATAAATAATGACATAGGTAATTATCATTGAAAAGCCTCATTTAAGCAATACCTAAGCTGATAATTTATATCAGCTAATATATGTTCTTTAAGATCACTAGACATCTTTTTCTTAAGAATAAGATTCTTATAACACACAAAATTGTAGTGCTTTAGAATGGTTGCATTGTTAGGGCAATTTGCCTCGCTATAGATATAGCAATAATATAACATAGTTGTTGCCTTGCAGTTGCATTAAAATTATTGAAGCAATAAGTTTTATAGTTTATAATATGCTTAAAAGTACTGCTGTTAAGTAACCTTCTCGATATGACATTAAAACGATTTGTTGCAGTTAAGTTTTTTAAGCATCCATTATCTAAGATATTGCAAATTTAGTCTTGCATTACGTTGTTTTTGTTGTTGCCTAATATTCGAAAAGCCTGTGGAGATATTCTTATTTTATATTGATAGAAGAATTATATGTAACTTTATATGCTGTGTATGTGCGCAGGTTTATTTGTAATAAGCGTGTTGACAAAAACTAAAGTCTAATGAGTTCAAAAACCAATTAGTAAGAGCAATTACACTTATCTTGAAAAAAAAAAAGTTTTACACGACTTTTTATGAGATCAAAGGTCGTATGGAAAATTTAAAAATGAAGGGCCAGGAAATTTCTTTGGACATGATCCCTCACCATTGGAGTTATTTTGCCAGGAACGTTTTTTATAGGGATCACAACATCATACATAAGTTGTGGGAAAAAGAAAAAAAAAAAAAAAGAAGTCAACTTTAAAGAGACGACACCATGACACATTTTTCAATTTGAAATTAAAGGTTGCAAAATATTTCTTCCATACTTACAAAAACTACAAACATGTCTATAAGAACAGTCTTGAAGGCACACAGTCTTAACAAAATAAGAAAGTCAAAACCTGGTGCCAAGGAAGGATGGATGGATTTGATACTCGAATATGAAGATACATGGATGCTAGAAGTAACTCTCGAGGATCTCACAAATTATAGAATGTGTTTGGCACTAAGACAAAATTGCAAAACATACGCTTATAAAATATATATATGGCTATCGAGGACTTTCCCCTTCCTGATATTGATTCTTTTTCTAGTATTCATCTCCTTCGATGCTGCAATTAATCTCTAGAACAAGCCAAGTTTTGGGGGTTTCGTGAAGCGTGATTCCATGATGTATAAATGTATAATGAAATATCCCAAATCAAAGTAAAAAGTGATTAAAAAAAATAGGAAATTTAAGTGATGAAACTAAGTAAATAAATTTATAATTTATAATTCAAGATTTATTTTAAAAAGAAAAAGGTTTAAGTATAGTGGAGGAGACTTACCATGGATGAATTTTGCCATAATTTATAAGTATTCAATGGAGATGATTTTGAAATTTCATTTGATAAAAATATGTCACATCCCGCATAATATAGGATGCCCTATCATATCATACAGGTAAACCTGTTAAATATAAATTCATTTTTAACAAATTAACATTTCATTATATATTTAGCGCTTAAAAGAGTTAAGCTATAAGCTTTTTAATTATAAATATTTACATCATTTATAAACTTTAAAAACTTAAACACTAAACTATAGTTAAACTTCTGGGTTTTCATGACACTAGTTAGTGACATTTTCACTTCTAGAATTGTTGACTTTAATTAGTGCTCTCCTAAAGTCCACTTTTATTGCTTGTGACGCCCTAAAAAGTTACATCCTAATAACTTAAACTTATACCTTCAGTTACTATTGAGTTGAGTGAGAGTAGAAAATAAGCAACAATGCACCAGAGCACATAATATAGGTATACAAGTTTTACATTTAGTTAATTGATTGGTTTTGTTCAGTTTTTTTAAGGAAGTATTATACTCACTTAAAAAAATTTCAATCTAATATTTTTCCTTAATTATATATATAAATATTAACATATAATTTTTTTTCATAATTTTTGAAATTAATTTGATATTTTTATTAATTTAACTAAAATCTGATAAAAACTAGACTCATTAGAAAAATTAGTCTTCAGCCATTCATGCCAGCCACCACCCTATCGGAACTATTAAGTGCTGCCTCCATTATTAAGGGGTAGTAGTGATTTACTCCCAGGTTGCCTCTGCACTTGGGTTCAGTCACCTTACTCAGTTTGTGCAGTGTTTTTTTTTTTCCTAATTTTTTCTTACTTCATTCTTCTTAATTTTAAAATTTTCCTAAATTTCTAAGGAGGCGAACAACATTCTGGAGGGAAATGGTGATATTTCCTAGGTTGTAAGATGATAAATGGCATTTTTCTCTCTCCACTTAAGCTTATGTACTCTTAAATCATGCATGATAAGTGTCACTTGAAGTTTGTTAATTTATCAACAACTATCCATACTTGTCCAAACCTTAACCAAGGTAATTCTTATGGTTTAGCACTTGTTTAATATTGTTTTTATTATTTTTCCTATGATTATTTAGTTAATTATGAATATTTTAGAGTATTCTAAGCATTTTTAGGTGCATTAATTAATTTCGGGTATAAGTATATATATAAAAATTGCATACGACACATATGTATATATTCCATATATTCTTTTATTATATATATAATTTATCTTTAATGGCTCATTATGTTTATATATATATATATATAATTTATTTTTAACTACTTGTTATGTTTTGTGACTCGTATATCAAGTTCCTAGTAATTAACAAATGTATCCAGTAAAAAAAATACACTTTATTGAAATTAAATATTATATATACACTATTTTGAGAAATTAATCTTACTAGAATTGTTCATCTAACTTTTATGATCTTCTATTAAGATTTGGCTCAAATTGGACAAAATATTTTGAACACGCTAAACGTCCTTTATATTGGTTAGTTTAGTGACTAGGGTGCTTAATTGATTAGGGTCTCACAAAATAATCTTTTTTATTATGATATAGATTATTCTTTCATTTATAGGTTATTAACATAATATACTTATTACCAGCATTTGGCTTTTACTAATGAAATATAATTTTTAATTAAGACATAGACTTATCATTTTTCTATTGTTAAATTCTAACATAGTTTATTTTATTCTAATATCCTTCATTCTTTTGTTTTGTCTTTACTTTGGATTTTATCTTGATCATATTTCTTTTTACTTTTGTGGAGCCCTTGTTTATCATAAAGAAGCCTAAAACCTTATTCCTTTCTACAGTAAGTCACTACATGCTAATGAAACAACACTCCCAAACATTCACCCAATTTCTTTGGAAGAGGGGACACCACATGTAATGCCTCAAAACTAGAGGGTACTATAACTTGCCACATATTTTTACCATCTAGAAACACGTTAAGACTCTAAAACCAACTGTAATCTCTATAATTACCTGATTAAAAAAATTGTCCAATTACAATAGTTCAAAAAATGACTCATAGGCGAGTCATTTTAACCACAAATTTCATATAAAAAATTTCTAACTTTAAATCAACAAAACTTGTTAATGGTTCAACTCAATACCAGCTTTATAATCCCACAGTTCAGCAACCTCTTAAACAAAATACAAAACTATCTATCTCTCTTCTTAACCCAAAAGTCCATTTCTATACTCACCACAAATAACAACATGTAGCTGTAAAATAGAATAATAAGCCAAAGCTCAATATAGGTGCACAAACACATACGAACGCCAAGCCTAAAATATTCACATGCATAAAATGCAGTAATAACAAAATGTAAGCTATAATAGTTTAGTTATCTTTAATTTAGTTTAGAAATCAACAAAGGGGTGTTCATAATCCCGTCACACTATAATCTTATCTACATACATAGGTGAATATAATATGAGTGTTCCTTTAAATCCTTTGCGCTTAGAGTCTAGAGATTGAAAACCTAATATTCTAACTTTATCGTCACATATGGAAGCCCATTAGAAAATCCCTATATATGATTAGTAGTTGTTTCTCTAAGGAATTGCCACTATGGACCTCTAAAGTTAATGGATCATGTAAACCCTAGAAAAATAGTAGTTGAACCTTAACTCAAGTCCGAGTGTTCTAAACTGTACAATAAGTCGATAAGGCTAGTAATAACAAAAGAATATGAAGTTTAATAAATCAAATATAACACCGATAACAAAACCTTATAAATTGATCGAAACCCTAAATCCCTCATTAAAACCCTAAAACTAGTTTACGCACTATTAATCAAAATTGAACCTGAAATTGCTAGAAACCTTAAAATTATAAATATAAACTTTTAAAATAGTTAAATATTATATAATAGCAATAAAATTATAGTCGGATGTAAATTTTGACTAAATCGCCTATTCGCACGAAATTATAACGAGATTGTTACAATAACTTGTAAAAATTATAATTGTAACCGGTATCAATTAAATTGATAAAATCTTATAAAAATTTGAAAATTAATTTACGAGGAGAATCGTTATAATTTATATGATTCGAAAAATTATATATATTTGTTAATAATTTTCATTTTCCTTCTTTTTTATTTTCAATTTATCTCTTTTTCTTCTTCCATTTCCACTTTAATGTTTCTATCCTACACAAAACGTGGATAATAAGCAAAACAAATTGCCATGTGTTGATGTTAAATAAAAAGAAAAGATAATAAATGATTATTTTTATTTTATCTACATTAATACAAAATCTAACTTAGCTTAGATATTAAGCTATCAATCACGTGAGCAAAGGAAGAAAATGTAAACCTGGAAAAAAAAAATTCTGCACAAACATACACCGAAACTTGGAGAGCAAACTATGAGGGAGAGAAAGAAAAAGAAAGAAGGAAGAAAAAGAAAAAGGAAAGAGGAAGGAAAAGAAGAAGAAAAATAAAAACAAAATTAATAGGTAAGTAATTTAGTTTAGTAGTATAGATGTATATTATATAGTATACACATGTATAAATATAGTATGTGTATGGTATTTTTTATGGTATTTTTACATATAACCTTGCTATTACATGTCTATGTACATGAACACTTAAATTTAATTATATGTGTATATATAAGGTGAGGTATGTATACATGTATGTACATAGGTACATGGAAAAGTATGTATTTTGTATATATTTTTTTAGTATACATATGATTAGTATTAAGTATTTATATTAAATAATTTTAGTATATCTATGTATATGTGTATACCGAAAATATATATATATATATGTGTATCCTTGTATAATTACTTTAGTATATATATATACATATATATAATCGTATAGTATATATATATATATATCTTAACATACTTCCATAAGTAATATAATATAGAGTATAAGTATTATAATATACGACATATTATATATGTAACGTATGGAATACATAGTTTATGATAAATACTATATAAGTATATATATGCCGAATATATATGTATGTATTTATAGGTATGTATACATGTAAGACATATATAAATAAATACAAAATATATATATAAATATATGAATATGTGTATAAGAGTATGTTTAAAATAAATACATATACATATGTAATACGTGTAATATATAGTGTATATATATATAAGTGGTATACCAAATATGTATTAGTATATATATAATATAGTTACTAAATCCTTAAATATGTAAGGTGTGTGTGTGTGTGTGTGTGTATATATATGATATCGTAAGTTAAGAATTTTCAATAATATAAATTATAAATTATATATTATAAGTATATGAATATATATATATAATCGTGAGGTACATAAGAAAAATAATAAGCAAAAAAAATGAGAATAGTGAAAATAATAAAAATAGTGATAAAGATAATAATCATCATAAAGTTAAAAATCTCAAAAAGAGGAAAATATACTCAAAATAATAAAAATATCAAGTATATGATTTAATTAATTAGTAAATTATAAATATGTTACGAAAAAATGAAAATCAATATTTTATAATTTTTAAACTTAAATAATAATTTTTGTGATATTTTTATATCACACTTTATGCTACGAGCCACAACGTACAAAACGGACCTCGTTATGAGAAAATACGCTGGAAAACCATCAAAATGGACTATAAGTTCATAACAATCCGAGCTAAAATGAAAAAGTTACACGCGATTCGATAAAAAACTTGAATCAGCAATTTCACGTAATTAAGTGAAATAGACCTTATAAATTTTAGTACTAGTTAGCTTTAAATTCCACACCTTACAAAATTTTCGTTATTCTCAGGTGATTTCGATATCAATCCTAAGCTGCCGCTAGACTACTATAACCCTAAGCTAGCCATGGCTGAGTGAGTGTTTTTTAATAATTCTATATTTGTATGTGCTTATAGTTAGTGAACATAAATTAAGAAGTATAAATAAATGTGTATGGGGTTGGGTTATGCTTGTACATGATAATTGTTGTTGATGGTGAATTTACCTTAAATTATAATAATATAATGTTTGTTGCATAATAGATTCACTAGATGGATTGTTTGTGGCTTGGAATGATCAACGAATAAATAAGACTAAATTTTATTCGACCAAAAAAGTTAACTTCGATCATGCATAAATCATGCACTGCAAAATTAATTTCGGGCAGTCACATTACACGGAGGTAGCGAGAAGCTATACGTGGGTTGATTATTGAGTGTTATTGATTTCGTACGGTGCACACATGTAATGTGACCTTATCTCGGCCTGTGGGATGACTAGGCGTTGGAGGCGCCAATCGCATAACTATAGGTCGAATCTAGAGGCCTTCGTTTAAGGATGAGTAAGGGCTGCGTGAATCTACTCATAACCATATGTAGAACTCGTTTTGATAAAACTGGTAATGGATGTACTATTACATTTTAAATACGAAACGCGGAGTTTCGTTATGAAATAAGTTCTAATATGATACTCGAATCTGACTGTACCGATGAATCTCCAACCTTGACTTTGGAGAGTGTTAAATCTGAGTTACATGTAGTACTTGGACACCTGTATGTATTTATTTGGTATACTGTTTTCCATGCATTCATTTGGTTGAACCTAACTATTATATGTCTTGATTGCTGTGTGGTTGAGGGAAATTATCTCACTAAGCTAGTTAGCTTATACCCTTGTAGTCTTTTCTCGCAGGCCAAGTTTTTTGTGAAGTCGGGCTGTCTCATGCCTGAGGTTAGTTTCTACACAGGGTTGGTGTGGGAGGTAGATGAGATCGGAGAGTACTTTTGATAGTTTATAGATTTGATATGTAAATGTTATATTAGTTGAACTGAAGACATGTTTCAATCTTCGTACTTATAAACTTTTATACAAATCGATAATGTATTATGTTTTTATAATTTTATTATTTGTCATGAAATGATATTACTTAAACTTGTGCACTCTTAGTAGTTAATAGTAGTTGTAGCCTTGTGTATCGTATAAAAGGGTCATCGATTGTAAGGGAATTCAATCTACAATCCTTTATACGGTATACGACGACTATCACGATTAGTCCTCTCGAGTCGTGACAGATCAAGTGCAATTAGTAGTCAAGAACAATTAGGTCGTATCTAGACTAGTCTGATTGTATTCTCTCTATCTTAACATGTATAACCATACAAACAGGCATTATGTATCGAGAATCGCTTCTCAACCATTAATTGAAATTCTATAACTTTAAGTCCCATATTGATTAGCTCTAACCACCCATCAAACGAAGATATTAAAAGCTAGTATAAATCTATTTGAGATTTGAAACAAATGTATATATTAACCTTTGATAATGATTAAATAAGTCTTTGTCAAGCCATTATTCATGAATCTTTTATTAATTTAGTGAAATGGCCACTGTGAATTCAGTACGCATTTTATTAAAGTACTTCATTAGAATAATTAATGGTACACTTTAAATATAAACTTATAGCAACTTTCACTAACATTTTATGAACGATATGTTATAGTGTCGAATATAAACTACTTTTTGAAGGTTAAAGGGTAAATATAATAAATTATTATTATCTCCCCTTTGAAACTTACGAACCTAGGTTGTCTTATTCTTTAGCCGCATATGGACAATATCGACAATCGGAATTTATTAAACAGGCCATCCACTTTTTCCACCATAGAACATGAAGACAATATATAAATCTCCCCTGTTATATTATTCTATTAGTCTAAGTCAACAATAGCTGCAACACTGTTGTTAACTAGCCATCGATAATAATATAATAACTCATGTAAATAAAGATATTGAAACCGCATGAAGACATATATAACAAGGTAATGTTAAGCACCAATATCAATGATGGTTGTAATGAGGAGGAAGGAGGATCATACGCTAACGGCTACATGAAGAACAGACTAAGTTGAATAGGAGATTGCGAGCTAGACAAGTACGTACAGAGAAGGACAACAGGAAAGGAAAACAGAGCACAAATGAACTCGAACGGACTCGGATTCTTCTTCACTCTAAATATTGAAACTCATATCTCCATCTGTAGAGCTAGCTCGAAGAATATAAATATTAATCCCTTCCATTCATAAGATAATTTATCTCGAATAAAATTTAGAGAATATATATCACATTTCTTTACTATGAAAGGGAGAACCGAACACCGTGCAACCGCACGTCACCAAAGGTCCGGGGGGGGGGGGGGGTGGTTGGTGCGGGGGGCGCGGAGGGGTGGTGGTGTGGAAGATCGAAGCTGGAAGCTGACTTTGGCGTGATGTTCATCAGCATAAACCAAGTAGAGCAAAACATGGGCTGCGCAAACAAGTCCTCAACGTAGAAGAAATCTGGCCCGAAATCGACCAGAAAAGACAGCATAATAGCAACTTGTCATGGAAATGGAGCTCCGAGACCAAGACTGGAAATAAAACTCAGCTGAAGGGAAAAGTGAAACCAAGACTCCGTTCAATACTAAAATAGGTTACCGGGGAAGAAGCGAACCGAGGCCATGAAGGTCGAGACGTGGATGTTCAATTTTGATGAGGTCACATAACCTAAAAGAAAAGGAAAAGGAAATGTGAAGCTGTTCCAGTCCGTGTCCTCACTGTTGGTCATGGAGCTTTGCCGTCGTCGTCGGAATGGTGGGGTGGAGTGAGAGGGTGAGAGGCATTGAAAGTGGATGAAATACAGTTGCGGAGTGTGTAAGTGTTTCGATCAGGACGCGAGCTTTTAGGTTAAGTATGGGATTTCGGAAGTGAGTTTTGTAAAGATGAGGGTGGTAAAGATTTGTCGCCGGATTCCTACCTTGTCTCCGGCGATAAGAGGCGACAACGATGAGTGAAGATAGGCATTACGGTCCTGTGGTGCTAAGAAGGAAAACAGAGGAAGAATGAAACATTAACAAAAAGTGCGCGTGGCGGCTGAAAAGAAAAATCAGGGTTTCAAGAATCCTAAAAATAAGACGAGGCATCCAATTTTCTTGGAGTGGGATGGGCCTTTGCTTGACTGGTAGTGGATTGTGGTATATTGAGACAAGGGTTAAACAAATAAAATAAAAGAAAAAAGGGGATGTTTTTGGGGACTTATAATGAAAGAAGAATGAACAGAAATTAAACGATAATGATTAAATAGATATTGTTAGAAATGAATATATTCTTAAAAGTATCCTAATATTCACAACAAATGTCCATTAATAAATGAAAATAGTTAAAATTAATACTTAAATATTAATACCATCACATCCAATATGGTAAATTTCGAAAAATTTTAATTTTCTAAACTAAACTTCAATTATTTTTGTTAAATAAAGCATTTAAATCCCAATTTTATTAACTTATCACTTCTCTTTTGTTTTGGGATGTTTCATCACAAGCTCATTCTTTTATTTCTTTTTTTTTTTTTTTTTTTCCATTGGACACCTTTCTTCTGTGTTTTGATTAACATCCCGAGTCCCTACACCTATTCCCACTTCCCACTTGGACTTCACTCACTCATCTTCCATCTCTCCGAGCTCCATTGTTGCGGATGAACTTCCACTCTCCTCCTTCTTCTTAGGTGAGTCTCTCATTTGTTTCGTTGAATCGACTCCATTCTCGTAGCTCTTTATCTCTTGGGCATTACTCTGTTTTCGTTCTTACATTTTTATTATCGGTTTTGCCTCGAGTTGCCGTAGACTCCGGTCACAAGTTAACTATCGGAAGCTTGAGCTTAGTAGCGTTCAGGCTTTTCACTTGAGTGGAGGCTTAGTTTTCTAGTCTTGCTCTACTAAAACCCGGCTATAATATTCCTATTCGTGGTTATGCTCAACAGTCCACCGGCTTCGAGATTCCATTTTTGTTCTCCGAACTCCGGTAAGTCCTCTATCGCTGTTTCGTTCTGGTTTTGATTCGTAGTATGGTGTAGCAAGTTCTGTTTCTTTTGTTTCCTGACTTCCATCTCCAGCGACTATTGGATCGACCACTCCATCGTGACTTATGATGGCTAAGTCGTGGTAGCCATTCCCCGATATCTGTTCCTATTAGTGCACGCGATGGGTAAACTCCATCATTTCGATGCCTCGTGCTTCCAATGTCCGGTGAGTCAACTCAGCTCTTTATGCGCCGATTCAGCTTAACTAGGGTCATGTTGTTTAATTACTGATATACTATTAAGTTATTATGTGCTACCATTAGATGAATTACTAATTATTATTAGTTGTACATTATCACATTAAGTAATCATCGTGGGTCACCTTCCGATAAATATCAAACCAATGATTCAATATGTGTTCATCGTTTCATTTGCTAAGGTGAAGAATCCGTTCTTCACATTTTTACCTATTTTATTAATAGAATGCAATAATATTGAATGGATTAATATTTATTACATTATAATATAATAAGGTTATATATATATATATGTATATTCTATAGTTATCTCAATAATATGTTGTTTTCTTTAGTTACCAGTGTTGTTGTGAAAAGGAGATAGATTTCATTATTTTTTATTCCAAAAATAATCATCCTCGTAAAATGAACTTGATGTACCCTGTTTTTCTCCATCAATAAAATATTGTAATACAGTAACTTGCTCTATTATTAAAGCCGTGAGTTTCGTCACCGGTGATTGGTCTCAAAGCATTATTGATTATTTGTAGATGTGTAAACTCCCAATAATAATAAATAAATAAGTATAACAATAAATTTTTTAAAAAGATATATCTCCAGATTTCATGGCTACTCAAATCTTTTAAAACCCTAAATATATATGCATATATTTAAATCTTCTCTACTATGTGGTATGCTATTAGATGATTCCTTTTCCTTCCAATAGAGTTTCTTATTTTCGTCATTGACTTTATGTGTTAAGCAATGTTTTCCCATGAGGAATTTATAGATGGAAAAAAATAAAATAAAGTGGAGCTCGTTTTATATAGGATTTGTGGCAAGTTTGATGTTTCAAGCACTCATGATAGATTCTCATCGATAATTGATTAAAAATCGAATATTTAGGTTATGGTTCTGTAGAACTTGTGAGGATATAAATATGGTGTGATGAAATATTCATATAATCAAGTAAATTGTCTTGGCTTCTTTCTAGTATTGTTGTAAAGTTTTGACCTTGAAGTGATAAAATAAAGTTGTTTGACTCATTAGAAAAATAAAGGATGTTTCTTTAAAAGGTGTTTTATGCAAATATTAAAAGGTGTTGCAACTAATTATGAGGATACTTCACAATCTATCATGAAAAATAAAATAAAATAATTAATTAACTATTTTTATTAATTGCTTTCTATTAACAACGTAAGCTAATAAATATTGATTCTTATTGGTGGATATAAATTCTATTTTTGCAATTCAACTATTATTTTACTATATATATATCCTATTAAGTAATTATTTTGTATAAGATCTACTGTTTATGGAATAAGAATTATGATACATACTATATAAGTATCAATTTAATTGTAAATACATATATAATTATTTGTCTTAGTTGAGTAGTGTATAGTCCTATATTATAACCTATACAACTTATCCTATTATATTATGTGTCATACAATATCTTATTTTAATTATAATATATAACTTTGTATTACCTTGCCAATAACTTATATATGTATTAAAATAGATTTTCAATGTATTGTAATATTACATATGTAATAGTTTTAATATACTAAATAGTTAGGTATTATAGTTTAATACATATTGTAACCTGTTTGATATACAATATGCTAATAAATTCGCAATAGTGGGAAATTACTTATTTTGCTTTAATTATAATAAAGGAATAATTAATATCAATAACAACAATTTTAAAAAAAAAAGTATAGAATGTCATAAATAAAGAATAAGCCAAAAGTGTATCTTGGGGGTTAATTCAGTTAATATTAGGAGTTGTAATAAGAAATAAGTGTAAGTTATGATAATGAGTTATTAGTATATACCCAGTTTATATCATGAGTCAAAGATTGAGAATTCTATTATTGAAAAGCCCTTATTGTCAAGTAGGTGTATACTTGTTTAGTGGTTTTATGTGTCAGGTTAGAATAAAATAATGGATTTAAGAACCATCTAGCTTATAAATAATTACTGCTTGTGCTTAGCTTGGCCTAACGGCTCGTAGTGGTAGATTCTTAGAAGGCGCCTAAGTTATCCAAGTCTTCACACTACAACTATGTTGTTTGTTGGATTTAAATGGAAAGATAATAAATGAATGCGTGATTTATTTATCTACATTTATGTATGTGAGTATGAATTGTTTGTTATGCGCATGTGGTTGTTGTATACAAATGTTAGGTATTAACTCACTCTTTGGGGTTTTTTTTCTCAATTGCTGGTTAGTTAGATGATTTTGCTAAATTTGATTGGAATGAAAATGATTATTACTATCATGGGGATGGGAAGAGTGGCGACTTCTATTATTATTCTAACAATGAACATTAGCATTGATGTTTATTACTAATAGTTAAAGGTGTAGACTCCAATTGATATTCATATTATATTTGTGGTTATAGTGACTTGTTTGTAAGTCATTCAAATTATATTAATTAATGGAGATTGCTAATTATATCTTTTCAGAAGTCATACATGTAATTTTGGATAATGTAGTAGAATAAATCGAGTTTGACGTGTCATTAGATACTAGAGACACGTAGCCAGTTGCAACATCTTGAGTTCTAAGGCGTTACAACTTAAGTGATATTAGAGCATAGGTTCTTGACCTATAAGACATCTAAAAAAAAAAAAAGAAAAACTATAAGATAGTGAGGTGATAAGTGTAGGTAGATATGAGTTAAGTAACTTATTCTCAAAAATTCCTTTTATTATGTTTGTATATTATTGGTATTTTACACTTGTTATTTGATTAGATGCTTAGAACTATATTAGAGGCTTTTATTGTATTTTTTTTAAATAATAAATGTACACTTTGAATGGTTTAGGAAAGGAAGATTATGAATAAAACATTTAACAGATATTAATATATTTGCTAAAATAAAATATTTCAAAACATTAAATTCTTATTTATACAATATTTGTATACATTGTAGTGTAAAAGATTTAAAGTTTATACATAATTACACATTAAACTTTTGGTTAATATATAAAGGATAAATTGGTAACGGTAAAGCTAAAAATGAAAAATAACTATATCATTAATAATGATGCTAGATGAAGATTATAGATACAAATTTTGTGTGTAGTAAATATATATTTATAACCTTCATAAAAGCATTAATGATCATAACACACAAAATTAATAAGTAATCATCAATGAATCAAAAATAAAAATATCTATAATTCCTTATAAGTAGAAAAAAAAAATGACAAATAAGATTAATAAATGAGAAAATGAAAATAGTCAGAATCCAAACCTTTAATACAAGAATTGATGACTATCAAACAATAAGATAAAAAACTAATAACTTATAAAACGATAACATAGAATAAGAAAAAATATATAAATGTTTAATAACTATTATGTAATTATAAGTATACACATAAACCTATGATGGGATAATATAGCCAAGCGGAAAACTAGTTAATAAGAAAATAAGAAGATAAGAACATTTTAGTCCATCTTAACTACCTGCCCTAAAGATGGCAACACTATCCTAAGGAAATAATGACAACAAATAATAATAGTACTAATAATCGACTTAAGAAAAGTAAAGTAATTATTTTAGTGAGAAGAAGTATAATAATAAGGATGCATAGTAGGAGTAGTAATAACAAGTAGATGTATAAGTTACACATAACTAATAATAGTAATAGTATTAAGAAATAAATAAAACATATGAAAATATATGCAAACCTTTATTATTTACAATACATATAAAAGAAAGATGTCATACAAATAATTAACAATAATAATATACAATTAAAATAAAAGAAATATATCAAAAAAATAATATGTCAATAACTATGGCATGTATATATAGACTTGAGGTAACACGGCGTTGCTTGAATTAATAAGACATGACAAGATGCATTTTGATGTGACATAATATGACTCACGATGAATTCTTGTGAGTAATTGATTAAAAATCGAATCTTTGGGTTGTGGTTTTGCAGAACTTATGAGTATATAAGTATGATGTGGTGAAGTATGCGTATATTCAAGTAAGTCATATTGTCTTTTTTATAGTATTGTTGTAAAGTTTTAATCTTGAAGTGATAAAATAAAGTTATTTGATTCATTAGAGAAATACTGTTTCTTTAAAAGGTGTTATGCAAATATTTAGAGATGTTGCAACTAATTTTGAGGATACTTCACAATCTATCATTAAAAAATAAATAAAATAATTAATTAACTATTTTTATTAATTGCTTTCTATTACCAACATAAGCTAATAAATATTGATTCTTATTCGTAGATATAAATTCTATTTTTATAATTCAATTATTATTTTACTATATATATATCCTATTAAATAATTATTTTATATAAGATCTACGGTTTATGGAATAAGAATTATGATACATACTATATAAGTATCAATTTAATTGTAAATATATATATATATATATATATAATCACTTGTCTTAGTTGAGTAGTATATAGTCCTATATTATAACCTAAATAACTTATCCTTTTGTATTATGTATCATACAATATCTTATTTTAATTATAATATATAACTTTGTATTGCCTAGTCAATAACTTATATATGTATTAGAATAAATTTTTTATATGTTGTAACATTACATATGTAATAGTTTTACTATAATAAATAGTTATGTATTAACATATTTATAAGTATTATAGTTTAATATATATTGTAACTTGTTTGATATATAATATATTAATAATTTCGTAATAATAGGAAATCACTTATTTTGCTTTAACTATAATAAAGGAATAATTAATGTCAATAACCATGATTTAAAAAAAAAGTATGGAACGTCATAAATAAAGCATAAGCCATAAGTACCTGTTGGTGGTTAAGTTAGTTAATATTAAGAGTTGTGATAGGAAATAAGTTTAGGTTATGATAATGACTTATTGGTATGTAATGTATTGATATCAAGAGTTAAGGCTGAGAATTCTACTATTGAAAATCCCTTATTGTCAGGTATGTGTATAATTGTTTATTGGTTGTACATGTTAGGTTAGAATAAGAAAATGGATTTAAGAATTATTTGGCTTATAAATGTTTGTTGCTTGTACTTGGCTTGGCCTAAGGGCATATAGTAGCAGATCCTTCAAAGGCATCATTGACATGATACGAGTAGATTTAGAGACTCATAGGTATTAGGGCCTGGTGTAGCAGTTTCCATTAATGTACTAGGTGTTACATATATATCTATTGTGTATCGAGGGTCGTGAGTTACCTTAAGTCTTAGGATGCTAAGATTGTGTTGTTTATTATACTTAAAAGGAAAAATAATAAAAAAATGCGTAATTTATTTATTTGCATTTATGCATGTGAGCATAAATTGTTTGTCATTTGCATGTGGTAGTCAGTTAGATGAGTTTGCTAAATTTGATTTGTATGGAAATGATTATTACCAACATTGGAATGGGAAGACTTGTGATTACTATTATTATTACGATGATGACCAGTAGCGTTGATGTTTATTACTAATAGTTAAAGGTGTAGACTTCAATCGACATTCATATTATATTTTTAGTTATAGTGACTTGTTTGTAAGGCATTCAAATTATATTAAATCATGGAGATTACTAATTATATCTTTTTAGAAGTCATATATGTAATTTTAGATTATGTAGTAAAATATATAGAGCTTAATGTGTCATTAGATATTAAGGACACGTAGCGATTGTGACATCCTAAGTTTTGAGGCATTATAAGATGACTTGTTATGACCTTGAGGGGGAGGTTTAGTAGGATTGTCTAAAATTTTCATATTATATGTACACTCATAATAAAAAAATTGCCTTACAAGTTAAAGATTGCAAGACTCTAAATAATTATTCGCTAGAGTTTCTGATTTTAATTTATTAACATATTGTAAAATATAAATAATTATAGATATCCAATAATCCATAGTTCCTTAAAACCACAGAGAATCAGTATCTCCTACCAAATGATAAAATTGAATACTAAAGACTTAAATTTTAAACTTATTAAAGCTATAAAATCTAAATATACAAGTGGTGTTTACATTTGAAGTTGCAAATGAACTAAACAATCTCTCTAATTTTGGCTTCTAAAACATCTCAATACTTATACTCAACAATTGGCCCTTAACCCATGCTCGATTATCCATCAATCTGCAAAAGAAAAGCCATTGGAGAATAAGCTATAAGAGCTTAGTATGTTATCCCTTATACTATACTAACAAGCAAGTTATTAAATAATTTATTACCAAACATATGAATACATGAACAAGCAGTATGCCAAACAATATATATGCAGTTAACCGGTGTTGCATACAACATCAGATTTAACACCCTCTGAAGTAAGGTTTAGAGATACATCAGCACTAATTACAACCGAAATCTAGTACTTATGTTTTTAATCATATATAAATATATATAGAAATTTCCTGTTTCATGAAACAGGTTTTTATTTCAAATAATCAATAGTATACAAATATCTAGGTATAACGATGAGGTGGCCCCGGTAGTCCATACTTATACCTTATAGTGGTGGTCTCTAGACGCGACTCCTAATTACCTATGGTTAGCATCTTCGGCCCCAGTAAAACTTATGAGCCAAGGGTAGGGCCTTGTTGTATCAATATTTCTACACTTTACTAATCAAATTATATGAGAATCCATCCCTCCAAAGCCATTCATTACCAACCGCGTGAGGTGATAGTAAGAACATTATATACAATGTTCGTGTTTATGCATGGTCCATTTTATTTTAAATTAAGTCGGGTATGATTAATTCAATTTATCAGGTGATCAACTATTATCAACAAACCATTCAAATTATGCAATAATCAATCATATAACCAAATCTTCAATTATTACATTTAACAGTATTTTGCATAGCAATTAATCAATATCAGCCACATACATAACCCAAATCCCCATGCATCGAGTTATTAATATTTAACTTGTGTATACTAACTACAAGCACAAAACAAATATAGAGTTATCGGAAGTACTCACTTAGTAATTAAGTTTATCAATGGTTGTAATAGTACTATTAGTAAGTCCGTATCCGTATTGGGATCACCTGACATTTAGGGAATATGATAGGTAATGAATATCTAAGTGGAATAACTAAGCTATTTATATAATCAGCATTAACTACTCAAATTAGTTATTTATTCTTATGAAATACTTGGTTTGAGCTTTTTCGTTAATTGTGTACAACTTTTTCAATTTAACTTTAAGTTTTATGAACTTATACTCTATTTTTATCCTTTTTTAAATATACTTTCTCATAGTGGGGTTCGTTTTGGACTTTGTAACCTACAATTTTGATTGTGATATAAAAATATCACAAAATTCATTATTTTGACTTAAAAAGTTATAAAATATCAAATTAGCTTTTTCTTGGTATAATTATGATTTAATAATTGTTTGTATCGTATATTTTTGTAATTTTCTTATTTTGATCTTATTTGACCATAATTACTTATTTTAACTGATTTTTTGAGATTTAAGATTTATTAATTCAAAATTTTCTACTTTATTATTTTTCTCATTAATTATTTATTTATTTTGATTATTAATTTAAGAAAATTACTTAATTATACTTAAGTGATACCGTGGCAACATGTAGAAGTGATACGTATCACCCTTACAAATTTTTCATATTTTCTATTATTTTCCTATTTCTTGTATTTTATGGTATAGGTAAATATAAATATTTATTATTAAATTTTATAATTTAGTTATTTATTATATTTCTCCTAAATTACAGTACACTTAATTATTTATATATATTTATTAAATTAATATTATAGTATATCATATATATACTATTTAAATATACTCGTATTTTCTATATATACATACTAGTGATACACGTATATTTATAAATATAATATAATTATTTATTAAATTATTTTAACTTTAATTATATACTATATATTATATGTATGAGTATAATATACATGTATTTATATTTTATATACATATGTACATATACGGTTGTATTTTATATATGTATATATACAAAATACAAAATACTATTAATAATATACATACACATACATACTTATACATCATGTCCAACCCCCCTTGTATACATATATATACAAAATTTTTTATAAATTGAAAATAATAAGTATATATATACATACATATACCTATTATTATATACGTACACACACATATATATATATATCATGTAATATAAAATACTATGTGTATATATACATATACATAATCACGCCCGCATATATATACATAAAGGAATAACATACATATGTACATAAATACAAAAATACATACTACATGTACATATATATCATATACATATATTTACATCTATAAATCATATAATAAAAATAATTACTATGTATATATACGCATATATATATATATATACCAATTTACACATACATAATATATCTTTAAAAAATACTAGATACATATACATATATATACTTAGTCACATGTACGTACATATACATAAGGAAATACATAGTATATATATATATATATATTATATTCACATCTATGTACATACTTTATACTATATATACTATACATATATGTTCATGCATACATACATAATAAAAAAAAAACCCAGTATACATGAACATGTTATAGAGTATATATGTACAAAAATAAATAAATATACCTACCTAAATTCTTTAATTGATTTGAATAATAAACTTCCCTTAATTTCTTCTTCTTCTCCTTCTTCTTCTTCTTAATATTTGCGTAGCTTATGTGTGTGTGTGTTTTGCTTTGGTTTTCTTTTCTCTTTTCGGTTTGCAAATTTCCCAGGTTTCTAGACATGTTGAAATGAGTAGGAGAAAACAAGACAAAGAACAAAAGAAATTCATAAAAACAAGTAACCAAATCTATGCATTAATTAAGAAATGACATAATAATCATTACTTTGGGTTTTTCCTAATAACACAATACCTATAGAATGAAAAAGAGAAGTGAAGAAAAAAAAAAAAAAACGTAGGCAGCTTGAGTCTACGTGGAGTAAGGAGAAAAAAATTAGGAAGAAGAAAAAAAGAAAATAAAAGGAAAGAAAAGGGAAGAAAAAGGAAAATAAAAATAAAAATATGTAATTTTCTCAAACATAAAATTAATATTTATAAATTAATTTTGCGATTTTATGAAAATTTATTAATTTAATTGGTACCCGTTATGTTGATAATATTTGCAAGTTATTTTAACATTTTTTTGTTAGAGTTTATACGCGATTGCACAACTTAGTCAATAATTACGATCGACTAGGGTTATGTTACTATTAAGTTATATTTATTCGTTTTATAAGCTTATAGTTATAGTTTTAGGATTTTAAAAGTTCGGGGTTCGATTTCGGGTATTTGCGTATACATTGAATTTTAAGATTTTTATACTCAATTTATATTTCAATTAATATTTTAGGGTTTTTATTACTTATAATATATTTAAATTTATAACTTAATAAAATTTTTTTATCTTACTTGACCTTATCAACTCCTAAAGTTATTTACGATACTCGAGCTTAATTTAACACTCAAATGGCTAAATTTACGGGGTTTACATGGCTACAATAATACTAAAGATAATTACTTAGTTCTATTCTTTTTCCGATTTCACATGATCATTCTACTTTATTTATTCTCCTCCCTTTCAAAACTTCTGGCATTACATAGAATTGTAAGCATGGAATATCTACTGTTTAATGTTGATGTTAATAATGTTTACTATTGATAATAATAAGTAACTAATTAAATGAAAAGATGGGTAATGACTAACTGATTAAATTAAAGGAAATTTAATTCCATAGTTCTAGAGTTGAACTCCTTAATATTGAATTGGATTGACTAATTTTAATCATGACATTAGTTTAATAAAAGTAGTTATAGTAATAAGTAGTAAATTAATGAAAGATTCATAAATAATAAATGAATAAAGACTTATTTAATAATCATTCGAAGGTTAGTACATATTTGTTCCTAATCTTAAATAGATTCAAATATTGAGTTTCTCCTTGGATGGGTGGTTAAGAGCTAGTTAGTACGGATTTGAAGTTGTGGAATTCCAGTTAATGGTTGATAAGCCTTCCTAGGTATGTATTACTTATTTATATGGTTGTGCTTACTAGGATAGTAATCGCTTAATCGAACTAAATGTCATTCGGCCTAAATGAAGTGCTTGTTACTTGTTCTTGACCCACTTAGCTTAGGAGCCTACAATAGTCGATTCCTAGGGGGCAACTGTTGATTATATGTAGGGATTCTCTAATAGACTTACATATGGGATAGTGTAGCTAGATCTAGTATTTTTTGATTCCTGGGTATTAGTTATATAACCTTCACTATAGTATTTGGTAGTAAATCTAAAAAAACTTATATCATATTATCTATCTATATGTATATGAGATCTTGGTGTGGTTGGATCATGATTACTCTTTTATTGTATGTGGACTTAAATTCAAGATAAACAACCTATTGTATGTTATTTCCTACATTAAATCCATGTGAATGACATGTTGTGACATTCGTGTATGCTTGTGTATTGCATACTAGGTTTTAGCTCATTCTTTTATTATTACAATTGCAAGTTACTTTGATAACTTGTTATTGTAACTTGCTATTTGTGATGAGTTTGGTAATTGATATCATCGGGTTAGGAAGGAAAGATGATTATCTTGGTATTATATTGAGGAGGTTGTTGGATTGTGGGATCGAAGAGTTGAAGATTATTGGAATTGTTAACAATTTTTGTTATTTTAGAGTTAGAAATCTTTTCATGTGTAATTGTGATTAAAATGACTCGTTTATGAGTCATTTTTTTAATTATTGTAATTAGAGAAATATTTTTATTATGGGTGATTTTGAAGATTGTAATTAGTTTTAGAGTGTTAACGTGTCATTAAAAACTAAGGACATATGGCAGGTTATGGCATTCTTAAGTTTTGGGGCGCTATATGTAATAAGCTTAATACTCTGAGTTAAAATTTTATAAGCTCTACAAACTAGACTATAATGTCCTCCATAAACGAGAATGCAACAATTAACCTAAATCAAGCATTGGCACCAAAGATGTCCTTTAAGAAGGGGAAGTTTCATAATGTTAGCGGTCTTCATAGCCACCACCACCATGATCATTATGGATATGGGTAAGGTCACCTCTACCACTTTAGAGAGACTTAAGGAGCTTTGGGGTTATGATGTGTATCACTTATTCTTTTTTTTTTTTAGCATTTTTCTATTTCTATTGTTTATTATTGAGATCACATAGGTGCTTGGAGTTTGACTTATGGTTAATGCATAAGTGATATCTTCAGTTGTGAAAAGTTTCGGAAGTATTTTAGATGCCAATTTTTGTTAGTTCTAGCTTTCCTTCATTTTTTTTCTTTTTTTTTTAATAAGAAAAAATTATACACATAGGTAGTTAAGGGAGAAAGCCAAGGTAGAATTGCCACTTGAATTATTTGTGACTCTTAAATTGTTCTTTATGGACAAGTGACACTTGATTAGCTTTTTTCTCTTACTTAGCCAAATTGGGGGGGGGGGGGGGGGTGGTGGTGGTGGTGGTAGGGGTTGGGCTGCTTTTTTGATAATGACTTGGTTCTTTATGAACATGCGGCCGAGTAAGTAGTTTAGAGATGTTATAATGGTCTAGAAGGAAAATGAGCTCAGGAGATGTCGTTGGAAACTTATAGTTTATCCACTGCTACTGTAGTCTAGGATTAGTGCCTTGTTGAAAACTAAACTTAAACAACCTATAAAACTCATTTAGATGCAAGAATATAGAAGACAACCTGTGAAAGTAATAACATGTACTTGGATGATTAGATTTTGCTATTATTAGTAGTGGTGTAAATTTAATCATTTAGGTTAATCATTTTTATTTTTAGTGAATTGTAATGGTATAAATACCTATGAAGGCATATTTAAAAGTGTGTAATTAACAAAGAATAGAATGTACAATTACGTATATATCCTCTTCTCTCTTTCTTTTGCATGAACTTGTGTTTATATAATTCAATAAAAGCCCATCCACTTCCAACAAAGTGGTATCAAATCTTTGAAAATAAAAAATGGCTTCAAAAGGAGCATCTTTATCCTTTCAATATCCATAACTCAATAAGAGTAATTATGAGAATAGGTCTATTAGAATGAAGGCTATATTTAGCTCTCAAGGAGTATGGGATATCGTAGAGAAAGGCTATGAAGTTCCTTAAGATGAGGCATCATTATCACTAGTTGAGAAAGAAACTTTACAAATATAAAGAAAGAAAGACTAGTGTACCCTTACAATCATTCATCAAGGATTAGATGATGACATATTTGAAAAAATTGCTAATGACATAATGTCTAAAATGGTATGGGAGGGTTTTCGAAACTTTGTTATGGGATTAGACAAGATAAAGAGAGCTTGTCTTCAAACTCTAAGGTTTGAGTTTGAATTACTCATAATAAAAGAGAGTGAAAATATAACAGATTACACCACTAGAGTGTTGATAGTGGTAAATCAAATAAAAAGGCTTAGAGAAGTCATACTAGATGCTTGTACGATAGAGAAGATTTTATGTTCTCTCAATATAAAGTGTAATCATCTAGAAGTTCCTATCGAAGAGTGTAAGGATTTGGATATCATGTTAATCGATGAATTGATTAGATCTTTGCATACCTATGAAGCAAGAAGGAATCATAGCAAGCAAAAACAAGATGGACAAGCATTGTTGACAAAAACATACACCAAACTTAAAGGGGATTCTTTTGCAAGAAGGGGACGTACTCAACTATAAATAGGTCATGGTTTTAGATGTGGACGTAGTCATGGAAGAGGTAAACAAAACCTTTCTATTGAAAATAGAAATCTAACATTTCAAAGAAATCTTAGAAGAGGTACTTGTGGAAAAAATAATGAAAGAAGAAAGACAATTCCCATGTAGAATGTTATTCTTGTGGTAACTATGACCATTACTCTTGGGAATGTCTTACTAATGGCGTCACAGAATAAATAAAATTGGTGGAGCACAAAGAATATGTAGAAGAACCAACCTTATTTCTTTCTTTCAAGGAAGAAATCATAGGTGGTAAGAGCATGTGGTATCTTGATAACGGAGCAAGTAATCATATGATCAGTGTTATAACCAAGTTTGCAGAGCTTGACAATAAAGTAACTAGCAATGTATGGTTTAGAGATGATACAAAATTGGAAATTGATAGCAAAGGAACTATCATATTTGAAACAAAACATAAAGGTCATAAACTTGTTCATAATGTCCACTACATTCCAAAATTAAAAAGCAATATTCTGAGTATTGGGCAACTTATGGAGAATGTTAGCAAAATCATCATGGAAAATGACATTCTTTAGCTCAAAGATCAAAATAGTATCCTTCTCGAAAAGGTCAATATGACCAAAAGTCAAATGTTTAAATTAGATCTACAAACGATTGAACCAGTATGCTTGAAAAGTTGTGTAGAAGATTCATTATGGATTTGGTACATGAGGTTCGGCTACTTAAATTTCGATGGTTTGAAAGCTTTACAAGAAAATAAACTTGTGAAGGGAATTCCAATAATTAACCATTCAATTCAACTTTGTGAAGCTTGTTTACTTGGAAAACATCCAAGAAAGAGCTTCTCAAAACAATCTATTTCAAGAGCGACTAAATCAGTTCAATTAATTCATCCAGATGTGTGTAGGCCAATTAGCTCTCCATCATTAGGTAAAAGTTCTTAATTATTCATTGATGATTATAGTAGAAAAATTTGGGTTTATTTCTTAAAAAATAAATTCGAGGCTTTTGATTCCTTTGAAAAATTCAAAGCAACAAAAGGAAAGTGATTATAAGATAAAAGCCTTAAAAACAAATAGAGGAGGAGAATTTACTATATGTAGTAGATCTTATAATTATTATGTTACATTGTATGTACGTTTACTCATTAATTGTTAAACTCTTTCTTCAACTTAGATATTATTGATATGATTACTCTAAAAAGGTTTGCAACTATAAGTTTGAAGTGTTGAATCAAGGATATAAGAAACAAGTGTTGAAAAGAAAACAAAAGTGGATATTCTCGAACGTGTTGAATTAAGAAAATGTATTCATGTAAGAGATTAGAAGAGCAAGAATATTCTCAATATTATATTAAAAGTTTGAAATGCATTGATTAGAGGTTTATTAGTTTTGATGGTTTCAGCAACATTTGGAATTGAGAATTTAATAGCACTAGTAGAATTCGAAAATGATGCTAAAGTAGTTAATTGTAAATTCAATTTGATGGTTGAATAACTTAATGACTTTAAAGTATAAGATGACATAGCTATGATATGAAACTTTTTCTATTTTGTGGGGTGAAGAGGATGGATATATAAGATCTTAAAGAATACTTACCTTAGAGTGTAATGTATAGGATTATATGCAAGATGTAAAATTCATATAATTTTAATAAAATACACGAACCTTAAGGTAATAGTTGATTGATGACTTAGAATTATCTATAGAAAATGAATTCGAGAGTTTATGAATCATTAAGACTATTTTGATGAAAGAATTAAAGTAATTGACAAGGGGAAAGCGATGATTTGTACTATAGTATTTAAATGTGATAATCGATAATTTGAATACATAGATTGTTAAATAATACTAATGTAGGAAAATATTACCTTAGCAGGACTATGGACGGTAAAAAGGATCACGAAACCCACCAGACCTCAATAGACCTAAGTAGTTTGAGCCATTCAAAGAATAAACCTAAAAAATCAAAGTTGCTAAGGAAGGCATTTCCTGACTTTGTTAAGGCAAATAATTTCTTTGTAGGTAGGAAGAATAGCCTATTTGAAGTAAAAGAATAGTTAGCTCAAGTTGAGTTGTCATTTGAAGGTTATAAAATTCCCAAAGACTTGAAACTATCATATGGAACATTATGTTACAACATAATGTAAGAACTTGGTGGAACTCTAAAGAAAGGATTTTGTCCTATCCTATTACTTGGAGTATTTTTAGAAAGGAATTTCAAAAGGAATATAACATAAAAAGAAAAAGAAAGAGATTAATTGGAAAATCAAGGTTACAAGTAGGTAAGTTGAAAATGAAAGAGATAACTAAAGTAAGATGTTAAAAGTATGGTCAATGATACCACTAAAAAAATTACCTATGATTACAAAACAAGTGTTTTATTCATGGGGAGAAAGGACAACAAAAGATTTAACAATGTCCCATAAAGAGTAAGGCATGTTATAATTATGAAAATCATGAACATATCTTTATCTCTTACCCTGAAAGGAGGTAAGTGACCCAAAAGATAACAAATCGATCTATCAAGCACACCATTGTAGAAAGTGTTAGGAGATGATAATGTCTTTTATCAAGCTATTAGAAGTGAAAGGAAAGATATGCAAATATTTCATAGTATTCTAAGTAGTAAAACTAGTATCAAGTGAGAACTATGTATAATGTATCTATGAAGAACCTAGTAAGGATATATAAAGTGTTTGATTAGATATTTGGATTCCAAATCTAAGCTGAAAGGTGTTTTGAAAGGTATTAGGAAAATAAAGTTACTATAGTTAAGTTTCAAGGACAAAAATTTTTGTAAAGGAGCTATAATATAAACCTTATAAATTTAGCTTTTAAGTATCAAGTCAACTCAAGTATTGTAGGTAATTACTTTAAGTTAATAGAGTTAATAAATTTAAAATTGATTAAAATTTTAAATTCGAAACCTAAAACGAATATGAAAAACCCTAAAATTTTGATCAAAACCTTAATCATGCATAAAAACCCTAAACCTTATACACACGTAAATACAAGAGATAGAACTCGAACATAATAAAAACCCTAAAACCATATCCCTAAGCTTATAAAATGAATAAATTTACCTTAATAGTGATCTAATTGGTTACGATTACCAATTAACATGCGTAATCACATAAAATTATTAACGAATGAATAGAGATAACTCCCCAAAATCTATAAACACAAAGAGTAACAACTAAATTAACAAAATTTATAAAATTGTGAATATTATTTTGTAATTATTGATAATTCTATAATTATATGTTTAGAAAAGTCAACTTGATAATTTTTAATTTTCCTTTTCTCGTTTCCGTTTTATCTTTTTTCCTTTTTCTTTCTTTTCTTTTTCCTTCCTTTACGTTCTCTCTAGGATTGCATTTGGCAACCCGTGTGCTTAAATTGGTAGATTAAAATCTAGAAGATAAGATAAGAAGAAGAGATAAAGTATAAGTTTAATCGAGCTTACATCATATTTTATCTCTTTTCATTTTTCACTTTTTACTTTTCATATCTTTTCCTTTCATTGGCTGTAACGTATACCCCATTTCTTTTTAATTTCCTTAACCAATACAAAGTAACATACACTTTTCCTCTTTTTCTTTAACCATTCCATTTCCCTCTTCCTTTAGTTTTTCTTCTTCTTCTTATTTCCTTTCTTGAACTTCATAATTAACATTTTGTTTTACAACATAATTCAATATCATCCTTGTATAAAGACTAAGAGGAGGAGGAAAAAGAAAAGCTTTTAGTTCAACCATTTTACAAGACATAAAAGAAGTAGTTAATTAGTATTTTTAATTTATTTATTTTATTACTTTACATGTACTTTTGTTATATATGTATATTTTGTGGAATTACATTTATTTGGGGAATATGTAATATAGTTTACTTTGTAATTTCTTCTCCTTGTATTAAAGTAATATGTATCGTATTTATTTTTATTTTTTTTTTGTACATGTACATATGTATGCATCCACATACACACACACACATAACTATATACATGTATATATGTTAGGATCAAATATATATAAACATATGGTATATAGAAATATATGCATATATATGCGTATATAGTATGTATGAATATTTATTTTCATTTTCTTTTATATATATATACACATGTATATGTGTCCAACTATAGGTATATGTGTAGTGCATAATTATATATGCATAGTACATATACATATGTATAGTATATAGTATATTTAAGTTACTATACATATATGTTAGATATAGTATGAATTTATATATGTACATATGCATAAATAATGTAAAAGAACATAAGTATAAAGGTGTATGTATAAGTATAAAATAACATATATTAATAGTATAGTATAAGTACATGTATATGTCTAAATAGTATATGTACAAATATACTAAATTACTAAATTCATAAATAAAGTAATAAATAAATATATATAATTACATGCAGTGAGCATTAAAGAGAGAAAATAGATTAATTTAAAAAATTTAATAAATTATAATAATAGATGTAATTAGCAATTGATATTGCAAAATTGGAAAAATTGTGAAAATTGATAAAATGACATGTAGACCAATGAGGAGTGGCCACGTCAGCACCTTCATCAAAGAAATAAATTTTGCTAATAACAATAATAATAAACTAATAATAATTAATTAAATAGAAAAGTATACATATAATAAGAAGGTTTAAATGTGAATTCAACCATAAAATGGTGAAATGAATAAATAATTATAAAATAGACTCAAAAATAAGAAAATTTCAAAGATATAAAATTTAGAAATTTATGGGATTAAATTTATTAAATCATAAATCCACGAAGAAAAGCTTAAAATAATAATTTATAAATATTTAATTTAAAATAATAAAATTCGTAACATTTTTAGATTATAATGAAAAAATACGAGTGACAACGTCCAAAAAACGAATTCTATTATGTGAAAGTATGTCTAAAAATGATAAAAAATCGAATATAAGTTTACACAAATCAGAGTTAAAATGAAAAAGTTGCACGTAATTGTCAAAAAGCTAAAACCAATGATTTTATATGAATAAATAGCTAATCTAGGTAGTTATTACTAAGTAGGTGTATAGATTAGTTATTTTACTTAAATACTTATTACTTTTTATATTCCTTAAATGTTAGGTAATACTCATATAGATATCGATTTAACAAGTGGATTATTACGACTGCTGATAGACCCTATGGTCGAATGAGTACTCTCGTTGACTTTATACTTATTTTGTGCTTAGAATTACTGCACTTAAAGTAAATATTAATAACTTGATGCATGGAGGCTTCGGGTTATGTATGTGCTTGAATATTGGTTGTCTGTTATATAAAATGTTGTGAAACATAATAGCTAAATAATTGATTGCTTAATTTATTATGGCATAATTGAATGGTTTGTTGATATTGGTTGATCACCTCCTAAATTGACTTAATCATATTTAACTTAATTTAAATTAAATGGATCATGCATAAGCATGAACATTGCATATAATGTTCCAATCATTACCTCATACAGTTAGTAATGAAAGGCTTTTTAGGGATAGGATTTCCACATGATTTGATTAGTATAGTATTGGAGCATTAGAATAACAAGACATTTCCCTTGGCTCGTGGGTTTACTTGACGTCGGAGATGCTAATCATGTATGGCTAAGAGTTGAGTTTAGAGACCATCACTATAGGATGTTAGTGTAGACTACGAGGGCCATCTCACCGCTAGACTTGAAAATTTGTATACTCTTAGATTTTGGAAACAGAAACATATTTTGTGAAATATTAAATTTCTATATATATATGGTTAAAAACCTAGATGCTAGCACCCTATTGTGATTGTTGTTGACGAATCTCGAACCCTTACTTCGAAGAGTGTAAAATTCGATGTTATATGCAATACTGGTCAACTGCATACATTGTTTAGCATATTATG
This sequence comes from Lumnitzera racemosa, assembly GCA_024138005.1. Taxonomy (NCBI): domain Eukaryota; kingdom Viridiplantae; phylum Streptophyta; class Magnoliopsida; order Myrtales; family Combretaceae; genus Lumnitzera; species Lumnitzera racemosa. The sequence continues at coordinate 37,239,357 of JAMXBC010000005.1, forward strand.
TGTTCATGTATTCATATGGTTATTAATAAATTATTTGATAACTTAGTAGCTGGTATAGTATAAGGAATATTTCAATAAGCTCTTGTAGTTTACTCCCTAATAGTTTTCTTTTGCAGGTTGCTAGATAATCAGGTGTGGGCTAAGAGTTGGGTGATGAGTATTAGCATTGAGATGCATAGAAGTTAGAATTTGAAGATAAAATGTATAGTTGGTTTAAATTATTACATGTAATAATTAATACCATATTTAGATTTATAACTTTTGTAAGTTTAAGTCTTATATCTTTATTGCCTGATCTTATCGTTTGGTAAGGGATATCAATTCTTTATGGTTTTGAGGAACTGTGGAATATTGGATATTCATAATTATTTATATTATACAATAAGTTAATAAATTAAAAATCGGAAACCGTAGCAATTAATTAGTTAAAGTCTTGTAATTTCTGACTAGTAAAGTAGTTTTTGTATTATGAGTACACACGTGATATGAAAATTTTAAGCAATTCTATTAGGTCTCCCTTAGGGTCATGAAAACATTAACCAAGGAATTAATGTTACTCCACTGCCAACTCCATTGTCATCAACCTCTTCACCTTCATCAAGCTCAACTAATGAACCAAGGAGATTTCAGAGTCTTACAGATATTTATAATGAAATTGAAAGGCTTAAGAATCTAAATTTACTATGTTTCTTAGCTAATGTTAAACCCTTGAATTTTGAAGAAGTAAAGATGAAAAGTAGATTAAAGTAATGAATGAAGAGATTCACTCAATAAAGAAGAATGACACTTGGGAGCTTGTTTCACTTCCAAGTGGATATAAACTTGTTCGAGTGAAATGGGTGCATAAAGCTAAGAAATAGAGAAATACAAGGCCATACTTGTTGATAAAGGATATACACAAAAACAAGGCATTGATTATGAAGAGGTTTTTGTTCTTGTAGCACACATGGAGACTATTAGACTATTAATTTCACTTGTTGCTAAAAAACCATTGGAAAACTCATCAACTTGATGTGAAGTTAGCTTTTCTCATCTCGACAAATATCTTTAAGAGAATGGTTTTTCAAATTACGTTCATGAATATGCACTTTATTTTAAAAAGGAAAAAGATGATATTTCATTTATTTGCATTTATTGGGATAACATCATTCTTACGGGAAATAATCCATAAGTGCATGATGATTTTAAGAAGGCGATGGCATGAGAATTTGATATGAGTGATATGGGGCTTATGTCATTATTTGGGGATAGAAGTGAAACAATGGAGTGATAGGATATTTATCTCTTACGAGTCATATGCAAGAGAGATTATAAAGAAGTTTAAGATGATAGATTGCAATCTCGTAAATACCCTAATAGAGTGCGGGGTAAAACTCTCCAAGGAGGATGGAGTAAGCAAAAGCTGACTTGACCACATTTCGAAGCCTTGTGGGAAACCTAAGATACTTGACATGTACTAGACTCGATATACTATTTTTTGTGGATTAGTGAGTCAATTTATGGACAGTCCAACTGAAGAACATAGGTGAGCTACAAAGAGAATTCTTAGATATTTAAAAGGTACTCTTAATTATGGCATTTTTTTATACTTCTTTGAATAAGGATCACTTAAAAGGATATTGTGATAGTGATTATGTCGGTAATATTGATGATCGAAAGAGTACGATCAGTTTATAGTTTTCTTTGGAGAAAATACAATTTCATGGTGTTTAAAGAAATAAGCAATTGTAACACTCTCAACATGTGGATTGGTGTATGTTGCTATAACTACCAGTTACATGTCATGCAATATGGCTAAGGAGATGGCTAAGAGAACTTCATTTTTCTCAAGAAGAAGTAACTAAAATTTTGGTAGACAATAAATCGGCCATTGTTCTTGCTAAAAATGTAGTGTTTCATGATCAGAGCAAGCATATAGATATAAGGTTTGATTTTATTTGGGATTGCATTATGAACAAAGGGGTTAAGGTAGAATATATAAAAAATTTTGATCAAATAGCCAATATTTTCACAAAACCCCCTAAGAAAGATCAATTTTTGCAGCTTAAAGAGATGATTGAATTTGTGAATGACCAGCTTTTCCTATACTCCATAATTCGAATATATAGACTAGCATAAGCAGTTGTAGTAGCAACCATATGGATTCAATTCACTATACTTCTAGCGTATGGTAGGAACAAATTGTGTATGCTATATCTTCATGGTTTTGCACTAGCATATGATTCCTAGTGTAGCGGTGGGGTCAGATTTCAAGCTATATGATGGTGCAACATTTTGTCATGGTGGATCTTTGTTTTGTAGTGACATTGTTTTGTAAGAATCAAACGGAGATGGTTTATTGTTAGTTGTTTTATGGACTCATCAATGTGATGCTAGAGTTGGTAAGAAGAGAAAAAATAAGGGTAGAAAATTTAGTATTCTTTCCGATAATGTGTTGCTTTAGAGAAAAACTTGTATTTATAGTGAAACTCTAGTATCAAGTTGCCCATATCCTAATTGCAATTGGAGTCTTAGCCCTATACTCGAGGATCACCATTTTTTTGAGAAATAGATAAAGATTTGAAAACTTCAATTGAAATAGGATATAAATTCAGGTTGAAATTGAGGACGAACGTTGTTAACAAAGTCCATTCTTCTCATATTTCTCACCAAACCCTCTTTTTGTATTGTCTCTCTCCTTAAACATACTACAACACATCCTATTTCAATAGGTGGTTTTAACAAATTTGGATCTTCCATATTTCTTGCTCTCCCTTTCAAATTATATTCATTTGCTTCACTCTTTTTGTTGGAATTTAATGCTTGTTGAAGATTTGCCATGTTTAAGTGCAATAGCTATGCTTCACTTGTAAACCTAACTCGATAATGAAAGATACTTAATACTCTTTAAATAGAACATCTACAATTTATAATACATATTATGTCATGTCCTTAAGGAGAGGATAGTAGGATTGTCTAAAATTTTCATATCATGTGTATACCTATGATATAAAAACCGCCTTACAAGTTAGAGATTGCAAAACTTTAAATAATTAAGCATTAAGGTTTTCAATTTTAATTAAATAAGTTGCTATAAAATATAAGTGAATATGGATATCAATAAGTCACAGTGCATCAGAACCATAGAGAATTAGTATCTCTTACCAAATGCTAAGATAAGGTAAAATAACTTAATAATTTACAAGAAATATTATACTGTACATAACCTTATATAAATATTTTCTACATTAATGGTTTCTATATTAACTATATACAATTTTATCAAATTTAGTATTATTAAACCTATTTCCGGTTTGTACTTTATTTTCATGATTTTCCCCGATCCTTGCTTAAAGGAACTTATAAAATAAATTATAGAGGAATGAGCAAACAATAGGGGAATGAGCAAACAACGACTTAGTGAGTTCGTTCCTCACCACTGTAGTTAGGTGAGTTATTAAACATTATTAGCATACATGTAATAATTATCTACATACAAATGAATGCAAGCAACACATCTATAAGAGTCTGGAACTATGAACGGTATAGATTTACGTCATCTACACATCGATTTTTCCTTTATACTTACTCGCACGGAGTACTTCATCTTAATCGCATGAGGCTGCTTGGGGGTAATGTCCTACCAGACGTTACTCGACTATTACCCTAGTCCGATAATCGATAATCAACATAGGTGGATCCTAACTAAAGCTACCCATCAAATATATCAAAGGCCCTTCGAGCACATAAAATGAGTTCATCTTGCTATCAACCAATATCTAAGGCCCTATGGGTACAAATATGCGAGTCCTTTCATAATCAATTGGAGATACTGTGCTAGTTTTGCCTTAACGATAAAAATATCATTTTTGGCCACTACAAGCCCTCACAAAAATCATACATAATATATTTAAGATTGGAAAAACGTTTTCCATAAACACATTTCTCAAAAATCTGCAAAGCTAGCACTCCCGATCAGTATACCAAATGGGTTATAGATAGACGATAGATATAACTAGTTATTTTAGTTGAACAATTATATTCACTAGTTTAAGAAAGTGATTATACGGATGCTAGTACACAAAACAATCAATTATTCAATCAACAATCAGAATCAACAATTAGTATTAACCAACAAGCAGCATATAAATAACAAACAATAATAAGATAGCAGATCATAAGAATTCTTTCACTTGGGTTAATGCTCATTCTCCAATCCTTTGGGATTTTTAATTCTTGATAATTGAGTACCTAAAAGATAAATAAATCTATAAGTATTCTGAAAAACTAAGCTCATCGATTAACTAAATATCTATTATTATTTGTCTAGTTTCCCATTATCACCCAAGAATGGCATACACATTGTTTAACTTAAATCTTTTACTTACTTTTCTCGGTTTATCTTAGACTTTAATCACATATACCTTTTTCAGCTTAACTCTGACTTTTTATAAATTTACAGTCTATTTTTATTATTTTCTAATGTACGTTCTCATAACGAAGTCTATTTTGGACGTTGTAACTCGCATTTTCTATTATGAGGTAAAAATAGTACAAAATTGATTATTTCGACTTAAATAATTATAAAGTATTATTTTAATCTTTTCCTTTGCATATTTATGACTTAATGCATATCAAATTCCTATATTTTGTAATTTTCTTATTTTGAGTTCATTTTATCATAATTTATGTATTTCATCATTTTTAAGGTTTAAATTTTATTTAATTCATTTTTAATACTTTAATAACTTTCTAAATAATTAATTATTTTATTATTATTTTTAATTACTAATTTAATTATATTTTTTTGAAATGCTGAAGTGGCAACATGAGGAAGTGCTGTGTATCAATTTCATGAATTTGTATATTTTTCAAATTTTATTTCCTATTATGTATTTCTACGTAATATGTATATAATTATATTGATTATTATATTTTATTAAAATTTAAAAATTAATTATTCTATTTTCTTTAAAACCTATGGCATATGTTTATGTATACATATGACCTTTCTTTATTTGTTAATTTAGTATTATAGTATATTATACATATACTATTTAAGTATACTCATATACTTGTATATATACTATACCCTTAACTTACGTATTTTATATGTATATATATATTTATGCAATTAAATAATATACCCTAAATATATTACATATGCTATGCGTATATACATATATACACGATACCTATATATATATATATTTACATATTATACTTGTGTTTTATATTTTATACATAGATACGTACACGGCTACATCTATATAAATATATCTATTGAAAATACATAGTATATATACTATTATATACGCATATATCTATGCACGTACATATACATAATTCTTTTATGCTAAATATTTGTAGAATCAAATAGAACATGTATATACATATGAATATACTTTAATATCTATGCATATATGAACATATATACATAAGGAAATACTAATTTATATATATTTCTATTACATATACAATAAAATCTTTAATACAAGAAAAGAATTACCAAAATAAATTATAGTTACAAAATCCCTAAATATATATATTTAAAAAAAAATACATGTATACAAAAAGTACACATAATTAGAAAAATAAATACATTAAAAGACTACTTAACTACTTCCTTTGGTGCTTTGACATGCGGTTGATCTAAATGCTTTATCTTTGTCTTATATTTGTTAATAAGTAAGTAGAAAATTAAGAAAAAGACATGAATAGAACGGAAAGAAGAAAGGGAATTTTTAGTGAAGTTTTGTGGGTGTTAGATTGTGTTTGACTTCAAAGCAAAAGAAATTAAAAGGAAGGACTAAGCTTCAAGGTTTTAGGGATGAGAAAAGGATGTGTGGGGTCTTGTTCCCTAAATTTCCAGCTACGTTGGACTCAACAGAAGAAAGAGGAGAGAGAAAATGTATTGAATAAAAGGAAAAGAAAAGGAAAAAGAAAGTGATGATTAATATGATGTGACTAAGCTTATCTATTAGTTTTGTCCTTCACCTACAATTAACACATGCTAAAACTAACTAACTACAAGTGTCCATCAAAAAATCTAGAAATTTGTAGGATGTGGAAACCAAAAGAAATTTGGAAAAGAAACAAGAAGGGAAACGACAAAAAGAAAAGAAAAGAAAAGAAAAGAAAAAAAATAAGAAGGAAAAATTATAAATTTCTAAATATAAACCATAAATAATAATTTTTAAATATTGTTTGAAATTTATTAATTAAATAGCTATCTGTTACGTTTATAATATTTACAAGTTATTTCCATGTACTCGTTAATAATTTTACGCAATTATGCGTATTAATCAATAATTATATTTGACTAAGGTTTTATTAATATTAGTTTGTATTTATTCATTTTATATGCTTAAAATTATTGTTTTAGGGTTTTTGTCAAGTTTGAGTTCAATTTCGGGTATTTTTGCGTACAAAGGGTTTAGGGTTTTTGTACGCAATTTAAATTTTGAGCAAAATTGTAGGGTTTTTTTTTATTTTTTGTATTATGTTCGAGTTTAAAATTTTAATGTGTTTAAAATTTATGAACTCCGTCGAGTTAGGGTAATTACCTATAATATTTAAATTGATCCGTTACCTAAAAAGCTAAATTTATGGGGTTTACATGTTAACTTAATATATTATTAATGGATGAGTGCCCATAATGTTTGCATAAAAACTAAACATAGCAATATAATTAAAGTTAGAACGTAATACAATTATTGAATTGAATTATTTATACATTCAATTATTTGAAAAGTAATGTTGTGTAAACATTTTGCAAACTATGAAAAATAGGAAACATCCAGATTTTAATATATCATCTAAAGATAAAATCTTGAGAAATACTTAAAAGAAAAATGGAAAAAATCTAAACCAATAGAAATAACCATTAATTAATTAGTCAATGTGGCCTCTAGTGCACCTAATCTCATTAGAATATTGGAGTTCTATATCAAAATGAAGAAGTAATTAATAAAAATGGAAAGTCAACATTATCATGAGTAATGAATGGAAAACCAAAATAGAACTATCATGGTAATTTTTCCTCTTCATGATAGTTGTTATTTTAATTGAATAAGAAATATCATTTTTGTCAATTGTATTATTTAATGCCTTGAGATTACTAACTTTATTTAATTATGAGGTGGTTTTATTTATAAGATAAAATAAAAAGAATTGATAAACAAAATAGCTTTATTTTTTTCATTTAAAATTGGTTAACGTTGTTAATTCAAAAAAGCACTTAACAATTTTATTAATTTGATCAAATTTTTAGTAAGAATCATTGATTAAATATAGTATAAGAAATTATTAGGTATTGATAGGAATCTTGTATCAAGACATTAATCAAATAACGAAATTTTGAAAGGAGGGAAACATAAATATTAACTAAAAATTTAGGTATATTTATTTTTTTGATACTTATCTTATGGTATATCAAAACAAATGATGTAAAGTAAAATGATAAATAAAACAATTTGATAATGTATTTGTTAATGCAAATTTCATTTTCTCCTTTCAATGTTTCCTTTAGCTTATGTAATTTCTTCATTGCAAGAAGATAAAGAAGGATGGTCATTTTAGATAAGACATTGCTAATAATGACAACTATAGTATGTGTATAAGTTGCTAATAATAGTTGCATCCTTAAAAATGTTACACTAAGATGAATTAACCATAAAGGTCATCATCAAAATCTAAATCTAACAAAAAAAAAAGTAGGCGGGGGGGGGCGTACGCGATGGATAGGGGGGTAGGGGGAAGGGGAGGCAGTGGCAAAAAATCTATAGCTAAACTATCTTGAATACATAAACTTTCATCTTCAAATCTTTAGGTACTTTCACCGATTTCTTTACCCTCTTAGTTGTCTTGTAAAGGAAGTAAAAAAAAATAAATAAATAAATTATAGTAAAATACCTCCTAATAGTTCACATGCAATCAACCACTTAATCCAAAAATAGCAAATAATCAAATTTAATAGAATGAACAACAAATTTCAAAGACATCTTTTGGTGTACATCTTCAATAGTAGAACTCTTTTTATTCTCCAAAAGCAATAGCTTCTTTCTTTTAATAGGTAAGTAACCTATGCCCACTCTACTAATGAGTGCAACACTCCAATCAAAAGTAAGAATAATTAAATAATAAAAGTGAATTAGGTAGTTAAGATAAGAAGCTTCGTTTAAGAGTCTAAACATTAAAGGTTAAGGTTTAGTAAGGAAAATTTTCAACTTATAAGTTTTAATGTAACTTTAAGCTTATAAGTTTTATTATATAGATTAAACATTTAAATCAAGTTCTTGAAAACATTTCAAATAATGAATTAACATCTAGTAATTGAGCTTATGTTATATTACTACTAATATATATAGTGATATCAATTCTCTTATATGCGATTGACTTAGTTTATAGTTAATTACTACTATAAATTGTTGAAAAGATGAAAGAAGTTCAATTATAGCTAAATAATTTAACGTTTCCATTTATTTTATCAATAATTACTCTATCTCTTTTAATTTCTTGCTTTGATCTCTTTATCTATCCTCTTTTCTCTTTCTTTTCATTTGCTTTTTCCTAACATCCATAGCTCTAATTTTCTTGGACCATTCCTCCCAATTCTAAGACATAAAACCCAAGCAAAGGCTCCACTTCTCTCTATCACTTAACTTTATTTATCCTATTTAAAAGCCCATGTAATGGGGCGTAAGGGTAATTAGGGTGATATGTGGAGAGGATTTAAATAAGGGAAGACATGATAGCAGGAATGGAAGTAGACAAAAGATGTGGTTAAGATTAAAGTGTGTATCATATGGTTTCAATGGGAGATAGTAAGGAAATCAATGGGCTTAGACTGAAGCAATAGGCTCATGAATTAGACCTTGTAGACATAAGTAGATCATTAAATAAATTGAAGGGGCATTCTCTATATTTGGCCTACTGTATTATTGTGTTATCTTACTATATACCAGCATATATGTTATTATTACTAGGCATAACCAACTTACTGAGTTGGTTGAATTCACATGCTAATAGAATATTCTAGGAGATATTACATTACCACAAATCATTAGGCAATATGAGAAATATAATATAGAATAGTATTATCCTAATTGTTTGTGTATTGAATTTTGTATCTACAATTCTTTCTTTCTTTTTTTTGGTACAAATTACCTTATAGGAAGTGGTATCAGAGCTATAAGTTCCTTTTCATACATAGATAATCCCAGCTATTTTTTGGTCAAATTCTTACTTAGGTAGGCAATAGGATGTTTCTATTGCATCAATATAGCCCTAATTGGTTCACCACTAGCATTCGTCTCTACTACAAAAGGCTTGTTGAAATTTGGCAATCTTAGTGTGGATGTTGTAATTAGTGCTTCCTTGAGTCGTTGGAAAGCTAAGTCAACCTCTTCACTCTAATTAAATCGCCCTTTCTAAAGTAGCATGGTTAAGGACTTGGAAATGGCCTTAAAACTTTATATAAACTTTTGATAATATCCACCTAAACCTAAAAGTCTACGCAACTTCTTTAAGGTTGAGGTTATTGGCCATTTAGCAATAACTTCAATCTTCTTACAATCGGTAAACACGCCTTCCTTGGTGATAACATGCTTAGGTTATTTAATCTGCCCAACCCCAAAGACATACTTACTTCTTTTTAAAAATAATTGCTCCTTCTTGAAGATTTCAAACACTAAATGACCTACATGTGCTTCCATTGAAGAGCCATAGATGAGTCTGTTGTCCAAAAAGACTAATGCAAATTTCCACAAATGGGGTTGGAAAATGCTATTCATTAACCCTTAGAATGTAGATGGAGCTTTTGTTAAGCCAAAAGGCATGACGAGGAACTCATAGTGTCCTTTATGTGTCTTAAACATAGTTCTATATACATCCTCAAAATTCATTCGACTTTGGTGATATTCGAAGCACAATTCAAGCTTACTAAAGTAAGTCGCTCCATGTAGTTCATCAAAGAGATCATCTATGATAGGGATAGGGAAACGGTCCTTAACCATTTGCCTATTAAGTTCTCGATAATCAACATACATCCTCCATGTAGGATCTTTTTTTTAAACTAACACCATTAATGAGGCAAAAGGGCTATGACTATGCTGAATAACTCCACTAGTAAGCATTTCTTTGATCATAGCCTCCAGGTGGATTTTTGGATTGAGGAATGCCTATACGACTTGATATTAACAGGCTGGGAATTCTCATGAAAATGAATCCTATGGTTGTAGGCCCTCATTGGTGGCAAACTGTTGGGTTCATCAAATAGCTCATAATAGTCATCTAGTAGCTTTATTATCAAAGGAAGTATCATCTCAACTAAACCACTCTTACTGCCCTCTACATAATCTTTAATCAACTAACACAGTACTTCCATCACTCTCCCCCTTTAACCATTAGCTTGGTAAGTTGTTCATTTGAAATGCAGTTAACATTCTCTTGTTCTCCTTACAGTTACGTCCGCCGACAAAAATGACATCAACTTTTGATCAAAATTCCACTGCATAGTACCAAGAGAAATCAACTAGGGAATGCTGAGGACCAAATGGAAGTTAGTTAAGGGTAAAGTGTGCACTTTAGTAGAGAACTTATGACCTTGGGCTTCCCAGGTGAAATTCTGTATCTTAGCTTCACATTGCAAACTCATTTTATTAGCTATCGTCACCTTAAAAGGTAGAATTGCAATAGCCTTACATCATAGGGATTTTACTAAGGCTTTGTTAATAAAATTTAGTGAACTACTTAAGTCCACCAAAATATTGAGCTTGCTTTTCTTGAATTTTCCCACAAATTTCATGCATTCACCCTCTCCCTTACTTTTGTTAGTTATAGTGCATAGTGTCAATTTAGACATCTCATCTTCCAATGCTACATTCTTGCTAAAGGTGTGTAAGTGGGTTAAACGAGCCAACGTAGCTCAACCCACTTTGACCCATGGGTAAAACAAGTCGGGTTCATTCGACCTACTTTTTTAATGGGCCAAAAAACCTTAACCCTAACCTATTTAAAAAGTGAGTTAAACGAGTTAGCTTGTAGGCCAAAGGCGTAAATGTGCTAAATGAGCTGACCCAAACTAGTCTACTTTGGCCTGTGGGTTAACGGGTCGGGCTCATTTGGCTCACTTTTTAAATGGGCTAAAAAACCTTAGCCCTAACCCATCTAAAAAGCGAGTTAAATGGGCTAACCTGTAGGTTAAAGCCTATTTATACATCTCTAATTCTCACTACCTTCCTCCTCTTCTTTAACCCCTTCCTCCATTACCTCTACTAGATCATACTTAGCCGTTTATTCTTACATTTATGACTAGGCCCAAATGGCACGTCACACTAGAAGCATTATTTCTTTCGTCTTTGGTACTCAATTTCTTCATGAGTAAGTTTTCGTTTAATTTTCTATACTAGGTTATGGTTAGTTAGGGGCTTATTTGGTAGTAGAATGGTGGTTGAGTTAAGGTTTGTAATGTTACGGTTAGGTATGTTCCCAGTCGATTAGGTGTAATGGATGGGATTTGTGTATGAGTTGGAAGGGTTGGAATGGGGAAATTTGGTGGTCTTAAGGTTTTTGATGTTGGAAAGTAGGTTGGCTTCTTGTAACTTGTCTAGGGTATATACTTGTTGCAAGGTTTTGGGTTAAAACATATGAATAAGTAGCTGATATTCAGTTTTTAATCTGTTGAGGAAACAACTCATAAGGTAATTTTCGAGTAATTGTAGGTGTGAGAATAAATGTTCAAGCTCATTCATATACTCCTAAAGACTACCAATTTTCTGCAATTCCTTAAACTTAGCCATAGGATCCTCATAGGCTCAGTTGTCAAATCGAGCATATAACCCTTGAACTAATCCTTACCAAGTCACTCGTTCTTTGCCCCCTTCATTCTTAGCATACTGTTGAAACCACATAAGTGGTTTCTCTTCAAAATGCACTACAATGATTTTAACCTTATATTTTGTTGGGGTTCCATCCAAAAGAAAGAATTGTTTTGCCTTACACACTTATGTACTTAAATCTTCGCCGTTAAGAATTGGAAATTCTAGACATATAGTTTTAATTGGCATTTGATAAGTGGTACGTATATTGGTATTATTAATTTCCTTACTTAGTTCCATATTGAGTTTGTCACTAACATTTTGTGTTATAATACCTTAAATTGTAGGAGGGCTACTGGAAGAGGACTTCTCCAATATGAATTGCTTTAGCACTTCAATAGCTTACTACTAACGGTTGATGGTTTTCTTGAATACCTTCACTTAACTCTCTTGTTGGCCTACTTGCTCCTTCCTTCAGGCACTTCTATTCCTTATCGAACATGGTACTTTTAGAAGAAGCATTGATACCACATGTTATAAGGTAATATTGTAGCGACCCTAGGAGGGGCCTAGTAGTATTGCCTAAAATTTCCATATCACGTGTGCACTCATGATAAGAAAATCGTCTTGTAAGACAGAGATTGCAAGACTCTGAATAGTTATTTGCTAGAGTCTTCAATTTTAGTTCATTGGCTCATTATATAATATAAATAATTATGGATATCTATTTTTCCACAGTTCTTCAAAACTGTAGAGAATTGGTGTCCCCTATCAAAATAGTGAAATAAGATAGACAACTCTAGAAAATTCTAAACTTACTAAAGATAATAAACTTAATTGAGACATTAGTCATTTTTCAGATCATTCCAAATTAACTACACAAGCTTTTCATCACATTAATTCAATGGTAGCACTCTGCACTCGATTCCTATCCCATTCCCAACTATCGATCAACCTGCAAAGAAAAGAATTGTTGGGGTGTAAACTTACGCTTAGTGAGATAATTACCTTCGTCAGTACCATATGACAGAAATTTATTAGATGTACAATCATATGAATGCATGAACAATCAGTATACTAAACAACGCATACAGTGACCTAGGAATTGCATACGACTCAGAATTACGCCGCCTGAAGTCGGGGTTTGGAGATAATTAATCGATCCAAACCAAAATCCAGGTTCTAGACCTTGGGTTTTATTTCATTTGCACTATCGTGCTCATGCCAAAACAAAACTCTATCTCTCTCTCTCTCTCTCTCTCTCTCTATATATATATATATATATATCTGAATGTATACTTCCTTTACCAAAATCAAATTATAGCTTTTAAAAGCTCAAGGATAGCGGTGTGGTGGCCCTCGCAGTCCACAAACACACGCCCTAAGCAGAAGTCACAAGACTTGGCCCCTCGCCGACGGTTGGCATCTCCCAACGCCTAGTAAGCCCATAAGCTTAAGACAGAGACTCAATATATATGATGGTATAACTTGTGCCTAATCCTGCAGGAAACTCGTATTCATGTGAGTCCCTTTTCATCTTCTGCGTGAAGCGATAGTCGGTGTTATCCGTATGCAATATGGGGAATGCATGATTCATTTTGAGTACTTAATTGTATAAGTGATTAACTTGATTTTTAGGGTGATCAAACAATTTCATTCCATACAATTCACATGTATAAATTAATACAAACAATTCCCATTATTATATCTATAATTAACAAGTCATCACATTCATCCATAAATTCATACACATGCATCTCCCATATCCCACAAGCATCCAAATTTATATATAAGATTAGGTGCATCTACTTTACAAGCACAATCAAGTAAAGAGTTATCGGGAATTTACTCACTCTACCATGTAGGTTAATCAAAGTAATCCGGAGACAAGTCGTCTCCCTAAACAGTGTCCCCTGGTCATTGAAATAATTTTTATAAGGAATTGAAACAAACTTAAGAAGGTAAGTAAATTTTCCTTAAGTTATATTCTTAACTAGTTTTCATAATTTTTCCCGGTTTTTACCTAAAATTCAATCGCATATAACTTTTTCGTTTTAAATCTGATTTTTATGATATTATAGTCAATCTTCATCTTTTTCGAGTGTACTTTAACGTGATAAGGTTAGATTTTCAAAATGAGGTATACAATTTTGTCCATGGGTCTAAATAGTAGCGTTCCTCATGTGTTGGAGTGCTTTTGGGCCTTGTTTAGTAAATGGGCTTTTTAATAACTTAGGAAATTCTTTGGGCTTGGTCTTAAGATTTTATCCTAAGCTTAAAATACTCCTTGAGATCAAATTTACAACTTTGATTTATATTCCTAAGGTTAACAACTACTTCTTGGGCCCTTTAGTGGGCTTAAGTTGTCAAATGGGCTTATTTTTGGTCCAAACTAAAGTTAGTGATTTTGGTGGGCTTATGGGGCCTTAGGTGGATTTCTTATAGGCTTCAAAACAACCTCTTTTGATACTTTAAGGTGCAGGTCAAAATTTCCTTGAAGGCCCAACTTAGAGTTCTACACTCGTTTTGAGAGTTTTAGGCTCGGTTTTGAGTTTTAGGCTTTATATGCTTACCATACTTGCTTTGGTTAATCTTTTCACTTTGTTCTTTCACTTCTATCATATTTTTAGGCTTCTTTCTCCTATGTTCCAGATCTTTCCATGATGGTTCCAAGGGGTCCTTACTTGGTTTTTCAATTTGTTTTATCATTTCCTTAAGTTTAGGTGGTAGATTATGCACTTAGATTACTTGTGTCCAAATCTTAACTTAAGTTTTCTTCCATCAAATGATCCTTTAACTCATACTTCACATAAAGAAATAAAAGATCTTATACTTAATAAAACCTCCATATCATAGCTTATTTTATACAAAGTTAGTTTCTTCATAAAACCTCATATGATGGATTTTTCCTTAACTTAAGTCTAGATTTGAGCATGTTTAACTTAATGGAAACAAAATCAACATCCAAATGACTATGGAACCCTCACGTACAACATGATCATTCTCCATTAAAGTTCTTATTTCAAGATTTTCTTAGCTTAAAATCTTCCATTCAAAGCATTAAACAAATGTCTTTACAAAACACTAACTTTATATGCTCATATTTCAACTTCATGTAAGGATTTTATGGTTTGTTTCTTAAAACGATTTTTGGTGTTATAACAACTTAAACCTTACTTATATCTTCAAGAAATCAAAGTCTCCTAATCATAAAAACTAACCCACAATCACAAGAAATACTTACTCGTCCTTAAAGAAAATTATGGTAGTTGTGCACAAAGGTTCCACTTAAGCTCTTAACTTTGCTTCCTCTTTTGCAACCTTTTGGAACCTGAACCTTTTGGTCTTTTGGAATGAGGTTTATGGAAGGTTCTAATGGCTCTAAAAGATCTTAGATGGTTAAAGAAAATAACACAAGAATAACAAGAGAAATTGCCGTGAGCATGGAAGCAAAAATGGTGGTGGCAATGTTGGGAATTTGTGGAGTTTGATTTTTTCTTTTGATTTGTGTTTAAAGTGAGAGAAAAGGAAGTGAAAATGGGAGTGAAAGAGGGAGAGAGTGGTAGATTTTGAAAGAGGAAAGAAGTGTGTGCAAGAAGCTTTAATTGATTATCTTGTAGCTTACACAAAGGTCAACAATTGCAACTATTGATGATGTAAGCATTAACGGGTGAATAGTGATGTGTAAGAGAAAGTTATTGATGTTTAAAAGACAAGAGCATGCCCCCCCCCCCCCCCCCCCCCCCCTTTCTCCCTTATCCAAATCTGCCATTTAAAGTCTCTTTGGGCCATGGAGTGGTCTTGTCTCATTTATTAAAGGTAAGCTTATGAAATCTTGTGAAAATTGTCCATATGTAGTATAAGTGAAGGGGTGATAAGGAAATTGTCTTATCATTAGATTTTGATAAGTTATCAATTGATAAATGATTCCAACTCTCAATTGATAAGTTATCTAAAGTGATTTGTTGGTCTACTTATTTATGTGTAAAGCTTATATATGAAGATAAGGGCATGGCCTTATAGGATATTGTTTTAGGGTTTTCATCTCGCATTGTTTTGTAATTTATGATTTGATTTTTATAAAATTATGAAATTTTCTAAAGTTGAATGAAATTATTCAAATTAAATTATTAATTAATTACTTAAGGTTAAAATTCCCTAATGGTTTTAAGGTTTAGGGTTTTAAGTAACTTTAGAGCTTGCAGTTCTTCAAGCTCGGGTTTTATTGACAATTGGCTTTGAATCGTAAAAATTTAATTCGTTTCTAAATATAAACTTAAGTTTTTGGTTTAGTTGATCTTTGAGAACGTTCGGAAGGTACTCTTAATCAAGTCTTTGGCCCACTAAAAGTAGGGTTTACAAATATGTACTGTAAAAAAAAAAAGAAAGAATTCTTGAATCAGAGTTATAAGTTCTTGCTTAAGCAGCTTAGCCACTCCAAGCCAACATAAGTGGTTGATGTGATTAGTAGGACCGGATTATGGGATTAAATATAAAATTGGAGGGTCTAATGTAGCTATAGATGCTCTTTTGAGGGTTGAACTACATTCTATTCTAAAATTACATATTTTTATTTAGAAATCAACCAGCCCTTAGCATCAGTTTTTGACCTACATTCTATACATCAAGCTATTTCATATTTTCATTAGCCCAACATTCTAACTCACACTCTAACCTACATAAAACACTTATTAAATCATCCAACATTTGATTTTAGCTATGAATCCTATGCTTCCACACTCCACCATAATAGTTTCGTATCCCAAAACACATTTACAACATTGTTGAACACACACGTATCAAATTATTTTAGAAAACAACTATTTTAAGTGCACTTTTAGCACATTTTTCCATGTTAAACCAAAATTAACTTCATAGTTTTTCAAAAATCTTTACATAGCATTAAAGTAGATTCTTTTAGGAACTTGTATACAAAAATTGGGGTTGAAACTACATTATGTATTATTTTCAAAATTTATTATAAAATTCGTTTTTAAGCCTGATTTATTATAAAACCCATATTTCTGCTTTGAATCTTAAAAATCTGGTTTGTTATTTAGATTCTACATGCAAAAAATGTAAGAATACTAAGTTTCACAATTTTTAAATAATATTTGCTAATTTTAGAAATTTAGTAAAAGATTTAGAAAAATTGAACACTCATCGTTGTTAGCTTTTTTGGTCATTGTCTAGTCATAAGTGTTTGTTGGCAACTCCAATTGAGCCATTTCCCTTCCAATGGTGGCTAGGGTTTACTTATAAGTTGCATGGTTATAAGTATTCCTTAATAACCCCAAATAAGCACCATTTCTTTGTAAATTTTTCCTTTAAGCCAAACCTTCATTTTCTAGAATTCTTTATGTTTTTCTTAAACCCATAATAAACAATCAACACAAATTTAGGCTTATATAAAGCCATGGGAGGATCGGTGGAATTTGTTTTCACATGAACTTGTGGTGTTTTCCCCATTTCCTTAATGAACATGTATCATTGGTTATATCCAACTTCATAAGTCCTCTTGCTTGGTTGTGACATGCCCAAAAACAAGTTGTATTCTGTTGACATTAGTAGTTAAGTTAGCAATATATATTATATACTAGATAACGATACATCCATATTATTAATATAAAAATGATTACATGTCAAGTTATTATTAAAAATAATAAGAATATGATACACTTTTATGACAAATGTCTACAAAATAATAAATAACTATGAAATTAAAAATTAAATGTTTATTCTCATTTCCTATATGAAATTTTATTTTATGAAATTAGGTAAAAAAAAACTGAATTATTTATTATTTTAAAAATTTAAATCATGAAAAAGTTATTTCATACCTACACAAAGTAATATCTCTTTCCCCCCTAAATAATATACATATATATGTATATATACATGATGAAATGTTAAATATTGAGTCCATCATAAATTTAGACTTGTACTAGTTAAATCCATCATATAACTAAAAAATGATAATGCATAATTAAATAATTACATATGCAATAAATATTAGAAATATCAATTTTATATCATTGATATTTTGTAATATTCATGAGGGTGCATTTATTTTGCAAATTTTGATTTTTTTATAATTTCGTATTTATATATTGGTCAAATACTATAAATTAAAAAAAATTAATGGTAATTAATTAGTGATTATGAAAAAAAATTAACTATAGTGGTGACAAAAAAGATAATTAATACAAATAAAGTTATTATTAGATTTTATAATATTCATAAGAGCCTACTTAGTTTTCATATTCTAATATTGTAGTTCTATATTTATATTGGTCAAATAATTGAAAGTGGTAATGATAATTACTTCATAGGATACCTTTTTAGTGAAGAGAGAAAACGAAAATAGAAAAAAAAAATACACGTGACTGTTATGCTCTTATAAACATAAGGTATACAGTAGATTTTAAATATATGAGAATTTTGTATTTATATTAGTCATCATAAGGTTATGAATTGACAAAAAGATATATTTTTATACAATTCTTCAAAAAGGAAAAATAAAACTTAATATGTCTCGGTGAAGCCAATGGATTAGCAATGATCCTATCAATTGACTAGTTTAGTTTCGGGACTTATCCTGAAGAATGACCAAAGGGAACCGAGCCATAAATTAAACAAACAAAACTTTACAACATATAATTTTAAACATGAAGAGTTCAAAATTTTTTAAACCAACATAGTAACACTTTTTTATATTGATTATGAAGGCCTTCAATATTTCAATTTGTTAAATAATCACAAGCAATGCATATTGTATTTATTACAATTAGTAATATTACATTGATCATGAGATAAATGCTTTTATTATTATTATTATTATTATTATTATTATTATTATTATTATTATTATTATTATTATTATTTTGTAAATTGTAGAGAGAACTTGGAGAAGAATTGTGATAGTTAATTGTGGGATAAATACTTATAGATTGTGAAAAGAAATATTCCTTTTTTGATGTGATAAGGCTAAGTTTGATGAAACTCCATCAATAACCTTTAGTGATTACTTGGAATCTTTAGATAAAGTCAAATGATAATGTAGATTTAGTGATAATTTAACTAATAGATTTAATTTTTATGGGGTATGGAGATGAATGAAAAGTTGCTAGTTTAATGATAATATAATAGATAGATATGGAATATTAATATTATAAACGGGTGATTTGAGAAAATAGAAAAAGACAGCAAAAGTTGTTAGAGTTTAATTTTAATATAAAGTAGATAGAGATATTTAAGATACTTTTTTTTTAAATAAAAATCTAAAACTAAATAGAAATTTGAATTTTCCTTTAAGAGTAAAAAAAAGAAACAAAAAGAAAGAGAGGGGTGGGGGGGGGGAGGGGGGGGGGGGGTGACGGGGGTTTGGTGTGCTACATTTTAATTACAATCTTAAGAATATGAAATATTATTAAGAGTAGGCGAGAAGAATTAAATGCAAAGAGAACATCAAGGATGTTATTAAGATTAGGATAAATGACTTAAAAGGAAAGAGAAAATGGATAGATTACTTGTTTTGCCCTTCATATTATTGAACTAGATTTTAATATCATATGTTTTAATAGGTTTTTTCAATGTCCTTTAGAGGTATTTTGAGGAATTGTAAAAAAGACACCAAACCCCCCTTTTTGGCTTTAATAATGTAGATTAATGGTTATTTTCCATGTTTTTTAGGGGCATTTTGAGAAATTGTAAGAAGGACACTAAAAGACCCCATTCTTTCGCACTAATAATATGAATAATCATATATTTCCTATTTTAGTTAATTATGGGTACCTATGTTACACTTTACATGTATTTATTATGTAAATATATTTCTTAGACATTATTCTATGTCTTTTTATTTATTTCTTTATCCAAATAATATATCTATAAGGGCTTGTAATTTATTGGAAATCAAATCACACGTTACAAATGAAAATAAACAATATCGATAACATTACTCATTTGCTAAATCAAATATTTTTATATACTTTATATTGACAAATAACTTTTCTATAACCTTTCTTGTGACTTTAATGACCCTATATTAAAAATTCATTAGGCTTTGAAAATATTTTTCAGAAACATTAAATCTACTTATTCCGAGCAACTATAGTTACTTTATATAGTAATACTCGTGACACGTATTCTCATGAGTACTTTATTCTTTACTTCCCAAATTATATTTTCTACAATCTATACTTATTATGAATGTAACACCATTCTAAGTTCTCGATAATTGGTAAAGACTACGTCTCACACTAACCGTTAACTATTGTATGTGTTAAATATGTATATAATTATAAATTATATGTGATTATATACAAAATCACTTATTTCTATTATTATCTCTAATACATTATTTCAATTATAAAAATCGAACATAACTATTCAGTGTTGATTATTATAAAATTTGAATTTAAATAATTAGAAAGATGTAATTTATGGAATCTTCTTATGTTAATCTTCTTTGACTTTATAGCTTAATAGAAAAAGGTGGGACAAAGTGAACCTATTTCATCAAGAAAGTAGAGTGATGATAAGCTTGTGAAAGCATTACAATGAAACACAAATTATACCATAAATGAATAAAAATCTCTCCAATTTAGTGTAAAAAATTATTTGTAAAAAGCAATTTGGAGCCACTTAAAATATAAATCTTACCATTAAATTGATTGCATATTTTTTTTTTGTTTCTACATTACTAATAAAAATAATATAATTAAAACTACCACAATTACATTTTAATAATGAATTATTCATGGGTTAATATGTCACTAATACTACTATTTAATTATATAAATATATATTACATATTGGTTTTCCTTTTCTCATACTTATATGATTTAACGTGTAACATTAATAAAGAATTGAAGTACTTTAAAATGAAATTTCATAAAGAATTATGTTATTTTTAATTGAGTCATGTAAAAGTTAAAACTCAGTCATAAGTAATTTCTTTTCATAATGGACATGTCTCTTAAACACATTATTTAGAAAACCAAAAGATTCTAATAGCAAAAAACATATTAATAATGAAAAGGTGTGAATAGTAAAAATTATTATGAATGGAAAAATTACTATAAACGAAAAATTCCAAGTTATGAAAACTAAGTAAATTATATTTTAAATCATGCAAAGATTATGATTGCACCATACTATGTTTTTCTTGGAGATATGTTTTTTTGATAAATATATATATATATATATAAATATAAGAGATACTCATTGCAAAAAGATATAATGAAAATATCATGAATGGTAAAAATATAATATTAATAAAAGCTTATAAAAGAAATAAAAGTTTTCAAAATTATACATATTACAAGATATTGATAGATAACCATCTTTAAGATTTTTCATATCTTTTTTATTGGTTTGAATTTTGTGAGATCTTTGTTGATTAAGTACCCTACTCGCTAAACTAACCAATCCAAATTAAGATGTTTAGGGCATTGGGAATGATGTATGGCCTTCGGAAAATTTTATCTAAATTAAGCCAAATTTTAATATAAGGTCATAAAAGTCAGACGAAAAACACTTGTAGGATCAATTTCTCAAAATAGTGTATATATAATATTTAATTTCAATAAAATGTTTTTTTACCGGGTACATTTATTAATTGTTAGGAGCTCAATGTTTGAATTTTAAAACGTAACGAACCGTTAGAGATAAATTATTTAAGTTATAAAAATAATATTTAGGGATCAAATGATATATAACTTTATTATATAGTTATCTAGTGTATATGACATATACCTAATACGTAAGTATATTATTAAATATACCAAATAATTACTAATATTTTTAATTAATTAATAGAAGATTATAAAAAGTTGTCAATCACACCTGGACATCATGGAAAGGAACGTAGCATCTCTTAAATGAAGTTAGGACATTTACTAATGTGTTAGCTAGATTGAACAAAGAATAATTGCTAATAAGATATTAAAATAATTAATTAAGTGACAAATAGATTACACAAATCCAAACCCAATTGACCTGAGCTCTAAGAAGGGAGATTGAGGGTTCTTCTAAAATCATTTCTTTCAAAAGAACCGACATACAAAAGTCCTCTCTAGAAAATTACTACATAAATTTAGAAAAAAATTTGGAAATTTTAGAGTAAAAATAAGGGATTAAGGGTTCTTATAGCTACACTTAACTTGACGTTGCATGGCTTGGAACTTAAGCATTTGGGGACAAGAGACCTTAGGCCAATACACCTTGGTGGCCAAGGGAGGCTAGAGCACCATGTGTTGATGAGCGCTCGATTTTCTACCCAATTGTGATTTATTTTCTAAACATACCAAATTAACATAAAAAATTATGAAATTTGGTTTCGTAAGGTTATTTTACATGTAATTTCATTTGGTAATTTTATTTTCTATAAATTACATCGATTAGGGTACTTTCTTAAGAATGTGCCCTATTATTACGAATTTTGATTAAATTTTCTAAAATATTAAATGATGTTGTTTCAATTTGAAGAATTTTATGTAATACTCGTGTAATATATGATAAATTTTGGTAACAATAATTTTTGAAAAATATTATGTTTACTATTTATGGTAATTTTTTTATACTTATTAGTTGTTTTGCTGATTATAGGGAAGAAGGGGATTTTAATGTATTTTGTGTCTGAAGTTAATTTAATCCAACTTCTAGTGATTATTAATATTGAGATATGTACAATATTCTGAATTCAAAGTTAAGTATAATTATTTCCCCATTTTTAGTCATTTATTGAAGAAATAGAGCTTTAATACGTATTATAGAGTATATAATATAATATGCAACTTTAGTATTTTCTAGACTAGAATATGATCACTATAATTTTCTGAAAATAATGCATATTTTATGGATTTAGTGAAGTACAAATACTAAGTAATGTATTTTCTGATTATTTATACATATTTCACTCCATATGTTGATTAAGGGCAAAATTTGTAAATTGGCAATGTATTGTGTAAGGGGTTAAGAAATAATGAAGTTGAGTATGGTTGTTTAGAGTGTTTCTTGCTATTTTAAATTGATCCTATAATTGTAGTTGGGTCCTTAAAAGTGAGTAAATCAACTAAATTATAGGACATTAGTTGAAGACAAATGACAACTTAGAGGTTCTAAGAATGAATTTTTGCATTATACTGATACGTAGAGAATAAGTCAAAGGCAATTTATGAGTTGAATGAAAAAATAGGGGATTCAAAAACTTGGTTAGAGGTTGTTTTTCTTAAAAACTCTATGAATCATAAAGTCAAAGGGTAGCTTAGAGGATAATTTAGTAAGGAGCATAAAATTGGAGAAATTTAAAGGCTGTATCAGAGAATTTCTAACTAAAGAAAACTACTACAAAATGATTTAGGACCTAACTTAGAGAATTTGGCAGTTTCGGATAACTTATAAAAATCCTTGATTGGTCAAGAAATTATGATTCGTAAAAGATGATAGTGTAATAAGAAGTTGTTTCAAAAGTTAACTTAGAATGAAACTTAGAGACTGAATTTGATCTAGCTTATAATGAATTAATTACCAATAAGCGAGTATTTAACTTGTACATGTATATATATATATACTCATGACCTATAATTGACCTTAAAAGTACTTACTCTTACTAGGTAAAGTTATAGTGGAAGGAGTTCCTGCTAATAAGAAAATTGGGATCGCATCACTAGCCGAGTAAATAGATTGATTAGTCAAGAATAAATGTCCTTGCACATGTTTATGGTGTTTGTCTAAATGATGCTTGGAATTGTTGTGTAAAGTACTCAACTTATATTTGATTAGTAGATAATGAATGTTCTAATTCATAGGTGGAATGATTGTTTGAATATTGCTTAGATTAGCAATGGATGTACATAGTGGTGCTATAATTGTGAGTATAAGGTTGACAATGTTTATGTAATGCATTTAAGACTTGGTTGTAATTAAAACTTATGTTATAACGAGTATTTGATTTAGAAGCAATATCAAAAGCAAATTCAGAACCTAAAGTAGAGACATAATAAATGTGATAAGCCTTGTTAATATACTTGATGTTGATTGAGATTTACTTTATGCATTCATAGTATGGCACAAAAATGACATACGGGTTAGTTTTCTTAAAACTTATGATTTGCTAGGATAAGTTTACAAAGCTAGGTTTTGTATATATAGTTTCGTATTGACCAAAATTTCAACCATGCTCTGTGGTTTTTCTAGGTTGAGATAATTTACTACATTCCTAGATATATTCTCTAAATGCCTAGATTTTTGGTCAACCAAATCGGATGAGTTGTTAGGTTGGCTAAGATATTGGTATCAATGCATGTTACATGCATGAGCATGGCATAAAATTTGCATTATCTTATTTGCCACTTGGATATTAACTACATATGAAACTTAAGTGCATGTGCTATGTGCTTTGGTATATTGTTGCTTATTTTCCATTATCACTCAACTCAATAATAGTTGAGGGGATAAGTTTTCTCTCATCATCCGATTAAGATGCAACCTTTTGGGGCATCACTAGTAATAGGGATGTACTTGAAAGTGAAAGTATCACTACATAAGTAAAATGGAGACCTCAAAGTTTAATTGAAGTTTAGACTTTAAGTTTTTTTTTTTTGAAGTTTGTAAACGATGTAAACATTTATAATGATAAGCCTATAGCTAAACTTCTTTAAGTGCTACATATATAATAAAGAGTTGTTTTGTTATAATTGAACTTATTTATAATAAGTTTACTTGTGTGATGGGGCATCCTATATTGTGATGGGGGCATCCTGTGTTATGCTAAGATGTGAGAAATTTCGTTAGTCAATGCAAGTTATTTACAAAACATCTTATAATATCATCTCCACACAATTTATTGTTATAAAAATTGAAATCGTTGTTATAATTTTTGCCAAATTTTATGGAACGATATATTAATTTTAGGTTTAACGTATAAAGTTATTGAATAAAAGAGGATTTGAAGCTATCTTAATACATAGATAGGTTTATCTGTTCTCAATTAAGAACTTTTTTAATATATAATGCTAATGAATACTTGTTTGGTGATTATTGATAAAAAAATCTCTATTTATGTAATAGTTTAGTGGATCCTTACTTATAATGATCAAATATACATTGTCTTCAATTGATTTTGTATTGCTAGGGCAACATTTTTCTTTCTTTTTATAATAGTTGCGTGCTCTATTGGTACTAGCAACAACTTTAAGAATGGTTTTGCCAAAACTTGATGAGTTAAGGTGACAACTTATACAAGTTGTTATCTTTATTCAAATAATTATTAGGAACAAGATATTTATTGCCATAATGTTGTATCAAAGTTGTTGTAGCAACTATTTTTGTAGTGTTGCTTAAAAATGTTGCTTTTAAACAATCTTTTGGGCAATGCCAGAAAAATTTGATGCATTTAAGCATATATAGCAACTATTCTTTAATGTGTTGTAAATGTAGTGTTGCCTTAGGTTGTTTTTGGTGTAGTTAAATTAGCAAAATGTGAAAGCATTAAAACAAATTATATATGTATATATCTAAAAGAACTTAAATTAACCTCTTGGAAAATATAAAAGGTCTTATTTGAAGAAACTTTTATAAGGAACATCAACAATTTATTTTGTTTTTCTTTAGTCTTAACAGAAAATTAATTTCCTTTAATAGGAAAATCTTATTAAATGAAAAATATTGAACTTAACAATAAATCAAAAGAAAAAAGTTAGCAATCAAACATAATATGAAAAGGAGCTAACTTATCTCTCTGTTAAAAAAAGGTTAATATTATAAATGGTACTTCTACTTTACCAAAATATATAATTTTATTTTTATAATTTAAATATATCAATTTGCTACCAACTTGAAATTCTCTTCGACATTTTTCTTATATGAACTAATTTTGTTAAGTCTATTTGCTGACATAGATATGAGGATGAATCAAGAATTGACTCATGACCGCTAATGGGTTAAACCACCTACATTCAAAGTGGATTGTCAATCACTTTGCCTTAAGCAACTATTTTGGCTATCCTAGAGCTGAGAGGTGGTTAGGGACTAGTAGGGGGCTTAAGCAGCTTCCTACAAGTGATCATTGGCTATCCCTTAGCGTTGGGGTAATCAGAACGTTCAATTCTTAATTCATCCTTATGTCTAAGTTGGCAAACAGAGTTAACAAAGTTAGTTCAAGTTGCAAAAGTAGATAGATTTACATGTTTACGATCAAAATTAATAAATATTATACAAACACAAATTACATAAAAAAATATTACCAAAATATAATTGTTATATCACATTCTAGAAATGCAACATAGCTATTTGTACTAATATTGTATTTTAAAAATGCGATAATAGTATAATACATATGAAGATGTGGCATTAGTGCATTTGTACATATGTCATGTCTTAGCTACAGTACACAAATGTAGATGTGACGTTTATACAAATAGTAATGTTGCATCTTTAAAATAAAATATAACAATGGTATGTTGGTAATTTTCTTTTTATATAATTTGTAACCATAAATTTTTTTTCCCTAAAGTCCGTAGACATGTATTACACCTAACAAAAGTAATAAGGAAAACTTCAATTTCATAGTAAATTAACTTTTTCAATGTACAGATAATAAATTACACATTTTGTCAAAATTTGGGTACCATTTCTAATATTATCACATTAAAAAAACATATAGCTAAAGTTACATATAATTTACAAATTATATATGCATGGACATAAAATAAATCCATATATAAATGTACACATTGGCTATATGAATCTTAACCATATATGTCATATATCATATATAATTTGTTATGTACTTACTTAAATAATTAAAGTACATAACAAATATTATTAAATGCAACAAAGTAGATGTTGTTATATAATGCACAAGTTGTATAAATAGTTCGTTGTTTGTATAAAGGAGCATGACTCTCCAAATTAGTATAATATATTTATAGGAAACCAATAAAAAATGTTTTGATATCAATTCAAGCTTAAATCATTGTAAACCTTGCAAATTTGGGCAAAAGTTTTAAATATAGATTAAGCCCTCTTCAAACATTCCTAAGGATCAACTGACATAAACATCAAATGAACTATATATATATATATCCATATATATATATAATTCAACATTTTGATTGAAAATGAACATAAATACCCTAAAATAAGAAAATCGATCATGTTGTTCTAAAATTGAAGACTTAAGACCTTAAATCCTAAACTTACTAAAACCCAAAATGTAATTGAACTTGAAATACACTCCAATTAAATTCAAAAGCTTAGGATGAATTTTGAAATTAAAGACCAATACCCAAAAGAAATAAAGACCAATACCTTGGCGTTGGTCACCTCCTTTAACCTTTCCCTCTTATTTTCTTGCAAAATTCAAAAAGCCTCAAAGTATGACATCTAGTTAGGAAGACATTTGAAAGATTTAACATTTCCCTAAGCTTGATAAGACAAAACCCCAACCTAAATCCCTAAAAAAGTCATGCCATTTGAGATAAGATGTCATGTATCACTTTTCCATCAAGCCAAATTAGGAAAAAGAAGGGACAAGGCATGCCATCCCCTCCTTTTCCTAGCCACTAGTTTGGTGCTCCTAAGGGCAGGCATCATGCCATTTGTTTCTTCAATGAAAACTCACTCCACTAACCACCCTAATGGACATTAAGAATTGGCCACTTTCACCCTTCCTTGTCCTCTTTTCAACCTCAAAAGGCTAGCACAAGGAGACTTAAGCAAAGCTCCCTAACTGGCCATTTAGTTTTTCCTAATTCCCTAGTTATGTTTCCTCCTTTTCATCACTACAAACACTAGGATTTTAGCTTCAAACACTTCCCTAACCATTCCTTCCATCAAGGCACTGAACCTATCTCCATTCATACAAACGCCATTACACTTCCAAAGTCTACTTCATTTCACTACATCACTCCATCTCTAAGCTTACTTCCTAGGCACTACACTAGAGGCCATGACATCATACATAAGCAACCACACTATCAAGATCTAGTTGGGTCACCTGCAAGAGGCTAACTAAGGAAACCCACCAAGGAAGCTAGGTCAAGGTTAAGGGAGGCACACTCTTAAGCGCCATTTACACCTATAAGTAGTAAAGTTCCTTTTTCTTCTCTTGATGAAAATTCTAGAGCATTCATGTAGTAGGATCTTTCCTCGGCATTATATTTTCATAGCTTAAGAGTTTCCTTTACTATAAGAAAGTTGTAACTTCTTTAAGAAAAAAAAAATTCTTATTCATGATAGATATTGTTATATCTATCTTATGATTTATGGAGAAACAAGTGTATTTTTATGAAAACTCAAGGGAAAGCCTTGTAACTTGTAAGAGACATCAAAATAAAGCTAAGATGATGTCCTTTATGTGTTAGATGTAGGAAGTATAATGGCTTTGGGGATGTTTTCTCAACTTGTTATAGAATATTCATGCATCAAAGTACCCTTAAGTAGTAGTATGACAAGGATATGAAGCTTTGATGAAAGAAAACACAACAAAACCCTAAATAAACCCCTTTACAACCTTGGATACCATGGGCACTAAGTTATCTACAAGTGTCATAGAAATAATTCAACTAATAAGGAGAAAAAAAAAGCTAAGCAAGTTTAGAAACAAGTTAGGTTAAGACCTTAAGTTAGTAAATAGGCTAAAAACCTAAGGAAATGAGCTTAGAAATGAAACCTAGGGCCATAAACTTCAACCTACAAGATCTGGATAGAAGAGAAAAACATGCTTAAAAACTATCTAAAATAAGATGGAGATAAAAGGCCTAAGGCACCTAATTAGGCCAAAAGACCATAATTGGACCTAAAAACTACCCCAAACTAAATGGGAACCACCTTTGGTAGCACCAAAAGCTATCTAAAATATTTACAAAGAGACCCTTAAAGAATTCTCTAAGTCTACCCAACAATTTAGTAAGCCCATCATAAGAACCAAGCTCATAAGTGACATGAAAGCCCACTTAAAGAGCCCATAAGTAAAAGATAAAACCAAAGCCAACAATGAATGTAAGGCTTCAAGAAACCAATCACATATAAATAATAAATCTTAAATAATAAACTAAGCCATAGAACTAATCAAATCTACAAAACAAAAACCTAAAATACAAAATAAGGCCAAAAAAAAAAACACATAAGGAGGGCTTGCTATTGTTTTAGCCAAAATGCCAAAATGAGGGCTCTACCTCCCCAAATTGACTACACCACATGAAATTGCATTCAAAAGTTATGAAAATAGACTATAAGATCATAAAAATCGG
The DNA here is from genome assembly GCA_024138005.1 of Lumnitzera racemosa. Lineage (NCBI taxonomy): Eukaryota > Viridiplantae > Streptophyta > Magnoliopsida > Myrtales > Combretaceae > Lumnitzera > Lumnitzera racemosa. The sequence continues at coordinate 37,268,413 of JAMXBC010000005.1, forward strand.
ATATAAAATAAAAAAGTTACATGCAATTGAAAAATTTAGCTTAACTAAGAGGAATACGAGAGTAAGTCATAATAATAGAGGAATAACCTTAGTAATTTAAATAGGATGAAACTTTAAAATGATAAATTCTTATTCTCGTTATTTACTTTGATCGGATGACATCGATTTCGAGGATGATATGCCACTCGATTACTACGACTAGTAGATATGGCCAAGTTAGTAACTCCTGATAACTCTATATTTGGTTTTGCTTATAGTTAGTTGTATTAAATATTTTATATGTCTAACCCATGAATTATTGCATATGGGTATTGGGAGCATGCATGTATGGTGTATTGTTTGTTGAATGAACTAATATCGTTATAAAAATTGGAAGTGATTGCATGGTAGATACTAGTAGAGTTATGCTTGTATGTAAAGATTAGTTGATCACTTAAATTAATGAATCTAATTTCTCACTTCACTAATAACTTAAATGGATCATGCATTCCATATCATCGCATTATATCCATATGGATTGCTACCTCATGTGAAAGGTACAAAGGGGCTTACAAGAGCAATTGCTTCTAAAGGGATTATTCTTGAGCATGTTATAGTATCATGCTTATTGAGTTCCTACCTTCGTCTATGGCCTTACTAGGTGCATGGAGACGCCAATCGTATGATTAAGGGTCATGTCCTAAGACTTTTAGATAGAGCATGTGTATGGATTGTAGGAGCCAACATACCATTAGACTTGGGCATTTTTGGATTTTCGAAAAAGATATTTTATTTTCAAAGTATTAAAGCATATATATATATATATCTACGTAGATATGTTTCAATATTAGTGTGCTTGTTGGATAAAAACCTAAGTGCTAGAACTTAGTTGATGGTTTGTGTTGGATAATAATCTCTAACCCTGACAATAGAAAGTGAAATTCTAAATTGCATGCAATTCTTAAGCTACTGCATGTATTTGTTTAGCATACTGCTTGTTGCATGTAGTTATATACTTGTTAATTATTATTGTTTGAAGGCGTAGTAGAAGGGATTAGCTTACTAAGAGTAAGTTTACACCTCTATGGATTTCTCTTTATGCAAGGACATCTTTTTGTTTAGCCTAGTTGCAGAATACTTTAAGTTAGTTATGAGACTTGGGAGGGTTCATGGGATGGCTAGTATGATGGAATGAACATTATAATGATTTTCTAGATTTTAGTACTATCATTTGGGATTCATGTATTATGATATTCAATAGCTTGAGACTACTTATTTAGACTTATCCATGTTTTTGGAGATTTAGCATCTTGATGGACTTTGCTATAGCTGTTATATTAGGTAAATGGTATGATTAAATGTTTTGCTATGATATTACTTGTTTAAATAACCCGATATAGCTAGAAGTAAAAGTTGCCTTTACATTGTATGGAAGGGCAACGATTAATAAAGGCATTAATCCTTGACCTTCGTATGATGTACTACAATCTGTTATGATTAAGGGACTGATCTGGTCATGTCAAATTTAAGTGGTATCAAAATAAGGCTTATATTAGGGAAAAATAAAACTTGATCTTAGATGTTAAGACAACCAGCTTAGTGAGGTTGAGAGGGGTAGAATCATATTAGGAAGCTTACACATTTAAGCTTAGAGGAAACCCTTAAATGAAAAATTCATTAAAATACTTGAAATTTTTTTGTTGATTAAGCAAAATGAGCTGTCATTTATCGCGATTGGGTACAGATGCATGAGGGCAAGACCTTTATTGCATTTCATCGTAGGTTGAGGATCCTATGTGAGGACCTAGCATTTATAGGGATATCACCTACCATCCAAGATGTATGTATCACTTGGAAAGTAGCCTTGAGTCTCTACTAGAGGAGTCATTACAAGGATATTATGATTCATATACTAAGGTAAGTCTTGTAAGATGTCGAGCTACTTTATATGATAATGTAAGAGGAGGGAGTTAGAGTTCTTATAGAGGTGGTATTCTTAGTCTAGGATGGCTACAGATTGGATGCTCTCGACTTCATGCATTGGAATGATGTTAGGCATGACTATGTTCTCACTGAGATAGACCGATTGACCATCCTCAGATAGTCCAACAGGATGGGCAACTAGGTATTCCTCCTTTACTCGTCCCTGTAGTTATCTTCCCTAATGCAGAGCCAAATGTGATTAATACATCCTCCAATGCCCTAGAGGATGATGATGTCGAGGAGATACCACCACCCCTATCAATTGAGGACTTGGAGCGGGTGTAGGTAGGTCCTAAACTCTTGCCTATCATACTAATTGAACGAGATTCGAGAGAGGAGCTTTCCATTCAGTCCTTCCCCTTGGATTATTGGTTACCTAAGGAGTGGTTCAAATGGGCTTCTAGCTCAGATTCATCTTTTGACTTGAGTGTGGGATCTTCTACAACCATTTTAATAAGGAGACGTAGACTTTTGGAATGGTTGGATGGAGATGAGGCAGGCCCTTCTACTTGGCATCACTAGAGATGTTTTCTTTGACTATAGAGTTCATACCTTTGTTGATGGATCTTTTGACTTGTTATTTTGTACTTTAAGAGATGAATGTAGTGAAGTTATTATGTATTTCAATGAGATGTTGTACTTTGAGAGGAATTTGTAGTGAGGACTCTATGTACTACAAACAGTTCATGTGAAATTTATGTATTTTGAAGAAGACACGTATGTAGACTCTTATGTATTTTAGGAACTCATGTACTCAAATTTCCTTGTCATTCTATGCATTGTATGCTAACTAGAAGTGACTATTAATGAAATGAAATGATGGTTTTGCGTAATTTTGAGTTGTACTATTAATTAAGCACTTTATTGAAATAAAAAAATTAAGGGATTATGATCTGAGTTAATGATGTTGAGCTTAACTTTGGAATTTGAATTTCAGTAGACACAAGTATAGGAGACAACCTCTAGTGAATAAAGCGCCTCTATTATAGGCTCTAGATCAAGATATTGCCATTAATCGTATCGATGAGGTATTAATGGTGATCCAAGCAAATAATGAGTTGTTAAGAGCTTTTCTGGAAAGAACTCAATGCACCTTTGCCTCTAGTACCACTTTTACAAATGCTTCCTGTACATAGGCCCACCCCTTATGGTAGTTGTAGAACCCCCAACAGTGCCTCCACCACCTCCATTGCTACCTCCTCCATTTGTAAGGCAAGCTAAGGATTCTTACCTTAGTCTACCAAAGCATCTCTTGTAACGTAGCATGCTACCTTAGATTTCGAAATGTAATCGGAACTTTGATGGAAATGCAAATCGACTTGATGAGGCCAAGGATTGGCTTTTGTAAGTTAAGAGGTAATTCAAGGCTTTTGAGGTCTAGCCCTACCTGAGACAAAATTATGGTATATATTTGTTGAGATTAAGAGCATGGCCTTAGTGGGAGACTAGGAGAAGCAATTTGAGGCCACCCATTACCTAGGAAACTTTTAGAGGATAATTTTTAGAGCATTACTGGGTGAAGTATAATGATAAGTTGTTTGGAATAAGAAAAGGGACACGTACCATGTACCAATATGAAGCTGAATTTACCTAACTCCTTTAGTTTTCCCCACAAGAGTATTATAACAATGATTGGGTGAAAAGGCAAATTTTTGTGAGAGGACTAGATCCTAGGATGAAGAGGAAAGTATTGGAATTTCAATAGAAGATATATGCGGAAATGGTTGAGAAGATGAAGGTTATAGACACTGCAAAGAGATAGGGGGAAGAGACGACCAAGCCTAAGGTATCAATGTTTAGGAAACGACAGTTTGATGTGCTAGGAAGTTCTTGTACTAAGGTAAGGAAAATTCTAAGACTCTATAAGGTGATTCACAATAAGAATGGAAATGCAAAACCCACTTATTGGAAATGTGGAGGAAACCATTACCCCTAAGACTGGAACTAGCTCAAGAACAAGTGCTATTTTTTATGGGGATGGTAGCCACCAACTGGTAGATTTTTCGAACAAGTTAGGCATTTCTCTACCACATGCCCCTAATACTACAGTGTTACCATATAGACTACAAGATGCCCTGTGATGGGAAAGATGGTTATGAGGATAAGCAATCGCCTAGGAGCTATAAATGTCGCCTAATTGTACAACTTGGAAAGAGGATGGGACTTCAAAGACTACCTTAAGGGAGATATGATTTACTATGAGGAAGTGGAGGGTACCCCTGATGTTGAGCTAATAGTAGGTACGTATTTTAACTTTCCTTAAGTTGGTTTATGTAATTAAATTTGCCTAGATAATTAAGAACTAGTATATTTGAACAAGTAATGTAAAACATAAGAATAAATGGTTATAAACTTGTAAAACTTCATTTGAACTCTTGATTTAGGGAATATTGATATAAAAGTGCATTCAATGTAAATTTTATTCGATACAGAAGTGACTCTTTCCTTTATTACTCCTAGAGTAGAGAAGTGTAACATTATAAAGTTATCAGTCTTAATCTTAAATTGGACTCGAGTTTTCTAGATAATGTTATGAGTCGATAAGACTAAGTAAGATAAAAATTGTATTAAATTATGAATTTGAATATATTATAAGTAATAAAAACCTTAGAACTTTGATCAAAACTTTAATTGTATACGAAAATCCTAAACCCTAGATACACGTAAATACCCAAGATTGAACTCAAACTTGATAAAAACCCTAAAATTATAACTTTAAGCTTATAACATGAATAAATATATCCTAATATTAATAAAACCTTAAACAAATACAATTATCGATCAATACATGTAATCGTGAAAAATTATTAATAAACGCGTCGAGGTAATTTCTAAATATTATAAATGTAATGGGTAATAATTTAATTAATGATTTTTATATAATTTCAATATTATTTCATAATAACTAAATTTATAATTTTTATATTTAGAAAAGTCTAATATTTTTATTTTTATTCCTCCTTTTTCTTTCTTTTCCCTTTTCTTTTTTTGCTTTTCCTTTTTCTTTCCCTATTTTTTTCTCCTGCCACATTCCACATCTAGAATATTTCAATGGACAATTACGTGGTTATTTTTTTTAACCATGTGTTCATTATGTGTAAGAAATAAAGTTAATAGATAAGCTTAGGTCACATTATATTAATAACCACTTACTTTTTCCTTTTCTTTTCTTTTATTCATCATATTTTCTTTCTCCTTTTTGCTCTTGCCAAGTTCCACCCAATTGGAAAAAGAATAAAAACACACACACTTTTTCAACATAAAAAGTAAAATTCCACACATCCTTTTCCTTTCCAAACCGTGAACTTCTTGTCTCTTCCTTTTTAATTTCTTTTGCTTTCAAAATTGAACAAGTAAATCAAGAAGAAGAAGAAGGAGCTTTGCCATTTATTATTCATCAAATTATTAAGAAATAGATAAGTAGTATAGGCAGTATATTTATTTTTTATTGATCATCCTTAAGTATTATTTTACATATATGTATTTTGTAGAAATTTTACGTATTATAAGGTCATGTAATAGATATATATATAATATTTTTATTTCCTTATGTATATATGTTCATATATTTATAAATACTAAAGTAAATTCATGTGTACATACATGTTATATTTGCTTCTACAAATATTTGGTAAAAAAATATTTGGGTACATGTATATATATATATATATATATATAATAGTATTTATATTATGTATTTTCAATATATATATATAGATGTGGTTGTATATGTATATATGTATAAAATAAAAAATACAAGTATAATATGCCAATATATATAGGTATTGTGTATATACGTATATACGTATAACATATGTAATATATTTAGTGTTATATTATTTAATTACATAAGTATATTTATACGCATATCAATAGTATAATATACATAGATATACGGGTATACTTAAATAGTACATAAATAATGTACTATAATACTGAATTAATAAGTAAAGTAAGGTAGTGTATATATAAGCATATGTGTTGTAAGTTTAATAGAAAAGGAAAATAATTAATTTGAAAAAATTAATAAAATACAATAATAAATATAATTATATACATGTTACGTAAAAATACAAAATAGGGAAGTGATTGAAAATATGCAAAATTTCCAAAATGACATATGGCACTTTCCTATGCTACCACATCAGTATTTAATTAAATTCATAATTTATAAAAATAATAAAATAATTAATTAATTAGAAAATTATTAGAATAGTAAAAATGAATTAAATAAGTCTTAAACCTTAAAATTATCAAAATAAGTAAATTATTGTAAAATAGACTGACAAGTAAGAAAATTATAAAATATAAAGTTTAGATATTTATTAAATCATAAATATGTAAAGAAAAGCCTAAAATAATAAATTATAATTATTTAATTCAAAATAATAAAATTCATAATATTTTTACACTATAATGGAAAATGCAGGTTATAACGTCCAAAATGGATCCAGTTATGAAAAAGTACATCAAAAAATGATAAAGATAGATTATATGTTTATAAAATCGAAACTAAATTAAAAAAGTTATACGCGATTAACAAAAAAAAATCGAATTTAGAATTTCATGTAAACAAATAGCTAATTTAGATAAATAGTATTAAATATAAAAATAGTTAAGTTATTTAACTCAAACACTTATTACTTTTTTTATTCCCTAAATATCAGGTGGTTATGAGATTGATACTGATCTGCTAATACATTACTACAATCCCTAACATCAACTATGGATGAGTGAGTATTTCTGATGATTTAATACATACTTGTGTATGTAGATAGTAAATATTAACTGTTATTAATAATTAGATATTGTGTGGGGTTGAGTTGTGCATTTGTATAATATTGCTTGTCAGCTATCAAATTACTTTAAAGTATGATAATGTACTATTTGCTACACAGAAAATACAATAGGAGGTGATTTATCTATGATTTTGCTTGATCACACAATAAATAGACTTATCGTTATCAAACTTGAACTAACTAAATTGAAACATGCATAATTATACACTACATTAGTAATTTCGACCGTTACATCACATGAAAGTAGCGAGAGGTCATATGGAGGTTGATTAATTATGATTATAAAGTTTTAGTATGTTGCACATGTATGATATGACTTTATCCTAGTCCACGAGAACATTAAGTGTTTGAGGTGCCAACCGCTTAACTAAGGGTAGAGTCTAAAGGCCTCTATTTCGAGGTAAGTGTGGGTTATGTGAACCCACTCATAATCGTACTTAGAACTAAGTTTTGACTAGAATTGAAAATGGATATACCATTGTATTTTTTAATACGAAACGCGAAGTTTCATTGTTATATAAGTTTAAGTATAATACTTAGATTTGATTGGTGCCGTATATACTCCAACCCTGATTTTAGAGGGCATTAAATCTGAGTTACATGTAATATCACCTGCATGTGTTTGTTTAGAATTTGGATTGTTTATACATTCATATGTTTAAAATTAATTGTTGTATAACTTGTTTGTTGTATGGTTGAGGAAAGATCTCACTAGGCTATTTAGATTAGACCCCTACATATTACTTATACAAGAGGATCTCTTTAGAGTTCTGGGTCGCGGGATGCCCGAGGTTAGTGGATCATTTTTTGGTTGGTGTAAGTGTGAGATTTGAGATAAGAGTGTACTCCTATTACTATAGCTAGACTTTAGAAATTTACTACATGACTCTATGTATTATTAGTTTCTTGAAAAACTTAGTTTATGTATTACATATATTTGATAGTTATAGTTTGATATTTATGTGATTATAATTATGTTGTGATATTACTTGTGCCTGCATAACTCTTGGGTTATTAGTTACAATAGTGGTAGCCTTGTATGCAGCATAAGGGGTTTTCGATTGAAAGGGAAATCAATCTATAACCTTTTGTATGATATACGACGCCTATTACAGCTAAGCTATCCCTCAAGTCGTGAGAAGAAGAAAGTAAACTTACCTATAAATGCCACTGAATTTAGTTTCGGTGTGAAAAAACCTACAACAAATGTTCTAATGACAAGGGTAATAGTAAAGAAGTGCCCACTCAATATTCAAGGCCATGTCATTGAGATAAGTAAGTACGAGGTAATATTAGGTATCAATTAGATGATAGTAGTTAAAGCTACAGTTGAGGGCAAACAGAAGAAGGTGCACTTTGAGGATTTAAGCGAATCACATGTAGAATTATAAGCAGACTTAGCAGTAGTGGGAGCACATGAGTTAAGTTCCTTCGAGTTGCTGATGGAGACAAGTTGGTTAAATGCTACCGAAGTTGAATCTAATAAACCAAGAATAGGGGACATTCAAGTGGTGAATGAATACCTAGATGTGTTTTTGGATGAGCTACTAAGCTTGCCACCAAAGAGAGAGATAGACTTTGTTATCAATCTAATACCAAACACTGAGCCAACTTTAAAGGTACCTTACAGGACAAATCTAGTGGAATTAAAAGAATTATACAAAAAAAAAAGAGAGAATTGTTGGATTAAGGATTTATTTGTTTCACTATAGGGAGCCCTTGTGTTATTTGTAAAGCCAAATGATGATTATCTCAGGCTTTATATCGATTATAAACATTTAGATAGGGTTACCATAAAGAATAAGTACCCGTTGTGGTGCATTAATGATTTATTTGATCAACAACAGGGTGCAAGTGTTTTCTCTTGCATTAATTTGAGATCTAGATAACACCAATTGAGGATTAAGTTAAAGGATGTCCTTAAGATAGCTTTCAATACAAGATGTGGGTATTATGAGTTTCTGGTGATGCCCTTTGGATTGACAAATATCTTTGTAATTTTCATGGACTTGATGACTGGGTGTTTAGGTCATATTCTGATAAGTATGTGATCATATTCATTGATGATATTTTGGTATACTTCGATTCACCAGAACAGTATAAGGAACACTAGATCTAGATAGAAGAGAAAAACATGCTTAAAAATGTGACAAGTTAAGTTAAGGGCTTGAACAATGCTAGTATGATGGAGATGGAAGGCTTAAGACACTTAGTTAAGCTAAAATACTATAATCAAACCCAAAAAATTGCCCTAACCAAAGGGGAACCGCATTTAACAACACCAAAAGATATCTAAAATATTTAAAAAGAGACCCCCAAAGAATTCCCTAAGCCCACCCAAACACTTAGTAAGCCCATCATAAGAACCAAGCTCATAAATGACATGAAAGCCCACTTAAAGAAGCCATAGAGTAAAAGATAGAACCAATGCCATTAAGAAACCAATCTCATGTAGATAGTAAAGCCTAAATAATAAACCAAGGCCTAGAACCAATCAAATCCACAAAATGAAAACCCGAAATACAAAATAAGGCCAAAAGAAGCACATGAAGAGGGTTTGCTACTGTTCTGGCCAGAATGCCAAATGTGGGCCCTACCTCCTCAAATTAATTACACCTCATGAAAGTATGTTAAAAAACAATAAAAATCAATTATATAAGAGATGACTAAAGTCTAGTAAGGTGAAACCCAATTAGCAAGAGTAACTACACTTACCTAAGTCCCAAAATTTCCTGGGCCATGATGTCCATAACTTCCGTAAGAATCCTTTACTATTGGTGAATTGGAATATTCTACTAACCACTTTATTCATAGGGATCATGACATCATACATAAGTGGGGGAAAAAGACAGTGGTTAATTTTGGAGAGAGATCATGAGACATTTATCAATTTGAAACTAAAGGTCGTGAAGTATTTCTTCTCATACTTACGAAACCTACAAATACGTTTGTAAGTACATTCTTGATGGCACGTAGTCTAAACAAAATGGAGGTTTGAGTATCAAGACGCTTTGGTGCAATAGATGAAGGGAAAATGCCACTAATCCTGGATTGAATATATATATAAGATGTGCTTGTCAAGGACTTTCCCTTTCTTGATGCTGATTCTTTTGCTAGTACTCCTAATTTGTAGGCAGTACAACTGATGGGGAATCGCCTTCCATGCTACAATAAACACTACATTCGCAATCGAAATTTAAATACTCTGCAAACATGAATACAATGTCCTCGAGGAGAATGTCGTACTCAATGAGGTGGTGGTAGTTGTCACATAGTGGTTTTGTTGGGTGTAGTGTGGAAATTCTAGGGGTTTATATTGTTTTAATAAGAAATTTTATTGTTCAGTACCTTTTGTCATGCCTTAAAGGGTAGCATTGATGTAATAGCTTACCATATGTGCTTGAAAACCCAAGACATATTACCTCATTGGTTTTGTAAGACATGTGTGTTTGTTATCTTAAGTTACTCTTAGGATCTATTGGTTCCATGATGTAACCAAATGACTGATAATAGAATAAACAAGTCACTTAAAGATAACTAACCTAAATTTATTTTTTAATTGTTTTTTTCATCATATGAAAAGTTTGGGTATAACTAACCACTTAACCTTATAAGGTTTATCAAATTTAACTTTTCCTTACACTTCTTGAGACATCCTAAAATTGTATGTTTTATACTAGGTAATCATGTATGGTAGACTTGGTACTGGTGCTTGTATAAAGAAACTATAGGGGGGCAAGAAAACCATAGCTTAGTGAGATTCTCCTCTCATACCATGCTTTCAAATAAGAAATAAGTGAGCTATCATGAAATTAAGTGCAATGCAATCAACCAAGTGTATGAATGTAACAACCTACACAACAATGGGTATCTATATAAGGTAGAGCATTTACCTCCTCTATAAGTATAAATTGGGAAGTAATAACAATCTGAATAGGTATTCATATAAGGTTAAGCATTTACATCCTCTATAACTATGGATGAGGAATTAATAACAGTTCTACACAAGCAAAACTATTGTCAACCTCAGGTGTCACTATCTCTCTTAATATCAGTAAGGTATTTTCTTTTAAAAATATAATATACGATTTTGGTCTCAAAAGGATTTCTACATGTTCTTAAGTAACATGAGATTAAGAGAAGTTTGACTTGTGTGGTTCCCACAATAACTAATCCCTTAATAATTGAATCCTCGCATCTAAATTCCAATTACATGACAATACTTTTGAGTACTAAGTAGTTTCCATGTGGTTAGAGCAGGTAAACAATGGGGTTCCAAAATCAAATCCTTTAATATCCTTTATAAACCATAAACACATATGAGAACCCACAACCCCTACGTACCAATGTGTAGTGTTGATGACCTTTAGTAATTTATGCAAAGCCTTTTTTAGGCTAGATATAATTAAGACCATATTGATTCAGGAAATCAAAAAAATGCCATAAACAATCATCAAATAAATATGTTTATTGAAAAAAAGTCAAACAAGTATATAGTAAACAAGTTAGGTAGCTTATTTAATATTAATATATTAAAAATGAGGTCACAAAGTCAAATAAAAACACAATCACATGCATAAGCCCATACATTACCCTAAGCACTCATCAATTTTTACTTTATGGTAACTGAGAACTCATGCACCATACTACAAATACAAACATAATGGTATTCATCAAGGTTAATTCACCCAAATCCTTCCATGATTTGTCATATAGTAATATCATCTTCATTAGATTAGAATATGAAACACCCTAATCAAGTTAAAATAATAATTCATTACTTTAGTAAATAAGTTATATCGTCTCAATAGAAATTGCATTCTCGTAGGAACATTTTTTCAATTTAATAGCCTTCAAACAATTCTAGTCTTATTTTAAAGTGTATCCTATAAAATAGATATCTAATTTGAGGTTTTGATTATATTTTTCTAAAACACTTATTTTACATACGTATTAAATAGATTAATTTTATTTTACATATAAGTTATATATATTTTATTAGTATTATATATCTTACAGCATTTTTATACGTGACTTATTTTTCTAAATACCATTTATTCTTATTTTAATTAATTATTTATTTTTCAATTTATATATGGATACACCCCATATTTTAGAATGGTCTAAAATAATTAAAAACTTATAAACCTAGTAAATTTAGTTATTTAAGAGTAAAATTGAACATTAGTACTATAGAGAATCTTGTAAGTTGATAAGGCTAAGTAAAATGAAAATTTTATTAAATTATGAAACTGAATATAGTATACATAATAAAAACCCTATAAAGTTGATCAAAGCCTAAATCGCGTATGAAAATCTTAAACTCGATGTACGCATAAATTCTCAAGATTAAACTCGAACTTGACAAAAATCCTAAAACTATAATTTTAAGCTTATAAAATAAATAAATTTACCCTAATAACAATAAAACCCTAAACAAATACAATTATCGATCAATACACGTAATTACATACAATTATTAACGAATGCATCATGATAACTTTTAAATATTATAAATATAATGGATCATAATTTAATTAATAAATTTCAAATATTATTTATTAATTATTATTTTATGATTTATATTTGGAAATTCCTAATTTTTCTTTCCTTTTTCCTTTCTCTTCTTTTCCCTTCCTTTTTCCTTTTCTTTTTTTTTTCTTCTTCTCCAATTTTCTTTTCTCCCTACATTGCCTTCTAGAATTATGTTGATGGACACATGTAGGATGTACAATTAGCATGTGATTATTATGGAGATAAAACAAAAGCATTGGATAACTCTTAGTCAAATCATATAATTTTTATCTTGATTTTTTTCCTTTTCCTCCTTCCTTTCTCCCTCATTCATGTTATTTTATTTTATTTTATTTTATTTTTCCTCATCTCTACTGGTTGCATTTGCTGGAGTAAGGAAATAGATACACATACACTTTCCAAATAACAAAAAAATAACATCCCACATATATGCATAAGTGCCCAAAACTGAGAAAATTTTTTTCCCTCTACTATTCAATTTCTTTTTATCACAACTTCAACAAATAAATTAAGAAGAAGAGGAAGAAGCTTGGGGGGTTATTAATTCAAGTCATTCCAAAAGAAGAGCAATTAGTATGTATATTATGTTATTTAGTAATAATCATTTTTATGTATTGTTGTACATATGTGTATTTTATAGAATTTATATGTATTGTAAGATCTTATAGTAGAGATATATGTAATATTTGTATTTTCTTATGCATATATGTTTATGTATGTACAAATACTAAAGTATGTTCATGTATACATACATGTTATTATTAATTATACAATATGTAGTATAATGGACTATGTGTATATATATAGTTATGCATGTATAATATATGTATATTTATGTTTGTATAATTTTCATTGCATATGTATATGTACAAATATGTCACCAAATATATATATATATATATATTTATGTATGTATAAAGTACAAAGTTACTAGTATAGTATAGTACATCTATAATAGGGTATATATTCCATACATATATATATGTGAGCATCCAATAGTATTCACATTATGTATTTTTAATATATATATATATGGAGACGTGATTGTATATATATATATATATTTGTTTATAATAATATTTATATTAAGTATTTTCAATAGATATAAATATGTAAATACGATTGTATATGTATATATGTACAAAATATAAAAATACTATATATATCGTATATATGTACATACGTATAGCATATGTAGTATATTTAGGATCATATGATTATATTACATAAGTATATATATACGTATAAAGTATGTATATTAATAGTATAGTATATGTATCGATATATAGGTATACTTAAATAATACATGTATAATATACCATAATAACAAATTAATAAATGACGTAAGGTAATATATATACATAAGCATATGCCATGGGTTTCAAGATAATAGAATAATTAATTTGTAAATTTAATAAAATATAATAATAAATACAATTATATATATATTAAGTAAAAGTACAAAATAGGAAAAAACTTCAAAATATGCAAAAACTTTAGAAATGACACATTGCAATTTCCTTTGCTGCCATGTCAGCATTTAATTAAATAGAATTAAATTTATAATTAAAAATAATAATTAAATAATTGGAAAATTATGAAAATAGTAAAATGAATTAAATAGGTATTAACCTTAAAAAATGGAAAATAAGTAAATTATAATTAAATAAACTCAAAAATAAGAAAATTGTAAAATATGAGAATTAGATATTTATTAAATAAAAAATATGTAAAGAAAATCTTAAAATAATATTTTGTAATTATTTAAGTCAAAATAATGAATTTTGTAATATTTTTATATCATAATGAAAAATGTAGATTATAATATCCAAAACGAACCCTACTATAAGAAAGTATATCTAAAAACAATAAAATATATCTGAAAACAATAAAAATCCTCTATAAATTCATAAAAATCCAAAATAAAAAAAGTCAAACATGATTGAAAATTTAAAATAAATCAAGAAAAGTAAGTAAAAGATTTAGGTTAAACTATGTTTATACCATATTTAGGTTATAGTAGAGAACTAGACAAATAATAATAGATATTTAGTTAATCAATGATCCTAGTTTTTCAGAATACTTACAGATTTAGTTATCTTTTAGGTACTCAATTATCAAAAACTAGAAATCCCAAAAGCTAGAAGAGTGAACATTAACCTAGGTAAGGGCGTTTTGATGGTCTACTATTTGTTTGCTGCTTGATGTTGTATGCTGCTTATTGGGTGATACTGATTGTTTGTTGAATGGCTGATTGCTTTGCATACTATCACTTGTGTGATCACTTTCTTAAATGGATAAATGTAAATATTCGACTAAAATAACTAGTTATATTTGTCGCATGTTTATAACCCAATTGGTATATTGATGGAGAGTGCTAGCTTTACAAATTTTTGAGAAAAGTATTTTTAAAAAACGTTTTTCCAATCTTAAATATATTTTGTATGATTTTTATGAGGGTTCGTAGTGCCCATGAATGATATTTGTATCGTTAAGGCAAAACTAGCATATTATTGCCAATTGATTGCGAGATGACTTACATATTTGTGCCCATGGGGCCTTGAATATATTTTGATAGCAAGAGGACTCACTTTGTATACTCGAGGGGCCTTAGATATGTTCGGTGGATGGCCTTAGTTGGGGTCTACCTATATTGATTGCTGTTTCTCGCCTAGGGTAATAGTTGAGTGTCGTTTGGTGGGATGTTGCTCTGAGGTAGCCTCATGCGATTAAGGTGAGGTAAGACTATACCTTCCATAGTTTCAAACTACTATAGATGTGTTGCTTACATTCACTATATATACATTCATTTCACTTGTAGATAGATTGCATGAGTGTTGATAATATTTGATAACTTGATTGAAAGGTAGTAGCGAGGAATGATCTCACTGAGCCATGGTTTATTTATTCTCCTATAGTTTCATTTGTAGGTTCCTTTAAGCAGGGCTTGGGGAATGTTTTGAGAGTAGAATACAAATCGGGAATAGGTTTGATAATGTTAGAGTTTAATGATCTACCTCTTAGGGTCATGACAAAACCTATCCTAAACCTTATCCTAAAAAGTTTATTGCTATCGCAATCAACTTTTCTACTCTCTCTCGACTTGTTCTTTTTCCTTTTCCCTTACCCTTTATCTCTTTTCTTCTTCTTAATCCCTTATCGCCCATTCGATTTTCTTTCTCTACTTTCCCCCCTAAATTTCCCCTAACTTACGGATCCTACCCCAATCCTTTAGTCCTCTCTCACTTGCCTACCCCTCTCTTTAATTCCCCTTCTTGCCGTGATTTTCCCTCGTCCTTTACTTTGATTCTTCTCCCTCCTCATCAGCTGGACCCCACTTCTACTTTCACATTCAATTTACTCTCGTCTCTCACCCCTAATCCTTAGCCTTTTCTTCATCTCTTGTCTCTCACCCCCTCAAACCCTAACCTTCACTTATTTCACCTCCATCTTAACTCTCTGTATCTCTCGATGATGGACGGTGGTGCCTCGTTGCAAACTCTAATCACGTTCCTCATTGAAGCTTGGTTTTATTTTAGTGAGTTGCTAAGTCCTCAGCTAATTTGCGATTTCTTAATCTACTCAATTAGTTCTTCATTTAGTTGTGAGTGTAATTTCTAATATACTTATTTTCTTGTAGGTCCACTATCTAGCAATGATTCCATATTCTTCAAGTAATCTTGTCTCAACTATATAATCCATGCATTCCAAGTCGCTCTAGTAATTTAGTATTTGTTAATTATTTAAGTATACTACAATATGAGTTATAATTTCTATGTTTTTTGGTCCAATAGGTTTGTATTCGGCATTAATTCAGATCCATCCGGTGTTTTTGTCTTGGCTTTATTTCATGAGTTGATTCAATTTCATTTTTTAGTGTTATGTCAATTAAATATTGCTTTTATTTTCTGATATCATTGCGAAAAGTAATTATATGTTATTACTCGATCTCAATTATAAATTGATTTATTTGTTGTAATCTTCGTTCTAGTTTATAAAAAAAAATTATTATTATTCTTTATGTCACAATATCAAATTATGTGTATATGTAAATTTATAGTGATGGATTTCTACTCCTTGATATATTTGATGTGGGGACACTATTTTCTGACTTGGTGTACAATATCTTAATACCCATATTATTTATACATTTCATGTGTCGATTTGGTTTATGATGATATTATCTTATTATTGCTCTACCTTATTATTAATATTGATAACATTACAATCTAATTATTTCTATTATGGTTGTTGTTATGATTACATAGTATGTGACATTGATCATAAAGTATATCCGTTTTGGATTTTGATTATTAATATATCCTTCCTTACGTATTTCAACGCATTATAATATTATCCGATTAAAGTATATATTATTTTATTACTATATCAATTAGTAAATTATATATTTTAATACCCTCATCATGTGTCCACTTTATATTTTCTTTCATATATATTTATATTTCATACTTTACAATTTAAAGTAATTAGATAATATTATATTAATATGTTAACTTTTGGATTTATCATATTATGTATTTACATTATCTTCAATTTCTACTATTGATTTATGATTAGATTCGATTATTTTCATTCGAAACCCTTGATTGAATAATTCATAGGTTCATAAGTAACTTTTATGTAGAACTTAATTATCGAGTATTGAAGGTTAACGTATATGCTTGTTTTTCAATAAATTCGTAGTGGTTATCGGGTTCTTTGTTGAGGTTTGAGCTGTTGATTCAGGATTTGTGAGTTGGAGTTTTTTTAGTTGTTGTAGAGCGATTCCAAGTACGTAGTGCTTGTTTGTATGGTGTACTTGTTAGGACTTAGAATAAAATCAAACTAATTCATATGCAACCTCAATGACCTTGACTATTAGTTGTATTTGACCCATTCGCTTTAGGGTCCTATAGTAGTAGATTCTTAGGGGAGTAACTGCTGATCATATGTAGGGATTCCTTAGTAGACTTTTAGATGGGACGATGCAGCTAGAATACTTAGTTTTTAGACTCTGGACTTTGGGTATAAAAGACTTAAAGGAAAACTTATATTATATCCACTTATGTATGTGAATAAAGATTAAGGTATGATGGGGTTATGAGTACCCCTATGCTGTATGTTGCCATAAATTAAAGATAATCTAACTATTGTTTGCTTATATTCTATTATAATTGCATTATGTGCATGTGAATGTTTTGATCTTAACATCTACATGTTTTTGTTCACTTGTATTGGTTTTCAACTCATTCTTTTATTTTTACAGCTGCAGATTGATTCAATAAGTTGTAATAAGTATGAAAATTGCTGTCATCGGATTAGGAAAGAGAAGTAGTTAGTTTTGTATGCTATAGAAGATCAAGATCTAGTTATTTTATAT
Organism: Lumnitzera racemosa; assembly: GCA_024138005.1. Taxonomy (NCBI): domain Eukaryota; kingdom Viridiplantae; phylum Streptophyta; class Magnoliopsida; order Myrtales; family Combretaceae; genus Lumnitzera; species Lumnitzera racemosa. The sequence continues at coordinate 37,286,089 of JAMXBC010000005.1, forward strand.
GTTTGTAGATAAAGTAACTCACTTGTAGTCACTTAAATTGATGTATTTGGAGAATTTTTGTTTTGTACCTAATAAGCGGTTATTACAAATGATTATGGAGATTGTAGTTAGTTTTAGAGCATCAGCATGTTCCTAAATGGTAGAGACATATGATGGGTTGTGGTGCCCTCGGTATCTAGGGTATTACAACTTAGGTGGTATTAGAGTTATGGTTAGAGAATTGTAGAGAATTTAGAATGATGAATCAAGAATAGTGAAAGTTGTTGATCATAAGGAATTTAGGTGATTGTCTTGTAAATACTTATGGAGCTTAAGCTTATAGATCTTAGATGAATTTTAAGCTGCTAGATTATAGAAAAGCTTAAGTTTGATGATTGTTAAATAAATTCACTTTACGAATGTTTAAAGAGCTAAGTTGGTGGAACCTAGAATCCATTAGGCTAGAAGATCATAAAGTAGCTTAAGAGGTAGATCATAGAAGGACTTAGGTTGATAGATCTCTAGCGACTTAAGATGGTTAATCATAGATAAGCTTAGGTTAGTTGATCTTAAAAAGCTTAGGTAATGGATCAAAGTAGCGTGATAGAATCGTAGTGAGCAAATAAGAGGACTAGGTAGAGTATGGTTCAATCTAAGAGTTGGTGAGAAGCTATCTTAGTTCCTATCTTCTTAGGTTTCATTTTCATCTGGTATTGTCAGAATGTTTAAGCTAAGATTCATAAGACTAAGAATAGATATAAAAATATTTACAGAGAAACTTGATAAAAATCATCCTCCAAAGATGTATCTTCTGCTTAAATAACTTGTATAATAGGCATAGTTAGTACAATAACATAACAAGCACCTATGTATGATCCATCCAAACTCGAGACTACTCATCTAACCTTGCATAGTGTGTAATAACACATAAAAATCAAAATGTGGAATAAAAGGTTAATTTAAGAAACATGATTTAAAAATTTGAGGAAGCTTAATATATGGACACCTATAACAAGATGGATGGATGAGTCTTTCTTTTTATGCCATGGCATGACATGTTGGTTTTGTATGAGTCAATCAAGCTTATGTCATGTTTGTTTGTCTAAGTTAAATCAGTTGATCTAAGTGAAGTCAAGTATCAGTCGAGTTCGGTCAGTTAAGTCAATGTTATGTTGAATCCCTGGGCCTCGTTATATGTGTACTTATATTAAGTTGTTAAGAATATAAACATATTAGAGCTAATTGAAAAACTTTGATCGATAAGGGTAACTAAAAGTCTATAGATAAAATATGCATATATTTCAAGTGTTTCTTTTAAGAGAAATTTCAAGGACCTAATGTCTTTTAAGGAGAGAAGAATGAAACACCCTAATCAAGTTAAAATAATAATTCATTACTTTAGTAAATGATTTAGATCATGTTAATAGAAACTACATTCTACTAGGAAAAAATTTCTCAATTTAATAACCTTTAAACAATTCCAGTCTTATTTTAAGGTATATCCTATAGAATAGATATCTAATTTAATGAAACTATATTTTTCTAAAACACTTATTTTACGTGTGCATTAAATATATTAATTTTATTTTAAATGTAAGTTATATATATTTTATTAGTATTATATATCTTACAGTATTTTTATACATGACTTATTTTTCTAAATACTATTTAATCTCATTTTAATTAATTTTTTACTTTTCTATTTTATATGTAGATACACCCTATACTTTATAATGATCTAGAATAATTAAAAACTTACCCTAAACCTTATCTTAAAAAGTTTATTTTCACCTCAATCAACTTTTCTACTCTCTCTTAGCTTATGCTTTTTCCTTTTCCCTTACCTTTTATCTCTTTCCATCTTCTCAATCCCTTATTGCCCCTTTGATTTTCTATTTCTTCTTACCCCAAATTTCCCCTTGTCTTACAATCCCTACCTAAATCCTTCAATCCTCTCACACTCGCCTAACCCTCTCTTCAATTCCCCTTCTTGTTCCCCTCATTCTAATTCTTCTCCCTCCTCATGAGCCATACCCTACTTTCTACTCTCAACTTCAATTCTCTCTTGTCTCTTGCCCACCCCCATCCCCCTACAACCCTCCTCTAATCCTTGACCTACACTTCCTCTCTCGTCTCTTACCCCCAAATCCTAATCTCTCTTGATCCCCCTCCCTTAAAATATCAGTCTCTCCCATCGTCCATCTCTACCTTCAATTTCACCTCCATCTCAACTCTCTATATCTCTTGATGTTGGACAGTAACACCTCGTCATAAACTCCAATCACATTCCTCACCAAAGCTTGGTTTTATTTCGATGAGCCACTAAGTCTTTAGTTATCTTGCGCTTTCTTAATTAGCTCAATTTGTTCTTCATTTAGTTGTAAGTGTAATTTCTAATATGCTTATTTTCTAGTAGATCCACTATTTAGTGATGATTCCATATTCTTCAAGTAATCTTGTCTTAGCTATATATTCTACGCATTCTAAGTCGCTCCGATAATTTAGTATTTGTTAATTATTTAAGCATATTACTATATGAGTTATAATTTCTATACTTTTGTGTTTAACAGGCTTGTATTCAATGTTGATTCGTATCCATCTAGTGTTTCCATCTTGACTTTATTTCATGAGTTGATTCAATTCTATTTTTCAGTATTGCATCAGTATAATATTACTTCTATTTTCCAATATCGTTGTGAAAAGTAATTATATATTAGTATTTGATCCCTATTATAAATTGATTTATTTGGCATAATTGTCATTTTAGTTTATTTTTTAAAAAATTTGTTATTATATTTTACGTCATAATATCGAATTATGTGTTTATGTAAATTTATAGCGATGGATTTGTATTTCCTGATATATTTAATGTACAAACATTATATTTTGGCTTGGTGTACAGTATGTTAATACTTGTATCATATATAGATTTCAAGTATTGATTTGGTTTATAACAATACTATCTTATTATTATTATTATTATGCCTTATTATTAATATTGATAACATTATAATCTAAGTATTTCTATTACAATTTTTATTATGATTGCGTAGTACATGATATTAATTGTAAAGTATTTCCTTTTTAGAATCTGATTATTAATATGTCTTTTCTTACATATTTCTACAAATTGTAATATTATACAATTAAAGTACATATTCTTTTATTACTATATCAATTAGTAAATTATATATTTTGACACTCTCATCATGTGTCTACTTTATATTTTCTTTTATATATATATATATATATATATATTTTACTTTACAATTTAAAGTAATTAAATAATATTATATTAATATATTAACTTTCGGCTTTATCATATTATGTATTTACATTATCTTCAATTTCTAGTATTGATTTATGATTGAATTTGATTATCTTCTTTTGAAACCTTCGATCGGATAATTCATAGATTCATAAGTAACTTTTAGGTAAAATTTAGTTATCAAATATTGAAGATTAACATGTATACTTGTTTTTCAATAGATTCGTGGTGGTTATTGGATTTCTTGTTAAGGTCTAAGCTGTTGATTCGACATTTGTGAGTTGGAGTTCTTTTAGCTGTTGTAGAGTGATTCTAGGTATGTGGTGCTTGTTTGTATGGTTAAACGATTCTAATTACATGTTGCTTGTTTGTATAATTGTACTTGTTAGGACTTAGAATGTAATTGAACTAATTCATATACAACTTAAGTGACCTTAACTATTGGTTATACTTGAATCAGTCGCTCTAGGATTCTACAGTGGCAAATCCCTAGAGGAGCAATTATTGATCATATGTGAGAATTCCTTAGTAGACTTTCATATAGGACGACATAGATAGAATACTAGGTTTCTAGTCTCTAAACTATAGACTTTATATGACGAATTTAATGGAAAACTTATATTATATTTACTTATATACGTAGACAAATATCAAGGTGTGGTGAGACCATGAGTACTCCCGTGTTGTATGCTAGTGAAAATTAAAGATAATCAAACTATTGTTTGCTTATATTTTGTTATAATTGCATTATATGCATGTGAATATTTTGAGCTTGACATCCATGTGTGTTTGTGTATTCGTACTAGACTTCAGCTCATTCTTTTATTTTTATAGCTATAGGTTGATTCAATAAATTGCGATAAGTATGAAAATTGATATAACATTGGGTTGGGAAAGAGAGGCGATTAGTTTTGTATGTTATAAAATATCAAGATCTAGTTATTTAGTACGTTTATGGCTAAAGTGACTTTACTTGTGAGTCACTCGAATTGATGTATTTGAAAAATTTTTATTTCATACTTAGTAAGCGATTATCATAAGTGATTATAGAGATTATAATTAGTTTTTGAGTCTTAATGTATTCTTAAATGATAAGGACACATGACAGGTTAAGATGCCCTTAAGTTTTGAGGCATTAGAGAATGCAAGTCTATCTATATATCTATCTTTGTCGGCATCTAGATTTTCACTTTAGGCATCTATCCATATATATTATTGTCGCATCATTCTTATATGCATATATATGTTGACGTCCTGGTGGTTAACGAAATGGTACATGCGTTTATAGTTTCGTGAGATGCGAGAAATGAAAATGAAGCCTCAGCGATTTCCAGAACACTTAAATCTATATACATACAATATGTAAATATGTATTAGCCAATATACTGACCTTGTTAGTAACCATATATCCATGTTATAATCCCATAGTCAGCTTGTAATATTGCATCAAATATTATGTATAATAAGACCCGATTTTGTACGTAACTACGATGGCTCTAGTATAAACCGGCATATGCTTAGCTACTACGTACTAATATAATGAATGATGTACACATAATAGGACCCTTTGAATAATGCATGGAATAACTGTTGTACAAGCCAAGCGAGTGTCTATTTGTTGGCATTGTGATTTATGGTGTCTGTAGATTTGCTGTTGCTAGAGTTGTTATGGAATATTGAACTATTCATTGAGGATCGTAGTTGACTTGGTATTCGTACGTATGAATTGTGTTTGATATACTTTGCTCGCGTTGGATTCCACTCAAGTGGAATCATGTACGGGATTTCTCCTTCATATTTTTTCTGCAACTGTATAGATATTGGCTTAGCTAATACTATGTTGACTTGGACATGTTATTTAGTTGGTATTTTGGATATAAGCTTAGTAATGTGCCTACCATCACGGAATGGAACGAAAGAACTTAAAGTTATATTTTTAGAAAATTCGGTTCTCAAAAGGCAAATGGCACTCAATCTTGAATAATTATTTTTTTATCCCAACATATAGATTGCATTCGCAGATTTTCTTGGATGGAGTTGCCTAAGACTTTATTTTGAAAAATTCTAGCAAAGATCCTTGGTTCTGAAAAAACAGTAATTATTTTTTTTTTTCCTTGAGAAAAAGAACCTAACTGAAGGAAGATTAATGGAGAACGAACGAATTTTAGAAGCACCTACGGAAATCAAGTTGATAACAATGCTGTTGTAAATGATATCTACTGTTGTTGTTGTTATTTGATATGGATTAAATGATTGAAGCCTTATTAAACGGGATATACTAAAAAAGGATTAAAAAAAAGTAATAGATATCATGAGAGGTCCTGTAGAGGAAGCGTACAAATTAGCAAAAGGTTTTTGGTGTCGCCTAATACTGGAGAAGCCTATGGAGCTATTTTCATATTAACGGAAGAATTATATGCAACTTTATATGATGTCTTATCCCAACAAACTCTATATGTTATGTATGTGTGCATGTCTATTTGTAATAAGCATGTTGATAGAAACTAAAGTCTAGTGACGTGAAACCCAACTAGTATGAGTAATTCCACTTGTCTTGAAAAAAAAAAAAAAAAAAAGGGTCTTACACGTGATTTTTTATAAGATCAAACCTTTCACCGAATGGACATTTGAAAAATTTCAAAATTGTCCTCGTCTTAAATAATAAATCCCTTGCCTTTGGTGTTATTCTGATGGGAGCATTTTTTATAGGGATCACGACATCAGACATAAGTGAGGGGGGAAAAAAAAAAGGTTAACTTTAAAGAGAGATCATGAGATATTTTTCAATTTGAAATTAAAGGTTGCAAAGTGTTTCTTCCCATACATACAAAAACTGCAAATATGTATATAAGAACATTCTTGATGGCACAAAGTTTTAACAAAACAGGAAAGGCAAAACATGGTGTCAAGGATGGATAGATTGATATTCGAATATGAAGATACATGAATGCTAAATGTCTTTGGCCACTTTTTGGTGCTGGCTAAGCTGATGAGAGTCGTAAGTCTCGAGGATCTCACAAATTCTAGAGTGTGTTTGGCACTAGACATACAATTGTAAAACATGCACTTAAAAGATTTGGAGGCCAGAGCATCAAGATGCTTAGGTGCAATAGATGTAGGGAAAAAATGCTAAAACTCCTGGATTGAATATACATATAGATATGGCTATCGAGGACTTCCCCCTTCCTGATGCCGATTCTTTTGGCAGTATTCATTGCCTTCCATGCTGCAATTAATCTCCAGAGCAAGCCGAGTTTCGGGGCTTTCCTGCTTTACTAGCTGTTATTCGCTCTGCCCAGCAACCTTGTTTTCTGCACGTCCAGGTACAATTGATCTTTATTGTGGCTTTTCCAGGTGCGATTTTAAACAACAATTCGGTATCCATCTGATGATGTTACTGTGAACAACCTTAACGTGTACCAACTCGACGAGGGGAGGTTGTATGTGAAGTCATCCTACGAAAGTTGTAACTGTATAAACGTATAACATGTCCTATGCGGAAGTGGAATAACCTCGTATTCTTGACCTTTTCACCATTTTGCCTTGCACGGAAGAAATGGATGCTTCCAAACGATCCACCAACGAGTCCATGATAACTAAAATGCAGGTGTTGATGGTTGTCCTTATCTTTGTCGCCAGGGCAACCGTAGAGAGGGGCTTGATCCCACCCACCCCGGTCAACGCGGATGGCAGCGGGGAATTCGACCTGCAACCCCTGTTCTTGTTGTGGAATGCCATATGCCTTGGATCCTCGGTGGTGGCGATCTACATCATCTACAACCATGGAGGGAAGGTCGGGGAAGAGCCGGTAAGGTATCTCACCACCTTATCCCTTGCGTCCCTCATCATAACTTATCCCATAGGTCAGCAGATCGTCCTGCAGGCTCCGGAAATGCTAGAATAGATATATGGCCATTCATGTGTGTCGCCTATGCACTACTCGGAGGGCTTATATCCTATCCCCCGGTACGGGGCTTATGGAACCTAGCAAGAAGAAGGCTCCGTAATCACCAAGTGGACCTGGAGAAGGGTGTCCCGGATTCTGCTGACCAGGATTCAACGGAGCAGGCAAAAGCCGGATGCGGACGAGCCGCTATGAGGAGTGGTGGCTTCATTCTCTGAGTTAAAATAGTATCAAGAATATTTCGTACGAGGCAAAATGATATGTGAGGTTAAGCTTAATTCAACGCTGTATAAATGTATGATAAGCTCGATACTCCTGAGTTAAAATTTTAAAAACTCTGCAAACTAGAATATAATGTCCTCTGTAAATGAGAACACAATGCCCATTGATAATTTAGCCCTTTGTAGAACCTTACACAGTTCCGGGGATATGATGTTTATACCGCATTCCTTGTTTCTAAGCACTTTTTCAATTTGTTGCTTATTATTGAGATCACATGGGTGCTTGGAATGCCGACTTGTGGTGCATGCACAAGCGCTATCTTTAGCTTGATCGACCAAGTATAGTTGTTTTGTTGAATCCTGCGTGGGTATATCAAATAATAATGTGAACAGCTGTAGCTGAAAATATAGACCAGTATAACCGATTGTGATAGTAACGATATGGTTTCAGTTTACTACAAACCCTCCAAGGTTTCTAGAAAAGATGCAACATGCGCATATAAACCAGGAAATGTGCTTACTCTCGCCCAGCGTGAGCCGCTGTACTAGCGTACAGTAGGTATAAGTTAGTATGATATCTTTGTGATTCTGCATCAGCATATATGATTCTTAGCGTAGTGGTGCGGCCAAATTTCGAGTTATACGATGGTGCAGCATTTTATTGTAATCGATCTTTGTTTTGTGGTAACATTGTTTTTTCAAGAAATTAAGAGGAGATGGTTTGTTTGTGGACTCATGAAGGTGATTTTAGGGTTGGTAAGAAGGAAAAATATATCCTTTCTGTTAATGTGTTGGTCTAAAACACAATCACTACATATAGAGAAATTCTAGCATCAAATTTTCCATATTCCAATTCCAATCAGAGTCCTAATCCTATGCTCGAGGATCATCAATTTGATGAGAAATAAACGGAAATGCTATTTGTAAACTTTAAGTAGTATAGGCTTTAAATCCAGCTAAAATAAAGGACTGAACGTTATTGACAGCGTCCATTCATCTCACGTTTCGAATTAAATCTTCCTTCTTTCTTGTTTCTTTCCTCAAACACATTACAAACACATCCCATTTCAATGGGTGGTTTCGGTAGATCCAAATCGTTCTTGTTTCTCACTCTCTCCTCCGGAAAATATTGATCTCCTTCACTCTCGTTATTGGAATTCAATTACTGTCATAGATTTGCCACGCTGTGTGGGTGTAGTACCTGTGCTTCACTCACAAATCCGTTTTGATAATGAAAAATATTTGATACTTTTCAAATAAAACATCTGAAATTATGACATAGGGAGATAAAAAGATATTACCATTTTTTATAAACTTATATAAATAACTTAATATAATTTTAATAAATATATGCACATATAATATTACGGATGTAAAAATTAAATATAGCGATACAGTAAAAGTTAGAACATAATACATTCATTGAATCGAATTATTTATACAATCAAGGATTTAACAAAGTAAAAGAATGATGCATAAACATTTTGCAAAATATGTAAAATATTGTGTGCAGCTATAGTAATTTTGATATGTCCTCTAAAGATAAAATCTTGAGAAAGACTGCAAAGAAAAATAGAAGAACTCTAAACTGATAGCAACAACCATTTATTAATTTGTCTAATCAGCTTCTACTTCTTCTAATCTCATTCAAACATTGAAATTCTTTATCAACATGAAGAGGCAAATTAAAATCACTAAATCATATCATAAGTAATGAAAGGAAAACAAACACTAAACTATCATGGTAATTTTTCCTCTTCGTGATATGTTTTGCTTTAATTGAAAAAGAAATTATCATTTTTTGTAAAATGTGCTCTTTGTTGCTTTGAGGTTACCAACTTTATTTAAGTATGAGGCGGTTTTATATATAAAATAATACAACACAGTTGTTTAGTAAATAATATAGCCTCATTTTTTCCTTTAAAATTAGCTAATGTTGTTGATTGAAAAAAGTTCATTTGATCAAAGTTTTAATAAGAATCATAGATAAAATATAGTATAAGAAGTAGTTAAGTATTAACAGGACTCTTGTATAGAGATATTAATCAAATAACAAAATTTTGAAGGGCGGAAAACATAAACGTTGATGAATAATTTAAGAGGATTTATTTTTCAGGTACTCGCCTCATGAGTGGTCATTCTACTAGTATATTAAAACAAATGATGTAAAGCAAAAGCAAAAAAGGTTTACTAATAACTTGGAATGATAGAATCATATATGCGCATAGGCAACAGATGCAGATTTTTAATAAAAATTTGGGTACATTATATGTGTGTGTGTATATATAAATTTTATGTATCAAAATCCTAATCTCTCTTTGGGCGTACATGCATAATATTAAAAAATAACTAATACCAAATACAAAGGATTCTATTAAATCCACAAAGTTTGATATTCAACTCACTTTAAATAACTACTTTAGAGATCCTAAGGATAACTTATAGAACAATAGTGGTCTTTAACAGGTAGTCAGTATTAAACTACAATCATAACATTTTGAATTATTTTTCTTAGTCCTTTAAGAAAACGTAATGAGGTATGCAAATTATATTTAATCTTATTGAAAAACTACAAACAAAATACAATTGTATTTAAAAAATTCATAACAAATTAAAGTGATGCTTCCTCTAACATAATTGCCTTCAATTTTACTCTAAAATATAAAATATAAGCAATTATGTGAAGTGATATCAAACAGCATGTAGTTATTGTATGATAAGTTCATATTAAAAGACAAAGTAACTCAAACAACGAGAAATTACCAAGTCTCATAATAATTTAGCCATCTCCTAAGTATCTCTAAGACAACATACTTAAAATGGTTAGTAATTATAAGAAAAATCATAAGAGTTTATAAAATGTAATAAACCAGCTAAATTCATCTTATGTGAGGCATGGAAGCAATTAGGACTTTTGTTAGTTAATCACATTGACAAAATGACACTTAAAATGCATGGATTTAGGAAGTATTTAAGCTATTTTGGGAAGAGAAAATGTTAATTATCAATCTAATGCTTTGGGATTTTCACCAACTCTCTCCAAATGATCAAATAGTCCCTTACTAACTTAGAAAAATTGTGAGAACAAGAAAACAAAGGAGGAGAAAATTTTTGGAAAAATTAGAACAAGTACTACATAAACTGAGCTAGATCTGTGCACACCAATTCTAAGAGCATTTGGGTGTAAACCACCACCACCACTTGATAGTGGTTGCCACACCTAACTTAATTGACGACCAAGGAGTGGTTGTTGGTGGCCGGACAACCACCATTCCAATGAGTTAATTTTGTACTCGATTTTATTAGAAATTGTAAAAATACTAAATTAACTTTCAAAATTATGAAAAAATTTATTTGCACATATTTTTTTATATACTTTTAGGGAAAATATCAAATTGAAAAATTTTAAGCGAGTATAATACTTCCTTAGGAAATTGAGAGAAATCGATCAATTTTTGAAACTGATTTGAATAACTCTATTGACGTAGTTTTGAAGCCAAACATTTTCTAAAGAATATTTATGTTGTCTGTAAATGTTGTATGAAGATTTTTCGAACAAAAAGAATTTCTATAATTTTTGGGTCTTTAAATTGGAGAAAAAAAAAGCCATTTTCTTAAGGATTTGGTGTATGGAGCTTAATGAAACCCTTGGTACCAAGTCCTAAGGTTTATTTGGATCACATTCCACTATGAAAGATAATCTAGAGTTGTGCAGTTTGAGTAGGATATGAGATATGGGCAAGTTGGTGAACTTAGGTTTAAGGCATTAATAGGTAAGTATGCGAATTTGAAGAATTTAATACTATGGTGTTGCTTGATATGATAAACATGAAAGATCAACATTTCTATAATCTAGAATATGATGTTAGATGAGTTATTTTGAGTAAACTTATAAAATCACCATGTTCAGACAATTCTTCAAAAGGTTGATCAATTAGAAAAATTAATTAATTCTAATTCAAAGACTTCACCAAAAAGCTACCAAATATGAAATACTTGGTTGATATAACATCTATAGGTTAATGAGAGAAATTTTAGTTAATAAGGCTATTTTCAAACACTTCTTCATAGAGTTCCTAGTTAACAAAACTGTTTTCAGACACTTTTACAAAGAGTTTTATAATAAAAATTGTAATAACATTATTGATCAAATACTTGTTTAGAAGATTTTAGAACCAAATTAAGAAGCTACAATACTTAACTATTTTTTGGGGTAAATTGAATCTAGACAATTGAACTAGATGTAACATTGTGAGATTTAACTATAGATGTAAGTTAACCAATATCTAACTAAGGAATTTTAAGTAGAATGAATTGGAGAGTAACTTAGAAGCTATTTTAGAAGCTGTCTCAAAAGCTAACTCAGAATCAAACTCATCAATTGAATCATAACCATCTTATAATGAATTAATTATTAATAAGTGATTATTTAACTAGTATATATATATATATATATATATATATATATACTCATGACTTTTAATTAGCTATAAAAGGATTTCCTCTTGCTAGGTCTAGTTATGGAAGAGGAAGTTACTACTAACAAGTGAATTGGGATGGTTAGCTAGCCAAGTAAGTGAAATTACCTATATAGGGTATAGATTTATATCTAACTATCTTTGTACATGAGTGTGGTGTTTGTCTGAATGATGCTTGGAATTGTTGTGTAAAGAACTGGACTTACACTTGCTTGGTGAATTATGGATGCTTGGTTCATGAATGGAGTGATTGTTTGAATAAGGCTTGAATTCACTATGGAAGATACTCGATGATGCTGCATTTTGTATAATATTGATAGTGTTTTGTATAATGAACTCTATACTTGGTTATGAGTAAAACATATGAAGATTTATGCTATAATAAGGATTCAAATCAAAAGTTATTTTAGAAGCAAATTCAAAGATAGAAAGAATACAATAAGCCTTGTTGATATACTTGATGCATTTGTGGTATGGTACGAAAAGAACCTATGGGTTAGTTTTATTAACAGTTACGGTTTTACTAGGATAAGTTTACGAAGCATAGTTTTGTGCATATAGTTTTGCATTGACCAAAACTTTAATCATACTCCGTGGATTTTTGCTAAACTGAGATGTTATGCTAGGTTCTTAGATATATTCTCTAGAAGCCTAGATTTGTAGTCAACCAAATGGATGAGTTACTAGGCTGGCTAAGATATTGGTACCGATACATATTATATATATTAGCATGGCATACAATTTGCATTATCTTATTTGTCGTATGGACATTAACTAAATGTGAGACTTAAGTATTTATATTATATGTTTTAGTGTATTGTTATTTGTTTTTCACTCTCACTCGACTAAACAGTAGCTGAGGAGATAAGTTTTCTCTTATCCTCAAGTTATGATACAACTTTTTAGGGCGTTACCAACAATAGAGGTATATTTTTAGAGAGTACTAAGTAGGTTTTTAGAGAACGCTAGATAGAGTCAGCTATTCTAGAAGTGAAAGTGTCACTGAACAAATACAATATAAACTCAGAAGTTTAATTATAGTTTAGTATTCAAGTTTTTAAAATTTGTAAAATAATGTAAATATTTGTAACCAAAAGTTTACAACTGAACTCTTTTGAGCACCAAATATATAATAAAGTGTTTTTTTTTTTTGTTAGAGTTGAATTTATATTTAATAGGTTTACTTATGTGATGAGGCATCCTATGCTTTTCAGGATGTAATATTTGAGTTCTTACAAATATCTCATTCATATGAAATGATGAAATAGTTCTCATATTAAATTCAAAGTTGGTGTTTTGGTGATTTCTGTTTTTGCATAATGCTTCAGTGTTGCTCCTCTCAATATAGTTCATAAGTGGGTCTTCTAGTAAATACATGAAATCAAACTTAATACGAAATACAGATATGTTGTGATTAGAGGGTCTATTTTATTTCTATTTTAATTTATTAGTTTGATTGGTTTGTTCTTTGGTTAGTGGTTTTGCATCTCATAATATGTTAAATGATGATAAAAAAAACAAACACCGGAATAGGGAGTCGAGAAAAAGTCGTAGATGAAATTATAATTGACTTACATTGTTGATGCATTTTAAGCGAATAGTTTCTAGTTTTCATTTATTTATATATAATTTAATTGGTTCTGGCTGTAGTTAGCGTTTCTTAGGTTTGAGATATAAATGATAGATAGAAAATTTAACTTTATGGGCTAATAATAGGATTATAAATATAATCTGTTGTATCTATGAGATCCACCAACTTTAATTTTGATGTCTACAACAGTTGCTTTGTGTTAATTCATACTTTGAGTTGGGAGGGTTTTCTTTTTTTTTTTTTTTAGATCCTTTGAAATGGTCTTGTTTGTAGTATGGGAACAAAGTTGTCTTTACGGAATCAGCATCTAATCTAATAGGGTGAAAAAAAAAAAAAAATGAATTATCTGCATATTTGTTCTGCCCCTACACTATGTCACTACACATCGCTAGCTTCGTTTGACAGGGGAACTAGTGCTGATAGCTAAGAAAACTAGGTAGTGAAAATTAGAAGACGATAATTTTGGAAAGTCAATTGCAATTCAATCTAAAATTGAGATACTAAATGCGGTAGTGTCTCTAAATTAAGCAGTTGAAATGTTACCAGAAACATTTCATTTTTCATGATAGTTGTATTTGTTTTCTCTTAAAATTTTAGCATTTAGCAAAAGCATCATCATAAAAGTAGGAAAATAAGACAAAGAGTTTTCACTTAGTAATACTAAGGAGGAAGTTGACTTCTAGTTTTGGACAGCTTCATGAAATTTAATGAATTTTTGGTTTTCCTTGATCATTATATGTAAGGCGACAGGGTTTGTGATGATTTCTTTTCTTTAAGGTTCTTTATATAAAGATAGTTAAGTATTATATTGGAATCATACTCCCTTTCTAAATTACAATCAGTCAAATAAGAAGCTTCTCTCCTTGAATAATAATAATAATAATAAGCATTGGGTTCATTGTTGAGAAACACTTAAATTAAGATGTCTATGATCTTTCACGTTTCCTTTTCTGCAAGAACTTGTGCTAGTCCAATAACTGGAAATAATACTATAACTTACAATAATAGTGTAATGTTAGTAATAACTTAATGTTATCATATATTACAAAGTGATGTACATGAACAAATATATTTTTAACATTTCCTTAATTATCAAAAAGAAAAGTGGATTTTTTTTTTTAAGAAAAAGGAAAACATCAAAAAGTTATGGATGCAATTGTTAATATGATTATTAAAAATTGAATTATCAAAGCTTTGTTAGTACTCCAGTATAACTAGTCTACTTTCTTATTTTGCAATAACTTAGAATTTCACAAAAACTTGCCCTATTTGTATGTGTCAATAAACATGGTATCTAGACTTCGTCCTCTTTCACGACCATAGGCAAAAGGCGTAAAAGTGGTAGGGGATGAGTCTTCACTGAATGAACTTCGTCAGATTTCTTTTTCTAGTTTCTAAATGCATTATATTTCAATAGCAAGTAAAGAAAAATTATCTTGATGATGAGATATTAAGAAATGTAAAACCTTTTTCATGAATATTTAATATTCATATTAAGCTTGTTAAAAAATTATTCTAACACTAAAATCTTTTAGTTGTTGTAGAGAAAGCCTTGTGTTCAAGGCAAAAGTGGCAACTTTAAGCTCGGAAAAATTGCACAATCGAGGCATTAGGCCTATTACTGAAATTACATGTGAAAATGGAAAATTGATAGGAGATTTTGATCTATGTTTTTTACTAAGATAGGGATACAAGTACACCTTCATTGCTTACGTAATTTTATTGGATGGTGTAGATATCCCATTTTTGACACATTTTTGTTTTAGGATTCTTTTGATTTTTTTAGAGCCAAGTTTACAAAAAATAAAAATAAAGATACAAATGAAAAATTAAAAATACAAAGTGTCAAAAGGGTCGAATCAAGTCAATCATTCATTTAGGGTCGAATTAGGTAATAGTAAAAAAATATGCATGCAATTTAATAATTCCTAGTCTTTAAATAATTGAGCTTCATTAGAAAAATATATATTTTTTAAAAAAAGTCTAGTAAAGTATAAAGTGGATTTTATCTGATTTGAAAATATTTTAATTAGACTAATTAAAATAGATTTGAGATTTGTTAAATGGTTAGTATGTGTATTTTAAATGATCATAGTCAATTTAAAACTTGTTAGACTAAGTCGGGCCCAAGATAGAAAGCTTAAATAGAATGTAGAGCTTCTAGAAACTTGATCTTGAGAGTGGATTGGGTCAAATCATAAAAGAATTATTAGAGAAATTAATAAATCTAAAGCGAGTATTATTATACTTTATAAAGATTAGATTCATTAAATCCTATCAAGAATGAATCATCATAATGAAAGATCTAAAAGATTTGGATTAATGGTTTATAAATAATAGATTTTAGCTGAAAAAAAGAGTTCTAAGTTGCACACACACAATCACTTCAATACTTGTGCCATATAACCTAAATCCCACTCTCTCATACAACACTATCACTAATAGAGACCTTCTCTCTCAACATCTACGTACGCACTATTTCACAATTTCATTCACAAGAGTCTTCACTTCACAATTCCATGCATATGCCCAACGCAACAGTCTACACTTCACAATTCCATACATATGATCTACTCCCACGCAATAGCACACTCTATTTGTACAGTCTAATACCCACTCATAGCAGTCTACACTTCACAATTCCACACATATGATCTACTCCTACATGACAGTACACTCCACCCACATAGTCTAATACCTATGCGTACAATCCAACACCTATACGACAGTACACTCCACACACATAGTGACTCTATGCATAACAATAGCTACGAGATGTACAATGACACTATGCGATCAATAGCACCCCTACGAACAACAATTCCATGCAACGCAAAACAACAACACGACCTACGTAAGTTTTCTTCTCGATCCAACCTATTTGAGTGATTGAATTATTTATTTATTATTTTGTTTATTTATTTAGTTGAATTATTTAGTTAATTGTGTCATTTTACTAACTTGATTTTGTCTTTTAATATAGGTTTTTGGTTTTGTTTTCTTTAATAAAATAGTTCCTACATAAATTACAATTATGTTATACTTTTATTAAAATCAAATTTTTTTAGATAAATTATATTCTTTGAAAAATTGCATCTTTTTCATAAAAAATGTAATTTTGTTATTGCATGAAAATCACACATTTTATAAAATTGCATTTTTAGCTATAGTTGCATAAATCTTTGCATGTAGGGTTATAGAAAAATAAATTTTTTTGCATGTAGTGTTTTTTTTTTAATAATAAAAACTTTATTTGGAGTTTTTTCAAAAGATTTAGTTAGTTAGGTCTTTTTAAAATAGATTCATGAAGTTAGATCTTTTGGGTTTTTTATTAAATAATAAATCGCTAAATAATGTAAATCTAGCTTAATTTTCAAATTAAAAACAATCAACTCACTAAATCTTTTTTGAAAAAACAAAATTACGTTAGTTTGATCCTAACTAGTGAGTACATAGATATCCTTGAGCTGACCATTTAAAAATAAAACTTTTTTTTAATTCATAATAAAAATTATTAAAAAATTCATTTTAATTGTATTTTTATATATTTTTGCATATTTTGGCATCTTTAGAAAAATTACAAAAAAATAAAAGCCTATTATTTTTTTTATACTTTTACATGATGACTTGGTCTTAACATGTTCATCTACAAATTCAGAACTTCTATTTAAATTTTTTGAAAAAAATGATTTTTTTTTATAAAATCCATAGACTAATGGCTAAATTAAAGTTTTCTCACCCACCCAAAATCCCTAATTTGACATTTTTTACCATTTTAATTAGTTAGCAACTCTAATTGTTTTTTAAATGTATTTTTTAAAATATTTTTGAAAAAAAAATGATTTTCCTTAATTTTATGTTGGGTAACTTATATTAAATGAGTTGGGCTTAATATAGGTTAATTTAAGAAAATTCAAAATAAGACTCGACAAAATTGATGACTCCATTAGGGACTAAGTGAGCTAGCCATATAAAAATTAAAAAATTAATTAATGGACTTTTTTTCTCCTTATTTAATATTGTAATATAATTATGCTAACCGGGGTTTTAGTGACGCAAACCTATTAGAAAGAAGCCAGCTCAATGGGCCTTATCTTAAGGAATTTGGAGGGGTTATTTTCTTTTAACAGTCATATCTGTGCGCTTAAATGTGATTGGACCTGATCTACTTTAGGAGCCTAAGACAAGCCGCTATTATGTAACCCTGAGGTCGTTAAGGTCTTTATCCTCGTTTAGCAGTGATAAGTAATCTCACTCATGCTTTAATGTAGCCCATTAGGGGTTTCTTTAGAATGTTTGAGGCTTTAGAACTCGAGACCCATAGATCTTACCATATTGTATCATTATAAAATAAAAAGGAGTTAGTAATTTTTAACTCATAGGAGTTAGAAAAGAATTGTTATTACCTATGGCCAATTTGGCCTTATTTTCAAAACTTAACGTACTTATATAAATAAGTGTACATGAGCTTTATTTTCAAAAAGAAAAATAATCTTAGAAATTTACACACTTATATATATATATATATATATGTTTACATGAATATTGACCATAGGTTTATAATAATTTGATCCCTATAGTTTATTAATTACCAACTTAATTGCATTACACGCATGTGCAATATATTTCATATCATTTATTTTATATTTTTAATTTTCATATTTGTCTATATATGATATCTTGTGTAATATATGAGAGTTTTGTAGCTTTTGTTTTATTTCATGAGTAATAAGTTGTGTAATATAATATTTAACATAAAAGGCTCAAAATCATTAATATTTCCTCTATACTATAATGTGCTAAAGTTAAAAAAAGACTAAAAAAAAATTCAGTATCAACTTGTAATTTTTTTTTAATGTAATTATGGTAAAGGTTATTTTGGAACTATTATTTTTTAAGGCTTTCAAACAATCTTTCTTTTATAAAATATATATATATATATTTATAATCAAAAACCAAATTCATGATAATTATTTACTTGGTCGATTTATATTGCAATGCTCTACATGTACCATACTATTAAGAACTAACAAAATAAAAAAAAAAATTAACCATTAATTTACATTGTAAATTATTTTCCATCTTAATATCACCAATCTTCTAAATGTCTAAGTTCTCATTCTTTGTGTTTATCTATTAAGTTGTAATAGTTTTGATAGAATTTTTTTCATGATTTGTTTCCCTTGCGTCATCTTTTAATAAGTTTCATCGTAAAATAATTTCCGATTCTCTCTATCATCTTTGTAATATTATTGTTATCTTATGTCCCTAGTTGCTAGTCCTAAATCTTGTGTCCTTAGTTGTCTGTCCTAATGTTCCTATTTTTTTTTTTAACCTTTTTTCTGTATAATAAGTTTATATTCATCAATGTTAATATTAGGCTTCCATAAGTTAGGGCATATATATATATATATATATATAATCATATGCTTATAATTTTTTACAATTATAATTAACTCGAATCCCTTAATTGAATTAGTAAAAAGATTGGTTGGAATTTTGATCTCACATAAGATGTTATTCAAAAATTTTTTATGAACATCAAAATAAAGAAATAGTCAATTCGATGTACACTATACATGCATGAAACATTAGTTTTGATTGTTGTGTAGAGCAGCTTGGTCATCACATATTGGTTCTTCTAACAAATGCTTAAACCAAAGTAATTGATAAGTTGTGGATATTACTGCTTTATATTTAGATAAGGCACATGATCTTGATATCATAGTTTATTTCCTACTATTCCATGAGATAAGATTACAACTAATAATCACATACCATCTTGTGCTCAATCTACTATCTAATGGATAACTTCCCCAATTGGCATCTTTATATCTATCAATATGGACATGCCCATGATCTTTAACCTCGACTTAGTAATCCTTTGAGGTTATGTAAAATACAATGCATAGTTATCTAGTGTTCAGTTTGAGATGAGCCTACGAATTGGCTTCCATTATTGACTACAAATAATATATCGAGACTTGTTATCGATAAATAATTCAATTTACCAACTTGCCCTTTGTAGCTCTCTTAGTGATTATGTCTTTAATTAAGGAAGAGCGTAATATTAATTATTGGTGTCCATAGGTGAATCAATTGGTTTTTCCTTAGCTTGGATCAAGTTATTTCAATTCTAAGGTAATATTTCAAGTTATCCATTTCTAGTATAAGGAATCCTTTAGCCTTTTGATGCCTTCATGGACATCTCCTAAAAACATAATGTCATCAACATATACAACTAATATAATTTTCTTACCATTATACTACAATAAAAATACAAAAAGATTTGAATAACATTTACAAAGATCAAGTTCAGTATAACTAAGCTAAATTTGCCAAATCAAGGTTGTAGAAATTGTTTAGGTTTATATAAAAATTTCTTTAAGCAACATATTGACAGTATCTCCCCTTGAACTTATATGCACCTTTTCTTGAAGATCACCCTAGAAAAAGAAATTTTCAATGTCTAGTTGATGCAAAAATCAATGATAAGCAACAACAAGTAAGATTAAAAATCTACTAAAGTTACTTTAGTTATGGGTGATAAAGTACCTAAATAGTTAACACCATAAATTTAGGTATAGCATTTGATGAGTAATGTGCCTTTAGTCAATTAACCGTATTATCAAGTAAGACTTTTACAGAGAAAACTTGTTGACATTAAACTATGGCTTTACCATTGGGAAGAGACACAAGATTCATATGCCATTATAATAAAGAGCAAAGATTTCTTCTACATAGTAGTAAGTCCACCAAGGTTTCTGAAACAAATTTTAGAATTGATATAATTGATGATGATGTATTAAAAGATGTATAAGATGGTGAGAAGTATACAGGGATATTAGAAAGAGGAAGACAATCATAATGCATACCCTCTCTCAATGCAATTGGAATTTCAAGATTTGTTAACGGACGACTTGAGTCTGATTGAGGAATTGGTAGAAAGGAAGAGTTTTGTAGGCTAGTGTTATGTAGACATATATAAACTTACATGTCTAACTAGTTAAGATCAAGGAATCCAAAGCAAGTGACATAACATGAAATTAATTGTGAGAAGATGACAAAGGCAACATAAGGATAGAAGATTCATTTCCAAATAATGAAGATGACTTATAATAATAAAAAAGAAAAAAGAAAAAACCATTGATACTCAGTTTTATTATAAGAATACCTAAGAAAATTAAAATAAATCAACCAAGGATTAAGCTTCTCAAACCTTAGGAGATAGTTGACAAACAAAACATAAAAATCTATAAACAACTAATGGCTTAGAAAATGTGAAGGTCATGAAGAAGAACGGTATAATTGAACCTTGTCTTGCATCTCATATAGCATTCTATTACATAATTCAACACGTTTATATGAATCAACAATGTCTTAGCAATTTCAACAAAATAAATGTTTTGACACTCTCCATTTTATTGTGAAGTATAAGCAAATGAAGTTTGATGAATAAAACCAATATATGATTGAATACCTAGGCACATTCATTTACATATAATAGTTTGCTATATAATACTTTATATAGCATTCTATTAAATACCTAAACATATACATATGAATCAATAACACTTTGACAATTTCAATAAGATTTTTTTACACTCAACATCTCCATTTGTTGTGGAGTATAAGTAAAGGAAGTTTGATGAATAAAACCATACTTTTGCATATATGACTGCAAGGAATTAAAAATGTTCTTTGGCATAATTTATGTGGAAAACATGAATATAGGAACGAAAGCGATTTTGATTAGAAAAAGAAGTAAATCAAATGACTCAGAGTAATCTTCCATTAATTATGATAATTTCATTTTTGAATAATCATCAATAAATGAAATAAAGTTTCCAAAACTATGAAGAGATTTAACACAAGTAGGTCTCTATACATCAAAATGAACTTGATCAAGGGAATTGCAACTAGCTTCCTAGTTGTTAAATTAAATGGGACACAATTGTGCTTACCTAATTGATGATGGAGACTGGGATAAAATCATAAATAAGGGCATGTTAACTAAAGAAATTTTAAGGATATATGATGAAGCTTGCAATACATCTCCATAAGATTTGGAAGGATAGTTGAGCATGCAACAGCGGTAGGTATTGAATCTTAAGAGACTCTTATCCTTTAACAATCATTTCCCCAATTCTCAAATCCTATGTCACAAAATAAGAATGAAAGAATGTGATAAAACAATCAAAAGAAGTATGAGTACACTAATGGAGAGTAAATTAAAAGGTAATTAGGGCATATATAAATAAACTTTCAAGGTAATTAGCGGAACATGTAAGACATATCTAATCCTACTAACAGGTGAGGTAAACCCATTAGCATGAGTGATATTTTGCAATGTGAAAAAGTTAGTAATGTGTGAAAACCAATAAAGTGTATAAGACATATGATTGGTAACATACATACATAAATACATACACATGTATATATATATATATATCTGTGTGTGTGTGTGTAACCTGAGACCACAAAGAGGTTTGAGTAAGGAAGGCAGTAAGATTGCTTGATTGTATTAATGATTAAGAAGCTGATAAGACCATAAAGAAGCTTGAGTAAGGAACGTAGTAAAATTACTTGATTGTATTAATGATGAAGAAGCTGGACATATGAAAATCATAAGAGTCTAGCATGTTGTCTCTCATTTGATAAAGTAACAATTAACTACTAGGGCTTTTCACTACTCAAATCAAGAGTGTACATGATACTCATGGAATCTAAAGTAACATTGGTAGGTATAGAAGTGTTAGAGTGAATCTCATTAACCTTAGGAGGACATCTATGTATATCACAACAAGTCCCTCGAGTATGGCTCAAAGGACAATATTGATTATACTACAAATATTGTCGATAATGACCTCACTCTCCACAACATTTCTAGCCTCTCCCCTAATCAGAAGATTCTTCATGCTTATGCTCACGATTAGTTCTCTATGTAACAAGAGTAAAATGGTGGGAAGGGAAAGTAATAGATGGTGCAAATTGTGCAAAAATACAACTAATGCAAGAGTAAGCATTAGCCAAAAAAAGGTTCAATGATTTAAGAACCTAAATTTCATTAACTTTATCTCCAATTTAAGTTCATGATAAAGTTTAACAACGACTAGTCGATCATGTTGTTTCTACATCTCTTTTATATCAATGCTAAGAGGTATCACATGATTCATTCGGTTAAGACACTTTTATACCTCACTATGTTAGTAAAATTGTTATCCATCTATTATAAGTGAAAGAAATTAGTTAAAACATCATACACATATGTATTTTATAGGGTATGAAAAAATTTTGTAATCCTTAACTTCTTTACAAGTACCAAAAGTATTACATAAATAAAATTTTGAGGTTCCATTGGATTCTAGAGTTAATGAAGATATTAGTGGTTGATTTGATCCCATTTCGCATATTTGCTATCAATCTCCTTAAGAGATGACTCTATCAATATCTTCAAATGCCCTTGACCACCAAAGAGAGCTTGGACCATACATACTCATTGAAAATAGTTCTTACCATTCAATTTGACAAAAGTAAGTGTCAAGAAAGAAGACATAGATAAAGTGATAATCACTTTAAATTCCATAAAAAATACTTAAGTAATTTACTTTTCAAGACATGGGAAAATAGGACATATAGATTATGTAAATTTGACAATATAAAAACTAATTAGTTATCATTCTTAATAGATGTCACATGTTTAGCTAAAATTTTCATACTAAAAGACAATAGCAAGATTTGATAAATATAAGAGAAAGTGGCTTCATGATTGTTAATATGTATTAGTTAAGGGTACTTTTGTAATTTCATATTTATAATATGTAATGTAATATGATGTTAGGGTTACGTAAACAACTAACATATTACACATTAACATGGTACCAGTGCAGGCCTAACGGTCACCATAAGATCACTACTAAAAGCTACCCAACATCTACATCCCAATTGCTATGAACGTTAGCCACAACAACTAAATGACCAAACTTACCAAGCTAATCGAGCTACAACCAATTCTAGTCAATAACCCATCATCACCAATTACCAAATAATCATAGCCTTCATCATCCACCACCAAACATTAGCTACCTTCAAACCCATCATCAGCCACCATCAATTCCATTAACATTCATCACCACCAGTTATTGCCAGCTACATCAACCACCCTCAAAGTTTAATAATTAGTTCATTATCCCTTACATCAACATTCTCCACTACAATCAAAACCTTATGGATATGACTACAAGCCATAGGCCACCAATTGTGATCAATCTCAACTCATCTAAAACCCTAACCACACATACCAGTCTCCTTTGTGACATGTTACTATTGTTATAAGGCAAGAACTATGATCAGAAAAATGATTTTCATATTACTGCTTCATATGATAAAATTAGAGCCCATGCACCAACTTTAACTTAAAGTTAAGCTAAATTCTAACTTCTTTTTTTAAGTTTGACAATTTGTGTTAAGCTTTTTTAATAATTAGTTTATAGCCATCAAATTTATACTATTTGGTTATCCTATTTTATTGTGTTCAGCAAAAGTAAACCATTGAGTAATTCTTCGTGGAGTCCAAATCTATCTTTGTATTGCCCACATCTCCTACTCTAGTACTTACCTCTATCAAATTTAACTTTAACAATTATTTTCAATCGGTACGAATGATATAAGCTTTTTTCCGTGGTCAAGGACATCTCAAGATTTTTGAGTAATTCCCTTCCTAAGGAGATTGATAGCGAATATGCTAAATGGGATCAAACTGATCAACAACATCTACATTTATTATGCCTCAAATGACGCATGTATGTATGATGCTCTAGTCAATTTCTTTTAATAAGAAAAAAAAAGGGTAAAGACTTTACTAAATACTATGGAGAGGTTAACAAGTATCTTTCAAAAATCAATAATGTGATGCCCCTTAGTATTGATATGAAGGAAATGCAGAAACACCATCATCATTTTGCAGTTGTTAAACTTCTTCATGGCCTTAAACCAAAACTAGAGTTAGTGAAATCTTAAGTTCTTAGATCATTAGAGCTTCCATCTTTTATTGATGTTTATTCTGAAATTAACTGTGTTTCTGCATAGCCTACACCACCTCTTCCTTCTCCCATTGACTATTTAGTACTTGTTAGTTAACTGCCTAATGGTAGGCATAGAGGATCTTTTGGTCGAGTAGGAGGGTGTACATGTCATGAAGGCTAAGGTCGTGGGTCACGTCTTATTTGTGATCATTATTATCGCCCAAGTCATACTCAAGAAACTTGTTGGGGTTTACATAGACATCCTCCTAGGGCTTATGTTGTTCAATTTAGCGCTTCTATACCTACTCAATCTACTTCAGATCCAATGCCTACCATGCTTACTCCAAATGTACACAATAAAGAATCCAAGTCATCTATTATTACTTAATCACATGAAGAATATGTTAGACTATTGCAATTTCATAATGCCCCACAATCATCTACTTTTTTTTCAACTTTAGTTTAGTTAGGTAATCCTATTATTTGTCTTACTCAGACTTCTCCACAACTTTAGGTGGTTGATTTTGGTGCTACTAATCATATGTCAGGTACACTACATTGCTTTAATCACCTTACTCATTGTTCCACATTACCAAATGCCACCCTTGCCAATGGTTCCACTTCACTTTTTAGTAGGATTGGCTCTACATCGCCTATTCCCTCATTTCCCTTGAAGTATGTCTTATATATACCTCAATTACATTTTAACTTACTATCTATCAATGAGACCACTAATTCTTTTAATTGTTCTGTCACATTCTTTCATTCTTCTTTTGTGATATAGGATTTGAGAACTAAGAAGATGATTAATAGAGGGCATGAGTCCCATGGGCTATACTATATGGATTTAGCATCTATTGTTATTGCTTGTTTAACCGTTACACCAAATCTTATGGAGATGCATTATTGATTTGGTCATCCATCTTGGAAGATTTTTCATTAGTCTTGCCCCAGTCTCTAATTTTAGTCATGTCAATTAGGCAATCAGAGTCATGTTTTGTTTAGTCCAAGAGTTAATAAGCAAGCTATTGCCCCCTTTCATTTAGTCCAATAAGATGTATAGGGACCTATATGTATCAATTCTCTTTATGGTTTTAAATAATTTATTACTTTTATTTGTGACTATTTTAGGATGACATGGTTATATATAATGAAGAAACATTTAGAGTTATTTGATTTGTTCTATGCATTTTATTCTAAAATCCAATATTAGTTTAATTGCTCTATTAGTGTTTTTCTTACAAATAATGCAAAAGAATAGATGTCTATTGTCTTTCAATCATATATGCAAAAGTATGGGATTATTCATCAAACTTCTTGTGCTTATACTTTACAATAAAATGGACATGTTGAACGTACAAATCGACATCTCATTGAGATTGCTAGGACATTAATGATTGACATGAATGCACCTAAGCATTATTGGGCTAATGCTATTCTTATTGAAGAAATCTTTCTATGGACTTGAACAATCTCCACATGCTTAGTTTAGTAGATTTAGTTTGATTGTGATTAAATTTAGTCTTCATAGGTATAATTTAAACCATTCTACGTTTTATCGAAAATATAATGGTAAGAAAATTATATTGGTTGTATATGTAGATGGCATTGTGATTTTAGGAGACAACTCTCCAAGCATTGACAAAATGAAGGATTTCTTACAAAAAAAAATTCAAACTAAGGACATAGGTAGCTTGAAATTTTTCCTAGGCATTGAAGTTGCTCGATCTAAGCAAGGTATATATCTCTCCCGATGGAAATATGTGCTTGACTTATTATCTAAAACTAAATTAACTAGAGCAAAACTAGTTGATATGCCCATGGATCTTATTGATAAGGATTTTTCCCTAAGGCATAAACTGATCTATTTGAAGTTACTCTCCACTTAACATCTAATCATATCTCCACTTTACCTATCCTTGACCTCTTGAAGGTTAGGCCAATCAAGTGAAATAGGTCAGGAAAGACTGACAATTTGAACATTTATAAGAAAGGTCTAGCATGGAAATATCGGATGAACATTCCTTAGTTTAGAACAACTACCTTTAGTTCAAATGTTGACTTAGTCAATTACAAAGGATACAAATTCTAAAATAGGGGTGCAAACAGTTAGCTACCTTATACAAACAACTGCCAATTAACCCCTATAATGTCAACCACATTCCCTAAATTCAGGTAGTGGTCCTAAATTCAAATCAAATGCACGTGATGAAATTGGAAGCAATGCTTACCACATTTGTATCATTCCATGGCTATAAGTAGGAGCTCAAAGGCTATGAGCAGGTTCTTCTAGATTCTTGAACACTCTTATTTCTACTCTCTTAAATCCTTTATTCGTTTTACTTGACTTAGGTATCAGAGTAGAAATGTTAGAGTCAGCCCAATACCTTTATAGCCTAATTTTTCTTATTTAGCACAGAAAGCTTAGTTAGTAACAATTGGCATCGTCTATAGGATAAAATTAATCTACGAGCTAATTTGGATACAATCTATGAGACACATGCTTTGGCCTAAGCCTATCTCACTGCTTATTAGCAGCAAACACCTCGATATTATGATAAATGGGTCAAGCATAAATGCCATTGACCTGGTAATTTAGTATATAAGAAGCTTGAAGCATTAGAAGCAAGGGAATGCCAAGGGAAGCTCATGCCTACATAGGAAGACCTTATTAAAGTGAAAGAGGTAGTAAGTAAAGGTCATGCCTATAGATTGGAAAGGCTAGATGGAGAATCAATCCTTAGGGTATGGAATGCTAATAACCTCATACCATACTTCGAACGAGGAATGTGGCCAGCTAATGAAGATGTGCCTGTTTGTTTCTTTGCATGTTAGTTTGTTTTTAAGTTAGTTTGATGTCGTTTGTCACTTAGTTT
This sequence comes from Lumnitzera racemosa, assembly GCA_024138005.1. Taxonomy (NCBI): domain Eukaryota; kingdom Viridiplantae; phylum Streptophyta; class Magnoliopsida; order Myrtales; family Combretaceae; genus Lumnitzera; species Lumnitzera racemosa. Next base: position 37,313,430 of record JAMXBC010000005.1, read on the forward strand.
GTATTTTGATGAGCTTATTTCCGTGATCTCATATGGGAAAATGAGCTTCTTTTTATGTAGTTTGATTTGTTTCAGTCAGTAATCGTGTTATAGAAGGTTGAAATTGATCAATCAACTTGTTTTTCGTTTTAATGTGGTGTTAATGAAATGTCTTGTCAATTATGTAAACCTTTCTACCTTGCTCTATGTTTATCATTGAGATATGACCTTGTGAAAATATAAGCATGCTCTCCATTTAATCTTTTCGATAGGAAAAAAATCATGAACATCTATAGGCCCTTTCCTTAAGGGCGACAAGAAAATTTGAAGGACAATAAGAAAAAGGATATCTTCAGTGCTCTAAATCCTAAGAGAAGAATGACAAGGCCTTAGAAACCTTCAGCCCCTATAAGGGTGGCAAGTATGATGGCTATAAATACGTTTAAGGATGACGAGCCAAAAGTCATAAATCCTCTTAAGGATGATAAATTATAGGCTATAAATCTTTTTAAGAATGACAAGCCAAAAGTCATAAATCCTCTAAAGGATGATAAATTATAAGCTATAAATCCTTTTAAGGATGACGAGAGAGGCACAGATCGTAAACCCCGTTAAAAATTATAAATTATGGGATGTGCGTCCTTTTAAGGATAATGAGCCATAGGCTATAAGTCTTCATAAAGACGATGAGTACTCTTAACTCTTAACTAGCAAAACAATAGCACTCTAAGCCTAATGTGAAGGCAATTAGCTAATAAAGTTTAATAAGCTTAAAAGTTCCAAAAATAGGTAATGAGCTATTGAAAGTCCAGTAGGCTTTGACTTCAATAAAAAAAAAAAAAGGGATTATGCTGAAAACTCGTAAGCTACTAAGGAAATAACAAATAAGTTGGTTAGAAGATAATTTGAATCAACAAGAATAATGCAACAAAAATTCATTACATTATGATAGAAATCACTTGCTGAATACACTATTCTCCATTAGTACAAAAGAGAATTAAAGATTTAAACAAAAACAAAGAAAAGTCTCCTAACACAACTATACATCACAATAAGGTCAACATATTAATCTAAGGAGCACTTTTCATTAGGACTACAATAACAAAAAGAAAAGAAGTTATTGATCTAAAATTTGAAAGGAGGGGAAATTCTCAAAATCTAAGCCCTAAACGATATTTGGTCAAGAATTGGCTAAAGGAGCAGGAGTTGTGGCCTCTATGATTTCAAGATCATCATCATGCCTTTCAGTGTTGATAGTGTTGCAAACCTTGACCAAGAATAAACAAGGCCGGTCACTAGATGAAACCAAGCTTACAGAAAGCTTGAAAAGGGCTAATGGGGAAAGGTATAGAAGGGGGGCAAAATGATGAATGAAATAGTAAGAAAAAACCCACGAACAACTCTAGAGGATATGACACACCAATGGAACTTCCAAAGACTCATAACACAATTCGATATGATGCATGAATTGGTCCAATAAGGTTACTTGCCACCTAACCTTTCTTGAGGGAAAAGATAAGAGTAATGCTAAGAGTAAACAATAGTGTTTACGTAAGGAAAAAAATATTTAAAGGTGTATTAAAGATAATCTCATATGTTACAACTACAAGTATAAGGGTATTTATACCCATAAGTTAGGGCAACTTACTTAAAAGGAAAAAGACAAAAAGAGAATTTCTTAAAGAAGCAATGTACACGATACAAAAGGATAAAAATGAATATACAAGAAAAATAATCATTGGTGCTACAGATTCTACATATGATACTGTACACGTGGCAATGCTATTGTTAGAAGATGTGGATAAAAAAATATGGATAAATGGCCTTATTCGAGCAAGGATGGCTTAGTTAACTTGGACACTCTCTCTCAACTTCTCGGTAAGGAAGATGCCGAGTAATTGGTCAGCTTAGTGCTAGAGAGTAATTATCAATCGGCATACAATAGAAAAATGGGTGGCCATACGGTACGGCATTAAAGGTGACTTGGCAAACAAATACTTGGCCTCGGTAGGGGATGGTTGGAATAGAAGAATTCGTCATGCCAGCTCCACTAGTCCTCGAGCTCGACTTTGGGTCAAAGGTCCAGTAGCTTAATTCCCATCATTCCCTCTGGGTTGTTTTGGATTTAGGATCAAATCCGAATGGTGTTCACCTAGTTCTCTATCAAGGTGATATGGACCGAAGTCGACAATGTTGAAGGCATAAAAAACCCCATAGTCCTTAGGCAATTCTAACCTATAGGCGTTGTCACTGATTTTCTGGAGGATTCTAAAAGGTTCTTCTACTCTTACAGTTAATTTGTTCTTTCTCTTGTTCGAAAACTGTTCCTTATTGAAATGAAACAATACCAAGTCTCCTAGCTGAAATTGTTTGGTAGACCTACCCTTGGTCATTTTTCACATTCTCCTAGCAGATTGCTTAATTAATGTGCTAAGTGACCTTGTTATAAATGTATTGAAGAGATTGTGCTCTAGCTAAGGCATTAGGGTCCTCTTATACGAGTGATGGTACAAGGGTATGGTCAATAGGCAACTTGGGATTGAATCCATAGACCACTTGAAGGGAATTTCTTAGTGGTGTCATGTATGGTTCCGTTATAGGTAAACTTGACCACTAGCAAGCAGACGTCCTAATCAGCCAAGTTCTTGCCTACTACTGCTCAAAGTAGTAACCCTAAAGTACAATTAACCACCTCTGTTTGGTTGTCAATTTAGGAGTGACATGAGCTATTGAAGAGTAATTTGGTTCTTAACTGACGCTACAGGGTTCTCTAGAAATGGCTCAAGAACTTTGGATCTCTATTGAACACTACACTTCTTGACACGCCATGTATCCACAGAATCTCCTGTAATAAAAAAGAGGCAATAGCCGAAGCGTCGTTAGTTTTAGAGCAGGGAAAAAAGTATGTTATCTTATTAAACCAATCTATAACGACCATTACAAAATCTTTGCCTTGGGCAATTCACGGTAGTTTAAGAGCAAAGTCTATGCTCAATTCAATCCATGGCCTCATTGGAACAGGTAGGGGCATTGCTTTCCCTTACTCGACTGGGTTCGGTTCTTGGCCTTTTTGCATACGGTACAGCTTTCGACAACTCAGTGTACATCTCTCTACATTCTCAACCAAAAGAATTGGCCATTCAATAGTTCATAAGTCCTCTTCTCCTTAAAGTATCTAGAGAATCCTCCGTTATAGGCATCCCTGATTAATAATTTCCATATAAAACAAGTCGGTACGCATAGTTTTCCCCCTCGGAATAGGTAACCATCCTCCACATAATACTCGTCCACTATCCTCCCATCTATGCACGCGAAATTATTGATCCAAAGTATAGATCCTTGGAGTACTGTTCTTTGATACTCGCAAAACTAAACAGTCTAGTCTGTAGTTTTGATAAAAGTGCATGTCTCTTTGAAAGAGCATCTATAACTATGTTGCTCTTTCCCTACTTATATTTAATTACAAAATTGAATCCCTTGAGGAATTCAACCTATCTTGCTTGTCACTTCAACAACTTAGTGTAGCTTTGGAGGTACCTCAACAATTCATGGTCAATATATACGACAAATTCTCTTGGTGGTAAATAATGTTGCCATACTTGTATCATTCGGATTAGTGCCAAAAGTTCCTTATCATACATAGAGTAGTTCAGCTATAGTTCTTAGAGTTTCTCACTATGGAAGGCAATTGGTCAGTCTTCTTACATTAGGACAACGCTTATTCCAATGCCTGATGTGTTGCATTCCAACTCAAAAATTTTGTTGAAGTCAAGCAGTACTAACACCGGGGTGGAGGTCAACCTTTCTTTTATGTCGGCAAAACTCCTTTCCTCCCTTTCTTCCCATTAGAAGTCTGTGTTTTTCTTTGTTAGTTTAGTAAGTAGTGCAGTGAGGGTGCTGAAATTCCTGACAAATCTTCTATAAAATAAAGCCAGTCCGTAGAAACTTCTTACATCGGCACAAGTAGCAAGAGTCGGCCAATCAATAATTACTTGGATCTTTTCATCATCAACTTGCAAGTCTCCTCCATTAACTACATAGCCCAAGAATACCACATTTTCTTGGTAAAAGCAACATTTTTTTAGATTGCCAAATAGTCTCTCGGTACGAAGGATATCTAGGACTACTTTGAGATGTTCACAATGACTCGGCATATCGGTACTATAGACCAGGATGTCATTAAAGTACACCATGACATACTTTCTGATGAGATGTCTCAACATATGGTTCATTAATCTCATGAAAATGCTCAGGGTATTTGACAAGCTGAAAGCAATGACCATCCATTTGTAAAGTTCATGTCAAGTCTTGAACACAGTCTTCCATTTGTCACCTAACCTCATACGGATTTTATGATAGCTAGATTTAAGATCAATCTTACTAAAAATCTTATCTCTACTTAGTTCGTCCAACATATCTTCTAGCCTCGAGATCAGATACCTGTATTTGATCATGATTTTGTTCATGGCTTGGCTATCTACACACATCCACTAGGTTTTATCCTTCTTCGGTACTAGAATTGCAAGCACAGTACAAAGGTTGATACTCTCTCTTACATAGCTTCTCTTCAATAACTCAATGACTTGAAATTAGAGCATAGAAGCCTACTTGAGATTTATCTGATAAGCTGGCTTATTTGGCAATGCAGCATCGAGTATTAAGTCAATGCAGTACTCTATGCCTCAAGTTAGGGGCAACCCTTCAGGCAACTTTTCTAAGAATAGGTCAGCATATTCATCTAACTCCTTGATTTCTTGGGGAAGCTCACTCCACTACTTCATTTCCAATAGTTGCCTAACTAACAATAGGGTCGGCTCGTCAGCATTGACGGCCTCTTGAAGCTTGACTCTACTCATCACTAGAGCTTTCTTCGATCTATGAGTGAGTTTCGTTTGTAACTTGTGAACTTCTCTCGATAGCATTAGATTCAGCGTAATCTTTCGATCATCCTTCTCAAACATATACGTATTTCTGTAGCTATTATGTATAACTCTCCTGTCAAACAACTACAGCCTACTCAGTAACACATGGGAAGTGCACATAGGAATACATCGTAGAGGATTTAGTCAGAGTAATTCCCTATAGTAATCAGCAATAGTATTTGCCGAGTGACACGTAATGCTCCTTTCTCACTCAACTAGTGCAACTCGTACGACCTAAGATGTGCAATAATCAGCAACTTTAGTTTTGAAACAAGAGGGCACACATTTGATCATTCACCTTATAGGTGGTATGAAACAAATTCTCTCTCAACTCCTCCTTTTGTAAGGGTTTCACACTCATTATACATCAAAAAACTATGAGTAATTAGTTTAAGTCCTTGGGAAACACATCCTTCTTAATTAGTTCTTTCTTAATAGGAAACTCCTCCTCCTCGGTTTCCTTTATACTCTTTACTTCTAACTTCAAGATGTCTCTTTTAATGACCATCGTCCTTCGGTTCGGGCACTAAGTGGCCATATGTTAGAACCCCTGCCACTTGAAACTCTTGATTTGGCTGGTCTTCCTACCCAATTCTCATACGTTAGAGTCAGCACTACATCTTTAGGTCGGCCTTTCTACTCAGCTCTATACTTGATTGAGCTTGATGACTTGCTTGTCCAAGTCGACTAACAGCATCCTTGCCGATACTCAGCTCCTTCTTTACCTCTTTACTCACTGGGTAATCCTAACAGCCTAATCCATCGTATCGAATCATTGGAGCTCTACAATATCTTGAATGTCTCCTCTCAACCCAGTAACAAATCTTGAGACTATTCAAGCTGGTGATTCCTCCATTTCGCAACATATCATAAGCATTTGAAAGTCTTGAACATACTCATCAATAGTTCGGCTCCTTTGCCTCAACTCTTGAAGCCGAATGAAAGTATCTTGGAGGTATGTTTCCAACACGAATCTGTTTCTAAGCACTTTCTTTATCTTGGGTCAAGTGTTAATCTCTCAGTACCCCTCTTGTCTTCTTATGGCCTAAAAATTCTTCCACCACATAGTGGCATATCCGGAGAATTCAATAGTAACATGTCTTACCTTCTCATAATCCTCATATTGATAATAATCAAACACATACTCCACCTTTTCTTCCCACTCCAGATACTCATCAACATTCCTAGATCCATTAAAACTTAGAATCTGAAGCTTCACATGGTCGGATGCTCGGGAGACTTGTACATGTGCCTCTTCAAAATGTTCTTCTTCCTCCTCATCATCAAACTCTCTCAAGTCTATCATTCACCTTACTTATCTGCCAACTCCTCTACCTCGAATAGGTCAGGCTAGGTTCTAACCTCTAATAAGTTAAGCAACTTGTGGAGTGTTTTGCGCGGCTTCAGTAGATCAGTAAGATAGCGTATAAACAATACAGGTTAGATCTACTCAGAGGTTAGTTACCTCATTAAGCCTCTTATCAGTGCTTCTAAGAGTTTCCTAAGACTGTCGTCCATGATAAACAACTACATTGTCATCGCTAGTACCAACATTCATATTTGGGTCTATCATTTTTCCTCACATATTCAAAATTCAAACGAATACTTCAGAAAGTGAATAGCTAATAACACAGTAGTTAAATGAATACAGTAACTGGTTTTGTTTCACACATACAAAAAAGAGTATAATAGAACTTCAAGAAGAACTAACTATAGTTCACACAAAACCTCTACTCTAATTCTGAAATGTGGCGAATCGTGACCAAGAACAAACAAGGCCAATCGTTAGATGGGTCCAAGCTTGCAAAAAGCTCGAAAAGGGTTAATGGGGAAAGATACGAAAGGGGGCTAAAATGACGAATGAAACAATAAGAAAAAACCCACGAATAGCTCCAGAGGTTATAACACACCAATGGAACTTCCGAGGACTCACAACACAATTCGATATGACGCATGAATTAATCCAACGAGGTTACTTGCCACCTAACCTTACTTAAGGGAAAAGATAAGAATGATGCCAAAAATAAACAATAGTGTTTATGCAAGGAAGAAAGTATTCAAGGGTGTATTGAAGATAATCTCATCTATTACAGCTATAAGTACAAGGGTATTTATACCCATAAGTTAAGGCAACTTACCCAGAAGGGAAAAGATAAAAAGTCAATTTCCTAAAGAAGTAATGTATACGATACAAAAGGATAAAAATGAATATATAAGGAAAACAATCATTGGTGCTACAGATTCTACATATGATATTGTATATGTAACGATGCTACATTGGTGAGGTTATTAGGAGATGTAGACAAAAAAGTATGGACAAATGGGCTTGTCCAAGCAAGGATGCTTAGTCAACCTGAACTCTCTCTCTCAACTTTTTGGCAAGGAAGATGCTGAGTAATTGGTTGGCTTAAAGCTAAAGAGTAATCATCAACTCGGCATACCACAGAAAAATGGGTAGCCATATGGTACGGCATTAAAGATGGCTCGACAAGCAAGTACTCGGCCTCATTAGGGGTTGGTTGGAACAGAGTGGTTCGTCATACCAGCCTTTTTAGTCCTCGGGCTCAGCTGTGGGTCAGAAGTCCGATAGCTTAATTCCCATAAGATAGGATCAACCATAAGGGGATCTACATCCCTCAGTGTCTATTCTTCAACCATAACATCTTTGCCATTAACCTCTTCAACCTAGGCTTTTATGTCTTATGTTAGTTTAGCAAAGTTTGGGTTGCTAAGATCATAATAAGGTTAGTGGATCTAAGTTTCACCTTGAGCTAGAAAAACCCCATTGAACACCTTTTGGCATATTATCCCTTCAACTCATTATGATACCCCTTACATGCTTAGAGAGAGGAACTCTAATCATTGAGACGCCTTTTGGTGTAGCGCCTCAGAGTATGTTAAAACTCTGGAATTAAGCATACTCATGGTGAACCGATCTCAAGATGGGTTTTCCTAGGAAGCGGCTGCACTAGGAGACAAAACCGTACGGCGTTTTACGTCAAAGTGGATAGTACCTCGGTAGAAGGAGTTTTGGCCGGGTTGTTATACGAACTACAGGAGGCAAGAACTTAACTAATTAAGACATCCGCTTGCCAGTGGTTGAGTTCGCCTGCAACCGAATAGAACATGACACCACTAAGCAAACTCCCTATGAGGTGGTCTATGGGTTCAATCTTGAGTTGCCCTTCAACCATGCCCCTATACCAATACCTACGTAAGAGGACCCTGATGCCTCGGCTAAAGCACGATCCCTTCAACACATCTATGACAAGATTACTCATCACATCAACTAAGCTACTAGAATAATGCAAGAAAAGACCAAGAGTAGGACGGCTAAACAATTTCAATTGGGAGACTTAGTGTGGCTGTACCTCAGTAATGAATGGTTCCTGAACAAGAGGAGGAATAAATTATCTACAACAACAAAAGGACCTTTTAGAATCCACTAGAAGATCAATGATAATGCCTACAGATTGGAATTTCCCGAAGATTATGAGGTTTCTAATGCCTTCAACATTGCCGACCTTAGTCCGTATCACCCTAACAGAGAACTGAGTGAAGACCATTTTGATTTGATCCCAAATCCAAAACAACCCAGAGGGAATAATGAAAATCAAGCTAGCAAAGCTCTAACCCACAGCCGAGCTTATGGACTAAAGGGACTGGCATGACAAATCCTTCTGTTCTTGCCGACCCTTGCTAAGACCGAGTGTTTCCTTATCGATTCAAGTTACATGTCGAGCCGTATTACTACCTATCTATCTATAGTGCGTCGAATTGAAGATTACTCACTCGCACTCGAGCCGACCAATTATTTAGCATCTTCCTTGCTGAGAAGCCAAGAAAGAGAGACTCTGGACTAACTAAGCCATCCCTACTCGGACAAGCTAACTGTCCATATTTTTTTGTTTGCATCTTTTAACAACCTCGCTAACATAGCATTGCCATGTGTATAGAATCATATGTAAAATTTGTTGTACCAATGATTGTTTTTCTTATATATTCATTTTTACTCTTTTGTATCTTGTCCATTACTTCCTTAGTAAATGCCTTTTTTGTCTTTTCCTTTTTAGGCAAGTTGCCCTAACTTATGAGTATAAATATCCTTATACTTATAATTGTGAGGATAAACAGATTATCCCTAATACACTTGAGTATTTTTCTTCCTTGTGTAAACACCATGTTTACTCTCAGCATCACTCTTATCCTAACCCTTAAGCAAGGCTAGGTGGCAAGTAACCTCACCGGACCGATTTATGTATCATATCGAATTGAACCGTGAGTCTTCAAAAGTTCCATTGGTGTGTCATATCTTCTAGAGCTGTTCGTGTTGCTTACCTTTCATTTGTCATTCATTCCTTTTCGTACTTTCTTCCATTAGTTCTTTCAAGCTTTCTGTAAGCTTGAACTCATCTAACGATTGGCCTTATCTGTTCTTAATCATGGTTCATACCACCTGTTTTGTGCTAGTACTCCTTATGCTGAAAAAGGATGGTACTCGATGCATATGCGTAGATCATAGATATGTAAACAATATGACAATCAAGTACTAGTGTCTTATCCCTAAGTTAAATGACATGTTAGACGAACTAAATGGAGCAAGGATCTTTAGCAAAATTGATTTGAATTTTGGCTACCATTAGATTCAAATGAGGTTAGGAGATGAGTGGAAAATTGTGTTCAAAACTCGCCATGGTCTTTACAAGTAGATGGTAATGCCTTTTAGCTTGTCAAATGCCTCCAACACTTTCATTAGACTAATGAACCATATGTTGAGAAACATGATCGAGAAGTGTGTCATAATCTACTTTAACGACATACTTATATATAGTGCCGACCTACCAAGTCACTCTAAGCATTTCTACACCATGTTTGATGTACTTCAAGCCGAAAGATTATTCAACAATTTGAAGAAGTATTATTTTTTCCAAGAGGAAGTGGTTTTTCTAAGATATGTAGTTAGTGGAGAAGGCTTGTGAGTGGATGATGAGAAGATCCAAGCTATTATCGAATGGCCAACTCTAACCACCTGTATCGAGGTAAGAGGTTTCCACAAATTAGCATCCTTTAACTGAGGTTCATTAGAAGCTTCAATACCATTGTTACACCACTTACTGAGATGACAAAGAAGAATATCTAGTTTAAGTAAGGTGAGAGAGACGTGAAAAGGTTTGTTAAAGTAAAGACAAGATCAACTTCTACACTAGTATTAGCTTTGCCAAACTTCAAGAAGATTTTTAAACTTAAATGTAATGCTTCAGTTGTTGGGATATGTACTATCTTGATGAAAGAAGGCTGACTAATTGCTTACCATAGCAAGAAAATAGAGAAGACCTCAATTGAACTACTTAGTATGTGACAAAGAACTCATAACCCTTATCTAAGCACTCCAAGTGTAACGGTATTATCTATTATCGAGAGACTTTTTCATTTATACAATTCATGAATCCTTAAGGTACCTCAAAAGTTAGACTAAGCTATCGAAGAGATAAGCGTGATGGGTTGAATTCTTAAAAGGATTCAACTTTGTAATCAAATATAAATAAGGCAAGAATTCCTAGAAGGATTCAACTACTATATGGAAGATGGTTATCTATTACAAAGTGGTAAGCTATGTATACCAACTTATTTTGTACGAGAGCTATTAATAGGGGAAGCTCATGGTGGAGGGCTCTCTAGCCATTTTAGTGAGAGGACTACATGTAAGTTATTGAATAAAAGGTTCTTTCAGCTTAAGATAAGGCGAGAGGTGCATCGGATTGTTGAGACGTGTGCTACTTACAAAAGGCCAAATACCAAACCGAACAAGGGAAAGTAATGCCCTTGCCTATCCCGACTAGACCCTAGGTTGAGTTAGGCATGGACTTTGTTCTCGAATTGCTGAGAATTTCCCAAAGCAAAGATTTTGTAATGGTCGTCGTAGATAAATTTAGTAAGATGGCATACTTTGTGCTCTACTCTAAAACTGACAATGCTTTGGTACTTCCCTCTTTTTGTAGGAATTATTTTTTTGCATAGCGTGCTGAGAAGTGTAGCATCGGACAGAGATTCGAAGTTTATAAGCCATTTCTAGAAGACTCTTTGGCATCATATGGGGACTAAACTACTTTTTAGTACCTCCTGTTACCCCCAAACTGATGGCCAAATGGAGGTAGTCAATCATACTTTAGGACCATTGCTTCAAATTCCAGTAAGGAGGAACTTAACAGATTAGGATGTTTGTTTGCCTTTGGTAGAATTTTCTTACAATCGTACGGTACATGACACCACCAAACAAACACCCCTTGAAGTCGTCTATGGCTTCAATCCAAAGCTACCCCTTGATTATACCTTAGTACTCATGCCTAAGAAACAAAACCCTATCACAAGAACCCAAGCACAATCTTTGTAGCAAATCTACGAGAAAGTTACCCAGTAGATTGACTAAGTTACCGTGAGGATGAGGGAAAAGAGTAAAGGGAGGAAGTCAGCACAATTTCTTTAAACCCTACTTTTAGCAAGCCTATGATTCAATTAAGAGTACTTCCTGAATGTTTCCAAGGATCAATTAAACTAAGAATACAAGTTTACATTTTATAAAGGGCCAAATTTAATATTGAGTTTTAAGCCTATTAATCAAATGGATTTGATTCCTTGAGCTAAAGTGACAAGGCTCGAGGAGCTAAGCCCATAAATTATCGAGATGATCAAGGGAGATTTAGCATGATGGGCTTGGAGCAGAGCTCGTTAGATTGATTCATTTGATCTAACCTTTCTTGATTTGGCTCACATTAGTAAAATATAAAACCCTTTATTTGGGCCTAAACCTATAAGAAAAGCCCATTTAATCCATATATAAAAGGTTTCAATCCTAACCGTTGATCATCATTACGATCCAATGTATAGAATTCACCTTCCATATCCTATAAATACCCTGTTCATTTCCTTATTTGGACAAAAGAAAAACCCCCATTAATGTCGTTACTCTGTTAGAACTTTGTCTCAAAAATTAAACACTCAAACACTTTAGGAACACTACCCCATTCTTCATTAATCTTGGAGTTTAATGCCAACTTTCCTCATTTGGACAAGAGAAAAACCCCTCATTAATGCCCTTACTCTGCAAGAACTTTGTCTCAAAGATTAAACACTCAAACACTTCAGGAACACCACCTTGTTCTTCATTATCTTGGAGCTTGGTGCCATCGTGCTCCTCCACCTGTCACTATATGTGTTGGAGCCTTACTAAGATTGCCTACTTCTTTTCTCTATACTTCTCTCCTGATCATTCAGTGTAAGTCACTCAAGTCATTTCCCTAGTCACATGTAGCACGACTTCACTTGTGGTATGCACGTGACACTTATATATGTATCCATTCCCCCACACATTTAAAAACGAATTTAACTTTTTAATTCGAAAGTCTATTATCGATAAAATCTAAACATGAAAAAATGTGAACTCGAAAGTCACCTAAAACCCTAAACCTTAAAGCATTTGAAAACTCGTAATCCTAAGCAATTAATTGATAATTTAATTTGAATAATTTCATTCAACTCTATAAAATTTAATAATTTTATAAGAATTAAATCATAATCTACAAAACAATTTAAGAAGCAAACTCTAAAAGAATTTCCTATAAAATAATTTCCTTATCTTTATGCTTAAGCCTTATATGTGAATAAGTAAACCAACTAATCACCCTAAATAACTTATCAATTGAGAGTTGGAATTATTTATCAATTGATAACTTATCAAAAACTAGTGAGAAGACACTTTCCTTATCACACCTTAATTTATACTACATATGGACAAGATATCACAAGATTTCATATGCTCAACTTTAATAAAATAAACAAGACATTTGCATGCCCAAAAGAAAGGCCTAATGGCCAGCTCTTACATAGCTATGAGGTGGAGGGAGGATGGCGGAGGGGGGCATGCCTTGTCTTTCATCCATTATCACTTTATCTTACACTATACTATTTGCCTCTTAATGCTTACATCATTCAGTCTCTTCAAATGTTCGCTTTTGTGCATGCTATAAGATAACAAAATCAAACTTCTTAAACACACTTCCCACCCCTTACATAACCGACCACTCTCTCTCTCATATCCCTCACTTTCGATTTCATTTTTACTTCCATTTCTCTCACTTGAAAATCAACCTAAAAGTGGAAACACAAAACCCTAAAAATCCTACACATTGCCGCCACTAACAAAGCTTCTACACTCACAACATTCAACTCTACTTTGTGTATTACATTTAGCAACTTCTAAGCATTACTTTAGGATCCTTAGAGTGTTCTTCAAACCCTACTTCAAAGGGCCAAAACTCAAATTTTTCAAAGGGTTACAAGAAGGAGGAAGTAAGACAAAAAGCTTAAGTGGAACAACGACAAGTGTTGCTTTATGGACAAGTAAGTGTTCCTTTATGTTAGTAATTTAGTATTACAAGTTCGGAGAGCATGTTTTCTTAAGGATATGAGTATGATCAAAAGTTGATGAAACACCTAAGACTACCCTAAGAAGCAAACTCATGAAACCCTTACTTGAAAATTAACTTATGAGCATGTAAAGTTGGTGTTATGTAGAGTTATTTGTTTAACACTTAGAATGGAAGATTTTAAGTTGAGAAAATCTTGAAATGAGAACTTAAATGAAGAAGAAGCATGCCGGATGTGACGATTTGTAAGTCATTTGGATGTTATTTTCACTTTTACTAAGTTAAACATGCTCAAATCTAGACTTAGCTAAAGGAAAATTCATTACATGAAGTTTTTATGAGGAAACCAACTTTGTAAGACATGAACTATGGTATGAAAGTTGTAATAAGTATGAGATCTACTATTTTCATATAAAGTATAAGCTAAGTAATAATCCCATTGAAGAGAATTCAAGTTAAGATTTGAATATAAGTAGTTTAGGTTTATGATCTAACTCCTAAACTTAAGGAAATGATGAACCAAGTTGAAAAACCAAGTTGGAAGCCTCCATACCAAACTGACCAGATCTGGAACCTTGATAAAAGACACTTAAAAATATGACAACAGTAAGTAAACAAAGTGAAAAGACCAACCAAGGCAAGTACGATAAGTTTATTAAGCTTAAAACTTAAAACTGAGCTTAAAATTCTCAAAACGGGCCTCAAACACCAAGTTGAACCCTCATTAAATTTCTGACCAGCAACTTAACACAACAATAAAAGTTGTTTTAAGACCCTTAAGAAGCCCACAAGACTCACCCCAAGCCCAACAAAGTGACTATCCTTGATTTGGATTAAAAACAAGCCTATTTAACAACTTAAGCCCACTTAAAAGCTTAAGAAGTTGTTGATAGCCTTAGGAATGTAAATTAAAGTGAGGAATCTGACTTTAAGGAGTATTTTAAGCCTAGAATGAAATCTTTAGCCCAAGCCCAAAGGATTTCCCAAGATATAAAAAAGATCATTAACCAAACAAAGCCCAAAAGCACTCTAAAGCATGAGGATCGCTATTGTTCTAACCTATAGGTAGATTTGCATGCCTCATCTCGAAAATCTAACCTCACCACATTAAATTACACTCGAAAATGATGAAGATTGATTATAAGATCATAAAAATTGGATTTAAAATGAGAAAATTATATGCGATTGAACTTTTAAATAAAATTGGGAAAAATACGAAACCAAGTCAAAAGTATAACTTAAAAAAGAGTTTTAGCTTAGTTTTCTAAGTTTTATTTCAAATTCTTCTAGTACTGTATTTGCGATGTCTAGGGGACCCAGCTTTTGAAGATGAACTACCCCGGATTACTTTGATTAACCCACATGGCTGAGTGAGTAAATTCTTGATAACTCCATACTTGATTTTGCTTGTAGAATAGATGTACCTAAATATATAGGATGACACCAACTGCCACTTCACATAGAGGATGAGAAGGGACTTACATAAGAAGGGCTTCCTATAGGATTAGGCGTTAACTATGCCATCTTCTTAAATCTTTGTTACATTAGATTCAAAAGACCTTCTTAGATTTAAAACTAGATTTGAATCCCATACGCTCAATCGATTTTTGCAAAAAGAAAGAAAGATTATTTGAACCCCAAGCTAATCTAATGCCAATGCTCAAATGCTTATTCGTTAAGTTGTTAACTTATACCTTATCATTTAGTATAATTAAATTGTACTTAAACTACGTGATTTTCTAAGATTATTTGAACCGAGCTAAAACTAATAGACCTTAAACCGTATTTTCATTCTAAAAATCTACATTCCTAAAAAATATTTATGATTTTTCTTTTTTTTCCCATTTTTTTATTTTTATCATTTTGCAATTTCTTAATTTTTATTTATTATTATATATATTTTTATTTTTTTTATTTTTTCATTTTGAATTAGGACCCCAAAAAATAAAAATTAAAACTAAAAGGGGGGTAAAAATTGGTTGTCTATAGCTGCTCCTCCTTATTGTAAAGTTTAAATAAAACTTGGCCATAAAGACAAAAGAGACACCATTTTTGCCTTGGAGATGACTTTATCCTAAGAAGTGCTATAACTCGCTAGTTATTGTAAGACTGGTTCGTTGGGGATTTAGTGACAATAAGCTTGAAATGAATAGAGGTAAAGGTTAGGTCTCTATAAGTTGGCAACAACCCTAAAGAGAATATTGAGAACTTGGTTGTACCCTCTATGGGTTGACTAACTAAGGCGAACTAAGCATTCCTTAAGTTGGCTAAGACCTTTAAAAATTTGAAAACTTAGTTGTGCTCCTAATGGGCTGACTAACCAAGGTGGCTGAAGCAATCTTTCAGTTGGCTAAAACCCTAGACTAACCAAGGCAGGTGAAGCGTTCCCTAAGCTAGCTAAGACCTTAAAAGATATTGAAAACTTGGTTGTGCCCCTTATGGGCTGACTAACCAAGGTAGCCAAAGCACTCCTTAAGCTAGCTAAGGCCCTAAAGAGATATTGAGAACTTGGTCATGTCCCCTATGGGCTGACTAACCAAGCTGGGCAAAGCACTCCATGAGCTAACTAAAATCCTAAAGAGATATTGAGAGCTTGGACGTACTCCCTATGGGCTAACTAACTAAGGCAGGTGAAACGCTCCTTGAGTTGGCTAAAGCCTTAAAGAGATATTAAGAACTTAGGTATGCCCCTTATGGAATGACTAATAAAGGCAAGCGAAGCCCTCCTTAAGCTAGCTAAGACCCTAAAGAGATATTGAGAACTTAGTCATGCCCTCCTATAGGTTAACTAACCAAGGCAAGTGAAGCATTCCTTAAGTTAGCTAAAACCTTAAAGTTGTGAAAAACTTGGTCATGCCCTTATGGGCTGACTAACCAAGGCGGGCAAAGCACTCCTTAAGTTGGCTAAAAACCTAAAAAATTTGAAAACTTGGTTGTATCCCCTATGGGTTGATTAACCAAGGCGGGCAAAGCACTCCTTGAGCTGGCTAAGACTCTAAAACATTTGAAAACTTGGTTGTGCCCTCTATAAGCTGACTAACAAAAGCAGGTAAAACACTCCTTGAGCTGGTTAAGACCCTAAAGAGATATTAAAAACTTGGTCATGCTCCCTATAGGTTAATTAACTAAGATGGGTGAAGCGTTCGTTGAACTAGCTAAAACCTTAGAGAGATATTAAGAACTTGGTCATGCCCCTATGGGCTGACTAACTAAAGCGGGCTAAGCACTCTTTGAGCTAGCTAAGACCCTAAAAGATATTGGGAACTTAACTTGGGATAACGCTTTATGAGCTAGCTAATTCCCTAAAAGAGAACATAAATTAGGGCAACATTCTATCAGTTAACTAAAACCCTAATGAAGATATGGATCGGGACAATGCTCTGTGAGCTAACTATATCACTGAGAAAATGGATAAAGGGTAAGCACCCTGTGAACTCACTAAAACTATATGACAGTTGAAAGTAAAACCAAGGAACACAACTGATTCAAGAAAACTCTTGATTTAAGAAATGTACAAAGGAAGACATTGGTAAAGACCATTCATGACAAGAATTGAAGACTTGGCCACTAAAGCTGACATAGATTTGAAAATGAATGGAAAAAACTCTTAAAAAGCCTTTACTTTCTCTCCCTCTTTCCCATTCTTTTATCTCTCTTATCATCTTCTCTTCTTTTTTTTTCTTCTTTTTTTTTTCTTTTAATTTTTTTTTTTGAAAGTGTACTAATGGATACAAATTCTTTTCTAAGGAACAAGTTCTATAAGCATCACCTTCCTTGGTAACCATGTAAGGTATCTCATATCCGTTACTATTTCTATCCTTGGTACTAAGCTTCTCAAATAGGCCTAATATCATTCATTTCATAAGGAAAAGGTAACTCATGATTAGTTTAGTCAAAGAGGATTTCCTTACACACTCTCAGTCTAGATTTCACTCTTGACTATTATTCCAAAGATTACAATCTAATTTGTAAGTGATATGTCTTGATCAATATGTTAGGTCTAGGTTTAGTATTATAAATTGGGCTTTTGCTCAAACAATTTCAAAAGGGATTAATGTGAGGGCTTATTTTGAAAGAAATATTTTTATCTAACTCGAGTATACAAGTCAAGAACCCTTCGAAAAAAACTAGATGTGTGCATACCCAGTTTCAAAAATAATTTTTATTTTAGATAAATTATTCTTCAAGAGTATAAGAGCTTTAAGTAGGGAGGTATTGTAGGTAGAAGGTCTTATGTTTGAGATTCAGGTGGATAGAAAGGCTTTGTGTTCGTGATTTGGAGTGTGATTCTGAAATGAAAATGGGGTTTTGGTTTGTAGTTGAGAATGTGATTCAGGATCTTGTGTTTTTAAAGCAACTTGGGCCTTCTTTAGTTAGGGCTTTTCTCAAACCTGATGTTTGAGCCTTTCTTCCTCTTTCATTTGGTTTTTTCTTTCCTTTTCTTTTTTTTCTTTTTTTTTTCTTTCTTTCTTCTTATATTTTTTCTTTCTTTTTTCATTTCATTTCTTTATATTCTCTCCCCAAAAGTAACTATCCCTTTTGCCAAGTCTTTGTCTCTAGATGAATCAAGGCTCCTAAATCCATGGGTCTTAAGTGTATGGGTTCGGGTAAGGTATGTGTGGTCTTGAAGTATTTGGAAAAGTTTGGCTCTTCTTCAAAGGGAACAATTTATCCAAAACAAAAGTTATCCTTGAATTGTTATTACTAAGATAAGCATAAATCAATTTTATCGTTCTCTCCCAATCAATGACCTTAACATTTAAATTGCCTCACTATGGGATAGTTCTTGACAGGGTTTACATTTGAAAATACTCCAAATCAGTTCAACAAGATTAACAAAGGATAATTGTGTTTCGGATTTAAAAATGAATGCCTAACTTCATTTCGGTCTGTATATCAAATCCAAAATGAACCTCTTTTAAGAAATGAGTCCAATATATCATCACCATGATGTCTCTCATCTCTGAAAGTGTTTAAGGGTTAGTGTATCAAACATAGCTCGCCTCTTTTCATTCTAATTTTCTTAAAAGTGAGTTACCAATTCCCTACGTAAGGATTGATTGACCTTAGGATGATGATTGACATTACTCTCCAATAACTTAAAACGTGCCCTAGTTGTAAAATAATAACTTTCACTTGATTTGAGTTCGAAATAAAATTTCAAAGACTAAATGCTCCATAACTTTTGCACTCTTACTTAAATTGCCCTAAACTAATAGGTCTTAATGCCCCTTTGCTTCCATATGTGATTTTGGGTTTGGTTCTTTCGAGTTCAAATGAGTTAGCATTGATGATTTTTGAAGTGGAAGGGACTATGAATTGCCTTTCTTTTTTGTACCAAGGTTCAAACTTAGGATGGTGTTTCACGACTTCATATTTTGACTCGGTTCATTGTTGGACTTGATGGCTTAGGAGTTTTAAGTTGGTTTAACCACCGTGATGGGCTAAGGGTTCGTGTTTGGTTGGCTACCTTAATAGGTTATGTGGTTGTGTTTGTCCTAAGCCCCATAAGGATTTGTAATTGTTAGCAACTTTCTTTTCTTTTTTCTTTCCTTTTTGTTTCTTTTTTTATTTTTTAAAAGAGAGAGAGAAAAAGTTATAGCCTTTATGTTACAGAGATAGAGTGATAGAATTGTAAATGGAGGATTGCTTTCCTAGAATTCAATATACAAGCCTCTAGAATTTATACAAAACAACATTAGCGATGGTCTATTTACAAATGAGAATGAAAGACTAAACAAAGAAAATATCTAAATCCTATTTATTCCAAATCGGAAAGGCTATTTATAAAGTGTCAATCTATCCAAAAGAATAAATATTTCTAATTGGTAGAAAACTAGGCAAAATGGTAACTATCTAAAATTATTTTACAAGTTTGATTCTTTTTGTTTGTTGTTTTATTATTTTTTTATTTTTTATTTACTTTGCAAAGGTTGGACTCAACAGATGTAGGCCCAAATAAAAAGCAATAGATTCAAGCTCTTATAGATGTACTAAGGCCTACACTAAGGATATATTAACAAGGCTCTTTTGTAGAGACAAGATGGACCCAATCTTGTTCTTAATAAATTTTTTCTTATTTAGGTTGAAAAGTGGAACCACATCTAGAGTAATTTTTGAGGCCAATGAAGTAGGTAGACGTGGATTTGTTTGAAAGCCCATTAACTTAATCTAGCCACTCATATTTAAAAGAAAATTACAATCAAAGCTTATCTTAAACTTAATATGGAATTATTACAAGATATTTATGAAGAAATATTACAACAGACAACTACCCTTATTTATTTAGGTTTTGCTATATTTCTCACCAATTTTCTGAAAAAGGTTTTCATGTATGTAAAGGATAAGTTCTAAAGGTCCTCAAGTTTTGTAACCACCGCATTTTTCAAAGTAACAACTTTGTGGTCACATCTAAACTTGAGTGAGTTAGCCTGATTGGCTTCGAAAGGTAGTTGTCCCATAACATTCAAAGCTTACACAATGGCCTTACTCCTAAGGTCTTAAGACAAGTTAATTCTGACCGTATCTACCATGTATTTACGATATAAAAAATAAAATAAAAAATTAGAATCCCTAAAAGGCCTCCCTAAATAGGCTACAACAAACATGCTAATATAAGAAAAATAAAACAAACAAAAAATAATTGACTCAAGTACTTTTTATTTTTATTTTTTTCAAAAATAATCCTAATTTTGGTAAATTCCAGTAGCTAGCCCTCTTGATGGCATCTTAGTAGAGTCGCCAAACTGTCAAGCCTAAATTTTTAATTATTTTATTTTATTTCATTTCATTTCCCACTTTTTGATTAATATTAAACTCTAACCCATTTAATATCAATCTTCAACTAGAGAAATTATAAAGTTACGATTCTTAAAAAAAAAAAAAATTGGAGTCACCACCTAATTAGAGTCGAAAAAAAAAACATAACCAATTGGGTGGATTGAGTACGATTTAGCTACCGGTCTTTGATTTCAATTTGATAAAAACCAGAAGGTTTCAAATTCAAGAGCTAACTTATTAAACCCTTATAGATACTATTATTAATTTTCTGAAACTAAGTTTATTTTTCACAATTATCCTTTTTTCAATATTTTTAAGAAAATAAAAATAAAATAGCTAAGCTTCTCCAGATTTTAACATCGCCCTAAAGGTGCCTATGTACCTACTAATCAGAATTAGACGACATAGTTCTTTTCAAAAAAATTTGTGTGTTGATTTCTTTCAACTTTGAAAACCGACTGAGTTTACATGCTTAGTCAATTTAATTTATTCAAAAATAATCTAAAGAGTCATAATTCTTGAGTGTTTAAAAAACTCTTTAAAAGTCCTATTTTTTAAAGGGTCTTTTATTAATTTTTATTTTTTTAAAAAAATAGTTTTCCATATAAGGAATTCAAAAAAAAAAAAAAGCTAATCCTAAAAATTCCTAAACTAATATATACATACTAGAATTTAGTGTCCACTGTATGGTGCTTCGGTAAAGGAGTTGCTCGGTGCTCGACATGTGAATGTTGAGTGCTGTGCTTCAAGGAGCTTGGCATTTGGAGTTGTTACTTTGTTGATCGCTGCTGCGTGTAGGTTGTTGGTGTTGCTATCGATGGAGGAGATGTGCATGGATGGACTGCTGGGTAGAGCTGCTAATCAATGTAGTGCGTGTTAGTGAATGTGGCATTGGTGATGTGTAGTTACAACGGACATTGCTGTGTTCTTCGCGTGTTGGTTGTGCCGTAGCATGATTGAAGGAGGATGGCATACAATGTGTGGACTAGAGTGACTGTGATGACGAAGGATAGAGTTCAGTTACTATAGGGATTGGACGTTGAAGTCAGGACGATGGATGGGGGTTTGTATTCTATAGAGGATCGGGGATCGTGATCTTATGTGTATATGGCCTGCTGTCATGCTTGGGCATGGACTGTAGTGCTCGTTGGTTTAGAATTGCATGGGACAGTGAGTGGTAGCAGGCGTAGGGTTATGTCATCAGAGAAGGAAGGCAAATTGGTGTTTGTGTACTACACTTATGCGTGCTCAGCGTAGATAGTGCTTGGGTGAAGTACTGTTGGAACGTGTGAGTGTTGTAGCATGTGAAGCAGTATGGGGATGTGACGATGTTGTGTGACTGGAGCGACAATAGTATAAGACATGGCTTCGGTGTGTTCGTACGTGGTGTTACTGTGGCGTTGGAGATAGGGTTCGAAATTCTGGTCAGTGCGGTGATGGATTTTAAGTATGCTGATCTGTGTTTTGCTGTTGGTGAAGCAGAGGCGATGGTGATTAATGGAAAGGGTGATTGTGTTTGGGTGAAGACTTTGGTGTTTTTTTTAATGTGTAATTGTTTTTCATTTATGCTATATGGTCCTTATTTAGAAAACTTGGAAAATAAATCCTTTAAATAATATCAATCCTAATATATTTGGATCTTTTACATCACTTCATATCTAATTTGATAAAAATAAAATTAGATTCGAATCTAATTTGATAAAAATCAAATTAGATCTGAATCTCTTAAAACACATAGTGCTTAGTGAGACTCAAACTCATGACCCCGAGCTAATTCAATGTCAATGCTTAAATATTTATCCATTAGATTGTTAGCCTATGTCTTCTCATTTAATACAATTAAATTATACTTAGACCATATGATTCTCTAAAGCTATTTGAACCGAACTAAAACCAATTGACTCTAAACCGTTTTTTCATTCTAAAAATATACATTCCTAAAAAATATATATGATTTTTCTTTTTTTTTTCCATTTTTTGTATTTTTATCATTTTTCAATTTTTTATATTTTTTTCTTTATTATTATATATATTTTTTATTTTTTTTATTTTGAATTAGGACTCTAAAAAACAAAAATTAGAACTACAAAGAGGGTAAAAATTGGGTATCTATAAGAACTAAACATGAAAAGCATAAAAACCCTTCTTACAAGTTAAGGTAGAGAATAATGTTCAATAGCTTTCGAAGATTTTTGTGATACTCATGGCATATGAAGGGAGTTTATAGTTATATAGCAACAAAACGATGCAATAGAGAGGAAAAATAGAACTATTCATAACATTGAAAGAAGCTTGCTAACAGGAGAGAGAACTTAAAGATTTTTATAGCCAAAAGCTTTAAATTGAAGAGTTCTTATTTTGAAAAAGAAAAAAATTCCAACTTTTACTGTTGAAATTGTTATTCCAAGAGAGGCTTAGAATGGGAGAAGACTAATTGTAGATCACTTTAGAAATTTTTTTGTGACATTGCGATGCCTACGTTCCCAATGAAAAAAGAAAGAAACTTGAGGTTGAAATATATGTCCTTTTTGGTGTAAGTGATACATCTAAAGCATATAAATAATTCAATCCAATAACAAAGATTATTGTGATTAGAAAGGACATTTTCTTTGATGAAGAAAATACTTAGAATTGGAATAGATAGCAACCCACTTATGTCCTTGATGATTAGGAGCAAATTTCAAACCTAATATGCCTGAAAGCTTATCAAATACAACTCTACAGCAATTGAAATTTCACCAATAGTCACCAAATGAAGAAGCTCAGTCTCTTCACCATGTTAGGAAAAGGCCTACTTGGATGGAAGATTATGAAGTAAGTAGAATATAAGATCCAATTACTCACTATGCTTTGTTCTCAAATTGTAATCCTACAACCTTTAAAAATACTATTAAAAAAATGGAGAAAAGTGATGGATGATGAAATAGATGCCATAGAAAGAAATGATACTTAGGAGCTATCTAATCTTCTTAGTGGACACAAAACCATTGGTGTAAAATGGGTCTTCAAAACAAAGCTAAAAGAGAATAGTGAAGTTAACCAATATAAGATATGTTTAGTTGCCAAGGAATATAACCAACAATATGGGATCAATTATATAGAAATTTTTTCTCCAATAGTAACACATGGCGGTTGCTTTGGCAGCGAAAATTATAGGCCTATTTTCCAACTAGATGTAAAATTAGCATTGTACAGATACTTGAAAGAGTAGGTATTTATTGCATAACCCCTTAGTTATGCCAAAATTGGAGATGAGTATAAAGTTTATAAATTTAAAAAGGCATTTTTATGGACTAAAATAAGCTTAATGAGGTTGGTATAGTCACATTAAAGCATATTTTCTCTAAGTTGATTTTATAAAATGTCCTTATGAACATTCACTGTTTGTTAAGATTAAACATAAGGGGACAATACTCATTGCTAGCTTGTATGTTGATAACCTTATTTTTATTGAAAATGATGTTGCCATGTTTAAAGAATTTAAGAAGTTTATGATGGATGAGTTTGAAATGTCTAATTTTGGTATGATGCATTACTACTTGGCATAGAAATAGTACAATTAAATGATGGGATCTTTTTCTTAGAAGAAATATGTGGGAGAAATTAATGATAGGCTCTAAATGAAGGATTGTAATCTTATAAACACTCCACTTAAGTTTAGTTTGAAGCTATACAAAGACCATGAAGCGAAGAAAGTTGAAAGCATACTTTATAGACAAATTGTGGGCAACTTAATGTATTTAATTGTTACGAAACCAAACATGATAGGAATCAACCCCTCGACCGATCACGCATAGTCGAGTTAGAGGACTCTAAAGACTCGCTTTAAGGATACTAGCTCTAGCTCATAACCGAGACAAGGATTCCTATCTTGAGCTGATCTCATGCCAACCCGACTATCAAATCCTTACATGCATCAAATTAGCCCCTGTTCAACAGCAACACTTTATCCTAAGAGTAGTCGAAGTGAGCTCCCAATTTGACCACAAGCACCCAACCCCGAATCAAGTTAACTTCTCTTCAGAAGAACTAACTAGTCCCCAACCTGCTTTATATCAGGTCGGTCCCTAACCATAAGCGTTACTCTGTTTCTACTTACTTTATACCATATTTCCTCTATCCAAACACTAAGTGACACGTGTTTTCTAACATAGGATTCCAAAATGATTCTTTTCTTTTCACACTGAATATTCTTTGTCTCTTTTATCCTTTTTGATATGTCTTATGTAACTTAATTGTAGAATAACCTTTTATCTTTTCATATATGTAAAGTAACCCCACTGGATGGGTATATAAACCTCCACTTTCTTATATGCAAACAATCATCTATTCAACATAGAAATTATTCCTTTGAGCAATCTTAGTGTTCTCGTTATCATTCAACTCTTATCTATTCCCTTTAACAAGGAGTAATAGAGAATGACCCTTTAATTCGGATCAGTGCATTATATCTAGTAGATTGTAGGCTGAGTAAGATTGAGTGGTGCATCAAATCCATTCGATAGCTGCCCGAACTTTGCTAACCTTTTTCCTGTTTTTTTTTTTTTTTTTTTTTTTTGCTTTCTTGTGGTGCCCCTCTATATGTTTGACCCTGGAGACATATTAGTTTCGCCGATATCAAAGTACGGTTCTACGAGGGAATGTGTGAAGTTGTAGTGAAGTTTTGGTTTACTTTACTATTAGTGGCTGCTGTGTTTCTTTCATAGCTACTACAATGTAATGGTGTGACAACAAGAGTGATTTTATTGTTACTCAGTTCTTACCCTGTTTCTTATTCTGAAAATAGAGTAAGTTTGTTTCTATTCCATTTAAGTGACTATCAAGTATTAAAGTTATTAGCAAGTTGTTAATCCATTTGAGAAGTATTATACCATATCATATTCAAGTGTTCAAGGTGTCATTGGTGACCAAAGCAGTGGTGCTCAACCTGGTCATGGTCATAATGATAGTATTACCCTAAGATCGGTTGACGACAAACTTGATAGACTCACAAACCTTATTGAGAGTTTAGTCACCTCAATGTAAGTTAATAGCCAATAACCCTAAGGTGCATAACAACAAAACCTATAGGAAGATACCCTTAAGAGATATTGTGGCTAAGGTAATCAAACCAATCACCTAATTCAACTGCCATAAGCTAGAGGAGTAACAAATCGAGTTACTAAACGAAGACTGGAGTTAGAGGAGATTAGGGAAGATGACGAGGAGATGAATGTTGAAGAGTTTGGTGAATAAGACGTAGACTATTACAAAGTACAAGGATAAGGACATTGAGTTCCTCGAGAGTTAGACAATGTTAAGGTGAAAATCTCACCCTTTGGTAGAAGTGGAGATGCAGATGAATACTTAGAGTAGGAAGAGAAGGTTGAGAAGGTATTTGAGTGTTATGGGTATGAGGATATGGTTAAAGTCCAACTTGCTACATTAGAGTTTACTATGTATGTCACCATGTGGTGGAAGAATTTGAATACAGCTAGAGCAAGAGATGGAAGAGAAGGTGTCAGAACTTAAGATGAGATGAAAAGGTCACTAAGAGGAAGATTTGTGCCCGAGACTTACCTATAAGATACGTTTGTAAAGTTATAAGAGCTTCACTAAGGAAGCCAATTTATTAATGACTACATAAGAGAGTTCCAAGTGTTAATGATTCGAGCTGATGTAAACGAATCAAAGGCTCACATCATGTCTAAGTTCATTTCTAGACTCAAGTATGAGATTTGCAATGTTGTGAAAATATAGAGGTTTTATACATTAGAAGAGGCCATCAAGATAGCGCAGAGGGTCGAAAGACAGAGGAGAAGTGTTTCGAGCCGACTTGGACTGACACTCTCATAAGTCTTAATACTGTGACAACTTATACAAGTCCAGCTGAGAAGGCCACATAAGGCCGAGGAGAGGAATGACCGATTTGAAGAAAGTCAAGGAAACTAGTAGGGCTAAGCCAATCATCTAGGTTAAGCCAAGAGTAGGCCAACCCAAAGGACTTACGAGAAAAGGCAGACCTTTGGACGAAAGACTAGCGAGGTGAAGTGCTTTAAATATTTAGGCTTTAGATACATAACCATTGAATCTTCGAACCAATGCATCATGGTGTTCCAAGGAGATGTAGTAGATAGCACTGATGAAAGCGAGCTCAAAAAACAAGATGTTCGAAAGCTAGAGGCTGAAGAGGAAGATGAGACTTGTGTCTATATCAACCTAAGAGAAGTAATGAACCTAGTCCTGAAGTGAGTACCAAGTTCTTTGCTGAACTCTGAAGAGGATTATAGAGAGAGAATTTGTTCCATACCAAGTATATCATCAAAGGCTAATTATGCACAATCATAGTGGATGGAGGAAATTATACTAATGTAGTTGCACAATCCTTTGTGCAAAGGTTGGGTTTACCGAACTCAAAGCATCCTTAACCTTATAAGCTGCATTGGCTTCATGATAAGGGTGCTTTGCATGTGATTGAACAAGTGACCGTATCATTTAGTGTTAGAAATGTATATAAGGATGAAGTAGTATGTTATGTCATCCCCATAAGAGCTTCATATCTATTGCCTAGACGACCTTGGTTATTCGACCGATGTATTACGTACGATAAGTATAAGAACACTTATGCCTTTGTTAAGGATAGAAGAAGGATTGTGTTGCAACCCCTAACCCCGTCCCAAGTAAATAAAACCCATAATTAGCTCATCCAAGCTAGTAAAAAGAAAACCTTGGTGATGAGCTATAGAGAGTTCTAATCTGTTAAGAAGGCTAATGAACCGATGTTCTTGTTGGTTAGAAGATTGATGGAGATGAGAGAATTGCAAGATGTCCTAGAAAAAATCTGAAGCTTGCTAAATGAGTTTTCTAGCCTTTTTCTGGAAGAATTGCCTAAAAGACTGCCACCAGTCCGAGGCATAGAGCACTATATTGATCTACAGCTAGACGCTGCCCTACCGAACTAACCTACATACAAGATGAACCTTAAGAAGGCTACTAAGCTGAAAAGACAAGTGGACGAACTCATTAGGTGAGGATATCTGAAGGAGAGCATGAGCCCTTGTACTGTACTAAGTCTACTCATTCCGAAGAAGGATGGTTCATGGCTCATGTGCATCGATAATTGAGCAATCAACTGAATTACTATTAAGTACAGAAATCCGATACTAAGGCTCAATGATATGTTAGATGAGCTTCATAGCACTAAAATATTTTTGAAGATTAATCTATGAAGTGACTACTACCAAATTTGTATGAGGTCGGGTGATGAATGGAAGACTTCCTTTAGACTAAGCACGGACTCTACAAATAGTTGGTTATGCCTTTCAGACTTACCAAGACGTCAAGTACATTCATGAAATTAATGAACCATGTAATGCGGCCCCTAATTAGAAGATGTGTGGTCGTGTACTTTAATGATATATCAGTATACAGTGTTAACTTGAACGACTATGTTCAACATCTTCATAAAGTATTTGATATTTTGCGAATCGAGAAGTTGTATGGGAATGTAAAGAAAAGCATGTTTTGCTAGAGAGAAGTGATATTCCTATGGTTTATAGTGTCAAGGGAAGGAATTCGAGTAGATGAGGAGAAGATTTAAGCTGTTCTAAAATGTCCAACGTCGAAGAATATCATTGAGGTTCGAAGTTTCCATGGCCTAGCTTCTTTCTATAGGCAATTTATTAAGGACTTCAATATAATAGCTGTTCTATTGACCGAGTTGACAAAGAAGAGTGAAAGATTTAGGTGGAATGATCGAGCTAAACAGAGCTCTAGAAAGATTAAGGAAAAATTCACCTCGGCATTTGTCCTATCACTGCCAGATTTCGATAAACACTTCGAATTAAAATGTGATGCATTAGGAGTCAAAATTGGTGCTATCCTGATGTTGGAGCGGTGACCTATCACCTATCATAATGAGAAACTTAGTGGCTCCACCCTAAACTATTCTGTATACAAGAAGGAGCCATACTCCCTTTTTTGAGCTCTTACTGTTTGGTAATACTATTTGCTACCATGAGAGTTTGTTATCTACACTAACCATGAATCATTGAAGCATCTCGAGAGTCAGAACAAACTCTCAAAGAGATAGATTAAGTGGTTGGAGTTTATGAAGGGGTTCTCGTATGTTATTTGGCACAAGAAGGGAAGTGCAAATGTGATCGCTGACACTCTATTACGATGATAGACTTTACCAACCACTTTGTAGACAAAATTACTGGGATTCTTACTCATCACTGAGTAATATGCTACTGACACCCACTTTAGTCCCGTTGTTGAACAATGTCGAAAAGGGGTAGTAGTTAGAGGATATTATCTTAAGAACGACTATCTGTTTAAGGATTACAGGCTATGTATTTTTAGCTGCTCCATACATGAGCTATTGATCAAAGAAGCTCATAGCGAAGGATTATCTAGTTATTTCAGGGAGACCAAGGTAGCTAACCTATCGAAAGAAAACTTTTACTAACCTGGTTTGGCCAAAGATGTTCATAAGGTAGTTAATAGTTGTAAAGTATACAAGCGTGTTAAGGGGAAGAGAGAACCCTATGGAGAATACATGCTACTGCCAACACCTACTTTACCTTGGTCCAACCTTAGCAAAGACTTTGTCCTAGGATTGCCCCAAACATCTAGAGGGAAAGATTCTATTTTTGTTGTAGTGATCTACTTCAGCAAGATGGCACACTTCATTCCATGCCATCGGACTAACGATACTGTCTATATTGCTGATTTATTTTTGCAGGAGATCATTTGACTACATGGAGTACTGAAAACTATTATCTTATATCAAGACATGAAATTTTTTAGCTATTTTTGGAGAAGACTTAGAACTAAACTTGTATTCAGCTCCAATAATTACCATCAAACTGATGACCAAATTGAAGTGGTAAATAAGATGCTAGGTAATCTACTTAAAGCTGTCATGGGAAAGAACTTGCAAGATTGGGATCTGTACCTACCAGTTATGGAGTTCGCATCCATAGCACTATTGGGAAGACCTCGTTCGAAGTCGTCTATGACCATAACCCTATAATTCCCTTGGATGTGACCAGCACCCCAATAGCTACTAAAGAGAGTCAATCCGAAGTGGACCGAGCTCAAGAATTGCATAAACTACACTAGTTTGTAACCAAGAAGATTGCCAAGTTCAATTAGAGGTAGCATGAAATTGGTAACCGCAGCCACTGAACTATTTCTTTACACCCCAGAGACTTGGTATGGATACATCTCAGCCAAGAATGATTCCCACACTTGAGACAGAACAAATTATCTCTTCGAGCTGATGGATCGTTTAAGGTCTTGAAGAAAATTAACTGTAACGCTTACCAAATCGAGTTACCTGATGACTATAGAGTTTCTTCTACCTTCAATGTATCCAATCTGATCCCTCACCAACCAACAGAAGAAGACTTTGCAAGTGCCCCAAAAGAAAGAAGAGAGACCACTCTAGATTTGAGGACAAATCTTTTTTACCCCTAAGCAGATAATAGGAATCAACCTCTCGGACCGATTACGCATAACCGAGTTAGAAGACTCCAAGGATTCGCTCTAATAATACTCGCTCTAAGAATACTAGCTCTAAGTCATAGTTGAGATAGAGATTCCTATCCGGAGCTAATCTCATGTTGACCTGATTATCAAATCCTTACATGTGTCAGATCTGTCCTTATTTAGTAGCAACACTTTATCCAAGGAGACAACCTAAGAGTAGTCGAGGTAAGCTCCCAATCTGACCATAAGCACCCAACCCCATATCAAGCTGACTTCTCTCCAAAAGAACTAACCGGTTCCTAACCTGGTCCACATCAGGTCAACCCCTGACTACAAGTATTACTCTGTTTCTACCTACCTTGTACTATATTTCTCCCATCCAAACACCAAGAGAAACGTATCTTCTAACACAGTATTCCAGAATGATTTTTTCATTTTCACACTGAATATTCTTTATCTCTTTTACCTTTTTTAGTATTATGTCTTATGTAATCTAGTTGTAGAATACCTTTTTGTTTTTTTCATACATGTAAAGTAATCATAGTGGATGGGTATATAAACTCTCACTTTTTTGTATGCAAACAATCATCTCTTCAACATAGAATTATTCCTTTGAGCAACCCTAATGTTCCTATTATCATTCAACTCTTGTCTATTCCCTTTAATAAGGAGTGATGGCAAGTGATACTTTAGTTCGGATCGGTACGTCATATCTGGTGGATTGTAGGCTAAGTAGGATCGAGTGGTACGTCATATCCATCCAATAGCTGCTCAAACTTTGCTAACCTTTCTCCTGTTTGTTTTGATTTGCTTCGTTATGGTGCCTCTTCGTGTGTTCAACTCCAGACACGTATGAAGACATAATGTATGATGTGAGTTTAATTAGAAGTAATATGGAGAATCTCACTAAAATGCACATGCCAACAGCT
Source organism: Lumnitzera racemosa (assembly GCA_024138005.1). Taxonomy (NCBI): domain Eukaryota; kingdom Viridiplantae; phylum Streptophyta; class Magnoliopsida; order Myrtales; family Combretaceae; genus Lumnitzera; species Lumnitzera racemosa. The sequence goes on from JAMXBC010000005.1 coordinate 37,343,937, forward strand.
AAAAGAATCCTTCATTACTTATAAGGAACTAGTGATTTTATGTTATTTTACAAGAAAGATGAAAAGTCTAACTTGTTGGGATTTATAGACAATGATTATGTAGGACATCAAGATGATAGGCAGAGCACTTCAGGCTATGTTTTTATGCTTAGGATAGGTGCAGTTTATAGTCATCTAAGAAGTAATCGATCATTACATTGCCAAGTGTAGAAGCTAAGTTTGTTGTTGCAACAACTTATGCTTATCTAGCAATTTGGCTAAGAAGACTTCTTAAAGAGTTGAATTTCAAGTAATCAAGTGCCACTAAAATTTTATGTGACAAAAGTTAGCAATCAAATTCTCTAAGAACCTTATGCTACATTAAAGGAGCAAGCACATTGATGTGAAGTTTTATTTCTTAAAAGATCTTAACAATGATGGGATGATTAATTTGATTAACTATAGAAGTGAAGACAATGTTGTTTATATATAAACCAAGACCCTTAAGATGTAGTCCTTTGTGAAGATTAGAAGACTATAAGGTGTTTACAAATTGTAAACTTCAAGGCTTTAATTTGAATTGATTGTTAGCAAACATTAGTTTAAGGGATGGATTCTTAAGAGTTTAATAGTTACTTTCACTGCATGTTAGTTTAGCCGATTTACTTGTCAGTTGTCTCGATCTTTAGGAGTTAATTTTTTTCTTAGTTGTTTCAATTAAGGTTGTTTTGATTTTAAGGAGTTAGTTTTAATATTTGGGAGATAGTGGAGTCATGTAGACCATGGTATTATGGCTCCTATTTCATTGGTGTTTTATTATGTAATTTGTATATATATTTGCTTTAAAGTACTAAATTTTTTTTTTTTTTTTTAAAAAAAGGAGCCTTTTAGTCCTCTCTCTCATTTTCTTTCTAGTTATAATTTCTATAAAAACAAGGTAAGATTTAAGATGGTATGAGTAGAAAATCACAACATAGTAGATTTTTTGTAAGGAGCATTTCATAAAAATGGAAAATCCTCAATCATATGCCATAGGTGTATTGCAAGAGGATTAATTTCAGAGCAACAAACATATAAGGGGTGAAATTATATGGATAAGCGATGTATATTGCCTAACTTGTTTACATTTATCGAAGCATTGTGAGTACCCTATTAAGATATATGGCAATCAAGCCTACAATGAATAAATCTATATGGATTAGGAAAAGTGTCAATCTTTAAATAGAGAAGTGGGATCAGTTAAACCAGTTACAAACCTACCCCACTTGTATCCTTAGTGTAAATTAGTACAAGTGGAAGTTCATGTATAAAGTATAGATGGTTATATAGAGATCTTCAAATAAATGAACCATGTCATCTAATTGTAAAATGAGAATGCTCACAAGTTGATGCAATGCATAAGATAATCTAAAGGTCGAAGCTTAACAAGATAGAACTGCTTGAGCTGAAAGAGGGTAGATTTAACTATATTTGCATGTTGAGTTATGAAAATCCAAACTAAGATAGAAAGAGTATATCTTAAATATATGTGGTATTTCCTTTTCTATAATTACTTACAATAGAATTTATTTATTCTATTCAGTTATTTTTGGGGCTTCACTTACATAACTTTCCATATATGCTTTTACAATATATTATCGAGTCATAAAAGTTGCTTAAAAGCAAGCAAGTAAACTCAAATTTAGAATAATTATATGATTGATCGGACCATATTCATGTTCTTACATTAAGTGGATCTATCGACCATTTCAATATTGCCTTTTAATTATTATTATTATTTCAGATCTAAAGTTTTCCACATAAAATCCATGCTTCAATTTCTTCCTGACGTTTTCCTTAGTGTATTCTTAGTTATGAGTTTTATCGTGATCTTTAGCTAAATACTAATTAGTGAGTTTGACGCAATAGCGACAGAGACAACAACCACTCATGGGTCATCACTCATGGTAATTTTGCTCGAACTGCTAGCATTTATATAATTTTCTTCTTCAATTCTTATAAAGAGTAGAGTGAAGATTCTTTTAAGCGAGTATGGATTTCGCTTTGTTTGATTCGCCATAACCAAATACTTATTCCCCTTATTTCTCAAACATCGGGAAAATAATAATAATAATATTATTATTCTCTTTCTTTGTTGATTCATCCGTGTTCCACGTGGCATATTATTCCTACTCCATCTTCTAGTAACATCAAGACAAGAAAAATCAATCCTCACTTAACAAAGAATAATACAACAATTTATACCATAAATCAAATAGTTTTATTATTCTCATCGCTTCAATGTTTCTTTTTCTTTATTATTATTATTATTATAGACATCTCATTCACTATATCTTATTACATATTCTTCAACTCCATCTATCTACCTATTGGCGAGAGGGAGAGGGATTATATTGTCCATAATCATGAATGCATTTATAAACTATTGATCAAATATAGATAGACATAGTAATTTTAAAATTATTACTCTAATTTCCCGTAACTTTTTTATAACATGTACAAAATCTAAAACTATAACCCTAAAAGTCTCGTATTATAATTCTTTTATTGATGATTTTAGACGTTTAGTAACAGTTTGTAAGAATTATTTGTAAATTTTTGGAAGTTGTGGAATGTAAAATCACATCTTGAGATTCTCTTCATACCTAACTAACACTAAGTCTATTTAAACCGAACCAATAGTTTGAAAGGTATATTTGCAACTATCCTGTGTATAATTGGTCAAGGCTTTTTTTTATGCTTCCCACTGTATTCAGCCTCCCACTTCTCCACTTGTCTAGAGATGTTATCTTTTTTCTCAAGAAATTCTTTGAGTTGTTGGGGCTCATAAGGTGGTGGCAAAGTACAAGGTAGTGCTTCACTAGGTGATCCAACCATCGACTCTACCATGTAGTCTTTCAGCAATCCATTATTTGGACATGCCATTGATTCTGAACACAACTCCACTGCTCCCGGAGGAACCGTCGGCTTGTATTTTTGAAGCTTTGCATATTCACTTAGAAGATGAAACATGTAATCATACACATATTTTATGCTTAGTTGCTTCTCTGCAAATTCACTTCCCCTTTCTCCGATTTCTTGCGCCTGTTCGTGGGTCATTGCAAAGGAAAAGAAAAAAAAATTAAATTAATTGTTAGGTAGGAGCGATTTTTGTCATTGAGAAAATAAAAAGTATCGAAACCAACACTTAATTTATTCAACTGCAGGCCAATTTCTTGATTTATAGATGAGTTTTCGATTCTAAGGTTATGGAACCAATTTAGCTAAACATGATATTTCATGTGTCAATTCATATTGTATACAACCTTTATCAAGATTCCAACATATAATGATATCATCAAATTATAAGCGGTATTTATCAAAATCGCATAAAAAGTCGAATACCACATAATCTGACACACGCACATGAAAAAATATTATGATATTTGATAATATAAATAAAAGGTCGTTGGAGACTGACCTCTCGGGTGTGTTTGTTTCCCCAGTCAACGGCAAACTTAATGTCTCTGCATTTGTTGTGAGGTCTGATGGGCCAGTAATGTTGCATGGGGATTAACCCTCTTGTGAAAAAATCATAATACTCGGGCTTTATGTATAAGGTCATGGCATCACATGCCAAAATATACTTTTGGCTCACAGACCAAGCTCTTCCCTCCACGTATATATTGTACCTTCAAGTAAAATAAATCATAAGAATTAAAATAAATAAATTGAACTTCCTCTGCTCTCCTCTAAAAAACGGTAATTGGATAATTGGCCAAGCAAATATGTGGCGGGGGCTTCTACTATAACTGCAAGTTAAGTTCTCTGGACCGCCTATAGATAGATTGAGATAAAACTCTCTGAACTCATGAGGTATATGTTTTCCTTCGCAAAAATTTATAAAATATGTATATAACTTATATATTTTTAAAAATTATAAGAGAACGAAAACTTATATTAATAGTTTTTTAAGAAAATGAAAACATAATTCCTTTAAAATTTTCTTTCCTCAAATGGTGTCCATATTGGTGTTCTCTCTAATCATATTTTATGTATATGTAAAAGAACAAAATTTTAGATATATATTTAAAAAATACTTTATACATGAAAGTATATGATTTACCAAAATATGAATGAGACACGCTTTAAAAAAAAATAACATATTTACCTTGCCATTCTTCTTAGCTCGAATATGTCAAAGTTAAAGGACTTTGCTATTTTTTCTTAATGATAAAAGTTGCAATACTTTAAATAATCTGGAGAAAAAGGGGAAAAAGAAAATCAAATTTCCATCATTTTTCACCTATTTTTGCATTGATCTTCGAGATTAGAATGCTTGAATCCTTCTGCAATTTCACGTCCCCAATTCTGTAAAAACGAAGGAAATCAGGGGTTAAGTTCTTTCACATTACTAAGTCAACACCTTCAACCAATTCCATGTAAGCTGAATTATAAATTTTTTTTTTTTTTAAAAAAAAGGTAAGAGTTGATTTAAAAAAAGTAGCAAGTGGTGGTAGATTTTTTAAACCGCTTTTCCTACAAAAGCAATACATTCATCCTAAAGAATCTGTACAAGTTTTGTTTCCCTGCAAAATAAAATCAGGAAAATTTAAACTTACATCATTTTATATGACTAAATTGTTTAATCAACTGATGTAATCAAATTTAAAATTAATCCAAGGAAATTCCTGTATTCTACGGTTGACTTTCGGAAGTCAACTCCTTAATGAGCTAGGTTGATGACTAAATTTACAATTAATGTAAACTGTTTTTAGACTTACATTATTTTATATGACTAAATTGTTTAATCAACTGATGTAATCAAATTTAAAATTAATCTAAGGAAATTCCTGTCTTCTACGTTTAACTTTTGGAAATCAACTCCTTAATGAGTTAGGCTTGATGACTAAATTTACAATTAATGTAAATTGTTTTTAAACTTACGCTATCTTATATGACTAAATTGTTTAATCAACTGATGTAATCAAATTTACAATTAATCCAGGGAAATTCCTGTCTTCTACGTTTGACTTTTGGAAATAAACTCCTGAATGAGTTAGGTTTGATGACTTTTAAATAATACTAAAATCACATAATTCTTAGCTTTAGGTAGTGCTTAACTCACTAATATGCAATTATCCAAACACACAACCGGGACAATACTACTACTACTACTACTAGGTATTGAGTATTAATTGGAGTTGAGTTCGCATATTTTAAAGAAACCCATACATGTAATATGAAGAAATCAACAAAAGAATAGCAAGTTGTATTGGGTTTAACCTCAAGCACACCCTAACTTGACCTTTATGAATGAAACCGAGTTAGAAAATCAAACATAATAAGAAAACATACATTCATAAACTAAACTCAAATTTTATAGGATATCTTAACGTATATTCAATTAATAGTCACCAACATTGTATTCAAATTACCATTGTGATACTGATTCTGAAAGTGACTATATATATATATATATATATATATTTTTTACGAGCAAGGTGTTTTTTATAAGTTAAATATTTTGTATCTTATGCCTATTATTTTTTCTATGATTCCCATGAATCTAAAGGGCCCAAAAGGATCTACATAGACTGAAATATGTAAGAAAATTCCTTGTTTTACCTGAGTATACAACCGGACGTTGTCTTTGCACTTCATAAGGTCTCCCCTCTTAGGAGATACCCCTGGATTTCCTTTCCAATATGCATAGGGCTCTTTATCGTTCCACTTTTTCTTCTTGGCCCCTGCCCTTATGGCTTTTACCATTAGTTCCCATGGTTTCATGTTGACCTCAGGCCTACAATCACAAAAAATTATAAAATTTAAAAAAATACACACGAGTAAAAGTAGTAAACAAAATGAACACTTAGCTCAAACTCCACTTGAAAATTTAAAATTAAAACTTGACTAAGGTTAGATTCTTATAATCGAGCTAACTCAAGTTTACACAACTGTAATCAAATCAAACTCTAGATCAAGCCAAACTCAATGGGATTGGTTCATTTAAACTTTTAGAGAAAAAAACTAGAAGCACCTATGATGATAAGTATATGAAAAAATCAAACATGCATGTTAGTGGTTTAGGGCATTACCAACCCCAATAGGACCAATCAGGGAAAGGGATATCATAAGTTGATTCATGCCCACAGAAATGGAACCACGGCGTTGGAACCGCTCCCGGCGCCTTGAAATCACGCTTGAAGATGGCCGGTAAGTCTTCACACTGAAACACCAACTCCAGATCCGGTACTTTCCTAGGATACAACCTTAAGAGTTGGACAACTCCCCATATCGTCAAAACATCTCTCGTTTGCCAAGCTCTATGGACGGTGTCCAAATAAGCCTTCCCACCAAAGATGATAAGCCTAAAATGTGCACGCTGCTTGTCCCTTTCCAACACTTCCCTGGTGATTCCAGTGTCCTTCCATGGACGAAGATCTTCATGGATCCATCGAAAGTACTCCGGGCATACCTCGGTGAAGATCTTGTCGGATTCGTATTTTAAGGGATAGTTGCTGTTGGAGCATGTTTGTGGTACAGTTGAATTGGTGCAATTAAGGGGGAAAGCAACCACTTTAGCTGAGTTTTCGGGCTTTTTCGTCGTCTTAAACAGAGAATCACCTGTAAAAACAAACTGCAAAGACAAGAAAAAAATAAATAAATAAATAAGACCACGTCAAAAGTTGAAATTACTAAATTTATATATATAAACAATAAGCCAGTTTTCTATCTATAAATTTAAACTTTTATACCGTCTATTGATAAATTTAAATCATATAATACTATAGATATACAAACTTTTGTGGGTTTTCTTTTCTTCTAACTACATCACAACTTAGAAAAATCTATATTATTTATATTGATAAATTTCTGTAAGTTGTTTATAATTTATATGAGTTGATCTTACAACTTTTATGAGTTGGTTTATAAGTTATATTTCGATATTCTTCATATAAATCTCCACAGGAATGGCATCATTAAAACTGACCTGCCCAAAAATATTACGCAATATTCCCCTGTAACAAACATCAGATATCAGACTTTAATAGTTTGGATTAGGAATTTATGCACAATTATCATATTATGCTGGCAAATCTACCTCCATTTTAGTTTAGATTCGAAAGGGTAACGCTAGCACCTATTAAAAGAAACTCTTTGCATTTTCGTATATTATTTTACACTTAAAAGTAATAAATGTATAAAGAAATGAGATATTTCTTTATTTGATCTTTTGAAAGTTTATTACAGAAAATCGTATTAGCCCGATGTCGTTGGGAAATTCCACCTTATAATATTATTTGATCACTTTTTAGTTCGATAAATCATTTCAATTTATTGTAAAATAGTTTCCATCAAAAGCAAAAAGAAATCGCTAATAGTCCCACTTTATTGTGGAGTCTTTCACGGTTCCATTTTTACTGTAAATAAAAATGATTTATTATAAAGAGAAATGATTTATTTTACTCAAAATTTGCCCTAATATTTTGCATAAAATCTCGATGGATTAGGCCGCCCGTATAGAAAACTTATAATTTCAGTCAATTTGAACTTTGAAGTCGATAAAGACTTCGTTGTGTTTGAAAATTGTGTTGAAGATTTAGAAATCTCCGGAAAAAGCTCAAGATGCAGAGGAAGAATATATTTGATTCACGACATCCCCTTTTTTAAAGGGAAAAAAAAAAAAAAAATCTTTTGTAAAGACAAAAGGATAATATAATTTTTTTATACGACGTTATGCTAGCAACCTACTTTTCAAAGGTCAAATTTGCTTTCCTCAGATCTTTCAATCACCGCACAAGAAATTGACACGTACAAACTTTGTTAAAACTAGTGAAAAAGCAAGAACCATAAAAAAAAAAAAAAAGAAAAAACCTTGCCTTATCTTTTCTCCATGCAGACATCGGGACCCATCATCGAAATTTAAATTTTACATAAGGAAAATGTTTTTTCACCATTAAAATAAAAATTATCGAAAAATAATTAATCCTTTTGGCAAAATAATAATAATAATAATTAGTCTTTCCGGTCGCTGTCGTCCCTCTCACCACGTTTATTGGTTTGAGATTACATATTATTAGTCATTTTCAGCTGATTTTAATAATTAACGGCATGATAGGAATCATGGTTTTTTTTTTTTCCTTTCCCTTTTTCCTCTTTTAAAGATCCTGACAACTCCAAAAGGAGGAACTAACTTTCCAAGATATTATTATTCCATTCAAGTGAAAAATCCGTACATAAACAAATCGAAAGATTATAAAGTTTATCTTACCCAGAAATCACTCTAGACCATTAGAACAAAATCTCAAAATTTAAAGAAGTAGAAACAAGAACCAATTCAAAATATGTATTATAAGGTTGCACCGTATAAACATAAAAAATCATCGATAAAAGTTTGGAAAACGATTTTAAAAACGAAGAGATGATATATAATTCCTAGAACTTCGATAAAGAAAATAGTAAAAGAAGAAGGGTGGAATTTGGAAGAGAGAACTTACAAAATCCATGGATGACATGAAGAATCCAGAAAGTATGATGACAAGAAACAAAATGAAAACAGTAGCAGAAGTCCATGATTTCACCGGTGGTCTCCATGTCCATGTTCTCGCTTTTGAATTTGAACCACTAGTTAATGCTGTCGTCGTACTCGTACCATCTTCTTGTGAACACCAAGGACAACCATTAATTCTGCAACTGCACGCGTGAGCTTTCCCTTCTTCCATGGGGAAAAATAGAAAAAAAGGAAAATACGAAAGAATTTGACGAATTTGAAAGGAAACCCAGTATCTAATTGTATCTAACTATGAATAATATATATAGTGGGAGAATATTATTAAAATAAGTTAAATTTGTGTGGGTTACAAGTGTCGTGGACTTGACTTCCTACGTTATTAAAAGTTATGCCCAATCACCCCTAGTTTTTGAAGTAAAATTTAAGTGCGACATTTATTGAGCATCCACATGGATAGACAAACTTTGGCACGTGCTGTAGAAAGAAACACAAGTTTTATAATGTTCCTAACTTTCTACGGGTTAGAATGTGTTCCTGGTTACGAAAGAATATGGAATTATTCCTTTTCAATTTTTATGTAAGGGGTTTTTTTTTTCTTTTTTAGAGGGGCAGTTTGGGAAAGTTATCACTATAGACTATTTTCAAACCTAGATGATAGTAGAAGATGGAAATAACTGTATTTAATTAACATACACTGATCTGTTGATTATGTTTAACAATTAAGAGAGCGATAAATTGATTGTAATAAAATTTTTGAAAATAAAAGAATTTAAGACTTTAATCCCCTCAAGATTTACCGATAGCAAAAATAGTTTGATAGCCGAACTTAAATAAGAATAAAACAATAATTAAAAGATATAAGATAAGAAGATCAAATATAGGATTTTATGGATGCTTTACCTCGTGTGTTAGTCTTCTCTTTCAACTTCACTGCTGATGATCTAATTATCTTCACCGGTCATTCCATTATATCAATTCTCAAAGTTATAAACACAATATAAGTCAAAAAATTATCTAAGTTGAGGAGAAAACTCTAATTCTTTGAAATTTAGCTCAAGTCATGTAATCATAATGCCGTTTTCTTTTCTCCCTTGTTCGGTGCTTTTTAGTTTAAATGCCTCAAGTATTTATATCTTCATTCTCAACGTTCAAAAGGTTAATATTTTGCTAATAATCTGGTGAACATTATGATCAATAAATCTCTCCATCCATATTGTAAATCTGATATGGATCTTGTAATAGTCTAATTTGAATTCATCTTAATTTGCAAGAGTAGACTAATCTTAATCCATATTGTTGTGGTTATGATTTTGTATTTATCCCTAAAGATATTTGTCTTATTTAAGTGGAATAAGTTAATTATATTACCCAAATATAATTAATCAATGGAGCTGAGCCTTCTGTCTTCTCTTATCCTTTTTGTGAAGCTTCTACTTATCTTTCTACAAGTTCAATAGTCTAACTGAATTGCATTACCTTCTGTATATGCTTCTACAAACACTTTAGTGTTTTCATTCAAGAACTTCTACTCGAGCTTCTATCGTGCTTCTCAGATATATGTCATTTTGATTCTCCTACTGAAGTTTCTACAAGTAACTTTGATACATTCTAACTCAAAGCTTCTACCTAAGCCTTTATTGTATTTCCCAATTAGACTTCATTTTAAATTTTCTACTTAAACTTCTACTAGTCTTTTCATCAAAAATCCTTGAAATGTCTATACAAGCTTCTTCAATATTCCTGTTCTCAATTCTCATAATAGTTAACCTTCTACTTAAGCTTCTATCAATGTTCCGTACATTACATTTAATCTTTTATTTAGCATCCGAAGCTTCTACTACATCTTCTACATGCATATATTCTCTAATTTTTCTCTCATACAACCTTCTATCAAAGGCTTTAAAGAATTTCTCTTACAAAACCATGATCAAATAATCCTTTTTGTTATCATCAAAACTAAGTTAGAGAAAACCTAACACGATCCATTTAAAAAAAAAAAGAAAAGCTTTTCTTATATTTTTACTTCTACCTTTGTATATGAAGAAAGACTTATTAGAAATTATTTGTAGGCTTTATCTAACCATAAAAAAAAGGGCATATGCAAATGGCTAAATTTGTGATAGATTATGCCTACTATTCATTTGAGCTTGGCTCCTTGAGTTAAGTGAGTAGCCCTAGAGAGCTCAATTCATAATTAAGTTGACTCGGAAAAATTTGACTTAGTAAGTTCAAAACGAAGATCGTTGTACCAGTCCATTTACTTTTAACCTTTCTTAAATAGGCTCATATACTCAATAAGACAACCTTTAGCATTAGGCTTATAGTGAATCCATCATAATAAATTTAAAATGAGTAAGATTAATCTCATCCATCAATTATCAATTAATATCATCGAGTCCAAGATTATATAAATACTTAGTCATACTTCTTTATTGCACACTTCAAAAGTTCTAGAAGAAAAAAAAAACAATAATATTAAGCTATGAAATCTTTACTCTTGTAGATCAAACAAAATCATTTGAAGAACAAGGATTAGTCAACTAATAACTGTGACGTTAATGCTTCGTAATTCTCTCACTTGTCACAAGTGCATTAAGGTCACTGAGATTGCCTAATTCTCCTTCTTAACTACTTCTCTCTAAGTCCTTTTTTTTTTTTTTAATTATCATTGATGCTTCACTTCTTTGATGAGGTCATATGTGTTGATTGGAAATTTTAGACCATGAGCTCCGAAGGTTCATTCTAACTATTGTGAGCAATAGGCCATCCTATCTTAGCTCATAGCTACTCTATGGTCATCTAAATCCCTATCCTTAGAAGGTCGTCAACTGCTTGATCGACCTTTGCTATCTTGAAGCTTTAATAGGTCAGGATGGTGTCTTAGTCCTTGTAGCTAGGTCATGCCCCTAGCATCCATGCCATAGTGACCGCGGACCTTAACCTCGAATAATAATGAATACAGTGGTCTTATAACTCTATGGGAATAACCATGGTGCTACATAACCTCCAAGAATCTCAAACTGTATCTATTTGAATGATACACTTGCCTAATTGGGTAAGACACAAATCTATCCAAGATTGCTTCCTTGAAACCTATAAATAGAGATTAAATGCTATAGGGAAGATACTTTATGCATATACACTAACCTTCTTCCTATCATGCTTTCCCTAATCTTACAAACACTGATTCAAGCATTAGGGCAACCTTAGCGCCCATTAACCATTCCTCATTTTGTAGACTCAAGCCCCCTATTTTTCAAGTGCAGGGAAAAATTTATACCAACAAAATTCAAGCCACAACAATATGCAATAGGAATCTTATACAATGTATACGTGACTAAATCTACTATAACCTTATCTCTACAATCTATAATAGTATATGATCTATCCTCATGTTCCTTCATCTCTTAAGATAATTAAAGTAGGTTTATAAGGGGTACTTAACATGAAGTCCTATATCAAGCACCTCACAATTCTTTATAATCAATAAGTTTTATGGGTCACTTAAAAGCACTTGAGTGCTTCTCTAAGTATTGCTACCTTCTAACATTGTGTCCCTAGATGAAGTAAAATATTCGGCCATTGATTTTTTTTTTTTCCTTTTTGTAATAAAATATTATTATAATAATAAGAAAATAATTATGCACATCAATTTTAAATTGCTATTTTATGTATTAGTTTGAAAAATAGTAATGATATGAGAGCCATAAAAAATTTAAAAAATTAATATGAAATTTTGGTAAAATATTTTTTTTATAAAATAAAAAATTACTTAAAAAGTAAAGATGTTTAGAATAATAATATAATATCTTAAACATCTCTTTAAACACCTACTTATAAACACACCATTACGGCAAAGCCACCATGCAGGATAAAATCTAAGACCTATGGAATGGTTGAGCGGTAGTGTCATAAGCTGTTACATCATTTAGCATATAAAATAAGTGGCTTTAGTCTACACGTTGGCCCAGTTATCACGCTGCGTTCTATTAGAAACCACACAACTTAAATATCTGTAGATGCCTTTTTCTTCGTAATTTATTTATTTATTATTATTATTGTTTTTTTTCTAGCACGAGTAAATTTGTCCTTTCTTTTAATCCATCTGTACATGAGTAGTTCTAACATGACCCTTTGTGATTTGCGTCCATGTGATTACCCTTAAATGTGTAACGATTAAGATTTCCCTCCCAAGTCATACGCAATTTTGGAAACTAAGGAAAATGATCATATTACCCCCTTCCCAAATTGTTATCCATTATCAGTATTCTTTATAATCAAATATTGGATCTCTTTAAACTTTCTTATATTTCATTTTGTTTTTATATGAAAACGTTACATGCATTATATAGATAAATTTGAAATCTAAAATTTAAAAAACCTATCTGATAAATGTCCAATCTCTTTTAGTTTTAAATCTAATGTTCAGATAAAATATTTTTCCTTTTTTTAATCTTATCATAATTATAATAAAGATTTAATTAGAGAATGAGAGCTTAAAAAATAAAAATTCTCATACTTTTAAAATAAAGATTTTTTTTATTTGCCAGATAAAATAAAAGGTCCAGAAAAAATAGTTTAATAATTAAAAAACTTTATATATTTGTTATTATTTTTTTGTGCTTTTTGGAACTGAATATAGTAAAGGATAGGTAAACATAATTTTTAAATAATATTTGGTTAATGCATAATCTAAAAAAGAGCCAAAACGGAGAAATAGATAGGTAAATCCTGCCTTTAATTACAAACACCTTCTGTTGTGTTTATGACATCATGGGATTTTCTTGAGAAATTACACTAACTTTTATGCCTGTCACAATTATAATATTAAAAATAAAAAGAGAAAAAACCGTGCAGTTTCTAAGAAAAATTATGGGCATCAGAAGTTGAATGGAAGGTGCTCCTAAAAATACGTGCGTAAGGACCTACCTTTTTCTCACCAACATGATGCCACAGATTGGGAAAAGATAAAAATTGAAAGAAAAAAAAAAACAAAAAACATAGAAAACAAAAACAACCAAAAAGACCCGATGGTAATGTTTTTTTTTTTTTTATTTCGATCAATAAATGGTAATGTTTAATTGGATGAGATATGGTTAATAACCACACCAATTAGTCTTGATAGGGACTTTATTTTTCATTATGTTTAGAGACTTTTAGACGGGTATTATAATCGAATACAAATATTTGGAAGATAGTGGAGCAATCACATCTTGAATAATATACATACATTAATGAGGACTGTAGCTAATAGCATATCCTGCGATTGATTCATATCATTAAAATTATTGTAGGAATGTAAGTCAAATAATTAACCAATAAGCATGGCTTTAACTCAAGTTGGAGGATGAATTAATAAGCAGTATCCTTGGCACTAAAGTAGATCAAGACTTCAGGATGAAGCCACGTGAAATTGACTATTCAAATTGATCTCTATCCACTAAGCGGCCTCTAATTCCGAGTCCTCACTAGTTGCATGTGCATATATATATATATATATATATATATATTATATGTATATATACTAGACAATATTGCACCCTTAGTATGGGTAAAATAAAAAGAAAAAGAAAATATACAAAACTGTATATATTATATATTATATTGCTCTTTTTAACAACGTCAAAAAAAGAAAAAAAGAAAAAAAAAAGTGAAATAATGTTATCTCCTAAAATTAGCTTAAACAGCTACAGGAATCAAAGGGTTGAATTTAACAAATCAAACACCCTGATACACCTACAGATATGAGATATGAACAAAATCAAAACCTGAAAAGTATCTATTAAACAGAAGCAGGGGAATCTAGTTACAAATTTAACAAGTCAAAGCTTTTGGCATAATATATATATATATATATGTATATACATATTAATGATGGCATAAAAGATATATGTATATATATATATATATACATTTAAAGTTGTGAATTTTCTAATTAAGTATTTGAAGAAATATTGTTATTATTTAGTAGCAGCAGCATCACAAAATCTTTTGTTTGAAAATGAAACATTTTGGATTGTGATTTTAGTTAGCTAGTTTGATAATGAAACACTCACATAATAGACATACAATATCTCCGATCAAAAACTTCACAACACTTTATTGCTCAAATTGCAATGCTTAAATGATCTTACATGGGTTTTCAATACAACTCAAACCAGAACACAATTTTACTCTTGATCACACTAGTGTAATGCTTGTCTGACGATAAGTTTACAAATAATAAACTCTTAAGTACTATGCTTTGAATTTCTCTCAAATTGATTAGCAAATTAAAGAGTAAGAGACAAATATTACAAAGGAGCAAAAGAATGTAAGAGAATATTGTATAATTGCAAAGGAATATCAGTTCTTGTGTGTTCTCTGATATAGTTGAGCCATTTATAACCTTTTTCATTTTCTTCCCATTATGGTGTATTAAATACTCTCCGGCAATTATTATTTTTTTTTTTTTATCATGACATTTACACTCCTTTTGATCTATCGTTCGGATGCTAACGCTAACTTCTTCACAAAACAACATGGCATCCAAACTTCAAGCTTCTAGCATTCGGACCTTAACCCCTTGAAAAATGGCCAGAAGCGAAACAACTTATAGCATCTAGATGCTAGTCCCTATACCAATCTTCTCTTGTAAAAGCAAATAAAACACAACATACACAACAAATATATATATATATATATATATATATATATATATATATATATACTCCTTAAATACCCTACAAACTTTCTTTCATGCTCATCATTTATAACTCTAATTAAGTTTAATGATTTTGAATCGATGAAAGGTTAACTAATCTGAAGATATTGTGATGGAAATTAGATAATTGGACCCTTAACCCAAGCCCGAGCTCAAGGTCTTGAAGGATTGACAAAGTAGATTCTCTCATTCCAACTAATTTCAGTCGAGGCTGAGTTGATCCTCACTGCTGACCAACCTCATCTACCAAGCTGTTTAATTTTGTCAACCATCATGTGTTGACTTAACTCATATTCCCCTGACTGCTCAGCCAGCCCTGATGTCAACTTTGCTCTACCACTACTGATAAATAGCATAGTAGTACTTATGCTAAGAACCCTTGGACAAATCTAAGCTAACATCTCTTCAAAAGGGCTCCTAAGTTTAATTAGCACTTTTGCTTGGCAACCCCTAGCCTAACTATACAACTTGTCTACTTCTTCTAAAAGTGCCATAATGACTGATTGTTACGTATCCAACCCTAAAGTGAAAGGATTTGCTGTACCAATCACTAATTTCTTTGTTTTCATTTGTACCCTTTATTATTCATTCTACATTACTTCTTTTAGATATTACCATTTTTGTCTTTTCTATTTTAGGTATGCCCTAACTTTTTAGGTATAAATACCCTTTCTAATATGTCGCCACAATATACATATTATATTAAATATACTTTATTACTCCTTTTATGAGCTAGTGTGCTTACTCATTTCCCTACTCTTATCGTAACCTTTAAGTAAAGTTAGATAGCAAATGACCTCATTGAGCTACTCATGCATCATATCGAGCTAGTTTTTGTGAGTCTGTAGAGCTTCCTTGGTGTGCTGCATCCTTGGAATTGTTCATGGTTTTCTTGTTTAACCTGTTTTCTTATTCTTGTTTTTGCATTTCCTCACCTTTCATTCCAAGCTTTCTACAAGCTTGGAGCTACCTTAATATAGTCGCCTTTAACTACTCTTAGCATAGCGTATCATCTTAGTATCATAGCAAAGGTTCATTTAAATAAGTTGTTGTTCAATTGTGATTATTAATTTGTGGTGTGTGGTACTATTGTTAAGTATGCTACCAATACGAAGAAGGTTAGTTTAGGTGTTTTAGAGAGTATTTGAAGTTTGTTGTTATTGTGAGACCTTTGTTGTGAAGTACTTTGTTTTGTCATGTTTCGAGCATACAAAAACAAAGCAAGTTTCAATTGGAATTATTGTTCTTCGAAGTAGTTTTTATGTACATAGTTAGTTTGAACTTTTGTGTGGGTAAGTGCGTATACGAGTTGTCTAGCTTCAAAGGTAATGCCTATTATTTCTTAGATTTTAAGTTTGTCACAAAACTTTATATAGAGAATGACAAATTTAAGTGTCAATGTTGATATTGAAGATGATAATAGCAATATTGTCCACAATGGACAACAACCCCAAAATACCCCTAAAACTATAGATGCATCACTTGATGAAATGACTAACTTGATAGCCAATCTAACCAAGGTTGTTCATACACTAGCCTTTTGACTTTCTGAGGCCATGCAAAATACTCTCCAAGCTACCCAACCTATGAGAGATCAAAACCTAACTCGATAAAATCGAGGTGGAGGAGTAGGAGGATGTATGCGGAGAAGAATTGACTTAAGTGATATAGATGAAGAAGGAAAAGAAGAGTACATTAAGGAAGAGGAGTGAGCTAGAGCACCTTGAGCTGCTGACCATGTGAAGTTTCAAATTCTGAGCTTCAATAGTTTTAGGAACACTAATGACTACCAAGACTAGGAAGAGAAGGTAGAATGTGTTTTTTATTATTACCTGTATGAAGATTGTGAGAAAATAAGGACTGTTGTTTTAGAGATCTAAAGTTATGCTACATTATGGTGGAAGAACTTTCAAACTATGAGGAAGTAAGAATGATATAGGGAAGTAAGCACTTGGCCTAAGATGAAGAGGATACTTAAAAAGCCCTAGAGATGAGCAATAGAGAGCTTTGATCTGCTAAGAAAGCTAATGAATTGATGTTCTTGTTGGTTAAGAGACTGATAGAGATGAGGGAGTTACAGAATATTCCAGAAGAGATCCGAAGCTTATTAAATGATTTTTTCGACTTGTTTCCAGAAGAACTACTTAAAGGACTGCCACCACTTTAAGGCATAAAACACTACATTGATCTACAGCCAGGTGTTGCCCTACTGAACTGACCTGCATATAGGATGAACCCTGAGCAGGCTGTCAAGTTTAAAAGATAGGTGGACAAACTTATTGTACAGGGATATGTAAAGGAGAGCATGAGCCCTTGTACTGTACTAGCTCTATTAGTTCTGAAGAAGGATGATTCATAGAGCATGTGCATCGATAACCAAGCAATCAATTAAATTACTGTCAAGTACAGATACCCAATACTAAAGCTCAATGACATATTAGATGAACTCCATGGCGCGAAGATATTTTCGAAGATTGATCTACGAAGTAGCTACCACTAAATTCGCATGAGGCTAGGCGATGATTGGAAGACTACCTTCAAGACTAGTCATGGACTCTACAAATGGTTAGTTATACCATTTGGACTTATTAATGTGCCAAGCACATTGACGAGGATAATGAACCATGTGATGCGCTCTCTTCTTGGGAAATGTGTGGCCGTATACTTTGATGACATATTGGTGTATAGTACGACCTCAATGACCATATTCAATGTCTACACAAATTATTTGACATCTTGCGAGCTGAGAAGTTGTATGGGAATGTGAAGAAGTGTATGTTTTGCTAGAAAGAAGTGATTTTCCCAAGGTTTGTAGTATCAAGGGAAGGAATCTGAGCATATGATGAGAAGATCCAAGCTGTTTCGGATTGGTCGACACCGAAAAATGTCACTGAAGTTTGAAGTTTCCATGGCCTAGTATCTTTCTATAGGAGATTTATTAAGGACTTCAGCGTAATAGCCGCCCCATTAACCAAGCTAATAAAAAAGAATGAAGAGTTCAGGTGGAACGATTGAGTTAAGTGAAGCTTTAGAGAGATTAAGGAAAAACTCACCTCAGCACATGTCCTTTTATTAGTAGATTTTGATAAGCCCTTCGAACTGGAGTACGACACATCGGGAGTTGGAATTGGTACTGTCTTGATGTAAGAATGACGGCTCGTCACATACTACAGTAAGAAATTGAGTAGCTTAGCCTTGAACTATTCTATGTATGAGAAGGAAATGTACTCCCTTTTTCGAGCCCTTACTGCTTAGCAATATTATTTGTTGCCACGAGAGTTTGTCATTTACACTAACAATTATAGATACCTCATTTTTGCCAATTTTTTTTTTATTTTGTTAATTGACCAAAGTTAATAAAATAAATAATAAATAATAAAAAATTAAAATTAAAATTAAAATAATAATAAAAGAAGAAAATTAAGTTATGAAGTTAAGTCATGAGTCGAGTCGTATCAAGTTTGAGTAAGTTGAGTTATTGGATCAAGTAGCGAGATGGGTTGAATGAATTAATTTGTCTAATTAGATTAGGAAATTATTGGGCTAACTTAGATCGAGTTGGGCTTAGAAAGAAAAGCTCGAGCTAACTAAGGTTTTTAGAAGTTAGGATAAATCTTAAAAGAATCGCAATCAAATCTTTCGTATCTTTGATACCAAAGATTCAATTTTGAGTTTATAAATAACATGTTGGCCAAGGATTCTAGGAGAAGAAGATGGTTTTCTTTCTTAATCATACTCCTTCGCAACATACACAACACACACCACCACGCACCACCACCTACACCATACGTGCCATTGTCACATGCAACCACCCACACCATATACCACCGCATACAACAACATATGTAAGCCCCAAAACTAGTAATTTGAGGTTTCGATTGGTTGAAAGACCCAATGGAGCCTCAATTATAAAGTAAAGCTAGAAATATTAAGAAAATGATCCCGTAAGTTTAAATTTAAGAAAATAAGCAATAAAATAAAACAATATAAAAATTCCAAATTTTAAGTATATAACTCGTTATTTATCAAAAATATGTAAAATGCATTCCGATAATTAACGAATCGCTAGAGATAAATTATATGTAAACTAAAAATCATAAAATAACCTAAATAATATTTAGGAATATTTATTTATACTATATATGAATTTACATCTATGTAGAAATACACGTAATTACTTAAAATACGCATAATGCGCTAAAATCATACTAAATAATTAAAAAAAATTCATAATTAATTAAGGAAAAATAAATAAAAATCAGGAAAAATAAGGAATAATCCAGATATAGGTTGTGGCAGCTGGAAAAAATAGGAAAAAAAATCGGCCAATTAAATTAAGACAATACAAAAGCTAAAAATTAAGGGATAAGGCAATTGTCTTGTCCAATTTAATTGACAATAATTACACTAAAGCCCTATAAATAGCAAGAAAAATTCAGAAGCTCATTTAGACAGTTAGAAATCAGAGAAAATTAGGAAGAGTCGAAAATTGAGAGAAAAACCAAAGAAAAAAAAAGAAAAGGAAAACTGTGCAGTTAGGGCTACAAAGGAGAACCCAGATCCGACGAGCAGCTGGGAGTGAACAGCCACCACTACCACACGGTAGTGGCAATGCTCAGGTAGGCCAATACACCCATGGCCACCGATGGTGGTTGGAGCCATCCAAATCGATGAGCTCGATTTCCAGCCTGATTCTTGTGTAATTTTGTAAAAATAGTAAATAGTTTTAGAAAATTATGAAACTTGTTATTCTGAGGTTTTATTATATGTAGATTTAAGAAAAAATAGTGATTTAGTTTAATCACGTCTGAAAATATATGATCCTTAAGAAATCGTGTAAAACCGAGCATAATTAGAACGGAAAATAAATAAGCTTAGGAGTGTAGTTTGGAGCTCAATTTTTTTTTGTAGGATACTCATGTGATATAGAATAGTGCTATGAAGCCATTTTTTTAAAATTAAATTTCTGAATTTTTAAGTTAATTTTTAGCCCTAAAATGATGGGAAAATTGAGTAATTTGGGGTTAATTAGGTGATTAAGATATTAATTACTGATTTAGATAGTAATTAGATGTTTAGGGATATTAATCTCTGATGTGGAACCCTAATCCTAACCTTTGGAGTATTAAGTATGGTTAATTTAGGAAATTAGGTAATTAATATAAGAAATTAGTAATATGTGAAATTGTAAATTAATAAATCTAAAAAACTAAGGTTATTTAGATAATATTAGAGTAAAAATCAGAATAATATTAAATCTGAATTAAGATTGAATTTTAGGTAATTATATAAAAAAGTAAGATTTTCTCACATCGGGAATAAATCTGATACCCTAATTAGGACTAGCATGTACCGAATAGCTTAGAATACTAAATTAAGACCCAATAGGATATTTGAATACTCGAGCTTAATGTAATTAATTTCACATTAGGATTCGCGCATGTTTAGGACTTAAAAATCGAACTAAAACCTAATTTAGAAATTGATACGGAAACCGAACCCGAACCTGAACCTAACCCCAAACCTAAAATAATTGTAAAAAACTTAAGATCTAGATAATTAGGTATATTAAACCCTAAACAACACATAACAATATGCGTTATAGGATAAAACGAACCTACAACAGTTATATGAAAAACTGAAACCACGTTTGTGTTATAGGGATAATCGGCGATGGCCTGAGCAAGTCGGACCTTGAGTGAGTGAGCGAGGAGTCGAGTTAAGTTGGAATTAATACAATGCTATATTTTGGGAGGCTTGAGATTATGCTTGATTGTTCTTATTAGATAGTTGGATGTGTGCATGTGTTTGATTATGTGTGATACTGTGATTCTGTTTGTTGCTCTAGCATGTATTGTATGATTTGTATGAAATGATTGATCACCCTAAACTGGACTTAATCAAATATATGACTAGTAATCATAATCGGATATGCATGGCAACCCGTTAGGGGAACTTAGGACTCTCCGGCCAAATACCAACCACTTCGAAAGGGATAGCGCAGGATTGCAAAATGGTCTCTTCTTCATCCTTAGTCAAACTAAGTGACAGGAGAGGAGGTCGCGGTGAGCGTAAAGATAATGGTTTGAAGGTAATCATGGGAGGAGCGAGGTCTCTATTACACAAGCCTGGGTTTGGTCGTGAGCTGTTGCATTAATGGCAACTCCTCAACCCGGATTAGAGCAGGCGCAATTTCTCTAATCTCACGATGGGCCGGACAACGTCGTACGATGGCATTTGTTTGCACATGCATTGCACCTAATAAGTTGTGGTGGTGCATATGTTACCCTACTGTCGCCCAACAGTCACCCATTGTACGCCCATAGCACTTGATAGTTGCCCATCGTACACTAGTCTCGCCTAATGTCACCAATCCCTCGTTCGTATCACCTGCGTCTCAACTATAGCGCCCACGTGCCACCCAGTATCGCCTGTACCTCACCCATCGCTTACCTAGCGCACCCTCGTTATTACCCAGCACACACCCAGTGTAAGCCCACCATCGCCTAGTATACATCTACCATCGCCCAACTATTGCTAGATCATCGCCCAATGCTGACGCAATTAGACCTAAGTAAATTTTTAGTATTTTTTATTTATTGTATAAATTTTTATTAATTGATTTTTTTTCTTTATTAATTTATTTCTTGTGTTTAACTGTAGGTTTTTTGTTGTTATTTATTTTCTTGTAAATTTTTAGTCAAATTAGGCTTTTTTCTTGAAAAATCAATTTTTATTAAAAAAGCATATTTTTGACATAGAAGGGTTTATGGAAAAACAAAAAAAATATTAACTTGAGTTTTTTTTTAAAGATTTAGTTAATTAGGTTTTTATTTATTTAATTTTGAAAATTAGATTTTTTAGGTTTTTTTCCTAAATAATAAATGGACAAAAAACATAAATCTGGCTCGATTTTCAAAATAAAATTGACCTATCCACTAAATATTTTATAAAAAAAGAACTACGGTCGATTTGATCCCAATTACTAGGTATGTAGGTACTTTTAGGGCAATCGTTAAAAAAAGATTTCTCTTTTTTTTTTTAGAAATTCGTACTAAAAAATAAAAAAATCATTTTTAGTTACTTTTACTCATTTAGATCTATTTTTAATATTTTTAGAAAAATTACAAAAAGCCCATCAATTTTCTTAAATTTTCACATGGTGACGTAGTCTTAATAGGTTAGCTCCTAAACCCGGTTTTTCTGGTTTAATTTTCTAAAAATCAATTTTTTTTAGAATATCCATAAACTAATGGTCAAATTAAGGTTTTCCCACTCGAAAACCCTAATTTTATTTTTACTGGTTAGTGACTCTATTTTTTTAGAAAAATAAAAACAATAATTTCTTTTCCTTAGTTTAATGTCGAGTAATTTATATTAAGTGGGCTAAGTTTCATATAGGTTAAATTAAGAAAATTAAAATATGGCTTGAAAAAATTTGTGACTCTACTAAGGACCTTAGTGGGCTAGCCATGTGAAAATCAAAAATTATTGATGGGCTTTTGTATTATTATTTTCTTTTATATTTTGTACTAATTTTTTTTTTGAGTGATGCAAGCCCTAAGTAAAAAAAAACCTGGCCTAATGGGCCTTCTAGGGGAATTAGGAGGGTTTTAATTGTTTAAATAAACATTTGTATGTTTAGATGTAATCGGACTTGGGCCACCTCAGGAACATAGGGCAGGCCGCCATTGTGTAACCCTTAGGTCGCTAAGGTCTTTACTCTCGCCTGACAGACCTGATGGTGATAGGCAAGCCCATTCAGGCTTCAATATAGCCTACTAAGCTTCTCTCTTGAAAGCTCGAAAGCTACAAAGCCTGAGACCCGTAGACCTACCCTCTTGCATTATTCTTTTCAAAAATGTGGTAGTTATTTTTAAATTATAGGAAAAGCTTTATTTAATCTGCGGTTAGTTCATCGTCTATTTTCAATTTAAAAAATCAGTAACCCTTATATATAAGTATACACGAGCTTCATTTTCATTAAATCTTATTTTGAATATACTTACATATATGGGTACTCTTTGACCCGTAGATTTATTATAATTCCTATAATTTATTAATTACCGACTCCTATTACAGTGCATCTGTGTGTAACATATTACATTCTTTTAAATGTTTGATTATGCTCGTGTCTCTGTGAATGTTTTATTTTCTTATGTTATAAATAGATATATATATATATTTTATTATTCCTTAATCAATGAAAGGCTGCACAATTTCTAAGAAAATCATTGAAAAGGTGCACAATTATTAACGTCATATCCAACTTTATTCTAAATTTAGTGGCCTTGTTGTAAATAATCGCTGCCTTTTATTTTGTTTACATCTTTTTGTAATATAGATATGGAGAGTCAAAATAGTGTCAGTCCAGAGCCCGTCAGCCTAGAGCCCATCTGTAAAGTCCAACTAGATAAGTACTCCTTCCCCGAAGCCATCCTGAATGATTGGTTGAACCAGCTACCTCTTGCTAAGAAAGATCACATTTGCAAGAAGATAAGGCCAATTGTATCCCTTATGTGGGTCCAGCTCTATTAGCCTCTAATTCAAGCCCTTATCCAGTACTAAGATCTAGAATCTGCAGCTTTCAACTTCGGCCTACACGTGCTGATACCCACCATAGAAGAGTACTCACAGCTGTTCAGTGCCCTACCCCTCAAAGCAGGCATAGCTATCCCTGATCTTAGAGTTTAGCCTGAGAAAGATTTCATCACATTATTGGAAGTCAAGAAGTTAGCCTTGGCACCATTCTTATCTTCAGAAGGCTAGAAATGTCTCAACATCCTGAGATTAGTGGAGTGGTTTCAAGCCTAAATGCCTATCAAAGATATCGCCAAATCTTCTATGAAGGATATGAATCGTAGGTCGAGAAGAGGGTCAACACATTTATTATAGCAATACTATTTCCCTTTAGATATGGTAAAGTCCACTATAGGGTTGCCAAGCGAGTGACTCAATTCTTAGCTAGTAAATCCTATATATCGACGTTATTGGCAGAACAGTTCAGGATACTTACCCACTTGAAGAAGTAGGGGCATGGTTATTTCACAGCTAACCCTACAATCCTTGCACTATGGTTTCTAATTCACACACAAAGGTATGGAGGGAATCTTCTTAGAGAGTCCCTGACAGAAAATATGAATCTGATTTATGACTTTGCTCGCTACCTTAAGGTATAGGATGAAGCTCAGTTTAATGGATAGGTGTCAATTATTAGCAAAATGCAACCAATAGACTTTATGTGGATAGCTAGATGGAGCCATTGCACTTAAGCCGTCATGGGGTATATCGATTATGCAGGAGTCCCCCTTATCAGTATTACAGGTTGTACCGGGTATTCCCAACTTATGTCACTAAATAGTTAGATCCACTTTAAGAGATAGCTTGTAGAGATGCCTTGGATGTCATCACAATAAATTATCAAGATCTTTGTTTACCCACGGCTACTCTAATCCAATGACTTGCAAGACTTGTGAAGCTGTGGGAATAGAAGGAAGTCAAGAATATAGTCAATGTAGGAACTTTGAAGGGCAAAGTCAAAGAGTACTGAGCTACTAAGTAAGTCATCTATGATCAATTGAAGAAGATGGGAAAGATACGGTATGAAGCACCAAACGTATTTAGACATAAGCTAGAACCAACAAATCTTTCACCCATAGAGCAAGCCTACCGAAACATCATATGGGCTAAAGTTGAAGCCTAGTTCCAAGAAAGTAAGAGAATCGTCAAGGAAGTGAAGTTAGAAAATGAGAGACTAGTAGAAGAAAATCAATTCTTGAGAAGCAAGATTCGAGAAAAGGATGTTGCGATGCAAAGACTTATGAGGGAGGTTGATGAAGTTCATCCCAGCTAGATTTGTCGACTCTTGTAGATATAGGATTTAAGTAGGAGTTTCTCTTTTTAGTCTGTTGTATAAGTTGGGTCTTATGATTAATAAATTTGCAGTTTTAGTAAATAAAATTTTCATTAGTTACATAGTCTTTTACTCATTATTATTTGTTTAGTTGACTTTAAAAAAAAAAGAAAGGAAAAAGAAAAAAAAACACAAAAAGAGGCGAACAGCAGAATAACAAAAGTCACAAAAAAATCTTTAATTTATCAAAAAAGGTCTAAAACTTGGGTTTTCATGTAGGATTTCAAAGATAGTGTCCAAATGAGCAGACTCAACTAAAAGCCCAATATTCACTCATTCTAAAGCTAGGATATCAACTCAGGGTATTGGAAATATCAGTCAAACCAAGCTCAATCTGAGAGTAGCAACTCTAGAAGTAAACATGAACAAGATGGCTAAACAAATTCAAGCTCTCACTCAAGCTATCGAGATTCTTAATGATAGATAAGGATTTCAAGTGAACCCAAATCGGAATGCAAAAACGACCCCTCCCCCTGAATTGGAACATGAAGAATCGGTCCCTAATGTTGAGGTATGGAGGAAGGGGATTAAGGAAAAACACTGGGAGATGGAGAGAAAGTTTATGCAAAATAACTAAGAAGATGAAAACCCTAAAAATGGTTAATAAGTTTGAATAGATGGGAATGATTAATTTGTCGAAATATGAAGACAATGACTTCTCTGAAAGATTTAAAGTGCTGGAATTAGAGAAATACGATGGGACAGGTTACCCGAAGCTCCATACTAGGTTATACATCAGGAAAATAAGGAGATACATGAAGTATAACAAAATGATGGACTAAACTTTTCAGGATAGCTTAACTAGGCCTGCTTTAACCTAGTATGCCCAACTGGACTTAAATGAGATCGATACTTGGGATAAGTTAGCACGGGCTTTCTACAACCAATATAAGTTCAACATTTCCATGTGGGATCTGAATAATCTATAGAAGAAGACCAACCAAAACTTTAAAGAATACGCTTAAAGATGGAGGGGCATAGCAGTTAGGGTGACTCCACCCTTAACTAAGAAGGATTAGACCTTCACTTTCATTAATACTCTTGGAAGCCTGTATTACCAACATTTGGTTGGGTACCTACCTCCAACTTTACAGAAATTATGGTCTTAAGGTATCGAATTAAGGAAGTTATTGCTACTGGAAGGCTTCCTAATCCTGAAGCAACTGAGAAGAAGACACCTCCCGCGAGATTTTTCAACAACACCAAAGAGGCCATTGTAAACATTGTCAATACCGGCAACCTTATTCAACCTGTAACCCCGGTAACCATGGCACGAGGATCTAATCCCCCGCCGAATCCAAATCAAAATAATCGCCCACAAAGAAGACTATTGTGGAAGAGGCTTCTTGAAAGATTTTTGAAGATACGAATGATAAAGATCAGAATGTTACCAAGAAGATAGTGAAGGCCAATTAATACAAGATAATGGACCAGTTAGCTAAAGTACCAGCCCAAATCTCCTTAATGAGCCTACTGTTGTCATTAGATACTCATTGGGAAGCATTAATCAAAATTCTAAAGGAGGTCAAAGTGCCTAAAGGGATTTCCACTGAGAAGCTAGGATTGGTGGTAAACTCAATATTTGCGATGGATCAAATTTCATTCTCACCATATGAGCTTAGTAAAGAAGGAGACTAGCATATGAAGCCCCTCTTCATAGTGGTTAAGTGCCTAGGGGAAGTGGTTGCTCAAGTTCTAATAGATAATGGGTCATCACTGAATGTATGTCCTTTGGTGACATTAAATTTACTTAGAGTTGATGCAACCAAGATAAAGCCCAGCTCAATTTAAGTAAGAGCTTTTAACAGATCAAAAAGGGAGATAATAGGAGAAATTAGGTTACAAGTTGAGATTGGCCTATAAATGTTTACTATTCCTTTCCAAGTTCTTGATATCCTATGAACTTTCAATCTTCTACTAGGAAGACCGTGGATTTATTCAGCAAGGACAATTTCGTCCAGTCCACATCAGAAAGTGAAATTCATAGCTAATGGGTAGTTGGTTACTATTCTCAAGGAGACAACTATTCCTTATGTCGGGGATGAAGAATTGGAAGAGTCAGGGTTGTAGATTTTCAACGAAGTTAGTGTAGTCGAAGATGCAAGACAGGGGGTACGGGGTCATTTGAAACAGCCTAAGCAGCAAATTGGAACGTTCAAGCTTGATAAAAGCCCACTGAAGAGGAGATTCAAGAAATGAAGGCCAAAACCAAAAGCAAGTAAGGAGATCAGTTATACCATGCTCACATGAAATTTTCAGACATTCGCCAGACATTCCCAGTACCAACTGGTGTTCAAAAACTTAAAGTAGCTAGTCTATCCAAGGCCTTGGTTCAACAATATAACATCAGTCCTAATGAGAGAGAAGACGCCGATGTACTAGTTTCCTTATGCAACTGGGTTTCTATTCCCATTAATAGGTTTCTTTAGAAATAAAAAATTAGATTAATGAGGATCATTCGATTTCAATAGTTAGTCCGATTAGTTAGGCCTTTTCTTTCAGACAATTTAGATTCATTCATTCAATAAATTTCATTCCCTTCTTTATATTGATTCTTCTTTATTATTTATTCATGTTTTTTTTTTTCTTCCTTCCTTTATTCTTTAGATTCAATAAAAATAATGAACGTAATAGATATCTCGTATATGTAAACGATGAAAGTACCAATATCACCTTCAGCTCTGCTGGGTTAAACGTTAGAGATGATATTGAGACTCCAAATGAAATTTAGGAGAGTTGGCGTTAATATGAATAAGGTAGAGTGATTATTGACGAACCAATGGTTGTGATTAATTTGAGGATAGAAGAAAATCCATGAAACTTGAAAATTAGTGGTAATTTAACGAATAATCAAAAACAGGAGTTGTCGCAATTGCTATCAGAATACTTGGACATATTCGCTTGATCTTATGAAAATATGCCTAGTTTAGACTCATCTATTGTAGTTCATAAGTTGCTAACCGAGGAAATGAAACCAAAAAGACAAAAGCTTAGATGATTTAGGCCAAACATACTCCTTAAAATAAAAGAAGAAGTGAAGAAGTTATTAGAAGTTAGATTCATAGAAGTATCATATTACCCCGAATGAGTGGCTAATGTGATGCCAGTATCGAAGAAAATTCGGAAAGTTAGGGTTTGTGTAGATTCTTGTGATTTAAACCAGGTGACATCAAAGCATAACTTTCCTTTTGCCGCATGTTGAAGTATTGGTGGATAACATGGCCGAGAACTATCTTTTTCTCGTTTATGGATGGTTTCTTGAGGTATAATCAAATTAAAATGGCAAAAGAAGACAAAATCAAAACAACTTTCGTTACCACCTAGGGGACATTTTGTTATCGCGTAATGCTTTTTGGGTTGAAGAATGCTAGGGCAACTTATTAGTACACTATGGTTACCTTGTTCCATAACATGATGCATTAAGAAATCAAGGTTTATGTGGATGATATGATCACCAAATCCAAAGAAGATGAAAATCATGTGGATATTTTGCGTAAACTATTTGAATAATTGAGGAAGTTTCAACTGAAGCTAAATCTAGAAAAGTGCACCTTTGGAATGACTTTGGGCAAATTGTTAGGTTTTGTGGTCAGTAGAAAAGGTATCGAAGTAGACCTAGACAAAGTTAAGGCAATTGTAAACATGCCTGCACCAAAGACTGTAAAAGAAGTTTAAGGACTGTTGGAAAGATTGAATTACATTGCTCAATTTGTGTCGCAGCTAACTGATAGATGTAAGCCGTTATTTAAACTTTTGAGGAAGAATGCATCCATTAAATGGGAAAATGAGTGCAAGTAAACATTTACTGAAATCAAAGAATATCTCATGAATCCTCCCATACTAGTCACTCTTGCACTAGGGTGGCCTTTAATCCTTTACTTAACAATTGTTCCAGAATCGATGGGATGTATGCTAGGATAGAAAGATGAAATAGGGAGAAAAGAGCATCTTATATATTATTTAAGCAAGAAGTTCACAAAAGGTAAGCAAAAATACTTAGAAGTGGAAAGGACATGTTGTTCCATAGTATGGGTAATGCATAAGCTCAGGCAGTATACTCTTTATTATTCAATAGAGTTGTTGACAAAACAAGACCCATTAAGGTATTTAGCGAAAAAGCCAGCATTGATTGGGAGAATATTGAAGTGACAGATGCTACTCTCCGAGTTTGATATCAAGTATGTGAGTTAGACTTCAGTCAAGGGGCAAGCAGTGGCTGATTAATTGGTAAAATACCCATTAGAAGATGATGATGGGGGTTCAAAAGCACAATTCCTGATGAAAATGTGATGGTGGAAAATGAATGGAGTGATGAGAAATTGGGATGGAAAATGTATTTTGATGGACTAACCAACGTGTTTAGATGTGGAGTAGGAGCAGTATTAGTATATCTTAAGGGTAATCATTTCCTTGTAGCAGCAAGATTAACATTCCCATATACCAATAACATAGCAAAATACGAAACCTACATTTTGGGGCTCAAAATGGTGCTAGTTATGAGAATACAAGAATTGGAAGTGTACAGATATTCTTCCCTTATGATTCTCTAGATCTTAGGGGAATATAAGATGAAGGACTAGAAATTGATACCTTACCACAAATATTTAAGCAAGCTAATTGAAAAAATCTAAGATGTTTCATTTGCTTACATTCCAAGGATCCAGAATCAGTTTACCAACACATTGGCTACATTAGTGTCAATGGTGAAAGTCACAGATGGAATAGAAATTCATCCCTTAAAGATTGAAGTGGAAGAAAAACCAACTTTTTTTCCTTGCAGTTGAAGAAAAGGAATCAAAAGAACCTTAGTATCATGACATCAAGAAGTTACTTCAAACTGGTGAATTTCCTAAAGATGTTGATTGAAAAAATGGAAAAACTTTAAGAAGATTGGCTACTCATTTTTTATTAAGTGAAGCTACGTTATACAAGAGATCACCACATGTAACACTGCTAAGGTGTGTAGATGAAGAAAAAGCGGAGAAATTGATGAAAGAAGTGCATGAAGGAGTTTGTGGTCCCCACATGAATGGATATATGCTAACTAAAAAGATCATGAGCATGGGGTATTTTTGGATGACAATGGAATTGGATTATATCAAGCATGTAAGGTACTGTCACCTGTGCCAAGTGTATGCTAATAAAATTAATGCTCCTCCCCAAGAATTACATGTGTTATCAGCTCTTTAGCCTTTCTCGATGTGGGGAATTGACATGATCGGTCCAATTTCGCCAACAGCATAAAACAGGCATAGCGCGATCGACTATTTTACCAAGTGAGTAGAAGCAACATCATATGCTATGGTAACCAAAGGAGTAGTGGTTAGATTCGTAAAAAGAGATATCATTGTAAGATACAGTGCCCTTGAGTTTATTATTATAAACAACGAGACGAATTTGAATAACAAGTTAATGGATAAAGTATGCAGCCAATTCAAGATTAATCACAAGAACTCAACTCCATATTGACCTCAAATGAATGGAGCAGCTGAAGCCACAAATAAGAACATCAAAAGAATCATCGAGAAGATGGCGATCACTTATAAACATTGGCATGAGATGCTTTCCTTTACCCTCATGGCTTACAAAACCTTAGTCATAACTTTTATTGGTGCAACCCCATATTCATTAGTGTATAGAACCGAAGCGGTACTATCGGTGGAAGTAGAAATACCTTCATTCCAAGTATTGGCAAAAACTTAGCTCAATGAAGGAAAGTGGGTGGAGAAGAGAATTGACCATTTGAATCTCCTAGATGAGCGAAGACTTGCAGCGATATGTCATGGTCAGTGTTATCAATAGTGAATGATCCGAGCTTTAACAAGAAAGTAAGCTCGAAGTACTTCAGAGAGGGAGACTTAGTGTTGAAGAAAGTATTACTGAATGCAAAAGATCCTAAGGACAAGTTTGCTCCGAATTATGAAGGCCCTTATGTGGTGAAAAAGACATTATCAGGAGGTACATTAGTGTTAATAGAGATGGATGGCCCAGAATTAAGGGGACCAATGAATTTAGATGTAGTCAAGTTGTATTATCCATGAAAACTAAGTTTAATAAAGATTTCAATTTTTCTTGAATAAGTTTGTGGTTAGTCTTTCATCGTTTACAAGTGAAGTTGATATCCATAACTGTTTTCAAATTCAAACCGTTGTTAACCAACAAACACTCCGCCAATAAACCATGTTTCTTAGCCCCATACACTTAAACCTTGAATACTTACCAATGAATCTAAATCACCAAATGACATGAAATCGAATGTTCTTAATAATTTAATTTTCTTTCTTTCGAAAAGGGATTTATCGTTCAAAAGTCATGAAGAGTGGAAACGGAAATTTAATGTTGAACAAAGTAAATTCAAAACAAGAGTAAGGTCCAGTTACAAGACTCAAAAGTTTAGGAGATTTTAGGAGAAGAAAAAAAGAGGGGAAAGAAGAAGCAATCACAGTCATTTGGTGAAATTCTGTTGATTGAGTGAATGAATATCGGGAGTTGATGTAAGCATGCCAATCAGTTGCTATCTAAGAAATTCTTCGATCCTAGGAAGAATAATCTTAAAAGACTTTGGAAAGAGATATTTAGAAGAATTAAGTTAGATTTTGAAACCAAAACAAATCTCAAAGAGATCTATCATCTTCAGGTCACTAAAGTGAAATTAGTTTTTGAAGAGATCTATCCTCTTTAGATCACAAAATAAGTTTTTTTTTTTTTTGAAATTTTGGAGAGAGCTATCCTCTTTGGATTATCCGCCAAACCAAAACAAGTTAATTTTACTTCCAAGGGTTCTTACCCTATCCTTCCAACATAGGCCCCCTTGAAATTTTTGCTCTCTCCTTCTAAGGTAAACACCATTAAGTCCTATCATTTCAAGATAAGCCCCTTTGAAATATTCGCTCTATCCTTCCAAAATAGACACTATTAAGCCCTATCCTTCCAAGATAAACCCCCTTGAAATTTCTGCTTTATCTTTCTAAGATAGACACCATTAAGCCCTATCCTTCTGAGATAGACCCCCTTGAAATTTTTGCTCTATCCTTCCAAAATAGACACCATTAAGCCCTATCCTTTTAAGATAAGCCCCTTAACCTTTTGCTCTGTTCTTTCGAGATAAGCATTCGTTTATCCTGTCCTTTCAAGATAAGTAATTTATTCTTTACATTAACCTTTCAAGTTGATATCCTTTATCAAAATAAGACACAACTTAGTTGAATAGTTCAGAGTAGGATTTGACAAAAACGGGTATCTCTTTTGTCTTTATAGCAAAGTTTTAATCGAACTTTACTACAAAGAGTGGTAGCTATAGACACCTCATTTTTACCAATTTTTTTTTTTTTAATTTTGTTAATTGAGCGAAGTTAATAAAATAAAAATAAATAATAATAAATACAATTAAAATTAAATAAAAAAAGAAAATTAAGTTAAGAAGTCAAGTTATGTCAAGTTGGAACAAGTTAAGTTGTTGGATTAAGTAACGAGATGGGTTGAATTAATTAATTTGTCTAATTAGATTAGAGAATTATTGGGCTAACTTAAATCAAGTCAGGCCTAGAAAGAAAAGCTTGAGTTAACTAGGGTTTCTAGAAGAATCACAATCAAGATACAAAAGATTCGATTTTAAGTTTATAAATAACATTTTAGTTAGGGATTAAAAGGGAAGAAGACGGTTTTTTTTTTAATCACACTCCTTTGCAACATATATCACCCACACCATACACACCACATATGCTGCCATACGCCTCCATCCATACCATTGCACAACACCATACACCACCACATACATCACTATAACCAATACATGCACCACTACCGAACATACCACCACTGTACCACCACTGCACAAACACCATAACCATTAACACTGTTGCCCAACGTTACCGCCCATGTCACTTGAGTCTCCGCCCAGTTGCTCCACAATACCACCTACAACATTGCCCGCAGTGTCACCCAATTGTCGCCCACGTCTTGCCCATCTCTTACCCATATCACCTCACTCCCGCCCGTGTCGCCCCACTGTTTCCCATTATTGCCCATCACTCCCCCATATTACCCTAGCATTGCTTATAATAGTCGCCCATCACACATTCGTAGTGCCTAGCACATGTCCATTGCTCTCCTACAGTGCCCATTGTCACCTAGTCTAGCCCAATGTCACCAATCCCTCACCCATGTCGCCCTATTGTCACCCAACAGTCGCCCATTGCACGCTAGTCTAGCCTAGTGTCACAAATCCCTCACTCACGTCTTGCCTACAATGCTTACGTATTGCCCAATATTGCCTTCATCTTGCCCATCCTTTACCTAGTGTACACCCTTGCTCACGTAGCTCACGCCCACTACATGCCCACAATTACCCAACGCATGCGCAAACATGCCTACCATCGCCTAACTGTCGCCAGATCATCGCCCAATGTCGACGTGATCCAACCAAGGTAAATTTTCAGTATTTTTTTATTTATTTCATAAATTTTTATTAATTAATTATCTTTTTTTTCTCTATTAATTTATTTCTTGTGTTTAAGTGCAGGTTTTTTGTTGTTATTTATTTTCTTGCAAATTTTTAGTTAAATTAGGTTTTTTTCTTGAAAAATCATTTTTTTTATAATAAAAAACATATTTTTGACATATAGAGGTTTATGGAAAAATAAAAAAATCTCAACTTGAGTTTTTTTAAACATTTAGTTAATTAGGTTTTTATTTATATAATTAGTTTTTTTTTTTAAAATAACAAATGGAAAAAAGAAACATAAATCTAGCTTAGTTTCCAAAATAAAAATAACCTACCTACTAAATATTTTATAAAAAAAAAAAACTATGACCAGTTTAATCCCGATTCTAGATACTTAGACACCTTCGGAGCAATCATTAAAAAATAAATAAATAAAATTTTCTTTTTTTTTAGAAATTCGTAATAAGAAATAAAAAAAAATCATTTTTAGTTACTTTTACTCATTTGGATCTATTTTTAATATTTTTAGAAAAATTACAAAAAGCCCATCATTTTTTTAAATTTTCACATGATGACTTAATTTTAATAAGTTAGCCCTCGAACCCCTTTTTTGTTTAATTTTCAAAAAATCAATTTTTTTTTAGAATATCTATAAACTAGTGGCCAAATTAGGGTTTTCTCATCCGAAAACCCCAATTTTATTTTTATTGGTTGGCGACTCCATTTAAAAGAAAAACAACAATTTTTTTCCTTAGTTTAATATCGAGTAATTTATATTAAATGGGTTGGGCTTAATATAGGTTAAATTAAGGAAATCAAAATAGGGCTCAATAACCATGAATCATTGAAGCATCTTGAGAGTCAGAACAAGCTTTCGAAGAAATAAGCTAAGTAGTTAGAGTTCATGGAAGGTTTCTCGTACGTCATCTAGTACAAGAAGGGAAGTGTAAATGTGGTCGCTGACACTCTATCACGATGGCAAACCTTGTTGACCACTTTGTAAACAAAACTATTAAGATTCTCACTCATCACTGAGCAGTATGCTAATGACCCTCACTTCAATTCCATTGTTGAACAGTGTCATAAAGGACTAGTTGTTGGAGGATATTATCTTAAGGATAGCTATCTATTCAAGGATCACCAGCTATGTATTCCAAATTACTCTACACGTAAACTGTTGGTTTGGAAAGCTCACAATGGTAAACTTTCAGGCCACTTTGGGGAGGTCAAGACAACCAATTTGTTGAAAGAGAATTTTTATTGGCTAGGTTTAGCCAAGGATATCCATAAGGTTATCAGTCATTGTGAAGTGTATAAGTGTGCTAAGGGGAAGAGAGAACCTTATCGAGAGTACATGCCTCTACTAATGCCTACCCTACCATAAGCCAGCCTCAACATGGACTTTATTCTAAGGTTACCCTGAACATCCAAAGGGAAAGATTGTATTTTTGTTGTAGTGGACCGTTTTAGTAA
Organism: Lumnitzera racemosa; assembly: GCA_024138005.1. Lineage (NCBI taxonomy): Eukaryota > Viridiplantae > Streptophyta > Magnoliopsida > Myrtales > Combretaceae > Lumnitzera > Lumnitzera racemosa. The sequence goes on from JAMXBC010000005.1 coordinate 37,378,942, forward strand.
GATGGTGCACTTCATTCTATGCTATTAGACTAATGATGCTTTATATATTGCTGAATTGTTTATGTAGGAGGTTGTTCGACTTCATAATGTTGTCATTTTCGAAGTGGAAGTGTAGTACAATTCATCTGCATCATGTTATGTGTACTTTTCGATTTATGGTTGTAATGAATTGTGATTTCAATAATCATGAGAAACATGTGTAACTTCGAAAGGGACTATGTCTAAACCCTATGTATGTTTAGAGAATTAATGAAAGGACTTCCTGTGTGTTTTATGTTACTTAAATCTTGTTCTGATGATATAATTAAGAAGAAGTGTCTTATAATGGGTAATTTGAGTCAGGATAATATGATCCAAGTATAAAAAATTGATTTTTTAAATAAAGTTGTAGAATGAGTTAATTTGAACCTAACTCTAAAAACCTTATTTTCAGTGAACATAAGCGTAGGAGACAATCTCCTAGAGAGAGAGCGCCACCAAAGCAACACCCTGGACAGGACATATCGGTTGATAGGATTAAGGAGATCTTAATGGCTATACAAGCGAATAATGCTTTGCTAAGGACTTTTCTAGAGAAGAACCAAGCACCTCCACCACCAACACTACAGGAGCAAGTCCCTCAGATGCCCGTACCACCACCTATGGCTATGGAAGGCCAGTTTGCAGTAGTACCACCGCCGCCTGTACCACTGCCGGTAAGGTTAGCAAGAGACCCTTACCTAATTTATCATGAGCCTTGACCACCGAGGAACCTATTGCCAGAATTTCTGAAGTGAAATAGATACTTCAATGGGAGTGTAAGCCAGTACAATGAGGCCAAAGATTGTTTGATGCAGGTTGAGAGATCTTTTGAGGCTTTTGAAGTGCCGCACCACTTAAGAATGACCTATGGCACTTATTTGCTCCGTCTGAGAGCGAGGACTTGGTAAGAAACTAAGAGAGGGAATCTACGACAACCCATTACATGGGGGATTTCCAAGAGGAATTTTTTAGGGACCACTTTCCCTAGAGTTTGCGGGTAAAGTACAGTAATGAGTTGTTCGGAATCAGAAGAGGAAACCGCACTCTTGAGCAGTATGAAGTAGACTTCACTCACTTACTCCAGTTTGTTCTACCTGAGTACCATGACAGTGATTAGATGAAGAAGCAAATTTTTATGAGTAGACTGGACCCTGAGTTAAAAAGGAAGGTTTGGAGTTTCAACCAAAGACCTTCAATGAAGTAATTAAGAAGGCTAAAGTATTGAAAACCATAAAAAGACAGGGAGAAGAAATGTTAAAGCCAAAAGTTACTGTTTTTGGCAAAAGACCATTTGAAGGACTAGGAAGCTCAAGTTCAAAGGTGAGGAAAATTTTAAGACTACATAAGGTGATCCAGAAGAAGAACGGGAATGGAAAGGTTATATGTTGAAAGTGTAGAGGGAATCATTATCTACACGAGTGTCCTCAACTCCGAAACAAGTGTTATTTTTGTGGAGATGGAGATCATTTGGTAACAGATTGTCCAAAAAAGACTACCACAGCTTGCTTCATCTGCAACCAACCAGGACATTTTGCTAACAATTGTCCTCAATGCCAAAATGCCATTGTACAAACTATAAGATACACCGAGATGGGGAGAGTTGTTAGAGGAAATGGGTAGAGACCTGAAGTTGTGAATGCCACAAGAGTCTACAACCTAGTAGGAGGATGGGATTATGAGGAGTGCCCTGAGGAGGAGGTCATCTACTATGAAGAGGTAGAAGATGTTGTAGACACTAAGCTGATTATAAGTATGTTATTGGAACTTTTTAGTTGAGTCATATTATGAGAAGTACATTTTGGTATGAAAAGACTAAAAGTGTTTAACTTGGTAACAAAAATTTTAAAGCTCAATAATTGTACCTTGTGAAAACTTAACCTTAAATTTGATTCAGGAAATGTTGATATAAAGGAACATTCAGTGTACACTTTGTTTGACACCGGAGCAACTCATTCATTCATTGCCCCCAAAGTGGTAAAAAGAGTTAAATTGCATGTGACCATCACCGAATCAAGTTTCAATGTACGAACTCCTACAGGAAACGTAGTTACTACAAAGGAAATAGTGAAGAAATGCTCATTCAGCATATAAGGCCACGAGAGTATGACAGATCTTATCATTCTCGATCTAGGCAAGTATGAGATGATTATGGGTATGAATTGGATGATGTCATGTTGACCTACAGTTGATTGCAAGAAGAAGAAAGTGTACTTTAAGGACGTAAAAGGATCCAAGGTGGAATTTCAAGGAGAATTGACGGTAGTAGGAAAACATGAGCTATGCTCCTTTGAGTTAATTTCGGGAACAAGTTGGATGAGCACGATTGAGGTCGAATCAAAGAAGTTAAGGATAGAAGATATCCAAGTAGTGAACAAATTCCCTGATATGTTTCCATAAGAGCTACCAAGATTACCACCTAAGAAAGAGATTGATTTCACCATTGATTTAATGACCAAAACTGAACCAATTTCTAAAGCCCCTTACAGGATGGCTCCAATAGAGTTAAAAGAACTAAAGAAGCAACTTCAGGAGTTATTGGACCAAGGTTTTATTAGACCAAGTGTCTCGCCTTAGGGAGCACCTGTCTTGTTTGTCAAGAAAAAAGATGGTTCTCTTAGACTCTGTATCAACTACAGGGAGTTGAATCAAGTCACTATAAAGAACAGGTATCCCTTACCCCATATCGACAATTTGTTCAATCAATTAAAGGGCGCAAGTGTGTTTTCTCGTATTGATCTAAGATCGGGTTATCACCAATTGAGGATCAAACTAGATGATGTACCTAAGACAGCATTCATAACGAGATATGGACACTACGAGTGTTTAGTGATGCCATTTGGATTAACTAATGTACCTATAGTATTCATGGATTTGATGAACAAAGTGTTTAGAGCATATTTGGACAAATGCGTAATTATGTTCATTGACGACATCTTGGTATATTTGTCAACCCCAGAACAACATCAAGAACACTTGAGATTAGTGTTGTAAACCTTAAGAGAACACAAACTATACGCCAAGTTATCTAAGTGTGATTTTTGGTTGAGAGAGATATCCCTTTTGGGACATGTTATTTCAAGAGAAGGAATAAAAGTGGACTCAGAAAAGATAAGAGCTATCACTGATTGTAAAAGACCTAAAAAAGTCACAAAAGTGTGAAGTTTTCTTGGTTTGGCTGGATACTATTGGAAATTTGTAAAGGACTTTTCAAAGATTGCTAAACCACTTAATTAACTAACTCAAAAGAATGAAAATTTTATATGGAGTGAGAAAAGAGAAGAAAGTTTCCAAGAGTTGAAGAATCGTTTAATTTCAACACCGGTTTTGGTCTTACCTAACAATGAGGAACCTTTTTTGGTGTATAGTGATGCTTCCAAGAATGGTTTAGGGTGCGTGTTAATGCAAAATGGAAAAGTGATTGCTTATGCTTCACAACAATTGCGACCGTACGAGTAGAATTACCCTACTCACGACCTAGAGTTAGCAGCTATAGTGTTTTCACTAAAGCTATGGAGGCATTACTTATATGGTGTCAAGTGTGAAATTTTCACTGACCACAAGAGCTTAAAATATCTATTCACTCAAAAGGAGTTGAACATGAGACAACGACGCTAGTTAAAGTTGATAAAGGACTATGATCTCAACATCAACTACTACCCTGGGAAAGTAAATGCAGTAGCCGATGCTTTAAGCCAATGCTTTAAGCCGAAAGAATCATGCTGAAGTTGCATCTCTACTTACGGAACAAAGAAAATTGATTAAAGAGTTTGAGAGAATGAACTTGGAAGTCGCATGGTATGAAGTAGATGCCAAGTTGTCAAACTTAATCCTTAAACCAACACTGCAAGAAAGAATTCGAGAAGCACAATAAGAGGATCCTGCTTTGCAACATGTAAGGGAGCAAATAGTACTAGGAAGGTATACAGACTTTAGTCAAGATAAGGATGGAATGATTCGAATGAAGGGACGTCTATGCGTACCTAATAATCTTGAGCTAAGAAAAGAGATCTTAAGGAAAGCCCACTATTCCGGATATACTATACACTCTGGAGGAACTAAGATATACTAAGATCTTAAAATGAATTTTTGGTGGAGTGGGATGAAATAGGATGTAGCAAATTTTGTGCTCAAATGTGACACCTATCAAAGAGTTAAGGCTGAGCATCAACAACCAAGAGGATTGTTGCAACCGTTGTCCGTTCCTGAATGGAAATGGGACCAAATCACTATAGACTTCGTATGTAGATTACCCAGAACAGCAGTAAGCCATGATGCCATATGGGTGGTAGTAGATCAACTCGCAAAGTTAGTACACTTTCTACTCGTCAACATGACTTATCCCCTAGAAAATTTGGCTCGAATATATCTAAGGGAGATAGTACGTTTACATAGAGTGCCTGCTGGGATAGTTTCCAATAGAGATCCAAGGTTTATGTCTAATTTTTGGGGAAGTTTACAAAAAGTATTGGGGACAAACTTAAAGTTCAGTGCAGCTTATGACTCCTAAACAAATGGACAATTTAAGAAAATAATTCGGACATTAGAAGACATGCTTCAAGCCTATGTTACGAAGTTTAAGGGAAATTGGGATTCTCACTTACCGCTAGATAAGTTCGCATATAACAACAGCTGCCATTCATCCATCCAGATGCCGCCATATGAAGCTTTGTATGGAAGAAGATGCCGATCTCCATTATTTTGGGATGATATGGAAAAGGTAGCTTTAGGACCAGATTTAATGCAAGAGGCAGCTGAAAGGTGGCTATCATTAAAAAGCGAATGAAAGAAGCCTAAGATAGACAAAAGAGTTATGTAAACCTAAAAGAAGGGAACTGGAGCTCGGTGTAGGAGATTATATATTCTTGAAGGTAAGTCCGATAAAGAGCATTCATCGAGTGAGAACTCAATAGACCCTTTGAGATCCTTGAGCAAGTAGGAAACCTCGCGTACCGCTTGGTGTTGCCACCAAACTTGGCTAGAATACATAATGTGTTTCACGTATCGGTACTAAGGAAACATGTACCTAACCTTGATAATGTAATTGAACTGAAGTCGATACAACTTAACGGAAATCTGACATATGAAGAACACCCAGTTTAGATCATTGATAGTAAAGTTCAAAAATTGAGGAATGAGGAAATAAGATATGTCAGACTACTTTAGAGAAACCATGAAAAGGAAGAAGCCACTTGGGAAGCTGAGGAAGAAGTAAAGCAAAAGTACCCCCAATTGTTTGAAGTTCCGAGTACGACTTTAAGTTTTGAGGATAAAACTTATTTTAAGGGGGGAAGGATGTAAACCCTACTTTTAGTGGGCCTATGATTTGATTAAAAGTACTTTTCGAACGTTCCCAAGGATCAACAAAACTAAGAACTTAAGTTTACATTTAGAAAGGAATTTAATTTTTCCAATTCAAAAACAATTATCAATAAAACCTGAGCTTGAAAAAATGTAAGCTCTAAAGTCACTTAAGACCCTAAACCTTAGAACAATTAGGGACTTTTAACCCTAAGTGACTAATTGATAATTTAATTTGAATAATTTCATTCAACTTTATAAAATTTCACAATTTTATAAGAATCAAATCATAAATTACAAAACAATGCAAGATGAAAACCCTAAAATAATTTCCTATAAGAACATACCCTTATCTTAATGTCTAAGCCTTACATATAAATAAGCAGACAACCAATTACCTTAGATGACTTATCAATTGAAAGTTGGAATCATTTATCAATTGATAACTTGTCAAAATCTAATGATAAGACACTTTCCTTATTACCCCTTTACTTATACTACATATGGACAAATTTTCACAAGATTTCACATGCCTAACTTCATTAAATGAGACAAGACAATTCCATGCCTTAAAAGACACTTTATGGCCGGTTTGAACAAGAATAAGAGGGGGGCTAGCTCTTATCTCTCACCCATCAATCACTTTCTCTTACACATCACTATTCACTCCTTAATAGTTACATCATCAATAGTTACAATTGTTGACTTTTGTGTAAGCTACAAGACAACAATTTCAAGACATCTTAAACACACATTTCCTCCCATTCCCAACTGGCCACTCTTTCCTTCATTCCTCGCACTTTCAATTTCATTTTCACTTCCTCTTTCTCTCACTTGAAACCAACACAAAAGAAGAAACAATCTTACCCTACAAAATCTCTCATTTTACCGCCATTTTTTAGCTCCACTCACAGCACTTTCATTTTCTTTTCTTGTGTCTTTTTCTTCCAACATCTAAGCTCCTTTAGAACCCTTAGAACCTTTCACAAACCCCACTCCAAAGAATCAAACAACTCGAGTTTCCAAAAGGGTGCAAAAGAAGGAAGTAAAGTTAAGAGCTTAAGTTAAACCTTTATGCATAACCACCATACTTTGCTCTAAGGATGAGTAAGTGTTTTTTTGTATTAGTGGGTTAGTGTTGGAGACTTTGATTTCTTGAAGATATGAGTATGATTATAAGTTTTTATAACATCAAAGGCCATCCTAAGAAACAAACTTATGAAACCCTTGCATAAAGTTGAAATATGAGCATGTAAAGTTGGTGTTTTGTAAAGATACTTGTTTAACATTTTGAATGGAAGATTTTAAGTTGAGAAGATCTTGAAATAAGAACTTGAATGAAAGATGAACATGCTGGATGTAAAGATTCAAAGATCATTTGGATGTTGATTTTATTTCCATTAAGTTAAACGTGCTCAAACCTAGACTTAGGTTAAGGAAAAATCCATCACATGAAGTTTTATGAGGAAGTTGTATGACTTGAGCTATGATATGGAAGTTGCAATAAGTATGAGATCTTCTATTTTTCGTATAAAGCATGAGCTAAAGAATCATCTTATGGAAGAAAAGTCAAGTTAAGATTTGAGTATAAGTAGTTTAAGTTCATGATCTAACACCTAAACTTAAAGAAATGATGAAACAAGTTGGAAAACTAAGTCGGAAGCCCTCATATACAACCGACCAGATCTAGAACATCCTTTAAAGACACTTAAAAATGTGATAAAATTAAGTAAACAAAGTAAAAAGACCAACTAAGGCAAGTATGATAAGCATATCAAGCTTAAAACTTAAAACCAAGCTTAAAACTTCCGAAACGGGCCTCAAATGTCAAGTTGAACCACCCTAAAATTTCTAACCAGCAACTTAACACATCCATAAGAGTTGTTTTAAGACTTTCAAGAAGCCCACAAAACACTCTAAGCCCGAGAAAGTGGCCATCTTTGAGTTGAACAAAAAACAAGCCCATTTAACAACTTAATCCCACTAAAGAGCCCATAAAGTGGTTGTCAGCCTTAGGAGTATAAATCAAAGTTGTAAATTTGATCTTAAGGAGTATTTTGAGCATCAAGCCCAAAGGATTTCTCAAGTTACCAAAAAGCCCATCTTAAGGAGTATTTTGAGCATCTGACCCATGGACAGATTTGCGTGCCTCATTTCGAAAATCTAACCTCACTACGTTAAAGTATACTCAAAAGCAATAAAGATTGACTATAAGATCATAAAAATTGGATTTAAAACGAAAAAGTTATACACGATTGAACTTTTAAGTAAAACCTGAGAAAAGTTATAAAAATTAGTCAAGAGTATAACTTAAGGGATTTTTCCTTAGTATCCTAAGTTTATATCAATTCCTTATAGTATTATGATTTTGATGATCAGGAGACACTGTGTACAGAGACAATTTGCCCCCGGATTACTTTGACTGACTACATGGCGGAGTGAGTAAATTCCCGATGACTTTTTACTTGATTTTGCTTATAGACTAGATGCACCTAAACTTATCTATATAAATTTGGATGTTTATGGGATATGGGAAATGCATGAGTATAAATTTGTGGATGAATGCGATGGCTTATTAATTATATAATAATGGGAATTGTTTGTAATAACTTATACGTGCAATTGTATGGAATGAAATTGTCTGATCACTTTGAAAATCAAGTTAATCACTTATACGATTAAGAAATTAAAATAAATCATGCATTCCCCATATTGCATACGAATAACACCGACTACCACTTCATGCAGAAGATGGAAAGGGACTCATAGGAGGACAAGCCTTCTATTGGATTGGGCACTAATTATATCATCATTTTTATTAAGTCTTTGTCCTAAGCTGATGGGCTTACTAGGCGCTAGGAGACGCCAATCGTCGGTGAGGGGCTAAGTGTTGTAACTTTTGCTTAAAGCATGTGTTTGTAGACTGCGGGGGCCACCATACCGCTGGACTTGGGGTTTTAAAAGTATGATTTGTTATTCGGTAAAGAAAGTATATACAAATATAAATATATATATATATATTTATAGTTTTGTTTTGGCTTAAGCACAATAGTATAAATGAAATAAAACCTAAGGTCTAGAACCCGGATTTTGGTTTGGGTTGGTTAATTATCTCTAAACCCCAACTACAGGGGGCATAATTTTGTGTCGTATCAGTTCCTAAGTCACTACATGCGTTGTTTGGCATACTGATTGTTCATGCACTCATATGAATATGCATCTAATAAATTTCTGCCATGTGGTACTAACGAGGGTATTTATCTCACTAAAGTTAAGCTTACACCTCAATAGATTTCTTTTGATGCAGGAAAATCTCTTCACTAATCTAGACTGAGGCATGCCCATGGTAAGTCTCATGTAGAGATAGGTTGGAGCGATCAAACAGCGAAGAAGACATTTTGTAATAGATTTGTAGAAAACTAGTTACTTTTATATTTTTGTTTATAACATAGATTAAAATTTCTAATGCAGTTCCCTTATGAACTGCATTTATTTGTAATATTCTTTTGGTGTAGGTCTTACAAGTCCATACGTCTAGTTAATTTATACCATGGAAGTAATTTTAGTTAAATTGCTTTATATTACTTATCTATAGGCCTGGTGATAACATATCGTAGAAGGAGCCTTATATGTCATATAAAAGGCCTGCGATTAGTAAAGGGGTTGATAGTAAACCTTTGTATGATACACGGCGACCTACCATGACAACGATACTGTTGGGTCGTAATAGATAGCCAGACTGAAGTAATGAACAAGATGCTAGGCAATCTACTCAGAGCTATTATAGGAAAGAACTTGAGGGATTGGGATCTATGCCTACTAATTGTAGAGTTTCCATACAACTGAACTACCTACAACACTGCAAGAAAGACCCCATTCGAGGTCGTCTATGACCCCTTAACCCAACCATTCCCCTAGACATTATCAATACCCTAGCAACTATTGAAGAGAGTCAATCTGGAGTTGATCAAGCTCGAGAACTACATGAATTGCACCAGTCCATAACAAAAAAGATCGCCAAATTCAACCAAAGGCAGCAAGAGATTGGTAGTCGAGGCCGTTGAACTATTTCTTTCCACCCAGGAGACTTAGTATGGATTCACCTTAGTCGAAAGCAATTCCTGCATTTAAGACAAAGCAAACTATCACCTCAAGCGAATGGCCCATTCAAGGTCCCGAAGAAGATTGATCACAATGCCTACTAGATTAAGTTGCCTAATGACTATGGTGTCTCCTCTACCTTCAATGTGTCTAATTTAAATCCCCACCAACCAATAGAAGAAGACCCTGCAAGCACCCCAAAAAAACGAGCAAAAACCACTTCAAATTTGAGGACAAATATTTCTGACCCCTAGGCAGATGATAGGAATCAACCCCCTGACCGATCACAAGAAGCTAAGCTAAAAGACTTCAAGGGCTCACACGAAAAATACTAACTCTAAGCCATAGCTAAGACGAGGACTCCTATCTTGATTCGACCTCTAGTCGACTTGTCAGTCAAATCCTCACATGTATCCAACATGCTCCTGCTCAACTACGAAGTCCTAACCCAAAAGGTAACCTAAGAAAGACTAGCTGAGGCAAACTCTCCAACCGTCCATTGCTACCAGATCAGGTTGGCCCCTAACTACCAGCACTTCCTGTTTTTACCTATGTTGTATCTTACTCCCGACATACATCCATCAAGTGACACATGCCTTCTGATATAATATTCTAAAATGATTCTTTCTTTTCTGTACTAAATATTCTTTATCCTTTTTACCTCTTTTTAGCATGATTCATGTAATGTTATTGTAAAATACCCTTTTGTCTTTTCTTACATGTAAAACAACCCTAATAGGCAAGTATATAAACCCCTGCTTCCCTTGTATACGGACATCCAACTTTCAATATATAATTATTCACTTGAGCAACCTTAGTGTTCTCGTTATCATTAAACTTTTATCTATTCCCTTTAGCAAGGAATAGTAGTGAGTGACCCTTCAATTTGGACCAGTGTGTCATATCCGGTGGTTGTTAGCCGAATAGGATCAAGTGCTTTGTCATATCTAATCGATAGTTGCCCAGACTTTACTAGCTTTTTTCTTGTTTCTTTCAGGTTTGCTTCATTATTGTGCCTCTCCATATGTCCAACCCCAGAAACGCATCACAGCTCGTCAATGGTTCTGTACTAGGGAATCTTTAGGCATAGTAGCTGAGTTGGGTTTGTGATGTAGCGACTATAGATAACAATATCAAAAGCTACTGAGATGAATGAAGGGTGCTACTATGTAATCATAATAGTAATAGTAGTAGTAGGCCAAAAGAGAAGGAGCCGACGTATAAGGGCCTAAGCTTCGGCACTCAGTAAGTCAACCTCGACGCATAAGGGTCTGAGTGGTTGGAGTAAGGCTTGATGAGTGTAGTCCTCAGCTTTAGCACTTAGTAAGTCAGCCTTGACAAATGAGGTGTCAGCATCGGCTTAGGTAATAGAATAGAGTAGGTTATGGCCAAGATGAGCTCTCAAGGAGTTCACCTACCATTCATTTGTATATTGCGTCTCGTCTTTGGTAGGTTGATGGGAGATAATCCCATTAGTGAGAGATTAAAGGCCTCAGAGGTATAGGTGGGTAAGAGGGCTAAAGGTCGACAGTCCATCATAAGGTATAATTAAGGGGTAGCTTAAGATCAAAGCCATAAAGGACCCCAAAGGGTGTCTACCTAGTGATGTCATGTATGGTTCGATTCTAAGTAAATTCAACTACGAGTAAACATATATCTTAGTTTGTCAAGTTCTTTCCTACTGCAGCTCAAAGTAATGAACCCAAAGTGCAGTTGATGGCCTCCATTTAACCATCAATATGAGGGTAGCAGGAAGTGCTAAAATGTAACTTGGTTCCCATCTAATGCTAAAGAGTCCTTTAGAAATGGCTTAGAAACTTCGAGTCTCGATCCGACACTAAGCTCCTAGGCACTTCATGCAAGCAGACAATTTCTTGCAAAAATAGAAAAACAATAACCGAAGCATTGTTAGTATTGGTACAGGGCATAAAGTATGCAATTTTGTTGAATTTATCTATAACAACCATCACTAAATCTTTACCTTAGGAAATTCAAGGTAATCCAAGTATAAAATCCATGCTCAATTCAACCCATGCTCTAATTGGGATGGGCAAAGGCATTGCTCTCCCTTATACAGCTTAGCTTTTGGCTTTCTTAAAAGTTGCACAACTCTCAACAATTCATAGGTCCTTCTCTCTCTGAAATGTCGAAACAACTCTTTGATGAAATAAGTTAGTATATAAAGTTTGCCACTTTGAAACAAATAACCTTCCTTCACATGATACTCATCTACCATCTTCCCTTCTTTACAACTTTTATATATTGAACCAAAATGAAGGTCTCGATGTTATTGTTCTTTAATGCTTGCAAAACTTAACAACTTGGTATGTAGTTCAGCGAGAAGAGTATGCCTTCTTAATAAGGCATCAACAACGAAGTTAGACTTGCATTGCTTATACTTAATCACAAAATTAAATCCTTCTAGGAACTCTATCCGACGGGCTTGTCTCTTTGAAAGCTTGGCTTAGCTTGTGCGTATCTCAAAGACTCATGATCAATGTATATGATGAACTCTTTCGGTAGAAGATAATGTTGCCATACTTGGGAGTGCTCGAATTAATGTAAGGAGTTCTTTTTAATATACAGAGTAGTTCAATTGTGGTGCTCTCATCTTCTCACTATTACAGGAAATAGATCAACCTTGTTATATCAACACAACTGCAATGCCAACTCCTGATGCATTACATTTTAGTTTGAATACCTTCTCAAAGTCAAGTAAGGCCAATACAAGTGCAAAGGTCAATCACTTCTTTCTCTCCCCTTCTGAATTCTATGTTCTTCTTTGTCAACTTAGTGAGGAGTTCAACAATGTTACTTAAACCCTAAATGAAACAAGGATAAAAAGAAGCTAAACCATCAAAGCTCCTTACCTTAGCACAAGCAATTAAGATCAACCAGTCAACAATTGCTCGAATCTTCTCATCATCAACTCATAAACCTCCTCCTCCAACTACATACCTTAGGAAGACCACTTCTTCATAATAAAAATAACACTTCTTCAAATTTCCAAGCAATTTCTCATCTTAGAGCACATCAAATACAGCTCAAAGATGATCGATATGACTTGCTAAGTAAGCATTGTACACAAAGATGTCATTAAAGTATACTACAACAAATTTTTCAATCATATTCTATTATATATGATTGATTAATCTCATAAAAGTTCTTGGGACGTTAGATAAGCCAAAGGGAATTACCAACCACTCATAAAGACTATGCGAGTTTTAAATGCAATCTTCAATTCATCTCCCAGTCTCATTCAAATTTGATTATAGCTAGACTTTAGGTTGATCTTGCTGAAAATTCTAGCACCATTTAGTTCTTTAAGCATATCATCAAAACTTAGAATTGGGTATCTATACTTAATTGTTATCTGATTAATAGCTCTGCTATCTATACACATACACTAAGCACCATCTTTCTTCGGTACAAGTAAAGCCACTACCATATAAGGACTAAGGTTTTCCCTTACATAACCTTTTTCCAGCAACTCATTGATGAACTGCTGACCACCGGTCCTCTTACTCGCACAAAGCTCCAAGGCCTACAATCTCTCACCTGAAGAATTCTCTCTCAGCAACCTACCGATGACGAGAAACTTTATATAAAAGGAGGATGGTTGAACTCCTTAAGCAGTCCACATTGTTATACTATGATCTGCTCTCTCGGTTGTGCCAATTACTTCTCATCTCAGCCTCTTTGTTGCCACAACATCTTGATCCCTCTCGCTTGCTATGATTAGAGAATCTTCGTAGGGAACTAATGTTACACCGCCACCTATCCTCTTTATCTAACATTGTACTACTTTTCTATCTTTATCGTTTGTCCTTTTTACCCTTTTTCATATGTACTAGGAATCCCATTTTGTATATGCGTTTTTTATAATTTTTGTATTTGCGCTGTTACCTTAGGGACTTACAATAAATAGTCCCTTCTCCTTATAACCGGAATCATCATACTTTATACATAGACATTGAATATATCTTTCTTGTGAGATAACCCTCTCCAAGTCCACTTTCACATACTCTTATCTAATCTTGCTGAGTAGCACAAGATTAGTGGCAGGTGGACTTTGACATTAACTTGTGCATCATATTAAGTGAAGTATCAAGTCATCTTATATTCGTTGGTATGTCATATCCTCTAAACAACTTCATGTCAGCTACTCTAATTCAATTCATAGACCTAGTCACTCTACTTTTTTTGATATCGTTAAAGGACCCATTGGTTCAAATTTGTTACAGTAAGCCTTAGTGATAACTGAGCTCTTAAGCATATCAAATAATCCCGGTATTAAAGTTTGAGGTTATAACCAAGAGTTGTGTGGTGATAGTCCCCACTTATTTGTTGTTTGAAGTACTTTGCTTTCATTTGGAAGAACAAAACAAGTCACAGTTTACAGTTTATATGGTATTTGTGTGTGTGTGTGTGTGTAAGGATTTCTTGAATAGGAAGTATTTTCTAAAGCATTGTTTTGAAGAATCTCGAAATCTTAGTGTTTAAGAAGAGATTAACAATACCGAGAGTGATGCTCATAGTCATAGTCGAGTTACCCAACAAACACAATATACTACCGATGAGTAAATACAAGACCTTACTGTTATTTTAGCTAATTTAGCCGTCTCAGTAAACAGAGTCTTAGAGACTGGGCCACATAAGAGAGTAATTGAATAAGGCCAAGAGATGAGAGAGAGGCCGAGTAGGCAAATGAATGAACATGTACCAAAAACCTTTCCTATGAACTAAGAACTACGTTGTCATGCCGATAGAATAGCAAAAAGGAGGTTGGAGTTGGACTAAGTGGAAGAATATGAAGAAGAAGATGAGTAGTATGTTGGGATTGATGAGCGTGAGTTTAAAGTGCCGAGAGGTGCCAAACACCTTAAGGTACTAATTCTGAGCTTCAATGGGTTTAGTAATGCCGACGACTACTTAGATTAGGAAGAGAAGATCAAAAAGATATTCGACTTTTATGATTATGAGGATGTTGTTCGTATCCAAGTGGTTGCATTGGAATTTTCTAGATATGTGGCAATGTGGTAGAAGAAGCTGCTAAATGTTCGCCTGAAGGCCTGATGTGAAATCTAAACATTGATTGAGATGAAGAGAGTTCTGAGAAGTAGGTTTGTTCACGAGCACTACAAACAAGACACTTTCTAATGTCTCCAAGACTTGAGACAAGGTAGCAGATCAATAGACGACTATGTCTGAGAGTTTCAGTTACTCATGACCCAGTGTTATGTTGATGAACCTAAAACATAAACTATCACAAGGTTTATTTTTGGGCTTAGGACCAAGATTTGTAACATAGTGGAGCTATAGAGTCTTATGACTCTGGATGAAGCCATTAGGGTAGCATAGAGAGTTGAAAGGTAGAGGCGGAACTAGGTTAGCCAAATAGTTGACTTATGTTGCTAAACAGAAGTAGCATGCTAAGCTAACCCTATAATGACCAAACATCAAACAATTCCCAGGTAGAACATTAAGGGCAAGTGCTAAGTCGACTAGAAGAAGGCCGAAGTAAGAGCAAGTTCGAGGAACCAAAGGTTCGAAGAGACCAAGGTTAGAGCTCAAGAAGAAAGACCCAAGAAATCAAGTGCTTTAAATGTCTCAGTTATAGGTACGTAGCTAGTCAATGTCCAAACCACCGAGTCATGACAATAAAGGGAGACAAGCCCTAATTTGAAGTAAAAAGTGCAAGTGAAGGAGAGGAAGATATGGGAGTTGAATAGATGCTAGAAGAGTTTTAAGAAGACCCTGATGCTGAGGTACCTCCTAAGGGAGGTATCAAGTAATGTTTTGTCGTTCGACGATCTCTTAGTGCATTTGTAGTAGAAGAGAATGAGTGGAGGGAGAACCTCTTCTATACGAATTGCCGAATGAATGGCAAGCTATGCACCTTAATCATTAACGAACGGAGCTACACTAATTTCATAACACAAGGGGTAGTCAAAGTCATGAAATTGCTAACCCTCCTACACCCTAAGCTATACAGGATTCACTAGCTAAATGAGAAAGGAGGCTTACACGTTGCCGAGCAAGCTAGAATACCGATTACCATTGGTGATAGGTACAAGGATAAGGTGCTATGTGATGTCCTTTTGATGTGTACTTCTCACATATTATTCAGTCGACCATGGCTGTTTAACTTAAGGGTGTTGCACAATGGGTATAGAAACCCAAGAACCCTAAGAAAAGGTTGTTATATCTCTACAACGGAAGTCCTTGGTGATTTCCCAAGCTCAGTTTACACGAGAAGTCAAGGTCAAGCATTATGTGCTTCTTTTAGTCAGGAGACTCTTAGAAGTGAGAGATGTCGAGAATTGCCTAACCAAAGTGAAAGCTCTACTAGAAGAGTATGCCAATCTATTCCCTGTCGAGATGTTGAAAGGTTTACCACCCTTAAGAGGCATTGAACATTACATTGATCTTCAACTTAGAGCAGCTCTACCAAACTAACCCACTTATAGGCTCAATCCCAAGCAAGCAGCCGAGCTGAAAAAGCAAGTTGATGAATTGGTGGATCGCGAGTATGTCAAAGACAGCGTAAGCTTATGTATCACCTCCACCATGCTAATACCAAAGAAAGATGGGTCATGGAGAGTATGCATTGACAACCATACCATCAACAAAATTATTGTTAAGTATCGTTATACAATCCTATGGTTAGATTATACATTCAATGAGTTGCATGGTGCATACATCTTTTCAAAAATAGATCTGAAGAGTGGCTACCACCAAATGCGAATGAGACCAGGAGATGAATGGAAGATGGCCTTTAAGACATAAAATGGTTTATTCAAATGGATGGTGATGCCCTTTGGTTTGACGAACGCACTAAGTACTTTTATGCAGCTTATGAATCATGTACCGAGGGCACTAATTGGAAAATGTGTTGTGGTTTACTTTGATGACATTCTCATCTACAACGCCAATCTCATCACATATGTTAAACACTTGAGATCAATGTTTGACATCCTTCGAGCCAAGAGATTATTCAGTAACATGAAGAAATGTATGTTTTATCAAAGTGAGGTTATATTCCCAGAATATGTTGTTTTAAGGAAAGGAGTTCTGGTTGACAACGAGAAAGCTAAAGCTATTCTTGAGTTGCCTACGCCGATTAGTGTTGCTGAAGTCAGAAGCTTCCATGGTCTAGCTTCCTTCTATTGAAGATTCATATGAAACTTTAGTTCCATAACTACATTGTTAACTGAATTGACCAGGAAGAACACTGAGTTTAGGTGGTCAGAGAAAGCTTAGAAGATTTTTGAAGATGTAAAGTCTAAGTTGACATCTACTCTAATACTCGCCCTACCGAATTTCGAGAAAGTTTTTGAGATTGTATGTGATGCATCTAACGTTGACATTAGTGCTATCCTTATACAAGACTGCTAAACAATTGCTTATTTCAACAAGAAACTCTATAATGCTTCCCTGAATTACTCAACCTACGATAAGGAGTTCTATACCCTTGTCCTAACACTACAGAACTAGTAGCATTATCTATTACCAAGAGAATTCATCATCTACTCAGATCATAAGTCTCTCGAGCATCTTTGTAGGTAACAGAAACTTTCTTGGCATCATGCCAAATGAGTTGAATTCCTAAAAACTTTCTACTACATTATCTAATATAAGAAAGGAAGCACCAACACTGTGGCCAAAGCTCTTTCTTATCATTATACCCTTATTACGACCATACAAGCTAGGGTACTTGGATTTAGTATCCTGCCCGATTAGTATGACCATAACCAGTGTTTTGAACCCTTAGTAACCAAGTGCTATGTTGGAGGTGTTGTGGATGGATTCTACTTAAGTAAAGTGTTCCTGATGAAGAGCAAGCAAGTTTGTGTGTCAAATGGTCGGCTAAAGAACTACTCATCTGTGAAGCTCATGCTAGAGGTTTGGTTGGCCATTTCAGCGAAAAGAGGATAGTCGAAATATTAAAAGAACATTTCTACTAGCCTAAGATAATGAAGGATGTATGCCAAACTCTCGAGAGATGCAAGGTATGTAAACATGCAAAAGGAAGGAGAGAGCCATATGGAGAGTACATACCCCTACCCATACCTAAGCGCCTATGGATCGACCAAAGCATGGATTTCATGCTTAGCCTTCCTCGAACACCAAGAAGACATGACTTCATTATGGTTGTGGCCAATCGTTTCAGCAAGATAAGCCGCTTTATTCCCTACCACAAAACTAATGATGTTTTATTTATCATTAACCTCTTTTTGAAGGAAATTATACGTCTGCATAGGCTATCGGGAAGTATTGTATCTAACCGTAATTCAAAGTTTATGAGTTTCTTCTGGAAAACCCTGTAGAGGAAACTCGGCACCAAGCATATGTACAGTACTTCTTGCTACCCTCAAACAAATAACTAGACCGAAGTAGTAAACAAGACAGTCATCAACCTTTTACGAGCTACTATGGGGAAGAATTTACATAATTGGGACCTATGCCTACCTTTTATTAAGTTCGCTTACAACCGATCAGTTTATAGCTCGACAGAAAGGTCACCTTTCGAGGTTGTCTATGGACTCAACCTAAACTTGCCCTTGAATATGGTTGTTAACCCAACTGTAGAAGGGGAAAGTCAATCAAACCTACAACACATCGAGGAATTCTAAAAGTTGCATCAAAAGGTTGTCGAACAACTGACATAGACTGTAACCTGATAGAAGGAGCAAAGGAATGAAGGAAGTAAACAAATAGTTTATAGCCCTATAGACCTTATCCAGGTCTACCTCAACAATGAACATTTCCCTAGGAAGAGAACAAACAAGCTTTCCCCCAAATCAGATGGACCTTTTAAGATCCTTATGTGCATCAATGATAATGCCTATGAGCTTGAACTGCCCGATGGATACAATGTATCTGCTGCTTTTAATGTGGCTAACCTAATACCTTATGTACTCGATGAAGAAGAGAGCCAAGATTTTAGAGCAAATCTTCAACAACCCCGGAGAACTGATGAACTGCCAACCACCGGTCCTCTTACTCGCACACAACTTCGAGACCTCTAATCCCTCACCTGAAGAATTCTCTCTTAGTAACCTACTGATGACAAGAAACTTTACACAGAAGGAAGATGGCTAAACTCCTTGAGCGGTTTACATTGTTATACTATGATCTTCACTCTCGGTTATGCCAATGTCGACTATTCTCTGGCTGAGGACCCTGTACCAAGTGATCCGACCTTCCACTACCGAGTAGTTCTTACCAAGTGGCAAGACACTCTCCTATTGACCAATTACTTCTCATATCGATCTTTTTTGCCACAACATCTTGATCCCTCTCGCCTGTTGTAATCAAAGAATCTTCGTATAGGACCAATATTACACCGCCACCTATCCTTTTTATCTAACATTGTATTACTTTTCCATTTTTTTTTTATCCTTTTTACCCTTTTCGTATGTACTAGGAATCCCCTTTTTGTATATGCTTTTTTGTAATTTATGTATTTATGTTATTGCCTTAGAGACTTACTATAAATAGTCATTTCTCCTTATAGCCGGAATCATCATACTTTACACATAAACATTGAATATACTATTCTTGCAAGACAACCCTCTCCATGTCTACTTTCATACACTCTTATCTAATCACGGCAAGTAACTTAAGATTAGTGACAGGTGAACCTTGACATTAACTTGTGTGTCATATTAAGTGAAGTGTTAAGTCGTGTTATGCTCGTTGGTGAATCATATCATCCGAATAGCTTCACGTCAACTATTCTAATTCATTTTGTAAACCTACTCACTCTACTTTCTTCTATATTTTTGAAGGACCCATTAGTTCAAATCTATTACAGTAAGCTCTAGTGATAACTAAATTTATAGGCACATCACTCATTAACTTGCCTCTATAGTTTAGTTGCTTGTTCATAGTACATCCAATAAGCAGGCTTGTTAAGAAGGGTGACACTAGGTATTAAGCCAATATAGTGTTCATTCTCACGAAAATATGGCAATCCTTCAAGCAATTGCTTAGGAAATAGGTTGACATATTAATCAAGTGACTTTCAAACCTCATTCGGTAGTATGCCTTGCTCCTTCAATTCTAACAATTTTTTTATCAACAAGAAGGTTAGCTCATTGGTTTTGATAGCTTTTCGGAGCTTGGAATAGCTAAGTACTAAAGCCTTCTTGGATCATACATAGTTTGTAGTTTGCTTACTTAGCTAAGGGTCATGGGGTTCAAGGTAATCTTTCTTTTATCCTTATCAAAAGCATATCTATTTCTAAACCCATCGTGTAGACCCTTCGATTGAATAGCTAAGGTTGGCTTAACAATACGTAAGACGTACATATAGGCAGCACATTATAGAAATCCTCATCAAAATAGTTCCCAATCAAGATCGGTAGTAATACTTGTTAAGTGATGTATAATACTCCCTTCTCATTTAGCTAATGCAACTTATATGATCTTAAGTGTGAGAAGGTCAACAACTTGACTTTTTGAACCAAATTAGTATATGCAACATTGGTTCATCACCCACTATCTACAATGAATGTACACACTTACTTGTTCACCTTGCATATGATATGGAATAAGTTTTCTCGTTGCTTTTCCTCAATGGTTGGTTCAAGGCTCACTGTATGTCAAACAACCAACGTCAACTTATATAATTCTTCAACAAAGACATCCTCCTTGGCTAGCTCTTCATGAATCTCAGCATTTCCCTCTAACTCGTCTTTTTCTTTGAGTTACTCATCCATGCTATTTACTTTAACCTTTGGAACTTTCCCTTAATGACCATGGTTTGTCTACTTACACATTAGGTGGTCATATGCTTGAATCCCTGACACTTAAAGCAATTGATCTAGCTAGTCTTTCACCTTGATCCTTATCCTTTCTCAAATGTCCTCTTCGATGCTTTACTATCACCAAGTCGACTCTTTTGCTCAACTATGACATTTGTCCATCTACTTGGCTCAATGCTGTATTAAGCTCAATGACTTTCTTGAATAGTTTGACTGGTCTAAATAGGTTGGCTCATTAGAGGTCAGATCGGCCTATTTCTCCTCTATCTCTCCATAGGTGAGCAATTCTTATAGCCTCATCCAAAGTGATAAAATGTTGTAGCTCTACAACATCTCATATATCTAACCTCAATCCAGTTAAGAATCTAGATACTGTCTAAGCTAATGGCTTACTGACTTCACAACTAATCATAAGCATTTGAAATTAAAGTAGTACTTACCAATAGTACAATTCCCTTTCTTTAGTTCTTAGAGCTGAGCAAAAGTATCATATAAATAAGTATCAAATACAAATTTGGCTATAAGAACTCTTTTCATCTTCAACCAAGTGCTAAACTCCCAATACCCATCTTGCCTTCGCATGGTTTGAAAGTTGATTCATCACATCATAGCATATCTTGAAAACTCGATTTCAGCAATTCTTACCTTATCTTAGTCCCTATATTGATAGTAGTCAAAAACTCGTTCTACCATCTCTACTTAATTAAGGTAGTCATCAACATCTCCAGAAACATTAAAACTCGAAATTTGAAGCTTTACATAGTTAGGAGCTCAAGTATACATGCTCTCTCTTTGACTTCATTGTACTCTTCCTCATTTTCCTCATCCACTTCACCTAGGCCTATCTTCCTCTTAACATGTCCTCCTACTCCTCCACCTCGATTTTATCGAGTTAAGAATTGCCTTTAAGCAAGTTAAACATTACAGGCTACGACACTAGCTTCGAGCATAGCTTAAGGGGTGTTGTAAATGACTTCAATAAGTCAGGAGGCTAATGCATGAAGAGCTCAAGTCAAATCAACTATTAAGTTAGTCACTTTATCGAACCACTCATCAGAACTTCTAAGGGGGTTTTGTGGTTATTGACCACAATGGACGACACCACTATTGTTATCTGTAATTCCATCATTTACACTAGAATCAGTCATCTTCTCTCAACTCGGTCTTGTTCCCACAATAAAAAAACATGGAGTACTTGGATTCTCACTATTATCCAGAAACAATACATACTATTCCCAAATCAATTGACACACATATATACTTCTTCACACGAATACCCAAATCTAACTAAACTATACCACGGACTACTAGTACAATAGCTACTTCAAAGAATAGAAATGCCAAGGTAGTGTTTGCTATATTTCCTATGGCTTGAAACAAAGTAAAATAGAGTACCACATAGTAATTACTACAAAAGAACAACAATACTACTTCCACTACTTACTAAGACACTACAGTTAATCCTCACACAACCACACAAACAACAAGATGATTTCATACATACTTCCACAACAATACACCTTATGACATGATCATAACATAACTCAATGATAACTCACTTAATACAAACTTTTACTTTGATACCAAGATGATATGCCACGCTAAAGACAAATAAGGGCGGCAATATTGAGAATAGATTTAATCTTATAGAAAGCTTGAAATGTTAGATGGAGCACAAGCAAAACACAAATGATTCTAAGGATATAATACGCCAAGGAACCTTCATAGACTCATAAACTAGCTTGATATGACACACGAATAGCTCAATGAGATTACTCGTCACTTGACCTTACTTAAAGGATAGAATAAGAGTTATAGAGGTAATTAGTAAGAAGCTTAACACTAAGAGGAGGTTTAGTATATTAAATAGTGATGATGATTGCAACTGCTTACAAGAGGGTATTTATACTCAAAATATTAGGGCAACCTACTAAATATGGAAAACATTAAAAGGGCATCATCCCAAATTAAGTAAGATATGAGAAATAAATAAAGGTATAAAATAAATATGCAAAATAGAAACTTCTTTAGCAGATTCCTTCATAAGGATGGTTAAGATTCATTGGAAAGGTCCCTATAGAAGTAGATGAAAAGGTACAGTCGGATTCTATTGATGCCAGGTTGATTTGCAAGCTTTATAGGGCTATGTCAACTTGAATGTGCTCTAGGGAGGTCGAAACGGGTGTAGCCAAGTTATCATCAAGGTAGTCTTTAGGTTGGTACTCGGTTAATGATTCATAGGGGGGTGCTCAACTCGGCATTTGTGGTAAGTCAACGATCAGAAGTACTTCGGACTCCTTAAGTGTAAGTCGGAATTAAAAGATATGCCTTACCATGCTCTCAAGTCCTCGTACTCGAATTTAGATCAGGGGCCTAATGGCTTAATTCCTATCAAGCCCTACCTCCCTCTCTCTCTTGATTCTATCTCCCTCCTTAGGTGTTAAGCAACAATGCAACAATGAGTTTCTCCTTCATAACAATAAGGTTTAATTGAAGGTACAATAATGTGAATCATAAGCATACTATCCGACTTTCGCTATAAAACTTTGTTCTACAAGTGGAATAGTCATTCCTCTTTATTCATTGTGGAATGATTATTGCCATATTTACTTACATTTTTAATAATTATACAAAATAGTGAATAGAAATTCATCTACACATCTACATTAATACCTATTACTTAGCTATCCATAGACTATTTCCCTTCCTTCCTTCTCATAACATGACCATCACTTACAAACACATCTGCATTAACACCTATTACTTAGCTATCCATAGACTATTTCCCTTCCTTCCTTCTCATAACATGACCATCACTTACAAACCTTCCCATGATCTATAATAGCATTAAAAGTTCTAGTAACCTCATCCAGTTGCTCCAATACACTAAAACTGACTCACTAACCCTACGCATTATTCTAACAAACTTAAATTGCCCATCGATAAACCTATGAAACCAAATTACAAACTCCAAATGCACAAACCTAAATTATCCAAGGACCACCACTAAATAATCACTAAGCATCTACTACTAACAAATTATAAAATCTAACAACCTCACCCATACCTTCTCTCTCTCTCTCTCTCTCTCTCTCTCTCTCTCTCTCTCTCTCTCTCTCTCTCTCTCTCTCTCTCTCATACATACACATATACACATAAAACAAGCATACATACACATTCATGGGTATTGAGCTAGCTAAAAAGTACATATATATGTGCAATGTTAAGTTCTCATTTGTGCAACTATGGTCTCATGTGAGCATAAAAGTGTAAGTTTGAGGGGTATAATCTGAGTTATGTTGTTAAGATAAGGTCTAAAGGTGTAGCTTATGTAACCAAATGCATATCATGAATTTGGAGCAGCAACCGTGCTGCAGCAACCCAATTCACATTATAAGTCCACAAACCACAAGTTGCTCTTGTGCAACTTAATTCACACAATTGATCTTAGGTGACCCTAAGATAAGGCTCATGCAACTTATGTCACATTAGGAACATACAAGTAAGGTTTGTCTAAGCATTGAGTCAAGAATCGTCAGGTTCTCTTTTGTAATAGATTATCAATTTCAAAGGCTAAGTTCTTTGGGGAAAAGGAGAGAAGGAAGTGTGTTATGCTTCATAAAGTTTAGGTAAATACTAAAGTTTATTAAGTTTATTTCTATCTTATTAGTTGTATTAATTAAATGAAAAGCAAACAAAGTGAGAAGAATTTACCTCATGTCTATTATATTTTATAGAATAATCATTTAATTCACATGATAAAGTGAATAACATTCTATTTGCAGAAGAATAATCCATGATCTTAATAAGAGGAGGAAAGGTTAAGGATTTACCAAGTGTGAGACATCATGTTACTTGAGGAACTTTAGATATTATCAAAGTAAAGGATCATCAATAAGTGCTTTCAAATATTGCATCAAAAGGTGAATAAGTCTCTCTAAAAACGTCTTTTACTAAGCCTTTTTGTTAACTAATCTTAGTTAGCCCTTGAAAGATAAGTAAATCATTATTTTTGAAAAGGTTCATCTTTGCAAGCTATTAAGTAGATAACATTTTAATTCTATTTTAGTTAAACATGGGTTTTTATTATTACGAAATTCATGAATAAAATAGTTAATAATGGGGTTAAATTATCCAAAATGATCAGTTGACCAAGGACAAAGAGAAAAATTTGTCTACTTTATTTAGGTATCCAGTTATTATAAGCTAGAGTTCAAAGAATGGCAAGGCAAAAGAGTAACCTACTTACAAAAAAAAATAAAAAAATAAAAAATAAGATGCTTATATAATCACATAATTTAGGATCTAAAATATAGCACTCTATAGGCTTTCCTTTTGCACTATCAAAAAAGGACACACTTAAAACATGATCAACTAATATTTTATTAACTAATGCAAAAGGGAAACATGTAATAGATCTTTAAATAAATGAAGAGATCCTCAAAGAATTTTAAGAAACCCTTAAGGACCTCCAATAAAGATAAACTAAAACAATGATTGGTTGACAAGAAGTAAGTGCTCATTATTTGCCTATTTCTTTCCTTGCATATGTTGTTTGCTTTATGTAACAACAAGCATACCATATGAGCATTTCACATAGTAAGAAAAACTCTCTTGTGAGATGCCCATTCCTTGATAATGGGTTAAGAACGAGCATTTATTACCCATTTTATGAAAAGATGTTAAACTTACCTTTGACACATGCAACCATGCTATCCCCTACATCAACCATGTAACCTAAAACAATTGAAACCCAAATTCCACTTTTGTTAAATCATTAGTGGCCAAGACTAACCCATAGAAGTGATAGCCGATACTTACCCATCAACTCGTGCCAATCCACTAACCCTGCGACCTCTCCAGTCATGCTCCCTAACCTACCAATAATGGACCCTAGGTGAAACATTACTAAAGTAATACGTAACAATTTTCATAGTATAAAGAGCTAACAATAAAACAATGCATACTAGGTAAAGGGAAAAAAGAGTAATGATTTTTCATAGAAAACATAAAAGCACTAAGGATGAAATAGAGTAATAAATTCACTATGTTGTGATTGCATAGACTACTCAACTTAGGATGTCAATTGCACTTCAACAAACACATGCAACATAACTGGTCACAACTCACTAACTTTATGGACCTACTTAACCAATTGGTTGTCTACAATTATCTAAACACAAGGAGTCATAACGCAGTAACCCTACATACCCAAGCAACCCAAACCCTATCCATCTAAGCCGTATAATGAGGGGAACGAGGGAAGTAAGGGGAGAGAGAGAGAGAGGAGATTTACGTCTCATGGTATTTAACTAATTTACTTTTTCACAAAGAAGAGAAAAGGGGACCATAGTTGGGTTCACATTGTTTGATCTAGTTATGTTACATGATAGAGAAACGAGGTGAGAGGACTAAGGGGAGAGGGGATAGAAAATAGATGTCCATGGTTGGGTGGTGATGATGATTGCTAGTGTATTGCTTGATGATAAAAAGAGTACAATATAATGGTCCTTTGTACTTATTTCATATATTCCATGTTTATTTTTTGTTGTATCAAATGTAGGAACAAAGAATATTCCATCAGGTAAGATATTGAATTGCTTTTAGCTAAACATAATAATGGTAGAATAGAAGAATGAATATCTATAAAATATAAAGCAATTATATAACCATTTTTTCTTTTCACTCTCATCTTCATACTATAACTTAGTTCTCACTACAATGATAGTAAATTGAATTTGACGGAATTTTTATATAATAAGACAAATGATGCCTACATATATTAGAATAAATATTATTGATAGGTCTCATTGCTTATTGAGAAGTGTTAGTAATAACATAAAACAAAAATTGGCAAAATTATACTTTTAATTCTCAAACTTTGTTGCTTTTTCTAATTGAGTTCTCAAACTCTTTTTTTTTTTTCTATTTTAGTCTTAAAATTTCAAAAAAAATCCTTTGTTAGTAAACCGTTAGTTTTTCAGTTAATGGATGACACTTTTATAAACTTACAAGAACTTTAAAGAACAAAATATAAAATATAAAATTTTAGATACTAAATTAGAAAAAAATGTCAGAGTCTAAGGACTAAAAGTGTAATTTTCCCTTTCAAGATCTATGTATTTTTTTTTTCACTTAGGACCTATATATATGTGTGTGTATGTATGTGTATGTGTTCTTTTACGACATGGTTTTTAATGCATTTGTAATGCAAAGAAATAAATATCCTAGTTTTACTCATTTTTAAGAACTTAGATCTTTAAAAAAATGAAAAAATAAAAATAAAAATCTTAAAACGAAAAGATACGAAAAAAGAAAAACTTTAGGTCCTTTTAATATACTTTTTCCATGTTGATTGATAAATACTTCAAACAAGCGATCATACGATTTGGTATTCTTAATAGAATTAGGTTGAATTTATTTTTATTATTTTTCAGATTTCCATATAATATTTTTTTTCCTTCCACCTACTACATTACATAATACAATTATTTTGGGAAAGAGGATTTTAAACTCGGTAGTCCTATTGTGAAACTAGTATTAATTAAGTATTACATAACTTATTTGATACTTATTCTAGTTATTAAAATTAAATAAATAATAGTGAGTACAATTAATTATCACAATTAATTTAATGATGCTATTAGGGCTAAGTTAGTATAAGATGGGTGGAGTATGAGACCCTACTCGTATCCTATCCTATAAGTGTAGGTTCCCATGCTTTTGTACCCTCAAACTATTATCTAACACCTTAAAATCACATTGTACCATATAAATTCTATAGGATATAGGGTATCTTATAGAACTTGGAATATTTTTTTATTTATCTTCCTTCAAAACTTTGTATTGGACATGTAATCAATGTCAAAACTATAACTACACTATAGCTAGACTTGTCAGTAATAATTTATATAGCTTACAATGCATTTTCAATTGAAACAATATATAACTTTAGTAAACAAAATAGAAAATATGTCTACAACTAGAAATGTTCAAATCTTTGATTGGATCATACTGAAATTTCTTTTATTTTTTTTTTCAAATCATTAAAATAAAAATTTTATCAAATCATGAGATTATTATATGCAAAATACAAAAATCATGAGATCATTATATGCAAAATACAAAAACCATGAGCAACTTATTCTAATATAATATATTAGATAATAAATTAAGAACTGAGATAATTTTAAAATCTTACTAAACTAGAGTTAGGAAAAGAGGAAAGAGAAGCAAAAAAAAAAAAAAAGATAGAAAAAGAAGAGATAGGTTTTAAACAAAGAAGAAGAAGAAGAAGAGAGAAGGACTAAATAGTAAATACTATTAGGGTATATAACTAGGATTTTGTTATGAGTCGAGCTTTTATTATTTTCTAAGTCTGAGAAAAAAATCAACATTATTAATTTTTGTATTAACATAATGTAATTGTTATATACAATATGGGTATAAAGTGCCATAAAACAAGTATCCTATATACTTTAGAGCATAGGTTTTAGGGTGAGATGAGGTATCCTTACTTTATACCCGTACTTTATTCTATAAAAGTAGTTTTCAAAAAATTAGTATTCAAAACCTACCATGTAATCTTTGTTATCCACTTAGAACTTACATAGGGTCTGAATGGATACTTTATATGATAAGGCTATCACTTAACCTAAATATTATGTGAAATTAATTATTATATTATTATACATTTATAAATCGAGAAAATTTAAATAATTTTTTTATTGACATTTCATCTAGTAACATAATTACCCTTTTGATTCATAAATTATAACCCATATTTTTTATTAGAAAAATTAAGAAAGGATGGAAAAGGAAAAAAAGATAGAAGTATACTTTTAGTTATCAAACTTTATCACTTTTTTTAATTGAGTCATTGAACTTTTATTTTTTTTATTTCAATCCTAAAAGTTTGTAAAAAAGTTTTTCATTAACAGAAAAATTAACAATTCAATAATAAAGGACCTTTTACAAACTTTTGAAACTTAGAAAAACTGAAACAAAAAAAAAAAAATCAAAGTTCAAAAACTCAATTAAAAGAGGTGATAAAGTTTGAGAAAAAGTATAATTTTTCCTGTAAAATTACACAAGTTTTATTAGCTTAAAATTTCAAATAAAATGTTTATTAACTTATTCAATACTTGGTTGATCTTCCTAGTAGCAATATGTTCATCTCAAAGTTTGAACTAAGTCATACATATATTAATAAAAGGATTTTTCTACTATTTCATCCTTGTTTTTTTTACGAAATCGATACCATCTTCTAATTCATTATTGATTTATACTCTTTTAAATCTAAACTATCAATAAATTATGAATTTAATGATCAAATTTAAATAAGTAAAAGTAAATAGTGAGATAGAGTATGAAATCAATTCCATTAAATAAAAAACAGACCATAGAATTTTCCATTAATGAAAATATTGTTCGTACTATATCTTATTTATACCGAGTCAAAAGCATATTATTGTATGGATTCATTAAACATATCAAGCATTGTGTGTTAGTAGCACTTGTTAAACAACTAAAGGAGAAACATTTTACTTATATAATTATTTCTTTTGAAACTGGAAAATAACATTGAAATATTCTTATTTCTTTTTCTTGCCATTAACTAATGCCACCCAAACACTAGCTCAAAAGCTTCCATTAAGACAACATTAGAAAAAGAAAAATCATCAAATTGTGCAAGTGTCATATACCATGTGATTCGTCACTCATGCCAAGACACGCGGTCATATTCTGGGGCGCGTTCTCATGGAAACTTTTAAATGGAACGTAGCATTAGGGCCAAGTCATCGAGCATCAATTCCAATGAAAAATACAAAAGGAAAAGCTTCAGCTTGTTTATTAGGAAACGAATCAATCGCATAAGACCACGTGGAAAGAAAGAAGCCCCACATGGTGAGAAAAGCTTCAACTGTTTATTAGGAACCAAGTCAATCGCATGAGACCACGTCGAAAGGCAGAGACCCTATCTATAGAATAATGTCTCCTCGACTTGCTTTCTTCTTTTACAACCCGTTTTGTGAGAGAAGGAAGAAATAAAAGTTTTTTGTTTGCTAGACCATAAAAAATGCTCTCTCAATTTGAAATCCTTTTTCCCATTGAAAGGACATAAGAAAATGATTCTTATAATATTTTAATAATATGTATATCAAATTTAATTTGTCGCTAAAATAGGAAATCATCACTTTTTATAATTCTCTTAAGGACGATTTTAAAATCCTAACAATAATATATGGATTGTATATAAGATTATAAAAAAAAAAAATGAAACTGTATTTTAAAAGTTTAGAAAATTTATCGATATCTAACTTTATAGGATTTATCAATACCTAACCAATATAATTTAGGGGATGTAGTTACAGTATTGTTGGTCAATGCTTTTTATGATAGTTAGCTTGCCACTTCTCCACTTGCCTAGTGATGTTATCATTTTTCTCAAGAAATTCTTTGAGTTGATGAGGCTCGTAAGGTGGTCGCAAAGTACAAGGTGGTGCTTCACTGGGTGATCCAACCAATGACTCCATCATGTAGACATTAAGCAATCCATCGGTTAGACATGCCATTGACTCTGAACACAATTCCACTGCTCCTTGAGGAACTGTTGGTTTGTACCTTTGAAGCTTTGCATATTCACTTAGGAGATGAAACATGTAATCATACACATACTTCATGCTCAGTTGTTTCTCTGCAAATTCACTTCCATTTTCTCCGATGGCTTGTGCCTGTTTGTGGGTTATTATAAAGGGAAAAGAGAGAAAAATCAATTAATGATGTTTGTCCAATCATAAGAGCAATTTTATCAACCTAAGAAAAATGTTAAGATAACTAAATGTGTTTCATCAAATATTGAATTCTTTTCCAAAATACAAAAAAAAAAAAAAAAAAAAATTGCAAAAATACCTCCAGAACTATTGCTGGTTGCTAATAAACTCTTAGACTGTTGAAACATAATCTCACCTTTCCAAAACTTTTGAAAATATATAAATGACCTATAATAGTCAATAATGCCCTGAAACCATCTCTATTTGCAGTCACCTTAATAGTAATGTTTGGGAAGGTACATTCATATTTTTAAAAGTTGTAAGGGAAAGTCATAACTTTAAAGTTTTTACGATTTCTTTATATTTGGCCAATCGCTTTTAAAATATATATATGCAATTATCTCATTTTCATTCTTAATAACATTTGATAAGTTAAAAAGGCATGTATGCAAAAGGAAGGGCATGACATATGTAGTCAATTCAACAATAAAAATTTTCAAACCAGAATGAATGTTGACCGCTAAAACTACTAATATCCCAAATTTTTGTAGCTGAGTATGGCATATGGTGTTAAATATATGGACCCATAGTGTAAAATGAAAGATGTTATGTTATGGAAATCGTTCCAAACCTTAAAAAAATGTTATGGAATGATGATTTAAAAATTTAAATAATCATAATTATTAGTCTGTACATTGATATAGATTTTGAGAGAATGAAAATAAAGAGGATCCATTTTCATAGTCAAAAACACATAAAAATTATCTCATTAATGGATATCCAAAAGATGAATCATGATTTGATATAAAACTTTGGTAGCCACTGCTGAATTGTGTATGACCTAACTAGTACAAGTAGATTTTTTTGGTATTAGTGGGTAAGAGTCTATCCTATCATAAAATTTAGTAGGCAATAATGGGGGGCAAGCATTGTGCACTAATATATTTGTCAATTATATACATTCTTTCTTATAAATAGAAGTAAATAAATGATTGACCCATTTATATAGTCCTGTGTAAATAATATATGTGGATGCATGATATGATACAATATCATATAATATGATATATTCAAAATGTAAGGCGCCTTATAAGAAAAATGTTCACTTAGCAATCAGTAAGACTATATATATAAATCTAGTCAAAATAATATAATGCTAAAATTTAGTCTAACTTAAAATTTAACAACTCAAACTTACTTAATTTTATAATTTTGAATTAATCTCAATCCAAAGTGATTTTTAAAAAGTTATGGGCTTAACTAGATTAAGCTCATTTTAACTTAGAATTTTTGAAAAAAATGCTTTTTTTTTTTTTGTAAATAAACTAATACCAATGTGCAAACTGGATTTAAGTTCGACTACAGTTTGATTAATTATGTTTCTAAATACCCTAAAACCTGAGCTCAACTTAGTAAATTATTTGAATAACTGAAGTCAACTGTTATCAAATCTACTTTTGAGTAAATAGCAAACCGAACCGATTAGCTCACAAAATTCACATGATGGAAGTTGTTATATCCGATGATATTGTTAGTAAGAAAGCCGAGACTGACCTCTTCGGTGTGTTCGTTTCCCCAGTCCACGGCAAATTTAATGTCTCTGCATTTTTTATCGGGCCTGATGGGCCAGTAGTGTTGCAAGGGGATTAACCCTCTTGTGAAAAAATCATAATACTCAGGCTTTATGTATAAAGTCATGGCATCACATGCCAATATGTACTTTTGACTCACAGACCAAGCTCGTCCCTCTATGTATATATTGTACCTTCAAGAAAAAAAAATCATGTAAATTAAATTTCAATAATAGCAATTCTTTTTTTTTTTCCTTTTGGTCGATCAATAATAGCAATTCTTTTTTTTTTTTTTCCTTTTGGTCGATCAATAATAGCAATTCAAAGAAAAAAAATTTACAAATTGAAATTTCAAATATCTTCTAAAAATGGAAATTAAATTGGCCCCTTCGAGTAAGGAGAAAAAAGAATAAAGTTTGGGATAAATTTTAAATATATGAGGTTTTTTACGGCATAGTCAATCAAAAATAAACATTTAATTATGTCATTTTGACTTTAGCAAGTCACTTAAATTTACAGTAAATAAGGCACATTGAGGGATAAAAATGAACTAGCTAGCGACAAAAAAAAAAAAAAAAAGAAATAAAACTGACTGTCCATAGTAAAAATAAAAAACTCTATAAGTTATTATGGAACTATTAACAACTTCCATGAGGCTATCAATATCTTATTTTTATTGTTAATGGATTTTATTTACAGTAAATTATGACAATTTATCCTTATTCAAAAATGATACTTTTAAGTGATTATACTATAGAATTCCCCTTAAACTATTCATACAGATCTTGTAAAGTATACGTTCACGATCTCCTAACTTTTAAACTACATACATAGCTCCTAATTATTTCTAAAACCTTAAAATCATCATTATTAATCATTCTTTTAGAAACCATTTTTCAAATTTCAACAATAGCGCGTTAGGAGTTAAACTTGTAAGTATTCGTTAAATTTTTTAGTAAGACATACACTAAAAATATTTCATACATAGGAATGACAGTAATATGAATGAGGGACCATTTGATGACGTTGTCCCCATACTCTGGGCTTAGGATGTATGAACCGTATTGTATAGGTAATTCGTACCATTCATGCTCCAGTCAATAATAGTAAAGAGAAAGGTTTTTTTTTTTTTCCCTGATAATTTTTGAAATAATTTTTAAAAAATGGAGAATTATAGAAAAAAATCAATGCTCATTGCTCACCTATGGTTGCATTGATCTTCAAGATTAGAATGCTTGAATCCTTTTCCAATTTCACGTGCCCAATTCTGTAGATAACAGAGAAATTAGTTTTTTTTTGTTTTGTTTTTTTTTTATACCTTAACTATATATTATTAAGTACTTACTTCTTCTTCGGCTTCATGACATATACTTTGTGTAACGTTATAACATAAAAAAGGTGGATGAATTGATTAAGAAAGCAGATAAAGCGGTAATGATAGTGTTCCTTGAACATCATAATTTCATATAAAAGTGATGTATATATTATAGAGAATCTATAAAATTTTACTTTCATACAAAACAAGACCATGAAATTAAACTCGTATTATTTATAACTTTATTATAGGTTTGATGACTTTAGAAAGCTAGGTTGAGCTTGAAGCACTAATGTAATTATCCGAAAATATAATT
Source organism: Lumnitzera racemosa (assembly GCA_024138005.1). NCBI lineage: Eukaryota > Viridiplantae > Streptophyta > Magnoliopsida > Myrtales > Combretaceae > Lumnitzera > Lumnitzera racemosa. The sequence goes on from JAMXBC010000005.1 coordinate 37,412,109, forward strand.
AGGATAATACCGCTCTTACTACTAAGTATTAACTTTTAACTTCTTTTTAACATCTAGTTAGACTTTTCTTGCTTGTTAGTATAACAAATACCAAGTAACACTGACTTTTATTAGACCATCTACGGTCGTTCCTTACTCAGATTTCAAGGACGGACGTCCTTCGCCAATAAGGATCCTTACTTCAAGATTTTTGAGGTCCTCTAATAAGTTTCCTAAAAAGATACGTTTCACTTTATTTAATGTTTGTTTTGTATGATTTTTATATTGCGGATTTCTTAAACAATATAAATAAATATTGAGGAACTATTTCTTTAAAGTCCTAAGAATAAGGTGAAGAGATCCTTAAGGAAAAAAATTTTCTTAATGCCCCTTCAAAACCCCCAAATGTGGTCCATGGTGTTGTCTTAGAGTTTGAATTCGCATGTCTTAAAAGGAACCCACGGAGTCTAATGCAATTCACATGTCACATGAAAAAGTTAAACAAAAGACTAGCAAGCTATGTTGTCTTTAGCTTCAACTTCAATCTTAACCTTAAATTTGCTGACGATTATAACATAGCTGAATATAGAGGATGCGCAAAGTTTTCCCAAGGAAAAAAACGTTGCCTGGTCAAAAAAAAAAAAAAAAAAAAGAGGGAGAAGAAAAAGAAGAAGAAGATGAGAAAAGATAAAGTGTTTCTAGCACTTAAAAGTCCATTTTGGAATGACACCAAGTTAGGTTTAATGAGCTGGCTACTTGGAACCAAACCCCATTTAGTAAGAAATCACATCCTTAAAAAATCTAATTAAATCCTTATAGAAAGTTTCACTACAATCTAATTATCAATCTTTAATATAATAGGGTACTCTGTAAATAATACCTCAAAAATGACATATTTACCCTTATGATAGAATTTTATTGGTTTATTTCAACAATATCATGCGTCCTCTATGTGTTTGGTATATCCAACACTGAAGTCCTTGCCCAATGCCTAGCTAAACCCCATAGGATATCAAAATCAAGGACAAACCTATGAGAAAAAACCCTCTCAGATTTCCTTTGGACTTCAATCAGATCTGTGTCCTAGTATCCTTAAATGAATGTATCTTACCAATTCAATTCCTTTCATGAATAATCTTTGATGCTCATGGAGTAGACCTAGATCAATTAGATGTACTATGAATTTCACATTTCAACAATGTTCAATAGATTGCTCTATATATATCCAACTTCAAGATTGATCACTTAGGTTCAATAACAATTTTGCAAGGAACACGTTATTTTATGAAAACTTTCAATATAAATCATATGCTTTGCATATCCTAGACTTAAAATGCATGAACTATATAAAGCAGGCTTACTAAAGAAAAGTTCTTTTTACCTGATGATACAACCGTGCATTCCAATCGAAAAACAACCATTTTTGGCACTTCATAAGACTTTTCCTCTTACGAGATACATATTTACTTCCTTTCCAATATGCATAGGGCTCCTTATCCTTCCACTCTTTCCTCTTGGCCCCTTCCTTTATGCCTTTTACCAAGATTTCCCATGGTTTCACATGGACCTCAGGCCTACACTCACAAGAAATAGGAATTAAAGAACCATTACATTTTAATATTAAATACTACAATGCCATTGTGTAATAAAATCGATCGTTTTTATTTTAAAATAGAACAAAGTATATAAAGAACGCATGTTCGCTAGGGAGTATTCGAATTGAAACGCAATTACATTGTGAGCCAATTTGTTTCATATATACATCTAAACAGAAGCTTGAAATGCCTATTAGCATAAATAAAGGAAAAATCGAATATGTTAGAGATTTAAAAGCATTACCAACCCCAATAGGACCAATCGGGGAAGGGGATATCATAAGCTGAGTCATGTCCACAGAAATGGAACCACGGCATAGGAACCACGCCCGGTGCTTGGAAATCGCTCTTCAAGATGGCTGGTAGATCTTCACATTGAAACACCAACTCCAGATCCGGCACTTTCCCAGGATACGACCTTAAAAGTTGGACGATTCCCCATATTGTCAAAACATCCCTTGTTTGCCAAGCCTTATTGAAAGTCTCCAAATAAGCCTTTCCATCAAGGATGATAAGCCTAAAATGTGCAAGATGCTTGTCCCTTTCCAACACTTCCCTAGTGATCCCTGTATCCTTCCATGGACGAAGATCTTCATGGATCCATCGGAAGTATTCTGGGCATACCTCGGCGGACGATTTGTAGGATTCGTGTTTGAAAGGATAGTTGTTGTCGTTGGAGCACGTTTGTCCTAGGTTTGCATTGGTGCAATTATGGAGGGAAGCAAGCTTCTTAACTAAATCTTCTGGCTTTTCGGGCTCTTCGGGCTCTTCGGGCTTTTTCATGGTCTCAAATACAGAATCATCCATGAAATTAAACTATATAGACAAGAATAGTAATGGTAAAATGCAATCGTTCCATTCATAGATATATAAATGATGAACAAATTTATTATCTATATAAATTTGAACTCTAATATAAGCCGATTAATAAATCTAGGTCATAGCGTGCCCTCATTAAGACTAAACCTACCCAAAAAAGAATACAAAGATATTTTTCCCAGTAACATGTCAAGTCATATGCAATGTGATGATAGTACCTACTTTCAAAAGGGGTCAAATTTGCTTTACTCAACTCTTTTCCAACACAATGTTGGAGATTGACACGTCACAACTTTTATTAAATAATTAAAAAGGCCAAGGACCACCCAAAAGAAATTCAAATTAACAATTATAAAAAAAAAAAAAATGAAAGAAGAAGAAGAAGAAGAAGCAGATGTTCAATACCATCATCAAATTTAGATCTTCATGGATGTAACAAGTTTCTTTCTGCACTTAAAATAGAAATTATCGATAAAAATTCATCAGTCCCTCCTGTGGCTATGGTTGCCTCTTACCACTTTCCTTGATTGGAAACTAAGTATAATTAGTAATTCCAACTGATTTCAACTAAATTAAGCACTACAATATTTCGAGTATGATAGACATTTTCTACTTTTTTTGTTTTTTTTTTTCTCTTTTAAATCGAAAAATTTACATACATAAACGGATTGAAAGAATAGAAAGTTGATCTAATAAGGCCTAGACCGGTAAGAGCAAAAAACTATAAATTCAAAAATTTAAGAGCAGGAAAAATTGCGAGATACGTAATATTAAACTGCCATTTACAAAGACCGATAAAAGTTTGGAAAACGTTTTCTACGAGGTAAAAACGAATAGATGATATATCTTAACTAGAATTCAATAAAAGGAAAAGAGAGAGATCAGAACTTACAACATCCATGGAAGGCATGAAGAATCCAGAAAGTATGATGACAGGAAACAAAATGAAAACAGTAGCACAAGCCCATGATTTCACCGGTGGTCTCCATCTCCATGTTGTCGTCTTTGAATTTGAAATAGTTAATGCTGATGTCGTACTCGCACCCTCTTCCTGGGCAGACCAAGAACCATTGTGATTATTATTATGATTATTATTGCAACTGCATGCATCCATGGAGGAAAAAAAAAAAAAGAAAAGAAAATGAAGAAAGAAAGAAAGAAAAGTTACGAAAGAATTTGATTTGTGTGGATTACAAGTGTCCTAGACATGACTTCCTAGGGTTATAGAAGTTATACCCAATCATCGCTAACTTTCGAAAGTGAAATTTAAGAGCAAACATTCATTGACGCCCAAATTGGTGGGGTAGACAAACTTTGAAAAAGACGATTACAATATTATTCTAACCCTGGCCCTTTTTGTTTTTTTCCTGGCCAGCAATAGTGTTCTGACCTTTCCTTGTGGTATAACATGTTCTTTGTTATGCAACATGCAAGGACATCTTATTGAAATCATCGCTTTGAACTTCGTATACAAGGGTAATTTGTGTGGAAGGATAATTTTTAGGAGATCCTGCCATTAGATCACCTTTTATTGCTGCATTATTGGCATAAGGATCTAGCGCCAAGGACCTTCAGTTCTAATGAAGGTTCTACACAATGAGGTAGGGTGTTTGTATAATAAGGTCAGTTCCTTTGCTAAAGATCCGGACCTTCACAATTTTTTTCCGTTGTTGTTATTAAAACGGACCCTTTTATACTTTTTCTGTTTCTTTCCATAACTCTTTTTTCATGCCCCTGCAAATGCAACGGCTTAGATGTTTTCTTTTTTTTTTTTTTTTTTCCTTTTGATATTAAGCTCTGAATCTCATTTCTTAAAAGAAAATACTTATTAAGAACCTAAGGGGCATGACATTTTAGCTACCAAGTAGAGAAAACCTAAAACCTAGTGGAATGCTTGAATGATAAGAGTCGTAAGTTGTTGTATGACTTAGGTTACATTAGGTTGGCTGAATAGAATATGGTAAAAATAAAATTTTAACTCTTAAAGGAATATGATAAAGAAATGATAACGATTACATTATTTGGTTGTATTTAAAACAATATTACTATTATAATAATGAGAATAAATCTAAAAATACTGATATAGTGTACCCTTATACAATCTATGGCTTTATTATTAGGTTAAGGTCTCAGGGTGGTTTATGAAAATGTATAGGATTAAATATTAAAGAGAGCTATTACATTAGACATGATAAGGAATTGCAATTTCTCATTTGTTAGTAGAAGAGAATTCATTGAAATCACAATTTCTCAAATCAAATATAGTTATAATTGATGTACTTATACATTCTTTCAAATATAAATTTTAAAGGATAATAAGTCTAATTTTATATGAATTTATTCAGTTTTTTAATTTTATAAGAATGACAATATGTATTTATATAAAAGATTGAAAATGGACAGGCCAAAACGCTTAATTTATAAATATTTGGTCAATTATTTTTTTCCCTCTTATATATAACAATATATAACCGAACAAGATATAGATGAAGACATCGATTGATCCACATGGGATAATATAGTTTAGGTGCAATATTAGAAAAAAACAAAACATCTTAGTATAACAGAGCAGTGCTTATAAACACGCGTAAGTCAAATAATTAACCAATAATCATGGCTTTAACGCAAGTTGGAGATTAAATATATTAAAGTCCTTGTTAAAATAGAGGGCTAGAGGCTACAAGGGGAAGCCAACGAAACTGAATTTTCAAAGGGATATCTATCGATTAGCCTTAGCCTCTCATTTCTGGTTCCACTAATATCTAGTGGTAGATAATATATAGTAAAAATTAAGAACCTTCACAGTACGGTGAATGAGATCATCCAGTTCAGCATTTATTAACCGTTGGTATAATTATAGGAGCTTATGCAATGGGAAATTCCAGATGTTAGATGAAGGATTAATAATGATCATAGAGTAACTTAAAAATAGTCTTAACCCTACACTCGTTACATTAGGTAGTTATAAATACCTTTAAATGTCAAATATTTATTTATCGGTTATTTTTTTATTTTTTGCTAATATTATTTATTCTTATTTATCCATTGTAATTCATATAACGTGTGTCACTTTTAATGAATCCTTTCCCGCTATCTAGTGGACATGTGAGACTGACCCATTTGCTTTGGCACTTTATGAATTAATGCTGGCGGCAACTTAAATTAAGCTGATGTGCATCAAACTTCGAAGATATAGGAAAAAGAGCCAAATATATACGTATGAACACATGAACAAAATTAAACATTAGAAGTATGTCCTAAACAAAATCACGGGAATCTAGATACAAAGTAGATAAATCAAAACGTTTGGCAAAAGAAAAAAAAATAATAAAGAGATAAATGAAGGCGAATAATTTACTTTCTAGCTTTTTTAAATAAAATCCAATTATCTTTAAATGATTTAATGTACCAAGGGCGTTGAGAGCATTTGTTAACTATACTTCACTGGAAAATTTTACGATCTGCACTGCAATGGCTATACCTTTATGAAGATAATATATATATATATATATATATATAGATAGACAATAAAAGTTAGTAAATTTCCACCGAAAAAAAAAGTTATAATTTTTTTAATTAAGTATATGATAAGCGAAATCGTTGGTTTAAAGAGGAAACATTTTGGGTCATAATATGTTAGTAACATACAGGTTTAAATTGTAACGAACAGAATAAACTGCGTAATTTTCAAGTTGCAGTTGTATTCTCGTATTTAGTGGACTTCACCTTTATTAGCTAGTCTGATAGTTAATATTCCACTGGACACAGAAAAGGATAAGGTAGTGGAATTCAAATGAAAAAGAATGGAAGGTGACTAAATTTTAATAATATAGTGATCAGAAGAGAATCATTTTATGTCACATTTGATAGATAATAATGGAATGAATTGGATTGGAACGAGAAGTAAAATTACAAATCTTTTTCCATATTTGAAAATATCCGTAAAATGGAATGGAATTAATTGCATACATAATAGTAATCATCAAAAATATTCTTAATTATTAAATATCATAATTGAATTGAAAGCTAAATAATTAATTTGATTAATAATAATAAAAGCAGGAGAAATAAAATTACGATTCCACCTTTTAAAAGGTAGAGGCAGAATCGAATTCTACCTTAAAATCAAAATCGTCAATTTTATAGAGTCCGCAATTTCTACTTTTAAATGCGCTTCCAAACATTAAAAAAAAAAAAAAAGAGAGAACAAAACCTGGAACAAAGATTCCATTCCAATTCATTTTTATGTAACATTAAGAACCCTCAAACATCTTATAAGAATAACTATTCTAAGGTACTCATTAAATTTGACCAAGAAAAAAGGTACTCATTAAATCACTTAACATAATTCTAACACATTTATGTCATCCTTATTTAAGAGATAACTATTATGTTTCCCTTTATTTCTTATGGATTATCAATTAGTATATCATATTTATTTACATCTTTAGTACAATTAATCTATGAAGAAGCTTTATTATGCAAAAATAACTAATAGCAATTCATTTGTAAACCCACATTAATAGCTCTTACTTGAATATTTTCCTTATCGTTTGCATGGCATAGACATCACCTAAGAACCTCTCTAAACCTATAATTGCCTCAAAAAGGCCCAAATCATCTAATTGTTCCAACAAAGCTAGACTAACCACCACTGCGACCCACCATGCTAGCAAACTTAAACCACCTAGCGAATTTAAACCACCTATCGATGAACTTGTGAAACCTAACCCTCACTTATGAACCCATGAGCTTGAATTATTCAATGTATACCTACTATTGGAGAAGATTATGAACACTCAAGAAAGAATGAATGAAAGAATTGAATATTTGTACATTGAATACTTTCACTCTTTATTTATTTTCAAAGAATGTACACTACACTTCACACATACATCGAACACTTCACAGACAAACATTATTGTACTTACAAGTATCTCACTTTTACAAATACTAAAGAGAGCACACACACTGGTTGTTATCCATAACCCCTCTTTTATACTAATACAATTATATTAGGCTGCCTTTACAAACTGACTCTAACTAATGTTTAATCGAAATGAATTATCAACAAGAAACCCCTTAATTCATATTGCTAAACTCTAGTGATTTGACTCTAATCATCATTCTCAACTTTCTAAATCTATCACTCTTCAATAGCTTTGTTAAAATATCGGTAAGTTGTCCGTTTGTTCTACAATAATGCATTTCCAAGTTTCCCTTATTCACCTAATCATGCAATTAATGAAATCTTGTTTCTATGTGTTTACTCCTACCATATGCTATAGGATTCTTCACCAAATTGATTTCAAATCAACCATCATCACAAGAGGACGTATCATGTTAATCTTTATTCGTTTTAATAGAGTATCAAACCAAATCGCTTAATAAGACCTATAGAGGCTGCAACATATTTGGCTTCACATGAAGAGAAAGCTACTATTGACTACTTTTTGGAACACCAACTAAAACTGATCCGCTAAACTGATATAAGTAGTTAAAGGTACTCCTATGATCCTTGTTATCCCCATACCAATTAGTATACAAATATCCAACCACTTTTTCAACATTATTGTTAAGATCCTATATAGAACATAACCCTATACTCTGTAGTTCCTTTTATATATCTTAAAATCCATTTAGCTACTGCTAAATGCGATGCCAGTGACTTTTCCATGAATATACTCACAAGGACAACTACAAATGATATGTCTAGCTTGTTGTTGCATAAAAACCTCAATGATCTTACAATCTGTTTAAACAAAGTAAGATTTACTAGCTTCTCATTCTCATCTGTCACTAGTCTAATTCCAGCAACTATTGGTATTTCTACTAAATTGTAGTTAATCATGTTAAACCTCTAAAGAATGTCAGTAATATATTTCCTTTGGTGCATTAAAATTCCTCCTTTAACTTTTGCAAACTTCAAATCCAAAAAAATACCACAACTCTTCTAAGTCTCACAGCTCAAACTCGGTTTTCATCACCCCATCAAAATGTGTAATTTCCAACTCACTACTATTTGTGATCAAGAGGTCATCTACATATAAGCACACTATAAACGCATGTTTTTCACCTTCACTTCCCTTATCCTTATCACTGCACTTACATCTCACATTTATTTCATACTCATTCAAACACTTTTCAAATCCTTCTTCTATCAAGAAGGAATTAATCTTCTTATTCTAAGCTCATGGAGCTTTTTTAAAACCATATAAAGCTTTTCATAATTTATACACTTTTGTCTACACCACCTACAATTATGAATCCAGGAGGTTGAGCTACATATATTTCCTCTTTAAAGGGACCATTAAGAAAGGCTAACTTTACATCTAATTGATACATAAAGACTTATAAGTCGTAATTGCCACTACTAATCTGATTATTTCTACTTTCAAAACTAATGAGAAAACTTCTTGGTAATCCAACCCTTCCTTTAGAAGAAAACCCTTTGCAACCAACCTTGCTCTATGTTTAGCCACAGTACCATTTGGTTTCAACTTGGTTTGATAAACCCATTTAACAGCATTTGCCACTTTGTCCTTTAGTAAAATAACTAGTTCCCATGTCTTATTTTCTTCATGGACTCAAGCTCTTCTTCCATAGCAGTAACCCACTTAGGATCTTTTAAAGCTTGTTCAACACTTACCGATTTAAGGTTAGCAAAGAGATTTAAATGCACTAAGTCTCCTATAATCATGATAGCATTGTTAGGAAACAACTCATAATTATCATATCTACGTAGAGTTTGTCTTTTACATTGAAGCCATATACTTTACTGATATTGAACGCTTTGAACACTGCTACCTATAGAATGATCTAAACTTTAATCTTCTTCACCTTCCATTAACATCTTAGCATCATTCCCATGTCCACCATCTCTTAGTTCCTACTTCCACTACTTAAACTCATCAAAAACATCTTTACTTATAATTACTTTCTTTGAAGTTGGATCATATAATTTGTATGTTTTAGCAAAATGGTATCCCAGAAAAATAACCTATTCACTTCGATCATCAAGCTTTCTCTTCTTTACTTTAGGAACATGAATAAAACAAGAACTTCCAAACACCATAAAATGAGCGAAACTAAGCTTCTTTCCTATCCAGGCTTCCTCTAATATTTTATCCATAAGAGAATTGATAGGACATTTATTCAAGATGTATACAATAGTTGTCATTGCTTCACCCTAAAGATAGTGTTGCACATTTTTACATCAAAGCATAACTCTTGTCATATTCAAATTAGCTCAATTACTTCTATCTGCAACCTTATTACGTTGTAGCGTGTATAGGGCAATTATCTCATTTATAATCCCTTCATATTTCACAAAAATTCTGAAATTCATGTGAAGTGTATTCACCTCTCCCATCAATACGAAACACCTTAATCCACTCTGTTTTTCAACTAACACTTTAAAGCTCTTGAAAGTTTCCAACATATCAAACTTCTTGTAAAGTAAATACACCTATAATTTGTTGCTAAATTCATCAACAAATGTTATAAGATATCTATTTCCTCCTAATGTTGTAGTATCAATAGGACTACACACATCTAAATGCACTACTTTTACTAAACTTGATGTTCTTTAAGTAATTTTGCCTTTATGCGAGTCTCTTAATTGCTTATCTAACTAACATTCTACATACAACTTATTTGTTCTTGAATTCTATGTAAACCGTGACTTAACCAACTTAGACCAACACCCTGGCTAGTATCCTCTTCCCAATTACGGGTTCCAAGCATATCAAAGGAATAGTAAGAAGTACTAAAGGAAGAGTAAGAACTTATATTTTCACTAATTTTCATGATGTCCATTTCATAGGTAAGTAGATTCTAAAATTTTTTAGGTAATTTTGGTTGGTCAAATTTAGAGATGGGTAATAGAGGTCCAGTTAACTATGCTCTCCTTTCACAAATTTCACTCCAACTTAGAGTGTCTATTTTCAGTCTAATATGATTATCTTTTATATCATGAGCATAAACCAAAATAGAGTTAACGGAATCCATTCTTCAAAATCCGAGGGTATCAATTTCTCAAAGGCAAAGACCACAAACTTAACATCCTTAACTTCACTAGGTTGTCTATTAGTAATGGTATATGTTTCCAACTTATAGATATACTCAACTAATAAAGCTTCCATTACCAAACTTTTACCTAACTAATGTATTACCCTTGTCCATGTTGCCCCAAGGCTTTCTTTCCATTTGTTCAAAATTTCAAATAGAGTTTTCATAACTTTATGAAGAACAAGATCTTCACAAAGTACACACAACTATTGTCATGCTATAAACAAGGGAGTTATAACAGTCCCACCATATAAATCAACTATAAGCCTCACAACCAGTTACTCGAAGTTCTTATTAGCTAAAAAATCTTATTAAACCTAAGTTATAAAATAAAGCTAGAAATATTAGTAAAAGCGATCTCGTAAGTTTAAATTTAAGAAAATAAATAATAAAATAAAAGAATATAAATTTTCCAAATTTTAAATATATTACTTGTTATTTATCAAAAATGCGTAAAATGCATTCTGATAATTAACGAATCACTAAAAATAAATTATATACAAACTAAAAATTATAAAATAACTTAAATAATATTTAAGAGTTTTTATTTATACCATATATGAATTTACATATAGGTAGAAATATATAGAATGTGCTAAAATAAGGTTAATTAATTAAATAAAATTCATAAATAATTAAGAAAAAATCAAAAAAGTTATGAAAATGTCTGGAATAAGGGCATGGTAAGTAGAAAATGAAAGAATAAAATCAACCAATAAAATTTAGCCAAAGACAAAAGGTAAAATGGAAGTAGATAAAACAAAGGTCTAATCAAATTAATGCACAAAAATTGCTTTAGAGCTCTATAAATACCCCAAAATTTTTAGAAGCTCATTTTGGATGTTTTAAATTGTAGAAAATTATAGAGAGGTGAAATTGAGAGGAAATTAGGGTTTTTATAAAAAAAAATTACAGAAAACTATACAATTGAGGCTTTTAAAGAGAAACAACACCCGATGAGCACCTAGAAGTGAACAGGCATGGTGGTGGCAGTACCCAATGGCAGCCAATGGTAACTGGAGTAACCTACTTAAGTGAGTCCAATTTCTAACCCAATTTTGTTTAATTTTTTTAAAATATTAAATATTCTTATAAAATTATGAAATTTAGAATTCTGAGGTTTTAAGTATGTAGATTTAGGAAAAAAATTATTTTGATGATTTTTTGTTTAGAAATATACTGTTCTTAAGAAACCATGCAAACCCGAGCTTTATTCAAATTAGAAATAAATGATCTTAGGAATGTAGTTTTGAACCCAAAATTTTTGTATAGACTACTTAGGTAATATAGAATAGTGCCACGAAGTCCTTTTTCAAAATTAATTTTATAAATTTTTAGATAATTTTTAAGCCTTAAAATGATGCCTAAAATGGGTGATTTAGGGCTAATAAAATAATTAAATGGTTAATGCGTAATTATATGTTTTAAGATGTTGAAATTTGATGAAGTACAATACTTGTAGCATATAAGGTGTTAGATGTAATTATGTAGCATATATGTAATAGATAAAAATAGTATATTTTAAGTTAATTTTGTAATTTAGGGTAATTAGGTGTAAAAATATTATTTGGGATGAATTTAGATATTTTAAGATGTTGATTGATGTTGGGGGATGATATTTGGAATGATAGAAATATAATATTAGTATTATGTATATAATAGGTAATAATACATAATATGCAAATATTGGAAATATAATAAATAGAAAATATTAGAATAAAAATTGATATTATACTAATAATAGGAATATATATAAAATTTGATAAAAACGTAAAATTTTCTTACATCGAGAATAAATTAGGTTATTAAATCAGGATTAGGATGTACCCGCACGGACTAGAACATTGGTTAGAGACCAAAAACAATACTGAAGATACCTAAAAGTAATGTGATTAATTTCACATCATGGGTCGAAACGAGTTTTTAGAACTCGTATATAAAATAGTACTTAAAAATTAGAACCTAATTTAGAAATCAATATGGAAACTGAACCTAAACTTAAACTTAGCCTCAAACCCGTAATAATTGTAAAAGATTTGAGAGCCTGGATAATTGGACATATTAAACCCTAAACTAAAGATAACAATAAGAGCTATAGGACAAAAACTAATCTATCACAGTTATATGAAAACTGAGACAAAGTTGGTATTATAGGGATCATTGGTGATCGACTAAGCAAGACCCACATCGAGTAGGCAAGTAAAGAGTCGAGATAAGTTGAGATTAATACGTTACTAGATTTTAGAGACTTGAGATTATACTTAATTGTGCTTGTTAAATGGTTGGTTGTGTATAAGTGCTTAATTATGAGTGAAGCTATGATTCTGTTTGTTATTTTGGCTTGTATTGTATGAAATAATTGATCATCTTAAACTAGACTTAACAAATTTATGACTTATAACCATTAACCAGACTTACATAGCAACCCATTAGGGAAAACTTAGGATTCCTCGACCAAATACCGATCCCTTCAAAAAGGATAACGCTGGATAGCATAATGAGTCACTTCTTCATCCTTAGTCAAACTAAGTAACAAGTAAGGACGTCACGACAAGGATGAAGTCAATGGTTCGAAGATAGTCACGGGAGGAATGGTATCTTCATTGCATAAGCCTGAGTTTGGTCATGAACTGTAGCATTAACAGTAACTCCTCAACACATATTAGAATGGGTGCAATTTCTCTAATCTCATGACGGGCAGGACAATGTCGTACGATAGCATTCGCTTAAACATATATTACACCTAATAATTTGGTTGATAACCTTGTTTGTGTTTGTAGTGTAGTTTTAAGTCTCCATCCTAATTTACAGAGCTGTGGTTACTCACATCCCTATAGATACCATTGTAGGTGCTAATTAAAAAGCGGTTTACAACTACCCTTAAGCTAGTAACTGCTAGATCCTAGAGAGTAAGGAAAAACATTTAAAGAACAAACATATATTTTTAAGATCTAAGCTCTTATTTTAGAATTTTTCATTTTTGAATAATGTATTAACTAGAAAATAGATTACAATGAAACGTTGTAAACGTTGTAAACGTTAATTGTAATAACTAAATTCTAGTGTATATATATATTTTCTTACTTTCTTAGGTAAATGACTTATTCAAATTACGAACTATTTACTTTAAAGTAAGTTAGTCGTAGGCGCGTTGTGTAGATCAGGTCTAGGATAGTGGTTGCAAAGCCAACTCTATCTTAGAATGGTTTGCACGGTGGGACTATTACAACTCTACAGCTTCGAGATGTAACATCAACCTAAGCAAGAACCTAGCTACTTTAGTTATTGACATAAGTATAGTTTACACCATGCATTTACCTGATACGCCCTAAGGTCCGAAGGTTAACTAAAGCACTATTCTCAACTTAATCAAAACCCAAATGGGTATTCAAGTTTAGTAGAACTTAGGAAATAGCAAGTAAAATGGATTTTTTAATGTGAATGTGGAAGGATATCATGTATCAAAACATAAACACAATCGAGTTAAAGCTCAAAATAGGGTTCGATACGACTCACGAACACTAAATCAATACTCAGGTTTCAAATGAAGAGCTACTTGCGACTTACTAACTCATTCAAATGAGAGGTTCACCACAATTTCAAGAAGAAAACTGATAAGAACACAAGAAAAATTAAAGAATAAAACGACACTCAATAATCTAAGACATAAGCTTGAACAACTTACAAAGATATCAAGTATATTCTTACTTCAAAATGTTCAACTAACTGTTCTACTAATTATAATAGTTACTATTTATAAGAAGCCCGAAAACCCTAGTAGCAAAATTATAAATAATATACAAAGTCTTAAACCCTAAAGTAAGCCCACAACTAAAGTTAAGGAAAATATTTACAAATATACAAAACAGTGTTAAACGGTACATTTAACAAGAAGGTGAGCATGTACAGTATTCGAGCTATTCTAGGGTAAGTCAAGTTCGAGTAAGATCAAGTCAGCAACTGGCTGTCCAAGCTAAAGTTAGATTCCCTGAAGTCTTATTGTGCTCGGTCAAGCTCTCAATATGATTGCCCCACAATTGCTAAACTCATAGATTGTTCCACTAGATTTCTCGTGCCATATCAAGCTAGTCTTTGGACTTAAGAACTTAACTGTTTAGTCCTTGGTATTCTCAATAGTCGACAGAGCTATTGTTGAATTGTCTTTCTTTCCTTTCTCAATGTTTTGATATCAACTTGGCCTTGAGTAGGGCAAGTCAACCTTGACTTGGAATAGGTCAACCGTAGCTTAGAGATAGTTGTAGGTCAATTCCTACCATCACCATGGGATTGAAAAGAAGTCTTCCTCAACTTTAAGCAATGAGCAAAGGCTTAGATGCTGAACAAGCTCCTCTTCCCTTTTCTTTTAACCATAGGTGCTAGGTTGCTATGAATCTCCTCAACACTCATGAAGGTCAAATAGTAGCCCCTCCCATCCTTCCAAACTGTATAAATGTTGAAGAAGCCATCATGGATCACTCTCCTATCATACTCCCAAGGTCAACCAAGAATCAAATTTGCTACATTATTGGGCATCACACCAAAATCAAGCTCATCCTCATACTGCGTTATCTTGAATGCTATCCGAGTTCTCTTATGCATATGGACCATACCCTTATCATTAAACCACTTCAGTCCATAGGGTTAGGGATGCAGCTAGGTCGATAGTTTTATCCATGTAATAAGCTTAGCAAAAACAATATTAGTGCAACTACCTCCATCAATAACCATGAAACAGGTCTTCCTATTTACCAAACATCTAATTTAGAATAAGTTCTCCCTTTGACCTGGGTCTTCTTTCAGGTCGACTCATCATGGATAAAATTTCATCCATATCTAAATAGATATTCACCTCTTTCATGTCACTTCCTAAGCTCTTGTCGCTTCGACTCTCTACTTGAGCATCTGGTCCTTCACCTTTCAAAATCATGACTCTCTTATTGAGACAATGGGAGGCAATATGTCAATATCCCAAACATTTGAAACACTTAACTTCTCAAGTCTTGGTGCTAAGTACTCTCTCCTTCTCTACTTTATTTATCTCAGCCTAGTCATGTCAACTGAACTCTCTTTTCTCCGTCTTCTTCTCTGACCTTTTCTTCTCGTCATACCTCTCAAGCCTAAGGCTGCCTTGTTAAGGTTAGCTAATCAATCTCTAAAGCCTTCTTCTCCTCTAGTGTTCTACTCT
The DNA here is from genome assembly GCA_024138005.1 of Lumnitzera racemosa. Lineage (NCBI taxonomy): Eukaryota > Viridiplantae > Streptophyta > Magnoliopsida > Myrtales > Combretaceae > Lumnitzera > Lumnitzera racemosa. Next base: position 37,427,757 of record JAMXBC010000005.1, read on the forward strand.
CAAGGCTAAATTAATCAACTCATCCAATGAATTAAATGGCTATAGCTTAACCACATTAGCAATGTCATCTCAAAGTTCACTCAAGAACCTAGCAATAGTATGGTCTTAAGGCTTGACAATCTCACATCTAGTCATGAAGGTCCCAAACTCTTATAAGTACTCTTTAATAATGTTTCAACCTTGCCTCAAGTGTTAGAAAGCATGAAGTATCTCTTACTTAAGGTAGATCGGTACAAATCGTTGATTCATCAAATGTTTCATAAGTCTCCAAGTTCTTATTAGCTCTTCTCCTTTGACATTTCACTTATCAATTGACTTATCCCACCAAAGACTTGCATATTCGATAAGAGGCACTAAGGCTAACTGAACCTTAGTCTAATAATCACATTCATAACACTCAAGTAACTTTTCTACTCAGGGAACCCAATCAAGGAACTTTTCAATTAAGCAACCTCCACTGAAGGTTAATAGCTTAAGTTTGATGTTCTCAAGTCCTCGGCTATGTGTTCGATGCTCATCCCTTACATTCTGAGTTGGTTAGTTCACCCCGAATTGGCTACTTCTGTTGGAGCTTTACTCGGTAAAATCTCTTCTCAACTTTGGCTCTCTCCTTCCGACTCTTTGGTTCACCACAAAGTCAATACTCCTATCATTGCTTCTCCTTAGCTTGAGTTGGTCTCTTATTCTCTTCGACTCAACAGCTCTCTTGGGTCATTGTTTATCATTAATAGGCTCGTTAGAGTCATTTCCACTAGTCGATGCCCAGTCTCTTCTTTCAACTTAACCAACATGTCTATAACCTCCAACTAAAACAGTAATTTCTTAAATAGAATTAATGAGATTGTGAATCTGATATTCCAAATTATCAGCACATTGCCTCAAACTTCTACGGGGACTATCACCACTGTTATTTACACTATCTTGAAACATTCTTATTCATATAGTAATTCCAATTGAAAGATTTTAACAAACATGTAATACACTCAACTCTGCTTAGAAACACCACAACTTCGATTTCTATAACTTGCGACTTCCAAATACTACTTCACCTACTATAACACTACTAAGGACAAACTACAACAAAAAACAACAACTAAAATCATTACTACTAACCAAAACATAACTAATAGCAACTCAAAAATTATCACTACTCGACACAACATACTTCGAGAACTCTAGTACTACTACTACTGTTATGTACAATATAGTAAACCACAACTTAGAAAGCAGTTTACAGAAGAGTAAGAACTCAATCAAACTTTAAAGATCATTAACTCACATGTCTCCCCAAAGCTCTAATACCAAGATGATATGTTGCACTCTAAAGTGGCAAAGTCGTAACAATACCACCATGCAACTAACCCACTTTAAAGTAAATAATTCATAAGTTAAATAAATTATTTACTTAAGAAAGTATGAAAACATATATATACACTAAGATTCAATTATTACAAATATTGTTTGTAAGGTTTCATTGTCCTATATTTCCTAAAAAATACATTATTTGAAAATGATAGATTCTAAATAAAAGTTAAAACCTTAAAGATATATATGTTTTTCAAATGTATTTCCTCACTCCGCAGGATTTAGTAGTTATTAGCTTCAAGGTTAATATAAGATGCTTCCTAGTTAGCACCTGCAACAACGTCTATAAAGATGTGAGCAACCACAACTCAATAAGTTGAGACAAAGACTTAAAACTATACAAAAAAAATACAATAGGATTATTAACCAAATTACTTAGATACAATGCGTATTTAAGCAAATACCATCGTGTAACGTTGTCCGGCCCGTCGTAAGATTAAATAAATTGCACCTATTCTAATCTGGGTTGAGAAGTTTCCATTAATGCAACAGCTTACAACCAAACTCAAACTTGTGCAATGGAGACACCACTCCTCCCATGACTACCTTCGAACCATTGACTACCTTCGAACCATTGACTACCTTCGAACCATTGACTTCACTCTTGTCACGATCTCCTCACCTATCACTTAGTTTGACTAAGGATAAAGAATGTACTAATTATGCTATCCAGCGCTATCCCTTTCAAAAGAGCCAGTATTTAGGTAGGAAACCCTAAGTTTCCCCTAGTAGGTAGCAATTTAATCATTTCAAACAATTCATATAAATATAATCCAAAGCAGCAAATCAAAATCATATCATCAACTCAAAATAAGTATATACGTACAACTAACCATCTTACAAGCACAATCAAGTATAATCTTAAACCACTAAGTACTAAAATTTAATATTTTGAAATACAACATATTAATCCTATCTTACTTGAACTCCTTACTTACTCATTCGGGGTACGACTTGCACTAGTCATCTCCAAAAATCCCTATAATACAAATATTATTTCAGTTTTCTACATAACTATTATAAATTGGTTTTATCCTATAATTCTTATTGTTATCTTTAGTTTAGGATTTAATATACCCAATTATCTAATTTTTTAAGTCTTTTACAATTATTCTTAATTTAGTTTAAGTTCAGATTCAGTTTCCGCATTCATTTCTAAATTAAGTTTTTAACTCTGTTTTTTATTAAAGATTTTATACATACTCTAGGAATTCATTTTGACCTGTAATGTGAAATTAATCATATTATTTTCGAATATTCTAAATATCATATTTAACCTCTAACCAGTATTTTAATTTGTATGGTACACCTCTTATCCTAATTTAACTACTAAATTTATTCTAAAAAGAGAAAATTTTACATTTTTTATATAAACACTTAAATTTAAGTTTCCTACCAGATATTATATATATTACTATTATTATTATTATATTAATTTTAACCTAATATTTTCTTACTCATTAATTTCTTATACTTACACATTATACATTATCACCTAATATGTACATAATATATACATCTAATATTTCTATCACTTCAAATATCATCTCCCAGCACTAGCTAACATCTCAAAATATCTAAATTCATCCCAAATCAGATTTTACACCTAATTACTCTAAATTATAAAATTAACTTAAAATTAACCATTTTTACCTATTACATATTTATTATATAATACCCTAATAATTACATCTAACACTCTAAATGTTACAAATAGCACAATCTATCAGATTTCAACATCCTAAAACATATAATTATGCACTAAATCAATAATTATCTATTTAATTACCTAATTAGCCCAAAATTATTCATTTTATGCATCATTTTAAGGCCTAAAAATATTGAAAATTAATTTTTGAAAAATGACTTAGTGGCACTATTCTATATCACCTAAGTAGTTTATACAAAAAATTTAAGTCCAAAACTACACTCTTAAGTATATTTATTTCTAATTCGAAACATGCTCAATTTTGCATGATTTCTTAAGTACCTTATATTTACAGATGTAATTAAATCTAATCAATATTTTTTTCTAAATCTATATATAATAAAACATCAAAATAATAAAATTTATAATTTTCTAGATAAAATTAATAATTTTAATAAATTACACAAAATTGGACTAAGTTTAGAACTCACCGAACTTTTAGACTTCCAACCACCAATGGTGATCTAGGGTATGTCAGCCTATCTAGGTGGTAGGTGTAGGGTGTGGTGGTGGTGGTAACACTTCAATTCCAATTGGTAGTGGGTCATAAGTTTGGTCCAATTGCTCCTACTGTATAGATTTTTAGTAATCTTTTATAAAACCCTAATTCTCTCTTAATTTCAATTCTCTCTAATTTTCTAAGATCCTAAACTGACCAAATTAGCTTATGGTGAAGCTTAGCTATTTATAGGACTCTTGGGGATTTTTAGTACATTAATTAAAGTTGGCATGTGTATGATCCTCTTCCAAATTAACTTTTTAAGTATGTAAATTTAATCAGCTAATTTTTTTCCTCTTCTTCCCTAACCTGCCATGACTTAATTCTAGACAACTCCCCACTTCTTTGATTTTTTTTGCTTGATTTTTTTATAATTTTTTTAATAATTTGGCAATTTTCTAGTATTTTAGGTAATTTCACGTATTTTTACCTATATATAAATACATATAGATTACAAGTAAATACTCTTAATATTATTTATGTTATTTTATGATTTTTAGTGTACATATAATTTATCTCTAGTGACTCATTAGTTATCGAAATTTATTTTACGCATTTCCGATAAATAATAGGTAATATAGTTAAAATATGATGTTATAATATTTTGTAAATTTATTACTTATTTTCTTAAATTCAAAATTACGGGATCATTTTTACTAATAATCTTAGCTTCATCATAAAATTTAGGTTGAATCGAACAATTTGCTCAATCACCCTAAATTCTATGAACCAAATCCCAAGTACTTGATTGTAGGTCTTACATGATACACCCCAAGATTTAAAGGTTGGTTAGAGCACTATGCATAGTTTAATCAAAACCCAAATGGGTATTTGAGTTCAATAAAACTTAGGAAATAGCAAGTAAAAAGGATTTTTGAATGTGAATATGAAAGGATATCACACACCAAAATGTAAACAAAATTGAGTTAAAGCTCGAAATAAAGTTCGATACAACTTACAAATATTAAATCAACACTCAAGTTTCAAATGAGCGGTTAAATACTACTCACTAACTCACTGAAATGAGGATTTCACCACATTCTCAAGAAGAAGACTAATAAAAACACAAGGAAGATTAAAGCATAAAACAACACTCAATAATTTAAAACAAAAGCATAAACAGCTTATGAAGATATCAAGTATATTCTTGCTTCAAAATGTTAAATTAACTATTCTGCTAGTTAAAATAGCTACTATTTATAATAAGCCCTAAAACCCTAATGATAAAACTATAAACAATATATAAGACCATAAATCCTAAAGTAGGCTTACAACAAATGTTAAAGAAAATATTTACAAGTATACAAAACCAATGTTAAATGGTGTGTTTAACAAGAAAGTAAGCACATAGGGAATTCGAGTTATTATGGGATAGGTTAGGTCCAAGCAAGATGACGTCGACCGTTGGCTGTTTAAGCTAGAGCTAAACTCCTTGAAATCTTATTGTGCTTAGCCGAGCTTCCAATGAGTTTAGCCCATAGTTTCTGAACTCGTGGATTGCATGCCATTAGATTCCTCATACTGTGACAAGCTAGTCTTTAGACTTGGGACCTCAATTATTTAGTCCTTGGTCTTCTCAGTAGCTAACAAAGTTGTTGCTGAGCTATCTTTCTTTCCTTTCCCGGCCTTCTAGTATCAATTTGGCCTTAAGTAGGGTAGGTCAACCTCGACTTAGAACAAGTTGACAGTTACTTAGAGATGGTCATAGGCCAATTCCTATCATTGACCACTCTACTACTTTAAGTTATCCAATTCAGTATTGCTTTATATCAACTTATGGTATAACTTTCTAAAATAGCTTTTAAAAGAAATTTTATGGTATAAAAGTTTAAGAGAAATCAATTCTTATAAATAACTTCAGTAAAACAACATAGTAAAGATTTATAAAAGTCTACAGGTTTACATAACGTAGTATTAGTAACTATAGTTGAAAATTAATGGGTCACCTAAAGAGACCCTATTATTTTTCCTAAGAGGTAGTAAAGCCAATAAATAAAATGGAAATATAGCCAGTTGGCCTTAAATCTCACTCTACAACCCCGTTCTCTACACTTCTGTAACTTGGAGTAATACTGGTTTATCTATTGAGGAACCTGCAAAACAACTATAGAGAAATAAGCAACAACTTGCTCAATATGTGGGATGGAGACAATAACATATATCTAACATAGAGTAACTAGGGTTTTCAAGCAAGTTTAGTTAAATGCTATGCATGTACATGTAATTGTCATAGTATGATGTTAACCGGTCTATCATGAAATCAGAAAAATTGTACCTACTCTAATCCCAATTAAGGAGTTTGATGCTACACACCTCATGGATTGAAATCAAACTAAGGCTCATGCAATAAAGAAATACATTCTGCCCAGGCTTTCACTTCGAACCATAGTCCCCAACCTTATTATGACCTTCTCTCCTCTCACTTAGTTCGACTAAGAGTATAGAGATTACCATTTTTGCTAGCCTCATTGAAGAGTCCGTGTTTAGCCCGAAAATCGTAGTCATTCCCTTAGTAGGTTGCAATACATATCCGATTAGAAGTTAAGTTGAGTTTAAGTTAGTTTTCTTTTAAGGTGAGCAAGCAATTTCAAACATTTCAATTAAGCAACATCATAAAGTAATCAATACAAAGTCTAGCACTCTAAATAGCACAACCATATTTAAGCACAAATGACGCGTATACACAAGCAAACTAACATATAATCATAAACAAGACATATACTAAGGCCTCCAAGTATTGTTAAGAAATACTCTAAAGTGCAGTAAAGCATCGATCCCACTTACCTAGACATGTGATACTCTATACATGTATATATAGGTCTCATCCACTTCAATTTTCCCCTAAATATGGAATGCAATCACTTTAGTATTATTAAATATAAAGTAAATGAGTTCATTTTAATAATTTAAGTGTTGCTAGAACTTATCTTCAGTGACTGGTGTAAACTTTGTATTGATTTCCAACTTACTATTAAAGTCTCTAAACAAGGTTTTGAAAGCTTGCTTAATACCAAGTTTTGGTCTTAAAACCTTCCAATGAAGTCCCGAAAAAGTTGTCTTTAAATTAATAACCTTCTGACCAAGTCTCTAAAGTTATCCCAATTATATTCCTTAATCTAATCATCTCTCTGAATAAGTCTCTAAAGTCATTTCCTCTAAGTATTCCATACCATTTAATTTTCTAGTCAAGTCGCCATAGCCATTTCAATTATATTTATCCCTACCAAATACTTCTTGAACAAGTATATGATGTAGGCCCTTGTGATCAAGTCTCTAAATCAAAGATCAAATCCTCCTTTTACAAACCAACCTTCTAAAGATGTCTCTAAAGTGATTCATCTAAACTTTGCAAACTAGCTAACCCTTTAGCTAAGTTTCTGAAATCGTTATAACTGCACTTTTTTCACTAAATAACTTCCTAAACAAGGCTCCAACATATTTATAGTTAAATTCGTTTGTCAACTAACCTATCAAACATGTCTTTAAAATCATCACCACCATGCTTATTTACTAAACATCATCCTCACAAGACTCTAACATGATTATATTCAAGATCGTTACACTAACTAGCCAATTGGTTAAGTATTCATACTAAGAATTTAAATCACTCTTTTACCATATCAACCATCTAAAGAACTCTTGGAATAGAATCAATTTACATGTTTACTCCAAATGACTCACTTCAATATCTCTTTCCAAGTTACTAGCATGATTAGTCATAATTATACAACAGATTCATCATACCCATGATCACCATCTTACACAAAACTTCCAAATCCACTTACCCTCACTTTAATACATGTAAGTTATAATCAATAGTTTGTACATATCTCTAATCCCATTGAATCCAACCAATTCTAAATCACTCTCCCCAATAACATACAATACCAATGAGCTCCAAAACTCGTACAAAAAGATTTCTTTAGAACTTATTACACAAAAATATCCGAAAAATAGTATTTTTACCAAATTTTAAAGACTCAAAAATTACGAAAAATTATGGAAAATATTTTTGGTCAGAATCTTTTCATAGGATCCATACACATTGTATAGGAGAGTTCCATAAAAATTTGGTTTCAAAACATCAACAATAAAGTTATTTTAAACAATTTGGAAAGTTATTCGATTTCATACTATTTCTAAAGTAGGTCATAAATCCACTTTAATTTTTTACAATTTGATATTTTTCTCTAAAAGTACATGTAAAAAAATGCCAAAATAATTTTTTTCATAATTTTCGAAATTAATTTAGTATTTTTACTAATTTTGAGAAAATCTAGGTTAAATTCGAAACTCACCAAAAAGTGGTCATTCGGCCTCCACCTTCCACCACCATTGTGTCAACCTACCTAAGCGCTACTACTACTATTAATCGATGGTAGTGGTTTGTGCCCCAGATACACCTAAACTCGCGCTTTCCAATTCTACTCAGTTTGCGCAGTTTTTATTTTGAATTTTCCTTGAATTTTTTCCTCACTATTCTTCATCTTCTTATATTTTTTCCAAATTCCTCACTCATCTATGAAGCTTTAGAGAGCATATGGTGATAATTTCTAAGCTTGCTTATAAGAAATGGAGTTTTTCTCTCTCCAAGTAACTTAAATACTCCTCCCAAATGCATGTTGTGTTGTCCTAATGTCATACAGTCCAAGCAATAGATGTCATATTTTTAAGCCACGCCTAATGCAAAAGAAATCTAATAGTTTAATGATTTTTTAATCAATTTTGGATTTTCTTACTAATTTTTTAGTTAATTATATGTCTTTTTGGTTATTTTAGGTATTTTCAAGGATATATTTATATATAATAATTATATCTAAAATAAACGTATTATTTATATATTTTATTTTATATCATTTTATAATACAAATAATTTATCTCTAAAGTTTAGTTTTTTTTTTTATACCTAAATTGTACGTTTTTGTTAGGTGAATTATAATATAATATAATTTAGTGAAATAATTAGTTTTTAACTATGATACCATTATTTTATTATATTTCTATAATCCAGATTTATGAGGTGTCTGTTTTTAACTCCTAAGATTCACTCGTTAATTATAACCTTTATCGGGCAAGTTTTACTTACGCCTTAAATTACCTAATCTGAATTTAATACGTAGGCCTACGAGCTCTTAGAATCAAACACATGATATAATGGGGCTTGCAACCACTTTCAATATTCTACCAACAATTCTCCATCAACTATGGCAAATTCATTCCAAAAACTTTCTATTATTGCGAGGTCAAATTAGAATAGAAAAGAAAGCATAGTTTGGTAATGATGAAATTGAAATACTTATACTTACCCCGTTTCTACCCACTCTCAAATGTTTATTTATGTATTTTTATATGTAAAAACCTTTACTCTGATACCAATAAAATTTTCCATAACCTATCAGATAATCTAATAGCGATGGACCGCCATATACTAATTAAAAATAATCAATTGGCACTTTCTTTACCCATTAATTATTTTCGAAGAGTACATGAAGTATCAACTCTAGAAAAAAACTATAAAGTAACATAAATTTAGTGATACAAAATAAAATTTTACATCATATTATAGAATAAATGATATAAAACTTATAGAGTTATGGAGTCTTTTTAATAATTAATATTATAAACCATTACAACTAAAGTACTTAGAACATATTAACTATAAACTTCATGATCTTTTCACACTCTACCTCGAAACCTACTTTTATTTTCTTAATGCTCACTAAAGGCTTAGACCTTCCTATATATAGCCAATAAGGTTCTTACAAATAGTTAGAGCTATAGGAATGTAAGTTAGAGCTATAAGGGTGTAAGTTACGGCTGGCTTAGTGAAATCTCCACCCATATCACCTTTCAAGCAAATCAAGTAAGTTTTCAAACATATGTAATACAATCAATCAATCAAACATATGCAACAATACGTACAGCTAATCGATATCCAGCGTGTAGTCTAAGGTACATTTCCCCCCTAACCTTGAGTTGAAGATTAATAGTTCCACCAGTACCTAAGTGTCCAAATTTAAGAAATGGAGTTTCTTAGCATACATCCCTAGCCATGCTAAGGAATAGCCGTAAAACCTTAATTCTTGCCCGAACTAATTCTACAGCTATTCCAATGCCTATGTTAGCATAATGATTAAAAGATGATGCCCCTTGATCGGTTCTAAAAGAATCAAATGAGTAACATTCTCCCCTAACCTCTCGAGAGAACCAATCTATCAATTATCTAGGAGAACCAAAGAAATATTCATCCTCGAATCACTATAATCCCCAAGAAGATAAATCTTTCAATTAGCTTAAGGAACCAAAAGGAAATGTTCACAAAGGTTATGTAAATAAGTCACAAGAGAAAGATCTCTTAATCAATCTTAGAAAGGCACAAATGAAATTAAGAAACGAACGTCTTTCCTAACCACCAATGACTAGGAACTTATCAGATCCCTAATTAACCTCCAAATGTATATGAAACCAAAATAAAAGAATGGATACGGCTCCATCCAATACATAACCATCCTTAAAGTCATTTAGCTTGTAATAGATGGGAAAGATTCTCACCTTTCCATTCCCTATGTAGTAGTGGTGGTAGAAATAGATTTATACAGTATGCTATGCATAGCCAGTTTTACATTAAAGTTTAGATATGCTTAAGGTTGATTAATAAGTAATCAATCAAATATCAAACACTCGCATATAAATACATCACATCATAATCATCAATTATATTATGTGGAATATCTTATAATATTTTTGCAAGCAATTCACGTAAATTAAGCATAAGCAATTTACCAATACTCCACACACAAACAATTGATAAGTATATTTAAAGTGTCACTAACTATAAACACAAGCAAGTAATACTCATCGCAGATACTCACTTGGCCATTACTATTAATTGTCGTAATAGTCTTTAGGTAGCTCAAACTCACAATCACCTAAAAAGACACATTAAGAGGTAAATATTAGATATACATCTAAGATTTCTTTGTTGGTTATAGTCTTATAATTTTATAAATCCTTGTAGTTAATTAGTATTATGTTTGAATTATCTTTATCGTTTCATGTCCATAGTCCTTATGTTCAAGTTTCCGGTTCTCCTAATAAGTCCAACTGCTATGGTCCAAATAGTTAAGGTAAAGAATATGTCCACATGTCCAATAAGTCTAATATGTTTCAGGTTCATAGTTTCAAGATATGTACATGTCATAATGATTGGAGCATGAAACTTTGGCATCATTGTTTAGGCATGGATTTGTCCACTTGATTCCTTTAAATTTCTTATCAAGTTATTTTGAAAGGAAAATATAATCCTTTATTTTGACATTGTAGAGATGTATACAAATTGAGTTAAAAAAAATGAAAGAATATTTTGATAAAGATAAAGGTTTCCTTCTGTAAAAAACATATCTTATCATTCTTTAAAGAGTTTGCACATAAGAAGGGTTTTCAAAGAAAATTTGACAAAGATGTTGGTTTTAGAATTTCTTTTCAAAAGAAAGACATACTTTAGCTAAGATGAGATTTTACTTATCATAAACTCGGTTTGAAAAATAATTGATAAGTTTGAAAATTATATGAAGTAAAGAAGTGGATAAAAAGCTTTGGGTTGTTTTGAAAGGGATTTTTTAGAGAAAAGTTGTAAAGATGAAATCAACTTCAGAAAAACTTGAAAGTTTCATAAAAATAGATTTACTAAAAGTGCTTCTTAACTCATTTAAGATTTTTGAAACTTTTTGGTAATAAGAGTTTAGAAGAGTCTTTTGATTTGAAAAATAAACTTTATGAAATCACGATAAGTTATTAGTAAGTGTTTAGAGCTGCTTTGAAAACTCAAAAACAACCTACTACACTTTGTTGTTGGCGTTGGAGGTTAAATGGGGAAGTGAAATATTGATCAGTTGGTGGAATGAAGACAAAAGCAAAGAGATGAATGTAATGGACCATGTGGACCCAAAAGTGGTAGGGTATTCCTATTTATAGAAGTTAGGATATTATCTGTATATTGGTTGGAAGTTACTTAAAGGAATTGGACTCTTTAAGGATAATGTCACATGTCTTGTTTATGTCCCCTTCATGCTTAGTCATGTTGATGACTTTGCAAGACATTAATGGAAGTTGGTAAGTTGGATGAAAATAATATGAGAAAGTCAATTTGGAATTCACCTCCTCCATTTCGTATGCTACATGTAGTAGTTAAGGTCCCTCCACTTGTTTTGAAAGTTATTCATTATATATTGAAAAAAAATATTAAGATATGATTTTAAGGTGATTAACTCTTTAAGATTTATATATGATGTTGACCTAAATTCTTACTTGTTAGTTAATCTAAGATTAAGGTAGTCATATGATGGGTCTTTGATAATTAAGGTGCCATTTTCCACTTAGCCATCATTTTTTACCAAGGTTAATCAACTTTAACTAGATTTCTCTTTAGGTCACTTTCATGCTTATGTGTAGATAAGTTGGTAGATAGATGATGAAAATGACAATTGGATTACATGTGTAGATAAGGTGATAGATAAATGATGAAAATGATACTTAGATGACATGTGTAGATAAGTTGAAAGTGAAATTTAGATAACACATAGATGGCTTCTTCTTGACACATCCTTAAGCCACTTGCTCTTACTATCCATTCCATTTTTCAATTACTTAATAAATCTTGGTCCTTATCTTAGATGAATTAGCATGATAATGTTAGGTTTAGGGTAGATTCAAAATAATTATGATAAGCTTTTATTACTAAAGTTTTTTATTTCTAAAAATCTCATTTTAAGTCGACAAGTGTCAATATTTGGTAGTACTTATGAAGTTTATAAGTAATCTAGACCAGATCTTTCAAATCTCTCTTAGCGATTTTAACTTATCTCGAATATATCTCTAAATCATATCCTATTGATTATGAACTTATATAAAAAAATTTAAGGGTTTACACCTACAATACATACAACCATTGTAGCCTTAATATCAACTATGTAACCTATAAACTACCACCATCTCCTATACTTTTGATAAACCATTGACAAACCTACTAAGCCATGGACCTAAGCGATCAATAATATAACCAATAGATTCTTATTAAACCCATTAACCATGCAACCTAATTGTTACGCTCGCCAACCTACTATCAATGACCTTATGTGTGCCACTATAGAGTTGAGATGGATTAGTTGTCATAGTACAAACAACCGATGGTAAAAAGAGATTAGGTGAAGGGAAAAATTAATACAATGATTTCACATATAAAACCTTAGAAATGATTGAGATGAAAAACCATGGGAAGCAAATAAGCAAATTCACTATGTTGCAACCATATGCACATTTCAATAAATTCATGCAACTTATTTAGCCGTAACTCATCAATCTTATGGACCTACTCAACCTTAATAGTTACACTCAGTTAACCACCACCTAACTGGTCATGATACGTAAACCCTATATACTTAACAACCTAATCCCAGCAAATCTATGTCAAATGATGAACCAGTTAAGAGAAGTACATTGAGAGAAAGAGAAAGAAAAGAGACCTAAGTAGAGGCTTTCGGCCTATTTACTCAATCACAAAGGGGAAGGTGGGAAGCGAGGACAAGAGTCGAGTTAAAAATGTCCAAACCATTCAAAGCGCGCAACAAAGAGACAACTTATGCTAGTGGTTGGATGATGGTTGATGGTAGTTGCTAATGTATTGCTTAATTATAAGAATAAGAATATAATAGTGCTTTGTACTTATTTTATACATTCCATAAATGTTGATTTTTCCTACTAAACATAAATAGAGTATTCTATGTAGTAGGATATTACATGCCTTAAACCAAACATAACAATAAGTGAAGATAAGAATGAAATTCTAAGAAATATGAACCTATTATAGAGTCAATCTTTTGCTTCTTCTTTTTTGTATTCCTCATCTTTATTAGATCAAAGGTTCCCATTCCTTTTTGAGAATATTTCAATAATAAAATATAATATAAAATATTACACAATTTTATTAGTTTAAGATCTCAAACAAAAGGTTTTTTATCTATTAAGCAACCACTAGAGCATGTGACAATTTTAATTTATAATATATACTCGTAGGCTTCCCAATTGCTATTTAGCTATCAAGTCAAACAAATGTCTAGCCTGCCATCTCTCATTTTGTTTAATACCTAGTTGAACTTACCAAATAGTAAAATGATTGTAAGAAAGATTAAACTAATCCATTCGTGGTCATGCCACTTCAAGACCATAATTCCATTATCTAGATTTCATTAATATATGAAACATCTAAATTTATAGGGAAAATGATAATAGGTATTAGGAGTTGTTAAAAGAAAGTGCACAATTCCTCTTCTCATTTAGGGATACAGTTGATGCTAAGGTTCGCAAAGCGTCCATTAAAATAACACGAGGGGAAAGAAAAAATAAATAACCACCAAATTGCTTGGGTATGATGTGGCCTGTGAGTCCTCACTCATATGGTCAATTTCTGCCGGACCTTTTTCAAAAGGTTTGAGCCATCGAGCATCATATTCAATGGAAAAAAAGACTAAAAGGACAAAACGAGCCCTCTGCTTTAGTAATTAATTTACTGACTTTAAGCTTAAAGATTTGTGGTTGTACGAAAGCTATGTTTTTTTCTGTTTCTATCGTGATGTCCCACATGAACAGGCTATACTGTAGGCAGCATAATTCCAAGGATCAACCGTTTTGAAGGAAAACAAATAAATTACATAGGTACACTTGGAAAGATGGAGGCATGATTTATAGAAAGAACCGAAAAAAAAAAAAAAATCTTGCGTTGACTTGCTCTTCTAATACCACATGCAAATTCTTATCAAAGTTATAAGTACTAAAATCTAAATATTATACCGGAATTTACATGTTATACTAAAATATTATTTATATACCATAATTTCGTGACACCACTTTATGTAAAGTTTATGTGACTTAACTCAAGTAGTTTCAAAAAAAAAAAAAAAAAAAAGTGCTTTGGTAGCAATTACAATGAATGATATTTCATGTATTTATAAAAATCTAATAAAAAAAAGTTTCTTCACTTTTCAACTTTAACTACACACTTCAATGTTGCCTTTGATATGATAAAATTGTCCCAAATAGAATGAAATGAAATCTATTAAAATAGAATGAGAAATCCATTTCTATATTTGAAAATAACCACAAAATGAAATAATATCAAATATGTAAATAATATTATTTATCAAAAAATACTCTTAATTATTATATATCATAATTTATTTAAAAGTTAAGTAAATAATTTTAATTAATCTTTGAACTAAAATCATGATTTCTCCTTTTCAATTCCTCCTTCTCAAATGCAAAATTGAAATCCTCTTTGAAATTGAAATTATATTGCGATTCTACCTTCTAAATGTACTTCTAAATATAAAAAAGAAAAAATTATACGAAATTATAAGTACATTCTTGATACCCAACTTGATGTAAGAAGGAAGAAAAGAAAAAGCAAATGCGAAAAAATACGAATATCATTGTACTATCTAATATCTTAAAAAATGTCCAAGAAGTCCATTAATAATCTAGTAGAATAATCCCTAAAAAAATAGTAAATGACTGATATTTGAGCTCAAGAGAAGAAACGGGGAGCAAGGGAAATTTGAAGGGAATTTTTCATGTATCCTATGTTTAGAAAACGAAGGGAAAGGAAAATGGACTGATTTAGAAGAAAAGCTTTACATTGGGGTAAAAAAATAAATAAATACTCTTAAATTACGAACTTCCTTGTCTTTTAATTTCTTTTAAAATGCAGAGTCAGTGGCTAGTATTCCTAATACTTATGGTCTCTATAGTACTAACCAGTATTAACTAATGACTGAGATATATACTTCACCTTGGAAACTATACCTTGCATTACGATCTCAACTCTCAAGAAGCCCAACTGGCAGACAAAGACTTTAATAACACTAGCACACTACCGGTTACTATGAAAATATGAATATACTATATTATTAATACCTACTCACTCACCACTTATCAAAACACGTGGCATAAGTAACTTGCCCATCAAAAATTTAACCATCAAAATACAAGTATAGTCCATGAATTCTGGATAATCAGTGCTATTAATCAAAATGATCACATGCCCTTGTAGTTTTTTCAATAATTACCTGCCTTTTTTTTTTTTAGGATGAGACGTTTTATAAAACTATTTATTTGTATCTAATATGTTTTAATTTTAAAACTGATCTTTGGATAATTGTCTTTTTCATATCTAATAGTCATAAGTGAGATGGTAATAGGAAAATGAGAATTGAAGAGAGAAAGTTCACAATCTTTTTCCAAGGACAAATGTTTAAGAAATGAATTTTATTTGTTGGTACCATATCTAGATAAACATATAGATAAACCATTCATTCGCCATATATAAAATTATATATGACCATGTCTTTCCCCCTCCCCAGTACCACTTCTAGGAATTTAGTATTATTTATGCTAGTAAATAGCACTTAGAGTTTCTAAAATGTAGTCAATCAAATTTTACTGAAAATATATGGAGCACAAGGGATGTCCCAAATAAACGTCCATAGCATTTTACAACACAGCACAAAGGCATTTAACAACACAATATAAAAATAATGGAACAGCATAACACAATGCTCTCATACTGATTATCATACCCATTTTAAAAATAAAAACAATAATTTCAAGAAAATCTTTTATAAAATATTTGTTTCCAGTAAGAAGATTTTTATACTAACTAGTACGAATAAGTTGAGTCCCGGGCCAAGGCTAACCTAATCTGACCAACCGGTTCAAGGGCCCTAAATCGACTCACCTATGATGAATCTACTCCAGCAATAGACTTGTCTATTCAAATGGGTCTAGGTGGGGTATGTACATGTACATATTACATTATATATATATATATATATATATATTCATATTTGATATGTTTATATCCAAAGGAAAAAAATCAAGACAGAAAAAATTAAAAATAAAAATAAGTTCCCGGACTAGTGAACCAGTCTGAGACCAGGTATAGCCGAGCCAGTCTCCATATTCTTTTGAAACCATAAACGGGTGGATCTCAGGCCGGTTCCAAACCAATTAGGCCCGTTTGCTAGGTCTACGTCACAATCAGAACACAAATAGAATGAGAGACAAAAATCCTTGACATTGAAGCCTCCAAGCCTTAAGAGGCAAAGTTCGTTTCCGTAGAAGAAATGTATACAATAAAATACACAAGTGAAAGCAACATGTGCATTATCAAGCAGGACACTATCAATGACACCCGAAAGATCACCTCCCTCATACTCGTCTTCATCTGGTATCATCACAAGAAACAATCTAATCTTGTGGGTTGAAGGCAACCACGTTTCCAAATTTTGTGGTTTATCTATCCACGAGTGTTATCCGCCAATTTCATACATTACTCTACTCAGAAAAAATTTTCCATTTTATTTTACACTAAATTAAAAAAAAACTTTAAACATTTTATTATCATAAAGACACTTTTGCAAGACCGGTATCAATTCAAAAGGTGTATATTATTTTAATAAAACATCCACGTTAAAGAATTTTAATGGAATCATTAATAGGCATGGTAAACGGACTTTTGCAATAGTTTTAAAAACGAGAATGTATACGTAAGTAAAGAGATCGAGGAAAACCCTCACCACGCCATGAGATAAATGCCTAGCAGCCTAAATACTAGTGGTAAATTACATATAGAAAGAGAAATGATTTTTCTTGCTGGAACTTGATAGAAAAACGAAAGTAGGGAAGCCTTCAGAAGGAAAAGTAAAGATTAAAGACCTTGATTAGGAAAAAATGAGAAAGAACCTTTGCTACATAAATTGTGAAAAAGAAATGAGAATTTGAAAAGGAAAGTTTCTTAGTTAAGCAATGAAAGGAAATTTAAGTTAGAAGCAGTCAATTTATAGACGACTTTTCTCCCTTGGAGCACATTCCTCAGTTACTATATCGCAATTGAGAAAGCTTCATAATTCAGGGGCTTCAGTAACCAATTTCTAAAAGGAGATGTGCCTTTAAATATCCTCGAAACCAAGCTATAATCTTCGGCTTTTTCCTGCAAATAATTATTGTGTGGTCTCTCATCATGTACTGACAGAAAAAAAAAAAAAAAAAAAAAAAAAAGCTGAGGAGGAGGGTAAATTGTCAAAATTTATCTTCTCAGTAATTGCATTTTCTAGACCAATTTATATCAACATAGAACAACTAGGCTATCTATTTTCAAAACAATGCTAGGTGAATGGGCCACATCCAGTCATATAAAGAAGGATGCCATCATGTCTGAACCAGATCCACTATATTTTTTTTGCCCCTTAATTTTTGTTAAGGGAAGGAACTATGGTAGTTGAATGGGCCACCTCCAGTCACATAAACACCCTTCTAGACCCCTGCACCAGTTTAATCAGCTCCCTCTATGTAGACGGTGCAAAAGGTAATCTTGGTGACATTTGAACCCAGGAACTCATGTAGTCTGTCACAAGAGTTCCTATGTCTTAACCACTAAACTACTATTTACCAGGGAATATTTTCTTACTTGACAGGTCACATACCTGCTAATCTTATTGAATTACTCATCTTCATAATGATTGCTACGCCCCTCCAAATAAGCTAAGTATGAATATAAGGTCAGCAGTCTTAAAAATGTCGACTTAGTCTTGTATTACATCAGTTGTAGGTTTAAAAGTATCTTAAGCTAGGCAAGCACTTAATTTCTTTATAACCGATTAGAACCAACCATGGGTTCCAAATAATATGGTTTAAATATTACCTTGAACTCCTTGTATGTACCTATTTGAGGTTGATTGGTTGTGCTCTCATGCCTCAGTGACAAGAACATCTCGAACAGCCGTTTTCTAAGAGGGAGAATGGTGTCAGGCCAATGGCAGGAGTATATCAATACAACTAATAATTTTCTAGCTAAATCTTCTGAGAGAGTATAGGTGACTTACTTGCATAAGGATGATTCAGTGGAAGGAGAAAGAGCCCCTTTGGCAGAAGTACCTTGTTTTCTCCCTGTTGTTCCAAGAATGACTTCATGCAAGCCAGATTTATTCCAACATAGAGAATACCTAAGGTCACAAAACGTTTGCTTCAAGAAAGGGAATCCCTGAGGAGAAAGTGGCTTCCCTCCAACAATCCATAAACAATAAAAGCACAATCAAAGCCACCAAATGGATTGGTTACCCGCAGGTTAAAGTCATCACAGCTATTTCGGAATGCTGAAACTCTTCTGGGGGAACATGTGCTTCAAAGAATATTGGCTGCAAACATGAATGAATCAAATTAGTAGCTTGTTACTTGCTTGTATACAATTATCTCTATATACACAGACCTTATTCAACCGGAAGCCATTAAGTTGCTCACGTGGGAAATGCAGGATCCTTTCATATAATCCACACTGCAAATCAGCTTGCAAGGAACAGTCTTCTGGAGCATTTGGAGAACGTCCAACAGTGACTGAAGACAGATAAATAGGTTCCACAAAGCAGGCAAGCAAAGCTCCTGCAAAGGATGGTAAATTGAGTTTGCCAATCAATGAAATGTCATTATCTCCGCTATTAGAGCTTCATGAAATTAAAATGGGTTCTCCAAAGACATGCTTAAATAATTAACGCAAGTGGTGTCAAAAAGAGAGAGCATCAGTTTGGTAGAGAGCACAACAAAATGAAAGAACCTTGCACACCAACAACATTCCATCTAGCTATTTTATCTGAGCAGCTGACAGACACTGTGGTGTCACCTCGACCTGGCTTTCTTTGAACTGAGCCCTTCAGCTGTGTATCATCCCCTGTGGTGAATCAATTGTTACAGTGAGTTCTCACATTAAGACCAACATCATACATCTTGTCCTTTCTTTTGGCTCATAGTAAAGTGAATGCACATAACATGCTCTAACTATAAGAAAAGCACAAGAAAAGACAGAAGTGAAGACAGCAATAGACCACAACCAAAGTAAAAAAAGGAGAAATGACCAAGCACTATAACGCACAGTTACTGAGAAAAAGCACCTAAGAACAGATTCACAAAGTCGTATGCCGCATTATAGAAGTGCTTTTTGATGTTTAGGGAAGTATAGAGATAAAAGGGTAGAAGAAAGTGAGAAGGGTGATGAGGCCAGGAGAGAGCAGTAGCAATAAATTAAGGTGTCTAATACCCATTCAGCAGGACTGCAAACAGTATAGTGCAATTCTTTCAGGATACAAAATACATCCACAAACTTCAAACAAACCTAGTAAATCACTGAAGAAAAGAAGACTTTAACTGCTTTCTTCTTCCTAATATTTGAACACAAGGGCAACTAATGAGCCATTAACAGACAGAAACTATTCATTACCATTGCTGCTTACAGTATCCACAAAACAGCTTCCTTCAATGTCTTTCAGCTCAGGCAATAATGCCGGTGAAGCAAGTCCACCTAAAAGTAAGAAGTTACATGGCAAGGGGAAGGAGGGGGGGGAAGGGGAAGGATGACCATAAGTATTATTCACAATATCCATCAGAAGTTAGCAGTAATCCTGTCCCTCTTGGAGGAGAAAGTAGGATCAGCAAGAAAAAAGATGTGACAAGCTGTTTCCAGAATTTACATGGCAACTGTGATATGAATAGATGCAATTGCCAACCCGACCTCATTCCATATCTTTCTTGCCCATGGCCATTATGTATAAGCTGGAAAGGTGAGTCTTCAACATCATTGTTACAATGCAATTCCTGGCCTCCATTACTCCTTCCATTAGCATTTAAAACATTTAGCTGTCGTATTTCCATGTATACATACCTAATTTGCAAGAAATATTCTCTTAGAACAGCATAAGCGTGCCAAATTTCTAATGATCCTGACTTGGTCCATATAATTAGGGCTAAAACAACATCACTTTTCACTAATTAACCAAATCAAACCAAACCAGAACTAAAACTTATAAAAAAAAGAAAGTGAATTTTGGGTGTGTTTGCTAAAAATGTTCTTAGATCTGGATAGTGGAAACTATATTGAAAAATGGAAGACAAATTTATCTTTCTAGCAAATGGAAAATATTCATCTAAATGAAAATTTTTATGAGAAATTATAAAAATAATATCCTTTCCAGAAAAAGTAAACCGGTTGTTATATTCTTCTTCATCTTTGGCGCATGCAGTAACCACCACCACAAGTGATAGGCACAACCCATATATTTGATTTAAAAAATTCCAAATATCGAATTGCGACCACTATGGGAAAAATATAGGGGAGAAAAGGAACATTCCCCAGGAAAAACATACGCATTCATTTTACAATATAAATGCAGAAATAACAACTCCGCCTGATAATCCTATTCCTCACTGCCAAATGCCGCATCGTCTCGAAGCATCGCAACATC
This sequence comes from Lumnitzera racemosa, assembly GCA_024138005.1. Lineage (NCBI taxonomy): Eukaryota > Viridiplantae > Streptophyta > Magnoliopsida > Myrtales > Combretaceae > Lumnitzera > Lumnitzera racemosa. Next base: position 37,448,668 of record JAMXBC010000005.1, read on the forward strand.
AAAAACTACAAGGGTGGGTGGAAAGAGCATAAAGTAGCAATCATATTGATAAGGTTTCACTTAACGAATAACCGTACACCTGTTTAAGATAACCTAAGAAGAACTTTTCCAACTTTTCTAAAATTGATCGCACATTTCAGTGAAAGCAAGTACATAGAAGAAACAGAAAGTTTCTTGCCCGAGGCACCCATTATCATTATTCCATCAACAAACCTCAAGAAAGCCCTCCGTGCAACGATCTCAGCATGTGAATCGTTGACGACATCGCCACGGGGGCTCCGGAGAGATCGTCCGATGCATTTAGTCCCAGTTGCAAGTGAAACGACTTCTAATTCTGCAATCAAAATTAAAAAAGTTACGGTTTGGTTTGATGAGGGGTTTTGAGGGAGAGGGGATTGAACTAGGGCTTAAGTTAGGGTTTAAATTACCGTCAGAAGGAGAGGAGAGAAGGAATGCAGCCAAAACGGTGATTTCGCGGCCTTGAGGTTTGCCCTTCTTGGGGAGAGAGAAATAGCGGGAGAACACTTTCTCGGAGATTCGATCCCCCCACTCAGAATCCATACTAGACCCCAACCCTAACGAGTGCGATGTGTCAATTTTGGAACATCATTTCCATTTCAGTTCGGTTGCACATACAGCAGACGTGAAAGTAAACTGTAAAAGAAGGGACATTATCGGGATGGTGAGTTTCGTAACTCAAAAAGGCTCGTTTCAAAAAAATACTACAAAAAGCGTGCCAAATCAAAACATAATATGTAAGTAAAGTAGGACAAGCATGCGAGGCATGCACAGAGTCCATGCCTTCAATCACAAAGGTAAAGGTGTATACAAATTTTACACCTTCTTTACAATGAAGACATAATTCGTGAACGTACTTTTCTTATATGTCGAGATAAAGGAAGACATAAACACTATATAGTTTATTTTATAATGAATGCCCATATAGTATCTCTATTTCTTTGTTTTTTTTATAAAAAAAAAAAGCATGATACTTATATGTGCCTTTCTCATCTATCTCCCCCATCCCCTTATCTATTTAACAACAGAACAAAACACCCTATTAATATTGATAAGCTTAGAAACTATAAGTACGACATATAGGCACATAAATTTCCACTAATAGGATGTACAACTCAACACATTTATAAACAGTTTAAAGAACTATCCAACATGATTAAACCTACCAAATGAGATAAGATAAAGTAAAAGGTATAATTATAGTAAACAAACAACAACAACAAGTGAGTAGCAAGCCAATGTATGACATCACTTATAATATCTTTGTATACATAGAAGGGCAGATGATGAAAATACAAAATAAAATAACTAGGTAATACAAAAGTATTCAAATATAACTACCTTTTTTTTCTTAGATCTTGTTAAATGTTTCTTGAATCAAATGAGCAAAGATGGCCTTCGATTGGACATTCCCTCAAATGGTTAAGGCTCGAATGAATGAGAGAGAGTATCAATGAGGTCTCTAAAAGGTATGAGACTAGGTTACAATGATGGTTGTTTAGTGACACCCTCCTTCATGTTTGAACTCTACGTCCAACTAATGTTCACTTACGAGGAGTTGGCAAGGTATGTTATGGAGAGATGCTATCGTAAATGCTTAGGATATGGAATGAGCTAGGATTAGTGCTAAGGTACTATAGGGTTACTAATCTCATCTGAGTTAATGGGATGGTGAGATACCCATGCTATGTCATCATTTTGGTGTCCCCGACCATGTATCCAACTTACTCGACCTCCCCTTGTACACATTCTAAGGGAGGTGTAGTGGGGGTGGTACGAGATATAGCACAGCTACCTCGTGTAGAAACAAGATCAATCTACTGTGCTCTTCGAGATGTTGAAAGCCACCATCGATGATCCCATAGGTAATGTCCAAATCATTAGATATTCATGCCTGATGTAAAGTATCTGCTTGCACTACATTCAACAAAGAACGCTATGGTCATGCATCATTATGTAAATTGAGGTATGAATGGGAGGCTGCTAAATATAAATTCGGGCATGACTAAACCATCTATCATATTTTCTACTTCTACAACTTGTTCTTCTAGCCCTAACTTAGCTCCCAAATGATCCTCTCATTGTTGCTGTCATGTCCCATGGGAATCAGCTCCTTATCGGGATTGTAACTCGATTCATCTTATAAGATTGACCCAACCTCTGCATCAAATACCTCTTCATTGATTGGCACACTTACACCACCCTCTTCAGAAGTGGGCTCTTTTATTGGAAAAGTTTAATATCCTTCGTACATTAGAAAGTCGTCTTGAGTTAACTAGATATGTGATAGAGAGTAGCTGGAAGCCTCCCCCTTTGTAAAATGTTCTGTTCAGTGCTCATGCTTGGATGACAAAACTCCTAACAAATATCTCATGTATCTTGTTTTCTTCAAATAGCCATTTTAATAAAGTTTTCCACATCATCATCATCTCTTATTGCTATAAGAGTGTACGAAGCTGCCCATGGCCGCTTGCCGTGTTGCACTTTACATTCCCAACCAGTAGTCAACGATGAGTAACAGGGAGTCATCTTACTTACCGAATGTGTTGATTTTCTTTGCGCATTATTCAATATGAGCAGTTGGTTGGGACGTATGAATCTGAGCTAAAGTCAGCAACCTTCATGCATCGGCAACTTAGCGCTGAGCAACAAGCTGACCGAGATTGGCTCTGAAAAGTTACAGCCACTTGAACACCAAAATCCGAACTGCTGTGAGCATATTGGAGGAAGCGCCGAGCTCAGTTAGTTGCCACTCACGGTGCGAGTTAAGTTGTCAAGCTAGTCCTATTCTTGTGTGTACCGTTATTCTGTGACTAGTGTCGAGATAGTGCTACCGACCTACGACAATAGTCGAGAGGCCGAGCTTATCCAAGCCGTACTAAGTCGCCGAGCTCCATGGCTGAACTGCCGACCCAGCTTCTCTACTTGCTAAGCTCCGAACCGTTTCAAACCCGAGTGAAAGAAGAGCGGCCATACCATGTGACAACAATTTATCCAAGTTATCAATCTGAATTGCAGTTATCCAAGCAAATCCGAGCGTGAGCAACTAGCACTTGAGACCTTCACAACAGCAGTTCTTATCATGCCAAGATCCAACTATGAGCAACAATAGAAAGCTAAGTTGTTTGCCAAGGCATAATAGATAAGCACCGAGCTCAAGTGTTAGTTGCAGAAGTTTTGTGCTATAACATGTCAACATCAAAGACAGAGCTGTTTCTCTCTCTCACTGGCTACCTACTCCAACTAAATCACCCAGTCCTCAAACACCCTCACAAGTAGCAGCCTATTGTGGTGATCAATATATCTCATCTGTAGGAGCATCTTCAACTATAGGGTGAAGTTACAATAATTCTCCTGAAGAGATCATTCCCACTCACTGCATTGTTTCTCACGAGAAGATTACAGTAAGCCCCCTAAAAAAACAGGAAAAAAAAACAAAGAAAAATGGCTTCCTGTACGATTGAAAGGAGTTAGTGTATTTCAACTTCCCCTGCCAAGATGAATTTGAAGAGGTCTAATACAAAGGACCATGTTAAAGGAAGGCTAGATTTCGATGGCTCTGATGCACCAATAAGCATTGACAACAAAAAATACTGATATTCCCCTCAACACAAAATGTAAGCCGTTTCTTGGGTACAAGCCTTGAGTCAGATTCAGAATCCTTTAGCTCTTCCTCTAAGCTCTCCTTGATGTAGGTCGCGATGCTTTCAGCATGGTTTTTATGGATGACTCCAACGGATGTCTACAAATACCTAACCATCTTCTCATTAGAATGCTCCTCACAATCACAGAAATATTTTGCTAAGAGACAAATTTCAAGACGCTGAAAACTATACTTGTGTTTCCCGATTCCTCGTGAAGGCAATGCTTTCACCCAACAAAGAGTTAAAACCCAAAAAACTAGGAGAAAATCTATCATAATGAGGAGTGCACCATAAGTATACACAACTTAAACATGGTGTTTCTCATCCAAACAACCAAATTTTTTGACATTTGTCATGCTCTATGCCCAAAAGAGCACTGCTAACTTATATTCTTTAGATTGTATCGACCTTCGGGTGAAAATTAGAAGGCGATGGAGTACTCGGATGTCACCTTGAGCTATCCATGCCCCATGTCTAAGTCAAAAAGAAAATCCTACTTATTAAAGTACACGACGGAGCTATAGTACAGATGCCGAACTGAGCAAACATCAATAGCGACTTCGCGCTCCAAGAAAGCCGAGCTCTCCGTAAATGTGCTGAACTAATCTTCACGTGGCCGACCTGTAGAGTTGCACATACAACAAAGAAGCGTTTCCTTATGCTTGATTACACCCAAGCATAATTAAGATGTAAGGGTTGGATAGAGGCATGAATAACCATTGTTTGTAAGTGGTTACACGTGGGCTCATAGCAATTCCATTTTAATTGTATTGGCACGAAGAAAGAATGCATGTACCGTCGCTTTCTCCAATTTCCTGCGGCGGGATACAAGCTCCAAGTGGCAAAACGGGTTGTTTTCTTTTCCCAAATATTTCATATGAACTCCACCCGAGCACGATAGCACATTATCATAAGTGCTGACCAAGCTCCATGCAACAACCCGAGCTTTACTATTAATGGCAATGTATCAAGTACCATTCACGCGCTGAATCTCATTGATGAAAGAGGAGTGAACTTCATTCCCTTTATTTGTGATTTTTTCCATTATTTATTTTTCGACATATGTGCTTTAGGTTGTGTCTCATATTAACTTGTTACCGGTACCCACACTTGATTCATGAATTATATATTGAATCATATCTATCTATGTGTTGCTCCATGACCTAAACATCAACGAGCTTAACAATGAAAAGTACCGGTTATTTGGTATTGATAGCAATTTATTAAAATCTTAGTAGGTTTGCTTCTATCCTATAGAGATGATACAAAAACTCAAAGATATATTAGGGCTAAAGAAATGCTTCTTTGCCTTAAGCCCATAGAAACATAATCTATTAATAAGTTACTCCTTAATAGCTCTATGTCCTACACACTACAAACAACGAGCTAGTATGAACTTAATTGCTCTATCTAATAAATAGACAACAAGCTACTTGAAAACCCTAAGCTATTAAGCGGTGCCCAGTAAAATACTTTACTTCTTACAACTTGCATGGATGACAAGTGAATAAGCCTAAAGTCCTATACATTCATAAGCTATAAGCCAACTAACCCACCTTATGGCTCTACTTAGCACAGGACATACCCAACTTAGACTACTTACATGGTTTCCTAGCCTTTTCAAGCACACCAACCTTTTTCGGTCTTCGCTTTTTCAAGCCTTCGCCTTCTCAAGTATTCCAATATCTACAAATGTTTCAACCACTCCCAACTTTCACTTCTTTAGGCCTCTCTCGACCTAAAATTACAAACCTTTTCAAAAATCTTATAACATCAACCTCCTTAGGTACTCACTTTACTGACCATATATCACCAAAGAGAGTAAAGAGCAAGTGTTGATAGAGTTTTTTTGGTAACTACTTAGTGACTTATATTAGCTACTCCTATACTTAAACTAGGTCCAATAATTCAATACAAGTGCAATGGCAACTCATTTGCTACAAATACTATATAAGATCACAGAGTAAGGAGATCTTATTCTATTCTCTCATTTTTCTCATTACTTTACAATTCTACTCTCACAATAAGATGACTAATTTAAGTATCAAAGTGATTACGGTAAAATACCCTCCGATGTCTCCTATATTCCTTTTTATGTTTTGCAAGTACTTGCTAATTGGAATGAAAATAAATAGTTAACACATAAGTTCTCTTAATTTTCAAATGAGGAAAGTGAATGTATTTAAGTAAATTGTGGTAAAATTTTGATGTTTAAAAATGTGGTTGAATTGCCTAACTATTCGTTGAAAGTACTGTTGCAAAATCAGTGTATGTTGGGAAATCTCACTGAATTGCTTCTGAATTGCAAACGGTCAATTTAAAAAATAAATAAATAAATAAGCTCTAAGTCACGTTTCCAAACAAAGTAACGTGCTTGGAGAAGTAACGCTAGCACATTCAACTTCAACGCGGCAGAAATTCAGCCTCGTCGCTTCGTATTTGGATAGGCGCTAAGTTACACGCGTTGTGGATGCTCTAATCCCATCCCTAAAATTTTTAAAATTCATACAATTTTGGACATTTGACCGTATCTTTTTTATTTTTCTGGTAGCTAAATTCTTAAAATGTGGGCAAAGGAAAATAATATGATAAATTTTAAACCTAACCCCTAAAATTGAATTCTTATAGAAATAATTTTGAATAATACTATAGTTCAAATCGGGTTTTAAAATACCGATTTTATTATGCCCACTTGAAAACGATTGTTAAAAACCTAATTTCATTAAATATGAAGAAATCGAGTTTTCGACGATCAATTTTAATAAGCAAAAGCACAAACCAATCGTTCAAAAGCCGTCTTAAAAAAAGCTCCTGTCATGTGCAAGTGGGTTCTCTCCCTTTAGTCTTCCTCAATTTCTCTCAATAAATAGATAAAATTATAATAAAAATAATAATATTAATAATTTACTTTAAAAATTTAGATAATTTTAATTATTAAATTATAAATTGAGAAAAGATAAATGTGGAGGATCGAAATCCACATCATTAGTGCTGGTGTTAGGTTTTTCATGGAAAACTTATAAACGTGATAAGAGATAGAGCTCTTAAGCTTTTGAACAAAAGAGGTCACATCAACTTTTTTGAATTTTGTGTTAGCACCAATAGAGCTTAAAAGAAGCTTTATGATAGTCAATGTATGTTTTCCCTAAAATTGCATTGCGCATTTTCAATAAAATCGGTTCTTCATTACCCCATTTTACCGTGGTAATCTTGAAATTATTTTTGCAAAAGCCCTATTTTAGGCATGACTTTCAGAATTTATAATACTTTTCTTCTCCCTGAAATTTGCTGAATATTACTATCATTTTAAATATTATTGTCAACATAACATTTTGCTGGCAGGACAATAGGGTGGTACTAGAGATGATGATGGCAAGGCTAAGATAATTTAGTCTTAATATTTGATTGATGGTGGTAATAAGTGATGATAATATGGTTGAGTTACTTAGTGTTATGGTTGTCTAGAATTAGAAGGGTGATTGAAATTGTCGAGTTATTTGCAAACCATTTCGCATGATGTATATGAGCCTTAGCTTTTAATTGGAGATCTTAATGAGGTTACTTATTTAAAAGAAAAAAGGGGTGGTAGAGAAAAATCACAAAGGCAAATGAGAGAATTCAATAAAATGATCTCAGATTGTAACCTTTGGATCTTAGCTTCTAAGGATCCCATTTCATATGGTGCAACAAGGGATATAGCGATGGCTTTATTAAAGAGCATCTCGAAAGAGGTCCAGCAAACGACGAATCGTTAACTGATAGGAATCAGACCATCGGACCCCTGACCCGAGCTTAAGCCTAAAGATTGGAAAGCATAGCCAGATGAGTTCTTTCTTTATGCACCATATTTGAGGAATTCGAATTATTGCAATCTATTAACCTAATGCCTTGGCTGAGCTAAATCTTCTTGTATTTATCGATAGTCTCCAATTGCCGACCTAAGATACATTTAGATAATAGCTCGGCTTATCCAACCAATTATTTAGCTGACCTGAATCCAAGTCATACCTAATACATCTAAGTTAAATTCACCTCTGACAAAGTCACCTAATCAACTCGGCATCATCACTCAACAACACCTAGGTTAAGTAAATAGTTGTTCATCTTTTTACTACACGCATAACCACTAATCACTTGCTACGTGTCTGAAGACCCCTGTGATAGAATCTTCCGTATATTATACCCATTTTTATTGTACTTTCAATTACACCCTTTAGACATTCTTTGTAACATATTTATTTTAGGCATTACCCTTTTCATCTTTTCCATTTTAAGCAGGATGTTATAACTTTTTGGATATAAATACTCATTGTACATGTAGCCGCAAATCATCCTACATTCTCTAACATTGAATATAATCCCTCTCGTAAACATTACTTACGGCTTCTTTTCTTACTTCACTTTTATCTTAACTTTTAAGTAAGGCTAGGTGGAGAGTACCCTTATTGGACCAGCTCGTGTGTCATATCGAGTTGAGCCATGAGTCTTCTGAAGTTCCCTGATACATCATATCCTTAGAGCTATTCGAGGGTTGCTTGTTTACTTTCCTATTCTTTACACATTTCCTACCTTGTTTTTAAGCTTTCGGCAAGCTTAAACCCACCTTTGATACTGTCGCCCTTGTTAATCCTTGGTCTCGACCTATTAGTTAATTATCTACCCAAAAGCACATATTTTTATTCTCCCTATGGTAGGAAGTCACCACTCCCCTCTCAATCTTGAAACCTGTAAGTAGGATATTAAGGGATAAAATATTTTTAGATTTGAAGAGAATGATGGTAAAGAAGTAATGCAAAATACTTGGCAAAGGATAATAGAGAATCCAAAATGTTATGGCCTTATGAGGAAGTTAGATGGGTGCAAACAAGAGCTAATAGGGAACCGAAGATGAACATACAATGCTGGTATCATACATAACCAAAATGGATGGGCCCAAACCGCGAGATGGTTTGGAAGATCAAATGGAAGTGGAGAATTGAGTAAGGTGGTTCTTATGCACTAACGTAGGCTATGATACACTAACACATTACATGAGCTCAAGCTACACTTGATACGATGCACAAGTGCAACTAAAGATTACTTACCACTAGTCCATGCTCAAATGACTTAAATAAGAGTAAGGAAGAAAGCAAGCAAGAAAACATTTAGCTCAAAAGGGAAAGTTTCTATAAAATTCACTATTCTTGATTGCTACGACTAATTCAAAATGTTGGTATTTATACATCCCAAGTAGGGCAAGTTCTAAGTTACTATAAATTACTAAAAGGATTTCTATCAGAAAAGGAAAAATTCATATTATACGAGGCTAAATCAATAAACAAAACAAAAAGGAATATGCTTCGTTAAGATAATATGGTTGTTAAAGAGGGGACATGTGTTAATCACTCAATTTTGTGGTCTAAGTGGATAGTTGGTGTATGGTAAAGTTGACTTAGTTGGCCTCAGTCAGTAGCTCAATAGATTGAGAGCTTGGAGGACATTTGTTCTAAAAGTTGGAACTTAGGAGCTTAGATTCAACAGGTTGGCTTAGCATCAGGTTGGTCTAAGCTCAAACATCTGTTAGCTCAAAGTCTTGCTAGCTCAATGTTTAGCTTTAGTGGGGGTTAGCAACATTAGTGGAATCTCCTTCTACTCTCTAGATGGTGTACTGGGTGAGGAAGCTTGAGAAATGTACCAGGTCGGCTCAAAGGAACCCTTCTTCTTCTAAAGTTAGGCTCTTTTAAGAAGCTTAGATGACTAATGTAGCGAGTCCTTAGGCTCAAGATCTTGTTATTGGTCCTTAATTCCTATTGTTCCCCCTATGCTGTTTAAGATTTAGGATCAATCTTGGTCAGCTTTAGATAGCTTTTCATTAAGGAAATATGGGATGAGGTCATCAATGTTGAAGGAATTAGAGACTCTATATCCCTTAAGTAATTATACCTTATAGGCATTCCAGTTGATCTTCTCAATCACTTTGAAAGGTTCGTCTACTCCTTGGGACAATTTGTTCTTCTTTAGATTGGGGAGCTAGTCCTTGCTTAGGTGAATCCATACTAATTTGTCGAGCCAAAACTCTCTAACTCTTCTTCCTCAGCCTCTCCTTTTGAGCTTAGAAGTTGTTAGATAATGTTAGATATCTGTTATATATTTTAATGATAATAAAAAGGGACAAATGCTAATGAACCATTAAGATTGTAGGCATTCAAAAGGGTTCTTAATAAGTTTAAAATTCTCAAAACTAAGTTGTCTTCAGAAACTAAGTTATCTTTAGAAACTTATTCAGAAGGTTTGATTTGATTGAAAAAGAAAATAGTTTGAAGTTTTTCAAGAAGTAGTTAAGAAGCTTTATAAATAGAAGTAGAATAGTATTTCAGAAGCTTGCTTAGAAACTTTAAAGAAAGGAAGAATTGATACTCTTCAGAAGGTTATTTAGAAAGTTGATTTGGAAATATATGGTGTTAATTTTTAATATCACACTTAAAGTTCAACAAGGCGTAGCTCCACTAGATTAGCCGTATTAGAGAAATACACTTAATCCTATTTCACTCAAGATGGAATCATGATCCTTGGGGATAATTTTTTTAAGTGAAAATATATTTGGATGAATTAAGATATGTACAAGAATGGATAAGAATAAGGTTGATTCAGATTTTTTGGAATTTCAAATTTTTTATCATGAGGCTTATCCGGAAGCTGCTAATAAAAAGCATATCTCTTCAAATTTAAATTAGAAGCTTATCTAGCAGTTATAGATTGATGAATATCTAATATAAACAAGATAAGAAGAGTTGTTTTTTAATTTTAAATAATTGAAATCTTATCAAAATATCTAAGGAATTATCTTTAATAACTAACAGTTGGACAAATACGGAAGTGAAGATAATCTTCAAATTTTTAGTTTTTAGAAGATCTCAATATAAAAGAAAAAGGATTCAAAACATCATTTACAACTCTGAAGAAAAGTCTTCATTGCATAAAAAATCGTGATCAAATTTTACCTTCTGAAAAGCCACAGAAAGTCCTTTAGATACTTCTTCAGAAAGTTTCACTGAAGTAAACATTACAAGAATCGTCATTTCCTTTTGAGCAAAATTGTTAGAGATTTATTCTTTTGATCTCACTTGTAATTTGTAATTATTATTTGTTGTTTGAGTGTTGAGATAAGTACATTTGTATTTTGTAGATTTGTATTAGCCTAGATTGTAGAAAGGCTAGATAAGCAGAGTTGAGTGTTGTAAAGTCCATGTGTGACAAATATTTGTAATCTCTTTGCGATTTAATTTATTGGATCTAGTAGAATGGCACTGGCGAAGTAGATTAGGTTCCCAGTAGTAGAGTTGGAAGAGAGCAGTAAGAAAAAAGGCCAAAGCTCTATAAATCCTTAGCTTCATATTCTCCTTCCTTACTCTTTTAATTTGCTTTATTGTTGTGTGTTGAATTATTAAAATATCACTATTCACCAATACAAGTTGTTAAGAGGGATAACTTTATCAAAAGAGTTTTCAAAAATTTAAATTTACCAATTCCTCCCCCCTCTTAATATCTTATATGGGACTAACAATTGATATCAAAGTCTCGCTCTAAAATCTTCTAGAGTTCAAGTTCATGAGTGCACCAAGTGGTAGTTTAACAATTTAGCTCGACAAGGCACCATTTTTTTTTGGAACTAACTTTCCCTATTGGAAATTTAGAATGGAGACTTATGTGAAGGCATCAGATTATTAAGCTTGGCAAATTATTTTTATAGGACATCTCAAAGTTCTAACCATCATTACATTAAGAGATGATATCACCAAAGCTGAACTCAATTTTAAGGCTAAGAATTTATTATTGAGTATTATTGCATGATCAAAATTTTATCTAATTGCTTCTTATGCTACAACTAAAGACATTTAGGACACTTTGGTGCAAACTTATGAAGGCACAAAAACAATCAAGGATACAAGAATCAACTCATTGGTTCAACAATATGAAACATTTTGAATTCTCTATGGTGAAGAAATTAAAGACTCTTTCAATAGATTTACTGGTATAACTAATGAAATGTCTTCTATTAGAAAAATTATTAGTGATACAGATATGGTTCATGAGATGCTAAGGATTCTTCTCAAAATTTAGAATGCAAAGAAAACTACCATAGTAGAAGCTTGGGATCTAAAAACGTTAACTCTAAGTTAATTGTGCTGCAAGCTCATAGCATATGAAACTAATTTTCTCAAATCAAAAAGTAGTTCAAAAGATACAAAGAAAAGGACTATATCCATTAAAGCTAAAGAAACAGATATTGATTCAAAAGAAAAAGATTCATTTGAAGAAAAAGATGAGGATGTAATACTTCTAGCTACAAAGCTTAACAAATGGCTTAAGAAAAAGGGTAAGAAACATTTACTAATAGATTTACTACTAATAAGAATCATATCATTGATGCAGGAAAGACAATAGAAAAAAAAAAAGGAGAAAAAGTTCAGAAGAGAGATTATTTGCTATGAATGTAAGAAGCTTGTGTATATCAAATACGAATGGCCTATCTTAATTAAGAAAATGTAGAGATTCAAGAAGAAGCGAAAATCTCTAATGGTAACATGGAGTGACTTAGAGGATTCAGAAACTAAATCAAAAGGTTTAGAAGAATGCGAGGAAGTAAATCTATGTCTTATGATTGTCACGTCCCGAAGCGGCAGAGTCGTAACAGCCCTACCGTGTAAACCATTCTAAGATAGAAGTTGGCCTTACAACCGCTATCCTAGACTTGATCTATACAAAGCGTCCACGACTAACCCGTTTTGAAGTAAACAGTTTGTAATTTAAATAAATCATTTACCTAAGAAAGTGAGAAAATATATATATACACTAAAATTCAGTTATTATAATTAATGTTTACAATATTTCACCGTAATATATTTCCTAGTTATTTCATTATTCAAAAATGAAAAATTCTAAAATAAAAGCTTAGACCTTAAAAATATATGTTTGTTCTTCAAATGTTTTTCCTCATTCCCCAAGATCTAGCAATTGCTAGCTTCAGAGTAGTTGTATATCGCTTCTTAGCCAACACTTGCACGACATCTATAGGGATGTGAGCAACCACAGCTCAATAAGTTGGGATGGAGTACTTAAAACTATACCATAAACATAACAAGGTTATCAATTAACTTATTATGTGCAATGCATGTTTAAGTAAATGTCATCGTGAGATTAGAGAAATTGCGCCCGCTCTAATCTGGGTTGAGGAGTTACCGTTAATGCAACAGCTCACAACCAAGCCCAGGCTTGTGAAATAGAAACACCGCTTCTCCCGCGACTACCTTCGAACCATTAACTTCACCCTCGCCACAACCTCCTCTCTTGTCACTTAGTTCAACTAAGGATGAAGAAGGGACCATTATCTAATCTTGCGCTATCCCTTTCGAAGGGGTTGGTATTTGGCCAGAGAATCATAGGTTTCCCCTAATAGGTTGCCATGCAGGTCAAATTATGATTATGAATCATATATTTGATTAGGTTTATTTTAGGGTAATCAATCATTTCATACAAATCATACAATACAAGCTAGAGTAACAAATAGAATCATAGCATCACTCATAATCAAACACATGTACATAACCAACTATCTAACAAGTATAACCAAGCACATTCTCAAGCCTCCAAAATACAGCATCGCATTAATCTCAACTTACCTGGACTCCTCGCTCACTCACTCGAGGTTCAACTCACTTAGGCTATCGCCGATCATCTCTATAACACAAATACGGTTTCAATTTTTCATATAACTATTATAAGTTGGTTTCATCTTATAATGCTTATTGTTATGTTTTGTTTAGGGTTTAATATATCCAGTTATCTAGGTTCTTAAATTTTTTACAATTATTCTAGGTTTAGGATTAAGTTCGAGTTTAGTTTCCGCATCGATTTCTAAATTAGGTTCTAGTTCAATTTCGAAGTACTATTTTATACCCAAACCCTAGAAATTCATTTCAACTCATAATGTGAAATTAATCACATTACTTCCCGATATCCTAAATACCATCACCATCCCTAGTCAGTATTTTATTTCACCCCGTACACTTAAATCCATATTAGTGTACCAAATTTACTTCTGATGTGAGAAATTTTTACATTTTTCATATAATTATATAAATTTAAGTTTTCTATCAGATTTATTATATATTTTTATTATTATTATCATAATATCAATTTTTATTCTAATATCTTCTATTTATTATATTTCTAATAATTGTGTATTATGTATTACATAATACACATCTAATATTTTTATTACTCTAATTACCATCTCCCAACATCAATTATAATTTCAAAATATTGAAATTCATCCTAAATCAAATTTTACACCTAATTACCCTAATTTACAAAATTAACTTAAAATTTACTATTTTTCCCTTTTACTTATTTACTACATAATTAATCTAATAATTACGTATAACACCTTAAATACTACAAGTATCATACTTCATCAGATTTTAACATCCTAAAACATAGAATTATTCACTAAATTAGTAATTAACCATTTAATTACTTAATTAACCCCAAATTACCCATTTATGCCTCATTTGAAGGCCTAAAAATTATCTAAAAATTTCAAAAATTAATTTTTGAAAACAAGCTTCATAGCACTGTTCTATATTATCTAAGTAGTCTACAAAAAAATTTTGGGCTCAAAACTACACTCTTAAGGTCATTTATTTCTAAACTGAAACATGCTCGGTTTTGCATAATTTCTTAAGGACCATATACCATAGGATATATTTTCATTAAAATAATATTTTTCTTAAAAACTACATACAAAAATATTCTATAATAACAAAATTCATAATTTTCTAAGAATATTTACTATTTTTACAAAATTACACAAAATCAGGTTGGAAATCGAACTCACCGATTTGGGTGGCCCCAGTCACCGTTAGTGGCCATGGGTGTATCGGCTCACCTGGGTGCTACCACCACCATGTGGTGGTGGTGGCCGTATACTCCCAGCTGCTCATTGGGTTTAGGTTCTCCTTACAAGCCCCAACTGCATAGTTTTCTTTTTTTTTTACTCGACTTTTTTTCTCCCAATTTCGATGCTCCTAATTTTTCTTTGATTTCTAACTATCCAAATGAGATTTGTGATTTTTTTCCCTATTTATAGAGGTTTGTGGTAATTAATATGCATTAAATTGAACAAGACATTACCTAATTCCCTTAATTTTTAGCTTTTGTGTTGCTTGATTTTAATTGGCTAATTTTTCTTCTTCAATTCTTGAATTTTCACGACTAAATCTGGATCATTCTTTATATTTTATAATTTTTATTGATTTTTTCGTAATTAATTATGAATTTTCTTTAATTATTTATTATTATTTTAGCACATTTTACGTATTTTAAATAATTACGCATATTTCTACATACATGTAAATTCATATATAGTATAAATAAATATTTCTAAATATTATTTAGGTTATTTTATGATTTTTAGTATACATATAATTTATCTTTAGCAATTCATTAATTATTGTAATGCATTTTACGCATTTTTAATAAATAACGAGTTATTTATTTAAAATTTGGAGTTTTTATTTTTTTTATTTTATTGCTTATTTTCTTGAATTCAAATTTACGGAATCATTTTACTAATATTTTTAGCTTTACTTATAATTTAAGCTCGATCAAATCTTTCAGCCGATCGAAACCTTGAGTGACTGGTTGTGGGGCTTACATTGACACTTTCTAAGATAAATTCTGAAACTGATTTTGATTCTAATTTAGAAGTACTTGACGATATATGTGCTAAAATTAATAAACTCCTGAAAGCTCTTTCTAAGTCGAGTAACAAGTTATCTATGCTTGAATATGAAGTAAAAACATTGAAAACCAAAAAACATACACTTAGTCAAGCTAATAAATTGCTAACAGATGAGAATGATATTTTGAAAAATGATTTTGAAGGATTGCATATTGCTGTTGAAGCCTCAGTTAATGGAAATATTATTCTAAAAGAAGAAATTAAGAATTTGAAGAATCGTGTAGAGGACTTATCCAAGTCTATCAAGAATACGTTCCTCAAGTTTGATAAAAGTAATAAGAAGTTACAAATGTTGATTTCTAGCCAAAGGATGAATAATTCAAAATCTAGATTAGGTTTCAAATTTGGAGAAACATTTAAAACAAAGAAAGAAATGGAATTTGTTAAATCAAAAGATGAAAATCAAGAATTAATCAACGGAAGGGAAAACAACAAAGCATTTGAACCTATAAGAAAATACATCAGAAGGTTCTCTCAAAACAACAAGTATCTCTATAAAGGATACAATAAAAGGTTAAATAGAGGGTATTTTAGAAAGAATCCAAATCAAAGAAAAATGGTAAGTAACAGGTATACTAAGCAAAAACCTTATGCTTGTTTTCCATGTAATAAAATAGGTCATATAGAGAAACATTACTTTTACAACAAATATAAGCTCAGTAATAATCAAGGATGGATTCAGCTTGAATTTTCATAGACCCAAGCTTCGCTGGGTTCGTAAACAGACTTGATTATGCTTTGATGTGTGCAAGACTACAAAACTAAGATAAAAGGAATATGGTATCTTGACAACGGATGTTCAAGACACATAACCAATGATACTTTGTTGTTCACAAATCTGGAATGGAAAGAAGATGGTTATGTGAAGTTTGGTGACAATAGTAGAGGTAAAATAGTTGTGGTAGGATCAATTGGTTTGATACCTTATTTAATTGAAAACATGTTGTTAGTTAAAGGATTGAAACATAACTTATTGAGCATAAGTTAGTTGTGTGATAAAGGATAGAGAATAATTTTTTAACATGATAAATGTGTTGGTTTTAATAAGGATGGTTTTAAGTTGTTTGAAGGATTCAGAAAGAAGAATGTTTATCTAATTATACTATCTGAAGTATTATCTAAAAGCTGTTTTATTTTAGTAAATGATATCGCTATGCTTTGGCATAAAAGAATAGGATATGTGAACTTTTAACAATTACAGAACTTATTTAAAAAAAAAAAAAACTTAATTCAAGGCTTACCAAAATTGCATACTCTTGAGAATATTTGTTGTGGTGCTTCTATTAAGAATAAATGAGTTTATTTTCTCATAAGAGTAAAAAGGTTATCTCTACTCAAAGACCTTTAGAATTATTGTATTTAGATTTGTTAGGTCCAACCCGCACTCTAAGTTTAGAAAAAAGTAAGTATGGACTTGTTATAATAGATTATTTCTTTAGATTTTCTTAGATCTTATTTTTGCATCATAACAGTGATACTTTTAAAAGTTTTTAAATCTTTTCAAAAAGAGTTGAAAATGAAAAATGCCTCCCCATCATCAATCTACAAACTAATCATGGCAAGGAATTTGAAAACTCAGATTTTATTTCGTTTTGTAAAGAAAAAGGCATCACTTATAATTTTTTCGCACCTTATACTCTACAACAAAATGCAGTAGTTAAACATAAAAACATGATTATCTAAGAAATAATGAGAACTCTACTTAATGAAAGTAATACAACCGATCATTTCTGGATAGAAGCAGCTTCAACGGCTTGTTATATTATAAATCAAGTATACGTAAGACCCTTGACAAAATAAATTTCTTATTAGATCTACAAAGGAAGGAAACCTACTATTTCATATTTTCATACGTTTGGTTATAAGTGTTTTGTTAAGAAAACGAGAAAAGTATTGGGAAAATTTGAGGAGAGAGCAGATGAAGCTATCTTTCTAGGCTACTCTTTGAACTCAAAGGCATATTGAGTATACAACAAAGAAACAAAAGTCATGGAAGAATCAATAATTGTCAAATTTATTGAAGAAACAAGTCATGAATTATCGAACGATGAAACTCCATTTGCTTTAAATAAAAAGAATATAATACATCTTGATTTAGAGGAAGGAAAGACAGAAGGAACTTCAGATGCTTCAAGGATGCTTGATATATCCAAAACAGAACCTTCTTCAGAAGGTACTTTAGAAACTAATACGAAGTTTGTTGAAAAACATCCAGAAGTTAAGTTAGAAGGTTTTGAACACTTTCATTCTCTACCATCAACTTAAAAATTTGAAACTAATCATCCTCCTAAGCTCAGAATTGGTAATGTTAGATCTAGAATAAGAACAAGATTGGGCTTACAAAATTTTGAAAATCACTTTACGCTAATATTTGAAATTGAACCTCATTCAATGGATGAAGCTTTAAATGATAGTAATTAGATCTTAGCCATGCAAGAAGAACTTAGCCAATTTCAGAGAAATCATGTTTGGAGTTTAGTTTCAAGACCTAAAAGTAAGTCAATCATAGGAACTAAATAGGTATTTGAGAACAAACTGGATGAATATGGAAAAATAACTAGAAACAAAGCACGGTTAGTAGCTAAAGGTTATTCACAAGAAGACAGAATAGACTGATGAAACCTATGCTCCTATTACTAGAGTCGAAGCTATGAGATTGTTACTTTCTTTTGATTGTTTAAAAAATTTTAAGTCGTATCAAATGGATGCAAAAAGTACTTTTTTGAATGGTTTCATAAAATAAGAAGTGTATGTTGATCAACCCCCCCTAGATTTGAAGATCCCTTTAAATCAGATCATGTATATAAGTTAAAATAGACTTTATATGGACTTAAACAAGCTCCTTATGCTTGGTATGATAAACTAAGTCAATTCTTGATTAAAAATGACTTTCAAAGAGGAAAAGTACATACTACTGTTTTCCTGAAGCATCATGAAGAAGATATGCTACTTGTACAAATTTATGTTGATAACATTGTTTTTGGTGCAACTAATGAAGTATAATGTCAAGAATTTTCAAGATTGATGCAAGCAAAATTTGAGATGTCACTCATGGGTGAATTAAACTTCTTCTTAGGTTTACAAATCAAGCAATCAGAGAATGAAATATTTATTCACCAAGAGAAGTACACCAGACAAATAGTGAAGAAATTTGATTTTAAGAATACCAAGGATTCTTCAATACCTATGAGTATCTCTACAAAGCTTGATATCACAGGTAATGGTAAAAAGGTAAATGAAAAACTCTATCGAAGTTTAATTTTATCTTTATTATATTTAACTACTTCACGCCTTAATATTTTGTTCAGTACTTGTGATACAAACTCATAAAGGGACATACGAATCTAGTATTACGCGTAACCTAAAGAGTGGGTCTAAGCTAGAAAATGATTTGAAAAGTAAATGATAGTTGAGAGTGAGCAAGGGTTTTCATGCACCAATGATGGATATGATGCACCAATACCTCACACAAGCTCACCAATCCAGGTAGTCCTCGACATCACTACTTAAAAAAAAAAACTCAGGATACTCATTCTCAATCCCTTAACTCTAGGGGCTTGCACATTTCTTTCCTCTGGCTCATAGTACTCCTTTACCTTGTCATCTCTTTCTACTTCCTGATCAATCTCTTCAAGCATTAGCCTTTATTTAGCATCCCTACAAACTTCTTCAACATAAGGTGGTCGAGCCGAAGCATTATCTTAGTCAAACTAACTATTGCCTCGTTACAATTGCTTACGTTCTCTAATGGGGTTATTTCTAGCTCGCTTCCTATTTTCTTGTAAACAGTTACTAAACTAATTACCAAGTCGGTAAGCCTATCTAAGCAGTTACCCATTGACTGAGGCGTAAAGCTTCTTTCCTATCGTTGGCTATGATAAGTGCCACTTTCTTAGTTTCCCAAAGTTCCTTAAACATTAGAATCTGACATTGTTGATTACTTCACAATGACAATTACACAACAAACGAATAGTTAACCATACTCTGTTTTGCATAATGAAAACAGGGGAAGACACAGTATAGATCACTTTTCAACTACTAAACTTCAAAACTAACAATAGAATCTCTATCATACAAGAGTGGTGACAAACTATTAAAAGAACACAATAGCAGAATCTAACTCCGAACATAACCTAGAGCTTTAATACCATGATGATATAGACTCGTGGATGGATACAAAAACCCAGTATCACGCATAACCTAAAGGGTGGGTCCAAGCTGCAAGATAGCTCAAAAAGTAAATGAAAATCGAGGGTAAGAAGGGGTTCCCGTGCATCAACAATTGATATGACACACCAATACCTCATATGAGCTCGGGTCACACTTGATATGACGTACAAGTATGGCTGGAGGTCATTCGCTACTAGTTCATACTCAAATAAGCTAAATAAGAGTAGCTCAAGAGTAAGCAAGAGGACACTTAACTTAAGAGAGGGTAAGAAAAAGTTTGGTCTATTCTTCTATATATTATCTTACGGCTGTTGCATTATGTGATTATTTATAGTACCTTATTAAGACAAGTTCTACGTTATAGAAAATTACAAAAATAAAGCCTTATTTACCAAATAAAAGGAAAATAATTTATAAGGATAGCATGAAATCGTGCATAGTGAACGTCCTCTGTTAAAAAGGACAATACGGTTATTAGAAAGGATAGCATGCACACGTTTTTACTCTGTGATTCTGACAATGTTGTGAGCAGAGTAGGGGTGGCCCTTTATTCAGGTCTATTTGGTGTTAGAAGCTTTGCACCTTGACTGCCAAGGCTAGACTGGGGTTAGTTCAGGGATGGCTCACAATTGGGTCAACCTTAGAGGGTTAACTCTTGATAGTTATCAGCTTGGCCTCGACACCTCGGAGATTGTTATATTCAGAATTAAGGTATAGATTTGTGCATAGCGGAGGGTATGGTTTAATGCATCGGTTGGTTACCTTGGCAACACCTTGGATAGCATAGAGAGTGAAGTAGCTTGGTAGATCGGACTAGGGTAAGCACTGCTCCTTAATGCTTAACTCACCTTGGACAGCTCGGCAAACCACCTGAGAGAGCCCTCAAGCTTGGGAATGTGTAATTGGTCCTTAATCCTCATCATCTTGTGTATGTACCAAATTCCAATAAAAAGATCTTTAAATATATAAAAAGCACTACAAAATTGGGAATTTGGTATCCCAAGAGTAAAAAATTTAATCTTATAGGACATTTAGATGCTGACTATGCAAGTTGCAAAGTAGATCGGAAGAGTACTTTTGGAACTTGTCAATTCTTAGGAGATAAGTTAGTTTTTTAGTCATCCAAGAAACAAAATTCAGTTGCTCATTCAACTGCAGAAGCTGAATATGTATCCATTAGAAATTATTGTGCACAAATACTTTAGTTAAAACTAAAACAACAATTGGATGACTATGGGCTAAGTCATAAAAATATACCCATAAAATGTGATAATACTAATACTATTAATTTGACAAAAAATCCAATTCATCACTTAAGGTCAAAACATATAGAAATAAGGCACTATTTTATTTGTAATCATGTAGCAATTAAGGTTTGAATTTATTCGTAATGGGTTAGGTGTTTATAATCCTTTTTGTTAACTTAGAGGACATTTTTTATTGTATATCATGTGCAAAGTCTTTTCTATTTGCTGGACACGAAAAATTGGGGGCCTTAGCATGTCCTTAATAGGTCTACAAAATCCTCTTTAGTAGGTCCATTAAGCTAATCTACTCTCTTAAGGTTAAAATCCACAAACATTAGTAGTTCAATTCTTCACATCTTATAATAGCCTCAAATTTTTTTCTCTCATTTCATCAAACCTCTCCTATTCTTCTCTTGTGTTTTTCTTTCAATCAAACTCCATAGCACCCAGAAAATTTACCTGCATTGTAGTTAAAAGGATTAAATCCAAAATTCAAAATGATCCCAAGAATCCCATCATTCTTAATGAATAAGAGACAGACACCACCATTCTTACATACCCACAACCCAATCCACTCCTTGAAACATACCAAGATTCATCAGAGAAAACCTTAACCCTAGAACTTTGTGATGAAACTTTGGAAGAAGCTACTCAAGAAGTGAATCAAAAGAACACCTCTGAGGTACATTCTAAACAAATTTAAGAAGTTAATCAGAAGGTTGATCAAAATGTTCAAGAATCTAGTTCATTCGAAGAAGTTGCTAAATTTGAAGATGCTGATCACTTAGGCAAATCGTTTGACGAAGATTTGAAAAGAATGCCTTCTAAACGACCCTATGTACCTAAACCAAAGAAGACTTTATGAAAGTCAAAGGTTGTTACTCTAGTAAAGAAGACATTGAAAGCTTGTAAAAATATGCGAAAGTTTTCAAAAGTAAAGGCTCCAATGCAATCCTCCAAAACAAAAGACAAACCCAAGAAGAGATATAGAACAAAAGGTAAAAATCTCTCCATCAAAGATTCATTTTATTTAGATTTAGAATTCTTTGATAAGAACGTTTTTTACTAGAAAGACTATCTGAATGGATTGGGTTTGAATGGTTTGGTTGATATGCGTAGAGTGATATATGGAGAATTAGTAAATGAATTCTATAGGAAGCTTGATAATAAGAATCAGGAAGTCTGGAAGTCAATTGTACGAGGCCAAAAGATAGAAATCACTAAGAAGGACATTTTGAAATGCTTTGGCATTAAAGAAATACATGAGGATGAGAGCTTAGTCCAGTTGACTAAGGAAATTTTATTTATAGAACTAAATGATGGAGTCAAATTGGGAACGGGAAGAGACATCTTACCATTGAATTTGAGTTGTTGATTAGAATTTTACATAAATTCGTCAACTCATTTGTATTTCCTAGGAAGGGCAATGCAACCTCTGTAACGAGAGAGGATGCACTGGTTATTTTGGCAATAATAGGGAAGACGAAGGTAAATGTTGTGAAACTCATGATGTGGTACATTTGCTAGCATGTGGTTGTTTGGCCATATGGAAATGTGTTGATGACTCTTTTTAGCTTTAAGAAATTGATAATTCCAAGAGAAGCAAGTTTCCCTTTTTTCCTTATTAAACTAGGTGAAAGGATTTTCAAATAGATGGGGATTTATGTGAATAACAAGCTTTGGCATTCACATAATGGAGGAATCTTTGTTCATCCCTCAAATCTGAAAAGAAGGGTCATTATAATTGAAGAAAAAGGCAATGAAAAGAAAAGGAAGAGAGGAAAGGAGCTAGCTAAAAAGGAACAAAAAAGAAAAGGGAAATTGATTAGAAGATTAAGTGGTATTGAATTCAAGGAACCAACTGGGTTAGCTTTAGATAGTGATTCAAAAAGTTCAGGGTTATAGTTAGTTCACCACAAACAAGGGGAAAGCTCAGCATTTGTTAAACTTTCTAAAGGAATCAAGGAAGTTGTAGGAAAGCTAGTTAAGGATCAGATTCCTGGAATGAAAGATTTATTCAAGGCTTAGGTTAAGGAAACTATTATTGAATCAAATCCTACTAACCAAGCACACCTTATTGTTTTTCTTGAACTCCTTGTAGAGACCCAAACTACTGAACCATCTGAACCTTCTGTTCCGATCACTGATCCTGACCTTATACCTACATAACCATATGCTCATGTTTTAGATACTCCTTTCACACCACCTGAACCTGATCCTCCTACTTAACCAAGAAATCAAACTGATTCCACCCCTATTCCAACTTTAGATAAGACCCTTGTTATCTCACCCTAGTCACTTGACAAAACACCTTAAGTTTCTACACCTGTTCTCAATCCTAAAGAATAGACACCTCTAGAAGGAAACATAGAAACTATCTTTACGGTCTCCATAAAAGAAGTCTCTCCACCTGCTCTTGCATAGAATGCATTACCCTTTGAGTAAAAGCAAAGAACCAACTTTATCTATCACAACATCTTCTAAAGCCACTCCATCTCTTAGCAAAGCTTTGATAACTTATTCATGAAGATCCAAACTGTGTACTAAGAAAAAGACGAAGAGAGCTAAAAAATGATTATCTTTGTGATTTTCTTTTTCTTGTCCAATATTTCAATTTTAGCTAAACTATGTCAGGATATTTTGTAAGTCCTCCCGTGGACTTGTTTCTTGTTATTTTTGTTATTTCTAGACTTAGTCATGATAGTTCCTTCAATCAATGCAGTATGTTCTTTTACTTCTAATATTTCTCTTAATCATTCTACATATTCTATAAAGATTAAGAGGGAGTTTATTAATGGCTTCACAGTATGTTAATCAAAGATGATAACAAAAAAGGGATAAATGCTAATGAACCATTAAGATTGAAGGCATTTAGAAAGGTTCTTAGAAAGTTTAAAATTCACAAAACTAAGTTGTCTTCAAAAGCTTATTCAAAAGGTTTGACTTAATTGAAAAAGAAAATAATTTGGAGTTTTTCAAGAAGTAGTTCAAAAGCTTTATAAGTAGAAGTGGAATAGTATTTCAGAAGCTTGCTCAGAAACTTAAAAGAAACGAAGAATTGATACTCTTCAGAAGGTTATTTAGAAAGTTGATTTGGAAATATATGGCGTTAATTTTTAATATCAAACTCGAAATTCAATAAGGCCTACCTCCACTAGATTTGATGTATTAAGGAAATACACTTAATCCTGTTTCACTTACAATGGAATCATGATCCTTGGGGATAATTTTTTTAAGCAAAAATATATTTGGATAAATCAAGATATGCAGAAGAATGGATAAGGACAAGGTTGATTTGGATTTTGTGGAATTTCAAATTTCAGAACATGAGGCTTACCTAGAAGCTGCTAATAAAAAGCATATCTCTTCAAATTTAAATCGGAAGCTTATCTGGTGGTTACAGATTGATGAATATCTTATCCAAACAAGATAAGGAGAGTTATTTTTGAATTTCAAATGAGCAAGATCTTCTCAAAATATCCAAGGAATTATCTTTAATAACTAATGGTTAGATAAATACGGAAGTGAAGATAATCTACATATTTTCAACTATTGGAAGATCTCAATATAAAAGAGAAAGGCTTCAAAACATCATTTATAACTTCGAAGAGAAAGTCTTTGTTGCACAAAAAATTGTGATCGGATTCTACCTTTTAAAAAGTCATAGAAAGCCCTTCTGATGCTTTTTTAGAAAGTTCTACTGATACAAACATTACAACAATTGTCATTTCCTTTTGAGCAAAATTGTTTAAGATTTATTCTTTTGATCTCACTTGTAATTTGTAATTATTATTTGTTGTTTGAGTGTTGAGATCAATCCCCTAGACCAATCACAAGAAGCTGAGTTAGAGGACTTCAACGGCTCGTATAGAAAATATTAGCTCTAAGCCATAGCTGAGATAGGGGCTCTTATCCCGACCCGACTTCCAGTTGACCTATTTGTTATGTATCCAACATGCTCTTGCCCAGCTGCGAAGTCCTATCCTAAAAGGTAACTCAAGAAAGGCTAACCGAGCTGAGCCGAGCCGAGCTCTCCAATTGACCACTAGTGCTTGACTTCAATTCAACTTACTTCCTAACCAAACAAATTGGCTCCTAACTTAATCCAGATCAGGTCAGCCCCTGACTACCAGCACTTCCTATTTCTGCCTATGTTGTATCATACTCCTAATATACAGCCATCAAGCGATACGTGTCTTTTGATACAATGTTCCAAAATGATTATTTCTTTTTCGTACTAGATATTCGTTGTCCTTTTTAGTATAATTCCTATAACATAATTATAAAATACCCCTTTTTCTTTTCATATATATAAAATAACCCTAGTAGGCAAGTATATAAACCACCATTTTCCTTATATGCAGACATTTAGCTTTTAATATGGAATTACTCACTTTGAGCAACCTTAGTGTTCTCGTTATCATTCAACTCTTATCTATTTCCTTTAGCAAAAAGTAGTGGTAAGTAACCCTTCAATTCGTGCCGATGTGTTATATCCGATGGATTGTAGGCCAAGTAGGATCGAGTGGTAAGTCATATCCATTTGGTAATTGCTCAAACTTCACTAGTTTCTTTTATGTTTTCCTTTTCGGTTTATCCATTTTGTAGCTACCCCAACCACGGCAACCTATTCAAGTCGAGCCAAGGAAGCCATATCGAGCTGAGGACAGGAGTAACAAACCTGATAATAGCCTGGTTAGCCAATCGAGCCGAGCCAATTTGAGGCTAAGCCGACCCTGAGAACATATGAGAAGGGACAAACCTCTGGACGAAAGATTAGCGAGGTAAAATGCTACAGGTGCTTAGGCTTCGGGCACTTAGCTACTAAGTGTTCAAATGTGTCCGAACCGATATGTCATGGTGCTCCGAGGAGAAGTAGTAGATAGTACTGATGAGAGGGAAAGCTTGAGGCTAAAGAGGAAGAGGAGACTTACGTCAAGGCCAACCCGGGAGAAGTGATGACCCTAATCTTAAGATGAGTATTGAGTTCCTTGCTGAACTCTAAGGAGGAATAGAAGGAAAATCTATTCCATACCAAGTGTACCATCAAAAGCTAATTGTACACGATCATAATGGATAGAGAAAGCCATACTAAAGTGGTCATACAATCCTTTGTGTAGAGGTTGGGTCTGTTGACCTCAAAGCACCCCCGACCTTACAACCTGCATTGGCTTCATAATAAGGGTACTTTGCACTTGACTAAACAAGTGGCCATACCGTTCAATGTTGGGAAGGTGTATAGGGACGAAATGGTATGCGATGTCGTCCCAATGGGAGCTTCACATCTGTTGCTTAGATAACCTTTAGTTGTTCAACTAACGTATTATGCAAGACCGATATAAGAACACCTATGCCTTTGTTAAGGATGGAAGGAAGATTGTGCTTTAACCCATATTCCCATCATAAGTAAATGAAACCCATAATCAGCTTACTTAAGAACAGAAAAAAAAGCCCTAGTGATGAGCCGTAGGAAGCTCTAATTTATTGCGAAGGTTGGTGAATCAATGTTCTTGTTGGTTAGATGATTAATGGAGATGATGGAATTGTTGAAAGTCCTAGAAGAAATCCGATGCTTGCTAAATGAGTTTTCCAACCTATTTCCAGAAGAACTACCCAAAGGACTGTTACCAATTTGAGGCATTGAGTAATGTATTGATTTGCAACCGAGCATCACCTTACCTAACCGACCTACATATAGAATGAACCCTAAGCAAGCTATCGAGCTGAAAAGACAAGTAGACAAACTCATTGAGTAAGGATATGAGAAGGAGAGCATGATCCCTTGTACTATACCAGCTTTGCTTGTTCTGAAGAAAGATGGTCATGGCATATGTACATCAATAGTTGAGCAATCAACCAAATTAATGTCAAGTACAAATACTCGATACAAAAGCTCAATAACATGTTAGATGAGCTTCATGGTGCAAGGATATTTTCAAAGATAGATCTATAGAGTAGCTACCCCTAAATTCACATGAAGCCGGGTAATAAATGGAAGATTGCCTTTAAGACTAGGTACGAAATCTACGAATGGTTGGTTATGCCATTTGCACTTACTAATGCACCGGCCACATTCATAAGGTTAATGAACTACGTGATGCTCTCTCTTCTTGGAAAATGTGTGGTCATGTACTTCAATGACATATTGGTATATACTGCTGACCTGAACAACCATGTTCAACATCTTCGGGAAGTATTTAGCATCTTACAAGCTGACAAGTTATATGGGAATGTAAAGAAATGCATGTTTTACCAGAAAGAGGTGATGTTCTTAAGGTTTGTAATGTCAAGGGAAGGAATTTAAGCAGATGAAGAGAAGATCCGAGCTATTCTGGAATGGCCGATACTGAAGAATGTCATTGAAGTTTGAAGTTTCCATAGCTTAGTTTCTTTCTATAAGCGATTTATTAAGGACTTTAGCACAATAACCACCCCATTGACCGAGCTGACAAGAAAGAATGAAGGGTTCAAGTAGAATAACTGACCTAAGTGAAGGTTCAGGGAGATCAAGGAGAAGCTTACTTTGGCCCCTATCCTTTTACTACCAGATTTTGACAAGCCCTTTGACTTTGAGTGCAATGCATCGAGAGTCGGAATTGGTGTTGTCCTAATGCGAAAACGATAACCCGTCACTTACTACAGTGAGAAACTAGGTGGACCAGCCTTAAACTATTCTGTATACAAGAAGAAGTTGTACTCCCTTTTCTGAGCCCTTACCATTTGGCAACACTACTTGTTACCATGAGAGTTTGTTATTTACACTGACCACGAATCATTAAAGCATCTTAAGAGTCAGAACAAGCTTTCAAAGAAATAAGCTAAGAGGTTAGAGTTCATGGAAGGTTTCTCATATGTCATTCGGCACAAGAAGGGAAGCGTAAATGTGGTCACCGATGCTTTGTCACAACAGCAAACCTTGTTGACCATTTTGTAAACAAAACTATTGGGATTCTCGCTTATCACTATGCAGTATGCTTATGACCTTCACTTTGATTCTGTTGTTGAACAATGTCACGAAGGACTAGTTGTGGGAGGATATTATCTTAAGGATGGCTATCTATTCAGGGACCACTAGCTATGTATTCCAAACTACTCCACACATGAACTATTGGTTTGAGAAGCTCATAACAATGGACTTTCAGGCCACTTAAGGGAGGCCAAGATAGCCAATTTGTTGAAAGGGAATTTTTACTGGCTAAGGATGTCTATAAGGTTATCGGTCGTTGTGAAGTGTGTAAGCGTGCTAAGGTGAAGAGAGAACTGCATGGAGAGTACATGCCTTTACCAATGCCTACCTTACCATGGGTCGACCTCAACATGGACTTTGTCCTAGAGTTACCTCGGACATCTAGAGAGAAATATTCTATTTTTGTTGTAGTGGACCATTTCAACAAGATGGCGCACTTCATTTCATGCCATCAAACTAATGATGTTTTATATATTGCTGATTTGTTTTTGCAGGAGATTATCCGATTACATGGAGTACCGAAGACTATTGTCTTGGATTAGGATAGAAAATTTTTGAGTTATTTCTAGAAGACTCTTTGGAGGAAACTTAGGACTAAACTAGTTTTTAGCTCCAGTAGCTACCCTAAGACTGATGGCCAGACTGAAGTAGTGAACAGGACACTAGATAATCTGCTTAGATGTTGTAAGAAAGAACTTGAGGGATTAGGATTTGTGCCTACTATTCGTAGGCTTTGCATACAACTGGACTGTCCACATCACTACAAGGAAGACCCCATTTAAGGTCATTTATGGCCTTAACCTAACCATTCCCTTAAACATAATTATCACCCTAGTAGCTATCGAGAGAGTCAATCCGGAGTTGATTGAGCTCGAGAATTACATGAACTACACCAGTCCATAACAAAGAAGAATGCCAAATCCAATTAGAAATAGCAAGAGATTAGTAACCAAGGCCACCGAACTGTTTCTTTTTAACCAAGGCCACCGAACTGTTTCTTTTTAGCCAAGGCCACTGAACTGCACCTCAGCTGAAAGTGATTCCTACACCTAAGATACAACAAACTACCTCCTTGAGTTAACGACCCATTCAAGGTCCTAAAAAAGATCAATTGCAATGCTTACCAGATCAAGTTACCCAATGAATATGGTGTCTCCTTTACCTTCAATGTATCTAATTTGATTCCCCATTAACCAACAAAAGAAGACCCTATGAGCGCTCTAGAAGAACGAGCAAAAACCACTTAAGATTTGAGGACAAATCTTTCTAACCCTCAAGCAGATGATAGGAATCAACCTTTTGGACCGATCACAAGAAGCCGAGTTAAAGGACTTCAAGGGTTCGTACGGAAAATATTAGCTCTAAGCCATAGCTGAGAGGGGGAATCCTATCTTGACCTAACCTCCAACCTACCTATCTATTAGATCCTTACCTGTGTCTAACATTTTCCTACCCAACTATGAAATCTTGACCTAAAAGGTAACCTAGGAAAGGTTAATCAAGCCGAGCTCTCCAACCAACTGCTGGTGCCTGACTCTAATTCAACTGATTTCTTAACCAGACGGATTGGCTCCCAACTTAATCTAGATCGGGTCGACCCTTGACTACCAGCACTTCTTATTTTTACCTATGTTGTATCATACTCCTGATGTACATCCATCAAGCGACACATGTCTTCTGACACACTAAAATGATTCTTTCTTTTCTATACTAAATATTCTTTGTCCTTTTTACCCCTTTTTAGTATGATTTGTGTAATATAATTGTAAAATACCCTTTTGTCTTTTCATATATGTAAAATAACCTTAGTGGCTAAGTATATAAACCATCACTTTCCTTGTATCTAGACATTCAGCTTTTAATACGGAATTACTCACTTTGAGCAACCTTAGTGTTCTCATTATCATTCAAATATTATCTATTTCCTTTAGCAAGGCTTAGTGGTGAGTAACCCTTCAATTCGAGTCGGTATGTTATATCCAGCAGATTATAGGCCGAATAAGATCTAGTGGTGAGTCATATCCATTCAATAGTTGCCCATACTTCTTTAGTTTCTTTCCTATTTTCCTTTTCGGTTTGTTCGTTGTAGGGTTTCTCCATGTGCCTAACCCTAGAGACACATCATCTATATTAGCTTAAATTGTGGAAAGGCTAGATAAATAAAGTAAAGTGCTGTAAAGTCTATGTGTGAAAAATGCTTGTAATCCCTTTGTAATTTGATTTAGTGAATCAAGTAGAACAGCACTGGTGAAATAAATAGGGTCCCCAATAGTGGAGCTAGAAGAGAGTAGTAGATAGAAAGCCGAATCTTTATAAATCTTTAGCTCGATATTCTCCTTTCTTACTCTTTTAATTTGCTTTATTGTTGTGTGTTAAATTATTAAAATATCATTATTCACTAATATAAATTGTTAGGAGAGGTAACTTTATCGAAAAAGTTTTAAAAAATTTAAAGATATCAATTCAACTCTTCTCTTGATATCTTATACGGGACTAACAAAAGTAGCTTGGTTCAGATGGTTCATGACCTTCTAGTGCATTACTTGGATGGCTTCTATTCTTTCTATAGCTTGTTGATCTACAAGCTAACTAGGTTAGGAGATTTGATTGAGTGGAAGCTCAAGGTTGTATCCATAGGGAACTTTGAAGGGTGATTTCTTTGTTACACTATAGGCGATCCTATTATAAGTGAATTCAATTATTAGTAAGCACATGTCCCAATCAACTGGGTTTCTTCCAATTGTGACTTGTAGCAAGGTCTCTAAGTCTTGTTGATGACCTTAATTTGGCAGGATGTAGTGAATAGTAGCTTGGTCCCTAGTTGCTTCCAAAGGATCTTCCAAAAATGGCTTAAGAACTTGGGGTCCTAATTACACACTACAGTTCTGGGCACTCTATGCAGCTTGACCACTTCTTACAAAAAGAGAAAAGAAATAGTCGAAGCATCGTTAGTTCAATTACAACACACGAAGTATGACATTTTATTGAATTAGTCCGTACCCACTATGATGGAAACCTTCCCTTAAGACGTCCCTGGCAATCCTAACATAAAATCCATACATAGTTTAGTCAATGGTCTTGTCAAGACAGGAAGTAGCAAATATGGTGCTTGTTTAACTCATCTCTTTGCTTTGTAGAAGGTGACACATCTTTTCAACACAAACTGTACATCTCTCATCATCCTAAGTTAGAAGAACCTTGAGCTAAGCACTTCATGAGTTTAAGTATTTCCAAAATGACTAGATAATTCTCCTCCATGTGCTTTAGTACTAGTAATTCTTAGATAGAACAAGTCAAACACACAACTTCCCTTTTTTAGATAGGTATCTGTCCTCTTTATGATAATCATCAACAGCTTGGCCATCCTCGCATCGAACATAGATGGGACTAAAGTAGGGATCCTCTGTGAATAAATCCTTAACAACTAAGAATCCAAGCAGCCTTGTTTAAAGTTCAGTTGAGAGAGCATGTCGTCGTGATAGGGCATCGACCACTACATTGTTCTTGCTAGTCTTATACTTAACAACATACGAAAATCCCTTCATGAATTCGATTTACTTGAGCTGTCTTTTAGACAACTTTGGTTGGTTTTTTAAATATCTCACCAATTCATCGTTGATATAGATCTCAAATTCTTTAAGCAACAAGTAGTGTTGCTAAACAGTTAGGGCTTGGATCAAGGAGTAAAACTCCTTACCGTATACTAAATAGTTAAGTGCTTCTCCTCGAAGCTTTTTGCTAAAGTAAGTAATAGGTCAGCCTTACTGTATTAACATATCATCTATGCCTAATCTAGATGCATCGCAATTTACTTCAAACACTTTGTTAAAGCTCAGGAGAGCTAAGATAGGAGTAGTAGTCAACTTTCTCTTTACCTCCTCAAAATTCTGTTACTCTTTCTCTCCCCATTTGAATCTAGTGTTCTTCTTTGATAGCTTAGTAAGTAAGGCTACAATAGTATTGAAATTCCTTATGAAATGGCAATAGAATGATGCTAGACCATAGAAACTTTGTAAGTTGGCAAAATACGTCGACACAGGTGATAACTCTTATTACTTAATCAAGTCTCATAATTAGGTTAGTTTATTAATTTTAGTATTTTTAATTCATTCAACCCATCACAATTTTTCAGTTGGATAATAGAGCTAAGGTTAATATTAGTACTCGAGGTCTCTGATGGATCGACTCGGACTCACATCCATTATATTAAAATAAATAATAGGCCACTCGATAATTAACTTCACCTTTTCCTCATCAACTCGTATGCTATCTCCACTCACAATAGATCTTAAGAAGACTACTTCAAGTTGGTAGAAGTTACATTTTTTTCAAGTTGGCATATAGTTTTTTAACTCAAAACTTATCCAAAACAGCTCGAAGATACTCATAGTATGTCTCTAAGTTAAGGCTATAAACAAGAATATCATCAAAGTAAACAATGAAAAACCTTCCCATCAACTATTAGAGTACATGGTTCATTAACCAAAAATATGTGCTTGGTACATTTGATAATTCAAAGGGCATAACTAGCTACTCATACAACCCATGGTGAATCTTGAATGCAATCTTCCACTCATCTCCTTCCCGTATTCTAATTTAATGGTATCTAGAATTGAGATCAATCTTAGAGAAGATCCTTGTTCCATTTAGCTTGCTAAGCATGTCATTAAGTCGAGGAATGGGGTACCTATACTTGATAGTAATATGGTTGATGGCTTGATTGTCTACACACATTTGCCATGTGTCATCTTTTTTTGGCACCAATAAAGCAAGTACAGTGCGTAGGCTTAGAGACACTCTCACATATCCTCTCTTCATTAGCTTATCTACTTGCCTTTAGAGCTTAGGAACTTACTCGAAGTTTAGCCCATATGCTAGCTGATTTAGTAATGTAACTCTTAGCTATAGATCTATAGCATGCTCAATCCCTTTGATTGGGAGTAGACCTTCCAACAATTCATTAAGGAATAAGTCAGCAAATTCCTTTAGCAGGTCTTTCACCTGGGCAAGTGATTTAACATTTAAAGTCTTCTATTCAAGCAACCTCCTGACCAACAAAAAGGTCAGCTATTCAAGCTTCATCTCTCTTAACAACTCAACTCGAGTCATTACTAGGATTTCCTTCTTCAGGGCTCGACTAAAGGTCAGCTCTTTAAGCTTCATATCTCTTAACAACTCAGCTCGAGTCATTACTAGGATTTCCTTCTTCAGGGCTCGACTGAGTTGAGCCTGCATAGTTTTGACTTGCTTAAGGGACATGGGATTCAATCTTGCTTTTCTTCCCTCATGTTCAAAAGAGTAAGTATTTTTCTTCCCATCATACATCACATGTTGGTTAAACAACTGGGGTCTTTTCAAACAAATATGTGATATGGACATAGACAATACATTATTAAGAACCTTATCTTGGTACTTTCCAATGCAGATTGGCATTGCAACTTGCTTGGTCACCTGTAAGACTCCTTTATCACTAAGCTAGTACAACTTCTAAGGTTTTAGGTGGGGTATGGTTGGCAATTTTAACTATTGGACCATAAAGGCAGACATTGCATTAGTACAGCTTCCACTATTGACAATAAGTGTACACAACATTCCATTAACCTTATAAACAATATGAAACAAGTTTTCACACTACTTATCCTTAAATACCGCATTTACACTCATCATTCGTCCTAAGACCATAGTTGTAGGCATTTACCCTCTTCACCATAGATAACCTCCTCCTCCTCCTTAAACTGATCAACTTATCTGGATTCTTGCTGCTCTTTAACCTCTTTGTCAGTACTATCGACTTTTAAGGTTGGCACTTTTCCCTTCACTAACATTACTCTTATATTCGGACATTGAGCTGCAATGTGCCTAAATCCCTAATACTTGAATCATTTAATCTTGCTTATCTTTCTTCATGAGCTCTGTCCTTTCTTAAACTTCCTCGAAGGCTATTTTTTCTCAATATAAAATAAGTTGGATTTCAATAGCTTTACTTAGTTCCAATCTCACAGGTCAGTTAGGGGTAGCTTGGCTAACAGAAGCTCAAAATATACTTATTTGACATCACTCTATCCTCTAAGCAGTTCGAATTGGTTCATCTAAAGACCCAATATCTCTAGTCTCTAAGATGTCTCCAATCTCATACTTTAACCCACTAATAAACCTAGAAATAGTGTGGTCTTCTAACTCTACAACTTCACCATGAATAATCAACATTTAGAACTCCTTCACATAAGCATCAATGCTTAATCCTCCTTATCTTAACTCTTACAATCTTTTGAATGCATCCTACAGATAATAGCTCGAAACAAATCTCCTTCTCATCACACTTTTCATCTCATCCCATTCTTTGACTTCTTTCTCTCCTTCTCTTCATTATGTAGCCTTGAAATTCTTCCTCCACGAGGTGGCATATCCTATGAATTCTAAGACTACATTCTCAAGAACTTTATGAAACTGAAATTGCTTCTCTATCCTATTAACCCAATCTAGATAATCCTCAGCATCACCACTATTAGAGAAGCTTAGAATTTGTAATCTCAATACTTCTACCCTTAGAGCTTAGACATTTCTTTCTTTGAGTTCTTAGTACTCTTCTTCCTCATTGCCTAACTCCTCATCCTCCCCTTCTATTTCTTCCATCATAAGCCTTCATCAAGTAATCTTATCCATTCCTCTAGCTCAGGGTGGTTGAACTAGGAAATTAACTTAGCCAGGTTAGCCATGGTTTCTCTCAGATAACCTATTTGCTTGACCTCTATTTAAGTCATCTCTAGCTCATTACTTGTCTTCATTTATAGCAGTTACCAAGCAAGTTACAAGGTTGATGAGCGTAGTTAGTCTTTCATTTGTAGATTGGGGTGTATAACTTCCTTGTTGGTCACGACCATTATGAGCACCACTCTCTTAGTTTCCTAAAGTTCCTTAAACACTAGAGTTCAGCATTAACTTCTTTACATTGAAACAAATGAATCTTAATCAAATACCTCATTAAAGAATTACCTAGTACCCCGTTGCACGAAAAACAACTAGAATAATTCCAATATTACTCAACATAGTCATAAAACAACAAGAACCATGTACTTTGTTTTATGAGTACCAAAATAGGGGAAAATAGAGTATCTTAACACTTACACTTACCTTACCAAATTTAAAGCACTGCACTAAAACCTACTACGTATAGCCTAAAAAGCCTAATCCTTAGTATAGTCTACTTTACATAATGCTACTATAGCAAGAACACTAAAGAACACAAGATACCAAAATCTTATATGAACTTAGCCAAGATATGAACCAAGATGATAGGGAACCATGGATGAACACATGATACCGGTATTACACATAGTTGAAATGGATGGGTCTGAACCGTGAGATGGTTCAAAAGAACGAACGGAAGTCGAGGATTGAACAAGGGGGTTCTTGTGCACCGACATAAAATATGACACACCAACATCGCATACGAACTCAAACTACACTTGATATAATGCATAAGTGTAACTAGAGGTTATTTGCCACTAGCTTACACTCAAATGGCCTACATAAGAATAAGGAAGAGGGCAAGTAGGAAAACACTTAGCTCAAAAGGGAAAAGTTCTGTAAGTTCACTATTCTTGATTGTTGCTGCTAATACAAACTGAGGGTATTTATACATCCTAAGTAGGGTAAGTCCTAAGTTACTACAAATTACTAAAAGGATTTCTACCAGGAAAGGAAAAGTTTATACTACACAAGGGCAAATTACTAAACAAAACAAAAAGGAATATTCTTTGTAAGGACAATACGGTTGTTAAAAAGGAATTCTATGGTCTAAATGAATAGTTAGTGCAAGCAAAGACTACTCTATTTGCCTCAAGTTGGCAGTTCAGTAGATCGAAAGCTTAGAGTACATTTGTTTTGAAAGCTAGAACTTAGGAGTTTGGATTCAATAAGTCGACTTAGCATTAGGTTGGTCTAAGCTCAAACGTCTATTAGCTCGAGTCTTGCTGGCTAAATGTTCAACTCTAGTAGGGGTTGACAGCATTAGTAGAATCTTCTTTTGCTCGTGAGATAGTGCAATGGGTAGGAAAGCTTGAGAGATGTACTAGGTCGACTCAGAGGAACCCTTCTTCTTATAAAGTTAGGTTCTTCTAGGAAGTTTGGTGGAACAAGGCAATGAGTCCTTGGGCTTAGGATCTTGTTACCGGTCCTTAATTTCTATCATAATTAAATGGAGTAAACAAAGTGTACGCAACAATGTAAAGGAGATACAGGGCTTGTATGTGAAACTTGCAAATTTACAAACTAAAGTTATCCATAAGCATAGCTCAATTGAAGAGAAGGATATCTTGGAAAAATTAAGTATTACTCTAAAGCAAGAGGAGACCTTTTGGAAGCAAAGGTCAAGGATTGTTTGGCTCTATAGTGGAGACTATAATACAAAGTATTTTCATCAATGCGTACAAAAAGGAGAGTCAAAAACAAAATCACAACAATTAAAGGTATTAATGTAGAATGGCTGATAAGTGAGTTTGATGTAAATTAAGCTTTCCTAGAATTTTTTTGGAAATCTTTACTCTTTGAAGAGCACTTCATTTGTTGATAAAGTGCTACATGCTATAGATGAGGTTAATTGTAACGCCCTAAACCTCAAAGGCACTATAACCTACCACATGTCTCCACTTTTCAAGAACACGTTAAGGCTCTAAAACTAACTACAATCTCTATAATCACTTGTAATAACCGCTTATTAAGTACAATAAATCTCCAAATATATCAATTTAAGTGACTTATAAGCGAGTCGCTTTATCCCTAAACATACCAAATAAATAGATCTTGATCTTCTACAACATACTGAGCTAACTACCACTCTTTCCCAACCAAATGATAGAAATTTTCATAGTTGTTGTAAATTTATTAAATTGACCTACAATTGTAAAAAATAAAAGTATAAGCCAAAGCTTAATACGGGTACACAAACATACATGGATGCTTAGCCCAAAACATATAAATGCATATAATGCAACTATAACAACATATAAGCAAGCAATAGTTTAATTATCTTTAATTTAAGCTAACAACTAACAAAGAGGTACTCATGACCTTATCATACCATGACCTTAGTTTATATATATAGGTAGATATAAATATAAGTTTTACTTTAAGTTCTTTACACCTAAAGTCTAGAAACCTAGTATTTTAGTTACGTTATCTCATATACGAGTCTGCTAGGGAAATCTCACATATGATTAGCAATTGCTTCTCTAAGGAACTACCACTATAAGCCCTTAGAGTGAGCAGGTTAAGCATAACTAGTAGTCAAGGTCATTGAAGTTGAATATAGATTAGTTCGATTAGATCCTTTCTAACCTATTGAGTGCAACCATACAAATAAGCACCATGTGTCCAGAATCACTCTCCAACCGCTAAAAGAACTTCAACTCACAAATCCCGAATGAATAGCTCAAATCTTAATAAGGAGAGAAATCTAATAACTACCACAAATTTATTTGAAAACAAGCATACACATTAATCCTCAGGAACTTGATAACTAAGTTCTACCTAAAAGTTACTTATTAACCTATAAACTTTTCAAATTGAAGGTTTCGAATGAAAATAATCAAGTCAATTCATAATCAAGAATAGAAATTGGAGATAATATAAATACATAATACGATAAAGCCAAAAGTTATCATATTTATATAATATTATTTAATTATTACTTAAATTGTAAGGTATGATATAAATATAAAAGGGAAATATAAGGTTGGCACATAATGAGCGTGTCGAAATAGATACTTTTACTAATAATTATAATAATGAAAGAATACATATTTAATTAGACAATACTAGAGCTTTTATAAGTATGTAAGAAAAGATATATTAATAATAGGAATCTAAATCATACATACTATACAATTAATATTATACACAACATAGCCATAATATCAACAAAATATAAATAATATAACAATAATAATATCATCAATAATAACAATTTTAGGTCGTAATCGTAATAAAATAAAATTATCGTAATAAAATCGATACTTGAAATCATGCAAATATGATATAGTATTACTACAACTCCATACCAAAAAATAATGACCCAATACCAAATATATTAGGAAATGGAAATCCAACTTCATAATTACATATACCCATACTTCGAGATACAATATAATTTATAACAGCAACTTCCATGTAAAATAATACTATAAATATGACAAATAAATAAATTTATAGTAAGAATCGAAAAACTAACAAAATAATTACTTTTCACAATAATAACGGAAAAATAAAAATAATATATTATGTACATGATACCCAAAAAAGAAAATCAAATTGACTTACGAAATAAAGTCAAGATGGAAACACCAAATAGACAAAAATTGATGTCAAATATAAATCTATTAAAAGAAAAAATGAAATACAGAAATTATATTTTATATAATAATATATTTAAATAATTAACAAATAATAATTTAGTGGAGTGGTTTGGAACACATGGAAATAGGAACAAGAACTAAATCCAACAAGAGTATGAAATGAGATCTGGGGGCAAGCTTAGATAGGAGATTAAATAATTGCAGCAAGGAAATGATTTGGTAGGTCCTATGTTAGAAAAAGGAAAGGGATTTATGGACAAGGGATAGATGGCGAGGGTAACATGATGAAGAGGGGAGGGTGGGGTCTGATAAGGATTGAAGGGGTAAGAGAAAAGAAGAGAGATCGAGCAAGGGAAGGGAATGACAAGAGAGAAGAATGGGTGGGGTTCGAAAATTGAATAGGGCAAGAGAGAGAAAGAAATCGTGACTAGAGAGAGAGAAATATAAAGCGGATTACGGCAAAGAAATTTTAGGGTAGGCTCTAGGATAGGGTTTAAAGTATTCTAGAATATAGAATGAGTTTATAATTAAGATGGAAAAATAAATAATTAATTAAAATAAGAATAAATAGTATTTAGAAAAATAAGTCATATATAAAAATATTGTAATTTATATAATACTAATAAAATATATATACCTTATAGGTAAAAATAAAATTAATCCATTTAATGCTGACGTAAAATAATAATTTAGAAAAAATATCATCGAAACCTTGATTTAGACAACTATTCTATAGGACATACTTTAGAATAAGTCTAGAATTACTTGAAATTTAATAAATTGAGAATTTTTCATAGTAGAATGTGGTTTCTATTAATATGATCTACTATATTAAAAAAATTACTATATTAACTTGATTGGAGTGTTTCATTGTTATTCCCTTGATGAATGAGTATTTAATTGAGCTAATAGATGGCAAAAAGGTGAAAATAGTTGTACTTCAATTAAGAGGAAGCAAAGCCTTAGGAGGAAGCAAAGCTTTAGGTTTAGATGGATTCAATAGGAACTTTTACCAAGCTCACTAGGCAATTATTGGTCTTTTCATAACTGAGGTGGTAAAA
Source organism: Lumnitzera racemosa (assembly GCA_024138005.1). Taxonomy (NCBI): domain Eukaryota; kingdom Viridiplantae; phylum Streptophyta; class Magnoliopsida; order Myrtales; family Combretaceae; genus Lumnitzera; species Lumnitzera racemosa. Next base: position 37,487,909 of record JAMXBC010000005.1, read on the forward strand.
AATTTCCATTACACAGGTAAATTTTCTTCTTAGTTTAATAACATAAATATTGTTTTCATTCCTAAGGTCTCATTCCCTGAAAAAGTCAATCAATTCCATCCTATTAGTTTGTGTAAATTCTATTATAAATTTATATCCACAGTGTTGACAAATAGATTAAAACCCGATCTTGACTCTACGATTTCTCCTTATTAGAGTGCTTTTGTCCCAAGTTAGTTTGTTCAAGACAATGCTATTATTGCATATGAAATTTTTCATCTTCTCAAAATTCACAAAAAAAGGAAAAGCCAATTTTTATGCCTTAAAAGTCAATATGGCAAAAGCTTATAATAGAGTAAAATGGATCTTAGAGGCTTTGTTGTTAAAACTAGGTTTCTCTATCAAATGGATTTGGTGGATTATGGCTTGTGACTTATGTGACTTTCAATCTTATGTTAAATGGAAAAGAGTAGGGAGTTTTAATCCAACTAGAGGCTTAAGATAAGGTAACCCCCTGTCCCCCTATTTATTCATCATGATTGCTGATTGTTTATCTAAACTAATTCAAAAAGCTAAGGATGAAGGTTTATTAGAAGGCATTAAAGTTAAGAAAAATTGTCTTGAATTGACTTAATGTTTGCAAATGATGCTTTAGTTTTCCTCAAAGTGTTTGAATCCAATCTTGTGATGTTGAAAGACATTTTAAATCTTGTGATGTTGAAAGATATTTTGCATTGGTATTGTTCTACTTTTAGGCAAAAGTTGAATTTTCAAAAATCTGCTCTTCTCTTCAATAATTTTACCCTTGATGATTGTTGTAGATCTTTAAGCATAAATGCTTCTAATATTGCTAAAAGATACTTGGGTTATCCTTCTTCTAGGGGGAAATCTAAGTATAAGGTATTGAAATCAATAAAAGATGAAATTGCATCAAAGCTCCAAGGTTAGAAAGGTATATTACTATCAACAGAAGGAAAGGAAGTGATGTTATATGCTGTTGCTTATGCTTTACCAACATACACCATAAGTGTTTTTAGCTTTCCGAAAAAATGGTGTAAAGAGGTGGAAAGTATGGTTGTTAATTGTTGGTGGGGTAGTATATAAATGGGCAATAAGATACATTAGAAGAAATCAAGCCAAAGCCCGCATTGCAGCATATGCAACAATGAGGAATCAATTGAACACATCCTATTCCATTGTGAGTGGGCTAAGCCAGTGTGGTTCGCTTATTTTCAGTTGCGTATCCAAGAGTCAATACAGCAAGGGCCGATAGATGGCTGTAGGAAATTCTTCTCAAACAATATACATCTACAGCAGAGCGACGACGAATGGGAGCCACAATTGCAATCATTTGTTGGTACATATGGAATCATCGCAACAAATGTGTCTTCGAATCAACAGAGCCTAATCCTTCTGCTGTCACAGCTGCTATTTCAACTGAGTTGAAGCTGCTGCAATTTCTTTTTGCAAAATAATATGAAGCAGGTCAATCCATGAAAAATAAATTATGCTGTTGAACTAAAGCGTTGGGCACCGCCTGAAGAAGGATACATCAAAATCAATGTGGATAGGTCTTTTCAACCTCAATCCTCAGCCAGTGGAGTTGGTATTATTTGTCAGGATAGTGCATGTCGATTGATCTAAGCTACCTCAATTTCGGCCAAATACCCCAGACCTCGAAACAGCATAACTCTTAGCCGTTCGGGAAGGTCTTCCTTGTGCGCAATCCAGGAATTGGACTCATATCATCATCGAAACGAACACTAAAGTTTCCTTTATTCAGATTTCTACAAGAAATTCCTCCTCTTGGTTGTGCAGAAAATCTTCTTTCAGACACTGCTTTGTTCAAGTCTTCGTTTGTTCATTATGTTTTTTTCTTAGTATGTAGAGAAGCTAATAGTCTAGTCAGTAAATTGGGGATGAATTATAGTTTTAGGGCGGATAAACCCCCATCCCATCTTTTCAATCTCTTGTCGTCGGTTTGGTTGTACTGTCTGTCATCTTAATTTATCTAATAATGTTTTTGTTTCTAGGCCAAAAAGAAAAAAGAAAAATCTCCTCACATTCTCTAGTTCTTTCTTAAGTCTCTCTCTATTTTTGGAATCGTCTCCATGATGAAGAGATGATGAGCTAAGTCAAGGGTAGGGAAGTCTGAGTGAAGCCTCAGGATTTTTTTTTTATCGAGAATGTGAGCAGAGCCCTTGGTTCCATTACTAAGATTCGTACTCTTGCTAGTTTTTTTTTTTTTTTTTTATTGGGGGGGGTGGTGGGAAAAATGCTTGTGAAGGGAACAGGAAGTCTTGAATTCTTCCTTCAAAAGTGGCTTCAAATAGGAAGGGGCTTAGCCATTAGAATTGCCTGACTCATTCTTGTCCCATCAGAATTTCATTTTACCCAAGATCATCGTTGTCCTTTCCCTGCATTTCATGTTCCACTCCTTGGGATTCTCATTTAGCTCAAAAGATAATTTTAAATCCTTACCAACTATTATTTTAATCCATCTAAAATTTTCTTCTCCTCGAGGTATAATTGCCTTTCTCATCTCAGTAATTCTCCCCTTGTTAATTTGAGGTGAAGGTTGAGATAAAAACCCTTTTTTTGGCCCATAGCAGGGCAACCATCATTATTATTCGGAGAGTTTTTTTTTTTCTTTTTTTCTTTTTTTTTTTCTCTCTTGGATGACTTCGGATACCATTAGCCAATCACCTTTCCTTTTTCTGAAGTATCCACTTTTGGTGTAGGCCCAATTCCTTCTTTTCCGTTGTGTTTATAATAGTTATATTAAAGCACTTTTGTCTCGTAATAATTCATGTATCACATTAATATATTAAAAATTTTTTTTCTTAAATAACTTCTCACTTTATTCGAAATTTTTTAGCAAAAATTTTTTTAAGTTTTTTTTTGGGGGGGGACCCAATGACATTATATTAACATCATTTAATGGACGAATTTCGAAAAAAAAAAAAAAAAACCTATACCGGGCACTGCTTGTCAGAGTAATCTGACAATAAGAAGCAACACTAGCTCATGTCCGTTTATTCCTAATGCAACTCAATTTGCATGGCTTAGCTTGGGAACACGTGCAACCTACATGCAATAAACCTGCCCTTAGGAACAGTTAACGAGCTCCCATTATTACTACCATAATCATTCCATATGACCTATTACAATTAATTATTTGAGAATTTATATACTTTCTAGATTGGGAACTTACAATTTCTCTAGGGATCTTCCTGTTTTTATCACATAATTTTTCGGAGTGGCTTACACGGCCACGTCTATAACACAAGAAGCTTGATCCGTTCATACTGTAATTTATAAAATTCATCATCAAATAAGATCGTACGAATTATAGGCTTGTGAAAATTGACCTGAATACAAAGATGAGTAAATTTTCCTCTTTCAGCATTGACCGTAAAAGTTATCAACCCACCCGGAGAATAGGGCCTGCCATGTGTTTTTTAACGCATTTAAGCTGAAATACTCCAAGGTAGCTCATAAATACCAAAACAAAAAAGTCTGTAGAGTTAAAAGAAGTAGAGGAAGCTGGAAGCTCGGAAACTAGGTTGCATCTATGGATTTTAAGAAAAATGACTATTAATGATGACTGAATCTCTATAAGAGATTAGCAAAAGCATTTTAACGTTTAAAAGGATTGAATCCCTATATAATATGAGTGTTTACCCTCTTAGCTGGGTGGGATGCTATTGCAAGAAGGGGGAAATTGCAAAGATTTAACACCACAGCTTTCGGAAGAAGATGAACTTACAGTTTCAAAAGAGGATTCCACTTCTAAATCTTCAATTGGTTTCAATTTTTTAATCTTGCGTGTTAAGAGCACTGGCTCAGCTAAGGAAAATCAGGAAGCGAAGAGAGACGCATGAGGCTAGAAGGTTTTCCAACTCAATAGCTTAAACAAAACTACAATAATCTCAAGATGTTGTAGGCGTTGGTGGCAGCAAATGGAAGGTGAAAATTGCAATTAACGCCGATGATGGTGGTAAACCATTATGAAAAATGATAGGGGAAAATTGATAGAATAATTTCCACTTTTTAAAAGATTCAAATCATTTTTTTTCCCCCATTTTCTATTAGCATATATCATGTAGGTACTAATAATTATTATTAGTGGCCATTTTTTATATCATAGTCCATCACCACTTATTGGCCTGAGCTTCTAATATTTTTAATATCTTGAATGTATTATGGCAATATTTAATAACTGTAAAATTTTAATTATAATAAATATTGAAAAAATTCCAAAAACATTTTTTTGCATAAAAAGTACAACAGAAATATTAATGGAAGATAATGTAAGAAACAGGTCGAAACTTTTCCATTATTGAGGCATTTCTTTTCCCAACAAAATTACCTAGAATAGGAGCAGTTATAGATGAAGATAAATGTAAATTTACAAGACCACCCTTTCTAATAATGTTCACTTTAAATATTTCACTTTATCAATTACATACTTTGTTTCCTCATGTCATTTCACTTCCTTATTATAATCCTAAATACACAAAGTAAAAAGTGATACTTTTTCTATTTTGATTAGTTTCACTAAGTTTATAGTCACTTTGGTTCGTTCTTCTAGGGGTCAAGTTATCATATACTCCAAATAATTATTAGAACATTCAAAAAATAATTTTTTAATTTTTACGATTAATATGCACTATATGAGGAAAATAAGTTAAGAAAAACAAATTTTTTAATTTAATCATTTAATTGTTTGGCTGCGATATATATTTCCCGAGAAGAAATATAAAGTTTTATAAGTCCAATTTAACAAATTTTCTCCGTTTCTTCTTCCCAACTGGTTAAGAATTGATTACCATTAATTAGGCTATTTTATACAATATTATCACTCTAAAAATGGAAAAGGAATTAAAAGAAAAATTAATTTGACGTTAAACAATTTCCACAAATAATAGGTAAACTATAAATATATCATTTTATATTTACTTCGTGACTATTTTTAAAGTTAAGTGTTCATAACTTCATATTATATATTTAGAAAAAGTGCCTTTCCACTTCTACATGACCATTTTAACTTGATTTTTGGATTTCTTTTTTTTTTTTAAGTATTTTTCATTATTTTATTCAAAGTCAATAATAGTGACATGGGATATAAAAACAAAATTTTCAAGTACATAAGAGTCTAAATGCTCAATTTTAAATATAAGAACTTAAGCGTGTAAGTCAAATATAATGAAGTGTATTTGCAACTTACTTAAAATAATTGGTATAAAACATTATTTCCCAGCACTTTTGGCGTCATTTTTAGTCACTAAAAAATCTTATAATAAGCGATCAGAATATCTTTGTGTTTTTTTTTTTTCAAGTAATAGAGAATGCTTAATTTAGTAATATAATAGTAAAAAAGAAAAATGAAAAAAGAAAAATTTATCCACTTGAACATTATTAGTAGCCATTTGCTTCAAGGTTATTTACCAGAGTTCTAGAGTCCCACAAATACCAAAACTATACAAGTCCTTCCTTAACAAGTCTAAGATCCAAATAGGTGGAATATCAACAAAAAGACCATCTTTTTCCATTGTTTGAACTTGCTAGTCAAACTGCTCCTAGCTACATTTAGTTCCTTCAACACGGCTCAATCCTAATTTCCTTGAGTTGGTAGAGTTCTTATCTACAAGTCATTTATACATTATAATACTTTTTCTTGGATTTGTAAAGATAAATTGATGCGTCTCTTGGGTTCGACACAAGGAGAAGCCCCTCAACAGAAAACAATAGCAAACCCATGAGTAACTCAAGGATATAATGCACTAAGAGCTTAATAAAGCTTAACCCAATACTCGATATGATGCATGAACGTGAGGTCAAGGTCACTCTTTACCATTCCTTGCTAAAGGAAATTAATAAGAGCTAGGGGAAAACACAAGACTATGCTCTCAAGAAGGAGATTTGTATTCAATATGCAAAAGTAATGATGTCTATGAACAAGAAGAAGAGGCTTATATATTGGGCCCTATAGGGTTACACATGGGAATAGATAAAAAGAGTGAATCATAAAATAATGTATAAAAGATTCCTAAGAATAATGTTAAAAAAGGTAAAACTGACGAATAAACAAATGTAATATGTCAGAGTTGTCCTCTGATTAGGAGCCTTCTAGATACGTGTCTACTTGTATGCAGGAGCTCTAACAAAGGAGAAAAGAGAAGAAGTTCTCAGTATTGGTAACTTAACATCCGAAGGAACAGCTTGGTAGGAGTATAGTAAATAATGAACAGATCACCTGACTTGATCTAGATCAAGTTAGTGCTCGATACTCGGGGTCATAGTTCCATCAAGTCAAACGATAGAATAGGTCAACTTGAGGATCAACTTAGAGCTTGTTTACTCGAGAGTCTTCAACTCGGGGCTTAGGGTTAAAGCGTATAAAGTTGATCCTTCTGATGTCCTTAGTACTACCGACATGTTAGGGCTCAGGTCTAAGTTCATCCTGGTCATGACCATAGCTAAGCATTATGGTTGATTGAAGTACATAAGGCCTTAGATATTAGTGGAATCCTCTTCCTTGATCAGCTCTCAAACTAGTATTCATTGAGCTAGTCCTTGTAGTCCTCTAGCTCAACTTTTGGTGGTTGGGCAATGGGGTTGATTCCTATCATCTTCCTGAGGATTAGAAAGATTTGGCCTCAAATCTCTAGGGTCTTCTTCTGTCGGTTCTTCTTCTTTGGTTAGTCTATAGGGAAACAGGTTGAACACATTGAAGGTAAAAGAGACACCATAATTCTTTAATAGTTCAATTTGGTATGCATTATGGTCAATCTTCCTTAGTACCTTGAATGGTCCATCAATTTAGGGAGACAACTTATTCCTCCTATGGTGTGGAATCTTTTTTGTTGAGGTAGATCCATACTTAGTTACTTGGGGTTAAAGGAAACAGCTTAGCAACTGCGACTACTAATCTCTTACTACCTTTCATTGAACTTAGCAATTTGTTTAGCTACATGCTAGTTCAATTCATGTAATCCACGAGCTTGGTCGACTTCAAAGTGGCTTTCCTTAGTGTTTATTGAGGTATTGACTAAGTTAAGTGGAATGGTCAAGTTGAGGCCATAAATAACCTCAAATGGGCTCTTTCCAATAGTACTTTAGTCAATTCAATCGTAAGCAAACTCCATGATAAGTAAGCATAGATTCTAATCCCTTAAGTTCTTACCTTTAACAACTTGAAATAATGTCCCTAGCATCCTATTTACCATCTTGGTTTGGCCATAAGTCTAAAGATGGTTACTAGAGCTAAATACGAGCTTGATGTTAAGTCTCTTCTATAAGTCTTCTAAAAGTAACTTAGAAATTTCGTATCTCGATCTAATACGATGGATCTAGGGATGCCATATAGTCAGACAATCTCCTATAAAAACAAATTAGCAATATATAAAGCATTGTTAGTTCAGTAGCATGCAATGAAGTATGCCATTTTACTAAAGCGATCCATAACTATAAGGATCTAATTTCATCCTCTATATGTCTAATGTAACCCTAAGATTAAGTCCATGTTGAAGTCGACCCAAGGTGTAGTTAGTGTAGGCATGGCATATATTTTCCATGAGGTTCTCTCCTTCCCTTCACCCTCTTACATTCATCAAAACTTCTAAAGACCATGTGGACATCCTAAGCTATACCAAGCTAGTAAAAGCTCTCTCTCAAGAGGTCGACTATCTTCATTTCGCCAAATTGCCCACATAAAACTCCACTATGAACTTTCCAAACCAACAACTCGCATGTAGAACAATTTGGTATACACAGTCTTCTCTCCCTGAATAAATACCCATGCTTTACATAATACCCTCCAACAGCAATTCCTTCTCTACACTTCTCAACAATAGGACCAAAGTGCAGGTCTTAAGTATAGTTCTTGGTAATGAGGGAGAGACCCAATAACTTGGTTTGCAAAGTGGTTAGTAGAACTTACCGATGTGATAAGGCATTAACTACTACGTTAGCATTGCCTTTTTCATGCTTGATTACATAGGAACAACCTTCCATAAACTTAAGTCATTTTGCTTGCCTCTTTAAGAGTTTATTTTGGCTTTTAAGGTGCTTTTGAGACTTGTGATCTGTCTAAAAGACAAACTCTGGAGGTAATAACTAATGTTACCACATAGTAAGAGCTTGAAAAAGGGGGGTAAAGCTCCTTTTCAGACACTAAATAGTTTAGGTTAACACTATTAAGCTTCTCAAAGTGGTAGGCTATAAGTCGACACTTTTACATCATAATGGCACTAGAACTAACACATGAGTCAGCATCGCACTCTAGTTTAAAGGGCTTCTCAAAATCTAGAAGAGCTTATACAAGTGCTATGGTAAGTTTCTCCTTAATTTCCCTAAAGCTCTTCTTAGCTTTGTCATTCCGTTAGAATCCATTGCTCTTCTTTATCAGCTCGGTTAAGGGGGCTTCGATAGTATTGAAGTTCTTGATGAATCTACTATAGAAAGAATCACAGCTATGGAAACTTTAGATTTTGGTGACATTCTTTGGTGTAGGCTATTCCAAGACAACTTAGATCTTCTCTTTGTCAACTTAGATTCCATCACTTGACACTACATAACCAAGAAAGACAACTTCGTTAGTAGAATGTACACTTTTTTTAGATTTCCAAACAGTTTCTCGACACAAAATATGTCAAAAACAAGGCTATGGAAACTTTGAGTTTCAGTGACATTCTTTAGCGTAGGCTACATGAAAAGAGCTTGAGTCTTGTCTTCATTAGCCCGAATTCCATCACCTGATACAACATAACCAAGAAAGATAACTTCATATTGGTAGAATTTGCACTTTTTAGATTTGCAAATAGTTTCTCGACATGAAGTATGTCAAAGAAACTCATAGATGTTCTACATGGGCAACTAGATTAACACTATACATAAGTATGTCATCAAAATACACGACTACACATCTTCCAATCAAAGGTTGCATTACATGGTTCATGAGTTTCATAAATCTATTGGACACATTAGTTAATCCGAATGGCATGACTAAACACTTGTAGAGACCATATCTTATCTTCAATGTAGTCTTCAATTCATATTTGGATCTCATAAGTATTTGGTGATAACTACTTTACAGGTCAATCTTTAAGAATACTCTAATGCCATAAAGCTCGTCCAACATGTCATCGAGTCTCGGTATAGGATATCTGTACTTTACAATAATATGCTTTATAGTTTGGCTATTGATACACATGCACCATGAACCATCTTTCTTTAAGACGAGTAGAGCGAGCACAATACATAGGCTCATGATCTCTTTTACATAACTACGTTCTATGAGCTTGTTCACTTGCCTCTTCAACCAAGCAACCTACTCTAAGTTCATCCTGTATGCAAATCTATTTGGTATAGTAGTGCTAGGTTGGAAATCAATGCAATGTTTAATACCTCGAACTAGTGGCAATCCCCATGGCAACTCGTTAGGAAATAGGTCAAGGAACTCATCAATCGACTTCTTAACTTCTTCTGGCACATCGACCCGTTCTCTCAACTTTAATAACCTTTGGATAATAGAAACATGGGCTCATTAGCCTTCTTAACATTTTAGAGCTCTTAATGAATTATCACTAAGGCCTTTTTCTTACTAGCTTAGTTGAGCCCATTATGAGTCTCACTTACTTGGTTTGGAATCATAGGTTGCAACACAATTTTCTTGCCATCCTTCATGAACGCATAAGTGCTCTTGTAGCCATTATGTATAACACGTTGGTCCAATAACCATGGTCTACCAGCAACAAACGTGATGTTCCTATAACGAAGACATTAGAGACCACCTCATCCCTATAGATGTTTCCAACCTAAAGCGACATAGTTACTTATTCAGTTATGTGTAAAGCACCTTTATTATGCAACTGGTGCAACTTATATGGTTGAGAATGCTTAGAGGTTGGTAAACCCAGCTTTTGTATGAGAGTCTGAGCAACTATAGTCGTATAAGTTCCTCCTTCAAGTATGATCATACATAGCTATCCCTTAATTGTGCACTTAAGTTTGGCATTAAGTTTAACACACCCCTCGATACTAGATTCATTACCTCTCCCTGGTCAGCATAGACACGGGTTACTTCCTCACTTGGGACAATGTCACCATTTGTACCTAAACTTTGCAAAGTTTTTCAATTATGCACCTAAACTTTCCATTGTCTTAATATACACCCAATTGAAGTTTTACATATCTTAATATACATCTCTATTAATTTCCTATAATACCGTTAGTCTAGTATATAGCATGAGCTAATAGTTAGATGACATTTGGATTATTACATTTCACATCTCGACATTACCTTTTAGTTCCTAGTTAGCCATCCATGTTAGCACCCCATGGAAAATAAAAACCCTAGAAACATCCTATTTCCCCCTTTACGACCGAACCCCATCTCTTCTATCTTATTTGAAACCCTAACCCTATAAAACATTACCTTAACCTCACTAAATGCTAACCTAATCTTGTCAATTTGGAAGCCCATAGAAAACCCAAAATTGTTACCTTATCCTTATTAAACTATCACCCCAAGTGTAGGAAAGTCGAAATCTTATTGATTAGGTTGTTGTTGAGAAGAGTGATGGTGAAAAAATGTCCTCTATAAATTCCATAAGCTCATCACGGTCTTCCGATAATCATAGTGGTGGGGTTGTCTTATGCAAATTTGGTTTGAAAACTAGGATTCCAACTACAAGGACAAAAGCAAATACATGAAGGAGGTTCTATGGATGCCTAAGGTTTAGTAAGGTACATTAATTTCAGGAACATAAATTTTCAAAAAATTGATATTTATATATGAATTTTTTTAATTTTTATTAATTATTCATTGTTGGTTTACTTTGATTTAGGGATGAAAATTTTCAACAAATTGACATTTATTTATAAAGTTTTGAAATTTTTATGAATTGATATTTATCATTCAAGAATTGATATCTATGAATCAATTTTTTCTGAAACATTTAGTCTTAGTTGTTTGTAATATTTAATACAGTTAGTTTGTGGGACAAGTTGCTGTGGGGAGGTTGTTTTCTAAGTTAGAAGTGAAAAAAGGGAAAAATATCAATTAGTCATTGCTGTGGGGAGGTCATTTTGTATGTATCATTTGGTCATAGATTAAGTCATTAGGATAATTGGTAGGAACTTAAGTTTTTTCGATGCTATGAGATATAAAGATATTGATTTATTGCTATCAATACCACACTGTGAATAGCAAGTGGAAGGTTGTAACTTTTTTACATAGGCTAAGAGTAACTAAGGTGCAATATATAAGGAAGAGCTTGCAACGAATGAGTTATCTAAGACTGAGTTGGATAAGATGAAGGAAGATAGAGCACGGTTAATGGAGGAGAATGCGATACTAAGGAAACTTCTAGCAATGCAGTCTAATAGTGAAGAATCAAGTGGAGCTCAAGTAGAAAGTATGAAGAAAAAGAAAAAAAATTGCTAAAAGATTGTAATATGCAGTTATAAAGAGATGTCATATCAGCACAAGTGGTGTTTGATAATCACTTTGGTGTTGTATTATTGGGAAGTTGTTTTGGGGTAGTTAATGTTAAGATAGTTTTATTTAGCTTGGTATATTATGGTGTAAATGCATTGAGAATCCTATGAAATTTGTCAAATGTAGAATGCTAATATCCAATTTTGTTACACTTTCGCTCAAGCATTCAAGTGTAGAATTTAATAACTAAAACCAACGTTTTTGTCAAAATATTACAGACGTTGAATTCAACACATAAAAAGGGGAAAATCTTATTTTTTATGTCGACATTTAAATACATACTGATTCAATAATAGTAACTCTGCACCTGTCATCACTCTTAGATTCCCTTATTTTAAAAGACAAAAGAAAATGCATAAAATTGTAGACACTCTTATAATAAGATTTATGCCTTCAACGAAAAGTAACCTAAGCCTGATTAATGTGTGGATAATATTGCAAATACTCTCATACTATCAAACATAAAATTGAATTGATAACCAAAGGAAAAAAAAAAAACAAGAAGAAGAAGAAGAAAATGTCACTCTTATTAAATTCTTGGAAGATGGTGGCATGTAAATTGGCAACCTATAATTTCATAGATGATTATGCTATGGTGTGGCAATTCTACTTTTCATAATAATGTTCACTTATTTAGGAATCCAATATTATAGGATAAAACTAATATGAATTCAATCCAAATGCAACCTAAAAAAGCTTTATGTATGCAATAGTAAATAAAGAAGCTTCATCTTCAAAATTGCAACAACCTAAAGCTTCCTCCTTAACTAAATATGTTAACAAAGGACCAATATTTTCAATTGATATGCCAACTAGAAGCACTAAAAGAGATACTTAGTCACAACTATTGAAATTTACAAAAAAAAAAAAAAAAAAAAAAAAAAAAAAAAACCTAGGCAAATATCAAAGTAGTGTAAAAAAGGCATGTTTGTACATGCAAATATTCACAACAAACAAGTGGTCCTAACCAAACAAAAAAAGAAAAAAAGAAAAGAAAACCCCACTACCAACTTCCAAGAAAACCATGTACATAGCTACAATACCTTCATTTGTCTACGCACACTAAGAAAAAGGCATGTTTATACATGTGAATATTCACATCCTCGTAATTCGTCTATCTTAAGTCCAGACATTCACCCCATTATCCTCATCACTTGTCTCGTCTAGGTTACTTTGGAGGGGCATATTCCACCTCTTGCAAAAGTTAGCCATTGTGATATGCTTACTACTATGATGGGGGGCCAATTTCTACCTTGCTTTTTTGCTAAGGGTTGTTGTAGTGCTTACACCTCTTCCATATTGCTTATAATTATGCTTAATGTATTGCCAAATGTTATCTTCCCTACTATCTATGAAAATGTGTAGAGCAAGCCATCTAAATCTTCTCAGGAGAAACATGTGCTAAATTTGTTGTGATCTACATCATGTTTAAACCAATAGTTAATCTGATTTTCATGCAGTAGTGTACATATCCACTACTTCAAAAGGAAAGAGACAATAATGCACTAAAGGTGCTTGTTGCCTGGCATTGCTTTGAGGTTATATGGAATTAGTTACATTCCTAAGCACATTGGGTAGGTATTGGTGATGGGAATGAAACAACTGGACCCTTGACCCAAGCCCAATCTCGAGGTCTTAAAGGACCAACAAAGTAGATTCTATCGTTCAAGCCAACTTTTGCAAAGGCCGAGCTAATCCTCACTATTAACCAACTCCACATGCCAAGCTGAGTCATTTCTCATCTCTTAGTAATTAAGTGCCAACCTAAAATATGCTCCATTGATAGCTCGGTCCTTTCATACGTCTGTTCGGCCATAACCATATTGACTAGTATCTTGGTAATACTAGTGCTAAGAAACTTAAAACATGTCCAAACCAACATCTTCTCGGAAGGACTATCAGGTCTACTCGGTAATCTCTTGTCTAACCATATAACTTGTCTGTTTCTACCAGAAGTGTCATGATGCCCAAACGCCACGTATCTAATCTTATGTGAAAGGATTTGCTATACCAATCATCAATTTGTTTGAATTTTCACTTGTACCATTTATTATTCCTTGTACATTACTTCTTTAAGCAATACCCTTTTTGTCCTTTCCATTTAAGGTAGGTTACACTAACATTTTGGGTATAAATACCCTTACAATATGTAGCTGCAACATCACAATCTAATATCGAATCTATACTATAGTGTCTCTTTTTGTGAGTATTCCATCTTGCTTACTTGCTTCATTCTTATCATAATCCTTAAGTAAGGCTAGGTGGTGAGTAAACTCAATAAGTTAGCTCATGCGTCATATCAAGTTCAATTTGCGAGTCCTCGATAGTTCCCTGGTGCATAACATCCTTGGAGCTGATCGAGGTTTGCTTGTTTACTTCATTATTCTCATGTATTTCCATCCTTGTTTTCAAGTTTTCTGCAAACTTGGACCCATCCCAATACAATCACCCTTATCTGCTCTTGGCGCAATATATCATCTTAGTATCAGAGTAGAGGTTCATTTGAGTAAATCGTATTTGAGCTTTATTGTAAGTAATGTTGGTAATGGTAGTGTGTTGTAGTTGTGTGGAGGCTAACTATGAGTGTTTAAGTAAGTAGAAGATGTATTGGTTTGTTGTTGTATGAGTATATCCTATTGTACTCTGTTTTAAGCTATGAAAATAGAGCAAGTAGTTATTATGTGTTTTCTGTGTAATAGTGAGTTGAGTATTTAGAAATTGTACATGTATTGTTTTGAAAGAGGCACTAGTGTTCATTAAAGGATGATTGACTCAAGTGTAAATGCAGGGATTGGATACAATAATGATTGTGTCATCTACAATGGCTGACAACCCCACAACACTCCCAAAAGCACAAACAAACAACTTAATGTAATGGCTAACTTGATAGCTGACCTAACTAGGGCTATTCATGCATTAGGTTTTCAACCTGATGCAATACAGAAAACTCCCTAGACTGCTTAGCTCGTAAGAGGACAAATCCTAGCTCGACAAGCTCGAGGTGGAGGAGTAAGAAGACTAGTAGGGAAGAGAATCGACTTAGGTGGAATAGATGAAGGGGATGAAGAAGAAGGATATATTAAGGAGGAAGAGCAAACTCAAGCACCCCGAACTATTGACCATATGAAGCTTCAGATTCTAAACTCAATGGTTATGGGGATGTCGATGACTACTTGGATTAAGAGGAGACGGTTGAAAATGTTTTTTACTCACATCAATATGAAGACAACGAGAAGGTAAAAGTTGTTGCTGCGAAATTCTCAAGGTATGCCGCATTATGGTTAAAGAGCTTCCAAAACATGAAGAGGTGAAAAAGATATAGAGAAGTTAACACTTAGCCCAAGATGAAAAAAATCCTCAAAAATATATTTATACCAGATACTTATCCATAGGATACTTTTGCTTGACTTCAAGAGCTAGAGCAAAGGAGCCAAACGGTTGATGAGTATGTCCGAGAATTTCAAGTGCTCATGATTCCATGTAAAGTTGATGAGCCCTCAACTTGAACAATTTCCAAGTTTCTTACAGGGTTAAGATATGAAATTCAAGACATAGTGGAATTACAACATTTTACTACCTTAGAAGAGGCCATCAAAATTGACTAATGAGTTGAAAAGCAGAGGAGAAAGCTAAGCCAACCTCCAACGAGCTGACCAATTCAATCAAGCTGACCTACTTAGGAAAGTTACCAATCTCAACAAAGTGTCAAGCCAAGTAGAAGCACAAGTATTAAAGCTGAATAGAAGGGTCGACCAATTGATGGTGAAGCGTAATCGAGAACTTATGAGAAAAGTCAAGGATTTAAGTGGAAGATGAGCCAGATCAAGTGCTTTAAGTGCCACAGATTTGGGTACATAGCCACCCAATGTCCAAACAGGCAAACTATGATTATCAAGGAGATTTCCTGAAGCTCGACATGGATAACACTAATGAGGAGCCCGAAGAAGTTTCTCCCGAAGAGAATACCACCTAAGAAAACAAGTGATAACTCTAATTTTAAACATATTTCATAGAGTGATTTTATAGTATTTTCCGCATATTTTTGGTTTTCTTTAAAGAAATTGATACTTAATTGAGTAAAATGTTGATTTCAGGGTTTAAACGCGTTCTAAACTCGAAAACGAAGAAAAGGAATCAAGTTTCACTCAATTCCGAGTTCAAACGAAGAAGTTATGAATTTTTGAAGTTGTGCAGAAAATTTGCTTAAGTGCAGAAAGTTACATGACCTAGGGACACGGTCGTGTCCCAGGCCGTGTCGGGTGACGAAAACAGAATCTTTGAAATACACATATAAAAGGATATCTTAGGGTTTCAAAAGAAAAGAGACATTACAGAAACAAGAGACACAAGAGATGAGAGGAGATTTGAGAAGAACATTAATCAAGAAGCAAGAACGACATCGATTTCAAGAATAGAGAGATTGTTTATCAAATCAAGAGGGGTTTTTATGCTTTATTTTATGTTTTTGATGAAACTTGTTTTTAGATTCGTTATGATAGCTTAGAATTAGAGTATTTAGGATTATGGAACCTAGGGTTTCATGTAACCCTTAGATTGAATTATAATTTCAATAAAGTTTCTACCTTTTCTTGATTCAATTATGTCGTTAATTATGGATTGATAATTTTAGAGTGTTAATATATGATATTATGCATGTTAATTGAGAAATTGCATGTGTAATTAGATCTAGGCATAATTGAAGAGAATTACATGTATACTTAGAGATAAGATACATGTTTCTTCCGGAAAGTTGATTGTTTGCATGGGAATTCATTACACGCTAATGCAATTCTAAATTATATTACTCAATGAAAAGATTCCGGTAAATAATTTAGGATTAGGGTTAATATGCTTGAGAAAGATATTAGCTTTAATTGTGAATCCCTCCGGTCAAGAATAATAGAAATTGAATTGGATATATTTTAAAAAGGTTACATGTTAAACACTAGGGGAAATAATTTCTAAATACATTATTGCATACTTAAAGTCGTTCATAATTTATTGCTTTCTAATTTGCGTAATTAAGTCTCATAAGTAATTTAGTTGTTAATTTCAGTATTTTTAATTAATTCAAACTTTCACAATTTTTCGGTTAGATAATAAAGCTAAAGTTAATATTAGTACTCAAAATCTCGGAGGGATCGACTCGAACTCATATCCGCTATATTAAAACTGATAGGTGCGCTTGCCTCATATCAACAAGCTTATTGAAGTAGGTGTGTTTGTTGAAGACTTGTATAAGTTAACTCTAGTTGCCCAATAAGAAATGAGTTTAGGACCCTCTACCAAGGAAGAGCAAAGAGAGAACTTATTCTACATCACTTGCAAGGTGAATAAACGAGTTTGTACGCTCATTGTAGATAGTGGTAACTACACCAATGTAGCGTTTGCCAAGCTAGTTAAGAAGCTCAAGTTGCTAACTATCTCACACCCAAGTCCATATAAATTGTATTGGCTAAATAAAAAGGGAGCAACATGTCATTCAGCAATTCTTGCTGTCGATCTTCGTTAGGAACTATTCTAATGAAATTCTTTGAGATGTGTTGCCCATGTATCCATCTTATGTGTTGCTAGGTCGACCTTGGCTTTTTTATAAAAGGTTTATTCATGATGGATTTCAAAACACATATGTATTTGAGAAAGATGGTAAGAAGATTACCTTAAACCCTATGATACCAAGCCAAGTTAGCAAGTTGTAAGCTAAACTTGCTCGAGGATCTAAGAAGGCTTTGATTCTAAGTAGAGCTAAGTTCCGAGAAGCTATTAAAGCTAACATGTTGACCTTTCTATTGATCAGACGACTACTAAAGTTGAAGGAGTAGATTGAGCTAATCCCAAAGATCAAGGAGCTATTGGATGAATATGCAGACTTATTTCCCGAGCAATTACTTAAGGGATTACCCCTTTTTTTAAGCATTGAACATTGTGTTGACTTTATACCTAGTGCTACCCTACTAAACAAGCCATCCTAACGAATGAATCCTAAATAAGTTGCCAAGCTCCAAAGACAAGTCAATGATCTACTGAAAAAAGGATATGTAAGAGAAAGTCTTAATCCTTGTACTGTACCTACATTGCTTGTGCCGAAAAAGGATAGTACTTAGCGAATGTCTGTAGATAGTAGAGCAATAAACAAGATCACAATTAAGTGTAGGTATCCTACTCCAAGGCTAGACGAAATGCTAGACAAATTGAGTGGTGCTAAAGTATTTAGTAAGATTGACCTGAAGTCAGGATACTAACAGATTTGAATGAGACAAGAGGATGATAGGAAAACTGCTTTTAAGACCTAATATGGCCCATACAAGTCGATGGTTATGCCATTTACTATCAAATGCCTTAATCACTTTTAAGAGATTGATGAATCATGCTTTAAGGAATCTAATTGGGAAATTTGTTGTTGTTTACTTTTACGACATCCTCGTATACAGTATTAACCTAACTAGCCATATTGAACATCTCCAAGAAATCTTTGATGTTCTCTAAGTAGAGAGATTGTTTGGTAACATGAAGAAGTATTGTTTTTGTTAGAAGGAAGTGGTTTTTTTGGAATATGTAGTTAGTGGAGAAGGCTTGCGAGTCAATGATAAGAAGATCAAAGCAATTGTCAAGTAGCCGACCTTAACCACTTGTGCTAAGGTGAGAAGTTTCCATAGACTGGCATCCTTTTACTAAAGATTCATCTATGGTTTTAGTACCATTGTTGCACCCCTTATAGAGCTGATAAGGAAGAACATAGATTTTAGGTGAGGAGAGAAGGAAGAGAGAAGCCTTATTGAGATTAAGGCAAGATTGACCTCTACACCTATATTACCTTTACTTGACTTTGAGAAGATTTTTAAGCTTGAGTGTAATGCATATGATGTTGGCATAAGAGTTGTCTTGATGCCAAAAGGTCAACCTATAATCTACCATAGTAACAAGCTGAGAGGACCTCAATTAAGCTACTTCGTATATGATAAGGAGATCTTAGCCCTTATTCGAGCACTCCAAGTATGGCAACATTATCTATTGCCAAAGGAGTTTGTCATTTATACAGATCATGAGTTCTTAAGGCACCTTAAAAGTCAGACTAAGTTATCAAAGACATAAGCACAATAGGTTAAATTCTTAAAGGGATTTAACTTTGTAATCAAATACAAACAAAGAAAAACTAATGTGGTTGCTGATGCCTTATTAAGGCGACATGTTCTTACTATGCTACAAATGAGACTCTTGGGATTTGCGGACATTAAAAAGTAATATCCTCAAGACCCCCATTTTGGTCCTATATTTAGACGATGTATAGAAGGAAGGACAATGGATGACTATTACATGGAAGATGGGTATCTAATCCGAGGAGGCAAGTTGTGTATTCTAACTTGTTCATTAAGAGTTCTACTTATTAGAGAATCTCATTCTAATGGGCTTTCTAGACATTTTGGGGAGAGGCTAACATATGAACTATTAAATGGAAGATTCTTCTAGCCCAAGATGTAGCGAGATGTGCATTAGATTGTTGAGAACAGTATTACTTGCAAACGAGCCAAATGCGAAGCCAAATAAAGGAAAGCAATGCCTTTGTTTGTCCTGACTAGACCTTGGACTAAGTTGAGCATGGATTTTGTACTTAGATTACCACGAACTGCCTGAGGCAAAAACTCTATTATGGCCATTGTTGATAGATTCGATAAGATGTCACACTTTGTACCCTGCTCCAAAACTAATTATGCTTTGGCTATTGTTTTCTCTTTTTGTAGGAAATTGTTCGTTTGCACAGCATGTTGAGAAGTATGGTATCATATAAAGATCCAAAGTTTCTAAGCTATTTCTGACTAAACTACTCTTCAGCACTTCCTACCGTCTCCAAACTAATGGCTAAACAGGGGTAGTCAATCATACTTTAGGGTCACTACTCTAAGCTGTAGTAGGAAAGAACTTAGCTAATTGGGATGTCTGTTTGCCTATAGTAGAATTCGCTTACAACTACAAAGTGTAGACACCTCATTTTCGCCACCTCTAAGATTTTTTTTATTGGGTTAGGTTTAAAAATTATTACTTTTGAAGAAAAATTAAATTATTAAAAAAAAAAAAGAAAATTGAAAGAAAGATAAAAAATAAAAAGTGTTGAGTCGAGTCATTTAGGGTCAGATTGAACAATGGTTAAAGATGTATGTTTAATTTAATAAATTCCGAGTCATTAAATAGTTGGACTTCATTAAAAAATATTTTTACTCCAATCCAATATAAAGCGGATTTTCATTTAATTTATATTGGGCTAAATAGGCTTAGGATTTATTAAACGGGTTAGTGTATATATTGGGCTAAATTAAGATGAACTAAATCGAGCCTAAGATAGAAAGCCTAAATCAATGTAGGGCTTCTAGAAATTGGATTAAATTTTCAATGAATTTAATAAATCCAAATCGGGTAGTCATATCTTATCAATATTGGATTCGTTAAGATTGAATTTATGGCAAAAAGATCTAAAAATTTTCAAATTTATGGCCTATAAATAGTAGACAATAGGTTGCAAAAAATACGTTTATTACAATTCACATTACATACACACCTCATAATCTCCCCATTATTCACATTTGTACACTCCACAATTTTCTAATTCACATACTCACTCACATACAGTCCCTCACATGACTCTCACTTAACACACACACACATCACTCTCGCTTGACATATACACTCACCTACATACAATCCCTTACATCACTTACACACTGTCCTCAAGATGCCAAAACACACACATATAACCCCACATTTCCACTTTACGGTGGGCACAACACACGCCTGCACTTGACACTACATGCCCACTGCACTGTCCATGAAAACAAACAAGACTCAAATCCAACTCATGCATAAGCGAATCTGACACGACCAGTTAGATAATTTTAGATTCCATTCTCTTTTGTTTTTTTTTTTTTGTATGATTATTATTATTGTAGTTATTTAGTTGTTTTAATTAGCTTAGTAATGTTAGTCTTTTTTATAAATTTGTTTTTACTAACTTTATTTTTTAATGTAGGTATTTAGTTTTATTTTTTTTTTAGTTATTGTTAGCTTAGTTAATATTTTGTAATTTTTACATGTAATATTAATTTTTACAAAGTTACATAATTTAGATGGTTCATTTACAACAAATAACTACTAACGTGTTTTTTTTTTTAAAGGTATTAGCGTTAATTCTGATTAGTTGATTTTTGGCATATCATTGTTTTTTAAATAATGAAATATATTTTTGCATACATATTACATTTTTAGAAGTATCACGTTTACATGAAAATTACATATTTTAGCAAGTTATCATAAAGTTGCATTTTTAGGCTTTTAGGGATTTTTTAAGAATAAAAAATTTGTTTTGTCACTTACTTAGTTTTCATAAAATAAAAAATCTTCAATAGGCATCTTTTCCATAATTTAGGTATTTTTTCCTTGGTTTAAGCGTCTTATCTATAGTTTAAACATATTTTCAATGGTTTAGGCATTTTATCTATTGCTTAGCCATCTTTTCTATAATTTAGGCATATTATTTTATGATTTAGATATCTTTTCTATAATTAGTCATATTGTCAATAGTAGTTGCATTTTTTTCATAAAACAGCACGTTTTCCATGATAATTGCATATAAGTGTATTTTTTACGAAACTTGCATATTTTATTTTTTTTTATTTATTTATTCTCTCATTTAGGTGTTTTAGGATTTTTTTTTTAAGTTTTGTCACATAGTCAATTTTTTCAAAAATAAAAAATACAAACTTAGAGTCTTTTTAAAAATTAATTATTTAGGTTTTTCTTTTAATTGGGAATAAAAATTATGTTTTTTAGGATTTTTCTTAATAAAAATAAATTAGTTAAAAAAACATAAACCTAACTTGATTTTTAAATTAAAAAGATTCAACTCACTAAATCTTCTAAAAAAAACAGAACTACATCGATTTGATTCCGACTAACTAGTACATAGGCACCTTGGGGCTAACCATAAAAATAAAATAATAATATTTTTTATTTTTGAAAATTGGTAATAAAAAATTTTATTTTAGTTACTTTTTTGCATATTTGTTCGTATTTCAGCATTTTTAGAAAAATTATAAAAAATAAAAGCCCATTAATTTTTTTAATCCTTATATGGTGACTTAGTCTTAATAAGTTAGCTCTCAAGCTTAGATTTTTTGGTTTAATTTTTTTAAAAATAACTTTTTAGAATATCTATAGACTAGTAGCTAAATTATGGTTCTTCCACCCAAAAATCATAATTTCATTTTTACCAATTTAACTGGTTGGCGACTCCAATATTTTAAAATATTTTTTAAAGAAAAATGTTTTTCCTTAGTTTTATGTCGAGTAATTTGTATTAAATGGGTTGGGCTCGATATATGTTAAATTAAGGAAAATCGAAATAAGACTTGACATACAATACATGACACCACCAAATAAACATCCTTTGAAATCATTTATGGCTTCAACCCAAAACTATCCCTTGATCACACTTCAACACCCATGCTTGAGCAAGAAGATCCTAACACAAGAGCCCATACACAGTCTCTGTAGTAGATTTACCAAAAGTTTCAAATTAACCAAGCTGCCAAGAAGTTGAGAGAAAATAGTAAAGGAAGGAAGTCAGCATGGTTTTAACCTAGCAATTTAGTATAGCTACACCTGAGCAAGGAGAGGTTTTCGAATAAGAAAAAGAGTAAGTTGTCCACTTGAGCCGAACATCCCCTTAAAGTACTATAAAAGATCAACGATAATGCCTATTGACTGGAATTACCTGAAGATTATGGAGTTTCTAACAGCTTTAATATTACCAACCTCAACCCCTATCAACCTGAAGTAGGATTGAGCAAAGACCAGCTAGATTTGATCCCAAATCTAAATCAATTCAGAGGGCATGTTGGGAATCAAATAACTGGACCTTTGACCCGAGCCCAAGCTCGAGGTGTTGAAGCATTGATGAAGCGGATTCTATCATTCTAACCAACTCCTGTTGGGGTCAAGCTAATCCTCATTAATGACCAACTGCATATGCCAAGCCAAGTAATTTCTTGTATATTAGTAATCAAGTGCCGACTTGAAATGTGATCCACTAACAGCTCAATCCTTTCATATGATTACTCAACCATGACCATATTGACCAACAGCTTGACAATACTGGTGCTAAGAACCCAAAAACACATCTAAACCAACATCTTCTTGGAAGGACTGTCATGTCTACTTAGTACCTCTGCTTAGCAATCTCCAGTCTAACCATACAACTTATTTGTTTTTACCAGAAGCATCCTAATGCCCAAACACTACGTGTCCAATCCCACGTGAAAGGATTCGCTGCAACAATCATTAATTTCTTTGAATTTTCACTTATACCCTTTATTATTCCTTGTACATTACTTCCTTAGGTAATACCATTTTTTGTCCTTCCCATTTAAGGTAGGTTACCCTAACATTTCGAGTATAAGTACCCTTATAATATGTAGCCGCAACATCACACATCTGATATCTAATATATACTACAATATCTCTTTCCATGAGCATTCCTTTTTACTTACTTACTTCATCTTATCCTAACTCTTAAGTAAGGCTAGATGGCGAGTAACCTTACTAAGTTAGCTTGTACATCATATCGAGTTCACTTTGTGGGTCTTTAATAGGTCTCAAGTGCGAAACATCCTTGGAGCTAATTGAGGTTTTCTTATTTACTTTGTTGTTATCGTATATTTACATCCTTGTTTTCAAGCTTTTTACAAGCTTAGACCTACCTTGATACAATTACCATTGTTTACTCTTAGTACCACATATTAGTTGGCTAAATGAAGAAGGAGTTGGTGTTGAATCCTGCTTAATATGTGGATGTGTGCTCCTGAAAAGCAAATAGGCAAATGTTATAAATGCATTATCCCGGTCTTAATTATTTACATGATAGTAGGTTTGCACACCAGCCTTACTTAATAGTGCATTACCTTCACCCACTTGACCTTGCTCTTCAATAGTTTCAGTAACCTCACTTAACTATCCCTACTATATTGTACATAGAAAATGACACCAGGTCAAGTGCTTTTATTATACAACAGCACAAAAAGAAATGGGAAGTTGGATACTATGTGATAAGTTGAATGCAAAAACTAAAAGTAACAAGACATATTAAAGAACTCGAAGTTGAACACAACATTGTAGTATAACACTAAAAGATTGACCCCTATTGCTTCTCTAACCTGTCCATGAATAGACCACGCATAAGAATGACCCAAGGTATGTATACATTGTGAGGGCAGATAATTATATCATATGATTATAATTTATACTTTTCGATTTCACAAAGTTACTATATAACGTGTTTGGAGATAAATTTAGTAAGCTGGGAGACTCCCCTTGTATAAGAAATTATTGATTCTTGACAAACCAACAACCTATGTTGAAACCAACTTTCCATTAAGTGTTTACAAGGTAAAACATACAAAAAAATGGTGCAAAAATTTAGATTTCTCTACTCTTGAAGCTACTCTACACTTTGCTTTATTGTTAAGAATTCATAAGCTTGAGTTTTATATGATGAGGAAATATCATAGCATGGCATTGGTCCAATTTTTTTTTTCTTTTGGTTAGTCAATTAGTTTTGTCACTACACGTAACTGATATTTTCCAAATAAAAAACCTTTTCCATCATGTTTGACTACCCTTAAGGATAAACCTATGCTTTAGGGACCCAAAGAGTACACTTCCCATAATGTTAATTAAAAATAAAGATGGGGTAGAAGAACCTGTATTGTATGCAATTTTTTATAGAAACAAATCAATAATTAATTGTGATACCTTCAATAATAACAATCAATCTCATAGTGCCCAATGAAACAATCTTAAGTTTTCATCCTCTATTAAACATATGAACTACAATGCCTATAAGAACATAAATGAAAACCTAAATTATCTCTTACATTTCAATTCATCACACAATGACATCATCCATAATAATCTCAAAATTGCGTAAAGCTAATATTTTATTCTTCCCCTCCTCTCTCAACTTATTGAAAACATCTTGAGAGTGAGAACACATAAATTAACAGCACAATTTTTCTAGCTTAGACTGCTTGCTTTTTTGTCTAACAATTACTTGGTTTTTCTTGTATTAGAGCAATACATAAAAAAACTCACTGCAAAGAATAGCTTAATAAAAATACACAGTTGAAAAATACTCACCATAGCCCTTTTTCTTCTTCTTATATGGACAACTCCTAACATCATGTCCATTCTTTTAACAAAGCTTATAAGTTATCATATGATGTAACCTTCTGTAGCCATTGCTGGGCGTACTTCCTCCTTCTCTAACTTTTCTTCTTCTATCTAAGGAGTTTCTTGATGATTGGTAGAATCATTGTAAGTTGAATGGTCTTCTTCCAAAATTTAAGACCAGGTGTTTGATCAATTGAGTGGTTGTATGTGCGCCTGTACCTTTCTGTTAAGTACCAGTCACTAACATAGTCATCTACATCTCTACTAATATACAATATAGCACTACAAGCATGTTGACATGGAATTCCACTTAATCCCCACGATTGGCAAGTACAAGTCTTCACCATCAAATCAACATGTGTATCCCCCTAACATTAGACTTGAAAGGACATTATGCCATTAAGAAGTAGATGGCAGTTAAAACTAGCATTTTCACAACTCTTTATCTTTTGATATACATACGAGTGGGAAATTTGTGTGTCATACTTTCCATGTCTTCTCTCTTCTACATAATTCTTGTCACGACTTGCTTCCTTATATTCTCTATAATCGAAATTATTGAAATATGCCTAGCCTCCAAAATAATAGAGTTGAATGTGTTAGACATGTTGTTATCAACTACATCACATTTTCGTATTGAAAGAACGCCTTATACCATCGACTTAGATTTACCCTTAATATATCTTCATGCACTGTTGGATTTAATGCTAACATGTGAGCCAATGTTTCATCAAGCTTTGCAGTGATTTTTGCTTTGCATGCAGCCCAGAACAACCTTTGCAATTTATCCCCTTTGTGTTTCTTTCACCAATTTGCAAAGAAATGGCGAGCATAGAACTAATGCTCCACCAAGGGGTTAGTGTTGCCACACTACTTCAATCATACCCTGTAAATAGCATGTGTGGCTTGTTAGCACATGTAGAAGAAATGTTGGCATATGTAAAGAAAGCAAGTGGATGAATATGTACCTTTTGCATATTCCAAATGATGGTGAATCTAGATGAGTGGATACTAGCCAAAGGTGACAAGTTATCTAAGAGCCACTTCCAAGTCTCCATGTTCTCACCTTCAATATAGGTCTAGGTAACAAGATACATCTATTTATTTGCATCTCGTGCAACTACAAACAATAACTCCTCATTTAAATCTCCCTTTAAGAAACACTCGTCAAGTCCTAAAATAGGCTTACGCCCTTTAATAAATGCCAACTTACATCCTTTTGAAATACAGGAGACCACCAATAGTTGGCCTCTTAACAACCACATCAACTGTATTTCCATGTCCTGTAGATGCTTTCTAAATACATAAGATAGTCCTATACTTGACTAATCTCAAACTTATACCTACTACATATTTCCTTACGAGAAAGTTTTTCCATCTCATTTGGCATCGTATGTGATGTGTAACGTAAACAGGGTATGAAGTACTTCACTAGAGTGTGGTAAGTCTCTCTTTTAAGTACAAATTTAGGCATACAATGCTCACTATGTTTCTCGGTGAAAGTTTTCATAACAAAGTTGCCACTTCCATTCTCCAAAGAAGCATATATGGAAAACGAACATTTCTCCATCTCATACTTATATTAGACTCTCCTCTTATTGGCTAGTTTAAGCTTTAACTCACATTTATGGTAGAATACTAGCTCATCGCCTCTTTAAACTAGGCAAGACTCTTGAAAACCATTCCAACACATATATACAAAGCTTTTGTTTTAAGATCATAATAATCCCTAGCTCCACTCTACATCATCGAGCAATATCGCCATCTTCATTAGAATAAAAAATGAAACTCTTGTCATCACTTGAAATAAGTAATCACTACGTACATGTGAATTTTTACTTCCCCTTAAGTCATCATCTTCCCTTACCCTTTTTCCACATCTCATCTCTATAATCCTCAAAAGTCATGTTTATAGGAATATGTAACCCCTCAACGTATTTACCTTTGGTAGTAATGTATGCCTTCTTCTTCTATCGAGCTGTTAGGACCTCTTCATTGTCATCATTTGATGGATACTCAACTTCCACAACTTCTTCCTCAACTATGTCATCATTAGGATTCAAGTCTCAACCACTAGCAATATGTTTGTCTGCCCCCTTACTGTACTCAATATATAGATGAGCACTCCCTAAACCTTTTCATGTTTCAACCATAGCACTATATGCCATGATATTGTCTAAACGCATTAACCCATCTTTCTAAGATTTGCCAAGTATTAGGAACCATATACTGGTGATGTTCACATAGCTAGTATCTTCAAGAAAGCACAAAATGGGTTCTTTGGATATAGATTCAACTTATGTTGTCTACTGTATCTGTGTTCCTCCGTTATACACCAAGTTATTTCCCTCACCACTAAATGTCCTCACAACATGAATGATTAGATTTACCTTAAAATGAGAGCGACTATAGAGTTAGTAAGTGAACGGTAAATTATTAACAATAGTAATGAACATTTGCATGGCATATGTTCTAACAATTTCATTAAAGCAATGAACATTTGCATGATTGATTCTTTTCTCTTTAGTTTATCTTGATATGTGTATGCATTATAGAATTGATCTTACATGATCTCTTTTTTTTTTTTGGCATAATCATTATTTATATTTTAAGTGCAACAGCCACATAGAAATATTCTATCCATGAGATGGCATTAAAGGAATGTACATAAGTTCCAATTCCTCTAACAAGGAATGAGCATTGCTAGCTTGTAGTAAAATTCTAAAAACGATTTCCTTGGCAAACTCAAATAAAAGGCATCTCAAAACATACATAGACCTGTGAGTTTGTAAGAAGGACTTAGTATCCAAGAGACACAGATTAATCTCATGACAAACTTTAGCATAACATATGTTAGACAATAATTTTCATTTCTTCCTTATACAAAACACAACTGTAAAGCAATACAACCCCATGACTTAGCAAACTGACCAACTTAGCAATCCAATGCCAATAGCACCCTATCGAAAAATAACAATCTAATACAATATCTAACATCACAAGAGTTCAACATTTGTATGAATTGCACTAATTCCATTATTTCAAGGAAAGGCATTTCTTGTAGTCATTGACACAATGCAAGATTATGATGAAAGGTCATGAGGTTCTACAATGTAATTCTAAAAAAGATAGTTTCAATGTCCATCAATTGTACGCTTTATCCAATAAAAAATTTTAAATGACAGAGCCATATATGTACTCTTCTAATACTTTTTCAAGTACAACAACCCAGATAAATTTGGTATCTCAAAATGCATTATATGGATTCACCATTCTAATTCTCAAATAACATAGTATGATTCCGTTCATTAACCTTTTGAAAAGGGAAAAAAGAACTAGTTGTAATCACTTGTTTTCATTTATATTTTTATCCAACATGTACAGTTGTGGTCTTACTTATTTATTCCATGTTGGGACCACTAGAATGAATAAAAAAAAAAGGAGGACACACAACATTAGCATCTTTTCACAACTTTGGGACCACCTCCATGACTCAACATAAAATCACACCATACAATAAAATAACAATAGTGACAACAGAACCCTAACTCCTCTACACACAAAGCATTTAAACGTCAAAATCCTAAGTCCTTAACACAAAAAGACATCATCTTCTTTTTACAAATCACACCAAAAGTTCGAAATAAGAAGATTTATGAGAGAGACGAAATTTGTATTACATCATCACACCATAGTCCTACCATCTTTGTTGGTAAATAATTACTCTAGTGAGATAGTACATTGAGGGTTAATTCTACTCTTCTAACCACTAAGGTTTTGATTTTTGGTGTTTTAAGGTTAGGCCAATTTCTCGAGGGCTTTGTCGGTGATGTTAATCATGTCTCTCAATTGTTATTTGTTGTGTTTTAATTATGTTATATTTTTTACTTTCCAAAATTTCTGATGTGGCTTTTTATTATCTTTGTTTACATGGATAGGTGACTGGGAAAGGAAAATTTTGACTTGAAAATTAAAAGTTAAATAAAATACGTATAGTTAAATTATTTTATGATCATGCTGACTCTATTGGTAGGGTTAAAGTTAGATAACGTAAGAGTAGATGGCAACAAAAAAACTTTTAATTAGGTGTATATTAAGAAAACCTGAAAGTTCAAGTGTATAATTAAAATAATTTACAAAGTTCAAGTACAAACAATGACATTGCCCCTTATCACTCTCCACTTTAGCTCTTCTAATCTCTTTCTCTTCTCGCTCGGGCTCACTCTCATATGTGTTATTTGCATCATCTCCTCAAAGGACTATAACACATTAGTTAGGACACTGAGTAACAACAAATTCATAACCTAGGCACTTAAAGCACTTAATCTCACTTGTCTTGCAACTGGACAACTGACCTTCCTCATACTTCCTCTTGATCGGTTTGTCACTAGCTTAACCCTTCTACTCAACTAGGCTATTAGTAGGTTGATCATTGTCGTAATTTGCTTAGGTCAATCTTCAAGGCTTGGGCTAACAAGTTTAGTGCGAGGGAACTCGAGAAGTGCTTGTTTTAGGTTAGAATGGAGCATTTCTTCTTTGTTTTGTGACTCTCTGAGCAATCCTAATGGCTTCTTCTAATGTATAGAGCCTCTACACCTCTACTACATGACGTATGTTATATTTAAGTCCTGAAATGAACTTGGATATAGTATGAGCTTTGGGTTCATCAACATCAGCTTGGATCGTAAGCATTTGGAATTCCTTGACGTACTCATCCATAGTTCGACTTCTCTAACGAAGCTCTTACAATTTGGCAAATATGTCTTACAAGTACGACTTGGGTATGAACTTACCTCTTAATAGCCTCTTCACTTCCTCCTAAGTGTGCACGCTTCATCGTTCATCTCTTTCTCGAGCCACTTTTAAATTCATCTACCACATAGCGACATATCCAGAGAACTCAAGTGTAGCAAGTTAGACCTTCACTTCCTTGATATATCCATAACAATCGAGTACCTTTTCAACCTTCTCTTCCCATTCCAAGTACTCATCCATGTCTCCACTACCTATAAAGTTAGAATTTGGACCTTAATGTTGTTAAGTCCTCAAGGAGCTTGATGCTCTTGCACTTCAACTTCAAAATACTCTTCATCCTCACCCATCATAAGTCTTCATTGTACAAACCTCTCTACTGTTCCTTTAGCTTAGACATGCTAATACGAACTTAAGCCAAGGACTAACAAAGATGGTCGCGGAGGTGGGTTCAAGCTTGCAAAAAGCTTAAAGGACGAAGTGAGAAGTCCGCAAAAGTAGGGAAAGTAAAACAAGCAAAACCACAAATAGCTCTAAGGATATGATGCACCAAGGAACTTTCAAGGACTCTCCAAGGACTCACGGCATAACTTAATATGACGTACGAGATGGTCCGTAAGGGAACTCACCACCTAGCCTTACTTAAAGATTAGGATAAGAGTGAAGCAAGTAACCAAGCTATGAGTAAGTTCACAAAAGGAAGAATATTCAATATTAGATGTAAGGTGATACCTTGTGGCTACATTACAATGGGGTATTTAACTCGAATCATCGGGGAATCCTATCCACAATGGAAAAGACTAAAAAAAGTAGTGTTTAAAAAAAACAATATACAACGAATAATAAGGGTACATTTGAAAATACAATAAAAATTAGTATCTTGTACGTAAGATTCTACCACTCATTTTGCTTGAATACGTCGCTCCATGTGGATAGATGATTTTTTGGCAAAAAGGACAAACTATACGTTCAATTAGGTAACTATCAAAAAGAGGCGTCGAACAAGGGTGGTAGGTCAGTTGTGCCGTACTAAGCAAATAATTCTTCTAAGTAAATTAGCCTCAGACATATTCAATAGGGCTTGTATTCAGGTCGGCTAAGTTGATGGTCGGATGAGTCAAGTTGATGTTCAAGCGTAGTTTAAGTCGATAGCTGGAGATGAATGATTAGTGTGAGAGGGTTCAACTTAGCCAAGGCATCAGGTCAGGAAATTGTAGCAACCCAAACTCCTCAGCAGTAGGTCTTCAGGAAAAAATTTGCCTGGCCATACTTTCCTGCCTACATGCTCAAGCTTGGGTCAAGGGTGTAAACCTCTAAAAACTTTAGTATAAGCTAAGCTAATTGCTAGGAAATATTTAAGATATATTTGAGATAGGTTAAAATCACTATGATAGATTTTAGAGGTATGCTTAAGACTTGATAAGACATTTGTAAATAGTGATAGAAAACAACCCATATTCTTTAGAATTGACTAGTCAAAGGTAGGAATAGTTGGTCAAATAAAGTCAATATGAGAATGTTAGTTAAATTAAAGACTTACAGAAAACCAACAAACTAACTAAATAAATTTCCAAAACCAATACATGAAACAAAATCAATGAGACCCTAACAAAGCTACAATTTGTGCCAACTACATGTGCTCATCAACACATGTAAAATGAGAATTCAAGACTTAAGAAGGAAGAAGCAAATTTGAACATATAATTGACCAATGATGTAAGGTATGACCAAATCTTCTTTACATTAACATGTGGAAAAACCAAACACTCCAAACTCTTCCACATGTGGCGCCAACTCTATGTGTACATCAACATATGTGAAAAATAATGAAAGACTAAGACAAAGGCAAAGAAGAAGAAGCAAAGTTAGACAAGCAACTTCTTTTCTAGAAATAATGAGGTCATGAATGATGAAATTGCTTCATTAGATCATGCCTTAACTCATCAATTCTAAAAGATAAGACTCTTAAGTTAAATAATAAGGAACTTCATAAGAAGATGCACTAAATCTATAAGACATGATATAATAGATAGTGAAATTGAAACGAGAAAGAAAAACGTATGGAAATGGAATGAGACAAACAAAGTGGGGGCCAACAAGTGCGTACATATACCATGTTGAAATTTATTCTAACATTCCAGCATAATGAAAGACTGAGTCCACAAAGCAACAAAGCTTATAAGTTAAGCTAACCAACTCTTTTCTATAAATAAGCCCCAACATCCTCTTTTAAGACCACATTTGCTACCATTCTAACCAACATACATATCTTTCAAAAATCCCACCAACCATTCTTCTTATTTTCCTTCACCAACTAAACTTCCAAGACATTAAGGGTAAGCTTTGATAACCCATTAAAGCTTATACCAATCCTTTTCAACTATTTTCTTTAAGGGAAAACTTCATTCCGTTTATTTCTAAAAACAAACTTATGAAGAACTCTTTTCAACTTCTTTTTATCAAAATCATTAGCAAACAAGAAAAGTTTTCTATGAGAAGGAAATTAAAAAGAAACTCTTATATTTTACTAAAATGTAAAGTTTTCTACTAAACTTAAGCTTAAGCCTTGCTTTGATAACATTCTCAAACCAATATGTTCTTCTAAAAGCAACATCTTTTCAAAAGTCTTTTAGATTAAAAGTAATTTTCATTTTAAGACTATTCTTTATCATGATTTCCAAGAATCATTAAGGAAAAGAAAGTTTATTCAACTCAAGAATTGGAAGAAAAGTCCCATGAACTCATTTAAAGGAAGTCTTTCTAATTCTTTTCTATAATATGAAAGAAATTTCCCAAATCTTTTATTCAAGTGAAATTTAAGAAAGGCATAAAAAAGAGTTCTTAAAACAAAAGACCAACATAAGAAAACCTAAAACAAGGGGACAAAGTCATGCCTTAAAAAGTAACTAATCTATCATGTCTGAATAAAATTTCCTTGACTTGGACCTTATCAACAATGAACCTATCATATCCATACTACAATGATTTGGACCTTATATGAGGACTGAAAAACTATGAAATAAGAACCAAGAACATTTATGGACATATAAGGACCATTCAGACATGATATGGAGAAAGAAACATTGAACATAATCAACTTAAGAAATGAAAGACTTATAAAAGAAACAACTTAAAACAAAACTTAACTAGAAAATTTAGTAATTCAATATGTATCTCAATTATCTTTATCTTCATAGGTACCTTCGATTTGGAACTCCCAAAAGATTATTACGATGATTAGAAAGATGGTCAAGTGAGTACCTATTATAATTATCACTTGTAAGTGTATGTAATATAATTGTACCCTTAAATCTTATATACTTAATTTGTTTTGTATAGGGTCTTCGGGAGACGTATGTGCTTGAATTGCTTGTTGAGACACTTAAGAATTTCTTCCATGAATAAAGTTGATGATTATGATGTGATATGAATCATATGATTGTGTGATGTTTTGGTGATCAATAAAATAAAGGGAGAATAAGCATATTGAAGTCTAAAGATCAAAGCGGCCATGCATAGCATATTGCATAAACTCCATTTATTTGCCACTACTGTTACACATAGAATAAAAAGACTAAAACCTCCCTCATTTATTGAAAACTAAGTGACTTTGAGGATGGTCGTGCATTAAATAAGACAGTATCCATTCTTATGTTTTGTTTTTGCATACATCTAAAGCCTGATCAGGGATCTGATCAATTCCTAGTCATTTGATGGTCAAGGAAGGTATTTTTTCTTATTTTCTTTTAGGCCTTCCTAGGATCGATCAAGAAATCCTTCTCTTGTGATTTATTGATAGGCCTTTGTGAGCATTTCTTTTAGTTCCTTTAGCTAATTGGAAGATCCGTCTTCCTAAGGATTATAAGAATTATAGGCGAACTTTTGATTTGGTTCTCCTAAATAATTGAAAGATTCGTTCTCTCTGAAGTCAAGGAGAATGAGCCCATTTGGTTCTCTTGGGACCGATCAAGGGACATCATCTCTTGATCATTATTGATATTGGGTTCAGCTAAGAATCGAGATTCTGCAACTATTTTATAGTGGCCAAGGATGTTATGCTAAGTGACTTTTACGCTAAATTAGATCTCTAGACACTGGTAGAACTATAAATCCTCAACTTGAGGTTATGGGGTAAGGGGAAATTAAACCTTAAATTGCATGTTAGATACCGAAAGGCTGCATGTATTGCTACATATGATTGATTATTGCATAACATGTGCTTGCTTAACTAACTTACTTAAAAGATGCTATGAGTTGATATCTCATTAAGCTAGTTGTAGCTTATACCTCAATAGCTTTGAATTGATGCAAGAACCTTATTCGGTCTACCTTGGAAGATCCAGACCTTTGGTGAGGGTTAAAAGCTTATGAGCAAGGTTAGGGAGAGCAAGCAAGGAATTTAAATTATGAATTTAGAAAGGAAATAAGTTAAGTCAATTGTATTATGTTTTAATTGAAAGATTTCTGAAGTATTGTAATTAAGTTTGTAATTTTATATTTAAATAGTAATATTTGGACTCTGTTTATGCCATTAAGTCTGTGATACTTTGTAAAATTCTAGTATTGACACTTAATGTACTTATTAAAAGTAACTAGTAAAGTTTTTCAAGTATGTAAGTAGTTACTTCTAATCTGTACATGGCAATCTGTCACTACTAGGCTGTCTTTAGGGTTGTAACAAAAGGTTTAGTGGTTAGAATCCTATCACATGCCTAATTGGCTAATTAGCACGACCATTGTCGCCATAACCGATGATGGGAATCAAATAACTAGACCTTTGACCCGACTCTAACTCAAGGTGTTGAAGGACTAACGAAGCGAATTCTATGGTTCTAGCTAACTCTTGCCGAAGCCAAGCTAATCCTCACTGCTAACCAACTCCACATGCCAAGCCAAGTAATTTCCTGTCTATCAATAATCAAGTACTAACTTGAAATACACTCCACTAACAGCTCGATCCATTCACGTGTCCACTCGGCAATGTCGGTATTGACCAGTAGTTCGATAGTACTTATGTTGAGAACCCCATAACACATTTGAACTAACATCTTCTCAGAAGAATCCCTAGGTCTGGTCAGCACCTCTACTCAGCAACTTCCAACTTGACCGTACGACCTTGTCTATTTCTATTAGAAGCACCCTAATGACCAACCACTACGTATCCAGCCCCCACATTAAAGGATTTACTGCACCAAACACTAATTCTTTTGAATTTTCATTTGTACCCTTTATTATTTCTTGTGCATTACTTCTTTTACCTTTATTATTCCTTGTACATTACTTCTTTTAGACAATATCCTTTTTGTCTTTTCCATTTTCAGTAGGATACCCTAACTTTTTTGGTATAAATACCCTTGTAAATGTAGCTTGCAAGATCATCATATATCAGATATTAAATATACTATATTAGTCTTTTTTCATGAACTACCATGCTTGCTTCCATTCCCTACTCTTATCCTAAC
Source organism: Lumnitzera racemosa (assembly GCA_024138005.1). NCBI lineage: Eukaryota > Viridiplantae > Streptophyta > Magnoliopsida > Myrtales > Combretaceae > Lumnitzera > Lumnitzera racemosa. Next base: position 37,522,823 of record JAMXBC010000005.1, read on the forward strand.
TCTTAAGTAAGGCTAGATAGCGAATGACCTCACCAAGCTACTTATACATTATATTGAGCTAGTTTTATGAGTCCACAAAGTTTTCCTTGGTGCATCATATCTTTGGAAGGTATTCATGGGTTTTGCTTATTTACTTCATTGTTCTTGTACATTTTTACCCTCATTTTTTTTAAGCTTTCTACAAGCTTGGACTTACTCTCGATATAGTCACCCTTATCAACCCTTGGCGTAACCATGTCATCCTGGTATCAAAGCAGAGGTTCGTTTGGGTAAGTTATATATGAGCTTTATTATGAGTAGTGTTGGTTGTAGTAGTGTGTTATAGTTGTGTAGAGACTAGTTGTGAGTGTTTGAGTAAGTAGAAGACGTGTTGATTTGCTATTGTATGTGTATGCCTTATTGTACTCTGTTTTGAGTTGTAAAAACAAAGCAAGTAGTAGTTGCATATTTTCCATGAAATAGTGAGTTGATTATTTAGAAATTGTACATGTGTTGTTCCATCGAAAGCACTAGTGTTGAAGAATGACTGACTCAAGTATGAATGCAGGGATTAGAGACAATAATAGTGGTGTTGTCCACAATGACCGACAACCTCATAACACTCCCAGAAGCATAGATGAACGGATCAATGAAATGGCTAACTCGATAATCAACCTAACTAGAGTTGTTCATGCATTAGCCTTTCAACTTGCTAATGCCATTCAGAACACTCCCAAATCTACTTAACCTGCAAGAGGACAAATCCCATCTAAACAAAATTAAGGTAGATGAGTAAAAGGACTAATGCAAAGGAGAATTGACTTAGGTGAAGTAGAAGAAGAGTATGCTGAAGTGGAAGAATGAGCTCGAGCACCTCCAATTGCAGACCATGTGAAGCTTTAGATCCCGAGCTCTAATGGTTCTGGGGATGCCAATGACTAATTGGATTAGAAGGAAATGGTTGAGCAAGTTTTTTACTATTATTAGTATTAGGACTGTGAGAAGGTGAGAGTTGCTGTTATGGATTTCTCAGGGTACGTTGCATTATGATGGAAGAACTTCTAGACCATGAAGAGGTGAGAAGAATTTAGAGAAGTCACCACCTAGCTTAAAATGAAAAGAATTCTTAGAAATAGATTTGTGTCAGAAACCTACTTGCGAGATACTTTTACTCAACTCCAAGAGCTAAGACAAGGAAGTCGAAGTATTGATAAGTATGTTCGAGAATTCCAAATGCTTATGATCCGATGTGAAATAAATGAATCATCAACTTGAACAGTGTCCAATTTTCTTACTAAATTAAGGAGCGGCATATGAGACATTATGGAACTTCAATAATTTACTACATTAGATGAGGCTATAGGAAAACTTCAACAATTTAGTACATTAGATGAGGCTATAAGAAAACTTCAACAATTTATTTCATTAGATGAGGCCTAAGAATAGCCTAGTATGTGGAAAGATAGAGGAGAAATAGACCTCTAATGAGCAGACCAGTCTAATCAAGCCGACTCACTCAGGGAAGTTACCAAGCTCAACATGATACCAAGCTAAGTAGAAGAACAAACATTAGAGCTTAAGAAAAGAGCTAACCAACTAATGGCGAAGTGCAGCTGAGAACTTTTGAGAAGGGACAAGGATCAAGACAAAAGAAAAGTCAGATTAAGTGCTTGAAGTGTCAAAGGTTTTGACATATGTCCACTTAATGTTTAGATAAAAGAACTATGATCATTAAAGGAGATGCCTTAACGATTGAAGTAGACAACAAGGATAAGGAACCCGATGAGAAAAGAGAGTTGGAGGAAGAGGTTGACGTTAATGATGAACTAGTTGAGGAAGATATGTTTGCCAAGGATTTGGACAAGTTAACTTTAGTTGGCCAATGTAGGATGAGTATTGAACCCTTTACCAAGGAAGAGCAGAGAGAGATCCTGTTCTACATCACTTGTAGGGTAAATGAGCAAGTTTGTGTACTCATAGTGGATAGTGGTAGCTGTACAAATGTATCATCTGCCAACCTAGTTCAAAAGCTTAATTTACCGACCATTTCACACCTGAAGCCTTATAAACTACATTGACTGAATGAAAAGAGAAAACTACACATCACTCAATAAGTGTTAATGTCAATTTCTATTGGGAACTATTTTGATGAAATCCTTTATGACGTATTGCTCATGTGTACATCCCATGTACTGCTAGGCTGACCATGGTTGTTAGATCGAGGGGTCATTCATGACAATTTTAGGAACACATATATGTTTGAGAAAGAAAGGAGAAAAATCTCCTTAAACCCTATGACATCGAGCTAAGTTATCAAGCTATAAGCTAAACTTGCCTAAGGATCGAAGATGGCCCTAATTCTTTGCTGTGTCAAGCTTCGAGAAGCTATTTTTGTTGATTAGATGACTATTACAGCTGAAGGAGTAATTGATTAGATGACTATTACAACTGAAGGAGTAAGTCATGGTACCCCTAAAGGTTAGAGAACTATTGGAAGAGTATGCAAACTTATTTTCGGAATAGTTGCTCGAAGGGTTACCGCTTAATGGAGGCATTGAACATTACATTGATTTGTTACCTGGCTCTACACTGCTGAATAAGCCAACTTATCAGATGGATCCCAAACAAGCTGTTAAGCACCAAAGATAAGTCGATGAGTTACTGGAAAAAGGATATGTAAAAGAAAGTCTTAGCCCTTGTGCTGTATACGCATCGCTTATGTCAAAAAAGATGGTACTTAGCGAATGTGTATAGACAGTAAAGCAGTGAATAAGATCATAATCAAGTACAAATACCCCATTTTGAGGCTAGATGACATGATGGACGAATTGAGTAGTGATAGAGTGTTTAGTAAGATTGACTTGAAGTCAAGGTACCACCAAATTCGAATGAGACAAGGGGATAAATGGAAAACTTCTTTTAAGACCTGACATAGCTTATACGAGTGAATGGTCATGCCCTTTAGACTATCAAACACCCCCAGCACTTTTATGAGGTTGATGGATCATTTTCTAAGAAATTTGATAAGGAAATTTATTGTCTACTTTAAGGACATCCTTATATATAGTTTTGACCTTCCTAGCTATATTGAACATCTCCGAGCTATCTTTTATGTTCTTTAAGCAGAAAGATTGTTTGGTAACATGAAGAAGTGCTGCTTTGGCTAGGAGGGAGTGGCTTTTCTAAGATATGTAGTTGGGGGGAGGAGGCTTATGAGTCGATGATGAGAAGATTCAAGCAATTTTCAAGTAGCAACCCTAAACACTTATGCTAAGGTGAGAAGTTTCCATGGACTGGCACCTTTTACCAATGATTCATCAAGGGTTTTAGTACCATTGTTGCACCCCTTATCGAGCTGACAAAGAAGAACGTAGAATTTAGGTAGGGAGAGAAAGAAGAGAAAAGCTTTACTAGGATTAAGGAAAGCTTAAAGTGATGCATCTGGTGTTGGCATGGGCGCTATCTTGATGCAAGAAGGCCAACATATTGCTTACCATAGTGAAAAGCTGAGAGGACCTTATTTGAACTACTTCGTATATGATAAAGAATTCCTAGCCCTTACCCGAGCACTCCAAGTATGGCAACATTATCTACTATCGAGGGAGTTTGTCATTTACACAAATCATGAGTCCTTAAGGAACCTTAGGAGTCAGACTAAGTTATCAAAGAGGCAAGCACGATGGGTTGGATTCCTTGAGAGATTCAACTTTATAATCAAATATAAACAGGGCAAGCCTAATGTAGTTGTTGACACCTTGTCAAGGAAACATGTTCTTCTTATCGAGTTGCAGACGAGACTGTTAGGATTTGTGAACATTAAAGAGCAATATCCCTAAGACCCCCGCTTTGGTCATTTATTGGGATGATGTACGGAAGAAAGAACAGTAGATGACATTTACATAGAAGATGGATATCTATTATGGGGAGGAAAGCTATGTGTACTGACCTATTCTTTAGGAGAGTTACTTATGAGAGAAGCTCATTCTAATGGGCTTTTTAGACTTTTTAGAGAGAGATAAACATATGAGCTATTGAATGGAAGATTCTTTTAGCCTATGATGTGGTGAGATGTGCATGGGATTGTTAAGAACTATGCTACTTGCAAGTAAGCCAAATGCCAGCCGAACAAAGGAAAGCATTGCTTTTATTTATCCTGACAAAACCCTGGATTGAGTTGAGCATGGATTTTGTACTTAAATTACCATAAACTACCCGAGGCAAAGATTTTATTATGGTCTTCATAGATAGATTCAATAAGTTTACACGGTTTGTGCCCTACTCCAAAACTAACAATGCTTCAGCTATTGCTTTTCTCTTTTTGTAGGATATCATTTGTTTATACGACATACCAAGAAGTGTGGTATTAGATAAAGATCCAAAGTTTCTAAGCCATTTCTAACGAACTCTTTGGCATTGTATGAGGACTAAACTACTCTTCATCATTTCCTATCATCCCTAAATCGTCAGTTAAACAAAAGTAGTCAACTATACTTTGGGATCACTACTCCAAGCTGTAGTAGGAAAGAACTTAACTAATCGAGATGTCCGTTTTCCTGTGGTGGAATTTTCTTACAACTGTACGATATACAACACCACCAAACAAATACCCGTTGAAGTCGTCTATGGCTTTAACCCAGAGCTACCCTTTAATCACACTCTAATACCTATGCCCGAATAAGAAGACCTAAAAGCAAGAGCTTGAGCACAATCTATTCAGTAAATCTAACAGAAGGTTACTCGATAGATTGACTAAGCTATCAAGAAGTTGAGAGAAAAGAGTAAAGGAAGGAAGATAGTTCAGTTTCAACCCAGCGATTTAGTATAGCTACACTTGGGCAAGGAGAAGTTTCCGAACAAGAGAAAAAGTAAATCATCTGCCCGAGCCAAAGGTCTTTTCAGAATACTCCAAAGGATTAATGACAATGCCTATCAATTGGAATTACCTGAAGACTATGGAGTTTCAGATACATTCAATATTGCCGACCTTTGCCCTTACCAACTTAAAGGAGAATTGAGCAAAGACTAGTTGGATTTGATCCCAAATCCAATTTAGCATAGAAGGATTATGGGAATCAAACAACTGGACCTTTGACTCAAGCCTGAGCTTAAGGTCTTGAAGGACTAATGAAGGGAATTTTATCTTTCTAGCTAGCCCCTACTAAGGCTAAGCTAATCCTCACTGCTAACCAACTCTACATGCCAAGCTAAGTAACTTCTCGTCTATTAGAAATCAAGTGCTAACCTAAAATACGCTTTATAGACAACTTAGTCCATTTACACGTCTGCTTATCCATGTCCATACCGACGAACAACTCAGCAATACTTGTATTGAGAACCCCAAAATGCATCCAAACCCCTATTGAGGCTAAGTTGATCCTTACTGCTGACCAACTCTACATGCCGAGCTAAGTAACTTCTCGTCTATTAGAAATCCAGTGCCAACCTGAATTACGCTCTATAGACAACTTAGTCCATTTACACGTCTGCTTGTCCATGTCCATACCGACCAACAACTCAGCAATACTTGTGTTGAGAACCCTAAAAGGAGAATTGAGCGAAGACTAGTTGGATTTGATCCCAAGTCCAATTTAGCATAGAAGGATGATGGGAATCAAACAACTGGACCTTTGACTTAAGCCTGAGCTCAAGGTCTTGAAGGACTGATGAAGCGAATTCTATCTTTTTAGCTAACCCCTACTGAGGCTAAGCTGATCCTCACTGCTAACCAACTCTACATGCCAAGCTAAGTAACTTCTCGTCTATTAGAAATCAAGTGCCAACCTGAAATACGCTCTATAGACAACTTAGTCCATTTACACGTCTGCTTGTCCATGTCCATACCGACCAACAACTCAGTAATACTTGTATTGAGAACCCCAAAATGCATCCAAACCAACATCTTCTCAAAAGGACCCCCATGACTACTCAGTAACTTCCAACCTAATCATACGACCTTATTTGTTTCTGCTAGAAGCACCCCAATGACTGGCCACCACATGTCCGACCCCTATGTAAAAGGATTTGTTGCACCAATCACTAATTTCTTTGAATTTTCATTTGTACCCTTTATTATTCCTTATACATTACTTCTATTAGACAATACCCTTTTTGTCTTTTCCATTTTAGGTAGGATGTCCTAACTTTTTCAGGTATAAATACCCTATAAATATAGTTGCAAGATCATCATATACTTAATTATTCTTTTTTTATGAGCTGTCGTGCTTACTTCCATTTTCTACTCTTATGCTAACCCTTAAGCAAGAATAGGTGACAAATGACCTCACTACGCTACTCGTACATCATATTGAGCTAGTTTTATGAGTCCACGAAGTTTTCCTTGGTGCATCATGTCCTTGGAAGGTATTTATGAGTTTTTCTTGATTATTTCATTATTTTTATACATTTCTACCCTCATTTTTTTCAAGCTTTCTACGAGCTTAGACCTACCCCTAATGCGATCACCGTTATCTACCCTTGATGCGACCACATCAACCTTGGTCGTGTACATTATCATGCCTTGAAGCAGTAGAGTTGTAACAGTATTGCCATGTTCTAAGGTAGAATACAACTGCTACCATATACTTAATTTACACAAGGTATCTATGACTAACCCGCTTTGAAGTAAACAGTTTAGGAAATAATATTATTGTTTACCTACAGAAGTTTGAAAAACACATATCACGATTTGGATAACTTAAATGGTATTTACATGGTTCAATAACCTAATTCACTTAAGTATTACATAGTTTGTTACTAAAATTAAAAAGTAATAACTAAAGTTTTAGAAGTACAACTGTTTATCCGTTTTACATCCTCACTCCCTAGGATCTAGTAATAACTAGCTTCAGGGTAGTTGCAATGCCGCTTCTTAATTAGCACTTACAATAACATATATAAAGATGTGAGTAACCAACTGCTTAATAAATTGGGATAGAGACATAAAACTATATGTCAAGCATAGATAGGGTTATCAAACAGTTAGTTAAATGCAACGCAACAGTCAAATGCCATCTCACAACGTTGTCTAGTTCTTCGTGAGATTAAAGAATTTACATCCACTTTAATCTAAGTTGAGGAGTTTCAATATATATGCAACAACTTACAACCAAACCCAGGCTTATACAATGAAGACACTATTCCTCTTATGACTACCTTTGAACCACTGCTTTCACCTAAACTACGGCCTTCTCTCCTATCACTTAGTTCAACTAAAGATAAATAAGTGACCGTTATGCTCAAGTGCTATCCCCTTTGAAGGGGTTAGCATTTGTTAGAGAACCCTAAGCGTCCCCTAATGGGTTGCATTGCATGTTCAATTATGATTACATGTCAAATATTGTTAAGTCTAGTTTAAGGTGATTAATCCATAATACACAATATAAACAAATGCAAACCAATACAATAAGCCAATAATATACGATTGCATTCAGAAACATGAACACTTAAGCATGCGCACAACCAAACTACTTACAAGCATAAATAAGTACAATCTTAAGTCTCTAAGTACTATGAAACAATACTCTGAAATATAGTTATGTATTGATCCTAAACTTACGTAAACCTCCCACTTGCTCAATTAAGGTTTAATTCACAACAGGCTTTCACCACTAATCCTTATAATACAAATGTTATTTTAATATTCATATAGCTACTATATATAGGTCTTATTTGTAACTTAGATTATTATTTTTAGGTTAGGGTCTTACTATATGTAATTATTCAGGTTTTACATCTCTTGTGATTACTCTCATTTTTAGCAAGCTTCTGATTTAGCTTCTAATTTCATTTTTGATTCAGCATCTGAGTTAGATTCTAATTCAAGTCATAATTTTCATTTTGTTCATAAATCTCATATATGCTTCCTAACTTATTCTACAAAATTTATCTAACTTTATTTTGAGTTAATATGGTATTTGATTCAGTTTTCAATCAATTCCTTAATTTATTAGCATATACTCAGATTTTGATTTTGCTCCTGAATTAACTTCTAATTCAGCTTATAATTACAATTTTATACATAGGTTTCAGAAATGCCCTCTGACCTGTTTTATAGACTTTAGCCAACCAAAACTTAAGTGAATATTCTAATTCAGGTTCTAATCTACTCCTTAGTGTGCCACTATACTCCCTATCTTTGATTTAGGTTTTGAATTTGCTTTCTATTCAATCATACTCTATATTTTAAAATAAATTCTAATAAATCTTATGCCTAACTAGATTTAAAGCCCATTATTTACCCTTTTCTACCTCAATCTGATTCACGCTATACTTGACCCCCTTACTTGAATACTTCTCATATTTTACATATACTAACTCTATTTCCACAATATTCAAATCTAAGGCTCCTAACACCACAAAACTCATCCGTCAACATCATTCAACTCTCCAAGACATCAAAATATACACCGATTTAGAATCTAGGCCAATTTCTTGAAGAATCATTATTTATATTTTGATAAATAACTTTTTAATAGGATTTTTAAAATCAAGAAATTAGATCAAAATGGAAAATGTTTTCACAAAAAACTCTTCATGGTAATTCAACATACATCATAGGAGTTTTAAAGAAAAATTTTGGAACCAAAACAACAACAATAGGGTTTTCACAAATAAGAGCAAAATCGACTCGGTTTTGGCAATTTGTTAAGAGTGATATATGTCAAGACTTAGTTTAGACAAAATAATATTTTTCCTAAATACTACGTATAAAAATATGTTAGAATAAATTTTTCCATAATTTTTAGGCTAAAATTACAATTTTTAGGCTAAAATTACTATTTTTAGAGAATTTAGCAAAATCTAGTAGATTTAGATCACTCACGGCTTTAGATGCTCCGGCCACCGCCGATAGTAGGGGTCTTGTCAATAGCAAGGGGCACGGCCTCTTCTTTCAGGTAGTGGTAGCCTCTTGTTCCTAGGTCTTCGTTTGATATTGGTTCCCTAATTTAGTCCTATTAGCACCATTTCTTATATAATTTTGTAAAAATTCACTCCACTCTTTGTAGCCTCTCTCCTAATTTTTCCTGGACACTAAGGAAGCTTAATTGAATTTAGAAAGAATCCTAAGAATTTCTAGAGCTCATGTTAGGTTCAATTAGGAAAATACAATTGCTAAGTATCATTTATTTGCTAATCCTCCAAGCTTGCTTGTCATGATCCTCTACTACCCTCTTACTTAATCACATCCTCCAGCTACCACGCCTCCAAAGATGATTTATAGATTACCAATTAAGTCTTTTATAATTTTTTATTAATTTTATTTAGTTTATTTAGTATATTTTAGTATATATTAAGTATTAGTAATTTCGGATATTTTTACCTACACATAAGTTTACATATAATATAAATAAATATTCATAAATATTATACATGTTATTTTATGATTTATAGTGTGCATATATTTTATCTCTAACGACTCCTTAATTATTAGAATCCGTTTTATGTGTTTTCAATAAATAACGGGTAAAATACATTTATTTTATAAATACATTATTTTACTATTTCATTATTTTATTTTCTTAAATCCAACATTGTAGGGTCACTTTTACTATTATTTCAAGCTTTACCATAAAATTTGGGCTCTACTAAATAACTTACGTTATTACTCTAAGTTTTACTGACTATTTCTGAGTCAACCAATTTAAGTATATAGCCTTTTTTTTTTTTTGTGGGGTCTCACATATATCATCAGCTCAAACTTGTTGCAGCTCACCTCAGGGAGCTTACCTAATGTCTCTCATAACAATCACCAAACTCTCTACTAAGTTAGTGAGTTTATCTAGCTTGTCCTCAACTAACATTAAGGTATAACTTCCTTGGTGACCTTGACCAACTTCAAACAACTTACTTAACAAAACACACTCCACTACTACCAAAAAGACTATCAACTACGCTCCATTACTCCAATACCCACATGGTGCTTCAAAACACATCAAAGACAACATACTTTGTTTTCTCGATACTAGAATAGGGGAGAACATAGTAAAAACTATACTCCTTTTGTAGCTTCAAAATTTTACCCTCTACTTCACTATGCATCTCACAACAACCTCAACACCATGAAAGCCACTCTAACCACTCACCCACAACCGCAACACACACTCATGAATAACACTATAACAGTTATGAAAGAGCACAGCAACTACTAATAGCAACCCATACATACAAAACTTTAATGTAACTTTCACATACTCCCTGTTGGAATCGTGCTCTAATATTAACAAAGCTGATACATCTTTGGGGTTCGACACATAGAAAAGTACCTCAATGAGCAAACAAAAGGGATAACAATAGCAAACCCATGAGCAGCTCAAGGATATGACACACCAAGAGCTCAACATGGCCTAACCTAATACTTAATATGTCGTACAAACGTGAGGTTAGGATTCCTCACTACTATTCCTTACTAAAGGAAATAAATAAGAGTTAAGGGAAAATACGAGCGTTTGCTCTCAAAAGAGAGATTGTTTACATACAAGAAGAAAAGGATTATATACTGGCCTCTCTAGGGTTATATGTAAGAAAAGACAAAAGGGGTGAATCATAAAATAATGTACAAAAGATTCCTACGACTAATGCTAAAAAGGGTAAAAATGACAAATAAACAAATGGAATATGTAAGAGAATTTTCCTCAGATTAGCAACCTAATGGACACATGTCACCTTATATGTGGGCACTCTAACAAAGGAGAAAAGAGAAGAAGTCCTCGATATTGGCAACTCAACATCTAGGGAAACAACTTGATGAGAGTATAATAAATAATAGAGAGATTAGTTGACCTGATCCAGATTAAGTCGATGCTCAGTAATCGAGGTCACAATCCCATTGAGTCAAATGATAGAATAAGTTAGCTCAAGGATTTGCTTAGTGCCCGTTTGCTCGGGAGTCTTCAGCTTAGGGCTTAGGGTTAAAGCTTATAGAGTTGATCCTTCCAATGTCCTCAATATTACCAACCTGCTTAGGTTCATATTAGGGGTCTACCTAGTCATGACCATTGCTTGACATTGTGGTTGATTGAAGTGCATAAGGCCCTAGATGTTGGTAAAATCCACATCCTTGATCAGCCCTCAAGCCAGTATTCATCGAACTAGCCCTTGTCATCCTTTAGCTCTACTTCTAGCAACTAGGTAGTGGGTTTGATTCCTATCATGAATTCTCAATAATTTCAACCTTATTATGTCTTCTTTCTATGCAGAAGTGGATCCCTACTCCCCATAGATCTATAAATAAGATATCGAGCTTGCCCAAATTTTTCGCAAATCTGAATAGTCATTTGCTATTGCTATTTGTTATATATAAAACGTAAATGTAGCAAAAATTTAACAACATATGTAGATCAACTTCATAGTTTATGTCTACATGCAAATACAACTATTAAAACTTTGTATATGATGGAGAATACAAAGGAGACATCTTATTCAAAAAAAAAAAAAAAATTGTCAAGCTGAAAATTCAATTTTTCTTTTTCCCAATGTAACTTATATTTGATCTAGCCTATTTAATATAAGTTCCTCAATTGAATTAGGAAAATGCTCGAGTTAAAAAAAAATTAATCTTAGAGTTGTCACTTGATCGAGTCAGGAAAAAAGTGAAATTAAAGCCCATAAATGGATAGGCTTTAATTTTGACTATTAGACCATAAGTTTTTCTAAAAAAAAAAATTAAATAAGGAAACCAGAGAAAATGGGTCAAGAGTTAACCTATTAAAATCCGATAAGGTTGCCATTAAAAGATCCATAAAATAAGTAAAAGGGCCTTTAATTTTTTTTTTTAACTCTTTTCAAAATAAAAAGGGGGCTTCAATAAGGGAAAATTATCTTCTTCTTTTTTTATTTTTTAGGGCCACCCGAAGTGCTTACATACCAATTAACTAAGATCGGGCCCATTTATTGAAAGTTTAGTAGGTTAGTTAATTTTATTCATAAAATATTCCACTTTACATTCTTACCCATTTATTAATTTTTTTTTAAAAGCAACTTTCATGTAACACCCCACCTTCCAAGCATCTACTTAAAAAAAATCTTGTAAATTTTTTGTGCCTGAAAATGATTTGTTACTACCATCCTTGAGTTAAAGATAAGATAAAACCTCTATCTAACCTACCATTCCACTTCATATAACATTTAATTCCAGATCACTTCTTATTCAACATAACAAACAACGGTGAAAGTTTGTACAAAAGTGAGCCGTACTCAGAGTATCATAATTATACACTTTCATACAACATAGTAATCCTTTACAAGCACATACTTTTGACTACAATTGCTATACTAAATATTTTGTAAGATATTACTAACTTCTTCCCTGAAAAGCTACCTGCACATGTTCAGGTTGTACTATAAAGTTAATCACTTCTTCCAAAAGCTCATCCTTAATCAATATTATGAAATCTCTTTGTCTCTATGATAGGATGCTTTGTCTAACTCATCTTTAACCTAAGGATAAACAACTTATCCCCTTAGTTACTGTGAGCTAAGTGAGAGTAGATAAACACACAACAACAAGCATAGCTAAATAGGCACATCATTTAGTAGGTAGTCTAATTACATTAACTTATCATTTCCTAACCAAGCAAAGCAAATATGACAAGTACGTACCACGTTCATGCGTATGGCATGCATCGATGCCAATATCCTAGCCTAGCCCAACAACCCTTTTAGTTAGTCGACATACTTGGGCATTTGAATACAAAGTCTAGGAACCAAGCGGCAACAAGGAGCTACCTAAGGTAAGACCCCCAAAACCTAGGTTAATAGAGACCACCTAAAGTAGTTTAAGAAATGCTATTTTATATGCTTGAAAACTCAGCTTTTATAAACCAAGTTGCTTACTTCGTAAACCTAGTTTTTGAATGTCAAAACCATAAGCTTATCAAAATCCAACTTTGCTTTCATTAAAACATAGCTTAGCAAAATCTTAGTTTTATAAAAACTTTACCCATAGGTCCTTTTCATATCATGCCATGAATCCATCAAATTGTACACCAATTAATACCCAATAAATCCAAGCAAACTTACTATTCATTTGTAACCTAGCCTTTATTAGTATCTTTTTCGGTTCTAAGACAGCAGTATTAGGATCATTAAGTGAACATCTTAGAGACAGGGTTAGTCCCTAAATTCTTTTTCAAGTAAATGCAAATCCTAACAAGTATCACATTAATAACAAGTAATGTAACCACTATAACCAAGTCTAATATCAGATCATCATTCTATCAACAATAGTTATAAAAGGTAGCTCCATATAATTCATCATTACTTCAAACTCACAACCAAGTTCAGTCAAGCCAAAATATCACCAAGCCTGCAAAGTTAGGAGTAGACATAAGTCTACTCAAGCATACACAAATATCTACTTACCTGGCTAGCAATACGCTGCCAAACTTACTCATTAACGTAATCTTCTTTCTTTGTGATTTCACCTAACCAGAGTAAATATTTTTAAGATCAATTATAGCTCATGTGTATATATTTCATCTTAATACTTGCTTGTTGGTTGTTAGTTCGCCTTAGGCTGTTTCTAACTTAGTCTCTAAGTTCGCTTCTGATTTGACCTAACTTTAAAATTCTTAATTAGATACTAGTTAACTTATATCTTTTGTCTATCAGCTAAAATCTCCAATTTTACACCTAGTTCAGTCGTCTAAGTACCATTTACACCAAAACACTTAAGTATACCAGCTTTTGATTCAGGTTCCGATGTAGCTTCTAATTTTCCTAGAATATCATGTTTGCATGCACTATGCCCACTTCTCTACTAAACTAAGTTAAGACTAGTGAGGTATTATTCAAGTACCATAGTAGCTAGAATTTTTTCATGCTGTAATTTCAACTATACCAATTTATCCAATATTATCATATTTGGCAAAATATATATAAATAATAAGAAAATATGAAATAATTAGTATTTGTCCTCCATCAAAACAATGAAAAGTGTATTATACTTGAAAAATGGAAGTGATTATATTCAGGTCGTGTAAAACACTAAAATAGCATATTACGCAATATACTTCATAATACTTATTTTAGCTCTATTTTATCAATAAATAACTAAAAACAGGTAGATAATTACACTTTTCACCAAAATCAAAGTATAACATATATTTTAATAATGCTAAGCTTCAAAAATTATATCAAGTTAGTTTTGTACACAAATTAATTTAAAATGCTTTAATTTAACTTAATTGATAAAATCACCGGCAACCACTAAATAATTCACAATAAATAGAAAATATAATATTTTCTAAAAATTCTTAGTACCATAATTTAGTATATATTATAAGAGTGTTGTATATAATTTTTCAACGCAAATTAAGATTGTTTAATATTTTCAAAAATTAAATTAAAATTCATTGAAATAAAGCGTGTTCTTAAGCAAGTACCCTAAATTAAGGTTATTTCAAAAAAATAAAATTACTACATAAAATTATATATAAAATAACCTAAATAAAAAATTTTCATAATTTTCTCGATTGATTTGCTATTTTTAGAAATTAATTTAAAAACAAATACAAAAGTTACACTAACTAGTGTACGGTACTCCGACCACCTATGTTTGTCAAAAGCTCCTCTCTCGGCCTCAATTGTATAAGTTCTAAGCCATACCTTGTTGAATCTTCCATTGCTATAAGAACCAAAAATTCACCTAAATTTCCTTATATTTTCCCTATTTTTGTTTAATTCCCTAATGTGATTTCTATAAATGATTTCTATTATTTCTAGTTTACAAAATGAATGTATTTTAATCACCCAAATGCTTTTATAGATGAATGGGTCAATTGGGTAGAGTTTAAATGTCCAAGTGTCTTATTTTAACAAAATGAGGTGCATTTCTTTTACTATATTTTATGTATTCTTTTTAGATAGGTATGGAATAATGCTTTCTTCAACTCTAGTAAGGTGCTACATCCACTTCTAGAGAATCTAGGTGTGTTTGGCTATTTTTTATTAATTTATTACAATTTTTAGCCAATTACTTAATATATTCAATAATATTTATTCATTTTGAGTACATATAACATATATAACACAATCATATAATTACGTTATATATTATTTGACTCCTAAAGTTATTTTTATAAGTTAAATAATTTATTTTTTAGGTTTCGTGATCATTCAAAACTCTAATTGCGAGTTTCCAATAATGATCGAATGTACCTAATAAAGTATATTTTATTGAAATTAAATATTATCTATACTTTGTTTTGAGAAATTGATCCTATCAAGATTCTTTTTCTAACTCTTGTGATCTTAAGTTAGAATTTAGTTCACTTCAGAAAAAATTGTACGGAAACTGTAAATCGTTTCGAACATCCTAACTTATATCAATTCATTAAGCAATTAAGATGCTTAAACTACTAAGGCCTCACATATAGTAAAAGTAGTCCACTGTTCTAGGTCTCAGGTAATAGGTCAAAGACCAGGGTTTTACATTTTGGTCCAATTTTAAGAAATCCTAAAAATTCCTAATTTTGAAAACAGACAAGCTAATATTTTATTTATGAAAATCATTTTTTCTAGGTGTAAGAAAACATTTTATAAAAAAAAAAAAACTCCTTTGATCTTAAAGATATACCCTTAATAATAGACAATATATTCACATTACATGAATACACCATATAATAAAAATACAATATCATATATTACAAGTATATTAGATATCACATAAAACCAAACATCATATAATCACATATATACAAACACAAGTTATCACTATATTAAGTCATCAATTTATTGCATACAAATTATCAATAGACACCTATACATACAAATTTTTATTTATACTATCATATAAGACATTACAAGGTCACAAATTATATGAATGTTAATCACTATTACATATAAATTAAATTATATCTACATATTATCTACTATTATACACATTATGGAAATGCTATTATTATGTTATCAAATCAAACACATGTTATTAAATATTACACATTGACAAAGTATTGCTAAGCGTATCAAGCATTGTGTCATAATCTATAATTAATTATACATTACAATTTTATATATTTCATGATCTGTAAGAAAATGTTTATATATTGAACAGGCAATTAAAATACATTTTTATGTACAAAATATCACATCACATCACATATATATATCATACACAATCAATAATTACGTGACTAAGTTAATAAACATGAGATCATTAAAATGTTAATCATGTACACATTATAATACATGCTTCTATTCAATATTATTTCAAGAAATGCAATATACTACATATTATCAAATCATAATCATAAAGATATAACACAATGTTATATTATTCAATGTATCATAAATTACATAACCCACACATTTTATTTAGGAAAATATTATTACATTACCATGCACAATCATAAAAGATCATATAAACGAGTATTTTCAAGGGATTCAATTCAATTTTGCATCAAACAACTCAATTACACAAGAATAAGCAAAAGAAGAAAAGCTTATCTCGTATGCTGGTAAACTAGCAACCGATTCAATCACCTTCAGGCCAGTTCTTAGTGAGGTGGTAGTAGTTCCCTACTCTTGACTCAACGATTTTCAAAAGCCTTTAATCAATTTTCGGAAATTATGAATGCAAGATCTCCAATTTTATAGAAAATCAAAGAACTTCATTAACAAACCCTATAATTGGGTGTTCTTTATTCAAACTAAAACTAAATCCATGTGGAGCACAATTAGCTGAAATTGGCTAATGATTTTTCATCTTAAAGAGTGAGGAACATCCCTGTTTCTTTCATTTGCTTTAATTTGCTCTTTGGAGTGAAAAATTGAAGAAAGAGAAAGAGATTGCACGGTTTGGAAATGGTAGAGGAAAAGTGATAATTTCTCAAATTTGAGAGCTTGTTAATTATTTATGAGTTGAAACGGATGCTAAGAGGTCCTATTACAGTGCAAAGTTAAGATTGAGACTCAAGAAACATCTTTATTTGATAGAAAATGAATCTTTTTCCATATTTTTTATTAATGGAAGCACAAATGGGTATTTCCTTTCTTAATCCAATTTTATTTTGTGTTTTGTTGATTTCTTAGAAATTAAAGATGCAAAACTATCTTATAATGCTTTGTTACCTATTATATGAACTTATTTCATGATGGGTTTGTATAAAAAAGATTAAATTTGCTAAATTTAAACCAGGTGCATATATCATATAATTAAGAGTCACCCAATTTTATTATTTTTTCTTATTTACTTTTCTTCAATAAAAGTTCAAAAATTGGAGATGCCTAAATTTTATTCTTCATGCCCTTTGTATTCCATATTTTTTTCATGATATTAGATGTACAAAAATAGGTGAAATAGAGTAGAAAAATGTAGGTACCAAATGAAGATACACTTGCCATTTACAATCCCTCCTTGTGGAGATCCCTTCAACACACAGGAAGAGAAAGGAGAGTTAGCTATCAAAAGCCAACCCTACCGCTTGCCATCATCTAATTAGACCACATGGTGCTTACATGGCAACTATGTATGGAAAAATATAGACTTAAAGAAAAAGAGAATTACTAAAATGATTTTTCTAAAATCATATATTTTTTTATTTTGATTAGCTACTAGTTTCATTCTAATTTTTTAAATTAAGGATACTCACTCCTTTGAGCTTGACCAATTAATTGAAAAAAGAAAAAAGTTATTTTGAATTTGGTAGGCAAAGGTTGTCTTTTTAAAATTTTCAACGTATATTTATGTAATAAAATAAGTAATAAACAAGGATATCAAAAACAAAAAAAATGGCAGTTAAAAAAAAACGTGCTTCTATATCAAAAAAACATATTTGTAAAAATATTTGGAAAAAGAAAACATATTGGGTACATTGAAAGCTTTTTCATTCGTGAAGTCTCTTTCAATTAGGAATTCAAAAAGTTTTTTTATGCAACAAATAATTAATAAAATACTAGATTAAATTATCTTAATCTGAAAATAGTCTACAAACAAGGTTTCATCTTTTGTTAATATACGTTTTATCATTCTTAGGTAAGGATTCTTATTTTCCCCATCGGCCTATTTGTCAAAATATTCAAATAAATAACTAGAAAATAATAAGAAAAAGCTTTGATTTTGAGTATTTATACTCCATTTAGACTAGAGAAAAGAAAATATAATATTTTTAGGAAAAATCAAAGGGTTATTGAAACTATGAAATTAATTGATTATGTCTAAAATAAAAACTTATTTTGCAACTTTTTGAATCAATATATTATTTTTTGAATTACTATATAATATCTATCCCTTGCTTTCAACTCTACAATCCCTTTCTTTTCATTTAGTTAGGTATTTGAATTTTTAGGTTAGTATTTATTATTTATTTATGAATAATATGTGAATTTGGAGTAATCTAAACTAGATCCTTTGTTTATAATGGAAGATCGATCAATCTTTCTAATTAAATTATCGAAAATAATTTTTTGAGTTAAAATAGGTTAGTAGCAATTATCATAAATAAAAAAACAAGACTTTTTTTAGATAAGATGTTAAAACCAATATATAATTAGTTTAATAAATCCTAAATGAAATTTTCCACAGGAAAAACCAAACAACAACCTAATAGTTAATACAAAATTCTACAAATATTTACATAATCCCTTCGATCTCATGATAAGTTATGATGTGATCCAACAAAATGCTTTTTCTGTTTAAAATTCATAAAATAAATGATAAATCAATGAAATTAGAAATAAATAAATTACTATTAGTTGAATTTGTATTAGTAAAAAAATGAAAAAAGTGAAAGAACTTTTCTTTTAGTTACATCCTTAAATTGAAGCATAACTATTTATTTTTATTTATAAATTATTTTTATTTACAAAATATCAATTTTCAATCTTCGAAGAGCATAAACTAAGAATACTGAGTTGAAACACCTTGAATTTGAATTTTCAAATTCAAAATAAAAATAAATAAATTAAGAAAAGAATAAAAAATATAAGGATAAAAAAAGAAATATTTATTAGTAAAATTGAAACCTTTCAAAAGCAAACGAATTTTTCTCATCAATTTCAACTTAATTTAAATTCTTTAATTCAATTAAAATAAAAAAAGATATTAGATTGAGTTGAATCCTTCAATCTCGACGATTCGATAAAAATTAGTTATTATTTCAAATACACTACTATAGTGAAATTGGTAGATACGTTGCTCTTAAGAAGCATCCCTAAAGCATCTCAATTCAAATCCAAGTAGCGGCATGGAATGTTGTAAAAGAAATACAATAACTCCTATAATAAATTTAATTCCAAATTTGAATTTTGTATAATTAATTGGTTTTTATACCCACATTTTTACGAATTTTGATGATTTTTTCTACTTTAGAACATATATTAACTCATATATCTTTTTCATTCGTTTCAATTGTAATTACAATTTTTTTAATAACTTTATCAATCAATGAAATCCTAAGATTATATAATTAGTCTAAAAAAGGCATAATAGCCACTTTTTCCTCTATAACAGGATTATTAGTCACTCGTTGGATTTATTCGGAACATTTCCTATTAAGTAATTTATATGAATCATTAATTTTTCTTTCGTAAAGTTTCTTCATTATTTATATGGTCCTGTATTTAAAAAATCATAAAAATTATTTAAGTCCAATAATCGTGCCAAATACCGTTTTTACCTAATGCTTTGCTACTTCAGGTTTTTTAACTGAAATGAGTCAACCAAACTATTAGTACTAGCTCTCTAATCACAATGGTTAATCATGCACATAATTATAACGGTATCGAGTCATACAGCTCTTTTATGTAAATCATTATTATCAGTAGCTCTCTTAGTCATTACATTTCGAAAAGTTGTAAAAACTTCTAAAAGAAAACAATTATTTTTTAAATGATTCATTTTCCTTAGGTAAGATCAAATATATGAATAAAAAAAGTAATGTTTTACTAAACACTTCTTTTTTTTCTTCTAAAAATTATTACAGAGCTCAACTAATTCAATAATTAGATCATTGGAGTTATTGTATTATTAGTTTAGGATTTATCTTTTTAACCATAGGTATTATTTCAGGAGCAGTATGGGCTAATGAGGCTTGGGGATCATATTGGAATTAGGACTCAAAAGAAACTTGGGCATTTATTACTTAGACTATATATGTGATTCATTTAGATGCTTGAACAAATAAAAATTTAGAAAGTGTAGATTGTGCATGTAACGCCCTAAGCCATAATCAGTGGATAACCAAGCCAACAAATACTAATAGGCCCATTTCAACCACTTAATCCAAATGTTTCAAGTTTATGTTAACAAGATATTCACAACTATAATCTTATAAACTGGTATCACAACCTTTCACAACCCATGTGAAACACTTAATCATGGGGTCTTACAATCTCTCCTCCTTAAACACGCGACATCCTTGTCATGGGACCTTACAATTGGGTCCGGATCTTCCCTCCCCCCCTTTTTAATGTATGATTCGGTTTACCCACTACCCATAGGTCATTCTGAAAATATACAAAGGGTAACATCTTGGTGACACTCCCCACCTTCTTTAGACCTCTTCTCTAAACTGGATCTAGACCCAAATCGTGCACTTACTAGTAAATGCCCGCTCCGGTACCATTTGTAACGCCGCAGGCTATAAGTAGTAAATAATCAAGCCAACAAATACTAATAGGCTTATTTCAGTCACTTAGCCTAAAAGTTTTAAGTTTGTATTGACAAAATATTCACAACCATAACCTTAAAAACTAATATCACAACTTTCTATAGATACTTAACCATGGGGTCTTACAGTGCGATTGTAACTTCTTTAGGCTTTTTTATAATTTGGATATGCTATTTTGGAATCCATTTATTAGGAATAAGATTACAAAGTTATGGTTCATTTAATTTACATTAACATCTAATAAAATTTCAAATTTACAAATCTAGACGAATACAAATGGGAACAATCTATATAACTATAGAAACTATTCCACATGAACCAAAATAAAATTACTATTAATATAAATAAGATAATAATAGAATACAGGATACATAAATTTTATGAAGAAAACTTGATGTAAACAGTCGAAAACTATTTGAATCACTATATTATTTAATTCAAAAGGTTCTTGAAAAGAGAAAACCTATTTGATTACAATTTCAATTGATTTTTAGTTAAGTGAAACTTAAGAGAAAAAAAGATTTCAACAAATAATAAAAGAAAAAATTTTCTTTTATTGATGAAAACTATTAATAAAAATAACTAGATATGATAGCTTCATCCTTGTCAATGGATGGTGAGAGAAAATACTATGACATATTGTTAAAAGAGACGGATCCAACTTCCTTTTCGGCATTTGAAAAGTACATGTCCATATCATTTTTTAATGAATGATTGAAAGGGTCTTATTTATTTTGCATTCCTTTTATCCCCCTCAAATGTGCTGTCTTCCGGAGAAAATAAATTATGAATAACAGATCAACATCCTTGTTAACTTACAACAAGCACAGAATGCAAAAACACGAACACATACATACAAGTGTGGGAATAGAATATTTATGCTCTTCTAAAAGAATATTAGTATTCCTATATATTACATGCAATCAAGTTAATGCAACCACCAGTGTCTTTTTTTTTTTTTTTTTTTGGGAAGAAATAAGGTTGATGTCGGCCAATTTTGGTCGTTAACATAATAATAAAAATAATTAAGCAAGACAGGTTGGCACAACCTGCTCCTCACCAATCCAACAGTGAGGGAATCAGTGCCACCGCGTAATACAGGTTTTAGGGGCCCCAAATCATATAATTTTGGCTGGCGTATGTTATGCAACTTAAAATTTCAATTCCGCTACAACCCCAATCATTCAAAGAATTTATTAGTGAGTTCCAGTATGGTTTAGTTCTTTCATGTCTTAAGAATTTGGAAGTCTAGTTATTTAATTAGTCACTTTACACACTACTAACTCGGAAAAGAGATATTGAAAAAAAAAATGAAATAAAAAAATAAAAAACATAGAATATATATATACCGGTGAGTTATTCTAAGGTTTCATCACCATAACTATACACATAACTATATACTTAATCATCTAATCATTAAAATCCCTATTGCATTAACTCTTAAACTCTACTTATTGGTCAGACGATAATAAATTGAATGTTTAATAATGGGATTATAAAAATTCCTTATATATAATATATTAGAATTATATAATGAGTTAAATGGTTCCATCTAGAAATCTCTGATATTTTAGGTATTTTGGGAGATAAAATATTAAAAAAAAAAAAGATATATAGAAGAATGTAGAAATTTCGGAGTAAAAAGTATATGCAAATTATAGGGACTCGTAGTTTTATACATATTTAAGCAACACAAGTCAATATATCTTCTCAAAAAGACACCAACGTTGAATCTCGTCCTTAAATCATGTATGTAGTTGTTAGTTACATTTGAGGATTGATCATGACCTTTAAAAATGATCGGATACATCTATATTAGTTCGATTGAAATATTGATTCAGTAAAAAGTGACAAGACGAGAGCAAGGAAGGACAAAATTGCGTATATATATGACACTTAATTCGATCTCATAGGCTCTGCTAAGACGAAAATTACTTGGATAGATTTTTTTTTGCGTCTTCTTGGAAGAAACTCATTGAAGTACCGATTTATGAGATTTGGCCCACAAAACACGAGAACTAGAGTTTTGAATATTCACAGCACGGGGAAATAGAATGTCCCACTTCATTTAAGTCCCACCAAATTATATTATTTATTAGGCAAAGCAGTTGTATATATCGCAGTTTTTTATACTTCATAAATAAGATTTAAACAAAATCCACTTTTACTAGAACGTTTAATTTTCTGCTTAATGCTTGATCCCAATATTGCTCTTCGTCAAACGGTTCTCGATATATCCAACATTCATTAGATGGATTAATTAAGTCATTTAAAAAAAAAAAAAAAAAAAAAAGCTTAACCAACACCCATTTAAGGATTTAAATTTCATTCCAATTGATTACTAAATTGGCGGTTATTATGTTTATTAATTTGCTAATTATGTGTTATTCAATGCTTAATCTTTGATCACTAAATTAAGCAACTTTGTTTATCCAATTAAGCCATTGAATCTCTAACTACTGCTGTAATCCTACTGATCAAACGTGATTGTAGTTAGTTTAATAGTTGATTAACGATTCATAAGGAACTCTAAAGATAGGGAGTCAAAGATTTACCAGAACTCTTCAAGATTTTCCACTCCCTTGGCATACTGAAAACTTGGTGAAACCTAAGCAAAACCGAAAAAATGGAATGGAAGATTTTTAATTTTAATCTTGATTTTTTAGGTCATAAAAAGCATCTTTTGGGTTTTGATTGTTAAATTACCTTTTCACCCTTGATTGTTTTAGTTCAATTATTTTTGGGTGTACTCTCATCTTTAAGATATGAACACTTTGTAAAGCCTAATAATGCACTTGTTATTTAAATTTATTAATAGATGCTCTTTTTTAACATTCATTAAGAAATAAAAGAAAAAGGTTTTCATATTTCATGCACTTTACCGTTTCTATTATATGTAATTTGAATTCTCTCATACTTTGTATGCCCTTTTTCAAAGTGAATTTAAGGAGTATTAAGTAGCAATTATCGTTTTTAAGAAAACCTTTTAATCGGAGAAATTAAAAAGATCAATTTATCAAAAATAAATTATGAAGCAAACAATATACGATTTAATTGACTTGTTTATATATACTATAATGAGATATGAATCAACATTAATGTATTTTAAATTTGATGAGGCTATCCAAATGTCACACCCTCTATTTTCTTCCTCTCTTCTCTCGTATCTCTCCCTTTGTTCATGCTGTCTCTATCTCTCTTATTGTGCCTCCTGGCTCCTATAACAATTTCCTTATATATATATTTTATTGTCATTGATATCGATGATGTAGGATGACAAAATAACTATTTGTATAGCAAAAAGGAAAGTAAAACCTTGGAGGTGGATGGTGTAGTCGAAAGGAGACAAATCAAATCAACTCAGACAATCATCATCATCAGCATCATCATCCAAATAGTAATCTATTTTTGATAAAGTTAAAAGTAATAAATAAAGGTCATCACAAAATTTTCAAATTAATAATGTATGTCAAGTGGGCCGTGTTGACAGCGTGGGCCGTGTTGACAGCGTGTGCTTACACATGAGGAATCACACTCCACTGTTGGCATCATGGCAGGTCGTCGTTTTGAGCGTGCCGACATGACGCACCCCTCATAACTCCTTTGCGTGAATCGTGAACACTTTACCTGTCGGCAGGCACACCGTACTGCAAAAATCTACGTGCAACCGGTTATAAAAGAAAAATCTACAAATGTTATTGCATGTATTTAAAATATTATTATATATTTTTTATATATTAAAATTTTATTAGTATCTCTAAATCACTAATCCATTATATTATTAAAGTTTTTTTTTTCTATAAAGGATATGATAATATGTAAAAATTAATTAATATATGAAAAAAAAAGAAAGAAAATCATTATTGATAAGCGTCGGTTTTTATTTGAAGAGGTAAATGATAAAATTTCTGGATCTCGAGCCCCACGGTAAAAATAAAGAAAGGATTTCTTGCAGCAGAAAGCAAATGGAAGGCACTAGGATATTGATGACAACAAAAATAAATAAATAAAAAGATTAATTAATATCACCACAAAAAGTGCCATCAATGTAATTTGTTAAGAAAAGAAAGAAAGAGAGAAATGAAGCTTGAACAAAGATTTCATTCTCATCCTCCACCCTAATTTATATATATCAAGTAATAATTGAGATGGAGTAATAGTCAAGCAGTTTAAATTCTTTTTTTTTTATCTTTTTTTTTTCATCTAAAGCAGTATATATCAATTTTCACCAAATCTAGGATATTGATAAATTGTCTCCAAGTAAACATAAGATCAATGTTCCGTTTGACATAGGGAAGAAGGTAAAATCGAAAGCATATATTTAATTATTAATGGATTAAGAAGAGCTAGATCCTGTTGTCACCTTCTCTAATCTCGAAATTTCTAAAATATAATCTATCTTGAAAATTAGAAAGAATGAAAAATTATGTATGATTGTTAGATTGGACGTTAAATTGAATCGACTTTATAATTAGACTAGATTGAAGCATATAAATTAATTATAATATAACAACAGTAATATATATTTTTTATGATTTTATTCCTCTATAAGTGGATTGTCTTTCTTTTGGTAAAGTCTTGTATCCACCACGATATCTAATTTAGCTACAGTCCCACTACAAGACAAATAAATTCGATTATAACCAAATTAACTTAATATTTGATATATCAAACACTGCAACCATTTAACACAAATTAAAAAAATGAATACAACCGAAAAAGAATGAATAATAGTTCTGTGCCACATGAAAAATTAGTGGTGGGCAATGACAAGTAAAAGAGTTACATATGTAAAATTTCGGTCGGTATGCTTAGAAACTTAGCGTCCTGCCAAAAGAAAACCATTCTAATTTATATTTATACATATAACATTAATTAAAAATCACATATCTCAATCACTTTTAACGAAGTTCGGAATATAAACAGATAAAATTGAGATAATATACTCAAACTCAATTTAAAATTTTTAAATTCAAATTTGAGTCGAAATCGATCGAACATAGAATTTTAAATTTAAACTTTACATAAAATAACATCCCACAAACTAAAGCTTAAATCCAATTAATTCAATATTTTTAAAAATATATATTTTTTTAATTAATTTAAATAATATTATTATATAAACTCGATTCAAACTCAATATATAAAACTCAATTGAAACCCAATTAAATTTGTTAATTAATAAAACTAAATAACATAAAATTCAAGCTCATCTTTCATTGTGTTGCTTGAATAATTCTAAACACAATTTATTTATGATTAAAATTATCCAATCAAATTCGAGTAAGTTATTTAGCTAATTAACATCCCGATGGAAGGCCTTGCCAGAACAGGACAATAGAGACGAATTCATCCCTACTGGTGGGACCACCAAGCTATTCTCAAATCTCAACTCCAGAAGCACCTAAAATCCAACAATTCCACAAGGACCGTCCGATGGCAACCTGTCCTCCCAATCACACGGTCACAACCCACGTCGACATTAAATACTACTTAAAACACTTCCTGTGTGTATGTCAATTATATATAACATGTTAGTTCAGCCACTGAAGTTGATTGAAAGACCCCAAAATTAGTGTCGCATATTATTCCACATATATCATCATATCCAACTTGAAATTGCCCCATATAGTAAATTCTCAGTTTAGTGTGTTTTTGTTTTCTGGTGTGATTGGATATAATTAGTAATACGAATCATACATGGCCGAGAAAATTGCAGTGAAGAGTACAGCCGACACGACGGAGAAGCCTGTCAACGCGGTTCCTCCTCCACCACCACCACCAGTGGAGGAGAAAGAGAAAGGGAAAACTGAGGCTGGTGCTCTTGTAGTTGCTGATACCAGTTAGTCTTTCTCTCTTTCTCTTTATAATAAGCTTCCATCTTATGTTTCCATAAATTCTCGTGGCTTACATTCCTTTTCCAAGCTTATTTCAAGCTTTCATAATTCCTAGTTGTGCTACGTTATTATTATTATTTTTTTTTTAATTCCATCGATAAAAATGCATATGTGTGTGTATCTGTGCGTGTAAGTATGTATGTATGTATTTTTTATTTTACTTTTTTATGTTTTATTTTTACTTTTTGTTTTTTTTATGAAATGATACGCCAACTTTTGGAACTATGTTTATCAATATAGATCTCGGTATAAAAAAAGGAGAAAAAGATTCCATGATTTTTTTCTCTTGGTTACTACTTCGAAATCATTTTTTCGGTGGAAAACTACTTTGAAATAATTAACATAATAAGATGTTTTCTGCCGGAAAAAAAAGGTAATAAAATACTGAGATTAAACTTCCCGCAGCTGCATCAAGCTATTTATTATTATTTTATCTGTATGTACATATAAAGAAATTAAGAAAACTTATAAGATCAAGAAAATTTATAAATTTTTCATAGTTGCATTAATCTTTTTATTAAATTAAAATTTCTGGACACGATTATTTTTTTTATTATGTACTTACATATATATATATTCATTATGATGTGTGAAAACAATACACTCTACTTTTCTTTGTGTGTATGCTTTCGACGACTTTTACTTGATTTTTGTATAATTGTAAATAAATGAAAGAAAATGCCTTTCCGTTTCTTGCTTATGTAACGTAAGATACTCCAAAATCTGAACAAACACTAATTTAATATATATATATATATATATGGCTTAAAAATAATGTGCCACGTCTTGGTCAAATGATCTATGGTTTTAAGATTTTCAGAACTAAAACCAAAAAAGAAAAAAGAAAACAAGAAAAGCATGTGTAAATTATTACGACGAACTTGTCAACTACTTCACGGGCTCACGATCCACGTAATTCGAAAATGACAATTTCTTTTACGGGAATATACTAATTTAAAATATATATATATATATATCGCATAAAAATAATGTGCCACATCATGGTCAAATGATCTATGCTTTTAAGATTTAAAGAAAAAATAAACTTCTTTTAATTATCATAAATCGAAACATACATAGAAGCCTATTAAGGCTAAAGCAAAGGGATAAGTTTCAAAATCATTTGAAATATAATATAATTATTTTATATTTTTAAGCAGTATGGATGTAGAACGGCAGATGCCTAAGTAGATGTTGCCTTCACAGCTTTAGAAAGCTGGCCTTAGTCCACAAATGGGTCCTCCATTTCCATTATCATTCATGAATATTGAATACGACGGATACACTTTGCCTATTTGTTATCAATGTAAACAACACTGATATAACATGATATGATTGTGTTATATAAAGATTTATTTGAATTGTATGATGTGGGATAGTAGAAGTAAAAATTATAAAAATAAATTAAAAAAAGTATGGAAATCAATAAAAAAATTAATTTAAACAATAAATTTTTTTTTCTATAAAAGAAAAACTGAAACTATATATAGATATAGTAGCTAGATTAAGATAATAACATCACTGATGAATTATATGATCTAACACTATACAATAAGAATTTGTTGACCTTACACCATTGATGAGGAAAAGAATGACATCACGCGCGAAAAAATTGCGTTTTTTCACTTTGCGTACCCGTATAATTACTTTTTTCCAGTGTATGGTTCGGTGAAATCTGTAAGTAAATAGGAATCCAATTTTTTCTACTCATAGCCAACTGTTGTGTATCTTTGTTGGCAGAAGCTGCTGAACCTAAGGTTGTGAGAGGATCGTCCGACAGAGGTGAGTGTTTTGGATGCCATCAAGTTATTCCTATGTTCTTCATCAAATATATTCCACATATATTCCCCTTTATCATACTTGCTAATTGTAATACATTGACCATTTGCATTCCACCTATCCTAATTTCATTCATGTATAGAATCCCATTATACAAAAGAGTGCGAATGAGTTAAATTGAGACAATTAGGTAAGGAGTTATAATTCGAGCTCGAGTTCGAGTAAAATTAGATTATAATTAGAATTTTAAACTCAAGGTCAACCTTAGTGGCATTTGACAAGTTGGATGCCGACTAGATCATACCTTTTTTTAAAAAAAAAAAAAAGAAGAAGAAGGAGGAAGTAATTTTCTTTTAAATTAGTGTTAATGCATAATTCAATCTAAACATAAGCTTAACTCGAGCTTGTGGAGCCAAATACCATGGGATTCAAGCTCAATTTCAATAAGCTTATCAAGTAGTTTTAAGTCCAACTCGACTTTAGTCAAATCGAAATTGAGCTGAAAAACTTCTCTAATAGATTTGGCTTACGTACACCTTTATAACTGACATGATTTCTGTTTGGTAGCTTCCACATTCGAGCAGTTGCTCTCCTAGATTGCTCACTAACTTGTACATTGTATGCTTGTTAGACATTGCTCTTGCTGAAGTTGAAAAGGAGAAGAAAAATTCATTCATCAAGGCATGGGAAGATAGCGAAAAATCCAAAGCAGAAAACAAGTGAGCTTATATCCAAACTTTGTGCTAGCTACACCTTAATTTCCCGAAATCATTGGACTTACTTTTCTTAATTGAAGCTAAAGCAACTAAGAAAATTGTGAATTGCTGTTACAAAGCATATAACATAGGTGGATGCTTATATTTGAACTCATTTCCTTCATTGATGGGATGGGATGTGTGCGTGTGCGTGTTGTTGAGCAGGTCTCAAAAGAAGCTCTCTGCTGTATCTTCCTGGGAAAACACTAAGAAGGCTGTCATTGAGGCTAAATTGAGAAAAGTTGAGGTAAATTTGTCTTGCA
Organism: Lumnitzera racemosa; assembly: GCA_024138005.1. Taxonomy (NCBI): domain Eukaryota; kingdom Viridiplantae; phylum Streptophyta; class Magnoliopsida; order Myrtales; family Combretaceae; genus Lumnitzera; species Lumnitzera racemosa. Next base: position 37,552,102 of record JAMXBC010000005.1, read on the forward strand.
AACGTTCCTCTCTCTTGTTTTATTTATTGTATAGGTGACTATGTCGGCTCTACTACTAGTAGAATTAATATTTTTCAAATCTCTACCTGCTTACAGGAACAACTAGAGAAGAAAAAGGCCGAGTATGCAGAGAGAATGAACAACAAAGTCTCCGCAATCCACAAGCAAGCAGAGGAGAAAAGGGCAATGGTCGAAGCACGGCGGAAGGAGGAAATGCTTAAGGCTGAGGAAATGGCTGCCAAGTACCGCGCCACCGGCTTCATTCCAAAGAAGTTTCTGGCTTGCTTTTGATAGCAGTTGTTAAATTTCCATAGTTTATTTATGGCTTGCTTTTGATAGTATAGCACAGGTCAAACTCCCCAGTTATTATAATTTGTAAATTAGATCTTTCATGTTTTGTGTATGGACTTGAAACTGAAAGTCAATTTGTGAGCACATACGACGAAGCAAATCTTTTTATGAGTGTGCACAGCTTCGGTGTTGAAAAAAATTAGAGAATTACCATCTTCTTACATATTTTAATTTTGTCTACTAGTGTTATTTTATTTTTTTTCAATTATAGAACACGAGTTTAATTCCTTTATGAAAAGCTATACTGCTATTGGAAAAATAAATAAATAAATACACTTGTACTACATGTGTGAGTGATGTCTTTTTAGGGAAACTAAGGAAATGCATCTAAAGCACATCAATTAGTAGATAAGAGAAGAATAATGTCAGATCCTCAAGAAAAATGATTGATTTGACCAATTATTATTTAACTGAGAAGATAAAAATAAAGAGAGATAAAAGGGACAACACGTGAAACCATCATGCACGATAAACCCTTCAAACCATTGGACGACAATAGATCCTGTGGCGTTTTGTATAGAAAATGGTCGAAACAAATTATCATTATTCATTAAAATTTGTACTATTTTGTATTTTAATTCTCCGAAGATTCTCTCTATTCGTCTCATATGACCTAGTGTTATTGCTGTTTCAATCCATTTGCAAATGTATTCAAACATAACAGTACTAAATCCAGCATTAATTTTTTTTTTTTTTAAATCACTTAATTGTACCCATGCCTAAAAAGAATCAATCCATCGTGAATGAGAGGAAGAGGAAGAGGAAGAAAGTGGGCGCACAAGGTTAGTTGATCATTTGAAGTGAAATCAAAGTTTGCATACATTGAGTTGGTTCTCTCTCATATGCAGAAAGCATGCACTTTTAAATATTTAAAAAAAAAAAAAAAAAAAAAAACGAAATGGAAAAGGGTGTTTTCTTTTTCCGATTTTTCCATCATCATTCTTTATTTCTCCCTACCTTCCACTTTAGTTTACGAGAGAGAATAAATCTAATCATAAAAGGGTAAAAAGAAAAAGAACTAGCCAGCTAAGGGTCCGAGAAGGATGAGAAAATTTCTTTATAACATGGGAAGTAGGTTAGTCATCATCATACAACATTACCATCTTCGAGTATATGACTACATCTACAAACATATGAATACATGATATTTTTCTTAATTAAAACAAATATAAAATTATTCAAATACATATTTTTAATAAAATTATAAGTTTTAACTTATGACTTTACAAACTTACAGTTCTACTAATCATAGAAAATTCCACCTACCTACCTACCAATAGATCCGTAATTTTAACAATCCTAAAAACTTATAATAATTATATTTTTATCCAACCATTTAAGATATAATTATCAATGCCAAGTAGATCTACTAAATTTTTCTACCCAAAATGTTCCTAAATTCTTCAAATACCAAAATTCCAATATTAATATTATCACAGACTTCTTTAATCCATAATTCTAGCTGAGCAGCCAAACCCCAATGACTTTATGAGATAAATATATATATATATAAAGCCAGCGAAACAGAACAGAGAGGGGAAAAAGCATGTAAACCAACATAGAAGTGCTGCATCGATCACATGCAGGACCATCATTACCCTCTCCTAGCCAGACTCAAAAGGATGTGGACAGGGGCATATTTACTTGAGGCATTCAATCATGCAAATACAAGCACAGAGCCTAAAAGATCTGACAATCAGAACTGATATTGGGGGGAACAAAAGTCTAAGCGAAAAAGAACAAGCAAAGAAGGTACAACATATTGCAATCTCCCATGGACCAACCAGTATGGGGGAACATAGTAAGAGGCTATGTCCATGGATATGGACCTACTGTCAAGCAGAATATCAGAAACTGTTCAAGTACCATCAGGACCCGTTGAAGTACCAGAGCAATCAAATCCAGAAACCATTACAAGCATACCAACATAAACCATTTCCATCGTTCCGCATAGCCCTCTATTACATGACACAAAGCTCCTCAAATGTCCAACACGAGTCCATGCTCACGCACTTCCTCCATGGAACACTCCACAAACCCTGTAATGCAATCACTTAGCTCTAAAAGGTGAAGCAAAGAACAGCATTTCCATAACTTCAGGCCTCCAAACCTAGAACTAAGATTGGCTAATCTAATTATAGCTCATGTTCAATTCATGGGGCGAAGAAAGAATAAAAAGAAAAAAGGAACAGCTCGAACACAAAAAGGGAGAGAGTGGTTTTGGGGGGGGTTGGTGTTTTTGGGGTGGGTGGAAGCAACAAAAAAGAATAAAATTAGTTTTTTTTTATGCAAATTAAGACTCACCAAGTAGCCTGTACAGCAGGGCATCTAACACATCACAGGCAGTAAATTGCCTGGTCAATATGCGGAGGAATCTGCTTTATCTCAGATCCTAGTTCTTGTTCAATCCTATACCTGAAAAAGAGATGAAGGCATTAGTTGTCATAAAGTCAGTGTGCTAGTACAGCACCTTACAGCTATATACTGACAAGTTAAACCGATCCTCATAAGTGATCAGATTGACTGCAAGTCCCAGATGTCCATATCTTCCAGAACGACCAACCTGCATGTAAAACAAATATTAAGATCATCTATAAAGCATCTATCTCAAACCAAAGAAAAACAATGGTGAAAGTTTGAAAACTTACCCTGTGCAGGTATGTTTCCGAATTCTTTGGAAAATCAAAATTGATAACAACATTGACAGCCTGAATGTCAATACCTCTAGTAAATAAATCTGCAGTATTGTGTAGATAACAAATTAGAAGTAGCTTGCCATTATTATTTTGTTATTTTTCAACTGAAATGGCAGAAGCACAGAAACAGAAAGGCCAAGCAAGTCATATGCAGTAGTAGCATTCATACCTTGGGTTGGGGGTCAGGTTCAGAAACAAAGAAAAACATAACGAAAGTGTCCATGTAGCTAAGCATTTTTTATTAATTACTAACACAAATATTGCCACATTAAATAGTGGACCAGCAACACTTCATTCAAATCTCATGAGATGGGATCCAAACAAAGTAACACAGAGAACTCAAGTTTTGGACATGCAAGCTTCATCCAACTATCACCAAGGAAAATCCAAACAAAGCCTTGCAGAGAACTTCACTTGCTTTAAGTGAAGCACTTCATCTGAATCTCACTTGGGGAGATTCGGATGAAATGCTTCAAGGTTCAATCAAGTGTGAAAGCCAAGCACTTCTTCAAATCTCAACATGTACGTTTAGACAAAATGCAGAAATATAGCCATTGGAGCTTATCAATACTAAATGCAACTCCAAAAACAAATAATAGGAAGATTTTTCTGAGAGCCTATAATTATACTTCAAGAGCTTCAATTGAAGTATTGATTGAGCTGTCAAACTTGTAATTGTTTTTTATCAAGTTTGTCATTGAATTTACAATTATTTCTAGAGAGAAAATCTAGTGTACTAAGTGATTTTACTTGTGATTTAAAAGCACTAGACTTCTTATTTTCCTTTTTTTTTTTTTTTTTTTTGAGTAAACAGACTTTTGATTTATTGAGAATACTCAAATCATAAATCTGGTCATTGAAGTGGCATGGGAAGATCTCTTAAGAGGCATTATAATAGTGGGAACTAGGCGGAGAAGTACCAAATCTCACTTTATATCGAGCATTTAATTGTTTTCTCCCCATCTCTTTTATTTACTGCAATTATTATCTTGTTGATATCATTTCCTCCCATGGGTTTTTCACAAGATGTATCTTTATTTTTATTTTCCTGACATAATTTATCTCTACTACTATTTTACCACCACATGAGTCTAGTAGGGCTTATCAATCCAATTACCAACATGCACTTTAAACCAAATAAAAAACATAGGGAAAAGAAGACCTCTCTATTACTATTACTATGCATGCTTACCACCCTAATCCAACACTTTACGTCATTGCAAGAAACGGGTATATTTCACTGTCAACAAGAATAAGAGGAGGAAGGCAACAAAAGTGTACCAGTACAAACAAGATTCCTGCAGGCACCATTGCGGAAATCATGAAAAACTCTGTTCCGATGGTCTTGCAGCATCTTTGCATGAATATAGAAACAAGAATATCCAAGTTCTGTAATTTTCTTCGCTAACAGTTCTACACGGTTGACAGAATTGCAAAATATAATAGATTGGTTGATTTGAAGCTGGGGATCGAATATATGAACCACGTCAGTAGGTATATAAGAATATCACATGCAACCTGTAGTTGGTAATAGTACAAACCTTTGAGAAAAGAGCGTTGAGGCAGTGCACTTTTTGTCTCTCTTCAACAAAAGCATAAAACTGAGTGATACCCTTCAGCGTCAGTTCGTCCATCAGGTTAATGATATAAGGTTTTTTCATATATCTATCTTTGAAATCCTTGACAGTGACAGGAAATGTGGCTGAATACATCAAAATTTGGCGATTTGCAGGCAAAAACCCAACAAGCTGCTCCAATGATGGTTGGAACTCTGGTGACAAAAGCTTATCAGCCTGAAAATATCATGTATGTTAACAGATAATTTCTCAATCTCAAAATGTAACAGAAACAACAATGTTCCCATCGTAGAAGTAAATTTACAGCTTCAATCAGATGGAAGGCAAATGTCAACTGATAACATAGACATCACATGAACTTTTCTCCAGGGATAATTAACAGTTAAATGGAATGTTATAAATCAGCCAGAATCATTTTTCTCTGCTTCCTTGTAATTCCTTTTTTTTACCTCTATCTCTTTGGTTTTGTATATGCCTTATGTACATCAAATGGATCTCCAACATAGTATTCTTGTCTAAAAAGATAGCTTGAAGTCCAACTTGAATAGAACAAATATTTCAATGATGAATGGATCTGGTCACTCGGACATATGAAATATTCAGAATTTTTTTTTTTTTTTGGTGGGAGCAATTAATTAAGCCACCAAAGCCCTCGTTTCTACAACATTCTTTCCAACTCTTTATCTATGGTTTGTTTGCACTTTGCATCCTGCAGCACTACAATTAAATTAGGTTCTGATTTTTATTAATCATTCAAAACATATTTGAATTTTTATTTTTCATGTTTTCCCCCATTATTGCCTGTGATGGTGCCAAAATATTCAGAAAGAGTTAATCATTCAGTTTCTCAACATCCATGGAGAGAGCATAAAAAACTCAAGGATGAAGCACATACAAAAATGATAAATCATATTTAGACAATATATTACACCATCATACAAGGAAAAAAGCTATGAAAAACAACAAATAGTAACATAAACAAATGGTGCACCTCATCCATGACTAGCATTGAACAGTATTTCAAAACACAGATCCCCTTTTTTGCAAGGTCTAGTATTCTTCCAGGTGTCCCAACAAGAAGATGTACCGGTTGGTACAAGCGCATGATATCATCCTTTAAACTGGTACCACCTGTTGTAACCATCACCTGAATTTTCAGGTGCTTCCCAAGTTCTTTACAAACTTGCGATGTCTGAAGAGCTAATTCCCTCGTTGGCACTAGTATTACAACTGCAATAAAAGGGATGTGTAAACTGAAGAAGAAATAAGAGCTCTGCCAACAGAAGAATCTGAATGTTGAAAATCTGAATATTTACACATACACACACAATAATAAAGTTAATTACAAAGGAAAACAATAAATGAGAGTTAAATTTGTTCCCTTTGCCAGATGATATTCTTATGAGAAAGACTGAAAATGAAATGTACTTTGAATTTAGTCCATTGAAATTCTAATGCACATATTAAAACCATAAGTTTTTTGCCAATTTTCTATGTAACTAGCAGGATTTCTCCAGATCATGAAAGCAACGTAAGTTTAATATCCTCAAAGAGATTCACCTAGATATCCAGCAAACCATGAGAATGAGACTTGCCAACAGAACAAACCTTGAATAACATTGTTATCTGAATCAATCTTTTCCAAAGCAGGAATACAAAAAGCAGCAGTTTTTCCAGTGCCATTTTTGGCCCTTGCCAGAATATCACTACCAGTGAGAGCAATTGGAATACTCTCTTCCTGGATAGGTGATGGTCTTTCGAATCCCTTCTCATATATTCCCATGAGCAGCTCACGTTTCAAGAAATAATCCTCAAACTCATTTCCTTTAGTTGCTGTTACATCCTGGATGAAAATTCAACACATAAAAAGTCTAGGTTTGAAGGCAGGATAACATTTAAAAACTTAAAAAATAACAAACTAGAAAACAATAAAAAGAAAAGGGCACAGCTCCCATTAAACAAATTACCACTTAAGGATCCCATGGAACTTTGTAAATAAGTTGGTTATAGGGTGTGAACCCTAGACCTTCAACTAATGGAAGTAACTCTAACACAAGTCCACAAGGTTACCAGAAATCACAACAACACAGGTTTATGCATAGGCTTCAGCAGATACATTGACATTGTGTATGTATGCCCAACAGTCAGCAGTGAAGTGTTTCCATATCGAGCTATACTACTTAAGTAACTACCTAAAAGAGATAAACACAGAGATAAACCTCAGATGCCATTGCAACTGTCTTAGCAATCCTAAAGCCATTCTAGATTATTTTAACAAATACTTCCTCAGGAACAGGGGGGCCCAAAAGAAAGCATAACACTTCCTTGGACGCCAGATGTGGAATGTGTTAGTCCAAGGAAAAATTCGCAGATTTAATTGGCACGTCTATACTCTCTATTTTGTTTTTACTTCTGAAAAATCTGATCAATAAACTATCCTAACCTCATTTGTATCATTTTATAAAGTAGCAATTAGCCAAAAAAGAACTTCCTCAAAGAATGAATGTGCCAACTTTATTTAGTCTAAAGTTTAATTCAAATAAAGCAAAAATAAAGCGACGACCAAGAATAGAACCTTCAAAACAAGCAAGCAAAGACAAACTAACTAATATGTACCAGAAGGAATAACAAGGGTAGTCATTGAATCATACCTCCGTCCTGTAGCGAGTATCAGGAGGTGGTAGCTTCAGCTTCGTTTTCCAATTCTGTGAGCTAAAGGCAGAATAGGCAGGATTGATAAAGGTACAAAAAGTGGAAGCAAGCAACATATTTGAATGTGTAATTAAAAAGAAGATTATACATAAAAGTCGTTCTCCTCATGGGTAGCTTTTTGTGAAGTGAACAACCACCACCCAAAAAATAAAAGGCAACGAAATTGTTTTGTCATTTGTGCTAAGAGGTGCCTTCTTATTGTCCGCGTACTTAGTGCTTTCAGAAATTTTCAGCCATGATAGACCAGCTCACAAATCATAGAATCAAAAACGGGGGAAAAAGATCATTTATTAGGATGATAGTTAAAGAAAAAATTTAAGAAGTCAATTCTTATGCAACAAACTGACAAAATTTAATCCATCCCTTTTCCTCATTAACTAGCAGTAATTTTATAAAGAATATGCAATTTAGATCCACATATATGCAAGTACATTTTTGCTGCCTCATTTATATTTCATCTGTCCGGTCAGAAACACATGAAACAAAAACTTAAACAGCCCACATTGGCTAGTAACCAAAAAAAAATAAAAATGAATCTTTTCCACAAGGAAGGATTAAGAATGTAATCGGATCATCTACTTTCATAAAGAATATGAAATTAAATCCAGCTTACACTATATACATTAACCCAAGAAGTCCATGTTGGAATATTCCCTCATGAAAGAAATCTTTCTACTTATGAAGCTGATGAGAATTGCACAGTGAAGAAATAATCAATCAAGAACGAAAATGAAGGGATGATCATTAATCAAACACACCGATAAAAGGTTCAGATCTTAATGCAATGACCATAAAAGCTTCCAAATCACCAATACAATATTGACAACTTTTTAATGCTCGGTGTATGTACAACATTGCCAACACCAGTCCAACGTCAGATGGCCTTAACAATAGCATAGTAGGAAGTGTGTGTCTTTGGAAATTAATCAATGGAAGTACCCCTTTTCATGTTATAGGAAATTGCAGCCACAACCACAGTAATTTGTAAATGGAAGTATCTATTTTCTTGTTACATAAACTGCCAACCACACCCAATTGTCCTCAAAACTATGCTCCACAATGGTACAAGGTTTTCCCAGAGAAGTTCAAAGATTCATCAATTATTGGGAGAATACGCAAAAAGATATTTCCTGAAATGAAGTAGGTTCAAATAAAAATCATGGTACCACAAGAGTATTCTTACATGTGCTACACAAAAACAAAACCAGTGCACAGACATATATTCCTAACATACACATAATAGGCACTGAACCAAGGGTTAACATCACCAAGGAAACTAGATCTCTACTAATATCATTCAAGGTTCATTCATTTAAGGATATTTTATACTGTCTTTTTTCTCTATCTGTATGCATGTAAAAGCTAATGTTTGTCTATTTTGCATCTGCTATACACCGATCTTCAAACCTAGTGCTTTGATAAATTCAGTTTTCTGCTTCTTATCAATAAAAGTAAAGATGGTGACTAGGGAATGAGAATTGAGAGATGAATATTCATGAACCCTTGAGGAAATGGTTTAAAGATAACAACTATTATTCATTGGACTAATTTTTTCCCTCTGAGTAATCAACTTTGTTTCCCTCTTATTTTAATAAGTCTAACTTTATAGGGATGAATTAGATATTTAGTTTTATAAAAAATATATATATGTACTTATACTTTCATCTTTTTGATTTCTGATTTTGGCAAACACACAATTCAAAATTGGTGTCAAATATAAAAAATATGGAAAAAAGGGAAACGAAAAGGCCCACCAACTCCCTAACCTAGAATCACATCGCTCGACCAAAAAGGAAAGAGGATTCACTACTTGCTCTGTGGCCTCAAAAGTTTCCCTCACAACAATTTGTATCCTAAATTAATTTCCCTTCCCATCTTCCTTTTTAAATATGTATGAATGTCTCCACCAAATACAGGTCATTTACTTACCCCAAAAGAAAGGAGGAAAAAAAAAAAGAAAGAAGGAAAAGAACAAAAACCTGTTCCTCAGAAGAAAAACACAGATAGACAAATCTAGTTCTTCTTCCTTTAACTCTCCATCAATATTGCTTTACTGCCATTTCATCATTCTCACACTCCATTATCAACATCCTTAGTTGACGATGAGTTAAAGTTAACATAATGGATAGATGATATACTTAGTAAATAAGCTATTGATCCTTCATACAAAAAGCACTCCATAGAGCTATCTACACAACAATCTAGAGTCATCCGATGCATGAGTTATATAGGGTGGTCTATGTACAAGGACAATCAAATTATAACCATGCCACTTCATTGATGAATAAAACATTTTCTGATTCTAAAATCAACAATTCACTTTGATACATTATAAAAGGAAGTATTTTTTTGGGGTGATGATGGAATCACAGTACAGCAACATGATTTTAAAGGAATAGTAAAAAGACGAGTGCCTTTTGTCACTCCATTATATATTGCAAGATTTAATTAAAACTCATGCACTCTCTGCCTTGCTAGTATTTTTGGGAAGTACCTTCCTAGTTTCAGTAGCAATATCTACCCAATAAAGATTCTACCACTAATAAGGACAATTAAATTACCAAGAAAAGAAAACAATTACAGTAGTCAAACTCTATGTATTACAAAGTTCATAAACCCAAAACCCTAATATTATGTTTGGTACGTTGCAATGGTTTTAAATGGAATGGAAAGGAAAGGAATGCAATGAGAATCATAATAATAATCTTATCCTGTATTTGGAAAATGCCGACAGAACATAATTGAATAGAATGCCCATATAATAATATTTGTCAAAAATGCCCTTTATTATTAGATGTAACTATTAGTTTCAGTAACAATATCTACTTGATATAGATTCTAACAGTCCTAAGGACAATAAAATAACCAAGAAAAGAAAACAACGATAGAAGTTAGACTATATATTAGAAAGTTTACAAAGCCAAAACTCTGATATCACGTTTGGTACATCAAAATGGTTTCAAATAGAATGGAAAGGAAAAGAATGCAATGCAATGCAATGAGTATTGGAATAATAAACCTTATCCTGTATTTGGAAAATGCCCACCAAACATAGTGGAATAGGAGGCCCATATAATAATATTTGTCAAAAAAAACGCCCTTTATTATTAGATGTAACTATTACTTTGAAAGTTAAATAATTAATTTTAATTAATGACAAATGATAAGGGCGGAATGGAAGCACAATTCTGTACTCCCAAAGGTAGAAAGTCCCTCCTTAAATCTAGAATCGTCAATTCTAAGGAATTACGATTCTACCTTCTAGAAACACTTTCAAACAAAGGAAAGGGAATGGAGCCCAAAATCGCAATTTAATTCTGAGTCCATTCCTACATTCCAAACGTGGCATAAGTTCCATTCCCCGTCTCAGACCAAACTCAAGTAGCAACAAGCACTTTTGAAGGTGTATAATTCAAACAATTTCTTCGCCTTTGATACACTAAAGTTCCATCAACTAGGCACAGGCCCTTGAAAACAATAAGCTTATCTACTGAAGTGTCTCCCATCATTCATGCTGCAACACCCTGCTATTCCATGGAATACAACTGATACGAGACCAACCAAAGAAAGTGTCACAATCCATGGTCACATCATACAATCCTCAACCATAGAGCTATAGAGTTGGTCTCAACCCATTAACAGTTTTTTTTCAATATTCACATTTATTGTTTTCAAACACCCGCTCAGCCCCTCATGTGTTACCCAAGGGCATCAAAGATTTCTTGCTAAGGAAAAAAAATTTAATCCCCACACACCACACAAAAAAGTTACAGATCATAAATGCATTCACTGCCACAGCACAAATGAAAAGATTTGTTAATTTTTACCATCAGAAGTACAAACGCATGATTAAATTGTTTTAAAAATTAACAAATAAGCTAAGCTAACTTAGAGTCAAGAGTACAAATGTATATATATATATATATATATATATATTGAAACTCGGCAATACAGTAAATAAACTATGAATCAAAGAAATTAATATGTAGTACAGCAAACAAACTTGTGCCATAAAACATTAATGAGAGATCATGCTTCAAGTGAATATAAAATCAACAGACTCAGTTAAAGATAAGAGTAAAAAGCACGGCATCATAAAAGATCAAGAGTTCAAATTTTAATTACAACCACCGCTCATAATCCAACTACTCCAGCTAATTACAATGCATTAATACCAAACAACAATCCCAACAAAGCAGTTCCTATCTACTCCATCATTTTTCAAAACACAAATTAATTTACTAACCCAGGATCAACTGCCTCTGATTGGACCGTTTTCTCGACCTCATCAACACCTGAGTCCAAACCCCCTAATTGATTAGTCCTCCTAAGCCATTGCTGCGGCTGCTGTTGCTGATGATGTTGCTGATACTGTGGTTGCCCTACCTGATTATTATTCCTCTGTCCTCCATATTGAGACGGAACCTGCGTGACACGACTTTGAAATCCAGGGTTTGCATTCGATACAGCTCTACCGACACCAATCCCCGGCGGATATCTAATACCTCGTTGGTTCATTTTTCCGATGAACTTTCACACTAAACTCCAAAACACCAAGTAATTTCTCGCACGACGACACAAGATCGCCTCACCTCGGGAATACAAACAAACAAACCCTAAAACCCTATTGGCCAAACAAAAACCCTAATACTGTAGTATCTATCGTTTAAAAACTTCCAAGTACAAAACCCTCAGAGAGAGACAATACAAATTAGCTAAATCTAAAATCTATGAACCTGCTGTATTTCGTCTAAAACTCAGAAGTTAGGAACCCTAGCGAAACAACAAACCCTAAAGCTTTTACTATACAAAATCGAGAAACCGTCATTCCTTTCTTTTTTGGCGTTCGCTTAAAGCCACCAAAATCCGAAACTTAAACGACGACGGAACAGAGATTTTTAACTTTTTAACAGACACGTTGTGTTTTTCGGGTACAAGAGATAAGCGGTTTTCATCGAATTTAAAACTCCAGGTTACAATACAGGAAAGAAACAGAAGTTCAAAACCCTAGTAATGAAAATGAAGGTAGTTCTGGGAGGGGCAAAAAGGTAATTTTGTCAGAAAATTAACTGGAATTTTCACAGGGTTTTGTTTTCAAGATTCTTTAGATGGAGGGTTTAGAGGGAGAGAGTGAGAGAAAGAGAGGAGTTTTTCATTTGATTAGTGGTGGTAAGCGGTGGCGGTGGGTTTTTCAGCGGCTGGCTTAGCGTTACTCTTGCAAAGGTAGGGCGTCGAAGGGAAAAAGTTGAAATTGCGCCATTGGCCTACTCTGTTTTAAATTTTTGTTGTTGTGAAGAGCCCCAGTATTCTCCCTAACGTTTCCCTTTCCAGTGAATTCTTCAGCGTTTTTCAAAATACAAAATATCCAGTTGTTTCGTTTTCCCAATCAAGCGCTAATCGGTGGAAGAAGATTCAAACTTGATATATTCTAGACTACAACGATTTTGACACAAATCCTTTTTAGGTAAAATTCCGTAATAAATTTTCTCGTTCCTCCAAGCCAAACCAACTTGCATCTACTTTCAATAGTGTTTGGATGCGTAAAAATGAAAGAGAATATAATAAGTGGATTAGAAAAAGAGTGTTACTTTTGGTAAAATTAGGCTAAACTAACTTTGAACAGTTTTTTTTTTTTTTTCTTTTACGTACAACTTTCAATGGTGCGTTTGGATGAATAAAAATGAATGGAAATCTAATGAGTGGTACCAAAAAGAGTAGAAATTATAATTGCATTGTATTTAATAAAATTAAAGGGTATTAACATCACAATTGATATGTGAAAATTGATCGAAATAGCTATAGCTCTTTTTCCTTATGTTTGAAAGTTTATTAGAAGATAAAGTCGTGATTTTATGAAATCGACAATTCTTACTTTAAGGAGAAACTCATTTAATGGAATCGTGATTCTATTCCTACCTCAATAATTATTATTGATTAAAATTACTTATTTAATATTAAAACAAGGAATGACATCTAATGATTGGCTGTATATTCACTTTTAAGGGAATGGAACAACAATTCCCCTCTTATTAGGACTCTTGATTACTTGAAATTAAGTACAATGGATACCTTAATTTAACTTAAGGATCTCAATTCTTTACCATAAATTACTCTCACTACCTTTTCTTCTTCTCAACATAGATTGTACAGTACCCATCACCACTTCCCATCACAAACCATCATCCCCCACAACCATAGTCACCTAACATTACCACGATTACGTCCACTACAACCAATATAGTACAAACCACCCACCATCGTATAATGACCACTACCATCACTCACCAACCATTATCACATACGTGCACCATCACACACCACTAAAACGTAGCTGATTGCTCACAAAAGTTGCACATCCACCATAAAAGTTAGAGAGTAAAGAAGCTAACATTGGAAAAAAAAAAGATTAAATGCCCAGGAACACAATCTAAGGAGTACTTTTTTCTATTTTTTTTCCCTTTCGTGATATCTCAAGAATCTTTGATTTGACACAAGGATTTTCTTCAAAATCACCATTAAAATAACATTTGCTCTCTCAAAATTATGTCTTTGGTTCGACAAAGTAGCTTTACAATTTACTATACTGATTTTCTAAATCTAAGACCAAACTTTTCGATTAAGAGAGATTGTTCGTCAAGAGCTTATCATTAAGGTAAGAAATTGATACGAGGGAGAGATTCAAAGGTAGATGTCTAGTTTCTAATCCATCCATGGTGACTGGTGCTCTTCATTGTCGAAAAGAATGTTACAATTATTCAAATTTCTACTCTTCATTATCGAGAAGAGGGTCATTTTTAGGTGTTGTTATTTTGTTTGTAGAGAGTGAAAGTGATGAATATAAAAGATAAGGTTAATATTGTCATTTTCATCTTATTACATATCTATTCTCGTTTTTCTTCTTTTATTCAAGTGAACAATGTAATAATAATTACAAGCTTATTTAGTTCCTAATGAATCCAAATTTCATTGCATGCCTATTTCATACGATGGAGTGAACAGATTATAAAAGTATATTTGAGAAATAGTATTATACATACATTCCATTCCATTGATGGGATATTTCCAAACATAAGAATGGATTTATGAATCATAAATCCATTCCATCTAGATCAATGTAAACAAGCTAAGTGGGCCAACTAGCTAATTTGCATTAACTCACAGATTGATGGGGTTAGCAAACTTTAGTCCACATGCAAATGAAAGTTGAAAATTTCAACCCAACTCACCCCTACCCTCTTCAATTTATGGTTTAAGTGGGCCAACCTACCAATCTACAATACTCTAAGAATTTTCTTATACAAAAATTAATATTTTAAAATACTTGCTAAACTTATATATAGTTATCATCAACATACCATCTCGATTTATTCCTTACATTGCCAATAAGGAAAAGAGGCTAGTAATTGCAAAAAAAAAAAAAAAATGGTCCTTTTAAACTTAGAGATAGCAATTCCAAAATATAATGAACTTTAGAAAGGAAAAAGAATGTAAAATTTAATTGCAAATTGTTCCGTCAATATGTTCTAAATACATACAACACTAACTATAATTATAGTTCAGTGAATCGTTTAGACTAAAAAGATTATGTTAAGTTTTCTAATAATATTATTAGTTTATTTTTATTTTCTCTCCTTTTTTTTTTCCTTCTATACACACCTAAAATATTAATATTATTAGTTGTTACACTATGTAGCTACCTAATATTTAAAAATATTTACTTATTTCTTTTTCTCTCTCTTCATTTCTCTACTAACTTTGTATTTTACTTATACTCTTATTTTTTGTTCTGACTTTTAATACATTGAACCCTCTTTAATACAATGCATTCATTATGGAAACCAATCTTATAGTCTTTTACACCCCTATCCCCATGTGTTGTTTAAAAACCCTCTAGTAATGAATGTAAGGTTTTGACTTTTAATACATTGAACCCACTTTAATACAATGCATTCATTATGGAAACCAATCTTGTAGTCTTTTACATCCCTATCCCCATGTGTTGTTTAAAAACCCTCTAGTAGTGAATTTAATATTGCACAAAGTGTTGTTTTATATTGATAAGATGTGACGTGAAAAGAATAGGCAAGTATATATTATAAAACAATGTCTTGTTTTATAAGGCATATCTATAAAACCACATAAAAAAAATCTATGACCTCTGTCCCTATATAACGCACGTTTATAGAACCTTCTACTTAGGTAATCTCATGTCCATTATCGATCTTTAGACATAGACATGGACGAAGAGTTTGAATGTTTAAAAAAACTAGCATTACGATATAATATACTTCTCTTTGTGTTTTCTTGGTATATGTAAGAGTTGTTTTATGTTAAAGATAATTTGTTAGGAATTTTTTTAAAATGGTTTCCAAACACTACCAATGGTAGAATGTATACAATATTCTTAGAAGCTTAGTGAAATGAAAAAACAAAGAGATATTGTTATAAACATCTCCTTATAACATAAAGAAGGATGTTGGAGGTGCTAAAAATGGAATATTCATAATTTTTTTAGAATAAGAGGGGGAGGAAGAAGAAGAGAGAGTTGACTAAGTAATAAAAAAATGGGAAAATGAAGAAATGGGAAAATAAGTGAATGAATTAAAGAAAAATTGTAATTGATGAGATAGAAGTTGACCATTTATGAAAATGTCAAAGAACATATTCTAAAACTATCAAACTATGTCCCATTATGAATCGCCACATCACTCAAAAAGTAACCTCCATTACTTACAACTTAATAAAGACACAATTTTGCAATTTTTAAAAAATATGGATATTGAATTGCACAAATATAAAGTATAGACACAAAATTGCTAAAAATGAAAATTGAGATGCTTTAAGCATTTATTCCTACATAAGTATTATACTAGACTAGTGATTTTGATAATTATATTTATCGTTATGCATTTATTTCATAGGGAAATGCAAATAACCCCATAACCATTGACATTTATGTGAATATACCTTTAAGTTTTTAAATGTTGAAAATAACCCCTTAAATTTTAACAAATTGACAAATAGTAACCCTTAAACTTTAACTTTGGTGCGAATATATTCACTTAAACTTCCAATTGTACCGTAACGTCACCAAAACTTTTGCATAAATATAGGGTTTTTTTATTGAAAAAGAAAACAACTTTATGTTGCTAATATATGAAAGTTTGATAGGATTATTTGCAACATTTAAAATTTCATAGGTATATCTATACAATGATCAAAATTTAGGGGTATCATTTACAATTTTTCTTTTATTAGCTATATTTTCTCATTTTACTACCCTTTATCATCTCAATGTTATTGCTACTGCCACCGCCACCACTAATGCCACTATTGTTATATCATAATATCACCAACATTATTAACTCGTCGCCATTTGCATAGCATTGTAGTGATAATTTAATGCATTACTTTGCCGAGAATAGCGATGATGATGATAAGCGGTAACTATGTAAGGAGAATAGTGCCAATAACAATATAACGAACCACCACCAACCAATGGCAAACAACCGGCATTGCAAGCAAATAGAGAACCCCGCCTGTTCAAGTCGTTGTGAGCTAGAAAGTGTATGAATAGTTTGAGTTGCGAAAAAAAGGGCTGCTTGCACCCAAATAGGGGCCCTTTACCATTCTGCATAAGTAATCTTCATTGCACCACTACTACTAAAGTCATGATACCACAAATATTATTAACTCATTATCATTTGCATAGCATCATAATTATAGTTGAATTCATTAACTCATTGATAATAAAAATGGTGATGATAACAGGATGACTACATGAGGGTGACACAACAAATGATGGTATTATGCAATAGAGTTGCTAATAATGTAGCAACTATCACAATTGTAGCAATGCTAGTGGTGATGAAGTTATGCGTATGATAATGATAATGTAATGTATTAGTAGCTGTGATATATGAGGTTATTGAGGTAATGATAATAGTAGCAAAGGCAGTGTAATAGAGGTAGTGGTATGAATGTTGTTGTAGCATATTGGTAGCAATGCCATGATAATGACGAGAATTTAGTGTTATATATTGATGGTGGCAATGATGGTGATGGTGACGACAACTATAGCAATGGTGGTAGTAATAAGGTCAAGGTAGTAATATTAAGGTGGCAATTGTAATGGAGGTCTGAAGTATTAATTAAGAGATTTTATTTTGTCCCATCTTAAGATTATTTATACTACCAAATGGAAGACACAAAAGTCTTGGCTTTTGTATAGTACTATGAGGGGAATTTTATTTAGCACCAAACTTATTTTGCAAACAAAATATGGTATAATGATTTTTGTCCTATCCAATGGTGATGTTCCAGTTGAGCTGTAAGTTGAAC
Source organism: Lumnitzera racemosa (assembly GCA_024138005.1). Classification (NCBI taxonomy): domain Eukaryota; kingdom Viridiplantae; phylum Streptophyta; class Magnoliopsida; order Myrtales; family Combretaceae; genus Lumnitzera; species Lumnitzera racemosa. The sequence continues at coordinate 37,569,779 of JAMXBC010000005.1, forward strand.
GATTGTAGGCAAATTCAATGATGGGTAAGCATAAATCTCAATCACGAGAGTTCTTTCCAACAGTAACACATAAGAGATTACCGACGATTCTGTTAATTACTTTAATTTAGTCGTCTATCTGAGGGGTGGCAAGAGGTATTGAATAGGAGCTTAGTATCGAGTTTCCTCCATAGGGTCTTCCAAAAGAAGCTCGTGAATTTCGAAACACGATTAGATATAATACTTCTTGGCACTCCATGCAATTGTACAATTTCTTACAAAAAGAGGTTACCGACGAATACATCATCATTAGTTCTGTAGTAAGGAACGAAGTGACCCATCTTGCTAAACCGATCAACCACTACCATGATCGAATTGTGTCTTCTTAGCATATGGGGAAAGCCGAGCATGAAATCCATGCTTAGATCAGTTTACGGCCGCTCAGGAATTGGGAGGGGTGTATATTCTCCATAAGGCTCTCTCTTCCCTTTTGTATACTTATACACTTTATACCTTTTAAGCTTTTGATGTACATCCTTCATCATTTTGGCTAGTAAAAGTGCTACTTCAATATCTCAATCATCCTTTTTTCTCTAAAATGGACAGCCAAACCCCCAACAAGAGCTTCTTGAACTAGTATCTCCCTTACAAAACCACTCAACACGCAAATCTACTTGCTCTTCATTAAGAACCCCTTACTCAAGTAGAACCCTTCCACAGCTCTTTTAGCATTGCACCTGGTTACTAAGGGTCCAAAATGTAGGTCATACTCTTTCTAATAAGGTAAAGTGCTGAATTCAAGCACCTTAGCTTGTAACATTGTGATGAGGGTATGACGGCGAGAAAATGCATTAGCCATTGTGTAAGTGCTTCTTTTCTTATATTTGATGACATAACAAAAGGTTTGTAAGAACTCGACCCATTTGGCATGATGATAAGAAAGGTTTTGTTGCTCGTAAAGATGCTTAAGAGATTCATGATCCAAATAGATGATGAATTCTCTAGGCAATAGATAATACTGCTGGTTTTAGAGTGTACGAACTAAGGAATAGAATTCTTTGTCATAGGTTAAGTAATTCAAGGCAGCACCTTGAAATTTTTCATTGAAGTAGGCAATGGGTTGGCGTTCCTGCATAAGGATAACACCAATGCCGACACTAGATACATCACATTCAACCTCAAAAACCTTCTCGAAATCTGGTAGAGTGAGTACTACAGTAGACCTCAATTTAATCTTCACGTCTTCAAAACTCTTCCGAGCATTTTTAGTCCATTTAAACTTAACATTCTTCTTGGTCAATTTAGTCAATGGTGCAGTTATGGAGTTGAAGTTTCGGATAAATCTCCGATAGAATGAGACTAGGCCATGGAAGCCTCTAACTTCGGCAATACTAGTCGGCGTAGGCCACTCATTAATAACTTTGATTTTATCCTTATCAACTTGAACTCCATTCCCTAAAACAACATATCCAAGGAACATAACCTCGCTTTGATAGAACTTACATTTCTTCAGGTTGCCAAATAATTTTTCAGTGCGAAGTATGTTAAACACTAATCTCAAATGTTCAATGTGTATGAGGAGGTCGACACTATAGACGGGAATATCATCAAAATAAACCACAACGCATTTGCCTATTAACGATCTTAGTGTATGATTCATTAGCTGTATAAATGTACTTAGTGCATCAATTAGTCTGAACGACATCACCAACTATTTGAACAAACTATCCCTTGTCTTCAAGGCCGTCTTCCATTCATCCCCAAGTCTCATCCGTATCTGGTGGTAACCACTCTTTAGGTAAATCCCAGAAAAGATGTAAGCGCCATGTAACTTGTCAAGCATATCATCAAGCCATGGATCGAAAATCGGTATTTGATAGTGATCTTATTGATAGCTTGGCTGTCAATGCATTTTTACCATGTTCCATCCTTTTTCAGCACAAGTACAACGAGTACAGCATAAGGACTCATGCTCTTACAGACATATCCATGATTTACCAACTCATCCACTTGCTTCTTTAGTTCAGTTACCTACTTTGAATTGAGCCTGTAAGTAGGTCAGTTTGGTAAGGCAGCCCTTTGTTGGAGGTCAATGCAATGCTCAATTCTTCTTAAGGGAAGTAAACGTTTCGGCATCTCATTAGGGAAGAATTCGGCAAATTCCTAAAGTAGCTGTTGCACTTCGGTAGGTAAGTTTACGACCTCTCAAACCTCTACGAATCTCCTGACTAAAAGGAATACATAGTCCTTGGTTTTGACTTCTCGTGTAAATTGAGCTAAGGAAATCACCAAGAATTTCCGCTGTAGAGATCTAGCAATCTTTTCCTAGGCTTCTTACACTTTCTTAGGACTCATAGTTGTCAATATAATTTTCTTCTCATCATTTTGAACATGTAGGTGTTTCTATACCCATCGTGTAACACTCTTAAGTCAAATAGCCATAGTCAGCCAAGTAATATGTGAGATGCAGGACATCATACAACACCTCGTCCCTGTACCTATCACTAATAGTAATCAGCACTCTGACTTGCTTAGAAACATATAGTCCTTCTTTTTCGTTTAGCTAGTGAATCTTATATAGCTTAGGGTGTAGAAGGGTTGGCAATTTCATAGCGTTAACTACCCTTTACACAATGACGTTGGTACAACTCCCTTTGTCAATGATCACGGCGTATAGCTTGCTATTCACCAGGCAATTCATATGAAAGAGGTTCTCTCTTTACTCATTCTCGTTAGCTGTAAAAGTACTAAGAGATCATCGAAAACTACAAAGCAATACTCAACTCTATCCTTAGAAGGTATCTTGGCATCAGGATCTTCCTCAAATTCTTCCAGCATCTAATTGGCTACCACTTCTTCCTCTCCTTCACTCGCACTTTCTACTTCAAACTAGGGCTTGTCTCCCTTTATGGTCATGACTCGGTGGTTTAGATATTGATTACCCAATTGTCCATAGTCAAGTCATTTAAAACATTTAATTTCTCGAGTTTTCCTCCCTAAACTCTGACCTTGGTCTCTTCAGATCTCAGGCTCCTTGGTTTTGCTCTTACCTCGGCTCTCATTTAGTCATCTTAGCATGTGACCTCGTCGTTCTACCTCAGAACTGTTTGAAACTGTATCATTTATTGGTTGGTGCAACAAAATGCTCTTGTTTAGTATCACTGTTCATCTACTTGGCATTCGATTAACTTGGTTTCGTCGTTGCCTTTCAACTCTCTAGGCTACATGGATGGTTTCATCCAGAGTTGTGAGGTTTTGCATCTCCATAATGTTACCAATCTTAACCCGTAGTCTAGAGGTGAACCATGCTATAGTTCGGGTCTCAGGCTCATTGACATCGCATCGTATCATGAGCAACTAAAACTCTTGAATATAGTCGTCTACGGATTTGTTACCTTGCCTCAAGTCTTGGAGTTGTTGGAAAGTATCTTGTTCGTAGTGTTCGGGAATGAACTTACTTCTTAGAACTCTCTTTATTTTGGTCCATGTTCAAACCTTGGGTCGGGTCCTCAGGCGAACATTCTATAGCTTCTTCTACCATATTGCTGCATATCCAAAAAATTCTAATGCAGCCACTCTAATGTGGACAACGTCTTCATAATCATAGAAGTCGAATATCTTTTTTATCTTCTCTTCCCAATCCAAGTAGTCATTTACACTACCAAACCTGTTGAAGCTTAGAATCTGTACCTTAAGATGTTTAGCACCTTTTGGCGCTTTGAACTCTTGCTCATCAATCCTAACATAATGGTCTTGTTCTTCTTTACACTCTTCCACTTCATCTAACTCTAACCTTCTCCTTGCGACTTTGTCGGTACGTCATAGTGGTTCTTGGTGTACTAGAAAGGCTTCTAGTTCGCTCATTCATCTACTTCCTCGGCCTTTTCTCTGATTTCTCGACCCTACTCAGCCACTCTCTCACGTAGTCTAGTCTCTAAGACCCTATTTACTGAGATAGCTAAGTTGGCTACAATAGCAGTAAGATCTTATATTTGCTCATCAGTAGTATGTAGTATTTGTTAGGTAACTCAACTACAACTATGAGCATCACTCTCGACATCGTTAATCTCTTCCTATACACTAGGGTTCAACATTCTCAACACAAAGCTTCAATAAAGACACTTCACTTAGATGCTTTCAATACACACACAAATATATCGAACATCAGACTGGCTATCATTATACAGCTCTCAGTCTTAACCTTAAGCTCTAATACTAGGAAATTATATGGTATGCTTAGGAGCTTAATTATCACTAGAACTTACCGTAGCAAATTTGACCAAAATGGGTCCTTCGAAATCTTAAAGAAAATTAGAAGGAAATGGTCTACAGACAAACAAGAGTAATTGATGTAAAGTTGTTTAGAAGATGTGACTTACCAATGAGCACAACACTACTTAACACCTCACTTGATATTACGTACAAGTTGATGTCAAGATCTACCCACCACTAATCTTGAGCTACTCAGTAAGATTAGATAAGAGTATATGAAAGATAGACTAGGAGAGGGTTGTCTCACAAGAATAGAATATTCAGTATTAATATGTAAGTTATCTTCGGCTTACAAGAGAAAATACTATTTATAGTAAGTCTCTAGGGCAACATTATAAATAAAAAAATTATAAGAAAATACATACAAAAGAATATTCCTAGTACATATAAAAAAGGTAAAAAGGACAAAAGACAAAAATAGAAAAGTAGTACAATGTCAGACGAAGTAGATAAGTGGCAGTACAACATTGGTCTTGTATGAATATTCTCTAAGTATAACAGGCAAGAGGGATCAAGATATTGCGGTAATAAAGGAGGCTAGGATGAGAGAGATGGTAGCATACCGAGAGAAAACTAGTCAGCTGGTAAATGAGTCTCTCGTAACTCAGCAAGAACTGCTCAATAGCAACTGATCGGATTACTCGACATAGGGTCTTCAGCAAGGGAAGGTCGACATCATCACTACCGAGAGCATAGATCATAGTATGACAATGCGGGGGGCTTAAGGAGTTCAACTAACTTCCTTTGGTGTAAACTTTCTCGTCATCAGCAGATTACCAAGAGAGAATTCTTCGAGTAAGGGATTATAGTCCTCAAGGTCATGTTTATCGATAGTTCATCAGGCACTTTCCCCATTACTTCCTTTTTGAGCTTTTTGCAAGTTTGGGCCCATTTAATGACTAGCTTTGTTTATCTTTAGTCATGATTTGCATCATCTTGGTATTAGAGCAGAGGTTTTTTTTTAGTTAGAATTGTTTTCTAGGTTCTGTTTATACTTTGTTTTGCGTATTCGAAACAGAGTAAGTTATTGTGTTCGAAACAGAGCAAGTTATTGTATTCATCTTAGCTGTTGTGTTTGCTAGTTATTACTTTCTTGAATTATTTGTTTGAACCGTAAATCTATAAAGAAAATGATGGACCTGAGTATAAATATTGGCATGGGAGATGATAATAGTGGAGTTATCCACCATGGCCAATAATCTCAAAGAACCCCGAGAAGCACTGATGAGAGACTTGATAAGGTGGCATGATAGGAATCAAACTACTGAACCTTTGACTCGCAGTTGAGCTTGAAGATTAAAGTGACTAGCACAACGAATCCTTCTATTCTAACTAACCCCTGTCGAGGCTAAGTACTTCTTTGCTGAGTTACCTTTCATGCCGATTTATATGATTGCCCATTTTTCTATAGTATACCAAATTGAAGATTACTCATTAGTACTCGAGCTGACCAATTACTCGATATTTTCCTTACTGAGAAGCTAAGAAAGAGAAACTCTAGATTGACTAAGCCATCCCTACTCGAACAAGCCATCTGTCCATACTTTTTTGTTCGCATCTTCTAACGACTTCACCAATGTAGTATTGCCACGTATGTAGTATCGCCACGTATGCAGTATCATGTGTAGAATCTATTGCACTAATGATTGTTTTTTTTATATATTCATTTTTACCCTTTTACATCTTATACATTACTTCCTTAGGAAATGCCCTTTTTATCTTTTCCTTTTTAGGCAAGTTATCCTAACTTATGGGTATAAATACCCTTTTACTTGTAGCTGTAAAGCAATCAGATCATCCTTAATACACTTACGTATTTTTTCTTCCTTGGGTAAATACCCTGTTTACTCTCAGCCTCACTCTTATCCTAACTCTTGAGTAATGCTAGGTGGCGAGTAACCTCACCGGACTAATTCGTACATCATATCGAATTATGCCATGAGTCCTCAATCCGTTGGTGTATCATATCCTCTAAAGTTGTTTGTGCATTTTGCTTACCTTTCATTCGTCATTCGTCATTCATTTCTTTCACACTTTCTTCAATTAGTTCTTTCAAGCTTTTTGCAGGCTTAGATCTATCCAGCGACTGGCTTTGTCTATTCTTAGTTACGGTTCACACCATCTTAGTATCAAAGAGAAGGTTTCATATAAATTGTAGTTAGTTCTTCTTGAAGTTTTGTCATACTTTATTTTACGTGTGTACAACAGAACAAGTTACTATATTCATTTGATTGTTGTATTGTTAACCGTTAATTTCCTAAAATGTTTGTATGAGCTTTGAATCTATGAAAAAAAAAATGGTAGACCCAAGTATGAATGTTGGTACTAGTAATAATAATGGAATTGTCTACCATGGACGACGGTTTCAGAGAACTTTCAGAAGCACTGACGAAAGACTCAATGGGGTAGCTAACCTTTTAATAGATCTAACCCGAGTTGTTCATGTACTATCTTGCCGACTGACTGAGGCCGCGCAAAACATTCCACAAGCTGCTTAACCTATCAGAGGTCAAAACCCAGCTCGACCAGTTTGAGGTGGAGGGGTTGGCATATGGGTAAGGCGAAAGATAGACTTAAGAGAGCTTGATGAAGACGAGGAAGAGTATTTTGAAGAAGAGTGTGTACAAATCTCCAGAACATCTAACCATATGAAAGCTTCAGATTTTAAGTTTCAATAGATCTAGGAATGCTGATGAGTATTTGGAGTAGGAAAAGAAGGTGGAGCATGTATTTAATTACCATCAATATGAGGATTATGAGAAGGTGAAGACTGTTGCTGTTAAGTTGTTCATATATGCCACCATGTGGTGGAAGAATTTTCAGGCCATGAGAAGATGAGAGGACTACTAAAAGATTTGCACTTAGCCCAAGATGAAGAGAGTACTCAAAAACAAGTTTGTATCAGAAACTTATCTCCAAGATGCTTTCATTCGGCTTTAGAAGTTGAAGCAAGGAGGCCGAACTATTGATGAGTATGTTTAAGAGTTTCAAATGCTTACGTTCCATTGCAAAGTGAAGGAACCACCAACTTGAACAGTCTCAAGATTCGTTACCAGGTTGATAGGAGACATTCGAGACGTTATGGAGCTTCAACGATTTGACACAATGAATGAAGTTGTTAGGATTGTCTACTGCATAGAGAGGCAAAGAAGGGGCCAAGTACCGGCGAGGATGCCGATTAGCCAACTCAAACAGGCAAGTCACCGAACCTTGCTGAGTTCTAAGCAGAACAGAAAGCTTAATGTAATAGCCGAGCAAAAAGGCCTAGCTGATGGTAAAGTACCAACCCGAACTTATGAGAAGGTGCAAAGGTCTAGCAGGAAGACAAGCTAAATCAAGTGCTTTAAGTGTCAAGGGTTTAGACATATAGCTGCTTAGTGCCCCAAACCTAAGAACGATAGTCAGCAAGGGAAAAGTCCCAAAGCTAGAAGTAGACAGTACGATGAAGAGCCTAAGGAGGAAGAGGTCCCTACCGAGAAAAGAAATGCTGAAAAAGAGCTGATTGAGGAGGACGTATTTGATGAGGACTTAGATAATTACTCATAGTTGTCTGACGCACTATAAACATGAAACCTTCGTGAGAGGAGGAGTAGAGAGAGAATTTGTTCCATACCATCTGTAAGGTAAATGATCAGGTGTGTACCTTCGTCATAGATAGTAGAAGCTGTACTAATGTGGCATCAGCCAATCTTATTTCAAAACTGAAGTCACTAATCGTTGCACATCCAAGGCTATACATGCTGTACATCCAAGGCCGTATAAGTTGCATTAATTGAGTGAGAAAGGATCATTACATGTCACTTGACAGGTACTATTGCTAATCACTATAGGGAATTACTCTGACCAGATTCTCTGCAACGTATTGCCCATGTGCGCTTCCCATGTGTTGCTGGGTAGGCCACGGTTATTTGATAGGAAAGTTATACATGTAGCTATAGGAACACGTATATGTTTGAGAAGGATGATCAGAAGATCACGCTAAATCCGATACTGCCAAGAGAAGTTAACAAGCTGTAGATGAAACTTGCTCGCGGATCAAAGAAGGCTTTGGTGATGAGCAGAGTCGAGTTCCAAGAGGCCATCGATGCTAATGAGTTAACCCTCTTATTAGTTAAGCGACTATTGGAAATGAAGGAGTAGGGCGAGTTCCCCCAAGAAATCAAAGAGTTGTTAAATGAATATGCTGAATTATTCTTAGAATAGTTACCTAAAGGGTTGCCCCTAACTCAAGGCATAGAGCATTGCATTGACTTGGTGCTTGGCGCTGCACTATCGAATAAGCTTGCTTATTGAATGAATCCCAAGCAAGCTTCTAAGCTCCAATGTCAAGTCAATGAGTTGCTGGAGAGAGGCTTTATAAGAAAAAGTTACAGCCCTGATGCTGTACCGACACTTTTTGTGGCAAAGAAGGATGGAACTTGGCAAATGTATGTAGTTAGTTGAGCTGTAAACAAGATTACTATCAAATATAGGTATCTAATTCTGAGGTTAGAAGACATGTTAGATAAACTCAATGGAGCCAAGATTTTTAGTAAGATTGATCTTAAATTTGGTTACCATCAAATCCGCATGAGGCTAGGACACAAGTGGAAGACTGCATTCAAGGCTCAACATGGACTCTTATGAATGGATGGTCATGCCCTTCGACTTGTCGAATGCCCCTAAGATTTTCATGAGACTAATGAACCATGTGTTGAGACATCTCATAAGGAAGTGTGTCATGGTGTACTTTAACAACATATTGGTCTACAGTGTTGACATGTCGAGTCATTGTGAATATCTCAAAGCAGTTCTAGATACCTTTCGTGTTGAGAGACTATTCAACAATTTAAAGAAATGTTACTTTTGCTAAGAAGAAGTGATATTCTTGGGCTATGTGTAAGCCCTAAAGCTAAGCCTAGTGACCGTAGGATTGAACTTATAACACAAGGTTTAGGGCGATCGGTTAAAGGATCCGATCAAACCCAAATTATAAACTATTGAGAGAAATATTAGTAAAAATGACCCCGTAAACTTGAATTTAAGAAAATAAGTAATAAACTAGAAGACTGTAAAATTTTCAAATTTTAAGCATAATAATTGCTAATTACCAAAAATGTGAAAAGTGTAATCTAATAACTAATAAAATACTAAAGATAGATTATATGTATACTAAAAATTTTAGAATGACTAAAATAATAATTAAGAATGTTCACATGTACCCTACATGTATTTACGTGTAGATAAAAATACGCGAAATTTCCTAAATTGTCCAAAAACTAAGTAAATAATTAAAGAAAATTATAAATTAATTATGAAAAAATCAGAAAAAATCAGAAGAGGATAGAATGATCTAAATCAGGTCGTAGCAGGTCAAGATCTACAAAATAAAAAATTAACCAATTAGAATTTGGCAACATAAAAGCAAAAAATCAAGGAATTTGGGGCAATGTCATGTCTAATTAATGCATATTAATTGCCAAAAACGTCTATAAATAGGGGAAAAATTTCTAGAACTCATTTGGACAGTTGAGCATTAGAGAAAAATAGGAAACCTAAACAATTTGAGAGAAAATCCAGAAAAAAAAAGGAAACTGTACAGATTCGATTAGTGAGTGAAACCCACACCTCACCACTACTTGGAACCGAGCCACCGCCACCACCACTACCCCACTTTAGAGCCACCGTCTAGGCCGGCTGACAAGCTTGGACCGGGTTTAGACGGCCAGAAAGCTTTGAACCAAGTGAGTCCCTTAATTACCCTGATTTTGTATAATTTCATAAAAATAGTTATTTTGCCCAAAAAATTATGAAACTTGTTATTTTGAGGTTTTATTGTATGTAGATTTAGAGAAAAATAGTGATTTAGTTTAATTACGTCTGAAAATATATGATTCTTAACAAATTAAACAAAACCGAACATGATTAGAACTAGAAATAAATAGGCTTAGGAGTATAGTTTGGAGCTCAATTTTTTTTTCTGTAGGATGCTCATGTGATATAGAACAGTGCTATGAAGCCATTTTTTAAAATTAATTTTCAAAATTTTTAAGTTAATTTTTAGCCCTAAAATGATGGAAAAATTGGGTGATTTTGGGTTAATTAGGTGATTAAGATACTAATTACTGATTTAGATAATAATTAGATGTTTAAGGATGCTAATCTCTAATGTGGAAACCTAACCTAGCCTTTGGAGTATTAAGTATGGTTAATTTAGGAAATTAGATAGTTAATGTAAGAAATTTGTAATATGTGAAATTGAAAATTTATAAATCTAAAAAAAGTTAGGGTTATTTATATAATATTATAGTAGAAACCAGAAAAATAATAAATCTAAAATAACATTTAATTTTAAGTAAATGTCTCAAAATGTAAGATTTTCTCACATTGAGAATAAATCCAATACCACGATTAGGATTAGCGTGTATCGAATAGTTTAAAATACTGAATTAAGACCCAATAGAATATTTGAATGCTTGAGCTTAACGTAATTAATGTCATATTAGGATTCAAGCATATTTAAGGCTTAGGAATCAAAATTAAAATCTAATTTAGGATTTGAACCCTGAAATAGAGTATAACGAATCATTAGTACGTAATAGGTATACACGAAAAAAATCAGTTAAAATATAACTTAGAATATGAATCCATAAAGTGTAAATACTAAAAAGACCTATTTGTATTATAGGACACCCAGAGACAAATCAGCTTACGACTAAGGGATCGAGTGATCGAGCAATTCCAAGTAAGTTGGGTTATTGCTTATTGTAATAAAGTACTAGTTTTATGGTAGTCGGAGACATAGGCTTGTATGTGGTTATGATTGTAAGTAGTTTACGCATGTGTTTGACGTATCTGAATTCGTGCTGAAATTGTGATGTGAGTGATTTTGTGTTATGATTGAATTGGTGTGAAATTGTTTGAACACCCTAAATGAAATTTAATCTTATTCCACCCCTAATAACAAAAAATGTCATGCATTGCAACCCGTTAGGGGATCATAGGATTCTCCAACCAAATACCGACCCTTTCGAAAGGGATAGCGTAGTATTACAAAATGGTCCCTTCTTTATCCTTAGTCGAACTAAGTGACAGGAGAGGAGGTTGCGGCGAGGGTGAAGTCAATGGTTCGAAGGTAGTCACGGGAGGAGCGAGGTCTCCATTGCACAAGCCTGGGTTTGGTTGTGAGATGTTGCATAACATGGAAAATCCTTAACCCGGATTGGAGAGGGTGAAATTTCTTTGATTTCACAACGGATCGAATTATGTTGTGCAATGATACTTGATTGTTGCATTCAATGAAAATAATTGCTTGATAACCCTATTTGTGCTCAACTTACTGAGCTGTAGTTGCTCATACCCTTATAGATCCTTTTGCATGTTCTGATTTCTGAACACTTCAAGTACTATGCCGCCCTACAATTACCCAGAGGTTAGTCCGTTTGAAGCCAAGGGTGTGAGGATCAAGTTACTTAGTATAATGTGTAACTAGAGTGACCTTGTAGTTAAGGATGAAAGACTGATAGTTATTATGTAATCTAGTGAACTGTTGTGTTTATGTAAAACTTCCTGGGAAGCTCTGTAGATTTATATATAATTATACATGTTTATTAGAAATTTGTACTATTTGTCATAATTGTAGTTCAATTTTTAATCAGACTGTTTACTTCAAAGCGAGGAGTCATCGACGTCTTGTGTAGATCATATCTATGGTAGGCACTGTGAGGCTAGTTACTACCATAGAATGGTTTACACAGCGGGACTGTTGCGACTTTGCGACTTTGGGGAGTAATACTATGTAGTCAGTAGGGGAAGCTTACGAGTTGATGACGAAAATATTTGAGCAACTGTCGAGTGGCTAACTCCTACTACATGTGCTAACATGAGAATTTTCCATGGACTAGCTTAATTTTACAGAAGGTTCATCAGGAATTTCAGCACCTTCGCTATGCTACTTATTGAACTAATGAAGAAAAACACTGACTTCCAATGGGGAGAAAGAGAGGAGAGGAACTTTGACTTCGAGAAAATCTTTGAGCTGGAGTATGACGCATCAAGTGTTGGAATAGGCATTATCCTAATGCAGGAAGGTCGACCAATTGCTTTCCACAGTGAAAAGCTCTAAGGACTGCAGCTAAATTACTTCGTATATGATAAGGAACTTTTGGTACTAATACGAGCACTGCAAGTATCGTTACATTATTTACTACCGAGAGAATTTGTCATATATATTGGCCATGAATTGTTGAGGTACCTTCGAAGCTAGACCAAGTTGTTGAAGCAATAAACAAGATGGGTTGAATTCCATGAAGGATTCAATTTTATAATAAAGTACAAGTAGAGAAAGAGCAACATAGTTATAGATGCTCTTTCGAGGAGATATGTGCTTTTATCAAAACTACAGACCAGACTGTTTGGGTTTGCAAGTATCAAAGAATAGTATTCTGAGGATCTATACTTTAAACCCATAATTTCACAATACATTAATGGAGGACAATAGACGAGTATCATGTGGAGAATGACTACTTATTTTGAGGTGGAAAATTATGCGTGCCGATTTATTCAATAAGGGAGTTACTATTTAGGGAAGGCTACAGTAGAGGACTCTTCAGACATTTTATAAAAAGGAGGACTTCTGAACTGTTAAATGGCAGATTCTTTTGGTCAAGAATGAGGAGAGATGTGCACCAAGTTGTCAAGAGCTATGACGTGTGTAAGAAGACTAAGTGCCGAACTAAGTAAGGGAAGCAATACCTTACTTCTTCTAACGAGACTGTAGACTGAATTAAGCATAGACTTTGCTCTCAGACTGCCATGAACTACCTGAGGCAAAGATTCTGTAATGGTTATTGTGGATAGGTTTAGTAAGATGGCATACTTCGTACCTTGTACTAAAACTAATGACGTTTTGGCTATTGCTTCTCTCTTCTTATAGGAGATTGTATGGATACATGGTGTGCCGAGAAGTGTACTCTTCGATAGAGACCTAAAGTTCTTGAGTCATTTCTAGAGAACCTTATGGCATCGGTTGGGAACCAAATTACTCTTCAGTAACTCATGTCACCCTTAAACTACCGGCCAAACAAAGGTGGTTAATTGTACTTTAGGGTCACTGCTTCAAGCTATAGTAGGTAAGAACTTGGTTGATTAGGACGTCTGCTTACTAGTAGTTGAGTTTACCTACAACCAGATAATATATGACACCACTAAGCAGACTCCCTTCGAGGTGGTCTATGGGTTCAATCCTGAGTTGCCCCTTGACCAAGCCCCCATACCAATACCTACACAAGAGGACCCTAATGCATTGGTTAGAGCATAATCCCTTCAGCACATCTATGATAAGGTTACTTGATATATCAACTAAGCTACTAGAAGAATGCGAGAAAAGACCAAAGGAAGGACAACTAAACAATTTCAGCTAGGAGATTTGGTGTAGCTGTACCTCAATAAGGAATGGTTCCCGAACAAGAGAAGGGACAAATTATCTGCAAAAGTGGAAGGACCTTTCAAAATCCTTTAGAAGATCAATGATAATGCCTACAAATTAGAATTACCTAGGACTATAGGGTTTTTAACGCCTTCAACATTACCGACCTCAGTCTGTATCACCCTGATGAAGAATTGAGTGAACACCATTCGAATTTGATCCCAAATCTAAAATAACCTAGAGGGAGTAATGGGAATTAGGCTACCAGACCTCTAAACTGCAATTGAGCCCGAGGACTAGAGAGACCAGTACGATAAATCCTTTTATTCCAACTAACCCCTACTGAGGTCGAATACTTCCTTGCAAGTAACCCTTCATGCTGAGCCGTATGACTGTCCATCTTTCTGTAATGTACTGAATTGAAGATTACTCATTAACACCTAAGCCGACTAATTACTAGGCATCTTTCTTGTTGAGAAGCTGAGAAAAAGAGACTTTGAACTAACTAAGCCATCCCTGCTCGAATAAGCCATCTATTCATACTTTTTTGTTCTCATCTTTTAATGACTTCGCTAATGTAGCATCGTTACATATATAGTATCATGTGCAGAATCCATTGCACCAATGATTGTTTTTCTTATATATTCATTTTTACACTTTTGTATTTTATATATTACTTCTTTAGGAAATACCCTTTTTGTCTTTTCCTTTTTAAGCAAGTTGCCTTAACTTATGGGTATAAATACCCTTTTACTTGTAGTTGTAGAGCAATCAGATCATCCTTAATACACTTGAGTATTTTTCTTCCTTATGTAAACACTGTTTACTCTCAACCTTACTCTTATCCTAACCCTTGAGCAAAGCTAGGTGGCGAGTAACCTTACTGGACCAATTCGTGCATCATATCGAATTATATTGTGAGTCCTCGGTCTGTTGGTGCATCATATCCTCTGGAACTGTTTGTAGGTTTTGCGTACCTTTCATTCGTCATTCATCATTCATTCCTTTCGCACTTTCATCCATTAGTTTTTTCGAGCTTTCTACAAGCTTAAACCCATCCAGTGACCGACCTTGTCTATTCTTAGTCACGGTTTGCACCATGGAAAACCTCTTGATAAATCTGACCTGAGTTGTTCATACATTGGCTTGCCGACCTACTGAGGCTATGCAAAATACCCCCATAAGCTACCCAACTTGTTAGAGGTCAGATTCCAGCTTGACTAGTTCGAGGTAGAGGAGTAGGTGGACGTATAAGGAGAAGGATAGACCTGAAGGAATTGGATGAAGAGGAAGAAGAAGAGTATTTTAAAGATGAGCGAGCTAGAGTCACTAAAGCATTCGACCATGTGAAGCTTTGGATTCTAAATTTCAATGGATTTGGGAATGTGATAGGAATCAACCCCCTAGATTGATCATAAGAAGCCAAGCTAGAGGACTTCAAGGGTTCGCATGAAAAATACTAGCTCTAAGCCATAGTCGAGATAGGGACTCTTATCTCAACCCGACCTCCAGCCAACCTGTTTGTCGGATCCTCATGTGTATCCGACATGCTCCTGCCCAGCTGCAAAGTCCTGGCCTAGAAAGTAACCCAAGAAAGGTTAGCTAAGTCAAGCTCTCCAACCAACCATTGGTACCTGACTCCATTGTAGTTGGCTTCCTAATGAAACTGATTAACTCCTGACTTGATCTAGATCAGGTGGGCCCTTAATTACCAGCACTTCTTGTTTCTACCTATGTTATATCATTCTCCTAACATACAACCATCAAGCAATACGTACCTTCTAACATAACATTCTAGAATGATTCTTCTTTTCTATACTGGATATTCTTTGTCATTTTTACCCCTTTTTAGTATGATTCATATAACGTAATTGTAAAATACCCTTTTGTCTTTTCATACATGTAAAATAATCCTAGTGAGCAAGTATTTAAATCCCCACTTTTCCTTATACGTAGACATCTAGTTTTGAATACCTTTGAGCAACTTTAGTGCTTTCGTTATTATTCCACTCTTATCTATTCCCTTTAGCAAGGAGAAGTAGCAAGTAATCCTTCAATTCTGGCCGATGTGCCATATTTGGCGGATTGTAAGCTGAGCAGTTTTAAGTGGAAAATCATATCTAATTAGTAGCTGCTCGAACTTTGTTAGTTTCTTTTCTGTTTTCCTTTTCAATTCATTTGTTATGGTGTTTCTCTTGTATCTAACTTCGGAGTCGCATCAACTTTCCTAGTATTAGAGCACAATTCTGCAATGAAGTGTGCGAAGTGACAATGAAGTTTTAGCTAGCCTTACTATTAGTGGCTGCTATATTCCTTTTGTAGTTACTGCAGTATACTTGTGTGTTCATAAGTATGGTTTCATTGGTACTCTGTTATTACTATCACGAACTGAGGATGGCTTAGTTGTTGCAGACGCCGTATACTGTACGAAAAACCCCTGATTGGTTACCCTTCCAATAAAGAACTCTTCACACAATATATAAGGCTCTACAACCACTAGTTTCCTAAGAACATACAGATTCACATGATATCATTACACCAACATATTTATATAAAATTTGAACTACAAAGCTTACAATATACAGTAATTGAGTACATCTAAGTCTAATATACCAGTAAAACAAAAGTACATGAGTAAGAGTCTACATAAACTATTCTCTCTCAATACACGGGACAGCTCGCTCTTGCCCAAGTTCCCAAGCTAACCTGTGGCATTCCTCGGCTAGCCTTTACAAACAGGCTATCCTGTAGCAAAAGTCTAAAGAGGTGTAAGCCAAACTTAGTGAACAAAACCCTCAGCCACACCACAAGCAAGTTATAAGTACATTATATTCATGCATATGAATGAATGATTAAACAGAATGCCAAACAATATGTATAATTAACTAGTTCATATACGTAACTCAAATTTAGCGCCGTTCGAAGTTAGGGTTAGAGTATACACGACACCAAACAGATCCGGGTATTATACTAGAACTTGTTTTACTACGGAACTCCACGCTCCGTACTCAAATCAAATAATTCTTTTATTTTCATAAAAACTAAGTTCTAGTATAATCGTGAGTAGGCCCCCACAGTCTACACTCACTCCTAAATAGAGGCCTCTAGACTCGACCCTTAGTCAGGTGGTTGACACCTCCAACGCCTAGTATTCCAGTGAGCCAGGGTAAGGTCATTTTGTATGAGTGGAACGTACAGAACCAATAAATAAATAATAACAACCCTCGAATGGCCTCTCTTTACCTCCATATGATGTGAAGGCCAGAATTATACCTATGCGACGCATGTTAATGCGTGTTCCAGTTTCTATTTATAAACTAAGCATAGTTAAGTTCAAATTATGCTGTGACCATCCAATAGTACACATAATCATTTTCTATATTACCATGCAACAAATAATGTATTATCTGTACTTAAGGTAAATTCACAACTCAACACACAATATCATACACAAGTGTTTCCCAAACCCCACACAATAGTCAATTAACAATAATATTTAAGTCCACTATCTACAATCACAAACAAGCATAGAATTATAGGGTAAATACTCACTCGACCATAGCGACTCGCCCTAATCGTAGTAATCGATCAGGAGATCCTCGTTCACCTCGGGATCACCTGATCATTATGATATGATAACACTAGTAAGTAATTGAATTAACTAATAATTCTAAATATCTAGTTACCTAATTCTACTTAAATTACTATCAATTTTTATCCGGTTAGATCTTATTATTAATCGTATGTAACTTTTTCGTTCTATTTTTTATATTTATGAATTTATAGTCGTTTTTCATCATTTTCGGACATACGTTCACACGGTAATATCCATTTTGGACGTTAAGACCGGTGTTTTATGATGTGGACTAAATTTATAGAAATTTTAACTATGGAAACTTAATTACTCTTATTACTTATATTTATATCTTTTGCTTATACTTAATGATTTAGTTAACCCTTAAATTCTTATACTTAAAGTATTTTACTTTGCTATTAACGATTCGTGTACTTAATTAAGTATAATCCAATTATAAAGTATTTTAAGGTTTACTAATTTAGGTACTTAATTATTATACACTCTTCTTATTTCTTATTTTATAAACCTATGCTTATGTTATCGCTTACATCATCATTTACTTATATCATTGCTTATGTAATGGCTTATGTCATCATGTGATTACATCATTACTTGCGTTATCCTTTGCTTACCTAAGCCTTATCTCATAATTATGTATTTTATGTAACTTATGTGCACTTATACATAATGTACATATACTTAAACCTTTCCTCTACTTATATGTATACTAGCATACTTATACATATACTTGTACTTATACCGTATTTATATTGGTATACATACTCATATACCTATAGGTTATATGCGTATTTTTGTACCAATTTCGTATACCTAATTTTCCTCTTAAGAAAACCTTCCTAATTTCATTCTTTTGTGTTTTTAAGTATGTATTTAGTATAGTATAGGTATGTATAGTTAAAATTTGTCTTAATTTAGGTAATGTACATGGTAAATACCCATGTACCAAGATCCCCATACTTGTATTCTTTTAGTATATTCTTATATACACATACTTTAGGGCATATACACATGTATTCCTTTCCTCTTCTTCATAATTCCTAACTTCCTACACTTAAAGATCACACATAACACATGTCTACTTATCTAATCCACCTAATTACCTAATTAATGAATAATATAAAGCAATATAAAGTAACTTAATTACATACCTTAGTTTGTATTGGAATTGTGGAGACAAAGAGGAAAGTGTTGAAAGTGAAAGGGAAGAAGAAGGGTCACGGCATGGAGAGGACTTTTGCTTTGTTTCTTTTTGTTTTGTTTTGATTATGGAAGAAAGGAAATGGTAGGGTCTAGAAGGGGAAGTAAATGGACGGTAATTAAGAGGAGGAAGAAAAGAAAAACCAAAAGAAAAGAAAAGAAAAGAAATCATTAGATGCTAAGATATTTTTCTTATGTATTAGTGTCTTTTGTTGAATTTTCTAATTGTTGAATTTAGTCGACATGTATTGACTCAGTCAACCCTTTGACCTTGGTCAATATGTGTTGACTTGGTCAACTTTCCTTAAACTTATGCCAATTTTGTATACATAATGTAGTAATTAAGGAAAATTAAGAGAAAAATTAAGGAAATGAGGTAGTTGGTAAATTGATTAGTAAAAATGGTTAATGAGGTCTTACTTTAGGTATTTATTGCCTATATATATCATTTAGTAAACTACTTAGTGTAACTAGTGTGAAAAGTACTAATTAGAATATTAAGGTTCACTATATTTATCCTAATCTTCAACTATACCCTTAACTCTATGTAATACTATCTTAGTCATATACTTAAGAGATAAATGTAATTTATGATTTATTATCTTGGTTTCTAGAGGACTACATTGAGGATTCAAAACATATATGCATGATTGAAAGTCATCTCTAACCTTTCACTAATGATTTGGCAAAATATGAGGGTTATATTATCAATTAGGATTTTAGGGTATATTATGATGAATTAGTGCATATATGTCTTTAAAGTGATTATTGTAGGGTTTCTATCACTTTTGAATGAAATCTTTTGCATTTGGATACATTTAGAGTAGGAAAGTTTCTTACGCGATTGAGTAGTTCTTTTAGGGTTTTTATTTTCGTGTTAGCCTTATCAACTCCTAAATTGTCTAACATAGTTGAGTCTATTTCAAAAGCTAAATCGAAAATTTTAGGGGTTTACAATTACTCTGTTTTTCATTGTAAAAATAGAGCAAGTTTATCTCTATTCTGTTTGAGTAACTTTGGGTACTATAATAGTTAATAGTTTGTTAATTTGTTCGGAAAGTATTATAATATGTCAGAATTGAGTATTCAAGGTGACATTGGTGATTAGAGCAGTAGTGCTCAGCCTAGTCTTGGTCATAATGGTAATAATACCCCAGGATCCGTTGATGACAAACTTAACAAAGTCACAAACCTTGTTGAGAGTCTAATCAGCACAATGTAAGTTAATAGGCAACAATCCCACGGTGTACAACAACAAAACCTACAAGATGGCATCCTTGAGAGACATTATGGTCAAGTTAATTAAACCAATTACCCAGTTCGACCCCCTCGAGCTAAAGGAGCTGCTAGACGAAGACTGGAGTTAGAAGAGATTGTGGAGGATGATGAGGAGCTGGATGTTGAAGGGTTTGGTGAAGAAGAGAAAGTTGATTATTTCCAAACACAAGGATGAGGGAGTCAAGTCCTTAGAGGGTTAGACAATGTCAAGATTCAAATTCCACCCTTTAGTGGAAATAGAGATGCCGATGAATACTTAAAGTGAGAAGATAAGGTTGAGAAGGTGTTTAACTATTATGGGTATATGGATACTGTCAAGGTCTAACTTGTTGCATTAGAATTTACTGGGTATGCAAGAATGTGGTGGAAAAATCTAAATGCAGCATGAGCAAGAGATAAAAGATGAGGCATCAGAACCTATGATGAGATGAAAAGATAGTTGAGAGGTAGATTTGTGCCTGAAACGTACCTATAAGATACATTTACCAAGTTACAGGAGCTTCGCCAAGAAAGCTGATTTGTTAATGACTATATCAGAGAAATCCAGATTGTAGACACCTAATTTTTGCCCTCTGTAGTCCTAATTTTTTATTTTTTATGACAAAGGTCCTAATTCAAAAATAAAAATAATAATAAAAAATTAATAAAAGATAAAAATAATAAAAATTAACAAATGATGAAAATACAAAAAAATAAGAAAAGAAAAGATTATAAAGATTTTGTAGATTTGTAGGATACAAGTTATATTAAGGACAAATAGTTTTAGTTTTAGCTTAATACAAATAATTATTTTAGGGACTCTTGTAGTTTAAATGCAATTCAATTGTACTAAACCTCAAGGTATAGGCTAATTACCTAATAGATAAGTATTGGAGTATTTAATGTGGGATGAATTTGAGGTCACAGGTTCGAATCTCGTTAAACACTTATATGTTTTTTATTTTTCTATCTTTTTTTTTTTTTACAAAAAAGCAAGTTGAATGCACGAAATTCATATCTAATAAAAATTATTTCAATTTAGTTTGATTAGATTTAGATTGATATAAAGGATTCAGATTTAATTTAATTAAATATAATAGATATGATTTGATATAATCCTATTTAGTTTTTATAAATATAAACACTCCAGAGTACCCAATTACATACATACATCTAAATCCTACGTGTAACACCCATTGCACAGGCAATCCACAACAGAGCCTCCCATTCATAATCCACAAGGCAGGCCAACCACTCCTGTCAATCCGTAATCCAACATACGTGCTCTACACAAATAGCACAACACAACCCCCACGTTACTACAATCTCAATCAGGTACACACACTCAGCCTCACGCATGACCACGATAGTGAACAGTAACCAACACACCAACGCATTACTGCTTCGTCGTATTGCAATAGCCAATCAATCCAAGACTTCTATGCAGTCCAATCCAGGTGAAATTTCAGACGAACACTAAACGAACTACGGCAGCAGTCACGACAGCAGCTTCGTTCTCTCTTGCTCACCACACCACGTTCATCGCAGCAGTACAAAACAGCCATGGTCAGCATCTACGGTAGTTGTTTCACCTACTCACAGTACGTCTCTAATACACGCATGAGACCATTTATCAATACGAACGCTTCTGCAACCGATCGGCAATGCTCTAGTCCATCCACGCAGCACCGAATAGCAGTATTGTGACATCCAACGCTTGAAAACTGATTAGCTCTACGCCGTAGCAATACTAAGCACCTCATCCGCTGCTGTACTTGCATATCGAAGCACCCATGATGGGTTTGTCACACACACGACACATGACCATCCCCTCTTATGTACACAGTAAGCCACACATCCACTAGTCCACACACTGTTACGTGCTCGCTGATCTATATACACACAAATTTACTTCAACTACATGACCAGAATCTCTCACCCACACGCCACCCATTGATGAAAGTCACATACCGATAGCATTAGCGACTCCGCCGACGAACGATTCTTCGCTGAGCTTCATTGTCGAACGAAACAACTAGGTTCGGTTTATTTTAGATTGTATTATTACGATATTACATTCTATTATTATTTTATTATGTCCTTACTTAGTTAACATAATATATATATATATATATGAGTATATTAATTTTAGGAGTTCT
Source organism: Lumnitzera racemosa (assembly GCA_024138005.1). Classification (NCBI taxonomy): domain Eukaryota; kingdom Viridiplantae; phylum Streptophyta; class Magnoliopsida; order Myrtales; family Combretaceae; genus Lumnitzera; species Lumnitzera racemosa. The sequence goes on from JAMXBC010000005.1 coordinate 37,591,647, forward strand.
TTTTAGTAATTCTATGATCTTGTTAATTTAGCTAGGTACAGAGTTATTAATAATAAAATTTAAGCATGAATGTGCATAAATATATATATATATATATATATCTTAGTTTAGGAAATTTTTTATCATTAGTTTTTAATTTCTCAATTAGAAAAATTACTTCTTAAAAGGAAAAATTAATAAAAAAACCATTATTTTATTATTGTTATCTTTTTTTTTTTAGGAAAATCAGGATGTTTTAGAGAGTTTTCTCTTATGGAGATACTAAAAATTAAGACCTTTTTAGACTTTTCTTTGAATAAACTAAGTTGATAATCATATAAATCTAGTCAGTTTTTTCAAAATTAAAATCAACGAATACATTAAGATTTTTGAAAGAATTATGATCGTCTGATCCCAGCTAGTGGGTACATAAGCACTTATGGGGTAATGATAAGATATGTAGAAACTTAGGTTTTTTTTTTTCTTTTGATTTTTATTTATTTATTTATTTTTAAAAAAATTATAATTGGAAAAATAATCCTAATTTCGGTAAATAGATAGTGGTATCCATTGGGGTTTAATAGGTTAGCCTCCGAATTCGGAACTCTCTAGTTTTTCATTTAAATTGAAAACAAAGACAGGTGGCTAAATCATAATCAATTGGTTAAATTGATTATGATTTTTTTTCCCGATTTCGGTTAGGTGGCGACTTTAAAAACTTTTCCTAAATAAGAAACTGGAATTTCCAAATTTCTTTAGTCGATGATTAATATTAAATAGGTTAGTGTTTAGTATTAATCGGAAATGGGGAAATCAATTTTAAATAGAAAATTAAAAAATCAGGCTCAATAATTTGGTGACTCTACTAGGGATCACTAATGGGCTAGCTATTAAAAGTTACTAAAACTAGGATTATTTTTCAAAAAAATAAAAAGATGAAATAATAAAAATAATAAAAAAGAGCTTAGGTATGTTATTTTATGTATTTATTTATTTATTTTTACTAATATTTTTTGTTGCAGTTTATTTACCGGGGGTAGGTTTAGGGGTTTACTTTATTTTTATTCAATTTTTTTACATCATAAATACATGGTAGATACAGTCAGAACCAGGCCATCTTAGGACCTTAGGAGGGCACCCATTGTGTAAGTTTCGAATGTTGTGGGGTAACCACCTTCCGGGGCCAATGAGGCTACCCCACTCAAGTTTAAATGTGACCACAGAATCGTTACTTTGAAAAAACACAGTGGTTGCAAAACTTGAGAACCTTTAAAACCTACCCTTTGTGTTATACGAAAACTTTTCTTTCAAAAAATCGTACGAACCTATGATGTGGTAGATCTAAATGGATAAGGGCAGTTGTGAAGTTGCGATTGTAGTTGTAATATTTCCTTGTAGATAATTCGTAATAATTTTATGTAAAGTTTAGAACAGGTTGTAATTATAATTTTGATTTTTATATAATCATGGCTAAATCAAGTCAGGAGCCCTTTGAAGAAATTCATGTCTACCTACCACATTGGCCTCAAAAACTGCTTCAAATGTGGTTCTGACTCTTTAGTCCAGATAAGTAGGAGTTTATCAAGAATAGGATTGGGCCCATCCTCTCTTTGTAGAAGATCCCCGTAAACATCAATCTAGTGCAAGCCTTAGTCCACCTACGGGAGCCTAAATCCACCAATTTCTATATAGGCCCACATCAGCTAAGCCTAACTTTAGAAGAATACTCCCAATTGTTGTGAGCCCCTGCAATCACTGATGATGTTTATGTCCCAAACTTGGAAATTGCAGCACTAAAGATCTTCAACAAGTTGTTAGGAATCAGAAAAACCGAAATAAATCGGGTTCTGAATCAAGGAAAGACCATTCGATTAAAGGATGTCATGGACTGGTTTTCTACTGAATTGAAGCATAGAGATAAACGGGAAGTTTTTTGTGCAAATTTAGAAGTATGACACCAGTATCGAGTCAACACTTTTATATTGGTAGTCTTCAATACTATTTTGTTCCCTAATGATAGACGTCAAGTCCAATTCAAAATGGTAGAGCCAGTAACCCAATTTCTTGAAGGGAAATCATATGTCCCGACCCTTATGGCTAAGCAGATCCGATCATTAAACCATCTCAAGAAAAAGAAACGAGGAGATCTAAAGACTAATATGATCCTACTAGTGGTCTGGTTCGTTAGCCACATGAGAAATTACCAACTTGATTTTAATCGGGCTAAGTTTACTCAACAATACGATCTTATCAAGTCTCTTGAAGAAAGAATCAAGCTACCAGAAAATATAGCTAACGTTATTGGGTCTAATACTTTTAGAGTATAAAAGCGGAAGAGTTATTGTTGACGCCCAAGTGGTTTGCAAGTAAGGAAATGATAAGAGGGTATGAAGACTTCAAGGCGGTCGCTCTGATCAACTTCAACCTCTGCACTAGATACATCCCAGCTAATGGGCTCATTGAGGACATAACCCCCAGACCATTGTTAGAAGCTGTCTCATTGAACTTCCATAACCCCGGCATGACGGTGGCTGATAAAGTAGCCAAGATCTTGAGCATCCGAGCTCTTTGATGTACAAGAAAGACCACCCCTACCACTAAGGGGATAACAGGCAGGAGCCAGACAGCCAAAGGATTTCTCTATCACCAATTAAAAAGGCTGAAAGATATGGAAGACAACAAAGAGAAGGGAAAAGTTCAAGTTGAAGTTGAACCCGAAAGAACGAGTAAAAGAGAGTAGGAGTTGGAAAACCGTTGCAAGGAATATCATCGGAAGATAAGGGCATTGGAAGCATAACTGAAGAGGACTAAGGGCAAAGAAGAGGAGGCTCCCAAGGTCCGAAAGAGGAAAAAGATGCAGGTTGAGCATATTAGCCACCAGAAGATTAGATTTTAGATTTTAGGCTCTTTTGATATTTTCTTTTTTAGAATTCTTTTTTGAACAGAATGAGAGATGTAAAGCATTACAATTGCAAAAATTAATAAAAGTTAGTTAGGTTTTGCCACATCAAAGGTCTCTTCCCAATTCTTAATTTCCTATTGCATTCGTGTGATACGCATCCTGCATTTATACGATTAATAACTCTTTCTTAGAAAAATGTAATATATACTAACCCTTTACTGAGTTGGCACCAACCTCAGGTAAAATTTCAAGATAACTCCCAAACGTCAAGTCTTTGAAAGAAGTCCGATTAGAACACGTTCTTAGACCAGGATGGCCACTGCTCAAGGAAATGACGGAGACACTGAGATCAATAATCCTTCCAAGCTGAGGTTCTATTCCATAGAAAGGGCTATGGAGAAGATGGAAAAACAAATGAACTTCTTAGCAGACAACATTGCCTTGTTATGAGCGATAGCATCGTCTAATGAAGAAAGCTCTAAGACCCATTATGGGAAGAATACGCAAGCTCCTAAAGCAGAGCATGAATATCAAAAGGACCTATTTGAATCAGAAGGCATCTACCTAAAAGACAACCTGACCTTTGAACCTGACACGTATGCAGCCCCGAAACAGATTGACCAGGAGCCTGGTACGAATAGCTTGAAAGAACTGGAAAAGAAATTGACACAACAGATAACTAAGAAGATGAAGGCACTTGTAGGATACGTTGGATTTAAACAGGCAGGAATCACTGAGTTTTCCGTATACAACATCGGATCATACCCTGAAAAGTTTAAGGTACCAGAGTTTGAAAAGTATAACAGGACGGATTGCCCCAAGCTCCACACCAGGTTATACGTCAGGAAGATAGGTAAATATGTTCAGTATGATCTACTCATGGTACAAACATTCCAAGATAGTCTGACTGAACCGGCCTTAACTCAGTATGCCTAGCTTGATTTGAATTAGATAAATACATGGGAGAAACTTACTAGTGTATTTTATGAACAATATAAATTCAACGTAGAAGTAGGCCCAACTATGATGGACCTAGTCGCCTTACGGAAGAAGAATAACGAATCTTTCAAAGAATATGCTCAAAGATGGAGGTCCTTAGCTGCAAGAATCTCTACTCCTATTATCGAGAAGGAGCTCACATCAGCTTTCATTAACACCTTGGAAAGGCCCTACTTCTCCCATCTAATCGGGCAAGCCTCGTCCAGTTTTGCTGAAGTAGTAGTAGTAAGGTGCAGGATTGAAAGCACCATCTCTTCCAGTAAGCTTCAAGAGCCAGCAGATAGAAGACCACCAATGTCATCATCCAGCCCTAGACCAGCTGGTAAGAAGCCTAAAGAATCTACGGTCAGTATGGTAAATTCAAATACCAAACCAAATGCTCAAGTCGCTTTCAGGACGAATCCTCCTTCGTCTCAACAACAGTTCAGAGACCAGCCTCAAGCTAATAGGACTTATAGACAATTTACCAAGATACCTGTCCCTTTAAGTCAAGTCTTTAAAAAGTTGTGAAGGGATAATTTGATACGACATGAACTTCCTAGCGATCGATACTAACCGAAATCTTTGACCCTACTGTAAAGTGTGAATACCATTGTAGACAAGTGGGGCATTCGACTAATGTGTGCTGGAGATTGAGGAACAACATTCAGGACTTGATAGATGAAGGGATAGTACAGTTAGATTTTGTAGAAGCCCTGGTTCCTAACATTAACAATAATCTCCTACCTAACTACAGGTTGATGATTGGTATGATTTTTTATGACTGTGCCATCAACGCCATTAATTCAAATAAGAAGCCTAAGGTTTTTGAGTTTTATACCAGCAACCAGACTCCAAAAGTGAAGAGGTACACATTTCACATACCATTGGCACTGGAAAATTATAAGGCTGCTCCATTTAACTATTACCTGGTAAATCTGGAAAAACCAGGTCCTCTGGTAAAGGGCATTACTCGATCGAGAACAATTTACCACCTAAGAGAAGAGCATGGGAGGAAGGTTATATTAGGAGAATCAAATTATAAGACGGCGACCGAATACGTTAAAGGGCTATCGACCTTTACTAAGATGATCAAGTCGAGTGAGTATAAGATCATTGATCAACTTAGTAAGACTCCTACACAAATAACATTGATGAGCTTGTTAATCACATCTGAACCCACACAGGGAGGCTTTGTTTCGTACTTTAAAGGAAGTAAAGGTCCTTTGTGAAATCCCAACTGAGAAGATGGGACTGGTTACTAATTCTGTCCTTGCAATGGTTCAAATTTCTTTTTCAACTGAAGAATTAGATGAAGGGAACAAACATACGAAGCCACTCTTTATCATGGTAAGGAGTAACGACATAATCATCACCAGGGTGCTCACTGACAATAGATCATCGCTGAACATTTGCCTACTAGCCACCTTGGATTTGTTGGGCATCGATATGTCTGCAATTAGGTCTTCTTCACAACAGTTAAGGCCTTTGATGGTTCTAGAAGAGAGATTATACAGGAGATAGATTTATCTGTAAGTATTGGCCCTCAACACTTTACTATTTGATCCCAAATCATGGATATTCCAAGATCTTACAATTTACTCTTGGGAAGACCTTGGATTCATGCAGCAGGGGTTATACCTTTGAGCTTGCACCAAAAGTTGAAGTTTATCTCAAATGGTTAAGCGATTATGATTTTGGGAGATCGAGATTATGAAATTTACAAGGAAACGACTATACCTTACATAAGAAGTAAAGGACAAGAAGAGTTATGCTTACAAATGTTTGAAGAAGTAAGAATGATTACTGATCCCGATAGAGAAGAAGATAAAAGAATAAAGTTCAAGGAAGGCTAGATCGGCACCTACGGCTATGGTTACAATCCTACCCCGGTAGAAGAATTCTGGAAAAAACAAGCAAGGGGCAAAAGAGGTAATAGATTATATCATGCCCCGACGACCTTTCCACCACTAGTTGAGACATTCATACAGGAAGAGACTCAAGCCCTGGAATTTAGCAAAGAAGGATCAACAAGCTCGCCCCACAAGTTCCAGCACCATTTGAATAACTGGTTCTCTATCCCATCGAATGGCAACAAGTCTTCCATAGGGTAAATGGTGACCCGTAGTTAGTATTTTCTGAATTTTTATTTTCAATAGTCATTTTTTCGAATGTAACGTCGAACCTTTCATTCAAAATTAGTTAGGCCTTTATCTCATTTGAGATCCACTTCCATTTATTCAATGAAATCTTAGTTCGTTTCTTTCCTATGTTGCGTTTTAGTTATCTTTTACTTACATATACTTTTCTTTGTGTTTTGCCCTAATCCAATAAACCAAGTGAAAACCAAGAATACTTCGTGCAAGTAGAAAATGAGAATATCGATATCACTTCTGATACTATTAGGTTACTCATCGGGAGCGATGTCGATGACCACAGTAATATACAAGAGGAATGGTAAAAACATGAACTGAGTGGAATTACTATTGATGAATCGATTGAAACAATTAATGTAGGGAATGAAGAAAATCTTAAGAATCTAAAAATTGGGGCAAGTTTAAAAGAGAAACAAAAAATAGAAATGATTACATTGTTAGCCGAATATTAATACGTGTTCACTTGGTCGTATGAAGATATGCATGGGTTAGACCCGTCGATCGTAGTCCACTGTTTGCCCACATAAGAAAACACCAAACCAAAAAAGCAAAAGTTAAGGAGATTTTGACCTGACGTCTTGTTGAAAATTAAAGAAAAAGTGAAGAAACTACTGGAAGTTGGATTCATTGAGGTGTTGGATTACCCAAAATGGGTAGCTAATATTGTTCCAGTAATGAAGAAGAATGGGAAAGTCAGAGTATGTATAGACTTTCAAGATCTCAACCAGGCAACGCTTAAAGATAATTTTCCATTACCTCATATTGATGTCTTAGTAGATAACACGGCCGAAAATCATCTATTCTCATTCATGGATGGTTTTTCAGGTTACAACCAGATCCGAATGTCCGAAGAAGATAAGACAAAGACGACTTTTGTTATAACTTGGGGAATGTTTTGTTATAAGGTGACGCCATTTGGGCTTAAGGATGCAGGGGCAACATATCAGAGGGCCATGGTTGTAATTTTTCATGATATGATGCATAAAGAGATAGAAGTGTATGTTGATGACGTGATTGCAAAATCTAAGGAAGAGGAAGATCACTTAGAAAACCTAAGGAAGCTATTTGATAGACTGAGGAAGTTTTAGTTGAAGTTGAATCCGGAGAAATGTACCTTTAGCGTGACGTCAGGAAAATTGTTGGGATTTATAGTTAGCCAAAGATGTATTGAAGTTGATCCTGATAAAGCTAAGGCTATAATTGACATGCTTCCTCCACGTACACTTAAGGAAGTATAAGGATTGTTAGGGCATTTAAATTACATAGCTCAATTCACATCGCAGCTAACAAATAGATGCCGCCCTCTTTTTAAGCTATTAAAGAAGAACATGAAGATCAGCTGGAATGAGGAATGCAAAGAGGCTTTCACTAAAATCAAAGAATACCTCATGAAGCCTCCAGTATTATTAGCTCCCAAACCTGGAAAGCCATTGTTTTTGTACCTAACCATAATGTCCAAATCCATGGGATCTGTGCTTAGTCAGAACGATGAAGAAAGGAAAGAGTAGGTCATTTACTATTTAAGTAAGAAGTTTACAGAAGGGGAGCAAAAATACTCTGAAGCCAAAAGAACCTATTTTGCATTGGTCTAGGTCATGCATTGGTCTAGGTCATGCATCGGCTCAGACAATATACACTTTACTACCAAATTGAGTTGATAACACAACATGATCCTTTAAAATACTTAGTTGAAAAACTAGCTCTCATTGGTAGAGTTTCAAAGTGGTAAATGTTGTTGACAGAGTTTGACATTAAGTATGTGAGCCAAAGTTTAGTCAAGAGGCAAGCCTTAGCGGATCAATTAGCAAAGAATCCCTCTCAGGATACCTCTCAAGAAGCACGGGTTGAGTTTCCTGATGAAAGTATCCTGGTAACAGAAAATGATTATGATAGCAAAGTAGTTGAAAAGCCTTCAAGGTAGAAAATGTTCTTTGACGGAGTAGCTAATGTGTCCGGATGTGGAGTCGGGGCAATTCTGGTATCTCCTGAAAGTACATAATTTCCAATAGCTATGAGAATGGCTTTCCCATGTACTAATAATATTGCAAAATGTGAGGTGCATATTTTGGGACTCAAAATCACATCGTTTAAAGAGATACGAGAATTACAGGTGTATGGAGATTCTTCATTGATCATAGGTCAAGCTTAAGGTGAGTATAAGACGAAAGACCCCAAATTAGTACCTTACCGCCAGCACTTGGTCGAGTTGATAACCAAGTTCGAAAAGATTACATTTGTGTACGTACCAAGGGTTTGCTACTTTGGCATCAATGATCTAAATATCAGGAGGAGTGGAGATTCAACCACTTAAGATTAAAATTGAAGAAAAGCCCGCTTTTTGTTTGGTAATGGAAAGTTCATGCGATGAAAAGCCTTGGTATCATGATATCAAAACGTTTTTACAACATAGAACATACCCCAAAGAAGCAGAGAAGAAGGATAAAAAATTAATTAGAAGATGGGCAACTCAGTACTTGATAAGCGATTCTATGCTGTATCGATGATTATTTGACGTTACGCTTTTACGTTGTGTAAATGAGAAGGAGGCAGAGATGCTAATGAAAGAAGTGCAAGAGGGAGTATGTGGCCCCCACATAAATGGCTACACGCTTGCCAAAAAAATCATGAGGATGGGATATTATTGGTTAACTATACAAGCAGATTGTATCTGACATGTTAGACACTACCATTTATGCCAGATCTATGCAAACAAGATAAATGCTCCACCTCAAGAATTGCATACACTATTGGCACCATGGCCTTTTTCGATGTAGGGGATAGATATCATTAACCCGATCACTCTAAAGACATCTAACGAGCATTGATTTATATTAGTAGCTATTGATTATTTCACTAAGTAGGTTGAACCTCATCCTACTCTAGTGTGGCAAAGGGAGTAGTGGTCAAGTTCATTAGGAAAGACATACTAGCTCAGTATGGTACACCAGAGACAATTATTACCGATAATTGTATGAACCTGAATAATAAATTGATGTTGGAGTTATGCCGAAACTTCAGGATCATTCACAGAAATTCCACTCCTTATCAACCCCAAATGAATGGAGCTGTAGAAGCGACCAATAAGAATATCAAAAAAGATTATTGAGAAAATGGCCATTACGTATTGAGATTGGCATGAGATGTTACCATTTGCACTCATGGCCTATCGAACTTCTATCAGAACATCAACAGGGCCAACCCCTTACTTGTTGGTATATGTCACGCCTCGAAAACGCAGAGTCGTAATAGCCGCACCGTGTAAACCATCCTAAGATAAAAGTAGGCCTTACAACCGCTATATTAGACCTGATCTACATAAGGCGTCCACAACTAACCCGCTTTGAAGTAAACAACCCACTTTGAAGTAAACAACCCGCTTTGAAGTAAACGGCTTGTAATTTAAATAAATCATTTACCTAAGAAAGTGAGGAAATATATATATGCACTATAATTCAATTATTGCAATTAAAGTTTACAATAATTCTCCGTAACATATTTCGTAGTTATACATTATTCAGAAATGAAAAGTAATAAAATATGTGTTGATTCTTTAATGTTTTTCCTCACTCCCCAGGATCCAGCAATTGCTAGCTTCAAAGTAGTTGTTTGCCGCTTCTTAGCCAGCACCTGCACGACGTTTATAGGGATGTAAGCGACCACAGCTCAGTAAGTTAGGATGGAGGACTTAAGACTATACCATAAACACAATAAGGTTTTCAATCAACTTATTAGGTACAATGCATCTATAAGCAAATGCCATCGCACAACGTTGTTCAGCCTGTCGTGAGATTAGAGAAATTGCGTCCGCTCTAATCCAGGTTGAGGAGTTGCCATTAATGCAACAGCTCACAACCAAACCCAGGCTTATGTAATGGAGACCTCGCTCTTCCCGCGACTATCTTTGAACCACTGACTTCACCCTCGCCACGACCTCCTCTCCTATCACTTAGTTCGGCTAAGGATAAAGAAGGGACCAATTGCAATCCTGTGCTATCCCTTTCGAAGGGGTCGGTATTTAGCTGGAGAGTCCTGAGTTCTCCTAACGGGTTGCCATGCATGTCCGATTATGATTACTGGTTGTATATTTGATTAAGTCCAGTTTAGGGCGATTAATCACTTCATACACATCATACAATACATGCCAGAGCAACAAACAGAATCATAGTATTACCCATAATCAAGCACATGCACACATCCAACTATTTGACAAGCACAACCAAGTATAATCTCAATCTAAAATACAACATTGTATTAATCCCAACTTACCTCGACTCCTCGCTCACTCACTCGAGGTCCGACTTGCTCAGGCCATCACCGATCATCCCTATAACACAAACGTAGTTTCAGTTTTTCATATAACTATTATAGGTTCATTTTATCCTATAACGCTTATTGTTATGTTTTGTTTAGGGTTTAATATGAGTAATTATCTAGGTCTTAAGTCTTTTACAATTATTCTAGGTTCGGAGTTAGGTTCGGGTTTGGTTTTCGGATCGATTTCTAAATTAGGTTTTAGTTCGATTTCTAAGTAGTGTTTTATACTCCAACCTTAGAAAATTTGTTTCAACCCATAATGTGAAATTAATCACATTACTTCCCGATCTCCTAAATACTATCATTAATCCTAGTCAGTATTTATTTTATCCGGTACACTTAAATCCGTATTAGTGTACCAAATTCACTCCTAATGTGAGAAATTTTTACATTTTTCATAAAATTACATAAATTCAAGTTTCGTATCAAATTTATTGTACATTTTTATTATTATCAAAATATCAACTTTTATTATAATATTTTCTATTGATTATATTCTAATAATTACATATTATGTATTATTACCTTTTATGTATATCATACACTTCTAATATTTCTATCACTCTAATTATCATCTCTAAACACAAATTATCATTTCAAAATGTCTAAATTCATCCTAAATCAGATTTTACTCTTAATTACCCTAATTTCCAAAATTAACTTAAAATTTACTATTTTTCCCTATTACTCATTTACTACATAATTAACCTAATAATTGCATCTAACAGCTTAAATGCTACAAGTATCATACTCCATCAGATTTCAATATCCTAAAATATGTACTTATTCACTAAATCAGTAATTAACCATCTAATTATTTTATTAACCCTAAATTACCCATTTTATGCCTTATTTTAAGGCCTAAAAATTATCTAAAAATTTAAAAAATTAATTTTTGAAAACGGGCTTCATAGCACTGTTCTATATTAGCTAAGTGGTCTACACAAAAATTTTGGGCTCGAAACTATACTCCTAAGGTCATTTATTTTTAAACCGAAACATGCTCGGTTTTGCACAATTTCTTAAGGACCCTATATCACGAGATATATTTTCATCAAAATATTATTTTTCCTAAAAAATAAATACAAAAATATTTCATAATAACAAACTTCATAATTTTATAATAATATTTACTATTTTTACAAAATTACACAAAATCGGGCTGAAAATCGAACTTACCAATTTGGGTAGCTCCGGCTACCGTCGGTGGCCATGGGTGTGTCGGCCCACCTGGGCGTTGCTACCACCATGTGGTGGTGGTGGCCTTCCACTCCCAGCTGCCCGTTGGATCTAGGTTCTCCTTTGTGGCCCTAATTGTACAGTTTTCCTTTTCTTTTTTTTTCTTTGGTTTTTCTCCCAATTTTCACCTCTCCCTAATTTTCTCCGATTTCTAACTGTCCAAATGAGCTTTCAAATTTTTCTTGCTATTTATAGAGCTTTAGTGTAATTATTGTGTATTAAATTGGACAAGACAATTGCCTTATCCCTTAATTTTTGGCTTTTGTGTTGTCTTAATTTAATTGGCCGATTTTTTTCTTCTTTTTTTCCAGCTGCCACGACCTATATCTAGATCATTCCTTTATTTTCCTTAATTAATTATGAATTTTCTTTAATTATTTAGTATTATTTTAGCACATTACGCGTATTTTAAGTAATTACGCGTATTTATACATACATGTAAATTCATATATAGTACAAATAAATATTTATAAATATTATTTAGGTTATTTTATGATTTTTAGTATACATATAATTTATCTCGAGCGATTCGTTAATTATTGGAATGCATTTTACGCATTTTTTGATAAATAACGAGTTATATACTTAAAATTTGGAATTTTTATATTCTTTTATTTTATTGCTTATTTTCTTAAATTCAAACTTACTGGATCATTTTCCTAATATTTCTAGCTTTACTTTATAATTTAAACTCGATCGGGTCTTTTGACCGATCAAAATCTCAAATTACTAGTTTTGGGGCTTATAGTATACGTGATGGAAGCTGTACTACTGGTAGAGGTTGAGATCCCATCTCTTAGGATATTATCGGAAACTCAGTTAGATGAGGCTGATTAGATAAAGAAGTGAGTTGAGCAATTAAATCTAATTAACGAGAGGAGGTTGGCAGCTTTATGCCACAACATCTACTATCAGCAACAAATGGCCAGGGCTTGTTGGTATACGGGATGGAGGCTGTACTACCGATAGAGGTCAAGATCCCATCTCTCAGGATATTATTGGAAACTTAGTTAGATGAGGTTGATTGGATAAAGAAGTGAGTTGAGCAATTGAATCTAATTGACGAGAGGAGGCTGGCAGCTTTGTGCCACAACATCTATTATCAGCAATAAATGGCCAAGGCTTTCAACAAGAAAGTGCGACCCTGAAGTTTTGAGTAAGGAGACATGGTGCTAAGGAAGAATTTGCTTAATAAAACTGATCCGAGAGGGAAGTTTGCTCCGAACTATAAGGAGCCTTATATTGTAAAGAAAGTATTGCATGGGGGAGCTGTTATCTTATCTCAAATGGATGGTCCGGACTTGAAGGACCCAGTAAACGCTGATGCATTGAAGATGTACTATCCTTGAAAATCAATAGAATTTTTGTTCAGATTATGAAATGCAAACAATCTTACTATTACTGTGGTTTCATTTTCATTTTTTACATGCAAAGTTGGTATTCCTAATAGTCATCAGCATTGGGTAATATCTTTAACCCCTTTCTCATTCCACTAAAAGTCTTCATTTCTCGCTCCATCCTTTATCCAAATAAACCTTACACACAAGAAGCACAAGAAAAAAATAAACACTTAACTTGAAGCGATGCCTATTGATAAAAATTCTTTTAATGCTTTATTACGGTTAACACCCAAAGAAAAGGAGACTTGTTTCCTATTTTTCAGGATAGGGCCATGTTCAAAAAGAGTAATGTGTGGCACATGAGTGGAAACACGCTTGAGAATGGACGTCTACACGAAAAGCTGATGTTTGGATTGGAAATTCTAGAAAAGACATCTTTGTTCAAGAGATGAAGATGTTTTACATTCATTTCAAGCTTAAAGTGCTTCTAAAAAGAAGAAAAAATAAAAAAAAAAAGAAGAAAAAAAAAGAGAAGAAGAAGATAGAAGTTAGAAGAGAAAAAGAAGAGAAAAGTTAGAAGAAAAAGAGATGGAAGAAGATAGAAGAAGAAGAGCGAGAATAAGAAAAGGCTATGGAAAGGGTCAAAATCGTTGGTTCTAATCGGATTGCTTAATAAGACATTTGACTATTTAGGAACTATCACTAAAACCAGGTAAGTGGTTTTAAGTTTGATAAAACGTTTCATTTGCATTTAGTTTCCCCCTAAAGATGACAGCTTGTTTTCCAAAAACAATTAATTCTTAAAAATTATTGGAATTTCTGGTTCTTAGAGCATAGTCCCAATTTATAATCTCCTAGGGAGCTAACCAGCTCGTAGAGCGTAGTCCCAATCTAGAGTCTCTTAGGCTTTCAGTCGCTCGACTTACAGAACGTTACCTAACCCATAATTTCTTCAAGGGATTTAGTAAGCTTAGGAAGCATTATCCCAATTCAAGTTTCCGCATTCTTTAGGTCTTAGCTAGCTTAAAGGGTACTTTGACTACCTTAATTAGTCAGCTCATTGGGACACAACCAAGTTCTCTCATTCTATTAGGGTTTTAGCTAACTCTAAGAGTACTTACCCAATTCATCTAGTTTAAGGCCTTAGCCAACTCAAGGAGCGCTTCACCCACCTTGGTTAGTCAGCCTATAGGGGACACAACCAAGTTCTCATTATTTTTTTTAGGGATTTTTGCCAACCCATAAGGGCGCTACCTTCGCTATACTTCGTTTCAAACTAATCATCGTCAAACGTCTTAACGTTCCTTAAGAGAGAGTCGTCTTGAGGCAAAAACAGTGTCTCTTTTGTCTTTGTAGTAAAGGTTTGCTCAAACTTCACTACAAAGAGGGGCAGCTGTAGACACCTAATTTTTGCTCCTTTGTAATCCTAATTTTTTATTTTTTATGAAAGGGTCCTAATTCAAAAATAAAATAAAAATAAAAAATTAGTAAAAGATAAAAATAATAAAAATTAACAAATGATGAAAATACAAAAAAATAAGAAAATAAAAAATTATAAAAATTTTGTAGATTTTTAAGAAGCAACTTATATTAAGGACAAATAGTTTTAGTTTTAGCTTAGTATAAATTATTATTTTAGGAAGTCGCATGGTTTAAATACAATTCAATTGTACTAAAACTCAAGGCATGAGCCAACGAACTAATAGATAAGTATTGGGGTATTTAATGTGGGATGAGTTTGAGGTCACAGGTTCGAATCTCGTTAGACACTTATGTGTCTTTTATTTTTCTATTTTTTTTTTAAAAAAAAAGCAAGTTGAATGCACGGAATTCATATCTAATCAAAATCATTTCAATCTAGATATAAAGGATTCGGATCTAATTTAATTAGATACGATAGATACGATTTGATATGATTTTGTTTGGCTTTTATAAATACACACACTCCAGAGTTCCCAATTACATACACTCATCTAAATCCTACGTATACCACCAATTGCACAAGTCATCTATAACAGAGCCTCCTGTTCATAATCCATAAGGCAGACCAACCACTCTTGTCTATCCGTAATCTAACACACGCGCTACACACAAATAGCACAATACAACCCCCACATTACTACAATCTCGACCAGGTACACACACTCGGCCTCACACACGAACACGATAGTGAACAGTAACCAACACATTACTACTTCATTGTACTGCAATAGCCGATCAATCCAAGACTTCTCTACAGTCCAATCCAAGTGAAATTTTAGACGAACACCGAACGAACTATGGCAGCAGTCACAACAGCAGCTTCGTTCTCTCTTGCTCACCGTACTACGTTCATCGCAGCAGTATAGAACAGCCATGGTTACCATCTACGCTAGCCGTTTCACCCACTCGCAGTACATCTCCAATACACACATGAGACCATTTATCAACACGAACGCCAGTGTAGCTGATTGGCAACGCTCTAGTCCATCCACATAGCACGAACAACAGTATTGCGACATCCAACGCCTGGAAACTGATTAGCTCCATGCCGTAGCAGTACTAAGCACGTCATTCGCTGTTGCACTTGCATACTGAAGCACCCAGACGGCTTTGTCAAGCACACGACACATAACCGTCCCCTCTCATGCATACAGTAGGCTACACATCCACTAGTCCACACACCATCACATGCTCGCTGATCTATACACACACAAATTCACTTTAACTACATGACCAGAATCTCTCACCCACACACCGCCCACTGATGAAAGTCACACACCGATAACGTTAGCGACTCCGCCGACGAATCATTCTTAGCTGAGCTTTACTGCCGAACGAAACAACCAGGTTCGATTTATTTTAGATTGTATTATTACAATATTATATTCTATTATTATTTTATTATGTCCTTAGTTAGTTAACATAATATATATTGGGTATATTAATTTTAAGAGTTTTTTTTAGTAATTCTATGATCTTGTTAATTTAGGTAGGTACATAGTTGTAAATAATAAAATTTAAGCATGAATGTGCATAAATATATATATATATATCTTAGTTTAGGAAATTTTTTAGCATTAGTTTTTATTTTCTTAATTAAAAAGAATTACTTCTTAGAAAGAAAAATTAATAAAAAAGCCATTATTTTATTATTTTATTTTATTTTATTTTTGGAAAATCAGGACGTTTTAGAGAGTTTTCTTTTATGGAGTACTAAAAATTAAGACTCTTTTAGAGTTTTCTTTGAATAAACTAAGTTGATAATCACATAAATCCGATCAGTTTTTTCAAAATTGAAATCAATCAACATATTAAGATTTTTAAAAGAATTACGATGGTTTAATCCTGGCTAGTGGGTACGTAGGTACCTTCGGGGCGGCGATAAAATATGTAAAAACTTAGGTCCTTTTTCTTTTGATTTTTATTTATTTATTTATTTTATAAAAATTATAATTAGAAGAATAATCCTAATTTCGATGAATAGATAGTGGTACCCATTAAGGTTTAATAGGTTAGCCCTCGAATTCAGAATTCTCTGGTTTTTCATTTAAATTGCAATTAAAAACTAATAGCTAAATCATAATTAATCCACCCAATTGATTATGATTTTTTTTTCTCGATTTCAGTCGGGTGGCGACTCCAAAAACTTTTTCTAAATAAGAAGCCGCAATTTCTCAATTTCTTTAGTTGATGATTAATATTAAATGGGTTAGGGTTTAGTATTAATCAGAAAGGGGGAAATCAATTTTAAATAGAAAATCAAAAAATCAGGCTCGACATAGATGCTTATGATTAGAGCCGACGTGGAAGAACCAGAGGCCTGTATAGTATTAAGGTTCATTTGTAGGCTCAAGTATGAGATTTGTAATATTGTGGAAGTATAGAGATTTTATACCTTAGATGAGGTAATCAAGATCCCGTAAAGAGTTGAGAAACAGAGTAGAAATGTTCCGAGCTAACCTAGGCTGACATTCTCCTGAGCCCTAGTACTATGCTGACTTGTTCAAGCCGAGCCAAGGAAGTAATACTAAGCCAAGGATAGGAGTGACAAACTTAATGATAGTCGAACTAGCCAACAGGGCCAAGTTGGTCAACCGAATCGATCCAAGGATAGGCCGACCCTGAGAACATATAAAAAGGGACAAACCTTCAGACAAAAGACTAACGAGGTGAAATGCTTCAAGTGCTTAGGTTTCGGACACATGGCTGCTAAATGTCCGTACCGACACATCATGGTGCTTCGAGAAGATGTAGTGGATAGCACCAACAAGAGTAGCCTAAGAAAGATGATGGCAAGCTTGAGGCTGAAGAGGAAGAAGAGACTTATGTTTATGCCAACCCAGGAGAAGTGATGACCCTAATCTTATGATGAGTATCGAGTTCCTTGTCAAACTTTAAGGAGGACCAGAGGGAAAATCTATTCCATACCAAGTATACCATCAAAGGCCAATTGTAAATGATCGTAGTAAATAGAGGAAGTTGTATTAATGTGGTCGCGCAATCCTTTGTACAGAGGTTGGGTCTGTCAACCTCAAAGCACCTCTAACCGTATAAGCTGCATTGGCTTCATGATAAGGGTGCTTTGCATGTAACTGAACAAGTAGTCGTATCGTTTAGTGTTGGGAATGTGTATAGGGATGAAGTGTTATGCAATGTCGTCCCCATGAAAGCTTCACATTTGCTGCTTGAATGACCTTAGTTATTTGATCGACATATTATGCACGACGAATATAAGAACACCCATGCCTTTGTTAAGGATGGAAGGAAGATTGTGTTTCAACCCTTGACCCCATCATAAGTAAACGAAACCCATAACTAGTTCACCTAAGTTAGTAAGAAAAAGACTTTAATCGTGATCAAAAGAGAGCTCTGATCTGCTGAGAAGGTTGATGAACTCATGTTCCTATTGGTTAGAAGATTAATGGAGATTAGGAAATTACAGGATGTTCCAAAAGAGATCCGAAACTTACTAAATAAGTTTTCCAACCTATTTTCGAAAGAACTACCTAGAGGACTGCCACTAGTTTAAGGCATTGAGTACTATATTAACTTGCATCCAGGTGCTGCCTTACCTAACCGACTTGCATATAGGATGAACCCTGAGTAGTTTATCAAGTTGAAAAGACAGGTAGACAAACTCATTAAGCGAGGATATGTGAAGGAGAGCATGAGCCCTTGTGTTGTATCAGCTCTGCTCGTTTCGAAGAAAGATGGTTCATGGAGTATATGCATCAATAGTCAAACAATCAATCGAATTACTGTTAAGTACAGATACCCAATATCAAGGCTCAATGACATGTTTAATGAGCTTCATGGTGTAAAGATATTTTCCAAGATAGATTTGTAGAGTGGCTACCACTAAATTTGCACGGGGTTGGGAGATGAATGGAATATTACCTTTAAGACTAAGTATGGACTCTACGAATGGTTAGTTATACCATTCGGATTTACTAATGCACTGAGCACATTCATGAGGTTAATGAACCATGTGATGTACTCTCTTCTTAGAAGATCTGTAGTCGTGTACTTTGATGATATATTGGTGGATAGTACCAACCTGAACAACCATATTCAACATCTTCATTAAGTATTTGGCATTTTGTGAGCTAAGAAGTTGTATGGGAATGTAAAGAAATGTATGTTCTGCCAGAAAGAGGTGATGCTCCTAGGGTTTGTCATGTTAGGGGAAGGAATCTGAGTAGATGAGGAGAAGATCCGAGCTATTTTGAAATGGCTAACACCAAAAAATATCACTAAAGTCCAAAGTTTCCATAGCCTAACTTCTTTCTATAAGAAATTTATTAAGGACTTCAGCATAATAGTTGCCCCATTGACCGAGTTAACAAAGAAGAATGAAGGGTTCAAGTGGAATGATCAAACTAAGTGAAGCTTCAAGGAGATCAAGGAGAAGCTTACCTTGGTACCTGTCCTTTCACTACTAGATTTTGATAAGCCCTTCGAACTGGAGTGCGACGCATCGAGAGTTAGAATTGGTGCTGTCCTGATGCAAGAACGACAACCTATCACTTACTATAGTGAGAAACTGAGTGGCTCAACCCTGAACTATTTTGCATACGAGAAGGAGTTGTACTCCCTTTTTCAAGCCCTTACCGTTTAGCAACACTACCTGCTACCATGAGAGTTTGTTATTTACATTGATAACGAATCGTTAAAGCATCTTAAGAGTCAAAATAAGCTTATGAAGAGACATACTAAGTGGTTAGAGTTCATGGAAGGTTTCTCTTACGTCATTCAGTACAAGAAGGGAAGCGCAAATGTGGTCACTAACACTCTATCATGACGGCAAGCCTTGCTAACCACTTTGCAAGCAAAATTATTAGGATTCTCACTCATCACTATGTAGTATGCTAATGACCCTCACTTCGGTTCCGTTGTTGAATAGTATTGCGAAGGACTAGTTGTAGGAGGATATTATCTTAAGGATGGATATTTATTCAAAGACTGCAGGCTATGTATTCTAAACTACTCTACACGTGAACTTTTGGTCCAGGAAGCTCACAGCGGTAGACTTTTAGGCCACTTTGGGAGGTCAAGACAGCTAATCTATTGAAAGAGAATTTTTATTGGTCAGGTTTGGCTAAAGATGTTCATAAGATAGTCGGTCGTTGTAAAGTGTGTAAACATGCTAAAGCAAAAAGAGAACCCCATGGAGAATACATGCCTCTACCAACATCTTCCTTACCATGGGCTAACCTCAGCATAGACTTTGTCTTAAGGTTGCCCCAAGCATCCAGAGTTAAAGATTCTATCTTTGTTGTAGTGGACCGCTTCAGCAAGATGGCATACTTCATTCCGTGCCCTCAAACTAATAATTCTTTATATATTGCTAATTTCTTTTTGCAGGAGATTGTTCGACTACATGGGGTATTGAAGACTATTGTCTTCGATTAGGATACAAAATTTTTGAGCTATTTCTGGAAGACTCTTTAGAGGAAACTTAGGACTAAACTAGTGTTCAGCTTCAATAGCTACCCTTAGACTAATAGCCAAACTAAAGTAGTAAACAGGATACTATGTAATCTGCTCAGAGCTGTTGTAGGGACGAACTTGAGGGATTGGGATCTGTGTTTACCAGTCGTAGAGTTTGCATATAATCGAATTATCCACAGCACTACAGGGAAGACCCCATTTAAGGTCGTCTATGGCTATAACCCAACCATTCCCTTGTACATGATCAATACCTCAATAACTATTGAAGAGAGTCAATCCAGAGTTGATCAAGCTGGAGAATTACATGAACTGTACCAGTCTGTAACAAAGAAGATCGCTAAATTTAATTAGAAAGGGCAAAAGATTGGTAGCTGAGGTCATCAAACTATTTCTTTCCAGCCAGGAGACTTAATATAGATTTACCTCAACCGAAAGCGATTCCCATACTTAAGACAAAGCAAACTATCTCCTCGAGTTGATGGCCCATTCAAGATCCTGAAGAAGATCAACCGCAACTCCTACTAAATCGAGTTACTTGATAACTATGGTGTCTCCTCTACCTTCAATGTGTCCGATCTAATTCCTCATCAACTAATAGAAGACCCTGCGAGTGCTCTAGAAGAATGAGCAAAAACTGCTTCAGATTTGAGGATAAATCTTTTCGACCCCAAGCAGATGATAGAAATCAACTCCTTAGACCGATCACAAGAAGTCGAGCTAAAGGACTTCAAAGGCTCGCACGGAAAATACTAGTTTTAAGCCATAGCCAAGATGGAGACTCCTATCTCAACCTAACCTCCAATTGACCCATCTGTCAAATCTTCACATATGTCCAACATGCTCCTACCCAGCTGCGAAGTCCTAACCCAGAAAGTAACCTAGGAAAAGCTAGCTAAGCCGAGTTCTCCAACCAACCAGTAATGCCTGACTCCAATTCAGCTGACTTCCTAACAAGACTGATTGGCTCTTGACATGATTCAGATCAGGTCAGCCCCTGATTACCAGCACTTCCTATTTCTACCTATGTTGTATCATACTCTTGACATACAACCATCAAGTGATACGTGCCTTCTGACACAACATTCCAAAATGATTCTTCTTTTCCGTATTAGAGATTCTTTGTCCTTTTTACCCCTTTTTGGTATTATTCATGTAATGAAATTGTAAAATACCTTTTGTTTTTTCATACATGTAAAATAACCCTAGTGAGCAAGTATATAAACCCCTACTTTTCCTTATATGTAGACATCTAGTTTTGAATACAAAATTACTTACTTTAAGTAACCTTAGTGCTTTCGTTATCATTCCATTCTTATCTATTCCTTTTAGCAAGGAGTAGTAGCGAGTAATCCTTTAATTCGGGCTAGTGCATCATATTCAGCGGATTGTAGGCTGAGTAGGATCAACTGGTGAGTCATATTTAATTGGTAGCTACCTGAACTTTGCTAGTTTCTTTTCTGTTTTCCTTTTTAGTTCATTTGTTATGGTGTTTCTCTGTATGTCTGACCTTGGAGATACATCAGAATGCTGACGAATATCTAGAATGGGAAGAGAAGTAGAGCTTATTTTTTACTATTATCACTATGAGGATTATGAGAAGGTGAGAACTGTTGCTATTGAGTTCTTTGGGTATGCCGTCATATAGTGGAAGAACTTTCAGGCTATGAGAAGACGAGAGAGCTACCGAGAGATTAATACTTGGCTTGAGATGAAGAGAATACTTAAAAATAGATTCATGCCGGAAACTTATCTTTAAGATACTTTCACTCTACTTTAGGAGCTGAGATAAGAAGGCTGGACTGTTGATGAGTATGTTCAAGAATTTCAAATACTTATGATTCGTCACGAAGTGGAGGAACCACTAGCTCAACAATCTTAAGATTCATCATTAGATTGATAGGTGATATTCGAGACATTATGGAACTTCAATGCTTTACCATAATGGCCATGAGTAGAAAGGCAAAGAAGGAGTCGAGTATCTGCTAAGATGCCGACTAGTCGACCTGGACAGGTGAGTTACCGAGCTTAGTCAAGTAACGAGCCAAGCCAAAAAATGGATGTCCGAGTTGCTCAGAGAGGCCAACCTGACACTGAAGTGCCAACCCATACTTATGAGAAGGCGTAAGGATCATATAGGAAGATAAGCCAGATCAAGTGCTTTTAAGTGCCAAGGATTCAGATACATGGTTTCTTAGTGCTTAAGCCAATGAATAATGGTCATCAAGAGAGACATCCCGAAGCTAGAAGTAGACAGTACAAATGAGGAACTCGAGCAAGAGGAGATTCCAGTCGAGAAGGAACTGATTGAGGAAGACGTGTTTACTGAGAACTTGGACCAGTTACTTATGGTCATCCGACGCATTATGAACATGAGACCCTTAGGAGCGGAAGAGTAAAGGGAGAATTTGTTTCATACCACCTATAAGGTGAACGATCATGTGTACATATCTAAGCTGAGACTGACCAATCTTAAGTCAAGACTAATTAAGTTTTTGTCGAGGCCAATCTAATAACAAAAGACCAAGGAGAAGAAAAGGAGACATTCGGCACCAAGTCTGTCATTTGCCAAAAAGCCTAGAGACCACACGACTAAAGACTTAAGGCTAAAGATCTACTTAGCACGGTAATGAAAGACTAATGCTGACTAATTCTACCACTCGGCAATTATGGGTTGACCTTTTTAATATCTCGGCCAAGTACTGCGAGACTTTAGAAGCTCCTCCTAGGACCCGAACATCCAATTGCAGAACCCGCCTAGTTCGAATCCTCCTCCTTCCAAGATAGGCTGAGTAACTGCATGTCGACTTCTATTAAATGCATAGTTTTGTATTCTTGTACATGTTTTCTTTATTTAATTTATGGGCTCATTCTTTAAGTTTTAAGGCCTTATATATTATTTACAATTTTACCACTAGGGTTTAGGACATGCTATAAATAGTAACAATTGTACAAATCAGAAGGCAGGACATCAGAATCTATGAAGTAAGACAATCACTTTTACAGTGAAAACTTTCCTTTTTCAAGCAAAGTTACACTTAAGCTCTTAGAGCTTGATTGTTGCTGGATTATTGAGTGGTGAACAAACTCTTTAATCTTCCCTGTGTTTTTATTAATCTTATCCTTGATATTGTGGCAAACCCTTCATTTAAGCGAGTTAGTAAGTTGCATCTAACCTTTCATTTGAAACCCTGAGTAATATTTAGTGTTCGTGAGTCATATCAAACCCTATTTCGAGCTCATTCCCAATTGTGTTTGTGTCTTGGTGCATGATATCCATCCACATTGACTCTCAAAACCCCATTCTCACTCTCTATTTCTCGTTCTCATTTCAAACCCAGATTGCCTTCATTTTAGGTTATTGAGATCCGCTATCGTGATATGCATCATCTTGGTATCAGAGCTTTGGGGAGACATACATGCAAATGATTCTTCAAAGTTTGATTCATGGTTTGGACATTTCTATTAGTTGTCATTCTGTAGTGTAGTGTATTCATATTTCTGTAGTTGTAGTATTGTGCTATTGAGTCAAGTAACAGTAATTTTAGCAGTTAATTCTAGCTGTTGTAGTGTTTTTGTTGTAAAACGTGTTTGTTCAATTTTCTAGAAGTTACCGTACATACAAGAATATTAGAAGATAGTATTAACAATATTGGTGATAGCCCTCGTGGAAGCTTGAGGAGATATGTTGATAACCTGGAACATCAGATTTAAAATCTCACCAACTCTATCCAAGAATTCATTGGTTTAGTCAGAGACTATAGACATAATGGCCGAGATAAAAGAAGGGAACGAACACCCACAAGTAGAAGTGGTTCTAATGAGCTAGATAACGATGAGCAATAGCCAAGGAGATGCCAAGCCAAGAAGAAGAAATGAAAGGATTGTTGACTTTGAAACAAATCAAGAAGCCTGAAGAAAAGATGGTCGAGCAGAGCTTTAACAAAAGTGGCCAATCTAAGGTGAATCGACTTACTAGGAATGCGAAGGATGAACCTCGAGCACTTGGGCAAGGGATGAACCTCGACCTACTAGGAATGCGAGGGATGAACCTCGAGCACTTGGTTGAGGACTTAATAATATAAAGCTTAAACAATTAACCTTCAATGGAAGCAACCGACCTAAAAAATTCCTTGACCAGGTTCCCTAAGTCAAGAAGTTGTTCAAGTGTTACAAGTGTGATGATTGAACAAAGGTTAAGTTGGCTTCATTATCCCCTGTTGAATATGCGAGTCTTTGGTGGGATAAGTTAGTTGCCAAGTGAGATGTCGAAGGAGAGGAGCCAATCGGAACTTAGAGGCTTATGAAGCGATTCATGAATCAACACTTTGTGTTAACCTACTTCAAGCAAAAGATGCTCCATGCATTCTAACACCTGAGATAAGGTCGAAATACTGTTGAAGAGTATTTGCAAAAGTTTGAAACCTTGATGACGAGATGTGAGATTGCCGAGCTACAAAACCGTACCATTATTAGGTTCTTGAGTGGACTCCAAGATGATATTGTCGACATAGTTGAATTGTAGCCGTTTAACTCTTTAGATGAGCTAATCAATTTGGCATTAAAAGTAAAGAGACAGAAGAGGAGAAGGCATCAAAAGCTGAGTAGTCGAGCTCAACAAGACAGCTTCAAGCTTGAAAGGTATGTTGAGAGAAAAGGGCTAGAGAGGAGGATGGAGAAGGGAGAGCCTAGCCAATCGATCCATGCTGAGAAGAAGATTGCTGAGAAAGAGAAGGCACCCAACAATAAAGCTCAAGATGTAAAGTGCTTCAAATGCTTAAGTTATAGACATATTGCATCCCAATACCCAAATAAAAGGATCATGGTCTTAAAGGGCAAAGGTCCCGAGGCTCAAGTAAAAAGTCAGAGTGACAAGAGTTTGGAACACGAATTGATAGAAGAAGACATCTATGCCAAAAATTTAGATGAACTCTTAGTTATGGCGACATGAGCTAACCTAAATGCAGATCGTAGACAAAGGAAAAATTTATTTCACATGCAGCGCCTAATGAATGGGAAGACCTATTCCCTGGTTCTCGATGGAGGTAGTTGCACCAATATCGTCTCTGTTGAGTTAGTAGAAAAGATGAAATTGCCGACTTACTCGTACCCCCGACCTTATGGATTAAAGTGGTTTAATGAAAAGGGTATGGTCCATGTGCATAAGCGAGCTTGGATAGCATTCAAAGCAAGACATTAGGGGGATGAGATTGAATTCGATGTGGTCCTTATGAATGCCACAAATTTACTTCTTGGCCGACCATCGGAGTATGATCAGAAAGTGATCTACCATAGCTTCTTCAACACTTATACTGTTTAAAAGGATGGAAAGAGCTATTTCTTAACCCTCATGAGTGTTGAGGAAATCTAGAGACACTCGGTACCCATAGTGAAGCGAAAGGGGAAGAGAAGTTTGTTCGGCATCCCGGCTTGTGCTCAATATTTAACATCGAGGATGACTTCCTTTCGGACCTACGATAATGATGGGAATCAACCTCTGACTATATCTAAGCCTAGGCTGACCAATCCCAAGCCGAAATTGATCAAGTTTTACTAAGGCCAATCTAGTAACAGAAGACCAAAGGGAAGAAAATGAGACACTTGAAACTAAGTTTATTGTTTTCTAAAAAGCCAAGAGACCACACGACCGAGGATTTGAGGCCAAAGATCTACTCAGTACGGCAACGAAAGACTAGTGTTGACTAATTCTATCACTTAGTAATTATGGGCCGACCTTTTTAGTGTCTCAACCAAGTATTGCAAGACTTCAGAAGATCCTCCTCAGGCCTAGATATCTAATTGTCGACCTCGCCTAGTTCGGATCCTGATCCTTCTAAGACAAGCCAAGTGACTGCATGCCGAATTCTATTAAACACACAGTTTTGTATTCTTGTACATGTTTTTTTTTTAATTTTATTTATGGGCCTATTCTTTAAGGTATAAGGCTTTATACATTATTTACAGTTTTGCTAATGAGGTTTTGGACTTACTATAAATAGCAACAATTGTACAAATCAGAAGGCGAGACATCAGAATATATGAAGTAAGACAATCATTTTTACATTGAAAACTTTCCTCTTTCCAGCAAAGTTACACTTGAGCTCTTAGAGCTTGACTGTTGTTGGATTATTGAGTGGAGAACAAACTCTTTAATCTTCCCTGCATTTTTATTGATCTTGTCCTTGATATTATGGTGAACTCTTCATTTGAACAAGTTAGTGAGTCGCATCTAACCTTTCATTTGAAATCCTAAGCAACATTTAATGTTCTTAAGTCATATCAAACCCTATTTCAAGCTCATTCCCCAATTGTGTTTGTGTCTTGGTGTATGATATCCATCTACATTCACACTCAAAACCCCATTCTCACTCTTTATTTTCCGTTCTCATTTTGAACCTAGATTGCCTTCATTCCAGGTTGTTGAGATTCGCTATCATGATACACATCAAACGTTGTTGTAGATGCTCTTTTACGGCGATGTGCACTTTTAATCAAACTGCAAAGTAGGCTGTTTAGGTTTAAAAGTATCAAGGAGAGATATTTTGAGGATCCATACTTTGAGCCCATAATCATGCGATGCGTTGATTAAAGGACTGTAGATGAGGATTATGTGGAGGATGGTTATTTATTTCAAGGTAGAAAATTATGCATACCAATCTGTTCACTACAGGAACTATTGATTAGGGAAGCTCATAGTGGAGGACTCTCTGGACATTTTAAAGAACTTGTGAATTGTTTAATGGTCAATTCTTCTAGCTGAAGATGAAGAGAGATGTGCACTGAGTCGTCAACAGTTGTATCATGTATAAGAGGGCTAAGTACCGAGCTGAGCAAAGGAAAGCAATGCCCTTACCTGTTTTGATGAAGCCATGAACTGAATTGAGCATGGACTTTGTTCTCAAACTATCACAAACTATCCGAGGCAAAAATTCTATAATGGTTGTCATGGATTGTTTCAGCAAAATGATACACTTCGTGCCCTACTAAAAAACTAACGATGCTTTGGCTCTTGCTTCTCTTTTCTTACAAGAGATTGTGTGATTATACGGCATGCCGAGAAGTGTAGTCTTCAATAAGGATCTAAAGTTCTTGAGCCACTTCTGGAGGACCTTATGGTGTCGAATAGGGACCAAACTACTATTCAGTACTTTATGTCACCCCTAAGTTGACAGCTAAACGGAGGTAGTTAATCATACTTTGGAATCACTGCTCCAAGCTGCAATGGGAAAAAAACTTGGCTGATTAGGACATCTACTTGCCTATGGTCGAATTTGCTTACAACCATACAGTACATGACACCACTAAGCAAATACCCTTCAAAGCGGTCTATGGTTTTAATCTTGAGTTGACCCTCGACCACACCCCTGTACCTATACCTACGTAAGAGGACCCGACGCAAGAGCTCGAGTACAATCCCTCCAACACATATGTGACAAAGTTACTCAATATATCAACCAAGCTACTAGAAGAATGTAAGAGAAGACCAAGGATAGTACGGCTAAACAATTTTAACTAAGAGACTTGGTTTGGCTGCACCTTAGCAAAGAATAGTTCCTGAACAAGAGGAGAAACAAATTATCTACAAAATTTGAAGGACATTTTTAAAATCCTCTAGAAGATCAATGATAATGCCTATAGATTAGAGTTGCCTAAGGACTATGGGGTTTCTGGCACCTTCCACGTTGCCTACCTTAGTCCATATCACCCTGATAGAGAGCTGAATGAAGACCATTCAGATTTGATCCTAAATCCAAAACAACTAGAAAGGAATGATGGGAATCAAGCCATCGGACCACTAACCTGCAGTCGAACTCAAGAACTAAAGGGACTGGCAAGACAAATCCTCTTATTCCAGTTGACTCATATGGAGGCCGAGTATCTCCTTATTGACCTATTTTTCTTGCTCAGCTAAATGACCACCTATTTCTCGCATGTTGTGTGACAAGAAGTGGAAGGCTGAGACATCGTCCCATCTTCATTCTCATATATGCTTAGTTAATTGCTTACTCGGCCATACCCTTACCAAGATGCCAAAAGAAAGAGTCTGGACTGACCAAGCCACCTCTGCTCGGATAAGCAAACTATCTATACTTTTTGTCCTCATCTTCCAACAGCATTACTAATACAGCATCACCACGTGTACAGTATTATGTGTAGAATCTATTACACCAATGATTATTTTCCTTATATATTTACTTTTACTCTTTTCTATTTTATACATTACTTCCTTAAGAAATGCCCCATTTTGTCTTTTCCCTTTTAAGCAAGTTACCCTAGCTTATGGGTACAAACACCTTTATACTTGTAGCTATGAAAATGAGATTATCCTTAATACACTTTAAGTATTTTCTTCCTTGCGTAAACATTACTTGTTTTCTCTTAGCATCACTCTTATCTTAACTCTTAGGTAAGGCTAAGTAGTGAATAACCTCACTAAACCGACTCGTACGTCATGTCGAATTGTGCCTGAGTCCTCGAAAGTTCCATTAGTACGTCATATCCTCTAGAATTGTTTGTGAGTCTTGCTTACTTCTTCATTCGTCATTTCATCCTTTCACATTTTCCTCATTACTTCCTTTTCAAGCTTTTTGCAAGCTTAGACCTATTCAGTAACCGGCATTGTTTGACTTTGGTCATGGTTCACATCAAGAAAGGCTAGCAAGGCCTTAATGTTTTTCAGTTAGGTTTAAACTTGTGTTTCCTCAAGAAAGAGGAGAGAAGATATACATGATCATTATACATTTTTATGTATGTTTTAATAAAGTTTATATCTTCATATGGAGGAAGTTAATCTTAGATTCTATTATGATATATACTATTCATTGCTTTATTAACACATCGTTTTAAAGACATAGAATCGTAACTTCATTTGTGTAAGGTATATTGGCAATTTTTTTTTTCAAGTATTATGTCTTAGGGATTTCATTTTTTGAAATTCACAGTATTTTTATCAATTTTCCAAGATTCGTATTCGGTAATTAAAGATGAAGGAAATTTAAGGAATCAGAAGGAAATTAGTGAAAAATTTTCACTTGTAAAGTTATTATATTTCTCTTTAAAATTAGAGAGAAAGTAGTGAAATGAGTGAAAAAGGAGCTTAAGCTACAAAAGGAATATCCCAAACATCTTTGATTTCTATATAAAAAGAAGCGTAACATTGTCTATTAAATAAACTTTTTCCTTTATTTTCCTTTTATGAGATGCAAATTATAGGCCTCATAATTACATGACTAGGTTCCAAGTAGTTGATTTGGAGCGTTTGGAAAGATAATCCAATTAGCCTATAAATTTATAAAGAGTTTAATAATATTAGTCTAAGAAACCTCATAGACTTAGAATTCAAAAATATAATAAAATATTGAAAATATAGCTAAAATAGCGAAAATTACTATATTATTATTTACATATCTAAAACACATAGATTAGGTCTTGTCTTGTTAATTAACTAACTCTTAGAGATAAATTATAGGAATAATAAAATTATTAATGTACATAAAATAATATGTAAAAGACATATGTACACATCAGTTATAATTAATATATAATTATATGTACGCGTACCGGTGATTATAAAAAAAAATCGAAAATGTGCAAAATTCAGTAAATAAATAAAGAAAAATATCGAAAATTAGTAAGAAAAAATGCATGGCAATTAGGAAACACTCCATATGCGTGGTATTGCAGGATGTAAGCTGGTGAAGGTTAGCAATTAGGAAAATTATAGTTGGATACCTCAACAAAGCTTAAAAACCTATGTAAGGATGGAAAAATCAAAACACTCCTAAAACACCCTATAAAACTATAAAGCCTCTTCCTTTGGCAAATTTTCCCTATTTGAGTGCTTAGAAAGTTAGAAGAAAAGGGACGGAGAGAGAAGAAGCAGGAAAAGAAATTTTAGAAATGAATAGAGTGAAATAGGGTGTTCGTGAGTTTTCTATAGTGGCTACAACTTGAATGTGAAGCAAAACCACCTCTTGAAGTATTAGTTGCCACCTGTGTTGGCCAACAAACCTACTTCATCCTACAGTGGTCGAAGCTTTAAGTTTTACTAAGTGATTGCTTCACCTTGATTTTAACCAAAATTTGGGAAAAATAGCATACGAACTTAAAAAAAAATTTGAAACTTAGTTTTCCTAAATATTTTTACATGACTAATTCAAATCTCAAATCGGATATTCAAAATTTTGAGTACTAGTATAGGATCCTTAAGAAAAACATCCTAACCACTATTTTCTATTGCATTTTCAAAAAACCATTTGGTTTAGTTTTGACTTAAATTTTTATGAGTATGCTCCTGAAATGTTATTCCTGGATGTTATGTCGTCGGATTTTCAAAATTGAATAATTGCAATTTTGGAAAAATTTAGTTTTTGAAAGAACAGTGAACTAGTGGTCGTGATTTTCTAAGGAAGCTTCATGAATTTCTATAAAACCATGTTACAATCTTTATCTATTAGGAAGTAGCAACTAAAAGTGAGTTTTTTTAAGTTTAAGTTGATTTTTGGTAGTATATGAGCTTAATTCTAAAGTTCTCCAACGAATTTATATCTAAGTAAAAGGTGCAGTATGGAAGCATAATGAGTGACTACAAAATTAAGTTGTTAACATGCTGTATATACAAGTTTATTAAGGTTTTGTAACTTAGGGTAAGTGAAATTATATGTAAAGTAGTAAAATGTACAAGTAGCAATAGGGTTAGAAACTCTATTATAAACTAAGTCAGAATGTCAGCTGGTTGTATTTATATTGTACTCTTCTATCCCTATCCTACTTCTTGAGTTAGTTATGCTCGTTCCTATAGATTCTATTATAAGTACTAATTAAAGAATAATAATGCAGTGATACACCTTATTGCAAGTTCGTACGTAAAGGGCTAGGGAGTAAGGAGCAATAAGAAGATTACTAAAACTAAATGACTTTGGGAGTTTTTGTTCTTTTAAGAAAATTAACTGGTCTCTTTATGCCATTACTAGTTTTCTAATGAAATCTGCATATATATGTGCATGTGTATGTAAGAATTTGTGACTTTTGAAACTTTTCTTGAAATCCAAAGCCTTTTGATGTAAATATTATTATGTAAATATAAATCAGGTACTAAAAATATAAATTTTAAGCTTTCTTGTGTAAAAATTTTGAAAGAAATACCATAAGTTCTACTTATAACAAGTACCCTACCAGTCGTTTTAAGTTGGTTGAGTCATGTTTGCCTTGTGTACCCTACCATAAGGTCAAATTCTATTTTAGATTAATTTACATGGTGAGACGATTACGACTCCACTCATTAGGAGCATGACACAAACTAAATAAGAAAAAGGATAAGTTCAATTCTATTTCATTCCATTTCCTTCTTATGTATCCAAATACAAAATGGGGATTACATTTTTCTTCTTCCTTTTATTCCTTTTGATTTCTACTAATCTTCACTCATTTTTTTCCTCTTAAAATTTGCTAAATACAACATATGTCTTTGGTTATTTTATTGAGGAAGTGTCACAGGATAAATCAAGTTGAAAGAAATAAAAGGAAAGGATATGGATTATCTAAAGTTTCTAATCCCTAAAGTTCCTAAAGCTCTTCTGTATAGATTGCGGCATTTGGCATAATAAAAATAAATGCTTAAAATTAAATCCTCTTTTGGATATAATCTAGTCATTTATTGTTGCTTTTCTATTTTTTTAAATCATGTCATTATTCTTACTACCAAATCAAGTTAGGTCAATTTTCAATTAATCCAACAATAAGGTAAATAATCTTTCTAAAATGCTTCTCAACTTCCCTTCCTTATCCTCACATTACAATTTATGCGTAAAGCAGGCAATTGAGTAGACCTTAACTGTACATTAAAAGGAAAAAGAAAAGCACAGCACAAAAATTCTTATGATTTTTATAGGAAAGAAAATATTACCCTTCATCTTAATGAGCTTATTAATATATTTCTAATTAATTATAAAAATGTATCTTAAGCTTCGCAATGGAGAAAATTGGTGAATTAAGTTCTTTTTTATAGATGTGTATATATTTTGTAAGGTTTGTATTATACTCTCAATATATTTATGTGTAACGCCGTAAGCTAAAAGTAGTGAATAAACCAAGTCAACAAACACAAATAAGCTCATTAACCACTTGGTGCAAAAGTTGCAACCGATCTTATAAACTAGTATCATAATTCATCTCAGAATCTTAACTATGGGGTATCACAATCCCCCACTCCTACTTCTTAAATACGCGATGTCTTCATCATAAGACCTTATAATTGGGCCCAAATCTTCCCCCTTTTTTTTTCGGTATACCATTTGGACTACCTTCTAACTATAGGTTATCTTGGAAGCATACCAAAAGTCACACCTTGGAGACACTTTCCACCTTCTTCAAATCTCTTCTCTAAACTGAAGGTAGACTCAAATCGCACACCTACTTGCAAAAGGTCGGTACTTATACCATTTGCAACAACTTATGCTAAAATAAGTGAATAACCAAGTCAGTAAATACTAATGGGCTCATTTCAATCGTTTGACTAAAAAATTTTAAATTTATGTTGACAAGGTATTCACCATTATGACCTTATAAATTAGTACTACAACCTTTTACAATCCATGTAGAAAACTTAACCATAAGATAATATATATATATAAATATATATTCTCAATTAGACATTGTAATATGCTATATGTAATGATATAAATATCATATGATGTAAATTAGATATATAATATGTTATAAGCAAACATATATCATTAAGATTAAAATATATTTTATTTGGGTACATATATTGTTTATATTATCTATAATACAATATAATAAACGTATATTATATAAATTAACATGCATGTCCTTATTAATAATGTATAATAAAAATATAATATATAAAATATAACATTTTAAATATATTATGAGATATGTATTATACATATGATATATATGTGAAAATATATATTTTATATATTATAGTTTCAAGTATAACAAAACTATTAGAGATAAATAAATATTGCATGTTATATATTATAAACATAGGTTATTAATTACCTCTTTCACATAGTAATTACAAAATCATCTACAATGAAATATAACAAATATATAATATAACATATAGAGACAAACACATACAGTACGTATAAATTACAATGAATTGTTGTTTCTAGGGCATGATTGTTGGCAATTTTGTTTTATCCTAAATGACAAAATAACATTGTTGTTTGTTTGATGTGGGGTATGATTGTCATTTTTATGATGTAGCTTATTGTCAATAAAAGGATAAATAGAAAAATTGTGATGACAATCTAAATTAGGCTGGAAAAAGAAGAATAAGAGAAAGAAGATAAATGGTTTAAAGAGTGGTAAAAAGATGATTTAATCTTAACCGTTTATTTTCATTATGCCACATGTTGCAATCTAGAGAAGGAAACTTTAGGAATTAAAAACTTTAGAGGATCCATACCTAAACAGAAATAAGTGGAAAACTTGGAAAATTACAAAAGTACTCTTAAAGAGAGAGGGAAATAGTCATATGTTTTGAAGGATAATCTAAACCAATCATTACTTTGTTCTACTTCTCCCTTTTTTTCCCCTATTTTTTGTTTCTTTTGCATTAACCATATAAAGGAAAATGAAATATTTTGTTACATCTCAAGCAGTATAGTTGCAATAGTTTTGCCATATAAACCATTATAGAATAAAAGCTAACCTCGTAACTATTGTCATAAACTAAGTCCACATAAGACATATTCAACTAAATTCCTTTGAAGCATTTAGTCCCATATTTATGTTTTACGTAGAACATGTATAATATCTCTTTTGTATAAGACCGATAAAATAATTCTTCAACATAAATTTCTATATACATAACTCATATTAATAAGAAAAGTTTACAAGTCCATGAATTTTACTTTTCATATTGTGTTACAAACTAATATATAGAACTATTAGATTAACCCTGTTAATTTCTCAAAAGACAAATGAAACTCTAAAAAGTAATAAAAGCCTAGTCGTTTATTCATTTCTCCTTACTCCCCACTCTATTAGCTACTAATCTAGGAATAAGTATAACATACATTACTTAACTACTCTGGAAGTGAAAAAGTATCTATAAATTTGTGAGCAATCTACAATTCAATAAATGGAACAAAGATAAAAGCATACATACATTACAAACAAGAGTGGTTGTTGACTAACTTAGTTTTATACAATGTATGAATAAGCAAATGTCATTGTATAATGTTGTCTAATTGATCGTGATATTAGAGAAATTATATATACTCTAATCTAAGTTGAGGAGTTTACACATTTTAGTTGATGCCTTGAATCATAACTAAGCCCAGACTTGTGCAATAGTTTCTTTACTCCTCCTATCACTACTTTTTGAACCAAGGACCTTAACCTTGCAGCAACCTCTTCTTTTGTCTCTTAGTTTAACTAAGGGTGAGAAAGAGACCATTTTTGATATCTTTTTTGAGTGGATCAATACTTAGACAAATAATTTTAACTATTCCCTGATGGGTTGCGATACATATTAAGTTAAGAGTTAGGTTAAGTTTAAGTTTAAGAGCAATCAACTAATGTTAAAGAATCTAGAAAAAAACACTAGATGTAAAACAACCATAACATGGAGATTAACTTGCAAATTAGAATTGCATGATTCAAAGACACACATCACATTCACACAACCAACTATATACAAGCACAAACAAGAGCACACTAAACTCTCTAAGTACTCTGAAATAGTACTCCGAAATATGATAAAGCATTGATCTTAACTTAGAATTTGGTTGTTCAAACTAATCACATTAGTCAAGCTTTACTCATGTTCCTTCAGATATTTCCTAGATACTTTCTAAGTTATTCTCTAGGTTAATTCGGTTGAATATTCCTTCCAACATTCTTTCTAGGTCACTTTCTACCTCTACCATGCGCCTTATAATCCAATTGAATTTAATTGTTTTGGCCCATAATTCATAGCTACTCTTTGATGGTTCCAATATTAGGATTAATACTTCTAGTTTTCGTATAAATTATAAAATATTAATAATTAATTTGCTAAGTTATATGTAAGATTATGTTAATCCTAATTAGGTTAATAAATTATTCATTCTTTATTGCTAAATGTGTAGCGTCATTACTTAGATAAGTTTTATCCTTAGCACATTTTGACTTAGGTTCCAAGTTATGATAATTAGATTTCTTAGTTAGGAGACCTTCTAAGTCAAATTCCAAGTGTTGTTTAAGTGTAGACTTTTATTCATAGAGGTTCTAACATACCTTTTGAGCTAGTCATTTTACCTTACAATTCAATTGATTACTACATTTTGACCTTTACTCTACCATTTTTACAACATCAATTTAGTTTATTATCCTAAAAATCATTCTCTTCATCAACAACATGTCTAGTTCACATTATAACTACTCCCCTTCATTAATAGACTAAACTACCTTTTTTTAGCCATTTAACATAATCAATTCCATTCTTAGATAACAGGGTCAACAACTTTCATTAACATGCAAGCCTTAATTAACTAAGTTTATATATGTGCCATATCTATCAATACTAATTCAATAATCAAATGTATATATATAGTTGAAAATCATGCGGTTTTGGCCTTTGGAACTAGTGATGGTGGTGGGTGTGTTGGTAAGGTAACATGCAGCTTGCTTCATCAAGGTGTGGTGATGGGTTGCTTCCAACTATCGCCTATACCCACAAACTAACCAACTTTGATCAAATTCCTAATTTTCCTTATATTTTGTCTAAATTGTTTATGTAATCTCTTAAACTCTTACCGAGTTTTCTTTCTCCTCTAATGTTCAAAGGGTATGAAGTATGGTGCATTGTTTGCTTTCATAGCTTCATAGGTTTAGTTTATGGTTTACATGTGTAATTTTGTTAAATTTTTTTATTTTGAATGTCATCATTATGTTACTACTTTGTCATAAATTCCTTTACTAATTTTTCCTTATCTTTCCTTAATGAATTCCATACCATTCCCCTAAATTTGCTATATTTTTGTTTTATTTGTTAGTTATTTGTCAATTCATTTAGCTAGATTTAATGTATTATATATATATATATTTTGGGGGTTTGATTAATTATTGGTATTCATATAAATATATATATGTACATATATATATATATTTTTCTCTATATTAAATATATTTGTTATTTATGCATATTCCTTAAATATTATTTTGTGTCATATGAATTTTAGTGCTCAAATAATTTATCACTAAGAGTTATTTAACTATTAGAGTTCAAGTCACTTGTTGCCAATAAATAATTAGTAATATTTACTATACTTAGCATTTTAAATATATTATTATGTTATTGCTTCTATTTTTTAAAATCCAACCTCATAGGTTACTTCGATTAGTTTCTAACTTCTATAATCTCATCACAATCTAGTTTCATTGGATTATTTTTGCGAATGCTTTAAATTAGATGCACATATCTTAGTTGCCAAAAATTGCGGGGCTTATATTTCCATCCTCCTTATAAGTAGTTTCATCATCAAAACTCTTGTATCTTAAGATATTATATGATGGGTACCTCTGTATTTGTCTTTAACCAGATTTTGTTTGTAGAAGCT
Organism: Lumnitzera racemosa; assembly: GCA_024138005.1. Taxonomy (NCBI): domain Eukaryota; kingdom Viridiplantae; phylum Streptophyta; class Magnoliopsida; order Myrtales; family Combretaceae; genus Lumnitzera; species Lumnitzera racemosa. The sequence continues at coordinate 37,628,059 of JAMXBC010000005.1, forward strand.
ACTAACATTATTTAGATGAGCCAAGGATATCTCTTTTTCATCATTACCCTTAAAGTTCCAAGTTGCCTTTTCTTTGGACCTTCTAATTTAACTTTTGCTAATTTTTCTTATGTTAAACTTTTTCAATTTACAATTTCTATCCCACTTATTCCCATAGATAATCATTAACATCATATTAAGGTCATTACTAGAGTTTACCATTATCCATTATATTGCCTTTTGCCCCTTATTTATTACTTCTTATCTTCTAAAGTCCACTATCTTATATTTAATGAGTTACTCTTTCTTTATTGCCACTCTCACTAAATTCATATCCTCATGACATTTTATCATTTCCAAGGTTGATCTATCTAGTTAAGTGAGTTGTTTATCTTTAGGTAACATTATTACTAAAGCTTATTTTATTATTTAATACTAAATATAGACTTCTTCCTAGACATTAGTATGACAAAGTGTATCACTCCTGTAATTGGTATCAATTACTTCCTCCATTTAATTTATCGTTTCTTGTACCAATAGTCAAATCATTAACCCAAAAACAATACAAAGAAATCTGTGTTCTTTGTTAACTCACACATCATTACTTACATTAAGTTGATGGACTAACTCTTATCCTCAATATTCTTCACACACTTCTAATTGTTTAAAGCTTCCTACTTTTGAATGTTATCTTTTGGCACCATATCAAAATATTAATTCTATGATAATCTTTTAATTGCTAAAGTTTAGATATTTCATCTATTATACCATTATTCTCGAATTTAAATGTTCCATTTATGTCATGCTTATCTAAGTTGTTATTCATTCTACCTACATTCTTTACCTTATCTCAAGTAAACATTTCAGATTCTATCGAATTTAAGTCAAACTCTATTTCATCTTTAAATTTCACATCATCATGTAAACTTCATCTTTTGTTAAGACTACTCCTCTAGGAAGCTAATAAAAAACCCCACTTACGTTGTTCCCTATGTTATCCTATTGGGTTACCATCTACTTCATATTAATATGCATATTTTTTATTCCTCTCTTGGAGTACCTTCTACATTGCTTATTTCCAGCTAATTCATTTTCATCTTCTGGATGTATTATATTTTGCAGTTGCAGTGCCATTATCTTGGTTATAAATTTGGTATTTCATATAACTAATACAATATTAACAAAATGAGTTTGGAAAATCTTGATTTTTGACCATCTCAAACTTAAGTGAGATAGTTGATACTTGAATTAACTGGCCTTGACTTGACTTAACAAGAATTGACATTTCTTTTTACTAATAAAACTCACAATGACATTAACGACTTGCTTGAGTCATACTTGACATGATATGACATGATCATCTATTACATTAGAAAATATAGTAGTATAAATATAGATGTTCTGTAGATATTTATACAGATTTGTAAATGTTAGTTTTTAATTGTAATAGTAGTTTTTAGTAATTGTTATATTGGATGGGAAAATTAGTTACCCACAACAACTAATAAATAAGATGTATTTCTATGAATAGAGAAATATCAAAGAGGGTACTAGAGAGGTTTCTATCAAGAAATTAGGTCTTGTACCTTTAGAAAGTAGCTATCTCAAATTAGCTAAAACAAATTCCTTTTCATCATATTCAATTTTCCTCTTTTTCATTGATTCTTTATTACCCCATTTCATACCTATATCAACACTAAAATTCACAATAAAATACGAGTGCTAATATTTCATGCTCTCATCTCGTTTTCTTGAATATAGTTGAAAGAACTTACTCCATGGAACCAACAACAATGGATACATTAGAAGCATTAGTATATTCAATCACCGAAAATGTGAAATCCATGTAAAGAATGCAAGAGTCTATGAAAGTCAAAGCTATTGGAACATTTCCAATTAATGGCTTTAATTGGAGGGTGATCATGAATCTAAACAACATGTTAAGTAGAAAGGAAACAAGATATTGACATCTAAAGAGAAAAAAGTGGAACATTCTTCTTGGACAATGTGAAGGTCATAGGAATGGTCCAACTATTTCATACAACTCTAAGATTTAAACCTTTGCCTCTACAATTCTTTGTATATAAAATGAAAAATGGGAAGATTTTACTTTCATACTAAAGGATGACAAAGCATTAAATTCAAGAAAAGTAGAGATATGCATACAAATGAAGGATGTCCTTGATGATATCTTCAAAAGTAATAATCAAGAGTACAATTGCTATAATATATACTTCCTTGACCACGTCAAGATAAATTGATCTTAAGAAGAACATCGCTTACTCCTCAATAGCCCATATCAATCTAGTTGCTATTGGTATGTTTAGTTGGGCAGCGGCTATTAGGTTACCTATTTTGAGATACAAGGTTAGAGGATGGTATTTTCTTATCCATGCTTTAAATTAAAATAACATTAAGTGCTTAGTTGACACAATAATAAACCATAGCAATATAGAAATGAAAGATGAAAGAAGTATGTATGTATGTCTTTGTTATGGTTTTTGGTGAAATTAGTGTAAGAAAAGCTTTCCTTTGTTTGGATTAAACAAGTTTTAAGGACATCACATACAAGACCACTAGATTTTGTAACTAGAGATTTTCAAATTGGGCTATTTTTACTTCAGCCTTAAGGATAAGGTTGATTTCGGGTAGGGGAGAAATTGTTATAGTTAAAAAATATAGTTATATATATGCAAATGATTTGTAAATAATTGTAAAAATTTGTAAAAGTTAGTTTTTAGTTGTGATAATAGTTTTTAGTAGTAATAGTAACTTCTAGTAATTGTAATAGTTGTTGTATTAGGCAAGAAAATTAGTTACCTATAATAAACTAATAGATGGCTCTTGAAGCTTACCGGAGGAGATGGCACTTTCAATCTTGTACAACTGGACGAGGCTTGCCCAATGAGATGAGAGAAAGAGGGCCTTTCCAATGAGTTAATGAAAGCTGATTTGAGCTATTTCTCTATTGTAGGAGTAGATATCCTCACAGCTAAGGCCCTCCATCTTTGAGCATACTCTTTAAATGATTTGTTGTTCTTCTTCCGTAGGGTAACTAAATCCATCATGGTTGAAGCTACTTCCATGTTGAACTTATATTGCTCATAAAATGCCTTAGCGAGTTTCTCTCATGTATTTATCTAGTTTAGGTTGAGCTAGGCGTACTGAGTTAGGGCTGGTCCAACCAAACTATCCTGGAACATCTGCACCATGAGTGAATCATATTAAACAAATTTACCCATCTTCCTTACGTATAACTTGGTATGAAGCTTAAGGTAGCTTGTCCCGTTATATTTTTCAAACTTTGGTACCTTAAACTTCTTAAGGTAGACTCTGACATCATATGTAGAAAACGCAATGATCCCCGCCTATTCAAATCCATCATACCCTACAAGTGCCTTCATCTTCTCAATTATTTGCTAGGTTAGTTTCCTTTCCAATTCTTTCAAGCTGTTTATGCTAGGCCATGAGTTAGTCGATCTTAGGGTTACATATGTGTCAAGTTTGAATGTTGGGTTGACTTTTGGATAAACTCCTTCTAACTCAAATGGGTCTTTTGGATAGTTATGCTTTGCTTTGGGAGCCTCAATATTCCTCCCATAACGGGCCTTGGAACTTTCTTCATTAGCTGGTGCTGTTGCTCTAAGCAAAGTGATGCCGTCTGCTAGGAAGCTCATTTATTTTGCCATCTTTTCCATAGCCCTTTCTATGAAGCAGAACCTCAGCTCGGAGGGGTCATTGATCTCAAGCTCTTTGTCATCTCCTTGAGTGGTGGCTATCTTGTTCTAGGAATGTGTTCTCATTAGATTTCTCTAAAAGACTTGACGTTTGGGAGCTATCTCGAAATTTGAATTGTGAAAGCTTAGTAAAAAGTTATCACATATTACATTTTTCTAACAAAAGTCATTAAATATACAAATGCTAGATGTATGGTACACAAATGCAATGAAAATTAAGAGTTGACAAGAGACCTTTGATGTGACAAAACCTAACTAATTTTTATTAATCTTTGCAATTGTGAAGCTTTACATCACTTGTTTCATTCGAAAAAGAATTCTAAAGAAAGAAAGAAAATCTAAATTCTAATGTTCTTATGGCTAGTGAGCTCACCTTGAGTCTTTTTCCTCTTTTGAATTTTGGGGGTCTCCTCTTCCTTACCCATAATATTTTTTAGCTGTACTTTCAATGCCTTTATCTTCTGATGATATGCCTTATAGTGGGTCTTCAACTCCTGCTCTCTTTCACATACTTTCTCAAGTTCAGCTTCAACTTGGACTTCTTCCTTCTCCTTTGTATCTTCCATGTCCTTTAGCTTCTTCAGCTGACAATAGAGAAGTCCTTTGGTTATCTGACTTCTGCCTGCTATCCCCTTAGTGGTAAGGGTGGTCTTTCTTGTGCACCAAAGAGCTTGAATGCTTAGAAGCTTGGCCACTTTGTCAGCCACCAACATATTAGGGTTATAAAAGTCCAATGAGATAGCTTCTAATGATGGCTTGAGAATCATATCTTCAATGAGTCCATTAACTGGGACGTATCCAGTATAGAGGTTGAAGCCGATCAGGGGTACTACCTTAAAGTCTTTACATTTTCTTACTTGCAAACCACCTAGGCGTCTACAGTAGTTCTTCCGCTTTCACATTCTAAAAGTATTGGACCTAGTAACGAGTGGCTATGTCTTTAAGCAACTTAATTCTTTTTTCAAAAGACTTAATGAGATTGTATTGCTGGATGAAATAAGCTCAATTGAAATCAAGTTGGTAACTTCTCATGTTGCTAACGAACCAAACTATGAGTAGAACCATATTGGTCTTTAAATCTCCTTGTTTCTTCCTTTCGAGATGATTTAGTGACTGGATTTGTTCTACCAAGAGAGCCGGGATGTATGATTTCCCTTTAAGAAATTAGGTTACAATTTCTGTAAAATTGAAGTGGACCCGGTGTTTATCATTAGGGAACAAAATAGTATTGAAGACCACTAAGATAAAATCATTGACTCGATGCTGGTGCCAGGCTTCGAAGTATGCACAAAAACCTCTCATTTATCTCTGTGTTTTAGCTTGGTATAAAACCAATCCATGACGTCCTTTATCTGAATGGTCTTCCCTTAGATTAAAACCCGGTTTATTTAAGTTTTTCTAACTCTTGACAGCTTATTGAAGATCTTTGGTGTTGTAGCTTCCAAATGCGGGACGTAGATATCATTTGTGACAGTAGGGGCTTACAACAATTGGGACTACTTTTCCAAGGTTGGGCTTAATTGATGTGGGCCCAAATAAAAACTAATGGATTCGGACTCCTATAGATGAACTAAGGCTTGTACTAAAGTAATGTTTACAGGGATCTTTTGCTAGGAAAGGATAAGCCTAATCTTGTTCTTGATAAACTCTTCCTTATTTAGGTTGAAAAGTTGGAACTACATCTAGAGTAATCTTTGAGACCAGTAAGGTAGATGGACATGGATCTTTTCAAAGGTGCCTTGACTCAATCTAGCCATACCTATCTAAAGGAAAAAAAATTAAAATTAAAATTACAATTACAACTTATCCTAAACTTTACACATAATTATTACAAGCTATTTACAAGAAAAGATTACAACAAGACTATACAATGCAATATAACTTCACAACTGCCCTTATTTGTTTAGGTCTGTCATATCATGGGTTCTTGTAATTTTTTGAAAAAGGTTTTCATGTATGTAAAAGGTGGGTTCTAAGGGTCCTCAAGTTCTATGAGCATTACATTTTTCAAAGTGACAGTTCTATGGTCACATATAAACTTAAGTAGGGTAGCTTGATTAGCCCTAAAAGGTAGTTGCCCTACAACATTCGAAACTTATACAATAGCACCCCTCCTAAGTTGGCCTAGTTATGACTATATCTACTATGCATTTATGATGTAGAAAAATAAAATAAAATAAAGAAACCCTAAAACGAACTTCCCTAGGTAAGCTACAACGAAAAATGTTAGTGTACAAAAAATAAAAATGAAATAAAATAACAATTAACTTAAGTACATAATTTTTTTATAAGTAATCCTAATTTCGGTAATTCTAGTGGCTAGCCCTATTGACGATCACCAATAGAGTCACCAAACTATTAAGCCTGAATTTTTTGCTTTCTTTATTTTAATTTGATTTCTCACTTTTTGATTAATACTAAACTTCTATCAATTCAGTATTAATTATTGACTAGAGAAATTAGGAATATCTAGTTTCTTAAAAAAAAAAAATTTTGGAGTCGTTACTCAACCAGAATTGAAAAAAAAAAAAAGAAATCGTAATCAATTGGGTGAATTAACCATGATTTGGCTATCAATTTCAATTTGATGAAAACTAGAGGGTTCTGAATTTGGGGTTTAACCTATTAAACCTTAATGAGTACCACTATTTATTTTTTGAAATTAAGTGTATTTTTTATAATTATCCTTTCTTATAGTTTTAAGAAAATAAAAATAAAATAAAACCTAAGTTTTTACAGATTTTAACATTGCCCTTAAGGTGTTTACGTACCCACTAATTGGGATAAGATATCCGCAGTTTTTTTTGAAAACTTTAATGTGTTAGTTTATTTTAATTTTAAAAAAAATGACCAAGGTTTATGTTTTTATCTGTTTAATTTATTCAAAAAAAATCTAAGGGTCCTAATTATTGAATACTTTTATTTTTATAGAAACTCTCTAAAAAGTCTTATATATTTTTAAAGAGGTCTTTTATTAATTTTTATTTTTAAAAAATAAATTTATATATGAGGAAATTCTAAAAAATTTAATGCTAAAAAATTTCCTAAGCTAAATATATATATATATATATCTACCTACATAAATAAATATAATATATTTAACAAAAACTAATACTAAAAAAGAAAAAAAATCTCCTAAGCTAATACATACTTACTCATATATTATGCTACCAACATAAATAACCAAGGATCTAATAAATAAAATAATAATAATATAATATTAAAATAAATTTAGAAGAACCGAACTTAAGCTTGGTTTCCACCGTGCGGTGAAAGACAGTAACGTTGGGGAAGCATTGCGTGTGCTTGGACGTAGACACGCAGCGCTGATCGGTGTTGCTGATCATATGGACAATCAAAGTGTTGCAGCAATGGGTAGACGTGTGGTTGCTGCTGTGCAAGGTGGTCGGTGTACAGTGCGGCGATCAGTGTGTGTGGAACTGTGTTGATGAGCGCGGAATAGCAGCAATCGCGAAAGTGCTGCTGAATGACGACGATCGGTGACTGCAGTTGGTCGTGAGTGCGAGGACTTGCTTATATTGACCAGCGTATTACTGTTGCTGTGGAGGGTAGCTTCTATAGTGTTGATCATTGCCGATCGGTAGGTAGCGAGGATGGGGAAAGTGCAGTAAGCAGTGAACTAGTCGGTGTGTTGTAGTGACACTGTGCGGACGTGCTGTCGCATGTATTTTCAGCTGGCGTTGGTTGCTGTTCGGCTAGGATGGTGATGATGGAGCGTGGTCGAGTTGCGTCGGCACGTGGAGGATCAACTTGGGATTTGTCCTGAGTTGCGGCTGTGAGCGAAGACAGAGGACTGTGGCGTTGATTGGTATGGTGACGATGAAGAGGACTGCTGTGATGAACAGTGTGTATGGATGCGCAAACTAAACAGTGTAGTGGCATGATGGACAGTACGAGAGTGTGCTGATCGTGTGTGAGTGATCAACGTGGGTGGGCGTAGAGGGCTAGTTGTCTGCGACAAGGAGTACTGCGGTAGATTGTCTGGATGGTGATTGCGGCGAGGACTTGCTTTTGTGTATGTAATGAAGGGTTAAGAAGGGCGAGTGTGGTTGCGTGTGAAAGATGGAATTGGCTTTTTTCTTTTCTGGCAAACTCATCATCTCAAGCTAATTCAATTTCAATATTTAAATACTTATCTATTAAACTATTGACTTATATCTTAACATTTAATATAATTAAATTATACTTAAGTAATGTAATTCTCTAAAATAAAATTATTTGAACCAAAGTAAAACTAAATTGATTTACTTTCTAAAAATCTACTTTCCTAAAAAATATTTATGATTTTTTCTTTTTTTTTTTCTTTTTTGATATTTTTATCATTTTTCAATTTATTTATTATTATTTATTTATATATTTTTTATTTTGAATTAAGACCCTATAAAAAAAAATTAGAAATATGAGAAGGGAGGGCCGGGGTTGCAAAAATTGGTTGTCTACAACCCTTACCGAACATTTAACTAAACAGGGGATGTATGTAATAAAAGACGAGTCTTACGCTTATTTGTCCCACCCTTCTTAGTAACTACACTTTAGCATGGTTCAATGGCCGTTTAGCACCACTCCTAGTCACTTGATGAGGATGAAAAGCCCCAACCTAATGCAAGGGTCCAACTCATTAGACTCTTTGGTTTCTCTACCATTCCTTTTTTGCTCTAGTCTCGGTAAGGTTACGAGTTGGTTGAGCTCATTGTAGATATCACCAATATGGGAATAAAAATCACTAAAAGTCTAAGAAAGCTTAATGAACTCCTTGACTTCCTCCGATGGGGTTGCGTAACCATCAAAAGGTAGCTGTTGATCACCTCTTGCATAAAGTGGGTTGCAAATGACTTTAAAAATGTAGGTCACAAAACCTATTGACTATCATAGTAGCTGCCCATTGACAAAGTTATCAACCATTTATTTAGATACAATGCAACAAAACAAATGCCATTTCAATACATTGTCCAGTCCATGATAAGATTGAAGAAATTTTGCTCGCTCTAATCAAGTCTTAAGAAAATGAAAAAGCAATAATACTTGGCAAGCAACTATTCTATGCAAATAACTATGTGCAAGAATGATAGGGCACACCAAGGGAAGACAAGGACAACCATATTGAAGGTGAGTCTAAACTTGCAAAAAGCTTGAAAATGAGGGTAGAAACGTATGAGAACAACGAAATAAACAAACTAAACCTACGAATGTATTCCAAGGATATGACGTACTGAAGAAACTCCATGGACCCACAAAACTAGCTTGATATAACGTATGAGAAACTCGATAAAGTCACTCGCCACCTAGCCTTGAGATAAGAGTAGAGAAAGGGAGTAACCATACTTAGCTCACAAAAAAAAAAAAAAACGAAAAGAAAAAGAACAAGTAGAATATTCGATAGCTGAGATATTGTAGCTACATTTACAAGAGTATTTATACTCGAAATGTTAAGGCAATTACTATAAATGGAAATGATTAAAAGGGTACCATTTAAAGTAAGTAATGTATAAGGAATATTAAGGGTTATAGATGAAAAATCAAGAAAAGCATCAATCCTATATGAAAGATCTTGTCATGTGGGTGTTTAAACACGTGGCTGGTAGTTAGAGGAAGGACTTATAGAAGAAATGGATAAAACTGTATGATTAGGCTGGTTGTTGCTGAGCAGTGATGCCAAGCTGAATTGGTGAGTCTTCTGGGGGTGAATTTAGCTTAGGCATGCTCTAAGCAATTTAGATTTAGGTTGGCTAAATTGGCAGTCAGGCAGGCTAAGCTGTGGTCCAAATACATGTCAAGTTGGCAATTAGTAAGTATTGATAAGCACATGAGAGTTCGGCTTAGATAAAGCAGCAAGTCGGTAGAATATAGCAACTCAGACTCTTTAGATGTTGGTCACAAGGAGAGAATTCGCCTTGCCATACTTTCAAGTTCTTGAGCTCGGGTTAGAGGTCTGATGGCTTCATTCTTATCACAAACCATATATGACTTTTATTTCTAAACGTGAACAATCAATAAACGCTGCAAACATAATTAAGAGCCGATTAAACAAATGACAACAATTTGGAAGCTATGTGATTTATGGTCTAACTCAACCACATTTCTACAAACCATACAAATTCGTCCTTCATCGTCTTCTATTACAAATCCAAATGCTCAAGAACCCTATTACTTATACTTGCTCCTATAAGTTCAATAAACCATATAAGGGTAAGTTTTGATGGGGTCTAAACAATCTAATAGGGGCGGAGTCATTATATGGTTTAGACGAGATGCATAAGAGAATAGAGTGAAAAGTGGTTAGATAGGTTAGGGTTACACTTACTAATTTATACACAAATGAAATTTCAAAAGACTGCATATTCCTTCCTAATTTATCATCGAGTGCCTTTTTATTAACAATTTGGAAACCTAGCGGATGTTTCGGGAACATAAACAAATGTATTCTACTTAACCCCAGTTCTATGGTTCAATAGCCTCTTTAGCACATTACAAAACTAATTACCTCTTTATCCCCACCTGATGTTAATAATACCTAAGCTTACCACTAACAACAAACTTTTAATACTCTCTCGAAAATACAGTTACTATATAACCTGATACAGCTAGTAATGCTAATGTCATGGCTGTTAGTGATCTCACTAAGGTTAAAGAAGTGATAGTTCACCAATAACACCCACAACAAAGAAGGAAAGCAACTTAGAATATGGAGATTCTCAAGAAAATGAGACCAAACTTGAATTTCTTGGTAGAATTTAGCACAAGCCGATCGTTAGATGGTGTTAAGTTATTGTTTGGAGACTCCTTAGGCAGGTCGATCACTAAGAGAAATAGGTTGGTTAATGGAGGATTATGTCGATCTTGGGCTTAATTCGGTTGGTCCAAGGCTTAAATAAGTCAATATAACCCTAAGGGACCTATATCTAAAATCTCTCATTAACACTTGTTGCTTTAAAGCAGGTTCTCTAACTGGATCAATGCATGTATGAATCTTAAAATAATCTCGAAGTTCTAGTATAGAAAACCTAGATTTGGTTGAATTAACTTTTTTTTTTATAGGAATAGGACAGTTGCACTAAGGAAGAGAGCTAAGGACATTACTATATGAATAAGACTTCACAAGCAAGACCTCAAAATCCTAAAATGCTCTTATAGTCTTGGTAAATAACATTGTGGGAAATCAAAACTGTCTTCCAACCTTATCCTCCTTTACCTACTCCCCACCACCCAAAAAAATAAAAGAAAAACCATTCTCCACTTCGTCATCACTCGCCACCTTATACCACCATTTCTCTATTGTACATGCACCATTGTACTATGTCCATTACCTCATCAATCACCACTATACACCATCACTTCATTGTATACTCTTTATAGTGCCGTAAGTTTATATTCCAATTCAGCACTTGATCGTGATATAATGTTTTGTTTATTACTTTTTCATGCAATCAGATTTCCTTCAATAAAACACAATATGCACTATATTTATCACATAATTCAATTAGTAACTAGCTATATATTGGTTAAATTAGTAAATTGTAGTTCATTTGGTAAGGATTTAGGTTGATTATGAGACTTCTAGATATCTTTTTAATCATTTTGGTAATATATATATATATATTTCTGCAAAAATATCATTCTTGTTAAATATGTAATTATTTTTAATCATGATTAACAAATAAATATATTAGTAGCAAATTTTTCTACAGTCCTATTTGTGTTTTGTATAAGACAGGTTTAACCATCCATCTTAGTTTTAATTTTATTCATTTATTATTTATTTTACCCCATTTTTTCTTTATTTATACTTCTCTTTTTGTAAATAAAAAAAGGGAAAAAAAGAAAAAAATGCAAATAAACTAAACAAAAAAAGAAAAAATGAAGATGGACTAGACCAGGATTTGGGTTGCACGCGAGTTATTTTTCATTCATGTGTTCAAGTTTGAAATCATTCCTTCATAAACCAAAAGCATATTAAAACCTTAGTTTATTCACTTAGCTCATTCTTATTGAGGACTCTAATTAAAATTTTTGCTAATACTTTCTTTAGTAACTTATGTCTTATCTTTTTTCTTCAAAATGAAAGTATAAAGTTGAAGTTCAATAAATTCAGTTTAAGTTCATATCTTGCAGTGATATCCTTTTTTAAAAACCTATCAACTACACCTTTGATCACGTTACTATATGATGCCACTTCTACTCATTTAGTAAAATAATTGATTGCAATTAGGATAAACCTATATCCATTTGATGATTATTTTTCAAGTAAGTAATTAATTTCAAGCTAAATTGCAATTTCACTATAAATTATAAATGATAATTAATATGTCTTGTTTCTTACTCTAACTTTTTGGTATTGCCATATATATGTTATGCACTTTTAGAAAATTTAAATTAAGTTTATTAGAAATTTTCATGTGATTATTTATCCATAAAGGGTAAAAAGTAATTTGCCATACTGTTCTTTGTAAACATATGATGAACTAAACTCGTTTTAATTTCATGGATTTAACTTTATCGTCTAATTTATATTACTTTCCCCAAAGGACGACAAAAGCAATATCGTCCTCTAACAATTGCCTTGTCTCCTACTTTCACGCCTACGAATGAAAACTGCTTTCCGACATGGCCCTAACAACATATCATGCGTAATTTTTGGCTTGAATTGCCAAAAGTTAAGGGCATCTTGGTCATTTACCAATGTATCAATTTTGATCTTCATAACTATGCTATGAGGTGTACCCTTCAAGCCTTGTAACAAGACCAGCCGCTAAATTTTCAATTACCATATATGACTAGATTGCATTAATATATTCTATTCTAATATATTATTTATATACTAGCATATACTATATAAATATACGTATATATTTATTCATACTTATTAAGCATTTTGGATATTTTATAAATGAGCATCTATGTGCATGTGCACACCCATACATATAGTATAATCATATCTATCTATAAGTATATATCCTAAAAGAGTAAAATAACTTACTTAGGATTTACTATGCCCTTATAAGAATCACTGAAGACTAAAAACCTGTTGCCAAGGAATCTTTTAAGTAGCAAAAAACCAAGTAAGTAGGTTTAATTATACTTTATCGTATTTATGGTACAATTGTATACCTTAAGTATTGTATATTGATATACTTGTTTGTACTTATAATTAGAACTGTACGAGTGTATGCAATGTATGTCTTTGACCTTAACATGTCCCCAATAGTTGAGCTACATGATTGAGCTATTGTTGTTGTGTTATGAATTGCTATGAAGCATCTGTATTATGGTTCATCACTAATAATTGAATAATAATACGACTTGACTTTATCCTTAATGAAACATGTGTTACATCCCTAAAACATATTAGGTGTGCCACCAAATACTAGCCTTTAGGTGAGGCGATGAGTTATGACCTTAAGTGACAAGAATAATGGTCGCAGTGAGGTTAGAAATGCATTGTGCATTTAAAAAATGTCTTTGGATGAAGCTATCCTTATTGCACAAGCCAAGAGTTTGATCTCTTTTGTTATATTTTGGGAACCTAGCTTCTTAATCCAAATTAGAGTAAGTATAATTTTTTTAATCATATGATAGATCATATAACGTCATGTGGATGTTATTTACTTGTTACATTGCACTTAACTATTCGATTGCCTTACTTGTTGTCTTATTTTTTATATAACACCTATCTCTTGCCTCTTATTAAGTATATGGTTTCCCTTATACCTCTATAGATCCTTTTTTAATTACCTAGATCCAGAATAATAATTGATCCCTCATAAGAGACAATTTTTACATTGGGATGGTTTTAGGTTGTATAAAGTAAGGTGTTTTGTATAATCAAAACATTGTTTATGCATAAGCTAAGTGTAGTTGTTTGACATGCTTGGAGGACCTATATAGATTGTATGAAAGTTTGGCTACTTTTGATTTAAGTTACATAATTGGTATATACCCAAACCTTAATATAAACATATATGTAATGTCTATATATATGTATATATATATGTATACATATACATATACATATACATATGTGCATGTATGTGTGATGTATAGTTCTCATGTAGACTACTATCAGTTGTCACACCATAAAGTCGTTTGGTTGTGGAGCCTTTATGTATATCACGCCAATGATGCTAGCCAAAAATAGTTAGCTGATATCATAAGAAGGAATACACAACGGACAATTAGATCAAACAGTGTGTCGAGGCGTAACATTTTAATTATGCATTAGTATAATATGATTATGTACAGTATAATAAAAATTTATATTAATTATTTGTACTGTTATTTGGCACTATTGAAAGGTTTTTTTTTAACCTTTCGGTGATTTTAGGACAAAATGCAAATTTAACTATCTTGCATAAAAAAGCCCCTTAAACCAGTTTCCAGATCATCCAAGACCCTACCTTCCTTTCTTCCTAGCGGCGCAACATCCTATCCTCGTCCTGATGCCGAAGTTAACAGAATAGGAAGCCCCTTTCATCTTACATTCAGTCCCTGGTGCCACTATGATCACTGGAAGTCTTCACTTTTTCTTTTTTTCTTTTTTTTTTTTTCCAACTGTTAAAAGAAAAATTTCTTATAGCCGTTTAGTTTGAAGTAATAGAGAGAATAAAATAAGTATTTTCGAAATAGCTTCTGTTATCTTGTTCGCTTAGAAATTTCGACCGAGAATTCTCACTTTCGATAGCTTCTCTCTTCCTATGCTACGGGAGTAGTGTTACCTTCTCCAAGTGGAATTTTTAACCCCTCTCTATTCTCTCCATAAGAAATAAATATCCAATTCGTGGGACAATCATACCCTTAATTAATTAAAAAAAGATAATTGATTTTCGATTATTTTCTTAAAAGACCAAATAGAGGCCTATTGGTACTTATGTTTACATTATAATTTAATATTGTAAATTGTGATTAATAAGACAAACTAATTAACTAGTCACCACAATGAATAATTATACAAAGTAAAACTAGTATATAAGTTTCTAATCTATACAATTAGACTTATTTGAGTGCTCTAACGTTTTAAAATAACTAAAAGAATTCTTGACATGTCACGTTTATTATTAAGAAATGATACATGTCAAGGAGAAAAGTTCTTAAAAATCCTCAAATTATTCCTGCTTTTCTATCCAGACACCAGAACTTTTGCTATATAAATATATAATATATATATATATATAAGTTCTTAACATTTTATTTTATCTATTTAACGAAAAATGCTAGAAACACCACTTTTAAAGAAAAATGTAACGCACTAATTGAAAATTTTAATAAATTCTAAAATGTTACAAGACTTAAAATAAAATAACAAAAAAAGAGTATTAAACAGAGAACATAAATGTTCAGGGCCTTCTTCTTGTTCCTTTCTTTTTCCCATGCTTGTCAAATACTCAAACTCAAGTTGTTCTAACCTTTCATTTCCCTAACATACTCAAATATGCAAAACTATACCGCCAAACATGCGAAGGTTATGGAGAACAAATACTCTTCCTGTCTACTTTTTGTTGAGACGTTTCATTACCTATGATGGAATGAAGCTCAAAAACCAAAATAAACCGTGAACTTGAACAGACCCTAGCTTCTTTTGCACTTGTTGTGATCTATAGTTTGATTCAGGTAATGTTCGAGATAAACAATATAAACTGAAATTTCTATGCTAAAGCTCAACAAAGAACCAAACCGAAAGTCCAATCTTTCTAGCATTCAATCTGATCTGGCTCATGGTTTGATTTGGGGTTAAAGGTCGTTAGCCGGTTCACATTATTGAACAAATCCATAATAACTCATTATGGTTCGGTTCGGTTCTGCCATGTATTAAACTGAATGGTGACCATCCTTAGCTCCAAACCTAGAAACAGTATAAATAGAAAATGTATCCTCTAGAAAAATACATAAAACCACCGCATATACACAACTTTTCACCAAGCAAAACGGAAACGATATCAGTAAGAATCTTATTACTATCTCAAAGACGTGATCTGCACATAAAGAATAAGTCCCTACAGGCTCAATGGAGTTCACATCACTAAACTAAGGAATATGGACATCACATGCGCAACCAATTGAGTTGGCAACATGATATGGATATCACCCTCGTGAAGGAAATGGAGATGGCCTCTAGCTAGTGAGATATTAGAAAAGACTTTTAAGGAAAAAAAATCATAACTAACCACTAACATATCCTGACTAATGTTACCAGAGATTATTTCACGGTCCATGCAAAGTGGAGAACTTTGCGCTAGTTAATCCTTCATGAAGATATCATGTTGAAATGAAATCTCGAGAGCTGCTGTGGGATTGTGGAAATGATCGGTCCATACCTCTGTAAGAAAAAGCAATAACATACACTTCAGCATCCAAGCAACATGCACGTCTTCTCTTTCTCATCAACAGGTTAATCACATCAAAAAGATGATAAATCAAAAGAATAGTGATCAATAGTTCAAAAGATTTGTAAGCGAAGATTAAGCTCTCTTCATACATGAACATTGTCATAGAGCTCAAAGAGAGGCACGGCAAGCAATTTCAAATTTTTGGGTACAGCAAAATAATCTCTTTCAGACAAGTGGACAATGAAAAGCTTCTTGCACTCCTGCATCAAGAAACATCGCAATTCATGATTCAGGCATTTAATAGAGATAAGAGGCTCAACAAAGGTGCTTCTCGGCAAACATGCTACCTGGATTGAAAATATACGAACCTTTGGTTTTGTTATATGAGGAGGGCAGTAGGGATACAGTACAGTTTCAAAGTTAGGTCGCCACCAGATAGCAGCACATTCACCTATCTGCAACAGAAAATTAAAAAATAGGAAAAAATAAATAGTGAGAGATAAATTTTACCTATTTATTTATTATTTATTCTTTTAGCAAATAGGATAAACAGAAACCTTTCGATATATCCATTTGAGCACTGGCCATAGATACTACAAGCTCCACCCCTAGCTGTTGCTAACAGTGTTACTCCATAAATGGCTTTCTATTTTTTTTTTCCATACAAGGTATTCACTTTCAGCTCTCTTCCAATTAGTAAACTGAGGTTCATTTATTTTAATCAGCAAAGGTTTCAGAGTCTCCTTTATTCAATTTCAGAAAATAAGTTGACATAACAGACCAGCACCACTCTTTTCCTCATATTCGCGGCTCAGATATTAGACAAGGAACTAATACCAACTTCCTTTTGGCAAAGATAAGGAGAGAATGAGAAAATGAGGATCAGGTAGAACTAGGGAAGTAAGATTGAAATCAATATCCTCCCATGAGACAGCACAACACATGATGTAGCCAATGAAGTGCAAAGGAAGCAACGCTAGCAGGAAAGAATTAATAATTAAAAACATATGTATCTGGGGCAATAGTTTGTCCATGAAATATCTTCTTCTCCATTTAAATATTTTAGCATGGCTATTAGTTATTTTGAATGAAAAAGAATTTTTAGCTGCTTTCTGGCATTATCATATCATTCATATGCCTTCAATTAGCAGTGCATTTATAGACAACTATCTGAGTCGGAGATATTTCCTTCTGCATGCATCCAGAGCAAGAGAGGAAACATGCCTGCCAATTAGGCTGAAGGGATGCTGAACTAGCACCCAGTTTACTTGTGAGTTTCCTTTTCAAGCCTTCAATTTCTGCAAAATGAAAAATAATTAGCATTTGCACATCACTCAGAAATTTGAACAAAAAAACACATATTTATGTACTAAATAGTATCGCATACCATTTTCTCCAGGCTTCAAGCGGCCCCCAGGAAGTTTGCAGAAGGTGTTTCCAATTTGCAGCAAGAGAATGTGAGGATGCCTGTGCTCCTGAACCTGCAGGTTGAAAAGACAATTGAAACGTAACTAAGAAAGCTCAAGCAAGCTTCATTTATTGAAGTGTGGTTAGAGTGTAAAAGTAAGAGACTGCACACACATTTGACAGAAAAATATACAAGTAGTTAGTGGAAAAGGAAAAATTAGTCAGAAAGACAGCAAGGTTTAACCTGCTGCATAGGACAATAATAACAGATAAGTGAGAGAGAATTCTTGGGTGTCAATGAGATTCCCAAAATGGACGAAAAACATGCATATAAGCAACAGATTCTACCTGTAGTATAACTTTTATCAAAACATAAAATGGTAACTCCAAAGTTAAGATTTTCTAAAATGAATGAAAATGTGCACATTCACAGCAAGGTGCCTTTTTCACTTGTTTTGGCATCATTTTTAAACCTTGCATTTGGATAAAAAAGAGACTAAAAAAATAGAAAGAAAAATACACAAAACAAATATATTGTACAAATACAGACCAGAAATAGATAACATAGAAGCAAAACAAACAGGCCAAAAATCTACCTTTGGGATAGATGAGTAAAAACTTTCATCAATCTCAACCCAACACTATTTATTCATTTATTTAGTTTTTTGGGGGTTACGGTCAGCAAATCGTTAAAATAAAAAGAAGTATAGAAGGGTATAGTGCACTATATGAAACAAAAGGGTAGACTATTGTATCAAAAGAGTAGCATGGGCCATTACCCCAGACAAAACCTGTGCAAAAGTCAAGTTAACTAACCACTTGAGAACTGATCTCTTGACCAAAAAAATAAAAAAAGCCATCCAAAATGCTCGTAACGTAAGGTCTAGAAATCGTAATGACTTTTCTGATAACACCCTCTAAAGTAGCTTCCTAGAGACCGAGCCTCTTCATGCGTCCCTTTCTTGTTAGACATAATAAACCACAGCTGCACAAGCTTTCTTAGTCATCTCCAAACAATTATAAGGCCCTTATTAACAAATATCTAAAATCATCCACATACCTAGAAGAGACACACAAGTTTTTCATCATGCAATATTGGAATTCACCTTTTAGTTTGTCAAACACTTACCAGTAAAATGCCTTCAACACTGGTCCTCATGCCTTCTTTCATGTAGCTGCAAACCAAAAATAATGAATGTTTACACATACCTCTAACAAAAGAAGTGAAAACAAACGTTTTATATTGGTCAAATAAGAGACTTCAGTTCTCCAACAAAGGGAATTTCAATAATTGAAATCATTATCAGAAATAGTAACTTTTGTACAAGATCACGACGACTGAAGCCACACTTGGTGCCTTAAAAGTAGTTTTACCATAAACAGTCAGTACACTTATATGCAGATTACTTCTAATGTATTTGCTTGATCACCCTCTTATGCTCTCCATAAATTCTTTCCAAGCATTTTAAAAAGCAAGCTGAATGTTATGCATTGGAAAACTACAGCAGAGGAGATGCATCTTAATTGCAAATAGGTGCTTGACTCCAAAGAATGGCTTAATTATGAGCACATCTATTTGAAGCAAAATGCTCTCCAAACCTTACAAATAAAAAGTAAATTTGACCAACATGAAACAACTTCCATTCAAATATTCTTATTCTATAAAAAAAGACTCAAATTGACTTCCACCTTAACAAATAAAATGCATTTTCCTTGGTTACCAGTAAATCTCAATTTGAATAAAAGCAAACATCAAATAACATCATTTGCTAGCATTATCATCTACCACCACCTATGATTTAACAACACTAATAGCACAAACTCCTTCAATTTAAAACTTAATATTTTATCACTATAAATAATAGCTTATTACAACATTCAAAAAAGAACAATTTTGCAAAACAAATGCAACCTAAATTAAAAATAAGTACCCCAAACCATTTTATTATATTTCTCAGGTTAATTAGGTGACAAGCAGGCAGAGAACTGCCATCCCCTGGGAGACAACACTTCATTAAAAATTTGCAATTTTGTAAAATCATACATTTACAATCTCCAAAAAAAAAAAATGAAAAAAATAAAATAAAATAAAAGAACTTTACAGGCACTATGATGAAGAATTCTAATTAAGTAGGCCTACACATCCAACCTTAATCACTCAAGGATATATGCAAGAATCAACAACTTCAAATGTCTAGTTATATTTGGTCTCATCTAATACTAGGGCACCAATCTCAAAACTATAACAAGTTTCCAGAAGATAATTCAAACCACGTGGCTTCTTCATTCACTATTCTCATGAAATCAGTAGCGACAAAGAACTTTCTAGAGGAAGTAATAACAGTAAGTGGTACCAGCTCAGAAAGAGAGATTTGAATGCGAAAGGCTAATTTCGCTTTTTCCTAGGATATTTTCAAAAAGTCGGTAGATAATATAACTATCTACAGGAAATTATAGCAATAACAGTGGAGAGAGAGAGGGGGGGATTTGAGTACGAAAAATATCCTTTCCTTTTTTATTAGAAAGATTTGACGAAATCGATTGTGATAACGAACACTCTAGAGAAAGTAACAATAAGAGCAATAGCAGAGAGAGAGAGAGAGATTTGAGTGAGAAATGCGAAGCTCACTGATTAATTCGAGCTCTTCGTGGAATCCACATGTTAAGAATGGAACATACTACAGAGTGTAATAACAGAGTGCAGCAGCTTAGTTAGGCCATTTTCCATGGAAAAAAAAAAAGAAAACAAAAAACAGAGAGAGAGATTCGTACTTGACTCTCATGCGAGCGAGGCGATCGGCGACGGAAGTGTCTTTCTCCATCTTCGGCTCCTTAGTACCGAAGGTGTAGCTGGAGAGAGGATAAGTGTTCACCACTGGAGATGTAACCATCGTATTGCTTGACACTCGCTCTGTCTCTCTCTTTCTAACGCCCTCTCTCTCACCGTTTCCGTTGATCGGTGATCTCCAATCACTGTGCTGGTAGTGTGTCAGTGTCATTCTACATGCGGAAGAAGCTCTGAGAATACCGGGCCCTTTTATATTGTTTTTCTTTTTTTAAATTTTTTGCCCTTTTTCATTTTTAACCCTGTATCTCAATCTCTCTCATCGTTCATTTCCCTTTTCTTTTTTTTTTTTTTTTCATCATCCTTATCCGTATCTATTCAGTATATTATGGTTTTATCTTTGCGAACAGTTTTAATAGGTACGGTACGAGATGTTACCCAAACCTTATATATAACATGCAGATTTTTTAATTTTAAAACCGGGACGTATCTTAAAATCATATCATTCCATATAAATCCTATGGATCGGTAGTAAGTTTTGTTCTATCCTTATAAATTTTAAATTTATGTGGTGTTAAAGTATCCATTCATATCATGCCTAAATGAGTTAATTTTAAGTGGATATATGAAGGTTAAAACTTGGATTTCTAAGTATAAATTTTTTATATGCTCTTATAACATAAAACATATGTGCAAGGTCTTTCTATCTATACTTACTTCATAATTTATTCGAAGATATATAAGGTTTAGGCTTAAGTATATCATAAATCTATAAGTATAATACATGTTTATCGAATTTTAAGAAAAATTATATAATTACAACTTATATAAAAAAATTATTAAAATACTATTATTATATCGCATACACAACATTACTATTTATACTTAAGATATGATATTAGCATTTTTATATTGTTGATATTATAAATCTACATATGTAATACATGTTTATCAATTTTTTTTTTTAAAATTACATAATAACAAATTATATAAAAAATTACTAAAATACTGTTATTATATTATATATACGTATTGCTATTTATACTCAAGATATGATATTAATATTTATATACTATGGATATTATGAATTTACGTGTGTAATCGAAGTTATTAGACTTAAATTGACACTCTCGATTTAACTCAATTTGACTATATCCCTTCATAAAACCGATCTAAGTCACCTATCTAACTCTTGTAGGTAGTGATTCTAATTTGATCAGTTAACTCAACCGACCAAACCTAATTCTTATAATAACCCAATGAGTCTTTTTCGAGTTAAAATATATAATTTTTTTCCTATAAATTCTAGAAAATACATCATTTTGCTAAAAAAACAAATATAGATAAAAACAAAAACAAAAATGCAACATAAAAAACTCTCAATTTTGAATTCTCAATGATATAGGTAATTTTTATTACTTTATACATAAGTATAAATTATATTATAATATTTTCATTACCATCAGTTCAATTTCGATTTGATTTTGGTTTATCATTTCGATCCTTAACGCCTCTTATGTTTGAGTCAACCTTTTTGTCTAAGTTTTAATAACATCGCGTGCAATACATGTTTACTGAATTTTTTAAAAATTAAATAAATATAAATTATATAAAAAAATTACAAAAGTATCATTACTATGTTGTACATGCAACATTATTTTATACACAAGATGCTATATTAATATTTGTATATTGTACTATATTACATTATAGATATAAATAATATTTTAAAGATGTAGTATTAGTACAAAACGGTATTTTGGTAATATTTTATATTAAATTTGTCTTTATATAATATTTATTAATTTTGATGGTAAACATGTAAATTTTTTATGAATCCACCAATTAAAAAATTATTAAATAATATTAATAAATGATAATATGAAATTTTTAAGCTAATAGATATTTCAGTAAAAAGGGAAAAAAAAAGAAACTTAAGCTTAGCTAGCCAAATATAATGTTATCCTTTCATTTTATGTTTTCTATTCTTTTCCTTATTTTTCCCTAATTTTCTATTCAATTTTATGTCTTGTATTATGTCTTGTTATTCTTTCACATTTACTAAGTAGCAAGATTACTTAAATTTGAAATAATGAAAATAGGAAAAATTACTTTGTTTTTTCTTTAGGTGTTATAATTAGGTTATAATTCCAAAATTGAAGAACCTCTATCTTACATAATAGAGTATAAGTAGAGTTTTATACCCCTTCGATATTATACCCACTTATTCTTAGATGTCAAAAAGTAATTTACATGTAATACTACAAGCTTTTTATATGCAAATCCTATGGAATTATATTAAATTTTGTGAAATTGAAAAGTGATTTTCTTATCTTTATTATTTCAAATGTATATGATCATATTATTTAATAAATGGGAAGAACAAGGGCAAAGAATGAAAGATACAAAGTTGAAGAGGAAAATGAGAAAAATAAGGAAAACAATAGAAAACGTAAAATAAGAAAGGTAAAGCCATTTAGGGTAATTAGCTTATGAGCTTGATTTTTTTTTATTTCCCTTTTACAAAAATATTTATTGACATAAAAATATAATTTTATCACTTATTATTTATTAATTAATATTATTTTATAATTTTTAACAAAATGGATGTAGTGCTCCTTATAACCTAAACTCATATATCTTAAGTACTAGTTTATAGGTAGGTATAAAATATGAAGACCTCGTACTTATACTCTATCTATGGGAGTAGGCTTTGAAAAATTTGTATTCACAATCGATCTTATAGATCTTAAAACCCACTTGAGATCTACTCCATGGAATAAGTACAGTTGAGTGTGTGCAATAAGGTTACTCGCTCATCTTTAGTTATCTATATTTGTTCATATATTGTTGGGTTTATCATATGTTTGTTTGATATCTTATTATACTTATCTATAGTTGTTCCATATCTTATTACATTTATTTATATATGTTTTGTATCTTAACTTGCTCTTATATAATTGTTTCGTGTCTTATTGTATCGACTATATATGTATAGTTTACTTATTTCTTTTTCAAACTTGATATTTAGTTAATTGCCTAAAATATATTTATTCATTCATTCAAGAAATAAATTTTAATTGGATTTACAAATTAAGTATAATTAAAGTGTAAATAGGTTGGACTTTATTAAAATTTATCGTGTCGTTAATTTTATGAGAGGTTATATTTTCATACTTTGCCTATACTATTTTAGTAAGACAAGATTTAAAGGGGGAGAAAAAAAATATCGGGAAAAAAGGACCAACGAAAAAGGGTATGTAAAGAATTTTTTTTTATTTAAATTGGTAAATTATGCTTTGATTGCTTAAATGTTTATCCCCTTACTTTTAAATTATAATTTGGAGAAAATATCAAAATGACGGGGAAAAAAACGAAAAACGTCTAAGTTAATTACCTCAATTTTGAGTGCATTAACTCACCGGTCATGCCAAGAAGATATAAAAATGGAACGTGCTTGATAAGTACCCTCTTTGGAAAACTTTGTATAAAATGGAAGGAAAAGTTAGATAAAATAAAGGAGCATCTTCTTTTTCATTTTTATTCTGATAATAGAAGAATAGAAACTGAATGGAGGATTTGTTTTTCTTAACACAAAAACGAAGCTTTAATTATAAAAATATTTATACTCATTATTAATGGCTAATTTTGAGTGTAGGCCTTAGGGCCCAACATGATCGAGCCCAATAAACTTGATATTGTTGAACTTAGCAACCAAACATGGGACACCCTAGTCACCAGCCCTTCAGCCAACCTATGACAGTGCTTGGTGTTCAAGTATGACTTAACGTTGGAGAGTTACTTGTCATGGGACAAAAGGTTTATCCCTTCTGAAGTATTTATTTAGTGCTTAATCATCTTTTGTCTCATCATATTAGCTCGTATTATGGATGGCAAGCTAGCCTTTACCTTCACCTTCCTGTCTTCTAAGCTCTTCTATTTATAAGAGTACCATTCAGCATTGTCACAAGTTTCATATGTTTGAGAGGCTTAACTTCTCAACCAGATTTGGCTTGCAATGGCCATCATTAGGAGAGCAGTATTAACTCCGATCAATTTACTCATAAGAGGTTAAACCCACCTTCAAAGAATACCCCATCCTACTAACTAACTACCAGTCGAGGCTACTTATTTCATATTAAGTCTAAGTTGAATACCCCTACTTACCTTCAAACTAATGGACTGTAACATTCTCCTCTATTTAAATCCATATTACTCTCATGGTGTGGCCAACTTTTCGCTATTATCCTTCCCCTTATAAGATTACTAACCCTATTTATTCATTGCCCAACTTCATGCTAAGGTTATCTTCGCCAAAACTCATGGCTTCCATAGGCATTCTCTCGCCCTCACTTTCTCTTCTTATCCTCTAAGATTACCTCTTATTAAATAGCACAACTATAAGGTTTGCCTTCTAAAGTATGTTTCATTTTCTTAAGATCCAAGCAAAGTTTTGTTACAATGTAATTTGCAATACAGATGCCCCTTCTAATAATGATGTTGTCCACCTGGTGGTTGCTCCTCCTCTTGAGCTTCATCCATACGAGTCTAGTTGTCAGTAAGAACTATCCTTTTCATTTAGTGCATTAGGTAGTATTTAGGTTTCTCGTCAAGCTAGAACTTTTTCGCTTTGATACTACTTGTCATAGAACGGGAGGTTTACCTCTCCTAAAGTGCCTATACGATGCTTAGCCATCCTTTGCCTCATAGTAACAGCTTATATTTTAGATGGTAAGCTAACCTTTTACCTTTTTATCTTTCTAGGATTGTTCTAAGCTCTTCTATTTATAGGAATACCATTTGACGTTGTCATAGGTCCCTATATGTTTGGTAAGCTTAACTTTTTAACTAGTTTCAGTTTGCTATGGCTATCAGGAGAGTGGCATCAATTTTCAACTAGTTTGCTCTTGGGATGCTAAACCCGCCTTTAAAGAAACCTCCACCTCAAGAGCAAGCCACTAGCTAACGTTACTCATTTCATATTAAACCTGGGTTGAACACCTCTACTTGCTTTCAAGCTTACAGAATGTGAGATGTATATGAGGCTCCCAATAGTATAAGGTGTTAAATGCAAATGGATAGGCAATGTGCTTAGACCAATGACGTTTGTAACTCGTTAAATGCGAATGGATAAGCACAAGTTCTAGGATAATCATGCTTCGAGTCTGTGAAAAGATGTTATTAACTCCGTACCCTTAAAATCTCGGATAAGACGCCTAGGTCATAGGCTATCAAACAATTAGAGTTCGATGTCCCATGTATATAAATACCCTAAGCCCTCAAAATCTAAGATCAACACCTATATTTGAAAAACATATATTTAATTTTCATTTATTTCCAACTAGATATATATAAAGATCTTGATCGAATAAATTACTTTGACCCTTTAACTCGTCAAAATATGCATTTTATCTCCTCAATTTTAAATTATGCTACTAGTGGACTATCTTTAATCTTTTAAAGATGTACACTTAAACTTCTAGCTCATAAGTTTATTTTTACATTACAGTGACCAAATGATATAATAATAAAAACAATCAAAAGAAAAAAGTAAGAGAGTACATGTTATCCAAAAATGAAGAAAAGAATTTACTTAACATAAGTTACCTAATAGCGACTTAATATTAAGTCTCAATAACCTGTTGACTTTTTGGTAGTATTTCCAGAAACATGGAAAAAGGTTGGTAAGTGGCTATACATCACCACTTTTATATAAGTGCTATAAAAACATTAACAATGTCACCAAAAAGTTGACTGCAATTTAAAATTAAGTCGCCTTATACGAAGAATTTCCGTACTAAAAAGATTACTTGTAGTGAGATCCAAAACAATCCTGTGCCAATGGACCAAAATACAACTAAGACCATTTTTATGGTGAAAATCTCATATAGAAATTAAGTGCTTATAAAATTCCAGGAGGTTATAAAAGGATATTTTTGTTGAATCATGGAATTCGAAGGCGATGGACATATAAGAAACAAAAAATTGCGAACACAGATGATAATTATTTTCCCTCACAAAATTGTATCCTAAAACATGGAAAAGGCCATTTTAGGGCTCTACATTGGCTTCCAAGTAATGTAACCAAACTTAAATGTTTATAGTAGGGTTTAAATAGCTCTAACCTATTTCATGCAGGTTGGAGTTCCATAAGCATCTTTTAATAATAAGGAGGTTCTTCAATAGGTAATGTAAAATCGCCCATGGTTTATAAATGTTTATTTATCTTTTTTTTTTCCCTTAGAATTATAAAATAGCCATTTGGAAATGAGTCCCTAATTTCAGGGGAGTCTATATGGACGCCTATAGCACTATGGGCTAGAGTTCAGGAGTTACTTCTAAAGTATTACTCACTAATTGCTACTAAGAAAATCGATATAAGTTATTAGGCTAGTACTAACCCGTAATGCATGTAACATTAGACTTGAAAGGGGAAAATTCGCAAGAATCTATAAGCAGGTGAATCTTGGCACCCCACTAATCTATAGCATTGTCATCGATAAGATTTCATATAGACTACACAATACAATGGGCCTCTCCGACCTATATTCTTTGTGTAAGTGCATTGGGATGACCAAAAAGAGATGTAAATGAACAGAACAAAGAAAATGAAGCAAGTGGTGAGAAGAATGCTGACAATGATGGCATAGCTGATAAAAATCCTTTCTCGCACCACAAGTATACAAATATGGAGAAACCTGGCAAAAAAGCGTACTAGAATTGAATCAAAATTCCAAGAAGAAAGAACCGGAAGCAATAAGGGAAGAGTCCCACCAATGGGAAATAAGGAGTATCCGAAGGGTCATATACAGAGCACAGTCCTAATTAACTAAAGGGTTAGGGAAAATCATCATACGACTTTAAAAAATGTAACTTCTAGTAAAAAGTTAATTAAGAATCCCGTTCCTCAAGAACAAATATCAAAAGAAGCAATCAATATCACTGTTACCATCTTCGCTTCCATGAGCTATTCCAACAGGGTATATAGAGATAAAACATCATGTGTTCATCAAACCATGTGCTATAAACCATGGAGTCTAAATACATGATAAATATATTTGAAATTTCTGCATTCTAACCCCTTGGCTAAACAACAACTTGAGGGGGTAATTGATTCACTCATTTTACTACTTGACAAAGTTGGTTATAGAGGTGATAGGTAGAATTTGAGTCAACAATGTGTGTATATAGAGAAAGGTATTAGTTGTATTAACATGCTATATAAATCGATGAGTAATATATAAGTATCAATAAAATTTTGATACGTGAAAACATAATTAGTATTTTTTCAAAAAATGCTTTCCTTCATATATATATATATATATATCAAAATTTTATGGATACTTATACGTTACTCATTGTTTTATATGATATATTAATATTATTGAATCTTTTTTTATGGTTTCATAGGATCAAGTGATACTATCCCAAACAGGACGTGTTGAAACAATGTGCAAGTGTGTGTTGAAAATAAGAACTGCAACAGAGGGAAGGGCATATGTATGTTTACTCCTAAACTAATAGGAGTGGATTGCCAAGTGGTGGTATAAAAAATCATGGTTAAAGCAGTGAGACCTTTTAAGATGCAAGCGCTCTTGTATGTATTTGTGATGGTATCCCAAAATATAAATTTTAAATAAAACTTAGAAAAGGGCGGTATAAGATGAAGAAAATAGAATGCATTATTTTCTTTTTATTGGATAATAGAAATAAAAAGAACAAAAAAGGAATGGAAAATTTCTTTTGTAAATATAAAGATGAATCTATGATAATAACAATAATAATAGTAAAAAGATTCCTCACCCATGTTATGAAAGAGCATATATTTTTAAATGTTCGTTTTTCTTTTCTTTCCTTTTTTTTTTCCTTTCCCAAACAATACCTATTTGCAGTCTTTATCTAATGTATAAGCTGTACTTTGCCCTCCGATCCTTAACTTGTCTAATGTATGAAGAACTTGATAATACTTGCTACAATTTTCAGTAATCTTACAATTTGTAAGATATTTGAATTTATATGTAAGAAATTAAACTATGTGCAAATTCCATTTTCCCTTCGTATTGAAAACACCATAGCCTATGGCAGAACCTACGATTTAGTTTTCCCCAACGTGAATTTTACCCCCCTTACATTTACAGTCCCTTTTACTTCTAAAAGCTGTGCACCTAGAAATCTATTCGACAAGTTTGCCCTTTATTACAATGATTAAATTATATGACAATAAGAATAACTCAAAGCCAAAATCTTAAGGTAAAAAATCCCATGATCCTAAGAGTTCGTTCAGCCATGCCTACCCCCAGATGACTCTCATCAGCCACCATGAATGATGGGTCATGATCCTTTTAGTAAAGGGTTCACTTACATTTGTTTTTCCTTTCCATTTGTTTTCTATAGGCTACTGTCATGTATATGGACTATGATCACCATCGTCAAACAATGGTCTCATATCAGGCTTTCAAAAGTAGGTCATGGTTTAAATTTGTCATCCATTTGTGCAATTTGACTGGGGATAGCGGTGTCGACCACTCCAAATTGTAGGTCATGCAAACACAAGAAAATTGTGAACGAGATTCATTAACCACGAATTATGGAAGCACAGACCATGAAATCAATACCATGACCACAAAAAACATGCACTGGAACCATGGACTTGAATGTTAATTGTGAAATGGAACATTTTACTTGAGAATGAACCAAATCAATGAAGCATGAGTATGAATTATGAACCGACTGTTGGAGCTGGGTTGGTTTGAAGGACGAGAAAGCAACAATGGTGCTTTATGTGTTTCTTGAACAACAATAAGATAACAATGGAATTAAAGCTAGATGCTTTAATACCAAATGATGCCTGTGCTTAATCCAAAAACCATTGTAAGTCTTAACAATTTCTAAAGAAATGAGTGGAGAAATCTTTGATTTTGAAGGCATCATTTATTGAAATCATAAGTCTATTGTGTATATTTTTATAAGTTTATGATTTTATTAGTTTTTTTTTTCTTAATTAAAATTATTGTAAAATAGTTTTACTGTATACTTTTAATAAAATTATGAGTTTAAGTGTATATTTTCTATAAGTTTACAATCCTATTGATTCTATATAATTTTATATGATTTTATTTGTTCTAAGTTTTGATAGAATTGCAATTTCAATAACCTTACTCTAAAGTAATCAACTTTATATTGGTAAGCTCAGGTACCATGAAACTGGGAAGATTGGTGGCTCATTACAACCGGTTTAGACATTACGAATTGATAATAGCCTAGCAATAAAAATCGCCACACAAGAATTTGCAATAAGAACAATATTTCCGGTGTGTTTTTTATTTTCCTCAAGCTATCCAACAAAACTTTGAGTGTAATTCTATGTGGAAGGACTCTATCTCGTGCATACAAATTTAGATAAAATGTGTTTATTTTCACTCTCAAACTTATCTAACAATAATAAATGACCAAGGTACTTTCAATATCCTAGGTGTTCTACAAAATTTTTGGAATAAAATGAAGAGTTACCATTATAACTAACATAAATTCTAGTTTGGTAACTATTGGACTTGATGACTAACTTCAACAGGCTTTAAAAAGGGTTTTGAAACATCACATGTATAAATGTCAGAGAAAAACGAAACAATGCAAATACGAAATAAATATAGAAGATGGCTACTGCCGATCTGCAAGCAGGAGCCTGGTTCGTTTAAATTGATCAAAAAGACTTCCGAATGAAGTGCCGGGGTTTCCCGTCTTTGAAGCACTTCATTTGAATAGAGCATAGAGACATTCAAATAAAGTAGTGATCTTCAACTCTGGAACGCTACTAACAGATTTCATTCAAATGGGATAATGCAGAACACTTCCATCACTCCTAACTTGTCCAACTCAACTCCACAATCCTCAAAATGATTTAACTCCATCGCAAACCTATTCACCATATCAATAATTTCCCTAAAATTCCATTAACTCCATGCTCAACCAATCACCACCTCTAACTCCATAAGCGATTAAAGTTTGAGCAAGTGTTTTGCTCCTAGTCCTAGGGGCCAATGCGTGATGCACGTGACAAAATCATGCCTATTCTCAAATCTCAACTACAATCCAAAAGAACAATATGCATAAACGACGTATCCTACAGAAAAAATACACAAACCCACCTGCATCTGCACCTACACGAACTTATCAAGCGTAGAGACCACATCATTTACAATCATAACAATGTTGTGATATGCACAATTTTGATAAGCTTTCTACCTAATCAATATTTCCTCACAAAGCATGACAGGAATTTTTACATCAAGAGTAAGTCGCTACACAGTTTAATGGAATCCATGTCACCAAACACACTAATATGAATATGGCATGCTGAACACAGTTGAGTCGCCAACATGATATGGATTTCGACGTCATGAAGAAAACAGAGATAGAATCTAGCTAGTGAGATATTGGTAAAGACTAGGAAAATGATCGTAACTAACAACTAAAAGATCATGAACGGTGTAAGCAGCAATTGGTTTATGATCCATGCTAAGTGGAGAATTCTGTACTAGTTAATCCTTCATGTAGATGTAGATAGCATGTTGAAGTGAAATGTTGAGAGCTGCTGTGGGATTGAGGAAAGGATTGGTCCATAATTCTGTAAGAAAAGCAATAACAAACGCTTTAGCCTCCGACCAGCATGTTGAAATAACAGCACAAAGAATTATTTGCATCGGAGACCATTATTTTGCAAGGAAAAGATCTTTCGTTCTCTCTTTCTCGTCAACGGGTTATTAATCACCATAATAGCAGGCAATAATGAAAAAAATTTTTCAGAGAAGATTTAGATCTCATCATACATGGACATTGTCATAGAGCTCAAAGAGAGCCACGGCATGCAATTTCAAATTTTTGGGTACGGCAAAAGAATCTCTTTCAGACAAGCGGACGATGAAAAGCTTCTTGCACTCCTGCGTCAAGAGATACCTCAGTTACATGATCCAGAAAATCATTGCAGAGAGAAAAGGCTTAACAAGGGCTTTTTTAGGAAAACATGTTATCTATATGGAAAATATAGTAACCTTCGGTTTTGTTATATGAGGAGGACAGTAGGGATAGAGTGTATCTTCGAAGTTAGGTCGCCACCAGATGGCAACACATTCTCCTATCTGCAACAGAAATTCAAGAAGAAAAAAATAAATAGTGAGAAATAAATTTTATCTATTTATTCTTTTTGGCTAATAAAATACAGTATACTATTTGTATTTATTATACAATACTATAGTTTCAATAAAGTAATATTTACAGTTATGGTAAAATAATTTTAATTTTAACATTATAATCAATTAGTATTAATTATATTATAAAGTACCTTGATTATATAATTAATATTTATTAACTATTAGGTATATAACAAATTTTAATATCATTGTCATATATTACATATTATTCAATATCATGTAATTGCTTTATTATACTAGATCACACATTTTTTATATTTATTACTATTAATTTTTATTATATAACATTAGAACAAAAAAAATATTTTTCTTTTACTAATTTAAATACTGTAATTTCAATAATTTATTATATTATACTATATTTAAATGATATAATATTTAATGTCATTACCACATCTCACCAATATA
The DNA here is from genome assembly GCA_024138005.1 of Lumnitzera racemosa. Taxonomy (NCBI): domain Eukaryota; kingdom Viridiplantae; phylum Streptophyta; class Magnoliopsida; order Myrtales; family Combretaceae; genus Lumnitzera; species Lumnitzera racemosa. Next base: position 37,659,920 of record JAMXBC010000005.1, read on the forward strand.
TAACTGTAACAAAAGTATTATAATTCAATATAAATATGTATTGTGTATTATTTACAATTATTATCTTATATAATAATTCTATATATCTATTTATATTTATTAAGATATATAATATCTTTTAGTTATCGTATCATATTATTTTCATCGTATCATTGATATTTATTTATGCAACATTAAAATACCATGCATAATGTCAAAATTTAGTGGGCGTATTGCCAATGGGGGCAATGGAATTGCGGTGTTGTGATTTGCCCTTGTAAGAGAAGACATGCAGATGGTCATCATTTCATCAATGCCTATTCAACATTTTCAATAATAGAGTTTCAGCATGAAATAGCTATTATTTTTCAAAAGGCAAGTGAATACACCAATGGTGGTTCAACTGAGAAGAATGGACTAGCAATTCGCCCCAAGTAAGTAATGACACTATAGACAACTACGAGTCGGAGAGACTTCAGCATGCATCCATTGCAAGGGCCAAGAGAGGAACGTACCCGCCAATTAGTAGTCTGAGTGGAAGATGAAGTGGTACCCAGTTTGCTCGTGAGTTTCCTTTTCAAGCCTTCAATTTCTGCAAAATGAAAAATTATCAGGACGTGAATATCACTCACAATGAAACACACATACACGGATGTGACATCATACAACAAACCATTTTCTCCAGGCTTTAAGCGGCCCCCAGGAAGTTTGTGGAATGTATCTCCAGATTGCAGTAAGAGAACGTGAGGATGCCTATGCTCCTGAACCTGCAGGTTTGAAAAAGAGAATTGAAACGCAGCTAAGAAATTAAGCTCAAGCAAGCTTCATAAATAAGAGAAAAATTAGTCAGGAAGACATCAAGGTTTAACGAGGTGCATAGGACGACTATAATAGATAAGAGAAAGGGATCCTCGGAAGTAAATGAGATTCCTAGAATGAATGAAAAGAAAACATGTAAGCAACAAATCGTACTTGTAGCATGATTTCCATCAAAACATGAATTGGTAACTCAGAAGTTAACAATTTTCTAAAATGATTGAAAATGTGCACATAACCAACAAGGTGTCCTTTGGCACATCGTTCTGATCTCGTATTTAAACCTCGCATTTTAATGAACAAGATAGCAAAAAGATAGAATGAGAAATACACATAACGGACAGTGTACAAGTACATATTATGAACAGATATGGTACAAATAAGAGCAGAGGAAGCAAACGGACCCTTTTATCTACTTATACAACAGGTAAGGGAAAACTTTCATCAATTTCAATCCAACATAAGTTGATAAATGCATGGTTGATATGCTCCTGGATGCTAGGAAGAAGACAAATATGGACCATGACCAAAGGCTGAAAGTAGTGGTTAGTTAACCTCAGAGGTTAATTCTCGGCATATATATTCAAACTATACATGAGTAATGTGATAAGTAAAATTTATTACTATGTAGAGGAGTTTTCAGCACTTATTATAGCAACCATGTATGTATCAATAGACCTAATATGTTCACTAGATAAAACAGATATCAAAGAATAATCCTGTAGTGCCAATTTGAGCTCCTTATTCAACCAAAAGCCTGACTTTACTTTCTTGACATCAAATCTCACATGACATCAGACATGTCATACGTTTGTTTGTATGCAAGCATGCACAAAATGGTACCGGAATTCAAGAGAAAACCGAAAGGAGGAAAGTGATTAATGTCCTCGAACTTGAAAAAGAAAATACTGGTTCAATTGGCAATAGAAAGATGTGTCTATTAGACCAAAATAGAAAATGCCTTGCCTTTGATCTCAAATCAAACTTCTTATTGTGGGATTTTCAAGAACTCATAAGAATATGAACTTTTGCAAACACTAAATGAAAATTTCACCTGACTGTTCCAACAATGCTGCCTCGAATTCTTAGAGGTGAAACACTTTTTTCCTAAACTAACAAAAATAATGCAAGTTATCCTGATTTCTAGGTTCTGGGGATCTTATATAGCCATAACCAAAAATATATTACTGGGAAATGACAATTTCAGCCTAGAGGAACAAGAAAAATATATATCTTCCTTATTTCAAATATAAACTCATTTACACATACCTAGAAGTGACACACATAAGTTTTTCATCATGTAGTACAGGAAATTCACCTTCCAGCAATATGCCAGACACTTACTAGCAAAATACCTTCAACACTGGTCCTCATACCTTCTCTTACATAGCTGCAAACCGCAAACAAAGACCCTTTACACATACCTCCAATTAAAAAAGTGAAAACAAACATTTTTGAATTGGCCAAATCAGAGAATTCAGTTCTCCAATTTCAATAATACAAACCATTATCAGCGACAGTATCCTAATGCTCAACATCACAATAATGAAGCCACGCTTCTTTCTCAAAGGTAGTTCACCATTGACAATCAATAGATTACTATGTGGATTATCTCTAATGTAGCTGGTTCATCATCTTTTATCTTCTCCATAAGTTTCTCCCATGTGTTTTCGAAAGCAAGCTGAATGTTATGCATAGGGAAACATGCATCTGAATTGCAAATAGGTGCTCAACTCCACTAAAAGGCTTACTATAATCACATTTGTTTGAAGCAAAATGCTTTACAAACCTTACGAATGAAAAGTACATTGATCAATTTGGAACTGACTTCTATTCAGATATTCTTATTATATAAGGAAAGACTCAAATAACTTCCACATTAGAAAATATATATATATATTTTCCTTGGTTACCATTGAATCTCAGTTTGGATAGTAATAAAGGCCAAATAACATCATCTGCTACCATTACTATCTACAACCTCCTGTAATTCAACAACACTAATTTGCACAAACTCCTCTGATTAAAAACTAAATATTTTACGGCTATAAGTACTGGCTTATAACAATGGAAATGACCAGGTCTGTGAAACAAATACAGACTCAAATGAAAATCTTTGCCCTAAACCATTTTATTATATTTCTCAGGTGATCTAGGTAACAAGCAAGCAGAGAAACCTGAGTCTCTGTTTCCATCCTCTCGAAAACAACACCTCTAATAGAACACACGCAATTTCATAGACCATAAATTTACGATCTCATTAAAAAAACACTTTATATGCATCATTAGCCTCTTCCTTCCAATAATTTTTATTAGAAAAAACTAAATCATTGTGAGTCAAACGGAACTACCTCAGAACCCTGGAAAAAGCACTAGCATAAAGCTCTTATTCTAAACAGTCCTATATGGCCAACTTTTTCTCGCTCGTGGATATAACAGTGCACTCCACAACTTCAAGTACTTATTAGCCAGTCTCGTCTACATCTGTGGCTACAATCTCAAAACTGTAACAGGTTTCAAGAAGATTCAAAACAACATGGCGCCTTCATTCAATATTCTCATGATATCAATAGCACTAAAGAACTTTCTAGAGGAAATAATAAAAGTAAGTGTAACAGCTTATGGAATTAGATTTGAACACGAAAGGCCTACTTCGCTTTTCCGTTGGATATTTTCACAAAAATGATAGTGATAGCATATTTGCCTACATTAAACTATAGCAATAATAGTAAAAGCCTAGAGTGAGAGTGAGAGAGAGATTTGAGTGCGAAATGCAAACACAGGTTTTTATCGATATTTTCACGAAATCGGTAGCGATAACAAACTTTCTAGAGAATGTAACAGTAAGTAACAGCTTAGAGAGAGAATGATTTGGGTACAGAATGCGAAGTTCGCTTCTTCATTCGAGCTCTTCATGGAATCTACGTGTTATAGAACTTACTACAGAAAGTAATCACGGTAAGAATAGCAGCTTCGTTAGGCCATTTACATGAAGAGAGAGGGAGAGATTCTTACTCGTCTTTCATGCGGGCAAAGCGCTCTGAAGTATCTTTCTCGATCTTCGGTTCCTTAGTAAGGAAGGTGTAATTGGAGAGAGGATGCAAGTACACCACTGGTGACGTCGTCATCGTCTTGCTTCGCTATATCTCTAGCTCTTTCTCCCTCTTGCTCTCTCGTTTCTCTCTCTGTTTCGGTTGTTCAGGCGATCTCTAATCACCGGTTATATCGTTAGTTTCGGTATGCTGAGGGAGAAGCTCTAACAATAAATTAACTACTTGGAAATTGGAATTTAAGCGCGAAAAACGGAAAAGACGTAATTGTCCCTGGAGACAGGAGAGTCATGATGGAATATGTGAAAGCGCAGCGGGCGCGTTAGTAATGAAGAAATTGGATTCCGTGTATTTGTATGAATATTTTTAAGGAAACTAAGGAGAAAATTTTCCAATCATTTGATGTGGCTTGAAATTTTCTTTTCAAGCACTTTTGTTAAAATATATATATATATATATATATTTCGGTCTTTTTGAACAATAAAGTAAAAGATTAGAAGCGAGGTGGAAAGCATTTCTTTTTTTTTTTTTTGTTTTAATGTAAAATGAATATGCCATTTATAGGATTTTGTTGGTAGAGTATTAGGAAAATTGGATTTTATGCTTGACTAAGAAGCTTGCAAAACAAGAAATACCAAGGGGCATCAGGGTATTAGGGTGTTTTTCAGAATATCTACACCGATGCTTAAGTTAGTACTTTAAGTGTAAAGAGGATAAATACACAAGAATATTTTAAAATAGGCTAAGTGTGCAAAGAGTCTAAATAATTTACTCTTATGATGCAAGTTAGTATTTTTAGAGGAAGTTAAGGGACTATTAGTTGCATTGTGGTACGTTTGCAGGTCATGGGTAGTGGGAGTGTAAAGTCTAATGTAGTCTAGATTTATAGGGTTGTGATTATTAACCTAGTCTTTAAGCCTTATTTTTTATCTTTTAGTTGTTGTAGGCTGTTATAATTAGGCAAACTATCGATAGGCTTAGGTTAATGTTGGCTAGGAGGATAGTTAGGTTGATTACTAGCGAGTCAAGTTGAGCCATGAGTTTAGGTAGGTTGGTATGGGCCTAAGGAGCCAAAATCCAAAATATCTTATCAACACTTACCCTACCTCCCCCTCTCTCCTCTTCTTCTCCATCGATGTAGTCTCATTGTCATTAAGGTAGCAAGGAGAGATAATAGATGGGTTCCTCAAGCAAATAGCCAATCTAGACCTGAAGTGCTCATAATAGCTTGGCGATTTAGGGGAGAGGGGCTGACATGGAATTACAAGAGTCTGTACTAAGGGAGATACCCCATTAGGTGGATCAAGCTGACCATAACTTGGGTTAAGTTAGATACTCAAGTGTTGAGTTAGAAATTGCAAGGATCTACCTCCTTGGGTGATAAGGAATAGTTAGTAGAAGAATTGGTCTCATAGGGGTACCATGCTATCAGGTTGGTCAAAATTGAGCTTACAATAATAGAGTTGAACTAAGTTACCTTGTCTATGCTAAGCATAAGGACTTCTCGAGTTGTGATGCTTAGGGGATACCATGGTAGGTAGAGAAGTTAAAGGGACCTTGATTAGGCTTCTTAATGAAGCTAACTTTTTCAAATCCTTATCTTGGCTCATGCTTCCAAAGCACAATTAATGCAACACAATAGTTGTCATGTTTGCATAGTCATGTGTGTAGGTATACCTATATTATTGCTTGACCACCGTTGTTCAATCAACACCGTTACCATGTGTCTAAATTGTAATGCATTGGGAGGATTACGTTTGTATGGATCCTTATAACCGTTAGTACACTTCCTTAGGCCTTAACCCTATAAATACCCCTAAAGAGGGTTGATCAAGCACTTTCTGGAACTAAAACATTTTATTAACTACAAATACTGTATTTTCCTTTGACTTTCTTCATTTATCTTTCTTGATCACACTTTCTCCAAAATGTCGACTAATTATGGAGTGAGTTCAAGGGAGACATCTTCTAACATGTAAAAGTATAATTTAATAGCTTTAGACTCCAAAGTAACTAGGAGTAATACCCCCTCATGAATGAGGGCGAAGAGGTTTTGTCTATGTTGGCATAATTGGACGAAGAGTCGAGGAAAGAGTTGATGGAGCTTGACAAGGCAAAACTAATAAGGGCTATACCACAAGATGTCTACCCTTGTGATCCTTTACCAAAGGTCATCAATTCGTTTGATAATCTTGGGAATGATAAGGGTCCAAGTAATCAAATAAGCAAGAACAAGCCGATCACCGCAAACCATGTTTTAAGTAATTATGTTATAGGTAATTTTCTTGGCTTGGTAGTGCGATTGCTATGGCGAGACGAGAGGGTACCACTACTATTATTAGGGAGGCACTCTACAATACATAAAAAGTTCTTGGAGTATGGGATGCCCCTCTTGTTCATCGAGTTTGAGAGGGAGCTATTTAATTACCATCGATGCTACCTTGCTTAAATTCTACCTAATGGGTGGAGTTTATCAAAAGGCGTTCTAGGCCCTCTATAAATACTTGGTAGTATGGACCATTCCTCAATTATTTAATTATTTTTATTTATGGAAAGCCTTAAAAGGATGGATGTACATCTATAACTGCTAATGAAAAAAAAAAACTATTTAGGGGACTAAACTCATCCATAAAGAACTAAGAGGATAAGTTTTTGGTGGTGGAGCTGCCTTTAGAGGTTAATTTTTAGATTCAATAGACTCTATTGGTTCAGACTAGAACCCTGAAGAAGCTTGGCCCAAGTGACTCCAATGCCACATGAGAAATTGAGACCTTCACGGCTTTAAGGCATAATCGGGAGATTAATGCTGGGGAGATAATGTAGAGATATTTCACTCTATTGATCACTTAGCTCTTCCTAAACATGGAAGAGCTATAATGAAAAAGTGGATAGAAGGTACAAGTTAGACCTTGACGTGAAATGATTCCTCTGTTGTGCCAGAATGGGCTTGCATGAAGCCATCCTTCGTCCATCATCTTTTGAGGAATGGGGAGTCCTCCTTATTTATGCTTGATGCGTCTCCAAGGTCGAACACACAGAGAAGCTCTGCAATGAAAAGAGGCAAATGAAAATTAAGAAGACTAGCAAAATCCGGGTAGCTACCAACTGAATATGACATACCAATTGATCTTACTTGGCCTATAATTCGCTGGATATGATTCATTGGTTTGAACTATATGGTCACTCACTACTATTCCTTACTAAATGAAATAGATAAGAGTTAAGGATAAATGAGAATACCAGGGTTGCTCACAAAAGAAACTTGTAATATTCTGATACGGTGATGGGTGATGTTTGTGTACAGACAAATGGGGTTTATTTACTAGCCTTATAAGCATACATGAAAAAAGAAAAAACAAGGGTAATTTATAGTTTGGAATATATGAAATATACTAAAAAGGGTAAAAAATGACAAACAATATTCTGTGTGGAGGATGAGGGAAATCCTTTGGAATGTTGTGCCAGAAGACATATGTCATATGGTGGTTAGCAGTCTGGAATATGATACAATTTAGACAGGGTAAAGAAAAGTTTGTAGTTAGAGTCAACTTGATCTAATTTAGGTCAAAGCTTAGTCATTTAAGGATGTTTAGATCCTCTTCAGGTTAGATATCTCACAACTAAGCTTAGATTGGGACTGGATGTTGGTTGGCTCAAGAGCTTAGCTCGGACAAAAGTTTGAGGTTGGTTTACTTGAACATTACCTACATCTTAGAAAGAGCTCGGTAATTGGTAGGGTTGCTCGACAGGTTAGCATGTCTGCTCATCAGCTTCGAGAACCATGTTGGTACACGCGAGAGCTCCATAATCAAGTCAGTAGTAGAGCGAAACATGGAGGTTAGAGTAGGAATACTTGTCTTAGATGAGGCTTTAAGCTAGTATTCTTTATGTGAGTCCTTTAATCAATGTACATAATCGGTTCTAGGAATTTATTCCTGTCATTTGCTTAGGGGTTAGAAAGAATTGTCCTCAAATTCGAAGTGATCTCAAGCTTTTGTTTTGTTTTGGTTGTTATGGGGTCTTCTTTTGGTCGGTACGGAATCGGGTTAAAAAAAATTGAAGGTGGAGGAAACATCATAATTCTTGGACAATTCAATCTAGTAGGCATTGCGATTGATCTTCTTTAGGACCTTGAATAGATCATCAACTCACGCAGATAACTTGCTTTGTTTCAGGTGTGGGAATCGTTCTCGGTTAAGGTGAATCCATACTAGGTCTCTTAATTTAAAAGAAATAGTTCGATGACCATAATTACCAATCTGTTATTGTCTCTAGTTGAACTTGGTGATCTTCTTAGTCATAAACCGATGTAACTCTTGCAATTCTTAGGATCAATCGACTGTAGTTTAACTCTCTTCAGTAGCTATTGGGGTTCGGATCAAATTTGGGGGGATATAAGGATTGACCTTGAATGGAGTCTTCTTAGTAGTGTTGTAAATGGTTTATTTGTATGCGAACTCTATAACTAGTAAAAATAGATTCCAATCCTTTAAGTTTTTTCCCACGATAGCTCTAAGTAAATTGCCTAACATTTTCTTCACCACTTCATTCTGACCATTGATCTTAGGGTGACTATTAGAGCTAAACACAAGTTTAGTTCCAAGTCTTATTTAAAGAGTTTTCCAAAAATAACTCAAGGATTTGGTATCGCAATCTGAAACAATAGTTTTTAGCACTCCATGTAATCAGATAACTTCCTACAAAAGCAAATCAACAACATATAAAGCATTGTTAGTTCGATGGCACTAGATGAAGTGTACCATTTTGTTGAAGCGGTCCACTATAACAAAGATTAAATCTTTTCTCTTAGATGTCTGGGGCAACCCTAAGACAAAGTCTATGCTAAAGTTGGCCCAAGGTAAGGTTCGTGTTGGTAGGGCAATATACTTTTTATGATCTTCTCTTTTTCCCTTAACTCTCTTGCATACTTCATAACTACCAACTATTATATGGACAACCTTAGCCAATCCAGGCAACTAAAAGTTTTCTTTCAATAGATTGATTGTTTTGATTTCTCCAAAATGACTAGATAATCCACCACTATGGGCTTCTCTAACCAACATGTCATACATGGAATAGTTAAGTATGCATAGCCTTCTTTCTTTGAACAAATAGCCATCTTTGAGGTAATACCCTCCTATAGCAACTCCTTCTTTTCATTGTTCAAGAATAGGACCTACATGAGGGTCATGGGCATATTTTTTATGTTTTAAAAGTAAAGTGCAAATTAAAATAGAATTATTATAGATTTTATAAAAATCATTAAGAATTGCTACTTAATTATTTTTATTTAGACATTTCAAGAATTAGAGGATTCAATAGTGAAATTACGGACGATTCAGAGGAATTTTAAGCAAATAAACGAAGTTCAGATTAATACATGCAAATAGGAATTAAAGGTAGTCGGCCTAACAGCCGGCTTACAACTTACATGCTTATACCGCCGACCTTTGATGGCTATGCTGCTGACCTTTGATGGCTACACTGCTGGCCTAAATGTCAGCCTTGCACTTACACTGTTGGCCTTCATGAAAAAAAAAAATCCTCATGCGAGCCAACCTTAATTTTTCATATAAATAGCTTATGTTTCATCGTTTGAGGGACTTGGAGACATACTTTTTCCTTATACATTAAGAATAGTTTTTAGATAGTTTTTGAAGAATTCTTTAGGAGAAGTGCTTTGATCATCGAGAGCATTTTGCTTTTGCTGTAGAGACCAAGATTAAAGTTGCAATTGAAAATTATTCTATTTCAATTATTTTTACACAATTCTATGAATTACTTATGTTTTTAATTATGAATTTCTTTGCAATTTCAATCAATATTTGTGTTTTTGTTTTCAAATCCATGGCTAACTAAAATTATTTATCGAAATTAATGAAACCCTAGATAGTTAAGATAATGATTGTGTTCATCTTATAGGATCAAGAGATATATGAATGATTCATGATTACAATTTCTATGATTTCGATTATAATTATTCAATTGATTATAATTGTTAGAAATCCTAATGATACGAAAGTTGATATAGGGTTTATTAGAAGTTTGTTAGTTGATTTGATTAATCAATATGGAAGCAAAGTTAATTGAATTAATTAGAAATTATCTAAAAGTTAATGCAATATTCGGCAATCGATTATTCATTTTCCTCGTCAGCTTAAATTCCTTCTATCGATACTACATGCCTAAGAAAAACTACTTTACCTTAATAGAATGTATACTTCTTTAGAATCTCATATAACTTCTCGGTTTGTAAAATATCAAAAACAATTGAGAGATGTTAGACGTGGTTGTTTAGGTTGGCATTGTATACCAATATGTCATCAAAGTACAAGACCACACATCGTCCGATCAGAGGACGCATGACGTAGTTCATCAATCGCATAAATGTGCTTGGTACATTTGTATGTTCGAATGGTATGACTAGTTATTCATAGAGTCCATACTTTATCTTGAAAATAGTCTTTCGTTCATTACCTAGTCTTGTGCGAATTTGGTGGTAACAACTTTACAAATAAATATTCGAAAATATCTTAGCACTAGAAAGCTCATCTAACATGTCATCAAGGCTCGATATTGGATTTATATACTTGACAATGATATGGTTGATAACTCAGTTATCAATGCACATGTGCCACGAACTATCCTTCTTTGGGATGAGTAGAGCTAATATTGCATATGAAATCATGCTTTCCCTTGTATATCTTCTCTTTACGAGCTCATCCACTTGCCTTTTCAACTTGGCAGCTTGCTTAAGGTTCATTCTATAAGCATGCTAGTTTGACAAGGTTACATTTGGTTGCAAATCAATACAATGTTTTATGTCTTGGACTAGGGGTAGTCCCTTAGGCTACTCTTTAGATAACAGGTCTAAAAACTCATCAATCAACCTTTGGATTTCTTCAAGAATATCTTCTAGATTCCTCATCTGCAACAATCTTCTAATCAACAAAAACATAGGTTCATCACCCTTCTCAATGTCTTAGAGCTCTCTTCGGCTCATTACTAGTGTCTTCTTTTTAGTAGCTTAGGTAAGCTAGTTATGGGTTCGTTCACTTAGGTTAGTATCATGGTTTGTAGCACAATCTTCTTTCCATCCTTAGCAAAGGCATAGGTATTCTTATATCCATCATGAGTAACATGTCAGTTGAATAACCAAGGTCTTCTAAGTAATAGACGTGAAGCTCTCATGGAGACGATATCGCACACTACTTTGTCCCTGTATACATTCCTAACATTAAATGGCATGGTTACCTACTATATGACATACGAAACACTTTCATCATGGAGCTAATGCAGCTTATAAGGTTAAGGGTGCTCTGTGACATTAGTACAACTTCTTCTATCTACTATGATGGTGCATAGTTATCCTTTAATGGTACACTTTGTATATAACAAATTCTCTCTTTAGTCTTCCTCAGAGCTTGACGAGGAGCTTGGCACTCGCTTTAGTACTAGAGTAATTACCTCTCCTTGGTCGGCATAGACACAGGTCTCTTCTTCCTCCTTGGCTTCAACATTTCCAGTATTCTTCTCTTCCTCTAGTTTACTTTCGTCAGTGCTATGTATTACATCTCCTTAGGGCACCATGGCACGTTAGTTAGGGCATTCGGCAGCCATGTGTCCCAAACCTAAGCATTTAAAGTACTTCATCTTGCCAGTCTTCTATCTAGAGATTTGTCCCTTCTCATATGTCTTCGAGGTCAACCTACCTTTAATTTGGTTTGGCTAGACTGCTCGACTTTCATTAGGTTAGTCATATCTTTCGTCAGCTTGGCAAGGTCTCCTTAGCTTAATGTATTAGCATGGAATAGCAGTTCGAGAAAATGTCAGCCTAAGTCGGCTCGAGGCATTTTTTTCTCTATTTTTCAACCCTTTAAGTTACCTTAATGGCCTCTTTTAGTGTATAGAACCTCTGTACTTCCACAATATTACAAACCTCATATTTAAGTCTAGAAATGAATCTTGACATTGTATGAGTCTTTGGTTCATCTAAGTCGGCTTGAATCATCAACATCTGCAATTCTTATACAAAGTCATCAACAAATCGGCCTCCTTGGCAAAGTTCTTACAATTTGGAAAATATGTCTTGTAAGTAGGTCTCGAGTACGAATCTCCCTCTTAGCAATCTCTTCATCTCATCCCAAGTTCTTATACCTTATCTTTCATCTCTTGCTTTAGCCGCATTAAGATTCTTCCACCACATGGTAGCATGCCCAGAAAATTCAAGTATAGCAAGTCATACTTTAACAACATTGGTGCATCCATAGTAATCGAACACCTTCTTTTCCTACTTTAAATATTCATCTGCATCTCCACTTCTACTGAAGGGAGGGATCTGGACCTTAACATTATTAAGTCCTCAAGGAGCTCAGTATCCGAGCTCTTGTATTCAGTAATATTTAACTTCTTCTTCTTCATCTCTTTACACTTTGGCATTTATTTCCTTATCATCTTCCTCAATCTCTTCTAACTCTAGTCATCATTAAGCAACTTGGTCTACAAATCCTCTAATTTAATAAGGTTAAACCGAGTGATTGGCTTGGCTACCTTGTTCATAACGTCTCTCTAGAACATTCTCAGGTTGGTTATGATATGGTACACCCTAGAGTTGTTTGTTAACTTGCATTGCAGTGACCAAACTCTCAATAAGATTAGTGAGTTTGTCGAGCTTATTATCAATTGACCTAGGAGTATTACTACCATTATGACCACAACTAGCTTAAGCACTATCACTCAAGTCACCAATGACACCTTAAACACTCAAATTTGACATAGTATAATACGCTTCCAACGAATTGATAATACAATGCATGATAAACACTTCTATTTACTACCCAAAATCTACTAACACACTTTTAATAGCTTTAACACCCAAAACTTACTTAAACACAACAAAAATGCACTTACTTTGTTTTTGCAGTGAAAAGCAGAGTAATAATAGGAACTCCACTTACTAGCATATAAACCTTTACTTCTCAGCTTACAACTCCAAACTACTTCACAAGAACACACTGAAGTAGCTATAGAAGGAACATAGCTACCATTAACAACAAATACGGACCAAAACTTGATTGCAACTTCATACACTTCCTCTTGAAATCGTACTTTAGTACTAGTGAAGTTGATGCATCTTCGAGTCAAACATACGGAGAAGCATTGCAACGAAAAGTTAGCAGAATAGAAAAATTCAAGTAGCTACCAACTGGATATGACATACCAATCAATCTTGCTTGGCTTATAATTTGCCGAATATAACTCACTAGTCTAAACTATAGGGTCACTCGCCACTATTTTTCGCTAAAGGGAATAAATAAGAGTTAAGGATAATTGAGAACACTAGGGTTGCTTACAAAAAAAACTTATAATATTTTGATATGGTAATGGATGATGTCTATGTACAAACAAATGGGACTTATATACTAACTCACTAAGGTTATAAGCATATATGGAAAAGAAAAAAGGATAATTTACAATCTAGAATACATGAAATATACTAAAAAAGGTAAAAAAAGATAAAGAATATTTTGTGTGGAGGGTGAAGGAAATCCTTTTAGAATGTTATGCTAGAAGATACGTGTCACATAATGGTTGGCGGTTTGAAGTATGATATAATTTGGATAAGGTGAAGAAGAGTTTGTAGTCAGAGCTAACCTGATTTTGTTTAGATCCTGTTTAGGTTTGATATTTCGTAGTTTGGCTTAGATTAGGGTCAAATGCTGGTCGACTCGGGAGCTTAGTTCGAACAAAAGTTTGAGGTTGGTTTACTCAGACACTGCTTAGGTCTTGGAAAGAGCTTAGCGATCAGTAGGGCTGTTTGGTAAGTTGGCACATTTGCTTGTTAGCTTCAGGAACCATATTGGCACACATAAGCGCTTGGTACTTAAGTCGATAGTAGAGTGAAACATGGAAGTCAGAGTAGGAATCCTTGTCCTGGATGAGGCTTCGAGCTAGTATTCTTTGTGTAAATCCTTAGAGTCCTCTAGCTTAGCTGTGTGTAGAGGTGTGCATATGGGCTTTAACCCACGGGCTAGCCCATTTAACTCATTTTTAAAGGAGTTTGGGTTAAGGGTTTTTTACCCGTTTAAAAGCAAGCCAAATGAGCTCAGTTTGTTTAACTCATAAAGCTAAAGTAGGCTGGTTTAGATTGGCCCGTTTAATATATTTATATCTTAGCCTACGAGTTGACTCGTTTAACTCGTTTTTTAAACGGGTTAGGGCTAAGGTTTTTTTGCCCGTTTAAAAGCAGGCCAAATAAGCTTTACCCATTTAGTCCGCAAACCAAAGTAGGCTGAGCCGTGTTAACCCGTTTATAAACCTCTAGCTATATGTTATAGGTCCAAGGAGTTGATTCTTATCATTGTTCGTCACAATGGAGCTTATAAGTACTTATAGTTTTTTTCTTCCACTAACGTTATTGATTTACTCTTGAAGGTAAGAGGTTAGCCAAGTCTAGAGAGCTGACTTAACTTAGTAGATTGGAACTTCTAAGGTGGTAAGAGTCCAGGACAAACTAGAGAAGAAGGTTACCGACCCCAACGATAAGGCTGTGAATCCAAAGCTAGGGGTAAGGGAGACTAGTAAGATAGAGCCACTTGCTTTACCTTAGGGGGTCCTAATCAGCACCCCTTCTGTTGAGCCTAGTTTTTTCCGTCATTTTATATAAATTAATATTTTTTAAACCGATCAGTATAAAGCCCTACTCATTTAATATTGACATTCGACTAGGGTTTGAAGAAAACCAGTTTAATATATCTTGAAAACGCTTTGGAGTTGCCACTCGACTATAATTGGGAAAAGGAGTTAAGTTATAACTAATTAGGTGGATTGGTTATCACTTAGCTACTGATCTAACAATAAAACCTATTTTGTGAACTGTTAAATATCTCTCATATATTCTGATAATAACAAAAAAGGTTAAATGCTAATGAATCTTTAAGAGTATAGGTTTACATAAGGTTTTTTAGAAAGTTTAATTTCACAAAACTAAGTTGTATTTAGAAGCTTTGAATTGATCGAATATAAAATAGTATGAAAATCTTTAGAGAATATTTCAAGAGCTTTCATAAGAAGAATTGATACAATACTTTGGAAGCTTATTCAGAAACTTAAAAAACAAACCACTAGATTAGGTGTATTAGGGAATACACTTAATCCCATTTCACTAAAGATGGTACCAAGATCCATGAGGATTTTTGTAAGTGAAAATATATTTGGATAAATTAAGTATGCATAAGAATGGTTAAGGATAAGTTGATTCGGATTTTGCAGAGTTTTAAATTTTTGAACATAAGGCTTATCTAGAAGTTGCTAACAAAAGCGGATCCTTTTAAATTCAAATCAAAAGATTATTTGGTTGTTACGGATTGAAGTTTATCTAATCTAAACAAGTCAAGGAGATTTGTTTTGGAATTCAAATGATTGAGATCTTTTCAAAATATCCAAGGATTATCTTTAGCAAACTAACAGCTGATAAATACCAAAAGTTAATTTTCAGATATTTAGCCATTGGAAGATTTCTATATAAAAGAAAAAGAATTCAAAACGTTAAAAAAATAACTCTAGAATAATTTCTCCCAAAACAAAAGAAATCGAGATTAGATTACACCTTCTGATAAGTCATGGAAAGTCCTTCAAATACTTCTTCAGCTAGCTGCATCGAAGAAAATCATTCAACATTCATCATTTCTCTCTTAAGAGAAATTATTTGAGATTTATACTTTTGTTCTCATTTGTAATATGTAATTCTTATTTGTTGTTTGAGTATTAAGACAAGTACATTTGTACTCTGTAGATCTGTATTAGCCTAGTTTGTAGAAATACTAGATAGGCATAGTAGAGTGTTGTAAAGTCTATACATGACAAGTACTTATAATTTTTGTGATTTGATTTAGTGGATCAAGTGGAACGGTATCGGTGAAGTAAATTGGGTCCCTAGCAATAGAGTTGAAAGAGAGTAATAAGTAGAAGGCCAAAGCTTTATAAAATCTATGCTTAATATTCTCCATTCTTACTCTTTTACCTTGCTTTATTGTTGAGTATTAAATTGTTAAATATCACTATTCACCATTATAAGTTATTAAAAGAGAAAATTTTATTTTGCTTACACTGAAAAAGTTTAAAAAAATCAAAGATATCAATTTACCACCTCCCCCCCGCGTACCCATCTCTTAATATCTTATATGAGACCAACATGAACGGTTTTGAAAACTAAAAAACGAGTCTAGAGGTTAGGTTTTTTTAAACCTTTACAAGTATCATTGACTTTCTAGTTTTAAACCTAATCCTTTAAAATCACCTTTTAATAATTATCCTAGAGAAACAAAATTAAATAATTTATTAACAAATTTAAACTAAAGTAGAAAAAATGAGTTTTTTCATTTTTTACTATTGTCACGTAGGTACCTACGTACCTGCTATTCGAGATTAGACATACATAGTTTTTTTTTTTAAATATTAGCGGGTTAATTTATTTTAACTTTAAAAAAAGGTCGAGTTTACGTTTTTACTCATCTTATGTTTATTTAAGGAAAATTTTATAAGGGTCCTATTTAGGGTTTTATTTTTTGGAAATTCTTAAAGAAAAAGTCCTAATTTAGGAAGAGGATTGGTTTTCTTTATTTATTTTTGGAATTTAAAAAAAATGATTTTTCTAAGTGTTAAAATGATTTTCATTCATTACCCTGTTTATTTTTTATTTTTATTATTATTTTTTATACTATCTTATTTATTATTTATTTATTCATTCCATTTTATCTATTTTTATTATTTATTTCCTAAGAGAAACTACTTTATCTTCTTTTTCTTTGCTTTTTTTCTTTTTCTTTTGTCCTTTTTTCTCTTTCTTTTTCTTTTTTTTGTTCATTTTTTTTTTACAGTTACAAATACATGAGTAATAATAAAAAAAATATATAGTAGACCGGGTTGGCTTAGGTTGACTTCGGTCAACATCGATTAGCTCCAGTTGGCTTTAGTCAGCATTAGTCAGCTCCAATTGGCTCCGGTTGACTTCGGTCAGCTTGTGTTGACTCGGAAAGTTAGATTTGGAGTGTTGAATCTAGGGCTTTTAGGTGTGAGGAATCCGATGGTGGTGGTGGCGGTTTTTGTTGAAAACTGTCGTAGAAGATGCTATTCTAGAAAGAGAGAGAGAGGAACCAAGCTCAAGAGAGAAAGTATAGTATATGTGCTCTTTAGAGAGATTCTTATACTTCTGTATGTTGAAAATGAAAAACAAACCCCTATTTATACTATAAGTACAAGGCATAAGTTAGGATAGTTAGAAAAATTGAATTAAATTGTCGAAATTTATTAATGGGTTTTGACCCAAAAAATGAATTTTTATTTTCATTTTTGGGCTCGATTTTATTTGTGAATGACTGAATTTGGATGGATTTTGGGATGAATTCAATAGTAAGCTACGTGTGCTATACAATTTTACCGTTAATTTAGTGAAATGGTGTAATAAATAGGGTAAAAAATGACCTAAACTAAGCAAATGAGAAATGGAAAAAAAAAAAAACTAGAAATCTAGAGCTGAAATCGAGGAGAAAATGAATACTAGAAGAAGATGGGGGGCATAGGTCACATACGGGGCGCAACATATGCATTGTACACAAACGTTTGAAAACAAAATGTGTACCCCCATGCTCTATCCAATTATTAAGGCTTCGTGCTCTTATGGACTAAATTTTGTTCCACTCCCAACAACACCCCCACCCTACCCTCTTTTATTAAATAAATACCTATTAAGAAGAAATCTTATCTTAAATGCATCTATATTTTTCTTTTCAAAGAAGGAAAAGGCACTTTGTGCTTGGTGGGATTCAAACTCAAGTCTCCTTGGTATTTATGCATATGTATGACCATCAGGCTATTGGGGAACTTAGTCGAACCCTTTTAGGCTTACTAACTTTGGCGGAAATGTCTCTTGTGGACTAGTAACCCTAAATTGGAATCAATATGAAAAACCTAGTCATGCCCTTCTCGGCTCACTAACCTAGGTAGGAACGTCTATTGTGGACTAGCAACCTTAAATTGAAATTGATCTAAAAAACCTGATTGTGCCATTTTAGGCTCACTAATTTATGTGGGAACATCTCTTAAGGACTAGCAATCCTAAGTTGTAATCAATCTGAAAAACTTAGTCTTGCCCTTCTGGGCTCACTAACCTAAGTAGAAGCATCTCTTGTAAACTAGCAACCCTAAGTTGGGATTAACTTGGAAAACCTGGTCGTACCCTTATAGGCTTACTAACCTAGGTGAGAACGTCTTTCGGGAACTAGTAACCTTAATTTGGGATCGATCTGGAACACCTGATCATGCACTTCTGGGTTTATTAACCTAAGCGAGAATGTCTCTCGTGGACTACTAACCCTAAGTTAGGATTGATTTGGAAAACCTATTTGTATCCTTCTGGACTCACTAACCTAAGCAAGATTGTCTCTCGAGGACTAGCAACCCTAAGTTAAGATCAATTTGGAAAACCTGGTCATGCCGTTCTAGATTCACTAACCTAAGCAAGAGCGTTGCTCAAAGATTAGTAACCTTAAGTTGGGCTTAGAAGAAATGCCCGATGGGCTCGTTAAAAGAATATTGGTGAAGGAAAGTTCCCTATGGGCTCCCTAAGAGAACTTGGTGAAGAGAAGCACCTTACAATCTAACTACGAGAAATAAAAAAAAAAAAAAGAGATTGAGTCAAGATAGTGCCTTCAAAGGTTGGCTAAGTACCAAAAGATAATGTAGAAGGCAAGCGCCTTATGGGCTAGCTTAAATGGGAGTAAGAATCGTAAAAAATGGTCATAGTCTAAATGCAAATGCAATGTTCAAAAATTGATGTGCTAATATTGTATGGAAGTACTTACTCCCAAACTATCAAACCTTTTCTTGAAAAGCCCAACCAAAACCGACTATCTTATCCTTTGATTCTTTGTTGTCAACCCAACTAGTCTTGATATGGAACCTCTAGGGGGCTAGCTTTTTTAGAGAAATCGTAGAAATTAACCCAATACAGAAGTTTACTCATTATTTTTGCCTTTCCAAAACTTTCTCGACTAATAAATATCTACTATGAGGTGATTGCTTATCTATATTTTGTATTTCCCTAAAAAATAGACAATAAAAACTCCCCGTCTAGGGGGATAAATCTATAATAAAGTATTTTAAAGAGTTTTTGTCAATCACTAATGTTCTATATCTCACTTCTCAACTTCTCTCATGTTTTTAGTGTATGGGTTTGATTAAATGGAGCAAAGGAAGGGAGCTAGACCTTTTAATGGAGAGGGTGATGATTTTGATGTTGGTAACTACCAAGGATACCAAATTTGCTTATAAAGAATGAAAATTAGACAACGGTAACATTCAAAAGCGAACTGGAATTTTTGTGTTCTAAGTAAAAAAATTTCCATTAACTTCTTATGGGTAATACAATTTTACAGCATTAGCATTTACAAGGTCTCTCAATTCTAAACCATCCATTTTGGATAAAATTAAAGTCCCTCCTGATAATACTTGCTTCACAACATAAGGGCCTCCATAACTGAGAGCAAATTTTCCTCTAGTCTTATGCATTGTGAGAGCTTTTCTTAACACCATATCACCCTCTTTGAAGTTCCAGGGTCATACCCTTTTGTTGAAAGCTCGAGCCATTCTTTGTTGATAACACTGATTATAACACAAGGCTATCAATCTCCTTTCGTCAATCGGATTCAACTGCTCGATGCATTTCTTTACCCAATTGGCTTTGTCTAACTAGGTTTTTGATAGTACTTTAAGCGATGGGATCTCAAGCTCTACTAGTAACACACCACTTTAGTGCAGTATACCAAAGAGTAGGGTGTTACCCCAATCAACGTTCTGATGGAAGTCCGATAGGCCATAAGTGTGAATGACAATATCTCATGCCGGTCCTTATATATAATAGCCATTTTTTCGATGATTCTTTTGAGATTTTTATTAGCTGCTTCAACGGCTCTATTCATTTAGGGTCAATAAAGAGTAGAGATCCTATGAATGATCCTGAACTGTCGATACAACTTTAACATAAGCTTATTATTGAGATTAGTGCCATTGTCGGTGACGATTGTTTTTACGGCCCCATATCGAGCTAAGTTATCTCTCTTGATAAACTTAACTACACTCTCTTTAGTAACACTCGAGTAGGACAAGGCCTCAACCTATTTGTTGAAGTAGTCAATGGCAACTAGTATAAAGCGATGCCTATTGGATGCTTTTAAAGTAATTGGGCCAATGATGTCTATTCCCCACATTGAGAAAAGCCATAGTGTAGAAAGTACACGTAATTCTTGAGACAGGGCGTTTATCTTATTTGCATAAACTTGGAATAGGTGACAATGCCTGATGCGTTTGATGCAATTGCTCTCCATTATTGACTAGTAATACCATAGCCTCATAATTTTCTTAGCTAGTATGTAACCATTCATGTGAGGGCCACATACTCCTTCGTGTACCTCTTTCATGAATATCTCGACCTCCTCATCATCTACACACCTTAGAAGTGTGCCGTCAAAAGATCGTCAATATAGGGTAGACTCACTTACTAAGAATTGGATAGCTAATCTCTTGATCATCCTTTTGTCCTTTTTCTCGACCTCTTCAGGGTATGTGCTTCGTTGTAAGAACATTTTAATATCATGGTACCACGACTTCTTGCCATTCGTACCTTCAATTGCTAGATAGAAGGCAAGCTTTTCTTTAATTTTAATGGTGAGGGGTTGAATCTTAACTCCACTGAATATTTGGACCATAGATGCTAGGGTAACCAAGTCATCAGCAAATTGATTCTAGGTCCTAGGTATGTGATTAAAGATGATTCCTTCGAATTTTTCTATCAATTCAGTCAAGTGTCGATGATAAGGTACTCATTTAGCATCTTTCGTCTTGTATTATCCCCAGCTTGGCCGATAATGAGTAAAGAGTCCCTATACACTTTTAATTCTTGAATGTCTTTATATAAGGCCATTTTGAGTCTCATGATGCATGCTTTATATTTAGCGATATTATTGGTATATGAGAAAACAAGCCTTACAGCTACTGAGTACCCTATACCTTCAGGGGACATCGGTATTGCCCCAATTCCATACCTATACATGTTAGTTGCCCCATTGAAGAACATCTTTCACTTTGGTGGTTCATCATCTCCTCCTTTATCAAAACTTCCTTCAAGTACTTAGATATTTTCATCGAGGAAATTGACTTGCACCTCTTGAGGGGTATTATTAAAAGGATTTTCTACTAATTGATATAGTGGAGCTTGCCCCTTGATTAAAGTCTGGTTCAAGTATGTAAATTTGAACTTTGATAGTAACATTTGCCATTTTGAGATTCTGCCAATTAGGGCTGGTTTGTCTGCTAAGTACTTCAGGGGATCACGCTAAGTTAGCAATTTGACCTGGTAATAGAGCATATATTGTATGATTTAATGATTACTTAGACTAAAGCACATCAAGTTCTTTTAACTTTTGAATATTTTTGTTCCCCCTTAGTAAATTTCTTGCTTAGGTAATATACAACCTATTCTTTTCCTTCCTCGTCCTTCTGGTTGAGCATACACCCTATGGATTCTAGTAATATTGTCAAGTATAGAAATAAAGGTTTCCCAGGTTTCAAAGCTACCAAAATTGGAGGGTTCATAAGGTACCCTTTAATTGTTGTAAAGGCTTACTTGCATTCTTCATCCCAGTTTATCTTGGTGTTCTTTTTCAACAGCATAACAAGGGGCGATATTTATCTGTAAGTTGAAATATGAACCGGGCTATGTAGTTTAAATGGCCCAACAAGCCTCTGATTTCTTTAAGTGTACGTAGAGGGGGTAAGTTGACTATTTCTTTGACTTTATCAAGGTCCACTTGGATGGCCCTTTTGTTGATTATAAAACCTAATAATTTCCTTGAATTTACTCTGAAGGTATATTTTTCTAGGTTAAGCTTCAATTGGAATTTTCTCAACCTATCAAACAATTTCCTTAGATTATCCACATGATTTTTTCCTTCCTTAAACTTTGCAATCATATCATCAACATATACATCAACTTCTTTGTGCATCATGTTGAAAAAGATTGCAACCATGGCTTTTTGATAAGTTGCCCCAGCATTTTTGAGTCCAAAAAGCATTACTTTAAAGCAAAATGTGCCCTAAGCTGTGATAAATGTTGTTTTGGCTTTTTCTTATTCAGACATTTAAATTTGATTATATCCGGAGAATCCATCCATGAATGAGAAAAGATTGTTTTCGGCTGTATTATTAACCAAGACGTCAATATAGGGTAAGGGGAAATTGTTTTTAGGAGTTGCTTGGTTAAGGTCTCGAAAATCTATGTACACTCTAACTTTTCTGTTCTTCTTTATTACTAGAACAATGTTGGTTACCCAATCAAGATAATTGGATACTTTGATGAAACTGACCTCCAATAACTTTCGGACTTCTTCCTTAATTTTCAACAAGATAATTGGTTGGAATCTCCTTAGCTTTTGCTTCTTGGGTTTAAAATCTTCTCTTGTAGGTAAGCAATGAACGACAATTGATGGATCTAACTTGGGCATGTCTTCATAATACCATGAAAATAAATCTTAGTATTCAGATAGTAGTAGGGTGATTTTTGCCTTTTATTCTTCTTTCAAATTCCCTTCAATTTTCAATGTTTTAGTGTTGTCATCAGTCTCAACATTAATCGTCTCAATTGGCTTGTCAATAGAAATTCTACTTATCTCATGTCTTTGCCAACTTTCTTGCATATCACTATGGTCATTGACATCACTCTTAACGACTAACCCAATAGGAGTGGAAGTGATATCAATATTTTCATCACCTATCTGTACAAGGTATCCATGGCCTTTATTCGAAGCATTAGATCTGAGCAAAAAGTATGTAAAGGAAAGAATGTAAGTAAGGAAGAAGTGAAGAGAAAGGAAACCGATTCTTATTTAGAGGAAATTCATTTGGGTACAACATTTTAGAATAAAGGTAATTATTACAAAACTTTGTAAAATGCTAAACCACAATTCATCCTTTATCATAGAGTAGACTTATTGCTATTCATAGGGATGGAGAACTAATTATTCATGTGTTGAGACTTGTTAGATTGGCCAGCTATTTTATTTTTGCTGGAGGTATCCTCTTTGGCACGCTTTGAATTCTGGACATCAACTCGGATGAAAGTTTCTGATAATGGTGAAAAGGTCATCGAGGCATGATACAACCTATTACCTCTTTTGCCCCTAGCTTGCGTTTTTTGCAACTCTTCCATCGGAGTTGGGATATAACTTAACCTAAAAGTACCAAACTAGCCTTCTTTGAATTTTAACCTCTTATCTTTCTCTCAATTAGTAATCATGCACACCTCTTCAAACATTTGGAGCCCAAAGTCCCTTTGCTCCTCGGTGCTAATATAAGGTATAGCCATTTCCTTATGTATTTCGTAATCTTGGTCACCTAGAATTGTTATAACCTGGCCATTGAAGATGAACTTAACCTTTTGATGAAGACTCGAAGGTATGACCCCTGTTGAATGAATCTAAAGTCTTCCTAGTAACAGGTTGAAAGTCTTTAGGATGTCCAAAACTTAGAATTGGATGTTGAATTTCTGTGGGCCAATATCAACTGGTAAGTCAATCTCCTATATAATTTCTCTTCTAAATTCATCAAAAGCCCTGACTGTTGTCGAACTTAGCTTGATAGCGATCATATTAATGCCTAATATATCTAAGGTAGCGAGAGGGCAGACATTTAAGGATGACCCGTTTTCAAGGAAGACTCTTGTTGTGATGATATTGTTTGCCCTCATTATTATGAAGACAGGCTTGGTGTGTTGATTACCTTCTTCACCTAGTTCCACAGTAGATAAAGAAAGTTGATCCATGGTAAGGATAGAGTTGGTGACAACCTTATTCTTTCAGTATTTTGTAGGGGACTTTGACTTCCCTTAAAGTTCTGAATAAAGCTTCCCGATGCCATCAATAAACTCATGAGAGTTATCTGTGCTGGAGTCTTAGTGAGCTAATCCATTATTTTATACTTACTAGACTTGATTATTTTAATGAGGGTAGATAATCCTTCTTCATATTCAACTGGTTCACTATTGGCCTTTCCAGTACAACTTTCTTTTTCAGGTCTTCTATTTGGCTATAAATTCTACCAGAGTAGGTAATCCCTCTTACAAGTGAGCTTAATTGCCCTTGATTTACTACTTGGAAGTTAAGAAGGGCAGCTTTATAATTTTATAGGGCTACAAGCACATGGAAGGTGTACCTTTTGGTCTATAGAACTTACTTCTTCTCTTATTTGTAGAATCTATAGACCTAGGGCTTTCGGTTGTGTCTCGCTCCGAAAAGGTGAAGTCGTAACAGTCTTGCTGTGTGAACCATCCTAAGATAGAAACTATCTTCACACTACTATCTTAGACTTAGTTCACACAAGGCATACTCGACTCTACCCTTTGAAGCGTCCAATTCGTTACTTGTTTGATATAAACTTATAAAGTAATCCTGTAAATTAATTTGTAATAATAAACTTATCATATATATATATATATATAAAATAGTAGTAAATCCCACAAGTACCTGTCATTTCATATACGGATCAAAATAATAAAAACTACTAAACCCTTTGAGGAGTCTTGTATAGTTTTCCTTAAAAAATAAAAAGTTAATACTAAGGGCAATAACCGGCCATTTCTTGTTGTATCTCGCTTCCTATCCCAATTTGCTAGAGTTCTAATGTTAGGTAAGCACTTCTAAGCCATTTGGAACCTGTAAAACAAACTATAACTTGCAAAACAAACTTAAGTTGGTTAGATACAATGAATGTACAAGCAAATGCCATTGTATGACGTTATTCGGTCTGTCATGAGATCAGAGAAATTTTACCTACTCTAATCCGAGTTGAGGAGATTGACATCACATATACACGGATTGAAACTAAACCGGGGCTTGTACAATGAAGAACAGCCTCCTCCCATGACCACCTTCGAACCACGACCCCTAACCTTGCCGCGACCTCCTCTTTTGTCACTTAGTTCGGCTAAGAATGGAGAAAGGACCATTTTAGCTATCCTTATCGAAGGGAATTCATGTTTAGTCCGAGAATCCTAGTTGTTACCCCTAGTGGATTGCGATGCATATCAAATTAGATATTAAGCCAAGTTTAAGTTAGTTTATCTTTTTAGGGTGATCAACCAAGCTCAAACAATTCAATAATAATATTCACAGAATAATCATATCATGGAGCTTAACTCCGATCACAGTAAATCGAAACCTAACCATAGCATTGCATACGCACAAACAGCTAACTACATTCACAAGCCAATAGATACCAAAGTCCCTAGATATTTTGAAATAATATCCCAAAATGCGGTAAAGCATCGATTCCACTTAGTTGTCCTGGCATTCACTTCAGAAAACTCGTGTCGTTAATAGTCAAATCATTTGGGAGGTCATATATATATAAAACCTAAATTTAATTTTTGTAATGGTTACGAAATCATTAGGGTCTTATCTAAAGCAGCTATATATATATATAAGTATATTATTTTTTTATTATATAATAATATATAGTTTCATTATATTGATCGAGTTAAGTTATTAAGTATTAATAATATATGCAATTATACTATTACATATAATATATCATTTCGATTGTATTAAAACGTACTTTTAATCTTTTAAATCACGTTTCGATTACGATGGAGTTATAATAGTACGTAAATCAGTAATATTATAGAGATATAGGTTATATTACTTAGGTTTATCTGATTTTAGTAAAAATAGTGTCGTTGAGCTCGTACAAACTTAACGACACATATTATAAGTTTTAATTTCTAGAGATGACTTTTAATAGGTGATTCGAATTTTTAACAAAATTATAAGTATCTAATCAAATATCATCATACTATATGTAATTTATGTTATTAAACCATATTTTACCTAATTTGTCAATATAACCCATAATATAAGTATTATCTACCTTAATATCTCTATAACGTATCTCAGTTATTAAAATATCATTAAATACATTAAAAATATAATTTTTATCCAATCTGACCAGTGCACAAATAGATAGTTTTTATTCATCTATATATATATATATCATATTTTAACCTATTATTACTAGAATTGGGTATTGGTTTGTTATTTAAGCTATTTTAATACATAAATTCATAATAAATAGCTCGGGTTACTAAATAATTCCCCCAAAATTTCTACAAACTCCTAGAAATATGTAGAATTCAGCTAGTACTTGGTTTCAAGTTTTCGATCTATCGCTTATATATTCGTACTTATGATTTTATCCTTGAATTATCCTAAATTACCTAATTAATATACTTTTTTGCACCAAATTGATTTCAATTTGTCCAAATATTATTATTATTTACTAGAAATCAGTACATGTCCATTTCAACATTTAATTTAATAATTTCCTATTTATTTCACAATTTCAGCCTATTTTCAACCTATTTTTAGTTCGAAAAATACAATAAATATTAAAAATATTCAAATAAAAAATTGGGATACATAGAAATTATGTATATATCATAAGTATCTTACACAAAAATTTTAAGCTAGAAACTACATCATTTAGTGTATTTATTTTAAATTTCAAATTTCGGATGAATAGTATATTTGTTAAGAAAGTTCATTAAATATTCCTAATTTTGTTAAAATAAATTTATGAAATGAAATGGCATCTAAAATAACCTAAAAATTAATTTTTCCATATTTTTCCTAATTAATTTAATAATTTTTTAAAAATAAAGAAAAACAGGGCAAAAGCTCAAAACTTGAGTTCATCGGAGCTCTGGCCACCATTGGTCGAAGAGAGGTTATCGGCCAGCCTATTCAATGGTGGCTCTGCTAGGTGACAGTAGGGCTCTACGTCATGTCATCGAAGGGTTTGGAAACTAGCTAAGCTCGGTCCTTGCTTTGTTTTTTCCAATTTTTTGTCAAATTTTTCTAATTTTTTTTTTCTGAATTTTTTCTCAGGTTTTCTTGATTACCAAAATGTTAAATCTGAGTCCTAGGATCCTATTTATAGTAGTTTAGGTTGGTTGGATTTCTTTTCTTAATTATTAAGTAATTTATTTTAATATTTTTCTCGAAAAACGCATAGTAAGAGGTGTCAAATTTTTATAAATTTGCTTTTGATGCAGCTGCTTATTCTTTTTAAGCTGCTTAACATTTAATCCAATCATATTTCAAATCGTTTTTTATTTTTTTTTATAATTTTTAGATAATATTTTATGGTATTTGGTATTTTATATTAGTATTTAATGATTTTTGTTAATATACGGGTATATATCCTATATATATATATCATACACATAATGAGTAATTATATACGTGTAATCATGTTTCTAGCATATCTTTTATTTTAAGATACTTTTTCCTTATTTAATTTTTGCGAATTTAACGCTTGTTATGTATAATTATATAGTTTTAGGTCAATTTACGAGTATATTTATTATATGTACCGGGTATATTCATAAAAATACATGTATACTCATATAGTATATTATGATATATTATTTTCTCATATTGTCTAATTAACTTACTTCTAAGTTCTCGTTGCATTCCGAGCTCGGTTTTAAGGGTTTCGATCATTTTTTACACTATATTAAGTAATCATACTTTTAGGTGGAAAATTAGGATTTCAGGTAATTATTTTCAAAATCCAACTTCACCAAATTACTTCAACCAACTTTTCTATTTTAGTTATAGAGTTTGAGTTCAATCGAATAACTTTTCCCGAAAGCCCTAAATCTTGGTACAGTTGTCCTAAACTTGACTTTAGGGTCTCATATGGAGCAAATTCTCCCTATCTTGATTATATTCTTGATATTTTATTATATTTTTTACTTCCACGTGTATGAGGATTCCTCAATTAGTGTTATCGTGTTTCTCGTAAGCTTTTAGCCTGCTCGATTTACTTTCCTAAATGCTCTAGATCAATTATCGATCCTAATCATACAAGGACAGGGATTTGTCGTAATACTCAAATGTTCATGTCTGGATTGCTAATTTATTGGTCATTACAGGTTGGAATTGATTATGTTGATGGCAGGATCTGAATCGTCAAATATTATATTGATTATGGGCCTATGGTTAGGCAAGGGGTTGTTATTAATGTTTGGAACTAGAGCCTCTATGAATTTTAGTTGGACTGTGCCTTCGTCGATTAAATCCTTTTTATTTCTTAATCTCCAACATGAGTCTATTGAATGACCCATTTTCCCTAGATGATGTTGACACCTTGTATTAGGATAATAAAATCTTACCTTGTACCTTTTATTAGGAGCCTCAAAATGGAATAAATTATCCTTTCTTAGTTTTTCAAGTATTTGATTGAGAGGAATGGGTATTTTGGTAAATTTCCTTGGGGCCCTACTAACTTGCGGTTAGCTTCTAAAATGTTGTTGAGTTGGTGGAGGATTTTCCTTAAAAGAGACTCGAGCGTTAGGTTTGGTATTTGAATTGACCATGCTAATAATAGCTTCTCTAAGCTTGCTAGTGGTGGGTTTAGCAAGGGTGGTCTCTTGTTTGATGGTTCTTATAACTTGCTGGAGGAGATAACACTTTCAATCTAACACCCTGCTGCTATTACTTTTGCAAAACTAGAAGAGGCTTACTCGATCAGGTGAGAGAAATAGGGTCTCTTGAGAGTATAGATAAAAGTCGAAGTTAGCTCTTTCTTAGTCATAGGAGTAGATACCCTTGTAGCTAGGGACCTCCACCTTGGGTTTATTCTTTAAAAGATTCACTGTGTCTCTTCCTTAAGGCAACTAAATTCATCATGGTCGGTACCACTTCAACATTGAACCAATATTGCTCATAAAAAGCCCTAGCCAACTTTTCCCATGTGTTTATCTAGTTCAGGTCCAATTGGGCATATCAGGTTAAAGCAAAGCTTGTTAGATTGTCTTGAAAAGTTTGGATCATAAGCTGGTTATATCGCACATATTTGCCCATTTTGCATATGTACAACTTGGTGTAAGATTTAGGGTACCCAGTTCTATTACACTTCTCAAAGTCAAGTACTTTAAACTTCTCTAAGAAGCTTCCATAGTCATAAGCAGAAAAATCTATTATACTAACCTACTCGAATCCATCATACCTTTCGAGCATTTTCATCTTCTCAATGATTTGTTAGGTCAATCGCCTTTCAAGTTCTTTCAATTTGTCTTAATTAGCTTCGGGCTTTGAGTTAATTGGAAACAAGTAAGTGTTTAGTTCAAAAGTCGAGTTGACCTTCGGATAGACCCCTTCTGTCTCAAAGGATTCAAAGGCTCGGTTGACTTTAGGGTAAGCTTTTTCTACTTCGAAGGGTGGGGCTTCAACATTCTTGCCATATTGGGCTCTAGAGTTTTCTTCATTTAATGGAGTTGTGGACTCGAATAAGGCGATGCTGTCAATAAGGAAGCTCAATTGGTCAGCAATCTTCCCTACTATTCGCTTCAAAGAGCAGAACCTCAACTTGGTGGGATCAACAATTTTGCGGTTAATACTATTGTTGTTGGTGTTGATGTTGTTGTTTCCTTGGTTGGCCATTATGGTTTGTAAGCAAGTTTTTATAGGACTTCTCTAGAAGGTTTAACGCTTGGGAGCTATCTTGGCGACCTGATTTAAGATCACTTCTCAACAAGTTAGCACATGAATATTTTTAAAAGAGATGAATGAAAAAACAAAGAAATGCATAGGAATGTGAAAATGCATGGTATACGCATGTAGAGAAATAGAATTGATGAATAACCAATAAGATGGTCATTTTTATTATTTTGTAGCTTCTAAAGTTCCCTTTTACATTATTTGAAAAAGAAAATACATTCAAAAGGGGTATTCCTATCTCTAAATGTTCTTCTACTACTTAGCAAGCGTTCCCTTTTTCTGCTTACTATATCCTACTAGTGTTCCTTCCTCTTTTCTAGGTTGGGCTCTTATATTTCTTCAAATTCTTTGAGCCTTTTCTAGGCCATCCTCAATTGATGTTCTAAGGCCTGGGAATGTTGTCTTGATTCCCCAAAGAGATTCTCCCACGTGTCCCGCTCTCCATAGTTTACTTCTATACGAGCTTATACTTAGTCCATGTAGGTCTTAATTTCAAGATCTAATTCAGTTGGTGCAAGCTGGATGATTTTTTGTGCTCGATACTGGATCTCCCGTACCTTATGGAGTTGATCGTATAAGTATTCTTTGATGACCATGTATTTGTTCACTTCTCCTAGCTATTCTCTTAAATCATTGTTTAGGCTAATGGTTCTTGTTTCCCATAATTGTTTGATTGATCAGAGTTTAGACATCTTTTGTGGTAGTGGAATCTGTAGATCCTTATAATCTAAAGTTGTAATATCTAATGGCAATCTATATTTATATCTTAGATACCCCCGAATTGTTTGATCATATTGTTAGGGTAATAACTTGTGTATGATTTCATCCCGATTATGTGTATTACTTGATAATTTTTGTAGACTAGGAGCACCCTTTTGAAGTTACTCCATCTTGTTATTTATAAGATATCAACAACTTGGAAGTTTTGCAATACTTCTACCTAACAGTAAGCAAACCTTCCTTCTAGAAGTTGGACCTTATCGACAGAAGAATTGATCAGATCAATATTATGAGCAAATTCTCCTCGGACCAAATCAAGCCCGTAACACTTTATGTGGCTCACAAACCATACTATTAGTAATGCCATGCTAGTTTTTAGTGCGTCATAGTTCTTTTCTTTCAAAATGTTGAGGCTTCTAATTTCTTCTATGAGAAGGGTTGAAACATATGATTTGCCTTCAAGAAAGTAGGCTACTAACTTAGCGACCTTGAAATTGATGAGGAACTTTCCATTAAGGAACAGGAGAGTCCCGAATGCAGTTAGAATAAAGGCTTTTATTTTGTTCTGTCCCCAATCTTTAAGATTGCCACAAAAGATGCCCCATTGGTTAGATTTAGGCTCAATGGCAAACCAAGCTTTTAAGTCTTCCAATTTGATGAAATTCCCATTATAGCTTCTGAGGGCTTTGTTCATTTTAGCTTTTTTGATCCTTAGGAATCTTGAGAAGGCATTTACTGGGTCAACTTCCAAATTTAGGGTGTCCAAGGAAGATGCTTAAAGTAATTGTATGTACTCTTCAAGTATTGGACTAATCAGGTGGGGCCCAACTTGAAAAGCCACTTCCTTAGGTTCCCAAAAGTTGGTCAAGGTCCTAATTAAATTAATCTCTATTTTTACCTTAGGAAGTGATAGAATAAGCTAATCTTGCTGACAATGGTATCTTGTTTCTTTAGATTGAAGTGTCAAAACCATTGGTCAAAGATGAGCTTGGGGTTGATGAGCTTACCAACGAACTTTTCCCTAAAGTAAATAAAGTTAGATGAATAGGCCATATTTGAATTATAAAAAAAAAAATATGTTATACGATTGACTGACTGTTATTAACAACAAACGAAACCTATTTACAGCAATTCTATGTTTACAACATATTTACAAGGGAAATCAAGGAAATTCCAAGCCATTATATATTTTTATTCCCATCTTGCTTAATTATTTGTCGATTTTGGATGTCGTGAATGCATAAAGGATGGGTTCTAATGGTCCTTAAGCTTGTGCGATCTCACTTATTAAAAAACACTTTCATTGGTTACATTAAGCTTAAGTGGGGATAGTTTAATCAACAATGAGTAACAATTACAC
The DNA here is from genome assembly GCA_024138005.1 of Lumnitzera racemosa. NCBI lineage: Eukaryota > Viridiplantae > Streptophyta > Magnoliopsida > Myrtales > Combretaceae > Lumnitzera > Lumnitzera racemosa. Next base: position 37,691,455 of record JAMXBC010000005.1, read on the forward strand.
CATAACACCCAAAGCTTACACAATGGTTTCTCGTCCTAAGGTCCTAATATGGCCCGAGTTTGACCATTTCTATCATACATTTGTAGAAAAATAAATCCCTCCCTCCAAATAGTTAAATAATCAAAACTTGCAAAATGCATTAGTTAAATAATAATGATTTAATAAATAAGTAAATAAATTACACTTATTAAGTTGATTTTTTAGAGATTATTTTTAATTTTGGAAAGTCAAATAGCTAACTCTCTTGACATCCCTAATAGAGTCATCAAGCTATTAAGCCTGATTTTTTCTACCGTTTTTTATAAATTAATCTTTTTTAAACCGATCAGTATTAAGCCTTACTTGTTTAATACTAATCCTCAACTAAGGTTTAACGAAAACCAGTTTAATATATCTTGAAAACGTTTTAGAGTTGCTACTCGACTAGAGTTAGGAAAAAGAGTTAACTTATAACCAATTGAGTAAATTCGTTGTAACTTAACTACTAGTCTAACAATAAAACTGATTTTGTGAATGGTTTTGAAAACTAAAAAACAAGTCCAAAGGTTAGGTTTTTTTAAATTCTTATAGATACTATTGACTTTCCAATTTTAAACTTAATCCCTTAAAATCACTTTTTAATAATTATCTTAAAGAACAATCATTGATTAACAAATTTAAACTAAAGTGGAAAAAATGGGATTTTTCGTTTTTTATCGTCACCTTATAGGTGCTTATGTACTTGCTATTTCAGATTAGACGTACCTAATTCTTTTTTTCGAAAATATTAGCGAGTTGATTTATTTTAACTTTAAAAAAATAGTTGAGTTTACGTTTTTATCTGTTTTAAGTTTATTCAAGAAAAATTTTCTAAGGGTCTTAGTTAGGATTTTATTTTTTAGAAATTTTTAAAGAAAAGGTCTTAATTTAGGAAGAGGATCGATTGTCTTTATTTATTTTCTGGAAAAAAAAATTTAATTTTTCTAAGTGTTAAAATGATTTTCATTTATCACCTTATTTATTTTTATTTTTATATTTTTATACTATCTTATTTATTATTTATTCCATTTTATCTATTTTTATATAGCAGACCGATTTAGTTCAGGTTAGCTGGGTTTGGCTTAGTTGACTTTAATCAACTCCAATTGACTCGAAAAGTCGAATTTAGAGTGTTGAATATGGGATTTTTTAGTGTGAGGAATCTAATAGTGGTGGTGGTTTTTATCGAAAATCGCCATAGATGATGCTATCTTAGAGAGGAGAGAGAGAGAGAGAGAGAGAGAGAAATCGTATTAGAGAGAAAAAGTGTAGTGTATGCGCTCCTTAGAGAGATTCTTGTGCTTCTATATGTTGAAAATGAAAAACAAACTTCTATTTGTACTATAAGTACAAGGCTTACGCTAGGAAAGTTAGAAAAATTGAATCAAATCATTGAAATTCATTAATGGGTTTTGACCCGAAAATTGATTTTTTTTTTCCATTTTTAGGCTCGATTTAATTGCGTAAACAACTGAATTTGAATGAATTTTGGGATGAATTCAATAATAGGCCACGCGTGCTACAATTTCACCATTAATTTGGTAAAATCGTATAATAAATGGAGTAAAAAATGACCCCAAATTGAGTATATGAGAAATGGAAAAAAAAAAAAAACTGGAAATCTGGAGTTGAAATTGGGGAGAAAATGAATATTGGAAGAAGATGGAGGCATAAGTCACATGTAGGGCATGTGTCCCATGTCCCGACACGCATGGTTGAAAATCACCCCCTACTTTGTCTAAGGTTGCCGAAAGCTTGAAAAAAAAAAGGAAGCGATGGAAATGTGTGAAAGAACAAATACGAATGAAAAGTAAGCAAAAACCCACAAACAGCCCCATTAGATATGATGCACTAAAGAAACCTCTGAAGACTCACGGTACAATTTGATATGATGCACAAATCGGTCTAGTAAGGTTACTTGCCATCTAGCCTTACTTAAGCATTAAGATAAGAGTAATGCTGAGAGTAACCAAACAGCAGCATTTACGCAGGGAAGGAAAAATACTTAAGTGTATTACAATGATAATTAATCTAATGTTTACAGCTACGAGTACAAGGGGTATTTATACTCGAAAATCTAGGGCAACATGTCTAAAAAGGAAAAAAACAAAAAGGGCATTTCCTAAGGAAGTAATATACAAGATACAAAATGATAAAAATGAATATTTAAGGAAAGCAATCATTGGTGTAACAAATTTAACACATGATTCTGTACACGTGGTGATACTGTATTGGTGACATCGTTAAAAGATGCAGATAAAAAGTACTATCAACTTGCTTATCCAAGTAGAGGTAAATTAGTCAATTCGGAGTCTCTCTATCTCAACTTCTCGGCGTGGGAGATGTTGAGTCATTGGTCAACTTAGGCGCAAGTGAGTAATCTATAACTCGATGTACTATAGAGAGATAGACAATCATTCGGCTCAGCATAAAGAGTGACTAAACAAAGAAGTACTCAGCATCGACAAAAGTCGGTTGACGTAAAAGAATCCGCCTTGCTAGGCCTTTTAGTCTTTGAGGTTGGTTGTAGGTCAAAGGTCTAATAGATTGATTCTCATCATTCAACCTAAATAGAGCTAAAGTCTTAGAGCTCAATATGGTGCCCACTAAATTGAGCTACATAAACCCCATTAAAGACTACCTAAAGCACAAAAATCTATTGGTCAACAAGAAGGAGGCCAAAAAACTTAGATACCATGTCACCAACTATACCTTTGACGACATCCTTTATCGAAGAGGGGTTAGTCTCCCCCTTTTGAGATGCCTCCACCATGAAGAAGGCTTATACGCCATAGAGAGCTACATGTCAACGTATGCAACAATTACATCCAATCTCAAGCCCTCTACATTTGAGCTTTCCGACTTGAATATTGTAGCTCAAAAGTACTCATAATGCCAGAAGCATGCCCTAATCACTCATGTACCTTGCTTCAACCTCTAATCATTAACTAGCTTATGGCCCTCCACCTAATGGGGCATTGACATCTTGGGTGATTTCCCAAAAGTGTCTAAAGGACGTTAGTTTATACTTGTACCAATTAACTAATTTATGAAGTAGGTTGAGGCTGAAGACATTGCTAAGATTACGGAAAGGAGAATTGAGTCGTTCATTTGTAAAAATATCCTCTCCAGATTCGAAGTCCCTTACACCTTTATAATGGACAACAAACATCAGTTCAATAATCCGAAATTTAGGAAGTTTTGTACCAAGCATCACATAAACCCCCATTTCACCTCAGTTATGCACCCTCAATCATATGGCCAAGTTGAGGTGACCAATAAGATCATCCTCGGAAGCATCGAGAAAAGGGTAGACTAAGCATAAGGAAGATGAGCAAACTAGCTCTTAAACATCCCATAGAGATATCAAACCACTCATTGAACGTCTACGACTAAGATCCTATTCCATCTAGCCTTCGATTTGAAAGTTGTCTTGCCTATAAAATTGGAACATCCCAACATTAGAATGCAATCTTTCAATGCACTTATGAATTAGTCCATCTTGTAGGCTAGGTTTAGAAATAATAGAAGAAATAAAAGATCTAATTGTAACTCGAGTGGCTGCCTACCTATAGAGGGTACCTTGATATTATGATACAAAAGTTAAACACAAAGAGGTTAAGGTTGAAGATTTGGTTTATAGAAGATTACAAGTTATAGGCTCTCATAAAGGGCATAGGAACTAATTAGGAAGACTCGGTCAAAGTAAGGGAAAGCTTGGGGAATGGTGCCTACTGACTTAAAAGGCTAGATAGTGAGCTCATCCCATAAAAATAGAATGCCAACAATCTTAGATTGTATTTTGATTAGCTTGTGTAATTTCGATCCATGTACTTATCAATTTTCAATAAAAAAATGTATTCCCCAAATACTCTATGTTTAATTTTTATTTAAGTGTTCTTTATTTCAACTTTTCTATCCAAGCCCACGATAGGTGAACAAATATGTGAAAGTCAAGTTCATGTAAGGACTTACATACGTCCTATTTTTGCCCTCTTTTATTTTTATTTTTAGGGTAATGGGTCTTAATTTAGACATAAATGTACAAACAAAATAAAATAAAATAAAATAATTTTTTTTTTATAAAAAGTAGAAAATCTAGAAAAATAAAGAAGAAAAATATACATATATAATTTTTTTAAGGAACAATAGGATTTTAATGTGGCTTAGAACTAGGATTAGTATTTAATTTATAGAAAATAATAATAATAATAATAATAATAATAATAATAATAATAATAATAATAATAATAAAAGGTTTTGATTTGGACTAGGTTGTAAACTTGGTTTGCATGGTTGAAAACAAGGCCTAAGGCCTTGATCTGAAATTTGTGTGCCCATATTTTTTTATTGTGCGTGTGTCACATGCCCTACACATAACTTGCTTGTCTCTTCCCCCTTCTTCTCCCTATCATCTTCGTTCTCAGCTTCCATTTCATGAGCTCCACTTCAGGTCATTTTTTTACTACTTTTTCTACAAGATTTTACCAAATTAATAGTGAAATCATAGAGTACGCGTAACGTACTTTTGAATTTATCCCAAAACTAATCCATATTTAATTGACTATGTATTAAAAATCGACCTTGAAAATTGAAAAAAAAAAAAACTAGATTTCAAGTAAAAAAATTCTTTAATGCTATTCATGATGAATTTCAAAATTTTCGAACTTGCCTAGTTCAATTCAACCCTCATCTCTATATAAAGAGCATTGCGGAAGCTTTCATGGACACAATCGGACGAACTCTCTCTCTTTCTCTCATCTCTCTCTTGATGTGCCACCTCTCTCTCTTGGCAACACCCCCTCTAGCCACCATTAAGCCGCACCACTACCCTAATCAAACCCCCCCTTGGCCTGTACTCTCCAACACCATTAAGCCCATACCCAATAAACCCCTTACCATAGCCAACTCATACTCAATCGATCACCAAGTCTAACGACCATCCAAACAAACTCTAAACACCGTATGTTGACTTGAGCTCCCTGAACCAACCTACGTACCCTAACTTGGATCGATTTTTTTTTTTTTAGTTTTTTTTATTTAATACATTTAAATTTTTATGTAATCATAATCAAAAAGAAAGAAAAAAAAAAGAAGAAAAGAAAAATAAGAGAAAAAAGGGGTTAGTTTAGTTTTATTCTTATTTTCAGTCAATGCATAAATAAAATAGATAAAAATAAAATAAATAAAATAATATTAAAAAATAATAAAATAATAAAAAAGTGTTTTATAACTTAGAAAATTCACTTTTCAAATAAATAAAACATAACCAATCTATTTTCCAAATTAGAGCTTTTTTAAAATTTTTAGAAAATAAAAATAAACTAAATTTAGGACCCTTTATAAATTTTATTTAAATAAACTAAGTCAAATAAAAAACAGAAACCTGATCATTTTCTTAAAGTAAAAACAATCAACACACTAAAATTTTACAAAAAAAAAACCTACATATTTCTTATCCTGAATAATGAGTACATCGACACCTTTGTAGTGACGTAAAAAATGAGAAAACCTATTTTTTCATTTTAGTTTAAATTATTCAAATTAGTTTAATTCATTAACCCCTTAGGGTTTAAAAAGGTTAACCCCTTAACTCAATTTTCTGGTTCTTAAAGCTATTTATAAAATTAGTTTTATCAAAAGATTAGTAACTAAATTATAACCAATCCACCAAATTGATTATAATTTAAGGATTGGTTATAATTTAACTCTTTTTCTCTACTTCAATCAGGTGTCAACTCCAGAATGTTTAAAAAAAGAAATTGGTTTTCTTTAAACTTAAGTTAAGCATCAATAACGGGTAGGGTTTAATATTGATTGGTTTAAAAAAAAACTAATTTATAAAACCAAGAAAAAATCAAGCTTTAACGAAACTCCTGACTATCACGCCTTTTTAAGCTTAGATAGACTAGAACACCACTGACCTAACCCTCATTTGGTAACTTTGGTAGCAAGATATGTCCCCTCATATGACTGAGGCACTCCCATCACGTTAGCTAGAACACCACCAACTCAGCCCCTAAAAGTAACCCAGGCTACTCATGGCTAAATGGTCTTATCAAAGACTAACCTTAACTCTTTAATGAAGTAACTTGAGTGACAACTGGCTCTACGAAAAAACAGTAAGTATTGAAAAGCACAACAACAAAGAAAATAGAAAAGGAGTAAAACTTTCCATTATGATCAAAGTAGTAAGAAGATAAGATCGACATTCTAGCTTGAACAAGTCCTTCAAGATTGATTTCTTTACAGAAAAAGAAGAAACTAGGAGCAACAAAAGAAAGGAGGGTGAAAAAAACATGAATATTCTACTTTAGATCAATTAATTCTAACAGCTTTGAGAAGTCTAATGCTTCTATTTGCTCAAAGGACTAATCTAAGGGAACTTAAGCTATAGATGCCTAAAGAGGAGGAGGAGGAGGAAGAGCATCTCTATCTTGGTCGTTACCTTCATTAGTAGGGAGCTTGGACTTACCTTTACCCTCTAATTGGCTATACTTGGTGGCGGCCTCTTATAGCGTATCCTTAGCATGAGAAGATGGGAGAGCATCATCTTAGAGCACTCATATGCTAAGGTTGACTGCCTTACTCTTAGCTTCCCTTTGCTTGCGACCAGTAATTTAATCAAAGAAACTTAAGAACTCTAAGTCGAGGTTAGGGTGTGCCTCGAGTACTCTATCCTTGATGGCCTTACTTATCTTAACTGCAATATACTCGCAGTTATCCTTCCATTGACCAGACTTGAAGAAGGTAATGTAGACTTTTTCTCAACAACCGTAGGAACAACATCCTCCATCTTGAGGCTGGAGATTTACTCTTTCACCTGCCTCTCTAGCTTCCCTTTTAGATTGCTAAGCTCATAGAGAGGTTCTTGACCAAGACATATTCCTTGTCCTTTATGGATAGCTTGGCCTTTACCTTAGAGACTTCTGCACTTAGCTCCCAATTACACTTATTAAGTTTAGCCTGAGTTATGTCTCCAAAGTTGTACACATAGAGAAGCACTACAACGGATAGGAATGAAAAGAAAACAAAGGGGTTTAGCAAATCTAGGCAGTTACCAATCAAATATAATGCACTGATTGATTCTACTTAGCCTACAATTTGACGAATACGAGTCATTGGTCCAAACTATAAGGTTGCCTGCCATTACTCCTTGCTAAAGGGAATAGATAAGAGTTAGAGTGAAAATGAGAACACTAGTGTTGCTAACTAAAGGAGACTTCTAATAATCTAATGTAATGAGTTGTTGTTTATGTACAAAGGTAGTAAGATATTTATATGGCTTATTAGGGTTATACTAAATGAGGAAAAGACAAAATGGATAATAATATACAAAAGAATTCCTAAAACATTATCAAAGAGGTAAAAAGGGTAAATAATACACTGTACAGAAAAGTAAAAAATCATTTTAGACTAATATGTTGGAAGACACATCTTGAGAAGCTATTAAAGGCTAGTTGTGTGGTTGGTTAAGCTAAAATGAGTGTTAAGGACATTTGACAGTTATAGGGTCTTGTTCGAACAAGTCCAAAAGGAGGTCATCAATCGGAGTTGACATAGTTGGGTTTAGGTCAAAGCTTGAGCTCTGAGGAACACTCTGATCCTTTCATAGTTAGGTGTCTTGGCAGCTTGGCTTGGATAGAGGTCTGATGTTGGTCGACTTGAATACAACAGTAGATCTTGGTATGAGCTCAATGATATGTACGGTTGGTCGGCATGCATGTTAGGCAAATTGGCATGACCATTTGGCAGCTTATAACCGGTGCTAGTGTTAATGAGGCTCGGCACTTAAGTTGATAGTAGTGTAAAAGATAGAGATTAGAATAGGAATCCTCAACCTAACTGGGGTCATGAGCTAGTATCCTCCATGTGAGTCCTTCCAACCCTTTACCTTGGCTACGTATGATTAATCCAAAGAGTGGATTCTTATCATCTACCTAGGAGTCAAAAGGATTTGTCCTCAAATCTAAAGAGGTTTTTGGCTATTGCTCTATCATAGCATTTGCTATGTCTTCTTCTAATTGATAGGGAATTAGGTCGAACACATTAAAGATGAAGGAAATACCATAGTTCTCGAGCAATTCAATCTAGTAAGCGTTGCGGTTGATCTTCTTTGAGATCTTGAATGGATCATCAGCTCATAGCGATGGCTTGTTGTATTGTAGGTATGGAAATCTCTCTCTTCTATGGTGAATCATACTAAGTCTCTTACCAATTCGGTGGCTATGCCTACACTGATGTGTCTTAAAACATAAAGACAAATCACCCATGCCTACACTGGTGCATCTCCGGGGGTTGCACACATGGAGAAGCATCATAACGAAGCAAACCCTAAAAGGGACAAAAGAAAAGCTACCAATGTCTGGGCAGCTATTAAATGAATATAACACACCACTCGATCCTACTCGGCCTACAATCTACCATATATGATACACTGGTCCAAACTGAAGGGTCACTCACCATCATTATTACTAAAGAAAATAGATAAGAGTTGAAGGATAGTGAGAACACTAAAGTTGCTAAAAAAAAACTTAAATAATCATTTGATATCGATCCTCTCCCTGTATACAAATGAGTGTGGGTTTATATACCCATTTACTAGGGCTACTTTACATGTAGAAAAAGATAAGGGTATTCTTATAATTAGGTTACATACAACGTATTAAAAGGGGTAAGAGGAACAAAGAATATTCAATATAAAAAAGTAAAGAATCCTTCTAGAGTATTATATCAGAAGATACATGTTACGTGGTAGCTAGATGATAGAAATATGGTATTAGTAGGTTAAAGCGAGAGAAAGGATTTGTAGTCAAGGGCTAACTTAATCTGGATTAGGTTGGGGCTTAATTAGTTTTATAGAGAAGTCAAATTGAGTTAGAGTTTGGTATCTATAGTCGTCTCGGAGCTTGACTCAACTCGAGCTGTTTCTAAAATAGAGCATAGCTGTTGGGCAGGAGTAGGTTTGATACAAGTGAGGGTCCGGTAGTTAAGTCAATAAGAAATCAAGTTAAGATAAGAATCTTTGTCTCAAATATAGTTTTAAGCTAATATCCTCTAAGTGAGTCCTTAAAATCCTTTAGCCTAGTTGCAAGTAATTAGTCTAGGGGGTTGATCCCTATCATCTACTTGAGGGTTGGAGAGATTTATCCTCAAATCTGGAATGGTTTCTGCTTCTTCTCCTAGGGTGCTCGCAAAGTCTTCTTTTGCTGGTTAGTCAAGGATCAGATCTAACACATTTAAGCTAGAGGAAACACCATAGTCAGTACGTAACTCGATCTGGTAAGCATTGCGACTAATTTTCTTCAAGAACTTGAATAGACCATCAGTTTGAGGAGATAGTTTTCTTTGTCTCAGGTGCGGGGATCGCTCTCAATTGAAGTAAATCCATACTAAGTCTCTTGGTTGGAAAGTGATAGTTTAACGGCCTCAGTTGCCAATCTCATGTTGTTTCTTATTGAACTTAGCAATCTTCTTAGTTACAAACTAGTGTAGCTCTTGTAATTCTTGGGCTCAATCAACTTTGAATTGACTCTTTTCAGTAGCTACTAAGGTATTGATCTTGTCTAAGGTAATTATTGAATTAAGGCCATAGACAACCTCGAATAAAATCTTCCTAGTGGTGCTATGGGTAGTTCAGTTATATGTGAACTCTACAACTGATAGGTACGGATCCCAGTCCCTCAAGTTCTTTCCTACAATAGCTTTGAGTAAGTTATCTAGCATCCTGTTCACTACTTCAGTTTGGCCAACAGTCTGAGAGTGGCTATTAGAGCTAAACACAAGTTCAGTTCTAAATCATCTCTAAAGAGTCTTCCAAAAATAGCTTAAGAATTTTGTATCTCAATCTGAAACAATAGTCTTCTGCAACCCATGTAGTTGAACAACTTCTTGTAAAAATATATTAATAATGTGTAAAGCATCATTAGTTTAATGGCATGAAATGAAATGTGACATTTTATTGAAGTGGTCCACTACAAAAATATTGAATCCTTTCCCTTAGATGTCCAAGGTAACCTTAAGACAAAGTTTATGATGAGGTCAACCAAAGGTAAGGTTGGCATCGATAAGGGTATGTACTCTCTATGGGGCTCTCTCTTCCTCTTAATTTGCTTGCACTCCTTACAACTTCCAACTACCTTATGGATATCCTTAACTTAACTAAGTTAGTAAAAGTTTTCCTTCAACAAGTTGATTGTCTTGGTCTCTCTAAAATGATTAAATAACCTTCTGCTATGAGCTTTCCTAACCAACAGCTTACGTATGGAACAGTTTGGCATACATAGCCTTCAATCCTTGAATAGATAGCCACCCTTAAGATAATATCTCTTAACAGTAATTTTATCCCTGCACTATTCTATGGTAAGGCTAAAATGAGGATCATGAACATATTGCTTAGTGATGACTGAGAATCCCAATAATTTCTCTACAAAGTGGTCAACAAAATTTGCCATCGTGATAGATCATCAATGATTACATTTGCCTTCCCTTCTGATGCCAGATGGTGTACGAGAACTCTTCTATAAACTCCAACCACTCTGTTTGTCTTTTTGAAAGTTTATTTTGACTCCTAAGATGCTTTGATGATTCATGGTTTGTATAAATAATAAACTCTCATGGCAACAAATAGTGTTACTAGATAGTAAGGGCTCGAAAAAGAGAGTAGAACCCCTTCTTATACACAGAATAGTTTAGGGCAGCACCACTAAGCTTTTTACTGTGGTAGGCAACAGGTCATTGCTCTTGTACTAGGATGGCACCAATTCTAACTCCCAATGCATCATATTGTAACTCGAAAGGCTCGTTAAAATTTGGTAGTAATAGGATAGGAGTTGATGTAAGCTTTGCCATGATCTCTCGAAAGCTCTACTCAATTAGGTCGTTCCACCTAAATCATTCACTTTTCTTTGTCAGTTTAATAAAGGGGGTGACTATTGTACTGAAGTCTTTAATAAATCGCCTAAAGAAAAAAGATAGGCTATGAAAACTTTGAACCTCAGTGATACTCTTTGACATCGGCCATTCTAGAACGGCTTAGATTCTTTCCCTTAACACAACAAACCCTAAGAAAATCACCTTATTATGACAGAATGTATACTTCTTCACATTCCTATACAACTTCTCAATTCGCAAAATGTCAAATACTTCACGGAGATGTTGAACATGGTTATTCATGTTTGCATTATATATCAGTATGTCATCAAAGTATACGACTACATATCTTCTGATCAGATGGCGCATCACATGATTCATTAACCTCATAAATGTGCTCGGCACATTAGTAAGTCTGAATGGCATAACCAACCATTTGTAGAGTCTATGCCTAGTCTTGAAAACAGTCTTCCACTCATCGCTCGATCTCATACAAATTTGGTCGTAATCACTTCGCAAATCAATCTTCGAGAACATCTTGGCACCAAGATGCTCATCCAACATGTCATTGAGCTTCGGTATCGGATATCTATACTTGATAGTAATCCGATTGATTGCTCAACTGTCGATGCACATACGCCATGAACCATCTTTTTTCAAAATTAGCAGTGTCGGCATTGTGCAAGGGCTCATGCTTTCTTTCGTATACCCTTGCTCTATGAGTTCATCTACCTATCTTTTCAGCTCAGTAGCCTATTCGAGTTCATTCTATAACAGGTTGGTTCGATAGGGCAGTGCCTAGCTGTAGATCAATAAAGTATTCTATGCATCAGATTGTGGGTAGTCCCCTAGGCAATTCTTCAAGGAATAGATTAGTGAACTCATTTAGTAGACTTTGGATTTCATCAAGAACATCCTCTAAATCTCTCATCTCCAGCAATCTCCTAACCAACAGAAATATAGGCTCTTCGGCCTTCTCAGCAATTCGGAGCTCTCTTCGGCTCATTACTAAGGTCTTCTTCTTACTGGCTCGGGTGAGCTGATGATAGGTCTCATTTACTTGAGATGGAGTCATAAGCTGTAACATAATCCTCTTTCCATCCTTAACAAAGGCATAAGTGTTCCTATATCTATCATAAGTAACACGATGGTAAAACAACTAAGATTTTCCACGTAGCAAATGTGAAGCTCCTGTAGGAACAACATCACATACCACTTCGTCCCTATATACATTCCTAACACTGAACGGTACGGTCACTTGTTTTGTCACATGCAAAGCATCCTTATTATGAAGCTAATGCAACTTGTAAGGTCGGAGATGCTTTAAGGTTGGTAGACCTAACCTCTGCATAAAGGATTGTACAACTACATTAGTATAGCTTCTGTTGATGGGTGATTCTCGTTCCAGTACATGAACACTTGTAACATGAAAAAATGGCTACGGGGGGCACCAGAAAGTACTCCGACACAGCTACTCCGATGCCTAAGTTAGCTCTCTTATGATGAGAGTAAAATTATTCAATAGTTACGAAAGTGAGAGAATAGAGAAGAAGGTCTCCTTGGTATTTATAATGAGTCAATAGAAATTTCCCTTAGACTAGGTCAATGAATCAGGCTTAGATATTGGGCCCATTAATATAACTCTAGATAATAATTATCCAAAAATGTCTATCAACACTTACCCCTCACTCTCTTTGGTGACAAAGTCGAAAAAAATAGTATTTAAGTAGGTTGATTTAATAGGATTTCTGGAAAAGTTTGTAGTCCTAGCTTGAAGAGGCAAAAAGATAGGAGTACTTAAAAAGGTGGGGAATGCCTGAAGAGGCAAAGGTATCTAAAGAGACGATAACCTGAAGAGGCAAAAGGGCCTAAAGAGGCAAGAGCGCTTGAAGAGGAAAAGGCCTAAAGATACCAATACAAATGAAGAGGCGATAACTTGAAATGGCGAGAGCCTAAAGAGGCCAATACTCCTGAAGAGGTTAAAGCACTTGAAGAGGCGAAGGCCTAATGAGGCTAAAATGCTTGAAGAGGCAAAAGTCTAAAAAGGCTAATACACCTAAAGAGGCGGGAACCTGAAGAGCCAATAGCCTAAAGAGGCCAATATACTAAAAGAGGCAAAGGCACCTGAAGAGGCAAAGGCACCTGAAGAGGCGAAAGCTTAAAGAGGCCATTAAGCTTAAAGAGGCCATTAAGCTTAAAGAGGTTAGAGCTTGGAGAGGCAAAAACACTTGAAGAGGCGAGAGCCTAAAAAGGCCAATACATCTGAAGAGGCGAGAGTGCCTAAAGAGACGAAGGCCTAAAGAGGTCAAAGTGCTTGAAAAATTAAGAGCCTAAAGAGGCTAATACACCTGAAGAGGCAAAAGCGCCTAAAGAGGCGAAAACCTAAAGAAGCTGATACACTTGAAGAGGAGAGAGCCTAAAGAAGCTAATATGCTTGGAGAGGCGAAGTTCCTAAAGAAGCCGAAGTGCCTGAAGAGGTGAGAGCTTAAAGAGTCTAAGGTGCCTAAAGAGGCAAAGGCGCTTGAAGAAGTAAGAGCTTAAAGAGGAGATGACGCCTAGATAGGCTTAGGCCAAGGCTTAAAAAGGCTAATATGGTTGAAAAGGTTGTGGAAGCATGCATGTTGTTTGAGTTTTGACATGATGAGTGCTAAGTTGAGCCATAAGATAGACTCGTTGGCTTCTAGTTTGTTAATGTATAGGACTTCAGTGCCAAATGTTGGATTTGAGTGTTAACCTACCACCATTTGACAGTTGAAGGTTTTCAAGTGGCTCATTGTCTATTTATTAGACAGAGCATGTAAGTTTATACCAGCTCATTGTCCATAGTGTATAGGACTTAGAGCTATTGAGAGCTGCCCATTAGCGGATGATATTTATACGGGCTTAAAGTGGAGGGACTTCCTTATCTATAATCTATTTTTGAGTTCTTACATTCATCCCAAAGGGAGGTTAAAGTAAGTTTGCTAAGAGTTAATAAAGTGTCATTAATTTAAATAGATATAACTTGGTGTAGAAACCAAAAATTAAATGTAAATATCGTCAACATCATTGTATGAAGCGCGGCATGAGATATACACCTACATGATGGACACATGGACTACAAATGATTCATCTTTCAAATAGGTATATTTGCCTGTCCTCAATATCGGCTTCTTCAAATGCAATTCTTCTAGAATTGTTCGAACCCGAATCATTGGCTTTGAATTAGCGATCAATGTTTGTATACGTGTTGAACCTGGCAGTTGAGAAGCTTGGATAAGTAAAAATAAGCCACAGAATAGCTCAGGTCGGCATGCATAGTTGAACAGCTTAGGTTTAACTTATAGTTTGGAGCGAGTTGCTGTAAGCACGATGGGTATGCTGCGAGCCCAATGTTGGAATTCAATTTTCTACGAAATTCCAACGCGGAATAGATTTCAGATTTATCGATCAGGTGCCGTAACCTCGATTGGCATTGGTCGTAGTTGAGTTGCCTAAAGCAACTTCTACTATAATAGATGAATGACTTGGCAAATATAGGAGAGGATATCTCAGCACAATGGATGGAAATACATGACCAAAGTTTCTCAGCCGTAGAATTCCGTGTGAGAGCTTAGTACAGTGGATGGAAATACATAGCAAAAGTTTCTTAGCCATGGAATGCCGTGTAAGAGTTTAGCATAGTGGATGGAAATACATGGCCAAAGTTTCTCAGCCATGGAATGCCGTGTGAGATTGTTCGAAAGCATTTCACCAAACACACTAATATGGTCATGACATGCGAAACCCAGTAGAGTTGGCAACATGATGAGATATCACCCTTGTCAAGATAGCGGAGACAGACTCTAGCTAGTGAGATATCAGTAAGACTGGGAAAAGAATCTTCACTAACCACTAACAGATCCTGACTAATGTTAGCGCACAATTGTTTATAGTCCATGCTAAGTGGAGAACTTGGTGCCTGTTAATCCTTCATGTAGATAGCATGTTGAAGTGAAATCTCGAGAGCTGCCTCGGGATTGAGGAGAGGATTGGTCCATACTTCTGTAAGAAAAGCAATATTTTACGCTTTTAGCCTCCGAGTAGCATGTTGGAATAACAGCACAAGAAAGTATTTGCATTAGAGAGCACAATTTGCAAGGAAAAGATTTTTTGTTTTCTCTCTTTCTCGTCAACAGGTTAATCACATCAGAAAGGCGATAAATCAACATAATAGCAGGCGATTGAAAAAAGAAAGAAAAGAAAAATTGTAAAGGGAAGATTTAGATCAAATCATACACAGATATTGCCGTGGAGATCGAAGAGAGGCACGGCAAGCAATTTCCAATTTTTGGGTGCGGCAAAACAATCTCTTTCTGATAACTGGACAATGAAAAGCTTCTTGCACTCCTGTGTCAAGAAATACCGCCGTTCATGATCCAGATATATGTAGGGAGAAGAGAGAAGAGGCTCAACGACAGAGGTTTTCTAAGCACACATGTTACCTATAAGGAAAATATACGAACCTTTGGTTTTGTTATATGAGGAGGGCAGTAGGGATAGAGTACAGTTTCAAAGTTAGGTCGCCACCAGATAGCAACACATTCACCTATCTGCAACAGAAATTTAAAAAATAAATAAGTGGGAGAAGATATAGAAACCTTTTGATTTTTCTAAATAATTATTGAGCTCTGCCCATGGGTACAGTACAAGCTTTCCACTCCTAGGCTGTTGCTAACCAAGGTGTATTTATTTTAATCGGCAACAAGTTTCTAAGTCTCCTTTATCCAATTTCAGAAAAAAAAAAAAAAGTGGACATAACAGAACAACACATCACCGTTTTCACATATTAGACAAGCCAAACACTTAATACCAACTTCCTTTTGGCAAAGAAATAGGCAGAAAACAAAAAAAAGTGAGGATTGGGCAGAACTAGAGAAGCATGATTGAAACATATATCAGCTTCTGTGACAGCACATCATGTGCAGGAAGTACCCAACAAAGTGCAAAGAAAGCAACGCGAGCAGGAAAAAGTTAACAATAAAAATTAATAACAACAATAGAAACTTTCCTAGGCTTCTAGCATTTTAAAAGTTACTTTGATGAAAACCAATATTCATATGTTTCTTGGCTTTATCATATGTCTTCTACTTGCAGTACAGTCATGTTATATTCATGTGGCTGAATAGAATAAGAAGTCCTGAAAACTTATTACCTTGTTCAATTGATCTAATCGCCATTAGAATAGATCAAAGTTCCAATCCCCTCTCTCTCATAATTAGCCAAAAAAAAAAAAAAATCAAATTGAACTATGAGAGAGGAGGAATCAAACTTGGGATACTAGCGTTCATTCCACTTAGCTAAAAAGGGCTTTTATTACTTATAATTACAAAATCAATACATATAATATATTAATTACATAATAATTATTAGTTTATTCTAATATAATATGTTACACATTATATGGCTAAATATTATATAATTAAATTATCATGTTTTCATATTATATATTATTTATATTTATTAGATAGTATTATAATTTTAAGAAAGTAATATTTACAATTAATGTAAAATAATTATAATTGTATTATTATATTGGGTTAATTATGGTCACATTATAAAGTACCATAATTACATAATAAATATTAATTAAGTATTAATTATACAATAATTATTAATTTTACATTAATATCATATTTCAAATATTACATATTTTTATATGTTATTTAATTGCTTTATTATACTACATTATACATAATTTATATTTAACAATATTAAAATTTAAATAAATATTATTCTTTTAGTAATATAAATATGGTAAGTTTAATAATATAATTATATGAAATTTATCAAATAATATGTATTTAAAATATAAAATAATTATATATATTTAATATCATTATTATTACATTATAAATAGATATGTAACTATGACATAAGTATTATAATTCATTTATTATATTACTGATATTTATTTATGCAACATTATATTATCGTTTGTATAAATTACATAATATCATAATTTTTATTTCAAATTATTTATTTATATCAATTAATATTTATAATATTATTATTTATATTGTGATGGAGGTGATGAGTCCGGCGTTGCAGGCCGTGGGAATGGCATGGAGTTGGTGTGATTTGCTCTTCTATGGGCAGTCATGAGGGTGGTCAACTTTTTGGTAGTCAAGGATTCATCATGGAATGGGTATTAATTTTCAAAATGCAAGTGAATACAGTAATAATTGTTTATCTTGAATAACAACATAACGGAACAGCAATTTGCGCCAAGTAAACATAATGTTATAGACAACGATTCGAGTCGGAGAGATACTTCCTTCTGCATGCATCCAGATTCCAGAGCAAGAGCCAAGAGAGGAAACATGCCTGCCAATTAGGCTGGAGGGATGATGAAGTGGCACCCAGTCTGTTTGTGAGTTTCCTTTTGAGGCCTTCAATTTCTGCAAAATGAAAAATAATCAGAATCACTTACAAATATGCACGATAAAACAAATGTAGGCAGGCACTAAATCATACAACATACCATCTTCTCCAGGCTTTAAGCGGCCCCCAGGAAGTTTGTGGAAGGTGTTTCCAATTTGCAGTAAGAGAACGTGAGGATGCCTGCGCTCGTTAACCTGCGGGTTTGAAAAGGAGAACTGAAACACAGCTAAGATATTAAGCTCAAGCAAGCTTCATATATTGAGGTGTGATTAATGTGTAAATGCACACATTCGACTGGAAAGCAAATGGAAGTTGTTAGCGGAGAAGGAAAAATTATTCAGGAAGACAGCAAGGCTTAACAAGGTGCGTGGGACAGTTATAATAGACAAGAGGGGAATTCTCGGATGATACTCCCAGAATGAATGAAAAACACGCATTTAAGCAACAAATTCAACTTGCAGTATAACTTACATCAAAACATAAATGGGCAACTCCAAAGTTAAAATCTTCTGAATTAAAAAAAAAAAAAAGAAAAGAAAAGAAAAGAAAAAAATGTGCGTGTAAGGAACAAGGAATCTTTTTGGCTCACCGTTGCTATCCTTTTTAAATCTTGCATGCGAATAAAGAAGACGAAGAAAATAAAAGGAGAAATACACATAACAGATAGTGTATACCTATAGGTCATAAACAGATAAAATCTTAAAAAAAAAAGTGCAAAGCAAGACAAAGGAAATGCTTTGTCATCCAGCAATTAAATTCATCAAGGATATATTTTGATATACGTGCACACACATAAAGGTACCTGAATTTTGTTATAGAATAAATATAATGGTTCATACCGCATTTGTAAGCTTAAACTTTTAAATAAGTTGATTGTGATATCAATTTTAACATGATATCAAAGTAGAAGGGGTCCGAGTTCAAACTCTTGCATCGTTCACATATAATTAAGTCATCCACTTGTTGGGTATCAATTAAATTCTAACCCATAAGTGATGGGAAGCGTTATAGAATAAGTGTAATGATTCACACCACACCTACAAACTTAAACCACAGGAAACCAAAAGAAGAAAGAGATTACTGTCCCCAAACTTAAGAAAAGAAATTACCGGTTCAGATGGCAATAAAATGATCTTTCTTCTAGACCAAAAGAGAAAAAGCTCTGTTTTTATCTTAAACCATTTTCGTTTCGGGTTTTTCGAAAGCTCATGAGAAAATGACTTTTGCAAACTAAAAATGAAAACTTCACCCAGCCATTCTCACAATGGTGCCTTAATCGATCTCTACAGCTGAGGATTGGCAGGCGAAAGGAATAGGACCGAAGACTTTGTAGATGTCAAACATTTTTTTTCTTTTTTCTTTTTTTTTTTTCCTCTTTAAATAACAAGAACAATGTACGTTATCCTAATTTCTAGGTGTGAAGGATCTATAGCTATTACCAAAATACATTACCGGAAGATGACAATTTTAGCTAAAAGAACAAGAATAATATATATCTTCCTTTTTTCACAAATATTTAAGCCCATTCACACATATCTAAAAAAGGCACACTAGTTTTTCATCATGTAGTACAGGAGTTCACCTTCTACCAGTATGCCAGACACTTACTAGCAGAATACCTTCAACACTGGTCCTCATGCCTTCTTTCATGTAGCTGCAGACCACAAACAAAGACCCTTTTCATATATTTCTAATAAAAGAAGTAAAAACAAACATTTTTTGGGGGTAATGTCAGATTTATGATGACAAACATTTTGAATTGGTTGCATCAGAGAATTCAATTCTCCAACTGAGGGAATTTTAATAATCCAAACCATCACCAGCAAGAGTATCTTAATGCTCAAGACGATCACGATGAATGAAGCCACAGTTCTTTCCTTAAAGGTAGTTTCGCCATAAACGATTGATAGACTAATATGTGGATCATCTCTAATGTATTTGCTTGATTGTGCTCTTATCGTCTCCATAAATCCATGTATTTTTCAAAAGCAAGCTGAATATTATGCACTGGCAAAATTGCATTTCAGGACATGCATCTCAATTGCAAATAGGTGCAAAACTCCACTGAAAGGCTTGACTATAAGCACTTCTGTAATGACTCGAATGACTTCCACCTTAAAAAATAAAAATATATTTTCCTTGGTTACCAGTAGGCAGTAAATCTCAGTATGGATAGTAACAAAGGCCAGATATCATTTGCTACCATTAATATCTACCACCTCCCATTATTCAACAACACTAATTAGCACAGACGTCTCCAATTAAGAGTAACAAGTGATAGTAACAAAGGCCAGCCATCATCTGCTACCATTACTGTCTACCACCTTCCATCATTCAACAACACCAATTAGCACAAACTCCTCCAATGAAGAACATAATATCTTACTGCTTTAAGTACTAGCTTATAACAACAATTTGAAAAGACCATGTCTGCAAAACAAATGCAACCTAAGATGAAAATGTATGCCCTAGACCATTTTATTATATCGCTCAAGCCATCTAGGTGACAAGAAAGCAGAGAACTTGAGTCGCTGTTGTGATCCTCTCATAAACAACACTTCTCATTGAAAATTTGTAATTTCATAGACCATGCCTTTACAATCTCACAATCATTAGCCTCTAGCTTTCAACAAGATTACTTAGCAAAAGACAAAATGATTGCAAACTAAACCAAAACATCTCAGAACCCAAGAAAAGCCAATAGATTAAAACTGTTAATCTCAAGAGGCCCACGTAGCCAACTTTTTTCCATTCGTGGATATATGCAAGAATCTACAGCTTCAAATACTTAGTTACAGTTAGTGTCCAGTGCTCGGGCTATAATCTCAAAACTGTGACTATTTCAAGTACTAGGTTATATTCTCGCTACACGGCTTCTTCATTCAATATTCTCATGAAATAAGTAGCGCAAAATAACTTGCTTGAAGAAGTAATAACAGAAAGAGTAACAGCTCAGAGAGATAGATTTCAGCACGAAATGCCTAACATCAGTTTTTCGTTGGATATTTGCACAAAAACTAATGTGATGACATAACTATCCACAGAAATTTTTGCGATAACTCTAAGTAATAGCCTAGAGCGAGATAGACAGAGACATGATTGGGAGACGTAAAATTCGGTTTTTCATTCGTCGTTTCCACAAAATCCGTAGCGATAACAATTTTCTAGAGAAAGCAAAAGGAAGGGTAACAGATGAGAGAGAGAAGAGAGAGAGAGAGAGAGAGAGAGATTTGAGTGCGAAATGCAAAGTTCGCTTCTTCATTTGAGCATCTCATGGAATCGAAATGTTATAGAATAAAGCTCACAACAGAAAGTAATTACAGCAAGAGTAGCAACTTAGTTAGGCCATTTACATGAAGAGAGAAAGAGAGAGAGAGACTCGTACTTTTCTTTCAAGCGAGCAAGGCGATTGGCGACGGAAATGTCCTTCTCAATCTTCGATTCCTTATTACCGAAGATGTAATGGGAGAGAGGATACAAGTTCACCACAGGTGATGTCATCATCATACAGCTTCACTCCCACTCTATCTCTAATACTCTTTCTTCCTCTTTCTCGCTCTTCGTTTCGGCTGATCGGCGATCTTCAATCACCGGTAGTTTGTTAGTTTGTTATTCTGAGGAAGAAGCGCTGAGAACAAATAAAGTTGGAATTTGGGCGCGGAAATCAGAAAAGACGAAATTGTCCCTGAAGTGAGGAGTCATGTCGGGAAGATATGACAATGGACCGAGCGGGATGAATAATGAAATATGAAATATTTTAAGGAAAATGGTAATAAAGTAGAAGTTTAACTATTTATTTGTCTAATGGAAGATTCTTTTATTTTTTTAAATATGAAATGAATCTGTTATTATATAAGAAGATTTAATGCCTCTATTTCAATAAGTATATTTTTTTTGTTTTGGCCATAAAAGTATATATTTGAGTATTCACCTTTTTTTTCGCATAGTTTTCATCTAAATGAGTTGTAGAGGACTATTGACCAACGATGCATATGTTAAGGGACTAAAAAATTAAATTAAAGTCTTTTAAGAATTTTTAGTCTTTTGCCATCAAATTATAAAATTTTCAATTTCATTAATCAATTTTTAAAAATTTTAAAAATTTCTCATTAGCTAAAACATTTTACTTTTAGTAATTATGTCCTAAAAGTTTTCAAAACTATAAATTCAAATGATAAATTATATAGATTATAAATATGTACAGTTAAAGAAGACATGTAATGATGGGGTGAATCAAAAGAGAACTACCACATTATCCATTAATTTAAAAAATAAGAGAGATGATAATTATTTAAAAGTAATATAACTTCTAAAAATTATGTAACATGAATAGTGAGCAAGAGGTGACTTTAGTGAGAGAGAGAGACATTCAGCATGATTGAAACATCATCATAGAAAGCTTTATGGAAATGTCCTTATTATTAACCACTTGATCTTTTATTTATACAATAAGTGGTATATTAGTCAATAAAAAATACAAAAAATAATTTGAGTGGTTTATTTTCCTAAGACATGTAAGGCACCAAGTTTTAGTAGTTATTTGTGGTTATTGAAGCCATATGACTTTAATAATATAGATATTATATTTATGCCATCCACATTTACTTGCATTTTACACCATTAATAGTAATTTCTAAGAATTCTAATTACTTAAAAACTCTACATTTTAATCCTTCATCTAATCCTATGAATCACAATTCCATAGAAAAAGGACACCCACTGCCTCATCTTTCTTCTTCTTCTTCCTCTTTAACACAGTCATGCACTACCACCTCCTTCATAAACCATTATCTACTACCGTTATCTCCACCATCACTGCACCACCATCATCAACACTCAGCACAATCACCTAGCACCACTAGTAACTAACCCTCACCACCATGTGACTACACTACCTTCTCGCGAGCCATGCCATATGACTACCATTACTATTACGCAACCACGACCATCGTTACACAACTTATGCTATGTGACCACTGTCTAAATTTGTGGTCTACACCATGTGACCATTACTAACACCATGTAACCACTACCTAAATTTGTGTGCACAAAATTTGCAAATTTTGATGGTATTAGTTGTTGGAGAAGGTATAGATATATAGTTATTGGTGTTGGTTATTAGAGATGAGTACTGGCTTCTTTTCTTTTTTTTTTTTTTAACCAACAAGGATATGTGTTTGTTCAATTATTGATTGTTGGTGTTGGGGAAGAAGATGGAAGAACAAGGAGCAGTAAAGGTAGTATAATTTTTTTTCAAGTCTATTACATGTTTATTCCACAGGTTTACGCTCCACCCCAACAATCAATAAATAATGTTATAGGCTATTATAGCCTTATTCCATTCCTTAGCAATTAAAATTCCATTCCCTCTTGTTCCATGCAATGAAGTGAACATGTAGTTTTTGCTTAACTTGTAAAATATGCACTTTATCCCCTTAGTTTTAGATCATGCTACTAGTCCCTTTTCTTTTATTTTTATTAATTAATTAATTTTTTTCTTTTGCCCAAGAGAATTTTTTTTTGTCCCTTATCTTTTAATTAAAATGTGCACTTTAACATCAACTTGACAAGTTTACCTTTCATTATGATAATTAAATAATAAAAATAATTCAAAGTTAAAATCTCAAGGTTAGAACTAAAAGGTCTTGGATGAGAGATTAGTAGTGCAAATAATTTAGATGGCTGTACAAATCATAGGTCATGACCCACTTTCTTAAGTGATCTACTCCTATGGTTATATTTGTTTTTGTTTTTCTTTTCCTTTTATTTTTTAGGGAATGATGCCAATATCCTACCACCTTAGGTGGATTAAAATAATAATTTATAAATTTTAAGTACATATCCTTCTCAAAAATATTTTATTTAAGCCATAAATAAAGTTTTATGTAAAATATTATAGTTTAAATAATTAAGGGTGTTTGATATTGCACTATAAATTGAACTAATTTTCAAATAGCTCTAAACTGACCTTTCTAATTCCTCCAAGTTGTTGTACAGTTTTTTTTTTTAATAAAATTCCATCAACTCTCTCCCTTACTTTCTAGCTATAGATTTCAAATCATATCATACACATCTATTGCCATTTTATCTCTCTCTGAAAGCTTCCTTAGGAAACCAAAACCTCTCAGTACTTTAATTTTTCATATCTTCCTTGTTCTTCATCTAAATGAAAAACTTAAGTTGCATTACAATCCTTACAAAGAGTAATTTACATCCATACTAGTTTTAACATGTAAAAGTTTAATTTTAGTTTTGAGCTAAATAAAAAAAGAATAAAAAACATGTAGTTTTGAAATTTCCATCAAAATATATACATAAAACTTAATGTTGGCAAAATTTTGACAAGTTTAGCAACTAAATATTTTAGTGATCTTCTACTTCATTCTCTTAAGGCAAAGGACTTGACTTCTCACAATTTTTGGATGACTATTTTAAATTGTATCTAAGAAACTAAGGTAAGTAGGAAATTTAATGAAATATCATAATGTTTGCACTTGATTGTTGTTCAATTGATGGAATAAGAATGCTGTGATGATTGTTTGATGCTATGGATTCATGTTTGTATTGTAAAAATTGAGTTCGACAATGAATTTTATGTAAATACAAAAGTTACATAAGATTATAATTGAAAATGAAACTTAGCAATCTCGTCGATTATCAAATTCACATATGATGTTTAGGCTTGTTAAAGTCACCAATAAGCCAGTTCCTTCCTCTCCACTATTCGGCCTATAATGAGCCTACCACCCAGTTGGTCTTTCCTTTACCTACCAGTCAATGCTATTCCACCTCTCAAATTTATTTTATTTTTTTCCTTTTCCTTGTATGTATGCTTCTCCCATTTCTCCTATGATACACTTGACGTAAGATATAATTAATTATGTATATTAATCTTACTCCAGTTACCCAATACAATAGTTTTATAAGGTAGCGTTTGATTGCAAAGACTAAACTGGACTAGACAAAGAGAATTAGACTAAATGAGTATAGAGAAGATTTGACAGTAAAAACTTATTGTATCATATTTAGTTTGCACAGTATATAACACAAAATTTATATTTAAAAAACTAATTGTTTATATTATAAAATTAATTAATTTTTGTAATATTTAATAAAAATAATATTAATTAACTCAATTTTATAACATAGAGGGATATTTTTAAGAATGTTAAATATTTTTGTTTTCTTATCTAATGAATTTCATTTTTGTACCATAATATAAATGGAATAAAATTTAGACCTTTTATTTAGTCTATCAGCCTAAATTTTTGTCCAATTATAAAGCAAAATTATAAACTAAACATAAAACAAAATTTTTTGTCCAGTTCAATACCATAAAAATTGTGCAACAAAAAATTACCAATGTAAACATGTTTCTCTTACAATCCCCTTTAAATCTTTACGAATTTGATATCACACCAAAAGTAGTACGAGCTCCAGTACTTTGATAAACCTCTTTCATTACTAGACCCGTCAAACCATTCTCACAACCCTCTACTAGCTTGGTTTCATATAATACTTATTATTAGTATTAGGCTACAGTATTGCGATTTCATGCAACTAGTTCATTAAATTTGGTTGATATACCTATGAGACGAAAACTACGATGTATAAGATTAGCCAACTGGTGTAATTGTGGTGCTTGAATGGTGACTTAAACTACCCATACTTCTTGATATTTCTTGAATTGCAATTGAATTGTATTATATTGATTTATAGCTAAAGATAAATTACATAAAGAATACTTAGCTAAATTAAAATCAATTATCTATTACATGATGTCCCCTTACATTATCAAAGGGCATCACTACTACACGGTAGATGAGGAGAATTTACTCGAAGAGTGAAATTCTACATCACCATTTACAAACAAAGTGACTTGGGGATTGTGTCACATTTGACAAAGCTTAGATTTCATACTCTATTGTTTAAGGTCAACAAACTTCTTGCAAGAATTTATACCTAGAGAAGTCATAGAACATATGATTGAGATATTTGAATCTTGTTTGGAGATAACTTTGCACAATTCTCAAGTATTGATGGTGGTGATTGAATCCATAACTAAAGGGTGTGGAGTTGATTTATACATTAAACTTTATACCGGTTATCGGAAGACAGCGTGCAATTGTTGCATCGCATAAAATATTCTATGCATATCATATAGCTAACAACATGCTAGATCTTACTTGTTTATGTGTAGTAATGAGAATGTTGTACTCTCATTCCACTAAACAGTAGTCACTCAATCTCTTATTTACAATTGATCTTACAAGATTGTGTGTATATACTACCTCTAAGAAAACTACTAAGGTAAGCTTGAGGCCTTACTGAATGTGAATGATGATCATGATGATTATAAGGAAGTGATGGAAGCTACCAAGCCACCTGGTGTAGTTTATTTTTTTGCATTGTCTTATAATCAAACAGTTGGCCTTTTATCTTTTGACAATCAGGCTGGAGTCTTATAAGATATTATTTAAGTTCGTACTCTTGGTGCAAGTAAACTTTGTATTACAACTAATTGTATGTGATTAACTTTTTATACATTTGTTATTTTTCCTTTTATATGTATAATGGTTATAAAAGCTTCAAGTGTTAGATAGGTAGTATAAGACTTGTGGTGGGTTATCATGTCTAAGGTTCTTGTGGAGTATAACAAACTTTGAAAAAATAAATAAAATGGATAATAAAATAAAAGAAAAGTTATCAAATCTAGGACGTTGGTTAACTCACAAGTCGATCAACACCTCCTAATCTACTATCTAGCAATCTACTAACTCTCTTAATTTGATCACTTGATTCACTTTAAACCTCTTTAGTACCCCTAAAGTTCCCTTAGTCAGCTTAAATCTTCATAGTTCAAAGATTTTGGATCTAGATTCCTATTAAACTCAAACCATGAACTTAATCTCCTAATTGTGAACTTAAACAATACGTTGCTGGATATAACTGTAAGTTTGAATTATGAACTAAACTCATGAATTAAAATCATGAACCATGAATCTTGAACCAAAATTATGAGTTCAAATATAAAGTGAAAATGTGAAATGCAAATTGAATTGAAACCATCAAAGTGAATCGAAACCTAAAGTAAAACCTCAATCATGAATAAGAATCGCTAATTGAAAAAGTGAACTAAAATCATGATATAAAACCTTAAGCTCAAACCATTAACCATGAAATGTAAATTATAACTATGAATTAGATTGGAGAATATTGCATATTATGAACTAATGTTGTAAAAAAGAGTTAAGGATTGCGAAATATTATAACTTGTAAGTATGAATTTAGACCATAGACTAAACCATCATGAAAACAAAATATGAATCTAAACCAAAATTATAGTTATAAATTTGAAGCATTAACCATGAGTTGTAAATTTTAAACCAACCCTATGTTAGAACCTAGAAGTAGAATCATTAGCTATAAATTAGAATTGTGAACCATACATACCATAAATCATAAACTATAAATCATAAGTATAAAATAAAACTATGAACATTTAATTAGAATCATCGGTCAAGAATCATGAATCGCAACCATGGATCAAAATAAGATATGAACTAGAGTTATGAATAGAAATCGTGAAGCAAAAATATGAATTGAAATTGTAAACTACAAACTATGAATATAAAATGGAATCATAAATCATGAGTAGAATCGTAACATGTTGATGGAATCTAGATTTAATCGTATGTAAGAACAATGAATGATGAAATAAAATCATAAACTATAACCATGAGATAGAACCTTTGAATAGAAACATTGATCACCGAATTGTAAACCAAATTTGAGAACCAAAATTATGAAGTAGAAAGTTAAACTAGAATTGTAATTGCAAGATTGAGACTATAAATCGTAAATTGATATTATGAAATATAAACTTTAAACCATAATCATGAACCAAAACGTTAATCATGATTTAAAATTGTGAACCCTAAGAAGATATGAATCAGGACCTTGAGTTGTAGGTTAAAACCATAAATTATGAATTTTAAATGAAATTATAAACTAAAAGTGTAAGGGATAAAGATGGTAGTTGAAGAGTCATGATTGCAAACTAAAAGTGCATGTAAATGTATAAGAAATTTAATTTATTCATATGGAATACCAAATCCCATTTCTTTTTTTTTTCTTTAAAACTAAATTAATAAACGCACACTTATATTGTGTGTGCTAAAAACAATATAATTGATAAATTAACAATAAATTTTGAATTTCAAATACTATTTTATATCCTAATGTCGAGAACAAATAAAAATAAAACATGTATAAAGATAAAAAAGTAAATATCAAATTGTTAAAAGAGTAAAAAACCTCTAGAATATAATATGATTTTTACAGTAATGTATCCTCTCAATATATCTTTTCTCAGTTTTCCTCAATTTATCCCCTTAGATATTGCTACATGTAATTAACTATTAATATTAAAAAGAAGATGAAGATATCATAACGTATTCTAAGAATTTTAATTATCTCAAATATTGATTTATGAATTGAGGAAAATTGAGAGAAGGTAAATTGAAATGATCTAAATCATATTTTTAATGGCTTAACAATATATTAATATGAAGAGAGAGAATGTGAAAGAAAGTGAAAAGAGAAGTGGGTTATGGAGAATTATATAATTAGAGAAGCGGAAATGAATATTAAAAAATGATGAATTACTTATATCTAATCTATCAGTTGTAATAGCAAAAGTGGATGTGAGACTTACATAAATAAAAGAACTTGAGAGATGAAAGAAGAAAATGACTTTCTGTTTTATATGATACAATGACTATTTATGTGTGTATAAACTAACAAGAGTGAGAAATTAGTAAGAAAAAAATATATGGATGAAAGTAATAAATAAACAAATGGCATATAGTTTCTAGCCCCCTAAGTAAGACAATGTAAAAGTCCTAAGTTAGAACAAAAGTTGTGTGTATGGGCTACATTAATAGATTTAATCATTGACTCTACAATTTAAGAAACCAATGAAACATGTATAAGCTGGAGAAAACCTAAATTTATGTGATTACAAGTAAAATGGATGTCAACTTTTATGTGTTTTATGTATTTGTAAAGATAAGGATTATCATTGATTAAATAAGCAGTACCACTATTAGTAAAAAGATGAATATGAAGAGCAATTGGAACATAGAGATTATGAAGTATATATGAAACCCATAAAAGTTCTTTAGTAGTAAACAGTAGCTAAGCCTCTATACTTTGCTTCAATAGAAGAAGTTGCAACAGTAGCTTGTTTTTTACTCTTCCAAGACACTAAAAATGAGCTAAGGAAATACAATATCCTAAAAGAAATTTTCGATCAATACAAGAACTGTGCTAATCCATGTTAGAAGACCTAAGTAAAGATAAAGAACTAGATGATGAAAAGAAGAATCACTATTAAAGGTCCCTTTTAAGATATCAAAGAACTTGTAAAGCAGCATGTAATGAGGAGTTCTTAGTTGTGCAATGAACTAGCTAGAAAAAGATGAATCTGGTTGTATAATGGTCAAATAAAACAAACAATCTACAATCCTTCTATATGATGTTGGATTAGAAAGGAGTTATCTTAAAGCATTATCAAGCTTTAAGTGAGAAGGAAAAGGTATCGTAGTTGATTTAGCTCCTATCAAATCAACATCCTTACGAGTATTAAGTGCATACTTCCTTTGATTTAACGTGAAACCATTTAGGTATATGATAGATTTTAGTTCCTAAGAAAGTAATGAACTTCTCTAAGATTTTTTGTTGCGAAAGCACAATCAAGTTGCCATTTAATATTAGCAATTTCATCTAAGGAATTACAAGTAAGAAATACGTCATTAATATATACTAAAATAGCAACAAAGGTAGTCGATCTCTATCTTATAAATAAGGAGTGAGTAGAATTAGATTGTTTAAGACTGAAGGAAAGAATGAACTCATATCACGTTTGGTATGTAGAAATAGTCTAGAATGGAATAAAGTGAATTGAACTGGAATGGAAGATATGAAACAAAGATCAAGATAACAAATCTTTTCCTGTGTTTGAAATGTCATAGAATGGAATGAAATTAAATGCGAAGTAAATACTCTCAATTATTGAATCTCATAACTAAGTTAAAGGATAAATAAGTAAGTTTAATTAATAATAATTAATGAAGTGGAATATAATTGCAATTCTACTTTCTCAAATGTGAAATAGAATTTCTTTTTGAAGTCAGGATTGCTAATTCCATGGAATCGTAATTCTTCCTTCTAAATTCACTTGTAAACATAGCGAAAAGGAATGGAACCTAGAATTACTATTTCATTTCGATCCATTCTCGTAAACCAAACATGACATTAGTTAACTCTTTGTTATATTGCCTAGAAGATAATTTCAATCTATAAAGAGATTTGACAAGCTAAGATACTTTATTGCACTAAGAAAGAGAATATCCTTCCATTGGCTCCATGTGAGTTTCTTCCTTAAGAGACCCATAAAAAAATGTGGAATTAATATCAAGTTGATGCAAAAACCACCCTTGATAGAAGCTACAACTATCAAAATATGAACAATAACTAATTTAGCTATTGGAGAAATAGTGTAACTATAATCTATTTCCTTAACCTAGGTATATCCTTTAGTTACTAATTTAGCTTTGAACCATTCAATGCAATCATTTAATTTGTATTTTATTTTGCAAACCTATTTGCTACCAATAGCCTTCTTACCAACAGGCTTAGAAGTCAATTCCTAAATGTAATTAGAACCAAGAGCTAATAATTTTTTCTCCATGGCCTCAACTCACCTTTAATCAAACTTAGCTTCTAGATTATTTCTAGGTTTATAGACTACTAAAACATCTACTAATGATACTACATAATTTCTTAGAAAATGGTTTAAAAAATGAGGATGAAAAAGGGGATTTACGCATTTGGAAGTAGAAGAAGAAGCAATTGCATTAGCAGAAGTGTTCGTGTGAAAATTATAAATAAAGCCATTTAACTAAGTGGGAAGTTGTATAACTCTGTGAATAATATGTAGTAAACTCTATAGTATTGAACAAAAGTTATGGAACTAGCTAATTATGAGTAGAAGCATAAATAGGAGAACTAGAAGGATGAGACATTAATTGCAATGAACTTGTATCAATAGGCATATGGATAAAAGTATCACAATCTAATGGTGACATTGAAGGAAACAAAGAATGAGTAGATGAATCATGTGTTTTAAATGAATAAACAGAGTGAAAAGGAAAAATATGTTCATGGAAAACAACATCCCTACTCACAAAAACTTGTTGATTATCTAGATCATATAACTTGTAACACTTTTGACCTAGTGGATAATCTAAAAATACAAATCTTCACCTTCTTAGCTCAAATTTACCTCATGCATGAGCAATCTTGACAACATAGTAAAGACAACCAACGATAGGAAGGTTTAAATAAGAAGGTGTTTTGTTATGAGGAAGCTAATATGGTAACAACTAATTCAAAGATTTGATAGGCATTTACTTATAGGGATAGTAGCTACTCAAATGCAATCTCTTTACAAAATTTTAGGAAGATTTAAATAAAGTCTAAGTGCTTTAGCAGTATCTAACAAATGGCGATATTTTTGCTTAGCAATCCTATTTTATTGAGGAGTATATATGATACTCCTTTGATGTGCTATTTTGTATAAATGAAACAAAGCTTGGTACCCCTTCGAAAGAAATTCACTCCTTAGTCAAACCTAATGCTTTTTGATGGTCAAATGAAAGCGATTCTGCATATACAATAAAAAATAATTGGTAAGAATGGAAAGAATGTTAGATTTATGAATCATCAAATGTGTCTAAAGATAACGTATAATAAGTTCTCCAGATGTCAACATATACTAATTCAAAAGGATACAAAGATCTAAACATACTTAAATGAAATGGTAACCAATGAAATTTAACAATTTAATAAGTATTATATAAGAAATTTGACAAATACATGTCTTTATAATGTGGCAAGTGCTACAGCATAGAAAGTGAAACATGATTTAATCTACTATGAAGAAGTTCTAATGACACATTATCACACATAGGATCAACTTAATCCATTTTAACATGTTTATTTAATGTTAAACAAAGATAAAAGAGCTTCATTGACTTAGATGTGACTTTAAAACATAAAGTTTGAATTTAACATTAGTTATAGCAACTTGCTTCTTAGATGTTAGATCTTGAATGAAATGATGGCTATGAGTAAAGAAAGCACAATAATAAGAATTAGCTAGCTAGAACCCTTACTTGAGCTCGAGCTAGGGGACTAGAGAGCATGGATTGATGCATTGTTACTTCCCAACCTAGTATGAAGGAGTTGGGTTGTTGTTTAGGCCCGACCTTCCCTACCTTTCTAGCTTTTTTGATTCGTACACATTAGCCTCAATCTTGGAGTGCTGACTTGAAGGAGATCTAAGCGACCCCTCCAATAACTTGGCAAACTTATCTAACAACCTAATAGCCCTAGCTTCAAGTTATGACTACCAAAGTTCGAGCTATTTAACCATATGTCAAAGTGTCCTAAAGTACCCTCTAATGTTAGAAGGTTGTTTAAAGGACTGACAGCTAAGATGATTATGTTAAGCTGTTCAAAAGCTGTCGATCCATTTGATGTTGTCTCAGGTTCTGCTCAATGAAGCCATATGCACTTAGATCATGTATATGTCCTTTGATAATTCTACTTGTATGAAGGACACTCAAATATTCTCTTTTGTACATTATTGAATTACTTTTCCCCATTTATATTCTTTTATTAATTTTCTATTTTAGATAAAGTGCCCTTTTTTTTTTTGTAAATTATCATTTATAATAAGTTAGCATACTTATACAGATGTAAATATCCATTTATGTTATAAGCCACATAAATGAATGATCAATATAAAATATTGCATTTTCTCTTAAGCTTGTTACTCTACAAATTTACCTTGCTCTTATCTAATCCCTTGAGCAAGCTTAGTGGCGAATAGCTTAGCTAATCTAGTTGTACATTATATTAACTAACCTAGTTGATCCATAAGAGTTCCTTAGTGTATTATATCTTTAGAGTTGTTCATAGTTTTGCTTAACTTCACTTTATTTTCCATTCTATCTTTCGATCCTTCTATAGGCTTAGACCCATTCTAATATTGCCACCCTTATCAATTCTTGGTAAGACATTTATGTTGGTACCAAAGTAGAGGTTCGTGAAGGAGGAGTTGGTGAGTTTAGTCTTAAGTAAAGATTATGCTTGGTGTAAGTTTATATTGTGGAGCTAGTTTTTGAGGTGGTTTGACTACTTAGTGAGTACTAATAAAGTTGTAATTAGCTGTAAGAGTAAGTGGTAGTAATTAATTTGCTGTATTAAGTCATAGTCTCTGTTTTCTTTGTTCTGAGCTTAGAAAACAAAGCAACTATTGATACTTAAGGTTTCTGAGTTTGGTTGGTTGATGTAAAAGGCTATAATGGGTTAGGTTGGGTTAGCTTGACTTATATTGTTATTTCTGGGTTGTGTTGAGTAAGTGGTAATGTTTATCTGGTTGAAGTGTTTGAGAGCACTATTGAAGAAAATGATGGATCCAAATGTAGACACAGTAGTGGGAGATAACAAAAGTGGTATTCATTACTAAGGAAGGCAAACTTCAGCCACCTCCAAGAGTATAGACAAACACTTCAACAAAATGGCTATAAAGATTACTAAGTTGACTTGAACGGTTCGTGACTTAGCCATTTGACCTGTTAAGGTCATTTACAATACTCCCTAAGCTACACCTGAAATTAAGGAAGCAATCGAAGAAGCTTGGTAAGATAGAAGGTCATTCGTAGCTCAACAAGCATAAGATGGAGCAGTAGAGATACTAGCTTAAAGGAGGATTTACTTAAGAAATGTGGAAGAGGAATGTGATGAGGAGTAATATGAAGTCAAGGAATGAGTTTGTCTACCATGAGCTGCTAACCATGTGAAATTGCAAGTATCGACCTTTAGTGATATTGGTGATGTAGATGAATACCTTAACTACAAAGAAAAGGTCAAAAGAATATTTTATTATTATTAGCGTAAGAAATACAAGAAAGTTAGAATAGTTGCCTTTGAATTTGTGAGGTATGCTATAATGTGGTGGAAGAATTTTCAAGCCATGGAAAGAAAAGAAGGATACCCTAAGATTAGGACTTGGACCGAGATGAAGAGGGTTATGAAAGCTAGATTCCTTTTGGATTCTTAATTATAAGATGATTTTTGCTAGATACAAGAGCTTAAGTAGGCTAACTGCATAGTAGATGAGTACATATGAGACTTCCAAAATGCTCACTATGTAGTCAATCAATAAGATGCATGGATTGTAACTAGATTTCTTACTAGCTTGAAGTACAAAATTCGAGATGTTATAGAACTTCAGTAGTTTACTACCCTTGATGAGGCTATTAAAATAGGCTAATGTGTAAAAAGGCAATGAAGGAATAAATTGATTTGACCTCTATTGTGTCGACCTATTCCATCCAACCAACTTATCTAAGGTAGCAATCGAGCTCACTAAAGTGTGAAACCAAATAAGAAGGATGAGAGCCAACTTGACCAAACGGTTTGCCTACTAATAAGGAGGTATCGAGGAAGTTTGAGAAAGAACAATCATTAGGAAGAAAAACCAGTAAGATTAAGTGCTTCAAATGCTAAGGTTTTAGAGACATAGCCGCCCAATGTCCAAACCATTATACTATGGTCATAAAGGGAGAAGTCCTAAACTTTAATGTAGACATTGCAAACGAAGAGCTTGAGGAGAAAATTAAAGTACAAGATAGGGTTGAAAAGGTCTGCGAAGAGCTTATTGAAGAGGAAGTATTTGTCAAGAGCTTCAAATTGACTTTAGTGGTCTAATGTGTTATGTGAACTTAGAGCTCTCCATTGAAGATAGCTAGAGGGATAACTTATTCCATATCATATGTAAGTTCCAAGATTAGGTGTATGCACTCATAGTAGTTGGCGATAGTTGCATCAACATTGTTTTTGCTATACTAGTTAAGAATCTCAAACTATCAACCTTTACACTTAAGGCTATATAAGTTGTACTAGTTGAAAGAGAAGGATGTGCTTTACTATCCTAACAGGTGCTCCTATGGCTATATTGGAAACTATTTTAGCAAGATCCTCTATGATGTTTTGCTTATGTATACATCGCATGTGTTATTGGTTAACCTTGGCTTTTTGAACAAAGAGTCGTCCATGATGGGTACAAGAACACTTATACATTTGAGAATGATGAGAGGAAGGTTACCCTAAAACTAATGACTCTAAGCTAAGTCAATAAGTTATAAGTTAAACTAACTCAAGGTTTAAATCAAAGCTAAGACAGGTCATAAAATTAGATATGCTAACCTTCTTATTAGTACACAAGTTGCTAGAGAGATCAAGAAGTTGATTAAAGAATTTGCTGTCTATTTCTCGAGGAATTGCTCAATGGATTACCCTATTCCGATGGGTAAAACATTGCATTGACTTAGGGCTAAGTATTGCCCTCCCCAATAAGCCAACCCACTAAATGAACCTTGAATAGGCTGTTAAGCTATAAAATTAAGTCAATAGGCTGATGGAGAGAGGATACGTAAGAAAGAGCCTTAGCCTATGTGGAGTCTTGACATTGCTTGTGCAAAAGAAGGATAGGACCTAGAGAATGTGTGCAAATAACCAAGTTATCAACAAAATTATGATCAAGCATAAGTATCCCATTCCCTAGCTTGATGATAAGTTGGATGAATTGCATGTATAGCATTTGAGACCTGGCATGGATTGTATGAGTGGTTAGTTATGCTGTTGACCTATCCCATACCTCAAGTACCTTCATGAGATTGATGAATCATGTGTTAAAGACTTGATTGGAATGTTTGTCATCATATATTTTGATGATATTTGGGTACATAGTTTCGGCCTAACGAATCATGCTGACCATCTCTAAACTATCTTTGAGGTTCTCCAAACCAAGAAAATCTTTAGAAATTTGAAGCAATGTAGTTTCTACTAAGATGAGCTTATCTTTCTAGGATTTGTAGTGAATGGAGGAGGGATAAGAGTTGATGAAGACAAAATATGAGCTATTGTTGAGCTACCAATTCTAACTTGTTACGCTAATGTTAGGAGCTATCATGGATTGGTATCCTTTTATATGAGATTCATACGGAATTTCAGCATGAATGTGGCTTCACTAATAGAGCTTAGGAAGAAGAACATTGACTTCAAAAGAGGAGAAAAGGAATAGAGGAGCTTTGAGAAATCAAAGTAAGCTAACCTCTAACCCGTGCTAATTCTGCTAAACTTTGACAAGGTCTTCGAACTTGGGTGTGATGCGTCAAGTATAGGTATTAGAGCAGTACTCATGCAAGAAAGCTGACTTGTTGCATACTATAGTGAGAAACTTTAAGGAGTTGCACCAAACTATTCGATATATGACAAAAAGTTTTATGCCCTCATTTGAGCCTTAAAGTTTGGCAACATTACCTGTTGCCTAAAGAGTTTGTTATACATATTGACCATAAGTCACTAAGATACTTAAAGAGCCAACCCAAACTATCAAAATGAAAAACAAAGTGGGTTGAATTTTTAGTGGGATTTTCTTTTATCATCAAGTATAAGTACGGTAAGGATAATTTTGTCACCAACATATTATCCCAAAGACATACTCTTCTTTCTAACTTACACACGAGATTACTAGGTTTTGCTAGCATGAAGGAGCATTAACACCAAAATCCTCATTTTCATCCAATTCATGACCATTATAAGATGACTATTTCATAGAGGATGGATACCTATTTCAAGGTGGTAAGCTGTTTGTGCTAACTTGTTTCATGAAGGAATTATTGGTAAAGGAAGCCCATAGTAAAGGACTTTTCTAGCACTTCAGAGAGAATAGAATATTCAAGCTATTGAGGACTCGGTTCTTCAACCTTAAGATGAGAAGTGATGTCCATTGTATTACAAAAAGATGCTTAACTATAGAAAAGCAAAGAGCCAAGCTAAGCAAGAGAGAGCTATACCTTTTCCCATCTTAACCTTAGGTTGATTGAGCATGGACTTTGTTCCCAGCCTCCCTAAAATAGCCTGAAGCAAAAATTCTATAATCGTCATTGTAGATAGATATACTAAGATGATATACTTTGTACCCTACACTAAAACTAATAATGCTTTGGCTATCTATTTTCTCTTTTTTGTAGGAAATCATTAGGTTGCACAATGTGTTATGGAGTATAGTCTCTAATAGACTCAAAGTTTTTGAGCTATTTTTAGAAGACTCTCTAGCGTTGGTTGGGAACTAAATTACTTTTCAGTACATCTTGTCACCCACAAATTGATTTTCAAATAGATGTCATTAACCACACTTTGGATTCATTGCTTTGAGCTACAACAAGAAGGAACTTGACCTATTAAGATGTCTATTTGCTAATGATCGAGTTTTCCCATAACCGTTCTGATCACAGCATAATGGGATAGGCTCCAGTTGAGGTCATTTATGGTTGCAACCCCAAGCTACTCCTTAACAATGTACTTACATCTACACTTGACTAAGAAGTCTTAGAGGCTAGAGATCAAGCTCAAGCCTTCTATAGGATCTACCAAAAGGTTACAAAATAGTTGGATCAAGCTGTACATAGGTTAGAATGAAAGGGTTAAGGAAGAAAGAGAAGGCAATTTCAAGCCGACGATTTAGTTTGGTTACACTTAAGCTAAGAACGATTCTGCAATAAGAGGCATAGTAAGTTGTCCACTCAAGCTAAAGGACCATTTGAGATACTATAAAAGAACAAAGACAATGCATTTTAATAGGAATTACCTAAGGATTATAAAGTATCCTACATATTTAACATTATTGACCTAATTTTATATTGTCCTAAAGAAAGCAATCAACCAGGAGGTCATTTGAATTTGGTCCCAAATCCCAACCAACCTGGAGGGGATGATAAGAACTAGACATTTAGATCCCTCACCTAAGCTTGAGCTAAAGGACTAGAGAGCATGGCTCGATGCGTCCTTACTTCCCGACTTAATGCTAAGGTGTTCAAGCCCAACCTTCCTCGCCTTTCTAGCTATTTTGAGCTATATACATTAGCCTTAGTCTTGGCATACTGACCCAAAGGTGATTTAGCTTACCCCTCCAATAGCTTTGCAAACTTGTCTAATAACCCAGCCATCTTGGCTCTGAGTTATGATTGTGAAGATTTAAGCTGTTTGATCATATGCCATAGTGTCTTAGATTACCCTCCAGTATCATAAGGTTATTTAAAGGATTGACAACCAAGGTCCACGTACCTAGATATTCTGAAGTTACTAACTTGTTTGATCTTGTTGAGTTTTGCCCAATAAAGCCATACCCACTCAAATCATGACACATATCCTCTAAACATTCTATCGTATATAAAATACCTAAATATTCTCTTTTGCCGCATTCCTTACATATATTCTTTTAGTACTTTTCTATTTTAGGTAAAGTATCATTTTAAGTAAATTATCCTTTATAATAAGTTGTCTTACTTATATGAGTATAAATACTCATTTATGTTGTAAACCGCATTAGTAAATGATGCAAATCTACCTTACTCTTATCCAATCCCTTTAGCAAGACTTAGCGGCGAGTAACCTAACTAATCTAGTTGTAAGTCATATCAACTAGCCTAATATGTCCACCGAAATTCCATGGTATGTCATATCTTTAGAGTTGTTCATGGTTTTGCTTAACTTCACTTCATTTTCCATTTTACCTTTTAATCCTTCTATTAGGTATGGGCTTACTTCGATATCATCGCCTTTCTTGGATCTTAGTACGGCATATCACACATAACTTGTTGTTCTTTAGCACTCAGTTCATTGAAAAGTAGGTTATAATGAAACTCAGGAATCGGTAAGACATTCTTCAATAAAATGTTATTATTAATGATAACATTTCCAACCGTATTAACTATTTTCATATGTCTATTGGGTAACTTTATCATGATGGATGTGGAAAGTGTTTGTTGGTTAATTAAAATGTAGGGAAAGGAAGTAATATGATCAGGGGATCCAATCTCTACAATTATCATCATTACAGGAAGCCAAGAGTGATAAATTGTATTCATACTTGCTAAGTTCACAACTGGATTATTCATTGAATCATTAGTAGGATTCTTCCCTTTCAATGGTTTCATAACTTCATGACAAATTTTAGAAACCAAGTCAAAGTCATTTCCTAAACGCTGAAGAGAAATTTCCAACATCAAAAGTTGACTTAAGTGGAGTATCCAGTATATTTTGACTTGAATCTACTTTGGCTACTACTTTAACTTTGTTCTTATCTCTCAAGCCCTTAAACCATTTAGGGAATCTAATTAATTCAAAATAATTCTCCATGGAATGACCACTTTTCATACAATGTGAACAAGTTGATCTAGTAACAACTTTCCCCCTCATGTCCTTTTTATCATTTCTAATAACTTTTGATCGCTTTCAAACATTGCAAGCCATGTTCTCTTCATAACTAGTGAGTACATGACTAATCTACTTCTATTTTTCTATTTAATATACAAGATAATAATGCCTTACTTACATTTGGTAATGGCTCCATTGACAAAATCTTACCCTTATCATTCTCATATGTATTGTTAAGCCCCAATAGGAATTGTAAAAGCTTAGTCTTACTCTCAATTTTAAGAAGCTTCCCACTTAAATCACAAGAACAATTTTCATATGCACCATAGCAATACTTTAAAGCCCCATAGAAACTACTTGTCTCGTCCCTTAGCTTCTTAAGTTTGTTATAGTACATAGTAACAAATAATCCTCATTGTTTGAAGTTCACAATTTCATGCTGTAGTTAATACAACAAAAGTCCGTTCATCAAACCAAATCATTTGTTAATGTCATCCCAAAGTTCCTTGAAAGACTTAGCATACATGAAAACTTTGGAAAGCTCTTTTATCATTATTACGCTTCAAAAGGAGTTAAGTAAAACTATCATAAAGTCCTCATATCACATGCGTGCGACAATAGGAAAATCGCCTTGTAAGTTAGATGTACCAAGACTTTAACTAAATAATCGCTCATCACATTTAATCATAATACATATGCTTATTTAATTCTGAAATAACTATGGAAACACACATTTGACAATTCACTAAAATCATAGAAAGTTGCTGTCCTTACCAAATAATAAGATTTGGTAGTTAAAATTTTATATTGTAAATTCAAACAAAATTTAAGAAATGTTAAATTAAGGTTTTAAAGGAATATATGAGATTTTAGAAATTTTTCATTTCATCATCTAATATAAGTTCCAAAAAATCCTATTTCTAAACCTATCCATTAAGACTAAATTTAAGAAATGCTCTTTGCTCTGATTATAGCTTATTCCATGCTTACGAAGGCCTACAAAGAAAACTATTAGGATATAAGTTATATCTACCTTAGTGAGAAACCTACTCACATCACCAATCAAGCAGTTTATCAAGCACCTTATCAAACACATAAATGCAAACAATCAACCATATAAATATAACATTACGTACAGTCAACCGATAATTTCATCAAGCATAGGGTATATACCTCCCCAATGACCTAGGGTTAAGGATTTCTATAGATCCATCAGTGTCTAGGTTATCCAGATCATATGTCTTTTCACTTAGCATACATCCTTGGCTACTTAATAAAACACCTTAGGAATGATACTCTCGACTATAAATAAGATAAACGCCACAAGAGAAGGATCTCTCAACTACTCATACCCTAAGGAAATGAAATGAAATGTTTCCTTTGGCTACTCACACCTCTAAATGTGTGCAAGCCCAAAACAAAATAATGAACTCAATCCAATCACATGTACGACAGTCCTCAAGATCAAGTAGTTTTCATATGAAAGGAAGGACCCCAACTCAAGACATCCTTTCATTATTTTTGTGATGGTGATGGCTATTATAACACCTTAGGGTTTCAAGCTGTTAAGTTTCCTAAGTTGATTTTGATGATAACAAAACTTATATTAAGTTAATGTTAATATGCTTACTAAGTGTATAGGAAAACATTTAAAATAACATAAGTTTGGGATAAAAGAACAATCAGGTGTTTGATAAGGAAAGCTTAGAGTCAGATGATAGATTAGACGATAAATTAGAAGAAGAATAAGAGAATCTAGATAGAATGAGATTTTTATAAAATGGGTATTAAGTTAGATTTTTAGCAAGTTGAAAACTTAGCTTCACTTATTGGATGTATTTGGGTAATACATCCAATGTGTTCTACTAAGTTGGACAAAATCCATGGAGATTAAATCAAGGAAATTATTTTATTAATTTATTAAAATGATTTCGTACAGAATTTTTGAGTTGTTGTACTACTATAAGGTTTGAAAATTAGAAGGAGCAGCTTGATTGATTATTTTGATGAACCATATGTGATATACATTTGATATAAAGAGAAATCGAACATTTTTTATTAAGAACTAATTGGATCTCACATTTTTTAAAAGATATAAAAGCAAGATATGGTAAAGGACAACTCATATCACTTAGAATACAAATCACATCCTTCCATTTGTTGGCATCATGACCAAATATGGAGGAATACTTTTGGAAAGCTACATTTGCAGATTATTCAAACATATTTCAAGCTAAGAATCAAGAGGAAAAACATATCTACATGCATCCTTGTCCAAGAAAGTCAAATGGCGAGATATCTTTTAAGATGTCAAGATTCATTAATTTTAAGGGGATGCAAGGA
Organism: Lumnitzera racemosa; assembly: GCA_024138005.1. NCBI lineage: Eukaryota > Viridiplantae > Streptophyta > Magnoliopsida > Myrtales > Combretaceae > Lumnitzera > Lumnitzera racemosa. The sequence continues at coordinate 37,732,444 of JAMXBC010000005.1, forward strand.
TCTTTTGTAGAAAGAAAAAAAAAATATTTATTTTTGGAAAAAAGATCAGCAAGCAATCAATAAGATGCCACGGCTAAATGTCTAGAATGCTCATTAGTTTAAATTCAAATTTATGACAACCAATATAAGGCGAATCAAGAGTATAACTATAAAATTTTATGTTGAAACTACATTAATTGGTCTTTTAATTATTTACTTAAAAGTTGGTGCACAAAACCTTTTTCTTAAGGACCTCATATCTATACTTAAAAATTTGTAAATCTGATTGAATATTTGAATTCCTCATGCAAAAATATTTAGGAAAACCAAATTTTATAATTTTTTGTAATTGTTTGCTATTTTTCTTTAATTTTTTACTAAATAGGAAAAGTTTAGCGACTTATCAAAAACTTGAGCTCCAGCTACTATAGGAAAGGGAGGTTGTATCAGCCTACCTTGCCTTCGATCACTCCTTTAGGTCACCACTTGGTTTTACTTTTAATTATTCATCTTCTTTGAGTACTTTGTAAGTGTAAATAAGTATTTAATATATTGGAAGTTGGTATATACAATCAAAGTTCTTAGTAGATATTTACCGATATTATGGAGTGTTGAAATTCTGGAAATGCAAGGTAAGTTTGTGTATGAGTTAAATAGTAAGTTGTGGTAATGGCTGAAGAGTTGGAAACTATGTCAGAAAGAATATCAGAATGTACTTTAGGAGTGAATAACTTAATTATGCTAAAAATGGGATTTAGGTAAAAAAAAAAAATTGATACTAGAACTTTATAACTATATTGGAGTTAGAATGTAAGTTGAGAACTTCTTAAGTAAAAACTAACTTAAGGTAACTAGCCAAAACATTAATCATAACCATATTCATAACCTTAGTCAGAAACTTAGTCATTTAAGTTAACTAAAAAAATTAGATAAGTAACTAAAGAACCTACTTATATTGTAAACCTACTTAATAATGAAAATAAGTTCTCACCTCATATGTGAATTTAAAACTAAAGTTTTGTATTACTTTTTAGGAATTATTAACGAAGATCACAAATGCGATGTAAAGGAACACGTGACATTATGTGCAGGTAAGTTGGGATCGATGCTTAATGGTATAGATACTTAATGGCATATTGAAGTATCATATCAGGATACTTAGAGAAGTAAGAGCGCTTGTTTGTGGGTGTAGTTAGATTGTTTATACGTATGCTATGTGTATAATTGGGATACTAATTTTTGATTGAGAGTTGAACTCCAAGTGTTGTTTTTTGCTTGAACATATATCATATCTTGCGTGTATGAACTTGGTTAGTCAACTAATAATCAAGCAAAAAAAGGTGATATGCTTTTTATATTCACATAAGTCAAAGATTGCTGGGAAATTTCTTTATAGTACGATCAAAGTTCTTGAAAAGGAAGAAAATAATAAACATATCTAGACAAGAATATGGAAGCTTAAATCAGGTAGCAAAGATATCCTCCCAAAAGATTATTCCAAGAAATTAAGGAAAGATTAAGAATTAATTCAAATATTAAATGGCCTTTCAAATATTTCTCAACTAGTCGTTTGAAAGAATGAGTATATAAAGGCATAGGATCTAGAGGAGCAATTAAGAAGAAAAGAGAAAAGAAGAAAGATATATAAGTGCTGTAATGATTAGTTTCGAAGACTTTCTTAAGTCCGACAGGATCAGAAGATCGATCAAAGGATACACCTAGACATATGAATTTCATATTTGTATTTTTTATTTGATGCTTATTATTTAAGGATCCAATTGTACCATTTCGTCATTGTTTTGTTTAATATTTTAAGAGCTAGGATTTGTTGTTAGTGAGAGGATTACGCTTGTATCTCTATAGATTTGAGTTTAGCTAAAGTTAGGCTACGAAGTCAGAGTAGAGGCATTAACTGTAATCTCTTAAGTCTTGAACATTATTGAAAGTGGATAGTAAAACAACATAGGTGAGGAATATCAGGTTCTCAGCAGTGGAGTTGGAATAGTATAGTAGGTACAAAGCCGAAACAATATAATCTTATTTGCTTAATCTTCTCTTCCCTCTCTCTTTTAAATTCATGCATATTTTTATATTCTTGTAATTAGCTATTATTTGCTAGTACTTTCATGTTAACAATTAAGTAATCAAGAGGAATAGTTTTTGCAAACCTTTTATAAGTAACCAATTTACACCCCTTACCCTACCCCACCCCCCGACTTAATAAGGACTTACATGAACTAATACGACAACGATTTTGAGCCTTTAAATTTAAAACATCAAGTAACGTTATTCATTTTAGTTCAAGTTTCACAGTAAGGCTAAAAAAGTTAGACAAACTATTTTAATAAAGTTAATTTCTCAAAATGAGTTATATAAGAGGATTAATTTGAGGAAAATACCAATTTATCAATATAAGTCAATAATTATTGAAAACGTGAAATTTAAACTTTTAGATATAGTGAAATATTAGAAATTAGTTATTTAACTTATAAAATTAGTAAATGAAGTTAAATTATATATAATATATGCGTATTTACTTAGATTATACATTATATGTATTAAATATGCATATCTATTAATATAAAATTATCAATATAGGAAAATAATGTAAAATTGGGTGAAAACTATCCAAAAATAGGTTGATGAGTTATCAAACCTATGTGGCAGCACAGTAAAAGTTGGAAAACATGAGTCATCATAAGATAAACATGGAATTGACACATGGCACTTCATGGACACTTAGGAAAATTGGAAAATAAAGGCAGTATTTAGCTTTTTGACATGCAAAAATTTTAAAACTTATATATAAGACCTCAAACCTCATTTGCAATGTTTTAAGAACCTGAAAACATAAGAAAATAAATTTATAAAATTAGAAAAAAAAAATACAATAAAAATGTAACAAAAAAATAGGGGCAAATCAAGTTTAGGGTGGTTTAATAAGATATCAACAATCTGATGTGAAGTAGCTTGGTGGTCTAAAGGTTGGCTGTGAGGGAGGTGTTTTTGATAAGGAGTAGCAGCCGAAGAGTGGCCAAAGGAGCTTGGTTTATGAGAATCCATTTTCCATCTACTTATTCTTTTATTTTCTAAAAATATCAAATTTGCTTAGAAAAATGTTCTCTAAGGTTATTTTAAATGTAGATTAATATAGTAATTTTATTTTAATGAAATAGTTAGTGGAAATATAAGATGCTTAAGGAATTGCCTTGTTTGGGAAAAAATTAAATTAAATTTTAGAAATATTCGATGATATGGTTTCAAGCTCAATTTTTGTACATAATACACTTGATATATATATTTAATTGTAGTAATAAGAATTTTTGAAAATAAACTTGTTTACTATTTTTACAATTATTTTGGATAAAATTGTTAATTTTATTGAATTGTTGAAATAATTGGTTTTTGAGTAAATCAATGAATAAGCCCTATATGTTTTGACTTCTAGAAGTTTATGAGGATATTTGACACACTTAGTTATTAGTTATTATATCACAACTAGATTTGTTTATTTTCCCCAATTTTCCATAATTTTGAGCTAAAATTGTTATTTTGGTAAAAATAGATAATAGCTAGTTTAGTGTAATTGATGATCAATAGTTAAGCTACATATGTTTATGAGTCTATAGGACTTTTTGTAGAATTAATCGAGCTCATACATTATTTATTACCTATTTTCCTAATATAAGCTTATATATTGACTTAATATGTAAAATAGTAGACCGTACTATTGTGATCATTGATAAGATAATGTAATATTAATATTTTAGGTACAAAATAGATGTTTTTCAAGTTTATAAAGTATAATTTTTAGGGGTTTTAATTTATAACTAAAGCTTATTAGAATCAATTACGAAGTTACGATAACATATAACCGAGTCGGTAGTGAGAAAGGGCATTTTTGGACTAGTAATAATATTGCTCAGTCTTATTTCTTAAGATATCCTAATAGTATTCAAAATAACGATTATGATGATATAAAGTTTACTAAAATTAAATAAGAATTGAGTAAAATATAGTCAAATAAAGTTTAGAGACACAACAATAAAAGCTTACAAGAGTAAAATACGGTCAAAGGAAGGATCATGTCGTAAAGTATAAGATTTTGCACTACTATTAAACCTAGGTAAGTGGATTTAAACTATGCTTAGAGTAGATATAATGTGACTCACAACACTATGTATTGTTTGATACTATGTATGACTATATCTTAGTAAGACTGCTATGCTACTTTATTGGATGTTGATGTGGTGTTTTTGAATAATTGTAGCCATATATTTTTTTAATTGCAATGCTATTATGTTGAATGTTGAGATGGTGTTTGTGAATGTTGTACTAACTTAGAGAGTTAAGTAATTACTAAACTAATCTTTTAAGTGTTCACTTAAGTGAACCCTAAGTAAGATATTAGATTTCCACTAAAGAAAGACCAAAAACTAGAGTCAAATAACTAGATTGAATAAAATTTAAAGACTGGTAATGATGAATGATATACTTAAGTTGTTATTGTATACATGGCACGATACAGCACAAAAGGGACCCACGAGGTCAGAATTTTCAAAATAAGGCTTCTAAGTGATCAAGAAAACCATGACTTTAGGAACTCAATTTTGGAAGCATATAGAATCTCACTGCCCGAATAATCTAACTACTCTTTATAGTCTGATTTGGTAAAACAAAGTTGGAAGTCTCACTCCCAAATAGCTCCTTGTTTCCTTTAGGTACTTAGACGTTATATCTAGATGTCTGGGTATGTCGACTAACCGGATGAGTATATTAAAATGGCATAGAATATCATATGCATAAGCATAACATACTACATTACTAGCAATAAATGCGTAGTTGTTGCCTGTAGGTTCTTGAATGTTGTATCTAGATGTCTAGATATGTCGGCTAATCGGATGAGTATATTAAAAGGGCATAGAATATCGATACTAATGCATTTCATATGCATAAGCATAACATACTATATTATTGGTAATAAATGCTTGGTTAGGTTACTGTATGTGTGAAGTTGAATTTATTAGTTATGATTGAAATGTTTGAGTTATGATATTATCAATATTATATTGTTTGTTATCCACTTCCACTCAGCTTCAGTAGTTAAGGGGATAAAATATTTTATCCTTAAGTTAACAACATTATGAAGGGCTTAACACCAAAGGCGATGTATTTTGACAGCATTAATTGGAGTTAACAATTTTTGGATGGAAGCTTTACTAAGTCAGAAGTCTTATTATTTTGAAGATGGAAAAAAAAAAAGTGGTTCATATATTAATGTAAATATTAAGCTGTACATATAAGTTGTGACCAAATATCCAACTGAACTCCATTATAGTGCCTCCATTATCACATAAATAAAGTTATCTTTCACTGAATGAGCATGTTGAGGTAAGTTTTTAATGGGTATTCCTATGTGATGGTGTATTCTTTACTAAGCTAGGGTGTGACAAATTTAAGGAGAATGTAGTATGCAACGCAAGATTCATTTTAAAATTTAGTTTCAATAAGCTTAGTTTAAGTTACAAGGTCACCAATCAAATAAGAAGACACTTAAAGCATATAATTCACAAAAATCAATACCATATGTTTTGTTCAATTATATTAATGTAACTTAATAGCGTAAACAACCAAGTCAAGCATATATACATCCCATATCCCCTACACATAAACATGAAATGTACATTTAAATGCTACTAAACTACTCGCATAAACAAGGTGATAATCATAGTAAACACTCACTTGGCCATCTTGGATATTAATCATAATAATCTTCAAGATAATTGTTGACGTTACATGGATCACCTATATAACATGATTAGTAATAAAACATATAAGTGTTATATTGTAGGTTAAATATATATGCATACAACCTATATGGATCTCTTTTTATGTTATAATGTCAAAATGGACATACTTCATATATTATAATATCTTTGATAATATTTAATTGTTTCATCAGGGAGTAGGTATAATCCACATGGATTTGACATGTATGTTTCTCATTATGTGTGTAAGTTGTTGTGTGTATCCTAAATCTCTTTCTATGTTAATATATCAGAATGGATATATACTTCACATCATTTAATATGTTTTTTTTTTTTCATAATGTATTGTAAGAAACTCAATCTATTTAAATCCTTTTTATTTTTTAGCCCTTAATGAACTTGAAATGTTTTTAGAATTTATGTTTTGTCTTTTGATAGATTTGGGTTTAACTAAAAATAAAATGAATGTAAGAAAATTTAGGTTGTTCATTTTCATATCTATCATGGGGTTCTATATTAAATCTATATATGGACTAATCTAGATTAGATGCATTGTTTTGAATGTAAAATGAAATTGATTCTTATTCTAGAAAGTACTAATAGGTTGATTTAAAGGGTAATATTGTAACTTCAAATGGAGGTTGATCAATTTTTGAAGAGACAACTTCAAACGTTTGCTAATTTGGTGAACTACTGATCTTAAGCTCTTATGAATAAGGAGATGTGTTTCTATTGTAGGGTAAATATTATTTAGGATATACCATTATAATTAGAGAACATTATCAGAAATATATATATATATATATATATAGAAAAAGAAAAAGAATAGAAAAAAGAGAAATTTGCCATGAATTAGTATATGAGTTAACATATACTAGAATATTCTAGATGTTTCCTCTATTTGTTATAGCTTGGGGAGGCTATAATAAATATATGTACTATTTATGAATGAAAAAACAACAAAAAATATTACACCCAATTAAGTGCCTACTTTTCTACATTTAGAAAATTCTTCAAGTGTTTGCTGCATTGGACAACATACTTGCTTCATATTCATAGTAACCTAAATTCTTATAGGTTCACTAAATTCCAGTTCCTTAACAGCTCTACAAATTCTATAATTCCTTTTCGTTAGTACAGATTGCATTGGCTTCATTCATCATTTACATCATCAAGCTCTATTACTACACTGTTTCCACTCTACTAATCAATTAGAAAAACAAGAATTTACAAAAACCCATTATAATTCAACACCTAAAATCTACTATTCATCAAATGGTAAGAAAACCTCTTGCCTATCACCATGGAAGTTATTGATTTTGAGTTTAAAGAATTGACAGCTTTTCAACAAACCCTAAATGAACAATGGGAAGAACAGAAGAAAGGTTGGAGTTAACAATAAAGATATTAATGGAGATAATGAATAAACAACAAGAGCAAATGATGAAACAAACTGAAGAATTAATTAAGCTATTACAACTAAGTGCATCTAAATTTGGTAATAGTGAAAAATTATACATGCACAATGAAGAATTGCAACAATTTTAAAATGAGTTTCAACTACCCATTGAGGTACAAATGGATAGTGAAAAACTTAACAACCCAAACATTAACAACCATACAAACCCTATCATTAAAAATGATCCTCCACTATCGAACACTCTTCATACTATAGCTATTATTAACTTAAACGCCACTCTAGAAACAACTAACACCCATTCCGACTCTAAAAACATTTTGTCACCACCACCCACATCTACTATAAACAACATTGCATTATATAATCTATTAACACAGAACCTACTATTGACCTATGCGTTGACACCAATAGCCAGAAAACCACCTCAAGACCACTCAGAACACTAGCCTTATCTTTTGCTAATCTCAAACCTTTATCAAGATAGCCTTCCAAAACAAAAGACACATTCAACCTTAGAACCCACATCTTTATGGCTCGAACAAACTCATATAACTACACACTTGCTAACCCACTAACCGAACTACCTTCTATAGATTCCAGCGCCATTAACATAACATTTAGAAAGTTAAAAAATGGAAAGAAAAGAAGAAAAAGAAAGAAGGTAAGTACGAGTAAGCAAAGCATACAATATCAAGGAAAGTTTAGAAATGCAAATAACTTGAAAATTTTATTGAAGTCTTTGAAACCAATGGGATTAACTCCTTTAGGATCTCTTCATCTACCGCTAACCTAACTACCCCCATGGCTACTGAGTGAAACTACTGAAAGTGTTGAGCATGAACTTGAAGGCACATCAGCTGTTAATAAGAGTTGCACATCGTATAAAAAAAAACTTAGAAAGGAAATTTGGTGAAATCGTACACATTAATAGAGAAGCTGAAAAGCTTATGGAAGAGATGCATTTAACCTTGGTGATGTGTAGTACTTCCACAAACAAAAAGGAAAAAAGATATAACCCTAAGAAAGGAAGAAACCCTTTACCATTTCACTTAGGCTTTTCGTTTAGCACTTTGTAGAGGTTGCAATCTTATTTAAAATATCTCAACTAAAGGTATGCAGGTGAGTTAAATGGGTTAGCTTAGCCTAGCCTACTTTGGCCCGCAGGTTAAACGAGCCAGCTTATAGGCTAAAGGCATAAATGGGATAAATGAGTTGACCAAAACCGGTTCACTTTGGTCTACTTTTAAATGAGAAAAAGAACTTTGGCCCAAACTCGTTTTAAAAGGAAGTTAAACGAATAGACCCGCGGGTCAAAGTTCACTTACACACCTCTAATCTTAACCGATGACCATGGATTGGTTATAGGCTTATTGCTTTCCCTTCAACTTTCAATGACATCGGCTTAAGCAATATCAATATGGTGTTTTCCACCACGAGAGAACCTTCCATTAAAGCTATCCGTGTCATTTCTCTAATCACCCATGCTGTAGTTATTGAGTTTGAGAATAAGAATCGTACAAGCACCGGAGTTGTATGGTTATGCTTCATGGAGATTTACATTATTGATTCAAGTGTGACATTCGATGGAAGTTTTGGTATAAGGAATTCAAGAATTTAGGAAGGCCTTGAAGAGAAAGAAGAAGATGGAAAAAATAGAGTATACACAATATAGAAGCTTTGGAGTGTATTGAGGAAAAAGACGAGGAAAGAGTTAAAGGAGGTGAGTTTCTTATGTCTATGGGCTTGCAAGAAGAAACAATGGGTGTTTTATGAGAAAGAAGTTAAAGGACTATAAAAAATATAGAAGAAGGAAGAGGGGGTTTTCATTACCATGGTAAATGGAGAGCAAGGAGTAATTTAAGAAAAAGATAAAAGGAATTTTGGACTAACCATGCATCTAGTGAGTAAAAGAAAAATGCATTTTTAGGTTTTGGTATTGATAAAAAGAGAAAAAGAAGATGAAGTAAATATTACAAGTATGATAGGAATTATGAAGGGAGGGGACTACTTAATGATGACAATTATGTGGCTCAAGATGGAAGAGATGTTAGAAGTGGGAAGAGAAGGTATCTGTGCCATGTGTCAATTTGATGGATGGAACAAAAGAATGATAGACTTGTCAATATGCTTACAACATGATTTGGGAAGAGGGATTAATAAATACCAAACATTCAAATTTAATTGGAAGTAGGAAAAAATAGAAGGTCCAATTATGATTAGACTATATTATGTAGTTTGGATTGGTTTTATTTCAAATGGTTTCGACTCTTTACTACATTTGATACCGGAAATTATATTTAATATTTCACCCTTGATGACAAGGGTTTTTGAAGAAATGGGAAATGTTGTTGTTGTAGGGTAAATATTATTTAGGATATACCATTATAATTAGAGAATATTATAATATATATATATATATATATATAAAGAGAAGGAATGGAAAATAGAGAAATTTGCCACGTACTAGTATATGAGCTAGCACATACTAAAATATTCTAGATGTTTTCCTTATTTGTTGTGTCTTGGGGAGGTTATTATAAATATATGTATAATTCATGAATGAAAAAACAACAAAAAATATTATCCCCAATTGAGTACCTAATTTTCTAAATTTAGAAAATTCTTTAAGTGTTTGTTGCATTCAGTAACACAATTGCTTCGTATTTGTAGCAACCCTTCCAATTCCTTAATAGCTCCATAGATTCTATAATTCCTTTTCATTAATACAAATTGCACCATCTTCATTCATCATTTACATCATCAAGCTCTATTATTGCATTGTTTCTACTCTACTAATCAATTAGAAAAAACAAGAATTTACATAAAAACCCGTTACAATTTGACACCTAAAATCTAGCATGCATTAGTTTCATTAAGAAAATCTTTCAATACTTAATGACTATAAACCAAAAGGAAAAAGGGGTATAAAACTTTTATCTTTGTTTGAGATAACAATTAGAGTAGACACCTAACATCCACTATGATAAGAGAACTATGGTATGTTTTCCTGCCGTATTCTTATTGAAGGAAACGAAGAGGAAATTGACATAAGTATATCCCACCTTTAGAAGAAGATTTTGAAAGGAATTTCATTGTGATAAGTCCTTTTCATTTAAATATATATATATGTGTGTGTGTATGTTTTATTACACTAGGACTTGCCTCATGTGCTCCTCTATTGATGATAACGTTTAAGAGTATAGGGCCGTACCTATTGATGATGTGTGGAGCTCACTACAAGAGGGATTGATGGTTTGTTTTTTTAAGATAAATGGAAGATGCCCACGTTGGAAATTGGCTTATTACCAAAGTTTTGAATATATTCTATGGTTTTCTTAAAAAACAATAATAACACATGGTAAAGATGACTCTTTATGATATATGATGGAAATTTTATCTTTTATCACCTCACCTTATTTCGAATATATAATTCAATGATAAGATAGCATAGCTTCTTTGTTAGATTGCTTGAGCTTGCTTTTATTACATAGGCAATTAAGATTGACGTTAGCTACTTGCTTAAAATTTGAAACTTAAAAATGTTTGGGATATGAAGAAATGGGGGGATGGCAAAGGGGATAAATGGAAAAATAATATAACTCTTGTCCTTATAATCTATATATATTAGGTGTCTAACCTTTTGAGGCTATAAAGTTGAAAATATGATAAAGTAATTTAAATAGAGGGGTAATGAGAACTGACTTTTGGAAGGAAGATAAAGAAATTTTTCTTATGTTCACATTGCTAAAATCTTAATTCTTGGAATATTCCCTTGTTGTAATGATTACCCTTTCTATGCCTTCTTAAATAAGATTTTAGATATTTAAAATCTTAGTTATTTTATGGGATTTAGATCCTCTCCATTTATCATTTTTTCAATTTCCCTCAATTTACAAATTAATGGTTAGGATTACTTAGATTTTTGAAATATCATAAAACATCATCATGATATCATCATATTTATTATAATCTTAGTAGTTGGATTACTTAAAATTTTTAAATATCATTTAATGTCATCATATTTCTTATAATCTTAGCCGTTGATTACACATGGCAACATCTCAAAAAAATAAATGGAGGAAAATTGAAGAAAATAAATGGAGATGATCCATTTCCTATTTTATGACTAGATTAGTTAGGATTTGATTATGAGACTTTAGATTTCATTTAGAGTATGAATGCGCCATTTAAGATAGAAAGATGGAAGGAATTTTCTTGATTCTTTTTATTTTTTAAGTAAACCTTATTCATTTCTTCATTTATTGTTGAGATCCTCTAATGATTTTCAATATCCCTAATACTACACAAAAAATTATGGTAATCATATTCTTATATACTTAAATGACTATTTTTAACTATCTTTATAATCATTTTTAGCAATTTTTGAAATATTATACTAGAAACTCAAGAGGGTGGATGAATTGAGTTTATTTTCTAATTTTTTTCAAATAAATAATTTCATAATATAAATAACTATGTGAAAAGGATGAAATAGTAATAGAACAATAAATTAATGCTAAATTAAAGAGATAGAGGTAGAGGCAGAGGTAGAGAATTTAAGCCTAAGATTTTAATGTATAGTTCAAACCATCTTTACTCTCTATGATCACATAATGCCTCTATTCAAAACCTTCATACACAATTTTATCAATCTCAAACTCAATTGATCAAAAGCTTATTGACAATCCCAATTACATAAATTTCTCGATTACAATAACTCTCAATCTCAAGAATAACACAATTTCTCAAAGTATTTGCAAGTATAAATCAATATTATGCACAATATTAGGGTTTATAAGAAATTTAGCAAATTAAGTACATAAAACAATTGGAATGAAGAATATGTGAACATAAAGGAATAATGAGAAATTTTTAGATCAATTACCCAATAACATGTATTTATAGCCCCTTAAGAAAATCTAACCTTTAGTCTACCTCTCTTTACATTTAATGTTTTGTAAAGGCTGTTTTTTTATGGTTCAAGAGATACCAATAGCACGATTCATTTAATGGGGTTAACAACCACTCCTCAAGCTACTAACAACACATTTTAAGATACCCTTTTGATCTTAAAATGCTTAGGGCAACAAGTTAGAGGTTCTGGAACTATCAGTCGACTGTTTACAGTAGAAGAACACAAAGACAATTTTTCATCCACAAGATTAATTTCAAGCCATCGCAACACTTAAGATGCAATTCAATAAATTTACATTGATTGAAAATACAAAATTGAATATAATCAATATAATTCAATCTTTTTGTAAGTAAATCATATTCTTATGGATTGCAAAGAGGAATTATAATCAAGGTTAATTCATCATGTTTTGTATGGTTTTGTTCTCATCAAAATCATACACAAACCTGTCGATTTGACAATATCCCCCTTTTTTATGAAGTTAAAACTATGCATTACATATCCCATTATTGAATATCCAATTTCAAGAGAAAAAAAAAGTTTGCAAGAGTTAGGATTAAAAGGATGTTGAATTTAGGAGAACTAGTTTGTGAGGACATAAAAACACTTAATCACTTTAGAGTTGTTTTCAAATTCGTTTCTAAACTTACTTTTAAATTGATTAACCAATTAAGCATGACCCTCTATGTAACTTGAACTTTTTTTTTCCCTCTAGCCTCATAAAAAAGATAAGTAATTTCATTGGTAAAGAAGAAGAAAAATTTAAGTTGAAAATTTGACATAATCATAGCTTAAACCTTATGATATGCTCCTCACAAAAAGATAACAAATCAAGGTAAAAAGACAACACTTCTAATCAATTAAGCTTAAAATAAGAATATCATATGATTACCACAACTTTATCTATAACTACAAGAACAACCTCAAACAATTACAATCTCAGTGTAAACCCTACAATGTCACCACATCAACTTTACACTACTAACAACAACTACAATGGCTGTACCATCACTAAGTAACAATAAATAAATACAATGATCATTCAATCAAGGTCAACAGTACACTAAAAGTATAATATGCATTGACATGATATACTTATAACATCATAAATATTTATATACTTAAGAAGGCTTACATGGTCAAATAGCCATAAGAAACATAAGTATAAGAGACTAAAAGGCCAAGTTTAACAATAAAACATAATCATATAAGACATTAAAGCTACTAAAAGTGAAATCCAAAAGCTAAGCAGGTGAAGGAGAAGGAAGACGTCAGAGGGTCTGAAAGGAAGAGGTAGTAGTTGAGTGTATAGTCCAAGAGTAGGTGGAGGAAAGGAATAATACGGTTGGCTGTGTTAGAACAGGAGATAATAGATGTGATCTTACCGGTAAGAGTCATTACTCCATTTGATAAATACTATGATTGATTTGATGATGCATGTGACCTTTCATCTAATTAAGATAGATGTAAATAGATCTATGAAAACCTTCTTGAAAGAGGGAAGTGAAGAGAGAAAGAATTCAAAGGTTTTTTTCTTCTTTTTTTTTTTTGTATGCAGATTTTGCAACAGTTGGTTAGATAGGAGGGTTAGAACCTTCCACATGATTGGAAATATATTCTATTCATGAAGGCATTTATGAACCAATTAAATGGTTGATTAACTAGTTATTATATCAATTTTATCAAGTTTGTTCATATATACCCATTTTGGTCTAATTGTTGATTTATCACTAGGCTTAGGCACTAGATCCCATACCTTATTTCTAATGAATAAATTAAGCTTCTCTTGTATAGCTTGTATCCACAATTCGTTTTTTAGAGCTTCATTAATGTTTTTAGGTTCGACTTGAGATAAAAATATCAAGTTACTCATATTTCTAAGAGATCATCGAATTGATACCCTATTAGAAGGTTCACACATGATTAGCTATTTAAGGTGATCTTTAACAAATTGCCATTCTTTAGGAAGATCTAAATTTGATTGTTTTATATTATTATTTTCCTCAGGAATATCTTTATCAAGAGCCTTGATTTGATCATTGTTTAAGTCAAACCTTTTAAAATGAGCATTTATAGAATCATCAAATGCAACATTTATAGATTCTTCGACAATTAAAGTTATTTTGTTAGACACCTTATATGCTTTATTAGTCTAAGAATAACAAAGGAAGATAGCTTCATTAGATTTTAAATTAAACTTATCGAGTTGCTCATTGCCATCTTGTTCTGAATGAATAAAAAATAAAATATGTTAGATCTCTTGTCTTTTTACAGCTCATTGAGGGTTTTCTTCAAAATTGGTTTTATAAAACACGGTTTAAGGCAGTTTTTTTACAACCCCTTCCTTCTACTCCTTTTCCCCTAGGCATTCTCTTCCATCCAATTTTTTTATAAAATGGGAAAGAAAGCAAGTTGTGTTTATGGCTTCCATTTGAAAATATTTTGACAATTTATTTTCACAAAACATTATTCTAGCTATTTCAATTAACATCCTAAATTTCCTTTTGATAACTTCATTTTATTGTTAGAGTTTTAGGTACCTAAAAGGCGTGTTCTATGTCATTTTGATTACAAAAATAATCCCTCCCCATGATTACTCTTAAGAGAGGTAATGGTAAGAACTTTTTCTTTTGGATCTTGTTGAAATATTTAAAGAATACATGATTTGTTTTGTCCTTGCTTACAAAAAAAAATAAAAAATTCATGTATATCCAAAGAAATTAACAATAATGACAAATGTATATTTCTTTCCTCCTAAACTCTCAGTTTGTATAGGATCAAATAAATCTATATATAATAGTTGCAGTGGCCTAAAAGTTGAGATAGCGTTTTTTTTTATTTCAAATATTTTTTTGTTTGCTTTTATTGTTGACATATTTAACATATTTTGTCTTTTTTTAAATTTCTTTTTGGTAAACCTTTGACAAAAGCCTTTTTAATAAGTTTAGAAATGACTTCCATGCTAACATGCCCTAATCTTCTATACCATAATCAACTATTGTTGTTTTGAATAGATAGGTGAGTTTCATTTAGACTAGAAAAATTGTCAAAGTTGATTTTGGAAATATTTCTTTGTCTAGATCTTTTAAAACTATTTTAATTATTATCAATTCTTTCAATGATACACTTATTTATTAGGAATATAACTTTTTATTCTTTATCATATAATTGAATAATATTAAGTAAATTATGTTTCAACTTGTTCATAAGAAAAACATTTATAATTATGAGATCATTATTTATGAGAATGTTACCTATTGATTTTGATTATCTTTAAATGTGACATCTTCTTCATCCTTCAAAGTTAGTGTGGTGAACTTAGTAAAACCTCCCATCATGTACCTAAAACATCCGCTATCCAAGATTCATTTGTTGCTCCTCCTTAAAAGTCCCTATAAAAGTAGGAAATGAAGTTTTTGGTACCCACTTAAATTTTGGTCCTTTCAGGTTAGCTACCAAAATATGAACTTACTTCTTAGGGACATATACCTTCTTACTTTTAAGATTCAAAGCGATACTTCTTTTTATTGCATATGTATATGCAATGTGATTGTATATTCCATAATTATTGGAAGTTTTGTCGGATACTTTTACAAAATAATTTTTATAAGATTTGATCATATTTATATTCTTAGAACCAATTTCACTTTTATCTAATCTTAACCTTTATTAGCCTTAGAGTTTTTAAAATTCTTTTATTCTTCAATGAATTTGGTTATAGTTTAATTTGAATACTTTGAGCTAAAATTTAAGATAACATCCTTAACTTTAAGTTCTTCTAACTTAGCAATCATATCATCATCATGTATATAAGTTGTGTTGTTTATTTTCTTTTCAAGTAATTTGTTCTTTTCTTTCAACTCATTATTTTCTTTAACTAATTCATCACTATTTGAGCTTTAATTTCTTATTCCTCTTATTTAACTTATTAGTTTTCAATTTCAAATATTCATCATCTTCCTTTAAGCCTTCTTTTACATCGACAACCTTATTATATTCATTCTTAAATACTTCAAGTTCATCACCTATTCCATTCATCATTTCTTTAACATTTTGTTCTTATTTTGAATCTTAACAAATTCCTTTAGTAATTTATCATATATATCATTCAATTCATGGTAAGAAGATTAAGATATAAAGCATACTCTGTCATTCAGAGTCATGAGGCAAAGTTCTTCATTCGAATCACTTGAGTTATCATCACTCAAAGTGACTATCATGACTTTTTTCCTTGTCTCCTTACTATCTTTCTTGAGAAGTGGATAATAATCTTAAATGTATCTTAGATGGTGATAATTGTAATGTTTTAGCACTTTCTTCTTCTCCTTCATGGCTTTTGATGTGTTGTCATCACCAATTTTTTTTTTTTTTAAATTTCTTATTCAACTTCATAAACTTATTGAATTTCTTAGTTATTATTGCCATTTCATTAGAATCATCATTACTCTCATTATCACTATTACTAGTATTGGTTTTGGTTACCTTAAGAGTAAAAGCTTTCTTCTTGGATTCCTCCCTATATCTCTTGATCATCTCATGCGTCTTAAAGATTTCAAAAAATTGCTTATTTGATAATTCTTCTAGATTATGCACTTCCTCAATAATGTTTCTCTTAGCTTCCCATTCCTTTAGAAGAGATTTAAGAATTTTAGAGCTAATTTTCATATTAGTAAACTTCTTTTCAAGCATTATCAAAGAAATAGCTATTTCAATAACCTCTTGTATATTTTATCAATTGTTGCATTAGGAAGCATTTTGAATTCAAATTCACTGTACATAAAAGACTTAGTTTCTTATCTCTAACTTCAAATGTTCCTTCAAATGTACATTGCAATTCATCTCATATTTCTTTATCATTATTACAAGTGCATGTTCTATTGAAATCGTTTTCTTTCATGACACAATGTAAAATATTTATTGCTACTTTATTTAAGCCTAGCTTTTTCCAATCATATTCTATTCAAAAAAATAATTATAGCTCCTATTGTAATATGAATTTATATCTTAATTTGTTATTAGCATTGTCATTTTTTTTTTGAGAAAGTATATTTCCATATTAGAATTTTGACAATTTCAAAAAATTTACAAAGAGATCTTATTTAATAATACTAATATTGTCTAATTTTCTAAATTGTAATTGTTCATTTCTAGTTTCAAACATGTTTTGTCAATGAACCTAGTTTTACTTTTGCACCTAAGGGTAATTTTTAAAGGTGTGCAGGTAAGTTGTGGCCAACAAATTGGCTCATTTAATCTACTTTTTAAATGAGTTTAGATTAATATTTTTTGACTTGTTTAAAAAATAGGCCAAATAAACCTAACTTATTTAATCCATGAGCTAAAGTGAATCGATTTGTTTATCACATTTATACCTTTGGCCCGTGGGTTAACCTGTTTAACCTACTTTTTAAATGGGTTATGGTCGATTTTTTTGCCCTGTTTAAAAAGTAGGCCAAATGAGTCTAGCTTGCTTAACTTAAAAGCTAAAGTGGACTGGACTGAATTGGCTCATTTGGCTTACTTACATACCCTTACTAATTTTACATACCTACTCCATAGTCTATTCTACGAGATTATTTCCACTGAAAACTACGTTATGTATTAAGATTTTGGATTATCAATTTAGGAACAAACAAAGGATCATCATTCATTGTCTTAATTGCGCTATATTACTCATATTGTGAATCGAAATCAAATTCAACCAAAAAAAAAAAAGTGGATCAATTTTTTCCTATTACCATGATGAATTACTTGATTTCAATCTATCTCTTCTAATAGCAAAAGAGGAAACCTTGCTTACATGTATAGGAGAGTCAGGGAGATGAATGAACAAAATAACTTAAGTATGATGACTATTTATGTATAAACAAACTAACAAATGCCATAAATTAGTAAAAGAAATACATGGATGAAAATAAATAAATAAAATATAAACATATATAGTTTCTAAAAAAGTGTCAATGTCATCATTTATATTTTATTTTATTTTTTTATAATTATGCACCTAAAGTTTTGAATTTATTTATTAAAACACCAATAAAAAATTTAGTTGTCATCATTTATATTTTAATAAACTCTAATTCACATAATTGATCTAGTTAAGATGAGTTGCCCATGGTTCTAAATGACTTAGATATAGTCACCTATCACTTTTTGTAAAACAATACGTCATGGTTTATCTACCTTTATGAAATAATAGGTTGCAATCCACTTAAAAAATGTGGATAATAAGATTCATTAACGGCTGTACGTGGTCGTTTATAAGATCGCTATATCTTTTTAGAGTAGTGGTTAGCTATCTCATTAGTCGACATATTAATTCGACTAATGATATATGTGAATTAAGTGAATTGTAAATCATAATAAATAAATTTTTAATTAAATCTATAATTAGATCAATGAAAATTTCAAATGCAAATGACAAAATCGAGCTAAAAACCATATCATTGTACTAAAGTTATAAAGTTGACTCGCGGTTTTCGGACCACAACCAGCTGAGAACCGGATTTTCCTTCTGTGTACGAGGCTAGTGTAAAGGCAATAGAATGTGTTCTCTTCCCCCACGGCGAAGGCGACGGGAGTCAATTGAGTACACAGGTGCTAGTGGTCACAACCAGAAATCGTAAGTGACCATTCAATCGCCATCAACGATCGGTAATTTAATCCGAATCCGAATCCGAATTTCGTATGTAATTCATGATCTCCGTATTTCAATTGATAATGAATTTGCAGGCTTGCAACTCAGTTTTGGTTTGTCAGTGTAGAACAAGTGTTTGATCTCTTCTCAAGTAATTTCGCACTCCAGGCAATTACTTCCCCGTGCTTTTTAATGTTTTGATTCCTTGTAGAATTTTTTATCCTGTTCTTTTGTATGTAGCCTTTGCCTCGTCATTTTGGATTGGTTTTACGCCGGTTTGAAGTCGGACGTTGTCTAACAAAGATTGTAACAAAATAATATGACAAGTATGGATAGTAGATACAGACAAGATATAAACAAAAATCGAAAGAAAATGAACTTATCTAATAATCTACTTTTTTGGAAGCGGTATGAGTGGATTAATACTTTACTTGATATAAAATGGAGTATGTTAATGGATTAGGTTTTTATAAATGTTTTTGGCATCCATTTATGATTTAATGTGTAAATATCTCACCTTATTTTCTTGGGCTTTTAACAAGTCCCGTGCAAGACGTGAAGATATATACATTTGAAGCAATTACTATACATTTCATGAGAAAGATAAGTACAAAAAAATGTGGAAAATTTTTCTTTATAGTTATTAAGTACTGAGGCAGGCACCCATCAAATTTTCCCTCTTTGTTCTTTCTATTGTCATTAGAAGGCACGACTCAGTCATTTGCTGACTAAAGTGCTGTGTCGTGTCCTGGGAAAACGTGCATCACTAAAGATGGAATGGATTGTGTTTTAGTGAGGTGATGATTACGACTTAATGGTGAAATAGCATGGAAGTTTGGGCTGGCAGGCAATGGAACTGTTCTATGATCCATTTCTGTTCCGTTTATGCCTTGAGCATTATGTTCGGAATAAGGCATTTGCACAGGAGTTTCTGCCACTCTACTTTCATAGGAGCTTGTTTATGCATTTTTATGCAACTTATTTTTACACTGGTCTTCAAGATGTACTTATACATATATGAGATGTTGCACGATGATGAACACATGCATCATGTATGCTCTATATAATTTGTGATATTACATTGACTGAATGTAAGTGCGCATCACCACAAGATGTCTCTTCTGCCCCTCAGTTAATTTGATGAATCACATGGACTTGGGTAGTTCATAAATATCCTCATTTTAGGTATCCTGATATTTTCCAGGCTTATGGGAGATCGCATTGAAAATGAGATGCACAATTGCACGATCAAGCTGGTCAGTTTCTTATCTTATTTGGAATATATTGATGGGATCTAAAGAGTAATGAATTATCCAATGGAATATCTTCGTATGCAGCAAGTTAATCCCATAAGGAAACGGGACAAGGTCTATGTTGGTTGTGGAGCTGGATTTGGAGGTGATAGACCATATGCAGCATTGAAGTTGCTCCAAAGAGTGAAAGAGCTAAACTATCTTGTACTTGAATGCCTAGCAGAGCGAACTCTTTCTGATTGCTACCAAGAAATGATGTCTGGTGGCAATGGTTTTGATCCACGAAGTGTGTCGGAGTTTGTTACTTCATCTGTCTTTTCAAATATTCTTCTTTTCTGTTTTTGAATTTTGAGTAGCTTTTTGAAGCTTTGATAACTTTGCAGTTTCAGAGTGGATGCACTTGTTGTTACCTTTGGCTGTGGACAGAGGAGTCTGCATAATCTCCAACATGGGTGCAGGTGAGGCAGCTTATGATCTTAAGTTAGTTTACTTTCTTGCTGTTTTCATATTTCATATTGAAACTAGCTGCATATTGATATATTGTCTACTTGTTTGTGGAAAGTTGACCCAATTGGTGCACAAGAGAAGGTCCTGGAAGTGGCTAATAGCTTAGGTCTCAGTATAACTGTTGCTGTGGCATATGAGTTTGCACTCAAACCTTCAGGTATCTAGGATATGTCTTTCCTGGTAGCAGTCAATTTTTCCTGATTATATATCTAATGAGTCTCGTCTACAAGTCAATTCCTATTTTGTTGAGGTACTTTGGATTGACGGAAGTTTCAATATTTGTTGAAACATTGTCTGCTAGCTACTTAAGACTTTGCTTTAATATTCAGGTCCAACATACAAGCCAAACACAACATGTGTAAGCAACCGATACACTGGATCAATCATTATTGTTAACTATTATCCTGTTGTGTTATTTTGCTTAATCAGATGTTCCTCTGGCGTTTGTGTGAAGTAGCAGTGAATATATCTTTTGTAAATCTTGATAGATCTATTTGGTTAGAGCTGACTGTTGCTTACTTGTGCCTTTTCACTAAAGTCCTTAAATTTCCTGTTCTCATCTTTCCATCTCTATCTATTTGAAGGGTATCAGTACATATCTTGGGGCAGCTCCAATTGTTGAATGTCTTGAGAAGTACCAGCCAAGTGTTATTATCACTTCACGCATTGCAGATGCTGCTTTATTCTTGGGTCCAATGGTACAAACTCTCTCTTGGTATGTGCATGTCTGTGTGTGCAGGAGTGCATGTGTGCACGAGTCCTCTTAACAAAAAGCCTCATACCTGTTATACAAATGCAACAGAGTTTTTGGTGTGTCAGATCTCATTTCTCAGCTTCATACATATCTATGCATGCTGTCTACTTTGAAAGTTCTAAAAAATGGTCATCTTTCTCTGCTCACAATTACATATTAATTCACTAATGAAGTCCAATTGTTAGAAGCAGATAGATCTGATTATGATAAGCTTTTCTATATTGTGGTTGATCTGCCAATGCATTTCCATATCATGGTATGTTGATGTCTTATTTGAGAAAAATATTCCACGTGTGAGAATTATATCATTTTTCTTGAGCAATATAAAAAGTGTTCTTGTCATCACATTTAGCTCTACTGCTGCAGCTCTGACTCTTTGAGTTTTGTCACTCTTAAGTTTTGACTTCTAACTAAACAGGTATATGAACTTGGCTGGAACTGGGATGACTTGGATCTTTTAGCTCAGGGGTATCTTGCTGGTCATCTTTTAGAATGTGGTTGCCAATTGACTGGAGGATACTTCATGCATCCAGGTATGTGTCATTTGGCTGCATTTTACTCTATTGCTTAATATCAAAGGAATGACATGTACAATGTGCTGGTATTTGGGACATTCATGTGGTTTTATACTGCAAGCTGCTTCATTCAAAATTTCTCTTGTCATATGCAGCTGATAAATACCGGGACATGACATTTCACAATCTTTTAGATTTATCACTTCCGTATGCTGAAGTTGGCTTTGATGGAAAAGTGTGTGTGGCAAAGGCAGAGAGCAGTGCAGGTGTTCTGAATATTCATACCTGTTCTGAGCAACTTCTTTATGAGGTTGGCAATCCTGCTGCCTATATTACCCCGGATGTGGTAAGTTTGTAATATGTGATGGCTCTATCTTCTTGGTCTTTTGTAAACTGATCTGTAAGATGCATAGCAGAGAAGATTCAGTGTTCTATATGTTTGGTGCAGATAATAGATATCCGGGATGTTACATTTCAGCCACTATCAAGCAATGCAGTTCAGTGTCTGGGAGCAAAACCATCAGCTGTAACAGCACCTGATAAGCTTTTGCAGTTAATTCCAAAGGTTGCTTTTCTTGTGCTTTGTGGAGCCCTCAAGGGATGCATTCAAAGAAAATGATTGATATTTTCTTGAGCTACTAACTTTTGTCTTGTCAAAATTATGTTTCCTATTTTCCTCCGTGTTTATGTGTTGTATTCTCAAGTCACTGCAAAACTTCTTTTTTCCTACTCCTTTATTTATTATCATTACTTTTTCTTTTTTAATGCCAGGATGTCGGGTGGAAAGGATGGGGAGAGATATCCTATGGTGGTTATAATTGTGTTGATCGTGCTAGGGCTGCTGAATTTTTGGTATGTTAACATGTATTGTCTCCTCTTCTATTTTCAGCCGTTAGTTTAGCATCACATTGTTGTGCTGGTATCATGAAATAACCTTCTTTATTGACAGAAGATATGTTCTTATTTCTGTTCTTAATCTGCAGACTATTTAGCTGCCAATACTGTTTCTGAGGAGAATTCTCTGTGTTATCAGGTCAGATCGTGGTTAGAAGAATCTTCACCTGGTCTCAATGACTCTGTAATATCTTATATTGTTGGAGTTGACAGCTTGAAGGCAATCACTTTTGAGAGTTTATCTTCAAGTCGTAAAGCTAATGAAGATGTTAGATTACGAATGGATGGATTGTTTGAGCATAAAGAACATGCATCCCAATTCACAAGAGAATTTATTGCTCTTTATACTAATGGACCTGCCGGAGGTGGAGGTATCAGGTAAATTTGTTAGATTGTTTTGTGTGTATTTGTTCTCTTCCTTATCAAACCAAACAAAATTTTTGATGAAACAGCCTCATTTTTTATTTTGACTAATGCTGTAAAATGCTTAATAATTTTTATTGGTCAGACATGGTTTCATTACGGCATTCTTTTTCCTTTGCCAACTAATTTAGAGGGGAGGGGGGGGGGACGAATTTATTAAGTTATTGTCCTCTATGATGTGAAGTTACAGTGATGTAGTATCTTGTTTTTAACATATTCTCATATTATTCTTTATAATTCATAGAGCAATGTTCTGTATAACTTGCAGCACTGGACAAAAGAAAGAGATTATTCTGGAGAAGAAATTGGTATAGTCTACACTCACAAAGCTACTTGATCGTCGTAACTTCTGGTCACTTCATTACTTTCTCAGATTCTGAATATTGATCAAAGTTTCAGACCATGTTTTCTCCGACTGCCACAATAAGTTGGAATTAGTACTAAGGAGTTATGAGCTTTCTGATTAACCTTTGAATAAGATTAATATTCTTTTCAGACTTGTTTGCTCTTTCATGGAAAACAATTATTTGGAGCAAACAATTCAAATTCTAGGATTATCACTGAGAGAAACCACAAAGTTCAATGCTTAAATAATCAGAAATGCTATGTGCTCATTAGACCATTTTCCAGGTTGAACGTGAATCTGTTTATTGGCAAACTGTAGCAAGGCACTCCTCATGCACGAGCTCAATCAATCCAGATGGCCTTGAGAACATGAAGAGGGCCCAGGATCTTCATAGATCTACTCATTTACAAGGAATAAAAGAAAGTGCTGGTAATTCTGCCCTGGAGCTGGATGCCTCCCCTGCACCGTTGGGCCAGAAGATTCCTCTCTACAATGTGGCACATAGTAGAGCTGGAGATAAAGGGAATGATTTGAACTTCTCGATTATTCCATATTGCCCTGCAGACTTGGAGAGGATAAAATCTGTAATTACACCCGAGTGGGTAAAGGATGCTGTCTCTCCCCTTCTGAATTCCTCATCCTTTCCTGACCTCGACTCCATGTCAAGGAGAGACAGATGGATCAATGAACATGTACTCGTGGAGATTTATGAAGTTAGGGGTATCAGCGCATTGAATGTTGTGGTCCGAAACATCCTGGATGGTGGGGTCAACTGTTCTCGAAGAATTGATCGCCATGGAAAGACTATATCAGATCTCATATTGTCTCAGCAAGTTGTGCTACCTCCTTGATGTGGTATTGAGGTTGCTTCAAGTTTGATTTGGTTCACTCGGTGCTTTCTATTATGTAGGAAACCATTTGTTGTATAATGACACCAGATACAAGGTTGTGTTCAGTGTTCAATCTTACACACGTTTGAAACGAAAAATAAGCTACTCATCTTTGATGATTCGTGGGACATTAAATATATCAAATTACGCAAGAATCTCAGAGTCTCTATATTATTTTCTTATTCTTGAACACCAACCCCAACCCCCCCAAGCCCCCTGAACCACCTCTGTCCGTTTGAGTGATCATATTCTTGCTTCGTCTCACTCTCAGCCATGTGTATGCGTTGTTGTATTTGTGTCATATCGGGTTTTATCTTTGTTTTATAAGACTTTGTCACCCTAACTTAGGAAACTATCCACACGTGCACGAACTCTATTGATTCTAAAACACATGGATATGTACTGTTCTTATTATTTCTTTTCTTTTGGCAAATTTTTTCTGGTTTTATAACTTTTAATACTCATTTTCCAAGTATTGGGTGTTTAGGGAGTTTAACCCATCTTCCTAATCTATACTAGATACGAATTTAAAGAGGTATTCCTACTTTTAAATTGAAACCAAATCGATGGATATTCTGTATATATTATTAATTAAGATAAATTAAGGGGATTAAAAAACATGGAAATAAGCCGTAGAAAACTCATGGAAAATGTATTTTTAAACCCCACCGCCCACCACAACACAACCACCCCCCCCCCCCACACACACACACACACAACAAGAGGTAAGATTTTATAATGCTTCTACCGGGATTTTATTGTCAATTAGGTGGTTTTATTTAAATTCAAATGGGTATACTGATAGCCTTTATAATATACTAATATTTAATTTAGCTTATTTATAACTTCGTACACTGCTTTTAAGTTGGCCCATCATATTATAAGAGTAATTAGGGAACTCTTTTTCTTCTTGTCCTTTAAAATAATCTCCTCAAATTACTAATAAAGCCTTACAATGCCATAACAATTGTTTCCATACCACTTGTTCAAGATTATTTAATTGTTATTCTCTACTCCATCATAAATGGTGGCTTTTATTATTGACTTAATTTAGTTTTCCCTATATTTTTCATAAACTGCATTTTAGTTGTTTAAACACAAATTCAATAAATCACATAAGGATAGTCTTACTACGTTTTAAATAAAATAATTGGATTCGGACTCTTTTCATTTATATTCTCTTAATTTTCATCAATTTACATATTTTTATGCTTTCACATGTAATAGATGATTGAAATTATAAGAAAGAATATAATGTTATAATGATGTCATTTTCATAAGATAATTAAAAAATTTAAACAATTGATTTATAAATTGATATATACTATTATGATGAAAATGTATAGATTCAAAATTATCATCAAGCAGAATATTCATTTTATATTATCTGACCATATTAGTCTAAATTTGATTATATTTTGATGATAATCACCATAGTTAATATTACTTAAGCATTATCATATTGTTCCCTTCCTATGTTAGGACCTATGGGTATTCTTACAAAATTTTCCTAGATAAGTTAAAAGTTTTAAACATATTTAAAAAGAAAAGAAAAGCATTAAGAAAGAAAATGATCAAATGGAACCTCAAAATAACTTTTCAGCAAATAACCATTGAGTCTGTTTACCATATATCATAATTAGGTAGCAAACACAAAAATGAACATTCGAGTTGACAACCATGAAACTTAATCCTCATGAAACAATCAACGACTCGAGAAGAAAGAAGACCATTGGTGATTGATCACCACAGCCGGAACAATTTTTTGAGTCTAAGATTGTTCTTGTTCTTGTTGATCTTGTGTCTGATCCTCATCTACAGGTTTAGCATCAGCTGGTTCTGGTGGTGGCGTCGAGGCATTTGACGTCGCCCTCTTGTGTGCAGCAGCCTTAAGTACATGGTTGTAATCGCCTTTCTCCATGAAGAGCCTAGCAAAATGGTGCTTGCAATACAGAACACCATCAAGTGAAGCATAAGATGAATGTGTTAAGGGACATCCACCATGAGCACACCTAAAGCAGGTCTTGTGAAAGCATTCTCCTTCCATCGTCACCTGTTTCGATCATTGGATTAATAATCTTCAAACTTACCTTTTCATCGATTGACTCCTAAACCTTTTTAAAAAGTATTTGTGATTATGTCCTTTTTGTATGCATGATTTTCTGTAGTGGACCTGTTCGATCATTAATTAATAATCTCCAAACTTTCCTATTTTCAAATATTTGAGGCCAATTCCATTTTGCACACATAATTTTCTCTCCGCATCATTATATGAAATGCCACATTTGCAAAGGTTTAAGAATTAAAGTATGCATTGTCTAAATGATCAACATCAAAAGTTTTGTGATTCAACAAACATTATGCTTACAATAACAATCGTCATTGTGTGAGAAATTAAAACCAGAAGTGTACTTTTCCCTTTTCTTTTCCTAGAGTAGTAGGATGAAGTATAAGATAAAAGATCATATAGTTAACAAACCTTCTCTAATGGGTAAACCGTCTTGTTACAAGTTGCGCATTTGTCCAAGGTTCCAGAGAACAAGGAAGACAGTTTGTTGGGTGTTCTATTCTGCAAAATATTGGTCAAGACAATTCAGCCTGTCATTAATAACTAAGTACAACGCAGAAAAATAAAGTACATGGTTCCAAATCCCAAGGACATTGTACTAAATGTCTAAAGCACTCGCAT
The DNA here is from genome assembly GCA_024138005.1 of Lumnitzera racemosa. NCBI lineage: Eukaryota > Viridiplantae > Streptophyta > Magnoliopsida > Myrtales > Combretaceae > Lumnitzera > Lumnitzera racemosa. Next base: position 37,759,434 of record JAMXBC010000005.1, read on the forward strand.
TGAAGCCTAACAATCATTGAAAAATGGACTGCTTATACTAAGTTTAGCTCCATAGTTAGCTGCTCTCGACGTTTAAGCCATTACATCATTGTATGTGTTTTATATTTTAGAGTAAGCAATTCCTTTCACTAGTGCGCTGACACTTTTGACTAAAACCCAATAAGAGAACCACCTAATTACATAAGAGTTGAATGACGGTGCATGAATATGAACTCAAACTTGCTGCTATGATACCAAGTTGAACTAGTTTAAAAGCCTTTTAGATCAGCTAACTGTGGAGCTAAACTTAAGATGGATAGGAGCTTAAGCTTAAGCCCTTAGAGCGGGCTTCATTAACAGTTTTAAGCAACGTATACAAATGGAACACAAGTCTATCAAAGATACTTTATTAGACAATTCACAAAACGTCAACACCCCATTTCTGGAGACCATCAGAAATAGAGGATTCCGAACATACCATGTCGTTTTGCTTCTCGGAAGACTTGGCTGCCACAGAAACCATTGTAGATATGTCAAATTTTTGCGAAGCAGGAACATAACACACAATTAACGCAAAGTTGAAAACAAAGGGGGACGTCCTCAGTTACCTGAGTGAAAGTTCTTACTGAAGTTGCCAGATTCCTTGAATAGTTGCTCGAAATGAGGCTTGCAGTAAAGGACGCCATCCATAGAGGAGTAATTGCTCATCTGTTATATCAAAAGTGTTAATCTGGGATTAAGATAATCTTTTCTGAATCTCTTAAGAAAATATTAACTAATGTGGCTTGTTTCAGTCTCATATATGCACCTAATTGAGAAGCGAATAGTTAAGATAATCAAGGCCAGTCATTTAATGCAGGCTAATAGATAATGGTTTCTTTCATACTTAGTGTCACGTAAATCCCGCATTTTTAATCTTCCTTTCAAAGATGCGTAAAACTATCTCTTCACTTGTTTGTTCCACACTAATATTATCAGGCCGTCCTACTTTGGCATCCTGCCATTAGCTAGTCATGGATCTAAACTTATATATGACCTTCTATCCGGGAGGAGTCAACTAGATTGTGGCTAAATCCTACTTTTATTAATTTAAGAGCTTGTGCTCTTGGTTGTTCAGCCATCATGAATCACTTCCTAAGTCCATTTCCACTACTAAATATCCGGTAGCAATACAAGGCATGCTCATATATGTCTAGTTTCTATGTTGGGAAGTGAAAGGTCCCTGGAGGGGAAGCGAAAGTTGAATATATTATTTTTTATGCAATCAGACCTACCTGTTATGTGTTCGTCTTAGGAAGCTAATTTATACATAGAGGTATGGAAATGCATCCTCAGTTGCAAAACCTATAATCTTGGCTCTTCTTGATATCAATACTCAAGTCCTGACGTATTTTTCCTAGATCAATTACGAAAACCGAGCTACACCGGCCTTCAATGTACTTTTCAGCTGTTTGTTTCCTTGCCTTTTCTTCAACTATGCAACAGCAATTCAAGTTAGGGTTTTCCTTCCCAATGCCGGAATCCCAGACATGATTTACTCGGCTCGAAAAGTACTAGGTAGCTCTTCAAACTAGTTGCATACAATTTGGAAACAGCGAGAAAAGAATTGAAGATGACAGAGCAGATTCGTGAAAAAACTAACATGAACGAACATACCACAAGAGTTCCATTGCAATGGCTGCATCTGAAACACGATTTGTGATAAGGAACACCTTCCATGGACATCATATCAACCAAATAAACAGTCTTGTCACACGCCTTGCATTTGTCCAGAGTTCCAGTGAATGCCATTATTCTTATTTAATTCGCGAAAGAATTTTTACGTTAAACAAAAAAATGTTTCCCTCCCTTTGTATGAGGATTAAACAGACACGTCAACCCCTTGTTCAAATCAAATTGAACAAAGACTCAGATTTGGCTTACCAAAAAATATTTATATCAAATAACAAAGAATTTTCTTGTCATTTTGAGGTTATGGTGTGGAAAATGGGTGGAGATCCCCAACGATGAGCTAAAAATGGAATTGCGTTTAAAGTGGAGGAAAGGAGGGCTGTTTGTTGTGGTCTTTCTTTTTTAAATAATTTTTTTGACCTTTTCATTTAGGAGACAAGGCAGCTTTTTGTCGTTTACTATTTTGGTAGTTGTTCGTTATACTGTGTTGTGCTTTAAATGTGCTACATACCTTTACAATTTACATTTACAACTCAATGTGTGAACCTATCCGAGCTTATTCTCCCATTAATACTACTGATAACTACTTATGTTTGATGATGTTTGAAACTTTTAACTCCTGATTGTAACAAATGTGAAAGGTTTATCTTAAAACAAAAACATCTAAGATATGAAATTGTTTTGATATGTATATTCCATATCTGTGAAATTAAACCATTAAAGTATATCATCTTTTTATATAATTCGCTGAGGATAAATGTAAGAAAGAAATATAAATTTAATTTTTAATGTTCAATTACTATTCTAATTAAGTTATCAGCATCTTTTTTTGCTCCTATTTGAGTTATCATTGTTCTTCAACTTTTATAAAAACAAGCCTTTCATTAATTCCATTAAAATTTTCATCTAACCTTGAACACACATCAATGTTTGATTGGTTGGAAACAATAAATTTAATAAAATAATTGTAATATCATGAAAATTTTCAAAAACTATAGAAAAAATAATACAAAATATAGATAATTCTAGGTTATGGGAGTATGTAAGACTTTTTCGTGATTTTAATGAAGATTTTATCGAGGTTAATGATAAAAAATTTAGAATAATTAACGATATAGACCGTAAGGAAAGCAACCCAAAAATTTTTGAAACATATAAATATAAGTTACAGAAATTTATAAATATCAATTTGATTTTTGATATAATGTTTTCAATGGATAAAACGTTGCAACTAAAATTTTAAGTATTTATAGATATTATATATGTTCTAGAAATATTTTTTCCTCTCATAAAGGTATGTATAGGTATTTGTTATTATATAACAATAAATAAACTAATCTATATAATAGTTCATTATATTTGTAATTTGATATGTGTCGTTATAGTATTTAAAAAAAAAAATTATATGTTATGATTCATTATATATTCATACCTTTTTGTGTATAGTATTGTTTACTAAATATATCTTCTAATTAGTCTAAATTTGTACTCAAGGTCACTACATTTCCAATGCTTTTGTAAGCGACATATAATTAATCTAAATTCATTTCATATATATATATATATATAATAGTGTTATTTTGAATTTATTAAGCATGAATATATTCATAACTATTAGGGGTAAGTAAGTACAAGCAAAATAGGGTACGACAGGATATAAAGCTCTTCTCATACTTTATCTTATAAGCATAGGTTCTTAAGTTTTTGTATCTAGAACTTACCTTATGGTATTTTAGAACCATCATGTTCCTTACACCCTACAAATTTTACAGAGTACAGGATGTCCTATGGAATCTGTATTTTTTTTTCTTTTATTTCCCTTCAAAATTTTGTATGAAACACATAATCAATATCAAAATTATAACTATAATTTTGATAGATCCGCCAATAATAATTTATATAGGTTGTAACAAGTTTTAAATTGAGACAATATAAAACTTTAGTAAGTAAGATAGAAAGTATTTCTCTAGTTGGAAATGTTCAAATTCTTAGTTAGTCTTGCTTAAATTTCTTATCTTTTTCTTTTTCAAATCATTAAAATTAATTTTTTATCAAATCATAAAATTATTATATGTTAAATACAAATAGCATGTGTAAGTAATTCCAATATAATATATTGATGATAAGTTAAGAATTGAGATATTTCTAAAACTTTACTAAACTAAAGTTAATGAAAGAGGAAGAAGAAAAAAAGAAAAAGAAGAAGGAGAAGAAGAGAAGACAGGGACTAGAGAGTAGACAAGAGTAACATGTAGCCTTAGGGTCTTATTATGAGTTAAGCTTTTATTATTATGTTCTTTGAGATTGAAAAAAAAAGTAATATATTAAATATTTTTATATATTAAAATTATTTAATTATTATTATAAAGTATCATAAAGTTGTATGCTATATACTTTAGAGTATAAGTTTCATAGCAGGACAAAGTATCTTGACTTTATAAAAGTATCTTGACTTTATACTAGTATCTTACTCTATAAGAATAGGTTTCGGGAAATTACTACCCAAAACCTACCTTATGACTCTCGTTACCCACCTAAAAGTTACTTGGTGGAGTAAGATTCAAGTAGATATCTTATACGTAAGGTTATTCGCTTACTCCTAATCTATGCAAGCTATATATAAAAATTGTTTTGAATACTATCTATAACTATGTTTTGTGTTTGATATATCTATGGGTAAATTACATTGATCACTAACACGCACTTTTTCAAAATACAGCACTTCCCCCCTCCTCTTTTGCTTATTTGGGTGCTAATGTGGGTAAATTATAACATATCGTTTCCAAATCATTGCTATATCAATCTTGGTCATTATTCTCTTTAAATAGTATAATTATTTATATTTATAGAATTAACTAAAACTATAAAAATTAAAATAAATTCAACTAATTTAATAATAAAAACTATTATATATATAAATTCACATATACACACATATATAATGTATATGAATTAAATAATTAAATAAATTAATAATAATAAAAAAAGAGAGTGAGGATTTTGGTGCATTTATTGAAGTGTTGATTTTGGTGCACTCTCTATAGAGTTAGCTTATTACGGAGAGTAGTGGACAAATTAGGATTGCATCATTTGGATAAGCAATCTCCTTATATGGTTTGAGCATATGTTAGAGTGGGGAAGCACTTCAATACATACACTAATTTTTTTTTATTTCGATTAATTTATTCAATTATTTAATTTATACATTTATATTATTAAAGCCAATCAGAGCCTAAATAAATACCATTAGTGTCTTTTCTTTAAAATTACTATTTAACTCTCTAATCTTATATTATATAACAAAAGAACCTAATATTAAATTAACTATAAATATATTATACTTTGAACAAATTTATTAACTTTTTAAATTTTCTTTTTCTTACAATTCCTCTCTCTTTCCCCATTTATTTTCTCTCTTCACACTATTGTCACATTCTATGTTCATAATATTCTCTCTCTCTCTCTCTCCACTATTACTATGTTCCCCTACTCCATATTCCTCTCTCTCTCTCTCCCGTTAACATTCTCATTATCACCTATTTCTCTCCCCACAACCTCATCTCTCTCTTTACCTCATCTATTAGTGTTATAATATATTTGACTATACTACACAACATTATTCAGTTTATACATACATAACGCAAGTACATCATCTGCTAGTATAATATATATTAGTATATATGTGCATATAAAGTGTATGTATATATATACAACAACTTTTTACTTAAATTTTCAGAATTAATTTTAATTATTATTACTTTAGTTAATTAAATATATATTTATTCTACTTAAAGAAAGTTATGAATAATGCCAATGTTAGTTAATTAAATATATATTTATTTTACATAGAGAAAGTTATGAATAATGTTGATGTGGCAGTAATGTGGTAATGATAAATCAGATTTTGTGCTACATTAGAAGTATGCAAAAGTAGGATTGCAAGTGTTGTATCTTGAAAACATGGGATGTTGGTATGGTTTACAAAAAGTTTACAAGGATAGTTAATGTAATTTAACTTGTATTTACTATTTGTCACAACCTTCATATTTAAATTTAAGGAGAAGTACAAATTTATGACTTAACTTTTTGCATCTTTTTTGTTCAAGTCTTAAACATTTCAAAATTTTTTATTTAAGTTCCCAATGTTTACAAAAGTCTTTAAATAAGTTTTTCTTTAATTTACCATTATTTTTTCCATTAACATGACCATGGCATTTTTTTATTGGTTTATAGGAAAAATATAAATTTAAAACTCAACCTTTTTTATATTTTTTATTCAAGTAATAAAATAAAATTTCTATTTGAGTCATTAATATTTACAAAAATTTTCAAATAAATCTTCTATTAGTTTATCGTTAATTTTTTTATTAACTATAATACATGACACTTTTTGATTGGTTCATATATTTTTATTAAATAATTATTATAATAAAATAATTAAAAAATTAAAAAGATAATAAAGAAAATAATAATAATTTTGGAAAATTCAAATAATAAAAAATGAAAAATAAAATAATAAAGATATATATACATATATAATGCAATAAATGTATACACAATTATATTGTTATAATTCCAATGAAAAAAAATTAAAAGAAAAAACTAGAAAAAAATTTGTTTTGGTTATCATCTGAATTTGGGGTAGTTGGAATGATAAAAAGGAAGTAGAAGGTTGGGATCTACATACTAAAGTGGGTCAAATCGACTCACTACTAGCCATGTATTTGAGAAAAAAAAAAACAGAAAGTGAAACTTGATTAGGTTTTTAACCAACGTGAATGGCTACTGATAGCTAAATATTTGAATTAAAATAGAGTAAAACTTTAATGAGTTTTTACATTTCCCCTTTTTTGTTAATTAAATTCAAGGGGCAGGTAGCCACCTATTGTAAACCATATAAATCTAACTTTCTAAGTATAGAATCGAATTCACGTATTGTAGATAATTTCCTTAAGTCAATAGAATTGATAAATTTAAAACCAATTAAAATTTTAATTCAAAACTTAAAACGAATATACAAACCTCTAACTTGTTAATTGAAACTCTAATCATGTACGAAAACCTTAAACCCTAAAAATGTATAACTGTAAGAGATTGACCCCCAAACCTGATAAAAACCTTAATTGTGTATGAAAAACTTAAATCTTAAATATGTATAAATACTAAAAATCGAACTGACTATGATAAAAACCTTAAAACTATAAACATACAAATTTACTTTTAAGATAATAAAATTCTAATCGGGTACAATTATCGATTAATACGCTTAATTATGTAAAATTACTAACAAATGATTAAAAATAACTTTTAAATATTAATAAATATAAAGAGTACCATAGTAATTTACAAAATTGATAAATATTATTATTTAATTATTAGTGACTATATATTTATATATCTAAATGAGTACATATATATATATTTAACTATTTGAACTTCATTTAATTACTTAATTGATATTTATGCATTATATAGCAATGTTGATTTTATATTTTATAATTTTCTTTGTAACTATATTATATATTATTCTAAATATTATTTATAGGATAAGAAATATTAATAGAAAATTATAAAATTTATTTTGTTTATTTATTTACTTGTTTCTTAGTTTTCTTTTTCTTTATTTTTTTCTTTTATTTTCTTTTTCCTTCTTAATTTATATGAGTTGAACATATATAAAATTGTGTAATTAAATGTTAACCAAGTCAACATGTCAACATTGTCTAGATTTTTCTCTTCTTTTCCTTTCCTTTTCTTTTATTTTTTTTTTCCGTTTTCCTTTCTTTTCTTTTCTTTTTTTTTTCTTGTTGCTATAAGCTAAGTGTCTTTTAGATTTTTCTACATCTTACTTCAAATTTCTATCATTTAAATCAACAAAAATTTGTCTTTCATCTTCATTTGTTGGACCGACATCTCTCTCATCTCTTTCCCTCTCATTTTCATCTTCTTTTTCTTATTTTCTCTCAACACCCATTTCACTTCATCTCCAAAATCAATTCCATAATTTTCCATCATATCATTTCAAGTTAAAGGAGGATTAGAGAGTTTCAACTCCAAAACACCTAAGCTCTAGTTCATAGGCATTTTTTTTTAACTATTTTTAATTTCTTTTGTAAATTAGGTTATATATTTTCCTTTATATTCATGTGTATTTTGTTCATATGTAAGTTTATCAATGTATCAAAAACTATAAATTAGGAAATACATGTGATTTAGCTTATGTATTATTTATATTTATATACATATATTTCAATATGTGTATATGCTTAGGTACCTACATATAAGTGAATAAATAAGAGAATACAACAAGGATTTGTACACATATATACATATACGCCCCTATATATATATATAATACAAGATGTACATAAACATACATATAGGAAATACTAAGTATTTATACATATATATGAAATCGAAAGTATATATATATGCATATATGGAATACATCAAAATACCTTAAAAATACTTTGAGAAAATATAAATATATGTATAGAAATATGGGTATAAAAGTACGTCAAAACTAAGATAAATACGTGTAAATGTATATGTACATGTATATGGTAGGTGTCCTAATAGTATAGTAGAAGTATAAATATAAATATATACGTATGTATACATGTATAGCTATACGTATTATATTAGTAAGATATAAGTATACCTACATGTATATATATGGGTACATATAATAATATACTAAGTATAAGTACGTATAACAAATTATTAAGTATAATAAAATAATTAAGAACATATATGTGCTTATGTATATGTATACAAGCACATAAATATAACATATTTATTTAATATAATATAAGAATATATAGATATATATATGAATATGGGTTAGGCCAAAACCCATAAAGAATAATTAAGGCTTATAAACCATTAATTAGTTAATTACAATAACATATAATATACATAAGAATAATATAAAATTTAAGAAATATAAAAATAAGGAAAATAAAAAAATTGCTACATGGACAAATAAGGATTACCATGTTAGCAATTTACCTAAAATAATTAATTGAACCTAAAATTTTAAAATAATTAGAAAATAATAATAATTAATTAATTAGGAAAAATTATAATAATAACAAATTAATATAAGCGATAAATTAAGCTTAAAAATAAAGGAATAATGAAATTGATATAAATGAACTTAAAAATAAAGTATTATAAAAATATGAAATTTAGAAATTAATTATATCATAAAATAATAAAGAAAAGCTTAAAATTGACAAATAAAACTATTTGGGTCAAAATAATCAATTTCGTAATAATTTAGACCTACATTGAAAAATGCAAGTTTTAATGTCTAAAATGGACCTTACTACATAAACGTACATTCGAAAACGATAAAAATCGACTATAAATTTATAAATATTGGAATTAGAATGAAAAAATTATACGTGATTTAGGATTTAAAGAAAACCAAAGAATATAAGTGAATTGATTATATTATTTAAGTAATATAATCTTATAAATAAATAACTGAGATAAAATTCTAATTAAATAAAGAAACATCAAAACGTAATTATTTACAAGTATATATATGTATATATATATAATTTCTTATAAAAGGAAATCAACAAATACATATTATAAAGCGTGAATAAAACACAATTATAAGACATGGAGTTCTTTAAAAGGTCAAAGTGTTATACATGCATACGCGGACCTAAAAATCAAAACATTCTAAAGAAGATATACTTTTATATGTAATAACAATATATGTTAATATGAAAAAACAATAATAAATACAACTAATAATAATAAGATAGAATCATACACTTATAGGAAATAAACTAAATATATGCATACTGATATGAGACAAGTGTACCTATCAATTTTAATATAGCGGATATGAATCCGAATAAATTTTTTAGAGACTTTGAATACTAATATTAACTTTAGCTCTATTATTTAACCAGAGAATTGTGATAATTTAAATGAATTAAAAATACTAAAATTAACAAACTAACCTAATTATAAGACTTGATTAAACAATTTAGAAAGCGATAAAATTAAGAACAACTTCAAGAAGGCAAATAACGTATTCAGGAATTATTTCCCCTACTATTTAATATGTGACCACTTAAAATGTATCCAATTTAATTTCTATTATTCTTGACCAGTGGGATTCACAATTAAAGTTAACACCTCTTTTAAGTATATTAACCCTAATCCTAAATTATTTACCAGAATCTCTTCATTTAGTAATATAATTCAAAATCGCATTAATGTATAATAAATTCCCACACAAAAGAACAACTTTCCGAAAGAAACATGTATCTTATCTCTAAGTACACATGTAATTCTCTTCAATTATGTCAAGATCTCATTATTCATGTGATTACTCAATGATCATATATAATATCATAGATTGATACTCTAGAAATATCAATTAATAATTAAATAACATAATTGAACCAAGAAAAGATAGAAACTTTATTGAAAATTATCAATCAATCTAATAGTCACATGAAACCCTAGGTTCCATAATCTTAAATATAAGAATTTTAAGCTATCATAATAAAACTAAAAACGAATTGCAACAAAATCAACAAATAAAACATGAAAACCCTTTTTTGGTGATGATAAATCTCTTCAATCTTGAAGTTGAGTGTTGCTTTTGCCTTTTTCTCCTCCTTTTCTTCAAGTCTTTTCTCTTTTGAATGTCCAATGTATGTACAAAACTATAGTAAGTCCCTTTATAATTTATTGTAAGGTTTCCGTTTTCATCACTAAACACAACTTGGGACATAGTTGTGTCCCCAGGTCGTGTAACTTTCTGACCTTGGCAAATCTTCTTGGATGGACACAACCTGGGGATACAGTTGTTTCCCAGACTGTGTAACTTTCTAACCAAAATTCCTATTGTCTATGTAACTTCAAAACTTCATAACTTATTTATTTGAACTTCAAATCGAGTGAAACTTGATTCCTTTTCTTCGTTTTCAATTCAAGAACGCGTTCAAACCTTGAAATAAAAATTTTACTCAATTAAGTATCAATTTCTTTAAAGAAAACCAAAGATGTAAGGGAAATACTATAAAATTACTATATGAAATGTATTTAAAATAAGAGTTACCACGTACATATACATATAATATAATCTTAGAATAATACTATAATATAACTGAGCTAAGGTTTTTAGTTATTTACATATATGATTTCAATACTTCCACTAAACTCTATTACTTCATCTAACTTATCTTGACATACTATTATTCATCCTACTATACGTAAGAATTACAATTAAATTATGATATAATAATATATTAATATAAGACTTATGCAAAGGGAGAAAATATGAACTTATATAATATTTACTAAGTTATATATTATTACTTATATGATAAAATAATATTTCTTAATTATCACAATAAATAAGTTAAGCAGTATGAAATAACATAGAAAAATTTTAATCAAACTTTATTACTAAAGAAGCACACTTGAACTCAATAAGAATTTATGATAAGAATGTAAAGATAAAAGAAAAAAAAAGAAAAAGTTACACATGATTTAACACTTAAATAAAAACTAGAATCATAAGATAGATAGTAAGCTGGTTAGGTTATTTAGCATTATGTCTATATACTCATTAGTTTTTTTTTATTTATTAGGAAATATTAATCATGAGGGCAAGTCGTTTGTTGACCGCTACGATCTATACCGGCTTTGGTCAAATGAGTATTCTCGATGACTCCATATTTATTTGTGCTTGTAGTTAGTGCACCTAAATTTTATAAATTAAGAAATCTATGCTTAGTGTTCAAGAATATACATGTGGTTGAATACTGCTTACTTGTTGTGCAAAATGTGGTTAAATATAGTAATTGAAGAATTGATTGTATGATTGATCTTTGCATGATTTGGATGGTTTATTAATATTGGTTGATCACTTAATACATTGACTTAATCATATGCGACTTAACTTAAATTAAATGGATCGTGCATAAGCAAGAACATTACATATATGTTTTAGCTGTCACCTCATGTGGATGGTAATTAAGGGCCTTATAGGGATGTGATTCCATATGATTTGATTAGTATAGTATAGAAGCACTGTCATAACAAAACCTTACCTTACCTTAGCTTGTGGGTTTACTTGGCACCAAAGATACTAACTGTGGGTGGTTGAGGGTCAAGTCTAGAGACCATTGTTATAGGGTGTAAGCATAAACTATGGGGGTTACCTCATTGTTAGACTTGGATTTTGTGTATTATTGGATTTCTTTAAAATGAAAGTGTATTTTGTGAAATACGAAATTTAAATTTATGGTTAAAAACCCAAGTGCTAGAACCTGATTGTAATTAGTGCTGGAACCTGATTGTAATTAGTGCTGGAACCTGATTGTAATTAGTGCTGCTAAATCTCCAATCTTTACTTCAAAGGGCATTAAATCCGATGTTGTATGTATCATTGATCAACTGCATATATTGTCTGGTATACTGCTTGTTTGTGCATTCATATATTTGTTAATAAATTGCTTAATAATTTGCTTGTTGGTATAGTATGAGCGATATCTCACTAAGCTCGTATAGCTTAATCCCCAACAGTTTTCTTTTGCAAGTTAATAGATAATTGGGCATAGGTTAAAAGTCGAGTATTGAGTGTAAGTATCGAGATGTTTCAGAGTTTAGAACTAGAGATTGATTGTATAGCTTGTTTGCAATATTAAATGTAAATACTACCCTTATATTTAGATTTTATAACTTCGGTAAATATAAATTTTTAGATATTTACTACCTGATCTTATCATTTAGTAAGGTATACCGATTTTATACAATTCTGAGGAATTATGAAATATTGGACATCTAATGAGTTAATAAATTTAAAATTGAAACTCTAGTAATTAATTATTTAAAGTTTTGTAATCTTTAACTTAAAAGACAATTTTCGTATCGTAGATGTACACGTTATATGTAAATTTTAAATGATTCAACTAAGCCCCTTATAGGGTCCTAACACTTACCCTCCTAAGGGGGTTCCATGAACCCTCATTAGGAGGGTAGGTAGCTACCTACAGTCAATGATGGGTCAATTTGACTTACTTTAGTATGCAAGTTGTAACCTTTTACTTTCTTTCAAGAGCTTCAGCCAACCACTAATCTAGGGTTGGTTAGAACAAATTCTTTTTTTTTTAATTATCCAATTATATTATTAGTTTTTAATTATTTTATTATAGTAATTATTTAATAAAAATATGTTGACTAATTAAAAAGTTTCACTTACCATAGTTAACGGCAAATTAATGGGTGATTTTTTTGAAAACTTTTGCAAATGTTGAGGACTTAAATAAAAAAATTTGAAACATTTAGGACTTGAACAAAAAATGTACCAAATGTTGAGTCTTAAATTGTACTTTCCCTTAAACTAATTAGAAAGAGCCATGTATTATGTTAATGGAGAAGTTAATAGTAGATTGACGAAGGATTTGTTTGAAAACTTTTGCAAACATTGATGACTCAAATGGAAAATTTAAAAGGTTAAGGATTCAAATAAAAAAGTTGTAAAAGATTAAGTCATAAATTTATACTTCTACCCTAAATTTATATAAACATATGCGTATATGTGGTGCTTTTGTAAGAATCACGATTTTATAATTTGGTGTAATACCCCGTAATCCAGCTATTGGAAAACTCATATAGTTGTACATAAAGACAATTAGAAACAAGTATAACAAGTATTTTAAAGGATATATGTTATTGCCTAAGAAGTCATAACGATTTGAATGGAGTACATCTTACCAAGGTATGTTCACCTTAACATGAAATGCTATATGATTTTGTCTCTTGGTATAGTAGCTTTCTAAGACATCACCTATCTTGAGATTTAGGTAGAGACTTTGCTTTTCTAGTTGGTAGATTACTTTAATACCACTTATAACAACCCGACTGGAATTCTTCCCGCTGAAGTACTATCCGTTTTGATGTGAAATGTTATACGGTTTTATTTGTTAGTGCAATAATTTCTTAAAGAGCAACTTATCTTGGGATTGACCTAGCCTAAGCACACTTAACTCAAAAAGAGTCGCATGTCATGTTAATGAAAATGACAATAGCAAACTAATGGAGGACTTATTTGAAAATTTTTATAAACATTAAGGAGTTAAATAGAAATTTTGAAATATTGAGAGCTTAAATAAAAAATGTGCAAAAGGTTGAGTCCTAAATTTGTATTTCTCTCCTAAATTTATATATGCAAATGTGTATACATAGTGCTTTTGTAAAAATTACGATTTTATAATTTGGTATGATGCTTCGTAATCCTATTGAAAAACTTAGACAATTATACATAAGGACATTTAAAAACAAGTATAACAAGTATTTTATAAGGATATATGTTATTGCCTCACTAGTTATTACAATCTGACTGGAACACCTTTTACTGAGATATGCTCGCTTTAGCATGGTGAAATGTTATACGGTTTTGTCTCTTAGTATAGTAACTTCCTAAAGGAGCTACCCATTATAGGATTGACTTAACTTGAATACACTTCACTTTAGACTTCCGATGTACTTTAAGTTGCTACACCAAAAGGCAATCAAATGATTAGAGTTCTATCACATAATATTTGATGTGGTCCTTAGCGCAGAATTCTTTGAACTTGGGGTTGTTGAACTGTCAACCTTATTTGTGATCGGTGCGTAGGGAACTCCAAATCGGGAGAGAATGTTGTTTCTGATAAAGGACTCATGCTCCTCTCCATGATTCTGACTACGGCTTCCGCCACCCACTTCGTAAAGTAGTTGATGGCGACAATTATGAACTGCCATCTTCCTGATGCTTTTGGGAAGGCGTTGAGGATATCGATGTCCCATTGTGTGAACGGCCATGGTTTCATCAAGGGTTGAAGGGCGGTGCTGGGTGCATGATTGATTGGGACGTGCTTTTAGTACTGTAGATGTAAGCCCTACAACTAGTCACTCAGGGCTTCAATCGGCTGAAAGATCCGATTGAACCTAAATTATAAATAAAGCTAAAAATATTAGTAAAATAATCTCGTAATTTTGAATTTAAGAAAATAAGTAATAAAATAAAAGAATATAAATATTTCAAATTTAAAGTATATAACTTATTATTTATCGAAAATGCGTAAAATGCATTTCGATAATTAAATAATCACTAGAGATAGATTATATGTATATTAAAAATCATAAAATAACCTAAATAATATTTAGAAATATTTATTTATACTATATATGAATTTACATGTATGTAGAAATATGCGTAATTACTTAAAATATATGATATGTGCTAAAATAATAATAAATAATTAAAAAATTCATAATTAATTAAGGAAAAATCAAGAAAAATATATAAAAAGTGGAAAAGTCTAGAAGTGGAGTGTGGCAATCTGATGTTGAAGAAAAAAAATCAACCAATTAAAATGCAACAAATATAAAGTGGAAAAAGATAAGAGATAAGGTAATTATGCACAATAATTTCCCTAAAGCACTATAAATAGCAAGAAAATTTCAGAAGCTCATTTGGTCAGTTTGGAGAGTGAATAAAATAGGGAGAGGAGAAATTGAGAAAAAAATTAGGGTTAGGAAAAAACTAAGAAAAAAAACTATGCAATTAGGGCGATAAAGGAGAATCCACACTAGACGAGTAGCTGGGAGTAGACGGCCACCACCATCACACAGTGGTGGCAGCGCATAGATCAAAAAACAAGGCCACAGTGGCCGGCGGTGGCTGAAGCCACCCAGACCGGTAAGTCGGGTTTCCAATCCGATTTTATATAATTTTGTAAAAATAGCAAATATTCTTATAAAAATATGAATTTTGTTATTATGGAATATTTTTATATGTAGTTTTTAGTAAAAATATTATTTTGATGAAAATATATCTCGTGATATATGGTCCTTAAGAAATCATGCAAAATATAGTATGTTTTAATTTAGAAATAAATGACCTTAAAAGTATAGTTTTGAACCCAAAATTTTTGTGGAGACTACTTAGAAGATATAAAATAGTGCTATGAAACCCGTTTTCAAAAATTAATTTTCGAAAATTTTAGATAATTTTTAGGCCTTAAAATGAGGCATAAAATGGGTAATTTAGGGTTAATTAAGTAATTAAATGGTTAATTACTCATTTAGTAAATAACTATATGTTTTAGTATGTTGAACTTTGATGAAGTATGATACTTGTAGCATTTAGGGTGTTAGATGTAATTATTAGGTTAATTATGTATTAAATAAGTAATAGGGAAAATTAGTAAATTTTAAGCTAATTTTGTAAATTAGGGTAATTAGGAGTAAAATCTGATTTAAGATGAATTTAGATATTTTGAAATGATAATTGATGTTGGGAGATAGTAATTAGAGTGATAAAAATATTAGATGTATATTATGTACATAATAGGTGATAATACATAATACACAATTATTAGAAATATAATAAATAGAAAATATTAGAATAAAAATTGATATTATGATAATAATAAAAATATACAATCAATCTGATAGTAAACTTGAATTTATATAATTATATGAAATACTTAAAAATTTCTTACATTAGAAGTAAATTTGGTACACTATTAAGGATTTAAGTGTACTGGATATAATAAAATATTGACTAGGGATAATTATGGTATTTAGGATATCTAGAGGTAAAGTGATTAATTTAACATTATGAGTTAAAACAAGTTTCTAGAGTTCGGGTATAAAACAATACTTAGAAATCGAACTAGAATCTAATTTAGAAATCGATGCGAAAACCGAACCTGAACCTAACCCCAAACCTAGAATAATTGTAAAAGAGTTAAGACCTAGATAATTAGTTATATTAAACCCTAAACAAAATATAACAATAAGTGTTATAGGATAAAACCAACTTATAATAGTTATATAAAAAAGTGAAACCACGTTTGTGTTATAGAGATGATTGGTGATGGCCTGAGCAAGTTGAACCTCGAATGAGTGAGCGAAGAATCCAGATAAGTTGGGATTAATACATTGCTGTATTTTGGAGGCTTGAGATAATGCTTGGTTGTACTTGTTAGATATTTGGTTGTGTGCATGTGTTTGATTACAAGTGATGTTATGATTCTGTCTGTTGTTCTAGCTTGTATTGTATGATTTGTATGATATGATTGATTACCTTAAATTGGAACTAATCAAATATACGACCTATAATCATAATCAGACCTATATGGTAATCCATTATGGGAACTTAGGACTTTTCGGCCAAATATCAACCTTTTTGAAAGGGACAGCACATGATTGCATAATGGTCCCTTCTTCATCCTTAGTCGAACTAAGTGACAAGAGAGGAGGTCGCGGTGAGGGTGAAGTCAATGGTTCGAAGGTAGTCGCGGGAGAAGCGAGGTCTCTATTGCACAAAACTGGGTTTGGTCGTGAGCTGTTGCAATAATGGCAACTCCTCAACTCGAATTAGAGCAGACGAAATTTCTCTAATCTTACGACGGTCCAAATAACGTTGTGCAATGGCATTTGCTTGAACATGCATTACACCTAATAAGTTGATTGATAACCTTATTGTGTTTATGGTATATTTTTAAGTCCTCCATCCTAACTTACTGAGCTGTGGTTGCTCACATCCTTATAGAAATCGTGCAGTGCTAGTTAAGAAGCGGCATACAACTACTCTGAAGTTAGCAACTGCTAGATCTTAGAGAGTAAGGAAAAATATTTGAAGAACAAACATGTATTCTTAAGTTCTAAGCTTTTATTTTAGAATTATCATTTTTGAATAATGTAATAACTGAATTATAGTGTATATATATATATATATATTTTCTTACTTTCTTAGGTAAATGATTTATTTAAATTACAAACTGTTTACTTCAAAGCTGGTTAGTTGTGGATGCTTTGTATAGATTAGGTCTAAGATAGCGGTTGTAAAGCCAACTTCTATCTTATAATGGTTTATACGGCAGGGCAGTTACGACTCTGCCGCTTCGGGAGCGTGACAGTAGGCATTTTTAGGTTATAGCCTTTGTGTCTTACCTCTTGGTAAGCCAGTAATATTCAAGTCGTAGCACTCGAAGATACAGGGATTAGGACTGAATATGATTACTGCACACTTTGGCGTGTAGTTTCTCCATAACACATAGCCTTTTCCTTTTGTGGAGACATTAGAGTAAGGGGAGGTTGACTCCCCTGCAATGTCGGATGTCGCCGATCAGCATGCAATTGGTAGCATGGTACCGAAACTTCTTCAACTCCCTCCTGTCCTTCGGCAACGTACCCTCCTCCAAGTAGCTCTGGATGGGATCCATCCAACTCCGCTCAAGTGCCACCGTAGTCAGTTCCAGAACTTTAGTCGAGCTTGGAGCTATGCTTTTTTGCGGCAAGTACTCTATGAGGATCTTGTTGTCCCTCATCTTAGGTTTCCATATGCCAGTAGAGGCTAACTTAGATGACCAGTCTACCGTGGAATTTTCTAGTTGATGGATCTTCATGATGTCTTAAGAAGGGAACTTCGCTAAGAGGCTTTTCACTTTCTTGAAGTACCTTGCCATAGTGTCGTCTCTAGCTTTATATTTGCCTTAGACTTACAGGTAATATAGAGTCCAAGAAGATTTGCAACTGCTCAATGCTAATCTCCTTAGCTAGTTTGAGACAGGTGATGAGCACCTCATATTTGGATTCGTTGTTACTGGAATTGAATATGAACTTAAGGGTGTAGCAGATGATGATCTGATGTGGACTGGTTAAAACTAAGTCTGCGCCTTTACCCCCTGAGGTAGAGGAGCCATCTACGTGGAGGGTCCATACCGGTTTATCACCGCCTGGTGGTGCTTCATTTTCTCCTGTGTATTTTGTTATGAAGTCGGCTAGCACTCATGCCTTGTAGGCCGTTCGTAGCTAGTATTGGATTCCGTATGAGCTTAACTACATCGCATACTTCATCATCTATCTTGACGTATCAAGCTTCTGCAGCATGGTGTGTAGTGGTTGATTCGTTAATATGATCACTTAATACCCTTAGAAGTAGGGCCTTAATCGTCGGGCAATGATGATGACGGCCAGCACAAATTTTTCTGTCCGAGTGTACCAACCTTAAGCCCATGAAATATGTGGTTAACGCAATATATTGGCCTGTGTTCTCTTCCCTTTGCTCTGACTAGTATAGAGAAGAGTAACTACTCACTTACCGCTAGATACAAGAACAGGTCCTCCCTTAGGACAGTTTTGGAGAGGACTTATAGATGAGCAAAGAAGTCCTCGAGCTATTGAAAAATGGTGGTACACTTTAGAGTTTATTCAAAGGGCAATGATTTTGTCCTTTACTTTAGTTGGGGTCTTAATCTCAACTTTCGTAGTTGAGTCGAGAGAAGCACTGATCTGGACATCTTCCGTTCTTTCTCTGGGCTCGCTCCTTTCAGCCAATCTCTCCTACTGGCTTATCTCTAAGGTGAAGATGTCATCGCCTTTGGTTGCCTTGACATATAGCTCTCGTGAGAGCTTCTGATCACACCTGCATACTCTCACCCTAATGGACGTCGGGAATGTGGCCTTAAGATGCAGGGAAGATGTGATCATCCCAAATGCGTTAGGCTTGGTTTTTTTAAGAACGCATTATAAGGGGAGGGACAATCGATCACAACAAACTCCATGGGTCGTTGTGATACGTGGTCGTCATTGCTGAGTTCTATGTCCAACGTGATGATGCCTTTGGCTTAGACGGTGAAGCCGATTAGATTGTGGTAGTACAACTTCATCTTTACTAACAGCTTTTTCCTCATCTTATCACACGTATGGAGGAAAAGTATATTGATAGAGCTGCCAGTATCTACTATAATCTTCAAGACCTTAAATTTTGAGATCTTTACCCCAATGACCAGGGTGTCTTAGTGGGAAGTGTCGACCCCTTCAAGGTCAACATCAGAGAAGGAATTGAAAGTGTCTAAATTCTGTCTCTTCTCCCTTACTGCTAGCACCTCTTTACAAGCGATCGAAAGAAATCTCCCTGAGGGTTCGATGCCGAATTGTATAGCATGAATAGCGACTCCATCATCCAGCTGAGGGATCTCGACCACGGTGTTATTAAACTGGGCTACGTAGTTACACAGGGACTTACCTTCACCCTGTCTTACCAGGTAGAAGGATGATGTGTCCTTGGACGAAGGCTTACTAGCCCTAAAATGGAGGTTGAACTTCCTGGCCAGCTCATCAAAGGAGCTTATCGAATTGTCAGGGAGGTATTTAAACCACGTCTGTACTACCTTCCTTAGCCTGTCCGAGAAGGCTTTGTACAATATGGCATCCTAATGACTGTAAAGGTTCATGAGAGTGCGAAAGTAGAGGAGATGGCCATCAGAGTTACCTGTGCCATCATACTGGTCAAGGGACAAAACTTTACCATTAGGGGGCAACATTTCGTCTTAGACATCCTTGGTGACGGGCGTCTCGTTATTAGCAACCAACTTGGTGTTGCCAGTAAGCCTACTTCCCTACTGCTTAGAAAGTTACCTTACTATTGCACAAAGCTTGTTCAAGTTAGCATCATTTGTCAGGTGAGCTCGTTGTGCTGTTGAATGAGCCTAAATTCCTTGTAAGTTAGCTTCTTGTTCGTTGCTAGCTAGAGTTTGATCGCGAGTAGCCGCAGACCTTCCTGTCTATTAGCACAACGGCAGATCGGGTTGCTGATCCCTTCTATTCTACTACTGTTGCTGGATGTTGTCTCGCCCAATGGGAGCATTTGAAGCTTAAAGGTGGTGAGTTTGTATGCTGTGGCACTCCGCCTCGTCCAGATGACCACAGAGCTCCCTATTCTACTTAGCATACTACTTAGCTAGGAGCTCCATGTGCTCTAGGTGTTCTTCTAGCACAGCTCTTGGGAGGGCTTGATTGCCCCTAAGTTGATTATTCATCAATTGTCGATTTCCTTACTCTTCGTGTTGAGACATGATGTAGAAAGGCTTGATGTGGGTTATGTGTTGGGTATGTTTAGGATTTTGGGTATAAGAAATTTCCTTCCCACAGACGACATCAAATGTCGTTTTTTAGTTCTTGCCAATAGTCGATTAAGATCTGCACGTTTTGGGCTTGTGAAACAATACACAGTAAGGGGTTACTGGAGGGTTATTCGACATGACCATTCAAATGCTTAAGTCAACAATGGGCTTTTGATGGAATATAATCTTTGATGCACAGGTTTAAAATGCAGAGTTTGTAGAGAGCTTTATCGTTAGGTAGATATCTGGTATTTATAACGGAGTGGAGCTGGCAATTAGAGATCGATTGGTGGGAGAGATCTTCTCCTACGAGTATAGGAGAATAGAGCTGTCGTGCTTGACGCGTTCCTAATAGTTATGACGTGGTTATTTTATTCTTATCTTATAGTTTATGATCGTTATAGTAGTTTATGAAACTAGGCTAATAAGGCCTAGACCCGAGACCTACAAAAGTGAGCTTAGGATGACAAGGTTTGACAGATTTGATTGGACTTGAGAGGTCCCTACTCAAAGTACACTATTAATACTCTTTAAATAGGAGAGCATTATTTCTAAAGGACCAAAAAAAAAAAAATTACTTTCTTTTTCAAGTCTACTCTCTCTTCTATCCATTCTTTAACCAAACAAGGAAATAATACGATTTTCCTCCCAAACATGGTGTAAAAGCTCCTCATGCGATGGTACTCAAAAGGATTGCCGATAGCAAAAACTCGTAACCAACTTTTTATAACAAGACATCAATAACTGACTTTACCGCCTTTATTTCTCTCACTTCTCTCTCTCTCTTTCACTAACACGTTTTAAACAGGAAATCAAGTCCTCAAACTTGTGACGACGGTGATGACGCAGTTAGTGAGTGATGCGAACATCTTCTGCACTCAGAGAGGACGGATTAACAATAAAACCTCGAGACCTCGTCTTTACCACCGACATCGTGATCACCATAAGCAAGGAGTCGTTAGAGCTCTGAGTGCAAACAGAGCTGGCTCTGCCTGTCTTCCACTCTACGAGTTCAACTGGTACCTAACAAAGACCGCTAAGTCCTTTTGGAGGGAAATTTACCGTATACGGTTCACACGACGAAGGAACATTGGCTATCTAAAGCTTGGCATGGATTAAACATTGCCTCACTTACATAGTAAAGCCAGCAGACCCTCCAACCTCTTCTATCAGATTCAGATCGCAGACGTGATGTACACTTACATATGCAATTTCTGTAACAAGTTCCAATTCGAAGGAGAAATTTGAGGGTTAAATGGTAGGATTGAACCATACGAGGTGGTCGAAGGATTGGTCAGCACAAGGTAGTTGTTGATTCAAATAAGAAAACTAAATGCAATGTTTTGAATTCACAAGCCAAGAAAGACCATTACAGAACTCACATGAAAAAATCATCAAAATTTACGAATGATAGTTGCCAAACCATAGAAATTGTTGCTAAAGAGGTTGTGCAGCATTTTAATGGCCTACTCTCACCAGTTTGGCTGCATGAGGATTGAAAGCTTTTGCAAAACCTTTCAATTAACAAGAAGACCTGACTTCAGCCAAAAAAATGCCAGAGAAATTCTGATATTTTGGTCGAGTTCCAACTTATATACGCATCAACAAGTGCACTTATAGGGGGTGGGGGACGAAGTCCTCCCAGGAGTGATTGTATAGGTCTAAGGGCCTTATGGGCTAATATCTAGACACTTGATTACAAGGATTACTTAGACCTTTGTAGAATGGTCTTTTAGGCTTTTAGCTAATACATCTCCTAAGCGTGGGAATTTTTTTTTTTTTTTAAAGTGCATTTTCTCCTAAATGAATCAATGACAATAATTGTGTTTCAATTGTAAGAATTACTTCATCTACATACATACATACATACATACATATATCTAACTTCGATATAAACAGCAAAACATAACATATGTATATTATAATGAAATTACAATAGCAACCATGCTTACATACTAATTAAGTGAAAAACGAAACTTTCCCTGCTAAATCATCGATTGGACAATTAAGAGTTAATGTAACACTACTTTCTAAAGTGTTATTTGATTTGTCTACGTATTTCAAATATAACAAAGTCAATGCTTGTAGCCAATACGATTAAAAGTACGAAGAAAGGACCTACCTATATTATATATCCGCCTAGTAATATTGGCATCTCTTCGCTTCAAATAAATTTGTATCTCTGACACATGGGTTCATACAAAATGGCAATCGAATCAGTTGTATATTCTGCATCGCACCTCAATAAGATCTTACCATTCTCCACCTCTCCCAAGACCTCCACATACTGAGCTCTTACCTCCATTTTAAAAGGAGCACATCACATCCTAGATGGAACTCCTTTACCCGTGTATTTTCCACATTTTATTCTTTCATGACCCAAATCTGTAAAACCAAGTTTCCAATGCAGTAATAGCAATGGGTCACACATAGATACCCTCCAAAGACCATCAGGTCATACCGACCACATAGACAAGCAAGATTTTGTCTCAAATATTCACGTAGTGCAATCAAACCGAGCTTCTCATTAGCCAAGTCAAACCAGACTATTCCATTAGTAGACATCCAATGGATCCTGCCATTCATGAGGACATGTAAATAAAATAATCTATCCAACCTATACTTCTCCACTTTGTACTCCTATTATCAGATAACATCACATGATAACGATGATCGTCAACATGTACTGCTTCCCCCACAACGATCACCGCTTTATACAAGTTGTTCCTTGGATCAAATGCAAAACCGCTTGTTTGGAGATAAGCTGATATGTCAACCAGATTGGGAAGCAACAAACTCTGGTTAGTAAAAGGATTCTTTATGAAGATTGAACCAAGTATTCCAACGCAAAAGAAAAGCAAACTGTTGTCTGATCTAAGAATTCCATGCTCCATATCTATGCGGTGGTTGCTTATCATCTCCACGTTGAACCATGAGATATCGATTGTCCATAGGGTTGGACATGGAGTGGGAGCAATGTAGTTGACGGAAAAGTGGATCCTTCATGCTGGATTTCCATCTTTTGCACACAAACCATAAACGTGTCAAATATAGGTTGGAACCCTAGGGAGGATCATCATGGTAATCTCATCAGAAAGAGAATCCATATTGTTCTTAGAGAATTTCAACACACTCCTTAAACAATAATCTCACACAATCCCTAAACAATAATCTCAGTGGTATATTGAACAAGAGTCGAGACGGAAGGCAATTAGGGGTTGTATATTTGCTTCAGCGTGTGTTTCAACTTATACGAGTGTTCTCTCTCTCCCTCTCTCTCTTTCTTTCAAAGAAGAAAAAAAAAAAAATTATAAATATACGTATCTATTTCAAATTCTAGGAAAATGGAAGAAACGATGGTGCTTTTTATTGTTCCCATAAATATAAATGCTGCTGCAGCAGCATCTATTGGAACAATGAATTGTCATTGATTCATTGGTAACGTAAATGCATTCATAGAAAAGAAAAATGGAGTTTGAATGTTCGTTTTTTCCGTTCTTTTTCAATGCCAAGTGTAGTTACAAGGCGCATTGAATGGGCGAGGATTGTTAGAATCACATTGCGTCTGTTCGTTTTATTTTTTCGAATACAAGGTTGTTGACATGTTTATTTTTCATTCTTGCACTCTTGTAACACATGCACGTTATGCAACTTGTTTGTACCCACTGCCAAGCAAATATACAGGTCGTTCTGGAAACGACCTGAACCTAGTTTTCAGCTGCTGCTGTTCGTATACGCAGGAACATCAGGCCACATTACACTTACTCCAATTCATAAATATTGTTGCTAAAGAGGTTGTGCAGCATTTTAATGGAACCCTCACCAATTTGATTATATAAGGGCTGAATGCTTTTGCAAAGTCATTTAGTTAACAAGAAGACCCCGTTCAGCAAAAGTGCTGCAGAAATTTCGATCCAGTTCTAACATACTTACAAATCAATGTCCATATAGAAGGAAAAAAAGAAGTGAAAAAGCCCTCGCAAGAGTGAGATGCAGATAGAAAAGATAAATACGACAATAAAAATTTCGTTGGATTAAGTAACTATAATTGTAACCATTCTTTTGTTACAAGCTTATTAGGTACCTAACAAAAAATTTTCTGCTAATCATTCATTGAACACAGGAGTTTATCTAATAAACAGCCATTTAATTTGTCTATGTATTTCGGAAGTAATAGATTCAAGGTGTCACCCAACCAAGATTAGCAGTATGAACGAAGGACCAATCCAATGACGCAGCTAGTAATATTGGCATCTCTTCACTTTCAATAAATCTGTATCTCCGGCTGTTGGGTTCATATAGGAGTGCAACTGAATCAGGCACATTTCCCACGAGACACCTCAATAAGATCTTACCATTCTCTACCTCTCCCAAGACCACCACGAAATCAAATGCTATCCCCATTTCAAAAGGTACAATAAATTCCATACAAAACTCCTTTACCAGAGATTTTTCCTCACCGTATTCCTTCATGGACCAAATCTCTAAACCTTCAGGGTAGTTAGAATAACGGATCAGGCATAGATAGCCCCCAGAGACCATTAGGTCACTTTGATATAAAGTGCCAACCTTTTTTTCCAAATGACGGCGTCGTGCCATCAAACTGAGCTTCTCATTAGCTAAGTCAAACGAGACTATTCCTTCATGAGCATTCCAATGCAGCCTTCCATTCACATTGGCTCGCGATGTGCCATAAAAAGTAGAAGAATTTGTTACTCGTATGCTTCTCCACTTTGTACTCCTATTATCAAATATCATAACTTGATAATGGTGATCATCATTATGTGCTGCCTTAGCAATGATCACCACTTTATACGAGCTGTTCGCTGGATCAAATGCAAAACCACATGCTTGGGGATAAGACAATCCGACATCAGGTTTAGGCAGCAACATATATCGGCTACTGAAAGGATTCATGATGGAAATCGACCTAAAGGCTGGATCGCAGCAGAAAAGCAAACCGTTGTCAGTTATAAAACTTCCATTCCAAAACCTTGCGCTGTGGTCCAATGATAATCTACTTTCAAAAGATATAGTTTTATCAGTTAAATTTTGAAAAAGCAGCTTCTGCCCCTGTTTGACCATGATAAATTGATTCTCCTTAGGGTTAGACATGGAGTGAGAGCAATGTAGTCGACGGAAAAGTGGATCCCTCATGATGGATTTCCATCTTTTGCACACATACTGTAAACGTGTCAAATCTAAGGTTGGAATCCTAGAAAGGATCATCAAGATGATATCATCAGACAGAGAATCCATATCGAAACAATAATCACTGGTTTTATTGAAAGAGAGTTAGAGACAGAGGCGACTGGGTTTTGAATATGGACTTCCGAGTGTCTTACAACTTATAATGGTCTTTCTCTTTAATTTATATATATATATATATATCTTTTTTTCTTTTTATTTTATATCTATTTAAAATCTAGTTAAATCAGAGAGAAGACAATCGTTGTGATTATGCTTTACTTAAATAATAACTAGCTGAACATTGAGTATTTTTGTTCAACCTTAATTCTCACGATTTAAAATCAGTGTTTTTAGAGATTCTTCAACAAAGAAGATCTGAAATCCAAGATATTGTGTAAAAAAAAATCTAATGAAATTCCAACCATCCATATCTCCAAAACCTTATCCGTTAGCATTCAAAGATGAAGAGATTACAACAAATCAATTTCGCATGATTTAAGGAGATATTCTCATCAGCAGATTGAAATAATCTCAAAACAGGTTTAAAACTGATATCGAGATTTCTTTAACAGATGGTGATGCGAATGTTTTTATAGCAACCTATAAAAGCTAAAGCTATTCAAATCAGAATGCACGCATCAAGCTCTCTAATTTCTACAAGCAATACTACGAGTGCTTCAAAGCTTTTCAATTTAATTTTTCCTGTTATTCTGAGCTAAACCCAAAGGATTTTAAATTTTGTTTCCTCTTCTAATCTTTGAATTGATTCTGTTTTTGCTTGAAATATACTTGCTCTATTTATTTGTTCTCAATTATAATTCTTTCGTTAAAGGTCATTGGAACTTTTTTCTTTTTTAACCAATTATTATAGATGGTATGATTTTGTATAAAATAGAATCGAAGTTAATTCATTTTATTAAAAAATTAATATTTATATTATTATACAGCATCGGCTTTCGCAAAATTATTAGAGTACTGATTGCATTACATGATGAAAAAGGAGCCAAAATAAAGTATTGACCACCATGGGAGAAATTCTGGTCTGAATGTGATATAATCTTTCATGTATAAGCTTTAGGTGTGTGAAAAGGAAATTAATTTACAAGATTGGACTAGTGCAATCAAAGTTCTTCTGAATGCTTTGGAAAATGGAAAAGAAAAACAATAGATAAAACAAAGTAAAACATATTAATAATTTAAGTTATCATCTTTTTTTCGAAATTGTGAATATGGCCACGCAAGATATTTGTGGTTTGATAGTCTTATAAATATATAATTAGTAGTCGTGCACTTACATTACAAATATAATAATTAAATAAATTGTATATTAAAATTTATGATATAGAAAATTATTAAATCATGAAACAACCACGATTGATAGTATAAAAAATGATTGAAATTATCATCTAATAATTTTTTAAATACATTACCCCTCTCTCTCTCTTCCTTTTTTTTTTTTTTAGGTGGGAGTTCAACTCAAGATAGAGGAAATAAGCGGAGTGGTACAGAAGATCATCAATACCATGGCGAATGAAATATTTCAACAACTATCAAGTTTAATACTGATAGAAACAACCAATATCAACCCTAATATAAAATCAAGATTGAACATAATAACGTGAAATTAGTGTTTTTTTTTTACTTCAGCCGAATAACTTGTTATGGAGGAAAAAAATGACGTCAACTAATAGGAAATAAGTCAAATTACTATGATATAATCTATTTTTCACTTCATTTTTTCTTTTCAAAACCATAATTGGGTTTCTTGAGTATAAAGACTTAAGTCAATACGTCGAGCGATGAACATAATTAATATGTGAACTCCGAAAGCAACTAATCTTTATGCTATTATCGGGGGAAACACCGAAAATTAAATTTTCATCATTGATTGTAGCATAAGATGTCGTACCATTTCGAAAAAAAAAAATTGAAAAGGTAAAAAGAACGATAATTGATTAGAAGATGCAACAGGATAAAAGATAGTTATTTTGAGAGAGACCATTAATACTGAAAAATCATTCCAAAAGTAAACGAGGAGATGCATGTTTGTTGATTAGCATTTATCCATCCCTTCATTTCTAATTTTTTATGCTAGTTCATCTTTCTTACGATAATTGCTATACTATTTCCAGTAGTATAAACTGCATTTTTTAAATTGAAAAATATTTGTCGCGTTACTCTCAAAGAGAATCAAGCGGTGGAAATTTTTCATGCATTGAGGATACGACCTTTTGTGAGAAATAAAACTTTGTAAATGCTTTTATCGATTTGGTGAAATAATTGCTTTTCTCTTAGCACAATTCCGTTATTTTAAAATTTCATTCATTAGTTCATACAAATAAAATTACTATTTAGCTTTTTTAAAAAATAATTTTTATATAATTGCAAGAGTTACCGAGTCACAATTATCAAATATATCTGCTGGATCCATCACATCTCTATATGAGAAGCATTACAACAACTATAGAACCATCCTCCATCAAGCCATACTGCTTTGGTGAACCTTTTCATAAACATTGATGAAAAACCATGGAGAACATTCCAACCATACCTTCATGTTAAAAAAAAAAAAAAGAAAAAGAAAAAGAAAGAAAAAAAAGGAAATTGAAAAAAAGCATCAACCACAATCAAATGATTACTTACACTCTTTTTACTGGTTTTTTGTTCGGCATTATCACTAGCTTCTAAAGAACAAAAAACTAAGGAACCGGGCCGAACCCTTAGTACTACTTGTCAAGGTCCAATTATAAAAATATTTTGCATCGCTTTATCATAAACTATATTTGCTCTAATATCCAAGTATTTAAGTATCATATATGATATTCAATTGTATACTTTTCAAAAAATTGATTTTAAACAAATTATGAACAATAATTATACGTTTGAGAATATTGCTGTAACAATACGGATCTTTTTAATATATATTAAATTCAAACATAATTGAACAGTATGAAATTAGATAAAAAGAGCATGAAAGAGTCAAATTACAAAAAAGGTCTTATTCGGTGAACCTGTCAAGACAACAGCTGTAATATCATTTCTCCCCATAGCTTCGTTGAACTTCTCCTTTAATCCAGCAATTGCTAAAAACAAAGAAATCACGAATCGAAATTCTAACACCAAAAATTCAAAAACATATACGAAAATTTGAAAAAACATGGAATATTACCAATTGTCGAAATTTACTTGGAATAGCGAGCACATCCCTTTTCTTTATGAATTCTTATTACTTATTCAATGAATTGTCAATTGACATTTAGATATATTCAAATGAATAGAGACAAAGCTTTTTTCAATTTTTTTTTATTGATTATGGAACGAAGAATAATTGAAAAAGAAAATGGCTATTTATTGTCATTAAAATCATATTAACTTCACTTGTTTATGTTTATAAATAATCATTTTATTCAACAATTACAACTTGTTCATTTCACTGAATGGAACAAGAGGAAAATATAATTAGAATTTTTAAGAAAATGTAATTAGAATTCTTAAGAAAATGTAATTAGAATTCTTAAGAAAATGTAATAAGGTATAATACTTATTATTTTGTTTAATTGGATTAACAAATAACTTAAAAATAAATACGTAATAAAACTTTAATAACTAAAGTACTTTTAATTCATTTTCTTTCTCAAGTAATTCTAAAATAATAGGTGGTGGTAGTAGAAATTGATTGTAGGGGCAAAGGCAATAATAATAGTCGACAGCGGTTGCAAGCGGTGGTGATGGTGGTGGTTGATGGCAGTAGCAGTGATGGTCGATGGCGGTGACAATGGCAGTAGCAATGATGGTGGTTGATAATGGTGGCTATAGCGATAGCGGCAATGGTGATGGTAGTGGTAGCAGAGTGATAATAGTGGTAGCAGTGTAATGGTAATGGTGTTGGTGACGATGATGATGGTGATGGTAGTGATAATGATGGTGTCGGTGATAGTAGGTGGTGGTGGTCAATGGTTAGTAGTAGTAATAATAGTAGTAGTGGTGGTAGTTATGGCGACAACGGCTGTAATGGTGGTTACTGGTGGTGGTGGTAGTGGTAGTGGTAGTGGTAGTAGTAGTGGTAGTGATAGTGGAGGTAGTCGGTAGTGGCGATGGCAATGTTGGTGATGGTCATCGTTAAATTTATATAAGGTTATTTTTGGAAAAAAATATGAAATTTTTTGAAACAAGAAATCTCTGTTATATAAATTACTTGATTTTACGTAATAGGGATTTTTAAAGAATTACGATTTGGAAATAAAAATCTAAGTGAACGCTGTAATAAGAAATAAGGGAGGAATTAAATTCGAATTTCCCAATTCCCCCAAAGTGAACGAGGTATTAAAGTTTAAGTACAAAAAATTTTATCTTTATAAATTGTTGATTATACAAAGTTTATTTCATCAATGAATCATAAAAATTAAGTAAATATGTAAGTTAAAACAACGTTAGAATCTTCATTTTAAATAAAAACTAAAATTTCATTTAAGAAATTTGTACATTATCCAAGATCTTTCAAGTGAACTTTCTTGGTACTTATATGAGCATAACTGTATGAATACATATTTCATAATTTGTCAAAATTTTGTGTACATTTGATATTATATAAAATTATATTGATAGTTTAGGTTATGACAATTAATATAGATAATATTGTAAATAAACAATATAAATGATTAGTAATATTGTCTTATATTACTTTAAAAAATATAAATATTTATGCAATTCAATGTATCTATATTTTTGAATAACTTTTGTGTTTAATTTTTTTTAATGTTTCTAATTCTTTATTTTGATTAAATTAACTATATAACTATTTCGAAATTGATACTTTATACATTTGTTTTTTTTTTTTTTTTTGGTAAGCTACACATGTTCTTATATTTGTGTATGAATAATGAGTGCATCGCCTACTAATATTTATACAAAATCTTTATAAGGTAAATATCTATATTCTATATTTAAAGCCAAAGGGCTTTAATAATTACTAACAACTAACTTTTTGGTGTTTTTATAAGTTTAACAAATATTAATATATCATATAACTACTCAAAACCTATTTGAATAACTTACAGAGATAATGGATAGTAGATTTTGTAGAGTTTCCCAACAATGAATAACTGTAATATTTATCCTTAATTATCTTTCATTATCTTCTCTCTCCAGTAATATTTGTCTCTCTTTCTCTCCCTTAACTTACACACCTCAATGGAAATAATGAGCAATAGAATTTATGCTTTTATTTATTTTTATATATCTTACTTGATATAGATTTTATGTTTTTTTTTTTTTGTGATTATAACAAGAGAGAGGGGATTCGAATCTAATCCATCCCACTTATGAGACTAGCGTTCATTCTATTAAGCTACAAAGTCATTAGCAGATTTTATGCTTTTACTTTTTGTTTTATATCTTGCTTAATAATGTTAAGCTTGATTTTTCTCTTGGTTTTTAATATTTTCTTTAATCTGGCTAATATTAAACCCTAACCCATCTAATATTATTCTTCGACTAAAGGTCAAAGAAAACTGTTTTTTTTTTTTCTTTTAAAATAAAGTTTGGAGTCGTTATCCAACTAGAGTTGAGAAAAATAGTTAAGTTATAACTAATTGAATGGATTGGTTATAATTTAGCTATTAGTTTTTTGATAAAATCAACTTTTAAAACAATTTTAAAATTAGAGATTTGGATCCGAGAGTTATCCTATTAAACCCTAAACAGGTACTACTTTCAACTTTCTGATTTTAATTTCACTTTTCAAAATTACCCTTCATTTAATCATTTGTAGATAATGCTAAAAAACGATCATTGAATTATTATTTATAAATATGGAAAAAAGAAAAATTTTCATATTTTAAATAGCCGCGTATTCACGTACAAGTGCCTATGTACCTACTATTCGAGATCGAACTTTTGTAGTTCGTTTTGTAAAACTTTACTATGTTAGATTTGTTTTTAATTTTGAGAATATGCCAAGTTTATATTTTTAAGTAGATTTGATTTTATTAACAAAGATCTAAAAGGTTCTAAATTCGATATCTATTTTTGGAAAGTTCTAGAAAAGGTTTTAATTTGGAAAAGGATCATTTACTTTTATTTATTTATTTTTAAAATCGATTTTTCTAAGTGTCAAAACGATTTTTACTAACTTATTTTTATCTTACTTTTTATTATTATTATTTTATTTATCATTATTTCTTCTTATTTAATTCTTAATCAAAAATAAAAAAACAAAACTAAGCTTTTCTATCTCTATTTTCTTCTTTTCTTTTATTCTTCTCTTCTTCTTTTTCTTTGTTTTTTCTCTTTTTTATTTTTTTTAATTAATTACATTTACAATTACATGAGTAATAAATAAATAAATAAAATAACACTAATTAAAAAAAGAGAGGAGCAGATCGAGTCAACTTTAGATTGGCTTGGCTTGGCTTAGCTCGGACTCTTCTTCAATAGCAGCTTTGTTGGGTTGATTCAGGCCAATCCAAATGTCGAATTGAGAGGGTGAGAGGATTTTTGTGTGTTTTGGATTATGATTAGGGGGGATTGGTCGAATGTCGCTTCCTAGGGTAGTTGTTTCGGTGGCTCCCGAGTGTGGTGGTAGGCAGTGGTTAAGAGTATGTTAAGGTAGTGGCGGTTGTAGCTTGAAAGAGGGTTGGGGCTTAGGTTTTGGGTTTTGGACAACCACAAAGTCAGTCATGGTAGTAGTTTTGGATAAGGATGCCTAGAGAGAGAGAGATTCGAAGAGAGAAAGAACGTGAGAGACGAAGACAGCGAATTACTAAGAGAGAGATCGAAAGAGAGAGATGATTTTCTGATCTCCAAATGAGGATGGAGAGTCCAAATTATAGCTTCCTGAGCTTAGAAAGCTCATTAATGGCTGAAATCTACCATTAATGCCATTTATAGCCCATCCCCCCCCCCCCCCCCCCTCACCTACATAATAGGGAGTAAATTTTCCTTTGGAGTCTTATGTATTGGGGAGAGCCTTTCTCAACACCATATCACCCTCTTTAAAGTTCTGGGGTAGCATTCTTTTGTTGAAATCCCGAGTCATTCCTTGTTAATAACACTGATTATGCCATAGGGCTATCAATCTTTTCTGACCAATCAAATTCAACTACTCAATGCATTTCTTCACCCATTTGGCTCATCCAACTGGGTTTTTGACAGTACTCTAAGAGAAAGGATCTTAATTTCTATTGGTAACACCCCTTTAGTATTGTATACCAAAGAGTAGGGTATTACCCCAATTGACGTTTTAATGCAAGTTTGATAAGGTATAAGTGAAAATGGCAACATCTCCTGCTAGTCCTTGTATGTAACAGCCATTTTTTCGATTATTCTTTTGAGGTTTTTATTCGCTGCTACAATGGCTCCATTCATTTGGGGTCAATAAGGGGTGAAGTTCCTATGAATTATCTTGAACTATCGGTATAACTCTAACATAAGCTTATTGTTAAGATTAGTGCCATTGTGATGATTGTTTCTAGAGTCCCATATCAAGCCAAAATATCTCTCTTGATGAACTTAACTATAACCCCATTAGTAACACTTGAATAGGATGAAGCCTCAACCTACTTACCGAAGTAGTCAATGGCGACTAATATAAAGCAATGCCCATTGGATACTTTTAGATTAATCGGGTCAATGATGTCTGTTCCCTACATTGAAAAGGCCACAACGTTGAAAGTGTATGTAATTCTTGAGGTGGAGCATTTATCTTTTTTGTATAAACTTGGCATAAGTGATAATGCCTAACATGTTAGATGCAATCACTTTTCATTGTTGACTAGTAACACCCTAGCCTCATAATTTTCTTATCCAGCATGTAACCATTCATATGAAGGTTACATATTCCTTCGTGTACTTCTTTCATCAAAATCTTGGCCTATTTGTTGTCTATAGACCTTAAAAGTGTGCCATCAAAAGATTATTGATATAAAATGGACTTACTTACTAAGAATTGGGTAGCCAATCTCTTAATCGTCCTTCTGTCTTTTTTCTCAGCCTCTTTAAGGTACGTACCTTGTTGTAAGAACATTTTAATATCATGGTACCATGGCTTTTCGTCATTTGTTCCTTCAATTGCCAGATAGAAAGCTAGCTTTTCTTTAATTTCAATAGTGAGGGGCTGAATCTTGACTCCACTGAATATTTGGACCATAGATGCCAAAGTGGCTAAGGTATCGACAAATTGATTTTGAGTTCTTGGTATGTGATTGAAAGTAATTCCTTTGAATTTCTCCATCAATTTAGTCAAGTGCTAGTGATAAGGTACTGGTTCAGAATCTTTCGTCTTGTATTCTCCTCGAGCTTGGCCGATAATGAGTAAAGAATCCCGATACACTTCTAACTCTTGAATATCCTTATCTAGGGTCATTTTGAGTCCCATGATGCATGCTTCGTATTCAACGATATTATTGGTATATAGGAAAACAAGCCTTACAGCTACAGGGTACTGTGTACCTTTAGGGGATATCAATATTGCCCTAATTCCACACCTAAACATGTTAGCTACCTCATTAAAGTACATCTTCCATTTCAATGGTTCATCATCTTCTCCTTTATCAGAACTTCCTTCAACTGCTAAGGTATTTTCATCAGGGAAATTGACTTATACCTCTTAGGGGGTATTATCAAAGGGATTCTCTACTACTTGATTTACTAGAGCTTTCCCCCTTAATTGAAGTCCAATTCACATACGTAATGTCGAACTTTGATAATAACATTTGCCACTTTGAGATTCTACCAATTAGGGTTGGTTTTTTTGCAAAGTACTTTAGGGGATCATGCTGTATCATCAATTCAACCTGGTAATAGAGTATATATTATCTGAGTTGATGCACTACCCAAACCAAAGCATAACAAGTTCTTTTAGTTTCTGAATATTTTCATTCCCCTTCAATAAATTTCTTATTCAAGTAATATACAAGTTTTTCTTTTCCTTTTTCGCCCTTCTAGTTGAGCATACACCTTATGGATTCTGGTAGTATTGTCAGGTATAGAAATAAAGGCTTCCTAGGTTTAGGAGCTATCAAAATTAGAGGGTTCATGAGGTACCCCTTGATCGTTATAAATCACTATAAAAGCTTGCTCGCATTCTTCATCCTAATTTATCTTGGCGTTCTTTTTCAACAACTTAAACAAGAGATGACATTTATTTATTAGTTGAGAGATGAACCGAGCTATGTAGTTTAAATAGCCCAACAGGCCTTTGATTTCTTTGAGTGTGCGTAGAGGGGTGATAGGCTTTGGGTTACTAACCCAACCTGACTACCAAAACCAAGATCATCTACTTACTGACTCATTTTGTCTGCCAAGTCAAATAATACTTTATTGCAAATAGAGTGCCAAGAAGTATAATATCAAGACAACAACTGATCCTCACCTATGCCTAACCAATCACTTACTTGGCATTATGCTTGCCGATAGGCCGATGTATCATGTTTCCTAAAGTTGGACTCACTTGGCTAAAGTCTATCGTCGCCTTAGTGGTTGAGAGATCACTTTTATCGAATGTTGGATCCACTCGACACACCTAGAGAAACTATTACCGACTGACTTTAAAACTCGACAATTATTAGGCAACCTCTTTGGTGTCTTGGCCAAGCACTACGAGACTACCTCCAAGGCATGGCAAATGACCATATGCCAACTTCTCCCTATGAAACACACAGTTTTATATTTTTGTACTTATTTGTCTTTATTTTATTTATGGGCCCAATTCTATAGGGTTTAAGGCCTTGTACATTATTTACAGTTTTACCACTAGAGTTTAGGATGTATTATAAATAGCAACTTTTGTAACAATGCAAAGATAGACAGAAGATTAATGAAAAGCCCCCTTTTGAAGTCTTTTCTCTCAGAAAGTTCTTTCTCTCTTACTAGCTCTTATCAATCCCTTTAGTAAGGATTGTGGCAAGCAACCCTATTACTCGAATCCGTGTATCACATCCATCAAGTCTTAGGTTCGTGTATGGTTTTACGGTGTGTCATATTCGTAGAGTAAGTGTGTAGGATTGCTAAACCATCGACTCCCATTTACTTTTCGTTCCTTTAGCAGGATTGGACCCATCTCTACGGCTGGCTTTGTCTGTCCTTAGCCCCAGACCGAATCAAGGGGACGAGTTGACTATTGCTTTGACTTTATCAGGGTCCACTTTAATGCCCCTTTAGCTGATTATGAAACCTAATGGTTTCCTCGAAGTTACTTTAAAGGTACACTTCTCTGGGTTGAGTTTCAATTGGAATTTTCTCAACCTATTAAACAACCCCCCTCAAATTATTTGCATGATTCTCTCCTTCCTTGGACTTTGCAATCATATCATCAACATATACCTCAACTTCTTTCTGCATCATATCATGAAAGATTACGACCATGGCTCTTTAGTAAGTTGCCCCAGCATTAAGTCCAAAAGGCGTTACTTTATAGCAAAATGTGCCCCAAGTTGTGATAAATGTTATCTTAGCTTTATCTTCTTTGGATATTCGAATCTGATTATATCTGGAGAAGCCATTCATAAATAAGAAAAGATGGTTTCCAATTGTATTATCAACCAAGACGTCCATATGGGTCAGGAGGGAATTATTTTTAGGAGTTGCTTAGTTGAGGTCTCAATAATCCATGTACACTCCGACTTTTCCATTCTTCTTCATTACTGGCATAATGCTGGCTATCCACTCAGGATAATCAGATACCTCGATGAAACTAACCTTAAGTAACTTTCTGACTTCCCCCTTAATTTTCAATAAGACATCCCATTAGAACCTTCTTAGCTTTTACTTCTTAGGTTTGATATCTTCTCGTATGGGTAAGCAGTAGACCATGATTGATGGATCTAATTTGAACATATCTTTATAAGACTACGCAGATACATCTTGGTATTCGGATAGTATTGTGGTCATTTCCACCTTTTGTTCTTCTTTCAAATTCCCTCTAATTTTCAATATTTTGGAGTTGTCATCAATCCCAACATCAACCATCTTAATTGGCTCATAAATGGAAATTCTACTCATTTCATGTCTTTGCTAGCTTTCTTGTACGTCATTGTAGTCATTAACATCACTCCTGATGACTACCTTAGTAGGGCTGAAGGTGATATCAATATTTTCATCACCTATCTACGCGAGGTATCCTTGGCTTTTATTCAAAGCATTGGATCTGCGTAAAAAATATGAAAAGAAAAGCGTGTGAGTAAGGCAAGAGTGAAGAGAAGGAAGATCGATTCTTATTATGTTAAAAGAAATTCTTTTAAGTATAATATTGTAGGACAAAGGTAATTATTACAAAACTTTATAAAATATTAAACCGTAATTCATATTTTACCCTAGAGAAGACTTATTGCTATTCATAGGAATGGAGAACCAATTATTTAGGTGCTGAGGCTTATAGGATGGGCTAGCTATCTTATTCTTGCTGGAGGTATCCTCTTTGGTAGGCTTTGAAGTCTAAACATTAGCTTAGATGAAAGTTTCTAACAACAGTGGGAAGGTTATTTAGGCGTAATACAATATATTACCTCTTGTGCCCCTCGCTTGCATATTTCCTAGCTTATCTATTATAGTTGGGATGTAATCAAGCCCATAGGTACCAACTTGGCCTTCTTTGAATTTCAACCTCTCATCTTTCTTTTGATTGGTAATTATACATACTTCTTCAAACATTTAGAGCCTAAAGTCCTCCTGCTCTTTGATGCCAATGTAAGGTATGGTTGTTTCCTTATATATTTCATAATCCTAGTCACCTAAAATCGTAATGACCTAGCCATTTGAGATGAACTTAACCTTTTAGTCTAAGCTTGAAGGTATAGCCCCTACTGAATGTATCCAAGGTTTTCCTAATAATAGGTTGAAGGTCTTTGGGATGCTTAGGACTCGGAATCAGATGTTGAAAGTCTGTAGCCTAATGTTAACTGGTAAGTTGATCTCCCCTATAATTTCCCTTCTGGATTTGTCAAAAGCCCTAACTGTTGTTGAACTTGGTTTAATTGTCGTCGTATCGATGCCTAATAGATATAGGGTAGTAAGAGGGCAGACATTTAATGATAATTCGTTGTCGATGAGGACTTTTGTTATGATAATGTTGTTCATCTTCACTATTATGAAGAGAGGCTTAGTGTATTGATTACCTCTTTTGCCTAGTTCCTTGGTAAAGAAAGAAATCTAATCCATGGTGAGGATAGAGTTGGTGACAAACCCCATTATTTCAGTTGGTATTTTGCAAGAGACTTTGACTTCCCTTAAAGTTCTA
Source organism: Lumnitzera racemosa (assembly GCA_024138005.1). Classification (NCBI taxonomy): domain Eukaryota; kingdom Viridiplantae; phylum Streptophyta; class Magnoliopsida; order Myrtales; family Combretaceae; genus Lumnitzera; species Lumnitzera racemosa. Next base: position 37,797,444 of record JAMXBC010000005.1, read on the forward strand.
AATAAAGCTTTTCGATGCGGTTTCGATGCCATTAATAGACTCATATGAGATATTTGTACTGGAGTCTTAGCAAGCCGATTCATTATCTTATACTCACTAGACTTGATTATTTCGGTGAAGGTAGACAATCCTTCTTCATATTCAGTTGCTTTATTATTTAGCCTTTCTAGCATAGTTTTCTTTTTTAAGTCTTTTTTTGGGTTGTAAATTCTACCAGAATGGATAATCCTTCCTATAAGTGAGTTCAATTATCCTTCATTTACTACCTGGTAGTTGAAAGGAGCAGTTTTATAATTTTCAGGAGCTAAAAGCACATGGAAGGTGTGCCTTTTGGTCTTTAGAATTTGCTTCTCCTCTTGTTTGTAAAATCTATAGAACTTGGGCTCTCAATTGGAATTGATTATGTTGGTGGCGGGATCTAAGTCATCAACATATTGATGGTGGGCCTGTGGTTAAGCAAGGGGTTATTGTTGACGTTTGGATCTAGAGCCTCTACAAAGTTTAACTAGACTATGCCTTCATTGATTAAATCTTGAATCTTATATTTTAATTTCTAGCACGAGTTTGTTGAATGCCTTACTTGCCTAAGATGATATTGACATCTTGTATTGGGATAAAAAACTCTTAGCTTGTACCTTTCATTTGGCAGCTTAGAGTGAAGTAGATTATCTTTTCTTAATTTTTTAAGTATCTAACTGAGAGGAATAGGTCTCTTAGTAAACTGCCTTAGGCCACTGTTGACTTGCGATTGGCTTCTAAACTGTTGCTAAGTTGGCAGAGGATTTGCCCTGAAAAGGTCCTGAGCATTAGGCCTAGTATTTGAATTGATTTTGCTAACAGTGGCTTCTCAAGGCTTGTTGGTGGTAGGTTTAGCAAAGGATCGTCTTCTGTCTGATGGTTCTTGTAATTTGCCAAAGGAGATGGCACTTCTAATCCGACACCTTACAGTTACTACTTTTGCAAAAATAGAAGAGGCTTGCTCAATCAGGTGAGAAAAGTAGGGTTTCTCAAGAGTGTTGATGAAAGCTGAAGTTAGCTCTTTCTCAATCATGGGGGTGGCTACCTTTGTAGTTAGGGACCTCTACCTTTAGGCATACTCTTTAAAAGATTCATTGTGCCTCTTCTTCAATGCAACCAAATCCATCATAGTTGGTATCACTTCAACATTGAACTTATATTGCTCATAAAACACCCTAGCCAAATTCTCCCATGTGTTTACTTGATTCAGATCCAATTGAGCATACCAGGTCAAAGCAGGGCCTATTAGGCTCTTGTAAAAAGTTTGTACCATGAGTTGGCTATATTGTACGTATTTACCCATCTTTCGTACATATAGTCTAGCGAATAGTTTAGGGCACTTAATTCTATTGTACTTCTCAAAGTTAGGTACTTTAAATTTCTCTAGGATGCTTCTATAGTCATAAGAAGAGAAGTATGTTATACCAACTTGCTTAAAACCATCATACCCTTCGAGCATCTTCATTTTCTCAATGATTTGTTGGGTCAATCGCCTCTTAAGCTCCTTTAATCTCTCTCGATCAGCTTCAAGCTTTAAGATGATTAGGAATGAGTAAGTATTTAGCTCAAAAGTTGGGTTAACCTTCGGATAGATCCCTTATGTCTCAAAAGATTCAAAAGTTTAGATGACTTTAGGATAGGCTTTTTTTGTTTCAAGAGGTGAGGCTTTAGCATTCTTTCTATATCAGTTTTGGAGTTTTCTTCATTTGATGGCATTGTGGACCAAAGGCAATGCTATCAGTAAAGAGGCTTAGTTGATCTATAATCTTCCCTATTGATGTTGGGATCAACAATTTCAGGGTTGATACCGATGTTGTTGGTGTTGATGTTGTCGTTCCTTTGGTTGGCCATTCCGGTTTGTGAGCGGATTCTAATAAGAATTCTTTAAAAGGTTTGACACTTAGGAGCTATCTTGTCGAGCTGATTCAAGAACACTTTTCAACAAGTTAGTATAAGAATATTTTTTTAAATGAAATCAATGAAGAGCAAAGAAATGTACAGGAATATGAAGGTATATGGCATACGAATGCGGAGAAATAAACTCGACAAATAACTAACAAGATGGTGATTTATTTTGTAGCTTTTAGAGTTCCCTTTTACATTATTTAAAAAAAAAAAAGGAAAAATACATTGTTTCACCAAAAAAAAAGTACTCCTAATTCTAGATGTTCTTGTAGCACTTGGCAAGTTTTCCTTTTTTCTACTTATTGGGTTTTGCCGATCTTGCCTGCCTCTTTTCTGGGCTGGGCTCTTCTGTTTCTTCAAGTTCTTTGAGCCTTTTCGAGGTTATCCTCAATTGATGTTCTAAAACCTAAGAACATTACCTTGATTCCCAAAAGAGATCCTCCCACATGTCTCTCTCTTCATAGATCACCTCTATACAAGCTTGTACTTAGTCCATGTAGGTCTTGATTTCAGGACTTGGTTCAACTGGTGCGGGTTGGATGATCTTTGGTGCTTGATACTAGATCTCCCCTACCTTATGGAGCTGATTGTATGGATATACTTTGGTGACCTTATGCTTATCTACTTCTCCCAGCCATTCTCCCAAATCAATGTTAAGGTTGATAGTCTTTATTTCCCATAATTGTTTGATTGCCTGGAGTTTGGAAATCTTTGTAGTAGTAGAATCTAAAGGTCTTCATAATCCAAGGTTGTAATATCTAGTGGGGGCTTGTAGACTATATCTTGGATTCCCCTGAATTGTCTGATCATATTGTTAGGGTAACAGCTTATGCACAATTTCATCTCAATTAGGGGTATTGGTTGATAATTTTTGCAAACTAAGATTACCCTCTTAAAGTTACTCTATCTTGTTGTCTATAAGATATCAGCAACTTGGAAATTTCGTAATACTTCTACCCAGCAATAAGTGGATTTTTCTTCTAAGAAATGGACCTTGTCGACAAAAGAATCAATCAAATCAATATTATGGGCAAATTCTCCTCAAATAAGATTTAGTCCATAATAATTCATGTAGCTCACAAACCAAACGGTTAATAATGCCATGCTGGCTTCTAGTATGCCATTATTTTTTTCTTTCAAAATGTTAAGGCTTCTAATTTGTTTTGTGAGAAAGGCTACGACATATGATTTTCCTTCAAGAAATTGGTTCACTAATTTAGTGACCCTAAAATGGATGAGGAACTTTCCATTGGGGAATAGGAGAGTCTTGAATGCAGCCAAGATAAAAGCCTTTATTTTGTTTTGCCCCCAGTCTTTGGGATTGCCATAGAAGATGCCCTGTTTGTTGGATTTAGGCTTAATGGTAAACTAAGCTTTTAGGTCTTCCAATTTGTTGTAGTTTCCATTACAGTTTCTAAGGGCCTTGTTCACTTTAACTTTTTTTATCCCCAGGCATCTTGAAAAGGTATTCACTGGGTATGTCATGTCTCAAAGCGGCAGAGTCGTAACAGCCTCGTCGTGTAAACCATTCTAAGATAGAAGTTGGCCTTACAGCTGCTATCTTAGACTTGATCTATACAAGGCGTCCATGACTAACCTGCTTTGAAGTAAATAGTTTGTAATTTAAATAAATCATTTACCTAAGAAAGTGAGAATATATATATATACACTATAATTCAATTATTACCTTATTCAAAAAATGAAAAATTTTAAAATAAAATCTTAGACCTTAAGAATATATATTTGTTCTTCAAATATTTTTCCACACTTCCTAGGATCCAACAGTTGCTAGCTTTAGAGTAGTTGTATGCCACTTCTTAATCAGCACTTGCACGACGTTTATAGTTATGTGAGCAACCACAGCTCAGTAAGTTAGGATGGAAGACTTAAAACCATACCATAAACATAACAAGGTTATTAATCAACTTATTAGGTACAATGCATGTTCAAGTAAATGCCATCGCACGACGTTGTCCGGCTCGTCGTAAGATTAGAGAAATTTCACCCGCTCTAATTCGGGTTGAAGAGTTACCATTAATGCAACAGCTCATGACTAAACCCAGGCTTGTGCAATGGAGAGATCGTTCTTCCTGCGACTACCTTCGAACCATTGACTTCACCCTTGCCGCGACCTTCTCTCCTGTCACTTAGTTCGACTAAGGATGAAGAAGGGACCATTATGCAATCTTGCGCTATCCCTTTCGAAGGGGTCGATATTTGGCCGGAAAGTCCTAAGTTCTCATAATGGGTTGCCGTGTAGGTCCGATTATGATTATAGGTCATATATTTAATTAAGTCCAGTTTAGGGTAATCAATCATTTCATACAAATCATACAATACAAGCCAGAACAACAGATAGAATCATAGCATCACTCATAATCAAGCATATGTATACAACCAACTATCTAACAAGCATAATCTCAAGCTTCCAAAATACAGCAATGTATTAATCCCAACTTACCTAGACTCCTCGCTCGCTCACTCATTCGAGGTCCAACTCGCTCAGGCTATCGCCGATCATCCCTATAACACAAACGTGGTTTCAATTTTTTGTATAACTATTATAGGTTTGTTTTATCCTATAACGCTTATTGTTATGTTTTGTTTAGGGTTTAATATACCTAATTATCTAAGTCTTAAGTCTTTTACAATTATTCTAGGTTTGGGGTTAGGTTCGGGTTCGGTTTCCACATCGATTTCTAAATTAGATTATATTTTTTATTCTGAAATCTTAAATATGCTCGAATCCTAATGTGAAATTAATCACATTAAGCTTGGGTATTCTAATATCCTATTAGGTCTTAATTTAGTATTCCAAACTGTTCGGTATATGTTAATCCTAATTGGGGTACCAAATTTATTCCCGATGTGAGAAAATTTTACATTTTTTTATACAATTACCTAAAATTAAATTTTGTTTTAGATTTATTATATTCTGATTTTTATTATTATATTATCTAATCAAACCTAATTTTTTTTATAATATTCTTAAATTTCTACAATTAGCACATAATTCCTTCATTAATTACACTTAACACTCCAAAGGCTAGGATTAGGTTTCCACATCAAAGATTAACATACCTAAACATCTAATTACTATCTAAATCAGTAATTAGTGTTTTAATCACCTAATTAATCTAAAATTACCCAATTTTTTCATCATTTTAGGGTTAAAAATTGACTTTAAAATTTCAAAAATTAATTTAAAAAAATGGCTTCATAGTACTGTTCTATATTACTTAAGCATTCTATAAAAAAAATTTGAGCTCCAAACTACACTCTTAAGCTTATTTATTTCTAGTTCTAATCATGCTTGGTTTTGCTTAATTCGTTAAGAACCCTATATTTTTAGATGTGATTAAACTAAATCACTATTTTTTCCTAAATCTACATACAATAAAACCTTAGAATAACAAGTTTCATAATTTTCTGGGCAAAATAACTAATTTTAAGAAATTATACAAAACCGAAGCAGATTAGGGACTCACTCTGTTCGATGCCTTTTGGCCGCCCAACTCTGGTCCAAGTGTGTTAGCCGGCCTAGGTGGTAGGTCTGGAGTGGGGTAGTGGTGGTGGTTCGGTCCCAAGTGGTGGTGGTGTGTGGGTTTGGCTCATTAGCTTTAACTGCATAGTTTTCCTTTTCTTTTTTTTTCTCTAGTTTTTCTCTTGAATTCTCGAAACTCTCTATTTTTCTCTAATTCCTAACTATCTAAAGGAGTTCTGTGAATTTTTCCCTTATTTATAGAGCTTGGTGATAATTAATATGCATTAAATTAGATAAGACATCATCCAAATCCCTTAACTTTTGGCTTTTGTGTCGCTTAATTCTAATTGGTTAATTTTTCTTCTTCAGCTCTTGACTTGCTACGACTAGATATTCATCATTCCCTATCCCTCTGTTTTTTTTTTTATTTTTCCTCAATTAATTAATAATTTTATTTAATTATTTACTAAGTTTTGGCTAATTTAAGTAATTTTGCGTATTTTTATCTACACGTAAATACATGTGGGGTACATGTGAACATTCCTAATTATTATTTAGGTCGTTTTATGATTTTTAGTATATATATAATTTATTTCTAGTGATTCGTTGATTATTGGAATGTATTTATTGCATTTTCAATAAATAATAATTTATTTACTTAAAATTTAAAATTTTTATATTCTTTTATTTTATTGCTTATTTTCTTAAATTCAAACTTACGGGATCATTTTACTAATATTTCTAACTTTATTTATAATTTAAACTCGATCAGATCTTTCAGCCGATCGAAACCCTATGTGATTGGTTGTGGAGCTTAAAAGGTAAACTTCTAATTTTGGAGTGTATATATTTTTTAAGGAAAGGACTTGAAGTAGTTGAGTATACTCTTCAAGTGTTGGACTAATCAGATGAGGCCAACTCGAAAAGCCACTTCTTTAAGCTCTCAAAAGTTGGTCAAGCCCTTAATTAAATTAATCTCTATTTTCACCTTGGGAAGTGATATGATAGGCCTAATCTTGTTAGTGATGGGCTCTTGTTCCCTTGGATTAAAATGTTAAAGCCATTGGTCTAGGATGGGATTGGGGTTTACGGGCTTATCAACATACTTTTCTCTAAAGTGGATGGAGTTAGATGAACATGCCATTTCTCAATTTGAATTACAAAGAAAAAAAATATGTTACAAGATTGACTGACCATTATTTACAGTAAACAAAACCTATTGACAATGATTCTATGTTTATAAAATTTTAAAATTACAAGAGAATCAAGGAAACTCCAAGCCATTATATCCTTCTTTGATATATATATATATTCTCATCTTGTCTGGTTATTTGTTAGTTCTGGATATCATGAATGCATAAAGGGTGTGTTCTAAAGATTCTTAAGCTTATACGACTTTACTTATTTAAGAAAACTTTCATTAGTTACATCAAGGTTATGTAAGGGTGGTCTAATCAACCTCAAGCGGTGGTTATACCATAACAACCGAAGCTTACTTAATGGTCCCCCCCGTATCATATTCCGGCATATCACGGGATGCACCATTACACAGGAATACCTGTTGAAAACTTAACTAAATCTGCTCATTCATAAAAAGACAACATTGTTTACATAATAAAGGGATTTCTACATTGGAGTTCAGCTAGATTCCTCGTTTTAACTTATGTGTATAACATAATATTTACATCAACACATGAACTAGCTTCTTCTTTTATCGTCTTTACAATGATAGGATCTCTGACCTAGTACAACCTTCATAAAAAAGTTGTTGACTTTGACTCACACTCTTAGTATGTATATCTCACCTTAGCGTTAGGCCCTTCATGATGCTATTAATCGAGAATAAAACATTTTATCCTCTTAGCTACTGAAACTGAGTGAAAGTGGATAACATACAATGCAATATAGATAATATTACATATTGCAACTAAAACATTTTAATCATAACTCACAGGTTCAACTTCACATATGCATTCGCTCAATCAGGCATTTACTACTAGTAATGCAGCATGCTATGCTTATACACGTAACATACATCAGTACCGATATCCTACGTCCTCTAAACTTCTTCTGGTTAATTGACATAGTTGGGCCTCTAGATACAACATTTAGGAACCTAGGGCAATAAGGAGCTACCCAGGAGTATGACTCTTACAAAATTGGACTACATACTGTAGTCTACCATTGTCAAAAAGGGCAACAAGCAACTGCCTAGGAGTAAGACCTCCAACTTTACAAAATTAGACTATACACTGTAGTTCACTAAATCAAAGTAGCAACACTACTAAATTAGACCACACACTGTAGTTTATCAAATCAAAGTGACAATACTGCCAAATTAGACTATACATTGTAGTCTATCAAATTTGACTATCAAAATAATTACAATATTTGAGCAATACAATCCATATGCTTCCAAGAACTGAGTTTATAAAGCCATGCTTTTTCCACGATCATTTAAAAGCCTCATTCTAAAAGTTCTGACTCGTAGGTCTCTTTTTGTGCTATGCCATGATATGCAATAACAACTCAAGAGTATCAATCTACACAATCAATTTCTTAGTTTTATTCAACCCAGTGATCTGATTATAGTTTTCGAACTCTCCTTAGCAGAATTCTAGTATCTTACTTGGGGTTCACTTAGGTAAACACTTAGAAGATTCAGTTAACAATCACTCAACTTCCTTAGTTAGCACATTCATTCGTAAGCACAAATCATCGCCCAACATGGCAACATAACAATTTAACTAGAATACAATTACTATTATTCAAAATCAACACATCATCATCTACTATAGTATCATATCAATTCACCTAAGATATACCCATATTCATTAACATAGCATCAAATAGCACACAGTGTTATGACTAGCAATATATCTACTCTAAGCATAGGTTATGTCAAGACCTTAAAGGGAGCCTAGTAAGATTGCCTGAAAATTTCCATGTCACATATACACCTATGATATGGAAACTACCTTATACGTCAGAGATTGCAAGACTCTAAATGATGAATCACTAAGATTACTGATTTTTAAGTAATTAATTTATTATAATATGTAAATATAAATAACTATAGATGTTCAATATTCCATAGTTCCTTAGAACCGTAGAGAATCAGTATCCCCTACCAAATGATAAGAACAAGTAATATAGACTTAAAAGTTCAAACTTAATAAGGTTAAAAAATCTAAGTATATAAGTGGTAATTACATTTAAAGTTTCATATGGACCAAATAACTTCTCTCTAATTCCAACCTCTAAATTGTCTTAGGACTTGCACTCAACACTCGGCTCTTAACCCATATCTGATTATCTATCAATTTATAAAAGAAAAACTATTAGGGAGTAAGCTATAAGAGCTTAGTGAGTTATCCATCATACTATACTGATAAGCAAGTTATCAAACAAATTATTACAATCATATGAATGCATGTACATGTAGATGCTAAACAATATATGTAGTTAATTGGTCCTACATATAATATCAGATTTTAATGCCTTCCGAGATAAGGGTAGGAGATACATCGGCACCAATCACAACCGAGTTTTAGCACCTGGGTTTTCAACTATAAATTTAGATTTCATATTTTTCAAAATACATTTTCATTTCTAAGAAATCTAATAGTACATCGAAATCCCAAGTCTAGCAGTGAGGCAGTCCCTATAGTCTACACTCATACTCTACAGTGGAGGTCTCTAGACTTGACTTTCAGCCATACGGTTGGCATCTCCATTGCCTAGTAAGCCTATAGGCTCGGGTAAGGTTATGTTGTACAAATGCACCATACAGAAACACTTTAATATATATAAACAACCTCTGCAAGGCCTCTCTTTACTTCCATGTGAAGTGACGGCCAGAATAAGTAATGCAATGCATAGATAATGCATGACCCTTTTAATTTAAGATGAGCTAAATATAATTAAGTCAAATTATGTGGCGATTAATCAATATCTGCAAACCATCCAAATCATGTAACAATCAATCATACAGTCAAATCCTCAATGATTGTATTTAATAATATTTTTCACAGTAATCAATCAATATCAAGCACATGCATATCCTGAACCCCCATGCATTAAGTTATTAACATTTAATTTAAGTATGCTAACTATAAGCACAAAATAAGTATGGAGTCATCGGAAGTACCCATTTAGCTATGATGTCTTGCACTAATTATAGTAGTCCTCGGGAAGATCCCAACCCTTGTTAAGATAACCTAATTATTATAAGATAAGAATGATAGTAAATAACTGAATGAACAAGTTATTCTAGGTATTTTTTCACCTATTTCTACTTAGGTTTCTATTAGTTTTCAATTGGTTGAACCTTATCGCTAACTGTATGTAACTTTTTCATTTTATTTTTGATATTTACAAACTTATAATCGTTTTTCATCGTTTTCGGGCGTACATTCACACGGTGATATCCATTTTGGATGTTAAGACCCGTGTTTTACGATATGGACTAAATTCATTGAAATTTTAACTATTTAAGCTTAAATATTCTTATTGCTTATGTTTATATCCTATTTTAGTATATAATGATTTAATTAGCCATTAGATTCTTATACTTAGATAATTTTACATTGTCTTTACTAGTTTATATGCTTAATTAAGACTAATTCAATTTAAGATGTGTATTAGGAGTTTAAAGAGGTTTCGACCTTTATGTATGTGTATACATATATATATTATTTCCTTATATCATCACTTATGTCATCCATTATATATATACACTTCATGCTTATGTGTTTTAGGTACTTTATAGACATGTTATGTATATACTAATACTTCTAATATACTAGTATGTATACTTATGTACTTATATGTGTACTAGTACATATACTTGTATATATATAAGGTTACATATGTATTTTCGTATGCCTAGTATACCCCCTAAAGAAATCTTCACAAATTCCATATTTTTGTACTTTATAGGCTTATTTAGCAAGGTATATGTATGTACAGTTAGTATATTCATCATTTTAGGTTATGTACATAAAGGGTATTCATGTACATGGCTTACTAAGTCTATGCACAATTGGTTTTCTTATTCTTACTTATGTATATGTACATCTATACTCTGTATTCTAATAGTACATACCTAGTTAGTCCATATGAATAGACATACTATATGTGTACATGTATTCCTACACTCATCCATATGCATAACTACACTTATATTGTGGTTTCTACAAAAATACACACATAAAGATCTTACATGTATCATCATAGTATATGTACTCATGTATTCTATCCTTATACCTAAGTATTCCTATACTTAGGTACATGTATACAAGTCAACATACATGTATATATTACATATAAACTTCAAGCTAACCTAACAACTTGCTATTACATAAGATGGAAGAATCACATAAAACATACTTTTTGTCCTTGAAATATGGAAGTAAGTTTTGAAATTTGGAAAGGGATGAAAGGGAAAGGCGGTAATGATTTGAAGATGGGGGAAAAGAGTTTTGTTTTATGTAATCCTTTGTGTGTGAAAATGAAAACAAGTGGGGTCTAGATGGAGATAAAGTGGACGGTAACAAAGGGGGCAAAATTGGACAAAAAAAAAATGTGTAGAAAGTTAAAGAGAAAGGAAGAAAACTCTAGATGACAACGACATATTTGTTGACTTAGTCAACTCTCTTAAAATTGCATGTAATTTATGTGTACATAATGAGATAATTAAGGAAAATTAAGAAAATGAAAGGAAATGTGGAGTTCATTGAAATGATTAGTAAAAACAGTTAATGAAATCTTTCTCTAAGTATTTATATCCTATATATGTCGTTTGGTATAGTACCTAGTATAATTATCATGAAAAATATCATTTGGGATACTAATACGTACTATATGTAGTGTAATCATCAACTAAACACCTAACCCTATATAATACTAACCTAGTTATATAATTAGAAGATGAATATGATCTATAATGCAACATACTAGTTTCTAATAGATTGCTTTAGTATCATATGTATTTATGAATGATTGAAAATTATCTTTGATTTTTTACTAATGATTTAGTATGATACTAGGAATATATTGCTAATTAGGGTTTTAGAGTAAAGTATAGTGAATTAGTATATTTATATCTTCAAAGTTATGGTTTTAGGGTTTCATTACTTTCAGGTGTAATCTTTAGTGTTTATATACATTTAAGGTATAAAAGTTTCCTATGTAATTAAATCTTTGGTTGTTATCTTAGGGTTTTGATGAGGTTTGGGGTTAAATTTTTACAGTTACATATACTTAAGGTTTTAAGGTCTTTGTATGCAATTATAGGTTCAATTGATAATTTAAGATTTTTCATATTCACTTTAAGTTTTGAATTGAGATTTTAATCGGTTTTAAATCTTACTAGCTTTATTGATTTTAGGAAATCATCTACAGTATGTGACTTTGATCCTATATTCAGAAGGCTTGATTTGTAGGGTTTATAGGATAGATTCACTTACATAGGCTTACTAATAGCACAAAATCCTAAACTTCACCATATGATCCTTCCTTATTCATCATACCTATGAAAATATAACATAATCTTCAAATCAAGTATAGGTCAAACTCGAACTGTTTTAAGTTTTCATTTCCACGTTTTTAAACTTCATTTGATTGTATCTTACTCATTTCTTTTTCAATTTCAATAAACTTTATATCGCTACGATTGTTAGTCCAAGTAATATTGATGTATCTTAAGAATCAAAACTAATCAATATTCTTAAAAACCCAAAAATACCATTTTCTCATTACGACTCAATCGTAGGCTACCCTAACTTCGTAATTGACCCGATTAAGCTTTAGTACTGAACTAAAAACTCTAAAAATTATACTTTCCAAACTTGTCTAGCAACCCTTATTATGCCCCAAAGTGTTCATTTGACATGGATATAATAAACAGTCTAATAGTATTAGTTACTATATTACATATTAGGCTAATATATAGGTTTATAATAGGAAAATGCATAATAAATAGTATACAAGCCCGATTAATTTCACAAAAAATCCTATAGACTCATAAAAATATTTAGTTTAGTTATTGATCATCAATTACACTAAATTAGCTATTAACTATTTTTGCAAAAATAGTAGTTTTACATTAAAATTATAGAAAATTAAGGAATATAAATAAATTTATGAGTGAGATAAAAATTAAATATTTTAAATATCATCACAAATACCTAGAAGTCTAAACATGTAGGGCTCATTCATCAATTTTATCAAAACTTAATTATTTCAATAATTCAGTAAAACTGATAATTTTATTCAAAATAATTATAAAAAATAGTAAACATGCTTAATTTCGAAAATTATTATTACCAAAATTAAATATATATATATATTTGGTGTATTACATACAAAAATTGAGCTTAAAACAACATCATCTAATATTTATACAAATTAGATTAATTTTCGCCCAAATAGGGTATTTTCTTAACGAAACGATATTTCCACTGATTATTTAATTAAAATAAAATTACTAAATTAATCTACACATAAAATAATCTAAGAAAACCAAATTTCATAATTAATGGATAAAATTTGATATTTTTAGTAAATTAGATAAATTACGGGCAGAATTTTTGTTCACCTAAATCAACCACCTCCAACCACCGCCTGGTTACCGTACCTTCTCAGAAAGTTTTATCCAGCCGCCCTCTATCAAACCTCCAAGTTGCTCTAACTCAAGTGGTGGTTTAGTACACAAACTGCCTTTTACCCATTCCGACTCTATATTTTGTTCTATTTTTATTTTATTTTTTTCTAATTTTTTTCGATTTTCTAAAATTATGTTCTTATGTTTTCAAGCTTGTGAAATATTGCAAATGAGGTTTCAGGTGCTATTTATAGGCTTTTGGATTTTTTTTTTTTTGCATGAAAAAGTAAAACATATCATTTTCCCTTTTCCCTAGGTACCATGTGTCATTTCCTTATTAACCAAGTGTTGACTCATCATTTGCAATAAATCCTAGCTTGACACATCATTTGGTGACTCATCCATGTAATTTTTTTTATTAATTTTCCATTATTTTACCTAATTTTGATGATTTATTATTATTATATGCATATATTTAATACATATAAGGTATATCACATGTAATATATGTATATTATGTATAATTCAACTTCATTTATTATTTTTGAAAATTAATTAACTTATCTCTAATATCTCACTAAATTTAAAAGTTCAAATTTTACAATTATCGACTTTATCGATAAATTGACGTTTTTCTTAAATTAATATTTTTATATAGCTTATTTTGAGAAATTGACTTTACTTAAATTACTTCATCAAACTTTTCTAACTTTACTATGAAGCTTGAAATAAAACTAATAACTTAGTCCGGCATCCTAAATTTAGAGACTTGGATCCTAAGGTTATTGAATTAGCTCGAAAATCTAGGGTATTATACCCCATCCTAGAGTCCTAAAATGGTTTGGGTTTGATCATTTCTATCACACACTTATGGAGCATAAAATAAATCCCTAACAAATAGTTAAAAAACTAAACCTGCAAAAATGTCAGTACGGTTATGGTACAGATAATAACGAATGAATAAGTACATAAATTACACTTAGTAAGGTGATTTTTAGAAATTAATTCTAATTTTGGAAAGTTGAATGGCTAACCCTCTTATCTTAGTCCCCAATGAAGTCAAAAAACTGTCGAGCTTGATTTTTGTCCTGGTTTTTGATATTTTTCTTAACCCAGCTAATATTAAACCCTAACTCATTTAATATTGGTCCTTGACTAAGGGTTAAAGAAAACTAGTTTTTCTTAAAAAAAAAAAAAGTTCGTGGTAGCCACCCAACTGGAGTCAAGAAAAAGTGTTAAATTATAACTAATTACGTGGATTGATTATAACTTAGCTATTGATTTTTCGATAAAACCAATTTTTAAAACGGTTTTAAAATTAGAGGTCTGGATTCGAGGATTATCCCAGTAAACCTTAAATGGATGCCACTTTTAACTTTCCAATTTTAATTTTACTTTTCAAAATTGCACTTCAATTAATCATATTTAGATAATGCTAGAAAAGGATCATTGAATTATTATTTACAAATATGAAAAAAGAAAACTTTTCATATTTTAAGTTGCTTCGTATTTGTGTATAGGTGCTTATGTCTCGCTATTCATGATCAAACTTTCGTAGTTCGTTTTGTAAAACTTTATTGTCTTAGATTTATTTTTAATATTGAAAATACATCGAGTTTATGTTTTTAAGTAGATTTGATTTTATTAGGAAAGATCTAAAAGGTCTTATTGGAGGGTTCTAAAAAAGGTCTTAATTTGAAAAAAGATCATTTACTTTTATTTATTTTATTTTATTTAAAAAAAGCGATTTTTCTAAGTCTCAAAATGATTTTTACTAACCTATTTTTATCTCACTTATTATTATTATTATTATTATTTATCATTATTTCTTCTTATTTAATTCTTAAATGAAAATTAAAAAAAAAGAAGAGATTTTCTCTCTCTTTTTTCTTCTTTTTCTTTTCTTTTTTTATTTTCTTCTTCTCTTCTTTTTATTTTCTTTGTTTTTCTATTTTTTATTTGTTTGTTTTTATAATTACATTTACAATTACATGAGTAATAAATAAATAAATAAAGTAATAATAATAATAAAAGAAGAGAGGAGCAAACTAGGTTAACTTTAGATCGGCTTGGGTTGGCTCCAAACTCCTCTTCAATGCAACTTCGTCAGGTTGATTCAAGCTAATCCAAATGTCGAATTGAGAGGTAAGAGGATTTTTGTGTGCTTTAGATTGTGATTGGGGGGTTGGATGATTGTTGTGTCTTAGGGTAGTTGTTTAGGTGATTCTTGAGTGTGGTGGTCGGCGGTGGTTGAGGGTGTGTTAGGGTGGTGACGGCTACAACTTGAAAGAGGGCTGGGACATAGGTTTTGGACCACTACAAAGTTAGTCGTGGTGGTGGCTTTGGACAAGGATGCCTAAAGAGAGAGATTCAAAGAAAGAGAGAGTGAAAGGGAGAGAGAGCAGATTTCGAAGAGAGAGAGATGATTTTCTAATCCCCAAATGAGGGTGGGAGGGTCTAATTTATAGCCTCCGAAGATTACACAAGCTTAGAAAGCTCGTTAATGGCCAAAATCAGTCGTTAATATCTTAGGTTGAAATTCGACTTTTTGTGATTTTCTAAGCTTGATAAGGGTAAGTGAATGGATGAATGGGGATTGGATTTTTATTTCAATTCATAATATGTTTGGTGTATGACATGATTTCACTATTAATGCAGTGAAATCGTGTAATAAATGTGGTAAAAAATGACCCTAAACCGAGCACATAAAGGAGGAAAGACCTAAAATTCTGGGGAAAAAAAATGAGGAAGAAGAAGGTTGGGAGTAACAGCTATGTGTGGGGCACATACCATATGTCCCTGCACATATGTGCATTACACGTACATGATTGAAAAATATGGGGCATGCCAAGTATGCCCTTTGCCTGATGTACTGGTCATTTTAAAACAGGGCCTTAGGCCCTATTCATTAATTATACGGTCCAAGTTTATCCTAACCCAATCTATATACTTTTTTTTAATATTAAAAATAAAAAAAAAAACATTTTATGCCTGGCAAGATTCGAACCCTTGATCTTTAAGCCAATTCAAATGCTAGACTTAAGTGCTTTTTTATTAGGCCGTTGGCTTGTACCATGTCCAGATGTGTAATCAAGTCAGCTTATGCTAGATTCAAATCTAAGCCTAAACCTAACACAGCTCTTTCCTTATTTTTATTTAAATTAAAAAATTCTATTCTATTAAGCTTTCTAAAAATTTATTATTTTCTAAATTTCCTAAATCCTCTATTTTTTCTATTTTTTTGTGACTTTTCTATTTTTTTGTAATTTTCTAAATTTTCCATTTTTTATGCTTTTTCCTAAAATAAGATCCTTTATCTTATCCCAAAATTAAAAAAAAATGGTGGAAGGTAAAAATAGAGTGTCTATAAATAAAATATTGAAAAAATAAAATAATAAAAAAAACTTTATTATGTTTACTTTTTCCCTAAAGTACATTATATGTTATAAGCAATGTACATCAACATTCTCAATATTGATAATAATATAATTATATATTCACCTTTTCCTTGAAACATATTATTTATGGATGTGAAAGAGTTATACTTTTCAATCCGAATGTGGTTGGAAAATCTGAAATTAGGACATTAGTTGTCATTGTTGAAACAAGGAGTGCTTGATTGCTTATGTAGAGTTGCTTCATTGATTATTCTTTTTCTTTGTTCATTGGTAGGAATAGTCACTTTTTCCAAACTATAAGACTTACTTTCGACTTTGATTTTTTTAATTATTTTATTGTATTTGTATTTGTATTTGCAAAACAAAATTTTATGATGAAGACTTTAAGTTTTTCCAATATAAATTACAAAAATTATGGCTAAACAAATAAAAAATAATGAAAATTATGAAAATGTATTTACAAGACTACTATATCAATGGCCATATTAAAATATGGATTAAATAATTTTTTCTTCAACTAGAGGAACATTTGTACTCTAAGAGAAAAAAACTTAAAAATATATAATTAAAATTATAAAATTAAATTTTCATATGTAGACTCTTTAAATATATCTCTAAAAACACTTTGGGAGATGTTCTGAAATCTTTTAGGTTCTTATATGCAATGGGAGTCCTAAAATTTCCTATTTAACGTATCCTTAAGATTTACTTAAAAGAAAAAGCACAACATATTTGTCTTAATAAATAGCATATTTTAATTGTTTTTTGGCAATGTAGTTTTGATGTGATATATCATATAAACAAAGTGATTAAAAAAAATAAATTTATATTATCACTTAAACTATCATTATTTGATATATGGTTTTGAAAATTTATAAGTCTTAATTAATAAAAGGAAAAGGTTTTATATAATTCATAAATTCCAAAAGCTTCTAAAAATTGATTATTGAAATTGATAAATTTATAGTTAGATGGAAAAAAAAAATTGAAAACAAAATCCTAAAGGAATTTAATTTAATTTTTTTAGCACTTGTATCGCTAGTGTGCAGTTTGCTAGTTATGTATAAAGCATCAATAGTTTACACACTCAATATTGTTAAATTTACACATATATTGCTGGTGTAATGTTTGCTAGTAAATAAGTTAAAGAATTTTCTTATCGATAAACTCAGACATTACTATAATATGTTGAATAAAATAATTCGATCAAATTATAAAGTGATCTTTTTGAAACAAAACTTTGAAAAATAACATATATGCTCGTCGCGAACAACTTATATGCAACAAAAAATCAAGAAAATAAAGGCTATGAACAAATTTTAGAATAAAAGAACATATGGAACAAAAAGAAAAAGAAAAAGAATGAAATGAAATAAAAAAAAACTTCTACTTGTAGCGAAAAAGCTATAAATAAAGCAAAATGCTCTTTAAGATCAAAACCAAGAAGATTGTTAATAAGTAGTAGTTAAAGGATAGTTAAAATTTCCTAATGGTTTTTATAGATGACTATCATATGGAGAAGTTATTCAAGATTGGGCTAACAAAAAAAAAAAAAAAAACCGTATCCATTATCCAAGCAATCCATATATAATTTATTTACTTGATTACTTATTAGTTTATCAACACTATAGCGTGGATGAGGTGTTAACTAATATATATAAGGGCTAATAAGGTGTAAATACTATTTACTATATTAGTAAATTTTTCTATTTAATCATGCAAAACATAAAATTTTATCTTTCTTTTTCTTCTTTCTTCCATTTTGCAGGTTCTTTCCTTCTTTTTCCTTTTATTATCTTTCCTTCAAAAGATAATTTTTTTTTATTGTAAAACACAATTAAATTATCTATATCTATATCTATATTATTGAAGTGAAAAATGAGGTATTTGGTGTCTTTTTCATATTTCTTATATATTCCTAAAATATATTAGAAATAACTATTAAAGCATCTAATATTAAAATTTAACTTTATAATATCATGGACAAGCAGTAATATTCCTAAATCTCTCTTTTCTTCTCTCATTTACACTCATTGAAAACTTCTATTCTTTCCATTCTCATGCTTTCTTTTTAAGATCCTTATTTCTTTTTATTTTTGTAAATGTTGCATAACCCTTTTCCTTATTCAAATTCATTCCTCTCTAAATACTCTTTGGATTTTTTTTTTCTTTCTGAATATGTAATTTAGACTACTACATTAAAAGAGAAAAAAACGGCTTAGAGGAGTTCAAATTCCATTCCCTTCACCCAACCCCCCCCCCCCCCCCCCCCCCCGCGCCCCCCCACAAAAAAAAAAAATTACAATAAAAGCTTTTATTATTTTTTTACATTGTAGTTCATTTGAATATCTTAAATAATAAGGGAACTTTTTGCAAATACAACTATATAAGTATTCTATTCCATTTAGAATATGTTCAAACTTAATGAATTACTAAATTGAAATTCGAAGTACATTTTCTATTTCTTTTATTATAATATAAAAATAATTGAGCAAATATTGTTAAGTAATTCAACTTCACATAAATGGATAACTTATAATGTTTCATTAATTAGCTATTACTATCATACTTTACATATGACAAAATAACTCTATATAAATAAATTTAAAAATTAAAATGGTTTTATGAAATGGATAAAATATATAGAAAAATTGTTTAAGTAATTCAAAGAGTGAAAATGCATGATCATCCTATGGCCATAGTTTACAAGTGAGAAAATTATTTAATACATTCTTGAGAAAATAGAAACAATTAGTAGTAATAACAGCAACTAAGCATTTAAAAATGGTCAACATTATTACTAGCTTATGTACATGGCAAAACGACTTGCATTTAATCAAATTTAAATTCTGAATGGTTTGTGAAATTATTTATTAATGTAAGATCTCGAAAATAAATTATTATTATTAAAATAAATTATATTGCATTTAATTTATTTCTATAAGAAAATCTTTACTTTCACAAATTATTTCTTCCTTCCAAATTTTTTACCTCTGTCTCGATCACTTGCTTATCTCTCTCTATATTATTAAAGTGAAAGATGAGAGTTTTTGGTGTCATGTTTCTTGAAAACCCCCTAAAACACATTAAAAATAACTCCTAAAATGATTATTATTAAACTTTGGCTTAATAATATCATTGATAAGACAGTAATATTCCTAAATTTCTCCTTTTATCTTTCATTTTCACTCATTTAAAGATTCAAATCTTTTCATTTTTAATCCTTCCATAGCAATTACCTTGTATCTACTTAAGTTGAAAAATATACATATTCCTCTCCTTCTAAATCCCTTTTAGAACAAACAACACAATCACTAGAGTAGCAACACTCTAACTCTTTCTCTTCTAATTATAATGGTTCTTATTATGTTAAAAATTTAGTTTCTTTCTTTTCTTAACTTGATTTATACTAAGTCCAACCTGCTTAAAATAAACCTCTTAACCAAATTAAGAAGATGTTTATTATTTAAAAAAAATTGAAAAAGGGAGTTGCCGCCTAATTGAAATCGGGTAAAAGTAAAATTAAGGTCCATGAGTAAATGGGCCATAACTTTAGCTGCAAGCCTAAAGGTTTTCTTTAAAAAAAAATAATAATTATTAGAAAAATAGAAACAAAAAAACTTAGGTTAGGAGACTAACTTATCAAAACATAGCAATTTCTATAAGAGAAATCCATGAAGTAACTTATGGGCCTTATATAGATTTTCGAATAAATAGGGCTTTTCATTAATTTTTTTTTAAGAAAAGGAAAAAAATAATTTATTATTTTAGGTTGCTTGAATTGCCAACGTACCTATAAAGTAGGATTACGCTTATGTAGTTCTCAATTTATGAAATTAGTTTATTGGTTTGTTTTATTTTTAAAAAACTCTTTTCACTTTAAGTTCATTAAATTATATTAATTTAGGAAAAATAAGTTTTTTGGTTCACTTTTGAAAAATCTTTAAAAAATCCTTAACTTTTGGAAAAGGCCAATTTATTATTTTTTTAATGAAAAACATTTTATTAATTAAAAAAAGAATTTTTTTTAGAAAAGGAGTCTATCTTTATATGAAAACATTATTAAAACCCATAAACAAGAACTAATATAATCAACCATATCACAAAACATTTAATTTAAAACTATACTATTATACATAAATCATTATGCTAACATGCAAAAAATTAACAAGGACATAATATTAATCATTATGCTAACATGCAAAAAATTAACAAGGACATAATATTAACTAAGCACTTAAACAATTGACATAACATGATTATTAAAAATTAAAGGCTATTAACATAGGATACTAATAATTTCATTATAATTATTACAAACATGTTAGATCCATAAAAGCACATCAAAATAAAATAAAAACATGCTCAACATCAATTTTTTATTTTTCTAGAATTCTCTCTCTCTCTCTCTCTCTCTTTTTTTTTTAACCAAGCTTATGGACATAAGAACAATTTGAAGAACTTATCTGTGCAGTGGACAAAACTAAGATAGTTTGGGTGGTTTTCGATTAGTTCTTGAGGCATGGCCAGTGGCGTTGAACTCTTAAGACATCAAACTTCAAAAGTCTTAAATCAATTTTTAGAAAGCTTAAGCTTTCCCCCTTTGATTTTTCTAGAAAAGATCAACTTAGTGTATAACTTCAATACAATTTTTTTTCAATCTTTCTACTCAACATCGATCAAATCTACATAAAATTGGAAAAAAAAAATCAATTCTTAAGCTTTATTTATAAACATGATTAGAATATTATTAAAAATTTTCTCGAATCAATTTTCTCTATAGTAAAAGAAATTGAAGAGGGAGAGTAGGTTTACACTTATAACCGCCTAAAGTGAAAAACTAACATAGTATGAATTTGTGATTGATTCCTAGTGAATATGATGTGTTGAATGCGTGGAGGAGGTGTTTATTCATACCCTAATGATTAGACTCCTTCATAAGAAACTTTCATTCATGATTAAGATTTAAATTTTATTCATTGATGACCCTTAGGTTCATGTTTTGAATTTCTTCCTATTTTAGCCCAAATTTATCACTATTTTATGAAAAATTTGGGGAATTCAAGGCATATCAAGCTCATGGGGGGATGTGGTTTCTTGTTTTGTCTTAGATTATTTTAGATTATTGCAAGAAAATCACCGGGATTTACTTATTTTGTTCATGTTGTATTAAATGGGTATTTAATGGACATCCAAATTTGTTATTTTTATTTCTTCCAATTTCCTTAATAATAATTCACAAAATGCATATTCTCAAATAGAAGACTTCCTAAGTTTTCATTTCCATATTTTTTTCATGATTTTTACTCAACACATGATACACCAAATCAGATATAAAAAATCAAGTTAGATTAGTAAAAGAAAACTACCAACTATTGCATCCATTCTTTATACTCAAGGAAAGAAAGAGGAGGGGGGAAGGGATTAACCTTTAACACCCTTAGCGCTACGTGGCACCTATGTGGTAGCCACGTGGCATTGCCACGTAGCATTGCATGGCTAAGACGTGCGTCCCTATCGCCTACCATATGGTACTCCCTATGGGTGATACGTATCAATATGTCTTCTTCTTCTTTTTTTCCTTTTTATTTATTTTCCCTCTTTTGCTAATTCCCTGCTAGGCACTCTCTCTCTCTCTTTTTTTTTTTTTTTGCGCTTGAAATTACACTCAAATAAATACCTGACTTTTGAAAAATGCACTACTTCCTTGAAGTCAATGTATAATCTAATAAATATATGTTTGAAATGTTTTAAAAACTTTTCTAATTTGACGAAATTAGGGTCTCGATTTCTACCCATGTTCTATTTTTATTTGAAATTTCAAATGGCCATAAAATGTTTATTTTAATATTGATTGAAGTGTAATTTGAGGTCATGATCTCCTAGAAAAGTGAGTTTTCAAAATATTTCAAAACGGACCAACCATACTAAGCCCATGAAAACTGGTTTTTAATAAATATCTATTTTTGCCCAAAATTTTTAATTCGATTAAATCACATATATTTATTTTGATTTCAAAAGTAGTTTTGGACTTTAGAAAATTTATTTATACCTTAAACCTACATAAATGGACCATTATGCGAGACTGTTTATGATTTTTCAAATTTTTTTTTGGATTTTTCTTCTTTTATTTTTTTCGCCTTTTCTAAAATAGGGTTTCTAAACTAAAGTTGGACCTATGGAAGGAAGAAATGGGTTATTTACAACTGCCTCTCTTTATATTGAAATTCGATGAAAACTTTATCATAAAAACAAAAAAGAAGACTCCATTTTTGCCCCTAAAGGAGGAAGAGAGTTTGAAAAAGGTTCCTAATAGTGACTTTTGAGAGATGAAACAAGTTACCTATAGATAGGGCCCCTTTGATAAGCTATTAATCAAGGGAGGTAAAAAGAGCTCCTTACGATCTATCTTAACTGATCCTTTGATGAGATATCCTATCCGATAAAAGTGATGACACTAAGGCTGTCTAACGGGTAGAAAGAGTTTGTTACAATCTATTTTGACGAGGCCCTTTGATAAGATATCCTTTCTTAAAATAGTAATAGCATTGCGACTATCTAAGAGTAGGGCTCCTTACGATCTATCTTAGGGGAGACCTTTTGGCGAGATATCCTATCTTAAGGAAATGATAGCAATAAAACTGTTTAAAAGGTGGAAAGAGCTCTTTATGGTTTATCTAAACGAGACCCTTCAGTGAGATATCTTTTCCTAAAAAAGCAATAACGATAAGGCTATCTTAAAGGCAAAGCTCCTTATTGTTTATTTAAATGAGACCTTTTAGTGAGATATCTTAGCTAAAAAGATGATGGCACTAAGGCTATCTTAAAAGGTAGAAAGTGCTCCTTACAATCCATTTAAACGATACCCTTTGGTGAGGTATCCTTTCTTAAAAGGTAATAACGTTAAGACTATCTTAAGGATAAGGCTCCTTACAATATGTCTAAATGAGACCCTTTGGCAAGATATCTTATCCTAAAGAAACAAAAGTGCTAAAACTATCTAAGAGATGGAAAGAGCTCCTTTTGATTAATCTTAATGAGACCTTTTGATGAGATCTTCTTTCCTAAAGGGTATTTGTCAGATCGAGGCTTCTACAAGATATCCTACCTTAAATGGAATCTAACGAGTTAGGGCTCCTATGAGATATCCTACCTTAATATGAATTTGATAGATCAAGGCTCCTATGAGATATCCTACCCTAAAAAGAATTTAATGGCTCATGGCTCTTACGAGATATCTTCCCCTAAAAGGTGGATAATACCTTAATGAGCCAATAATATGAAATATCTTTGAAAAGATGGATGATACCTAATGGGCTGGTGACCCAAAATTTTAAAGAAGGTGGACAGTACTTCATTGAGCAGGCAATTTAGATACTTTTGAAAACAAGACGATGCTCCACTATGCAAGCAGTCCATAGGAATTTTAGAATAGGATAGTGCTCTACTGAGTAAGCTGTTTATGGGAATTTTAGAATAAGATAACGTTCCATTGAGTAAATGATCTAGAAACTTTTGAAAACAGGATAATGCTTCATCGAGCAAGCGATTCATGGGAATTTTAATACAAGATAGTGCTATATTGAGTAAGTGATCCATAGGAACTTTAGAACAAGACAATGCTCCATTGAATAGGCGACCTAGATACTTTTAAAAATGGGACAGTAGTTCATCGAATGGGAAGGTCTAAATACTTTTGAAAATGGAACAACGCTCTAATAAGCAATTGATCCAGATACTTTTGAAAATAAGATGGTGCTCTATTGAACAGGCAATTTAGATGCTTTTGAAAACAGGACAGTACTCTACTGAGTAGCGATTCATATGATAGTGTTCCATTGAGCAAGCGATCTAGGTACTTAAGGACAATGCTCTATCGAGTAAGCAATCCATAAGAATTTTAGACTAGCACAATGCTCTACTAAATAACCGATCCTGAATCTTAACAAATACTTTAGCTTTATTTGAAAGTTGTTTTGAATGGATGGAGATCTTCAATGTTGCTACTAAGGAGTGAGCCCTTGAACCTAGGATGAACAAATTAACCTTAGAGAGAGAAGACTTTTGAAACTATGATTCAACTTGTGTAGATGGACTAATTACCATAATGTAAACATAGAGGATTGACTGGAAGAGACAAAACTAACCATTAGGGCAAACATTTCATGACTAGTGGTTATAGACAAAGACTTAGTCATCAAGGCTAGAAAAGTTCTTGAATGGACTTAGATTAAATTGTTCAAAACCTAGTGGTTAAGGCTAACTCCAAAGGTAGGTAACTACCTAAATTAGACCCATGAGAAAACTCAAAAGATTCTAATATATATATATATATATATTATTTGCTAACAAATGGGCTTTATGGGCTATGGACATTACTGATAGATAGTAGGCTTGTCTCGCTGTCCACTAGCCATTTACTTTTTCACTAACATTATCTAAAGCTTAGGTTTGTGCTTAGGTGTTATGGTTGATTAGCTTCTCAGGTAGCTCAAATTTTCTAAAGCTTTATTATGGGTTCTTTTGATGAGTTTTTTTTTTTTTCTTGCATGTCAATCTTGTTGGGCTTCTAATGCTTATGGGCCTTAATCTTTAATCATGGGGTAAATGACCTATTTAGACTATAGGCTTTCGAAACTTCTTGTCTTAAAATAGGTATCTTACTCATTAGATTATCTAGTCTAAGAGGGCTTACTTACACTCTAGGTTTCAATTTCATTCTTGACTCTAGATTTTCAAAATTATGGTTCGCCTTGCAAGTGATATGCCTTGATCAATCAGCTAGGCCTTTTTTTGGACTTATAATTCAATTTTGGGTTAATTGTTTCAAGAGGATTAATGAATGGAATTATTTTAAAATAATTGTCTTTTCAACCCAAATTTATAAGTCAAGAAACTTTAGAAGAAACTAAAATGGGCTTGCCCCTAGTTTAATGAGTAATGATAATATGTTCCCTTTAATAAGAAGAGCTTCTTGAGAGTGGTGTTGTGGGAGGGCCCATAAAATGGGATGACCCTTAAACTTTGAGTTGTAGTCCTACTTTCAAATGGTTAAGCTTCTTTAGGCTTTGACAGGTGCTTTAGGTTTTGGTTTCACCTTTTAGTCCTCATCGATGCCCCTTCTTATTGCAAACTGTAACTAAGAACAGATAAGGCTGGTCGCTGGATGGGTCTAAGCTTATAGAAAGCTTGAAAAAGAATTAATGGGGAAAAGTATGAAAAGGCAAAAATGAAGAATGAAATAGTAAGCAAAACCGACGAAATAGCTTTAGAGGATATGACACACAAATAAAACCTTCGAGGACTCACAACATAATTCGATATGATGTACAAATTGGTTTGGTGAGGTTACTCGTCACCTAACTTTGCTTAAGGGAAATGGTAAGAGTGATGTTAAGAGTAAACAAATAGTATTTACATAAAGAAGAAAAGTAATCGAAGTGTATGTTAAGAATAATTTGATCTCTGTTGCAAGTACAAAGGTATTTATACCTATAAGTTAGGGTAACTTGCCTAAAAATGAAAAGACAAAAGGGCATTTCCTAAGAAAGTAATGTACAAGATATAAAAGGATAAAAATGAATATATAAAAAAAAATAATCATTGGTGCAACAGATTCTGTACATGATACTGTACATGTGGCGATACTACATTGGTGAGGTCATTAGAAAATGCGGACAAAAAATACAGACAGATGCGCTTGTTTGAGCGAAGATGGTATAGTTAATCCGGACTCTCTCTCTCTTGGCTTCTTAACAAGAAAGATGTCGAGTAATTGGTTGGCTTGGCATTAGAAAGTAATCATCAATTCGGCATACCATAAAAAAATAGGCGATCATACGATAAGGCATGAAAGGTGACTCGATAAGGAAATACTCAGCCTTAATAGGGATTGGTTAGAACAAAGGGATTTGTCATGCCAGCCCCTCTAGTACTCGGGTTCGACGGCGGGTTAGGAGTCCAATAGCCTGATTCCTATCACTTCTTCTCTCTCCTCTTTTGTTTTTCTCTTTCTTTTTTTCTTTCATTTCTCCTTCTTTTTTCTCACTTTTCTTTGCTTTATTTCTTTTCTTTTTGTCTTTTTCTCAATATTCTCTCCTTGGCCTTTTCCTCCCTTATTTTAACTTTTTCCTTTCTCTTTCTTTGTTTCCTTTCACTCCTTTTGGGCTTCTTTTGTTAGTTTTTGATGGAATGAAGATGCCCATTTCCATTCTCTTCTTAAATGGCTTACAGCTCAAAATATGGGAGCCTTCTAAAATTAAGGCTCTTCCCCATTTTAAAGGAAATAGATTATCATCGGTAAAGATTATCCATGAATTGGTGTAACTAGAACAAGTACAAATTAGTTTATCCTTTTTTTCTCTTGATTGATGACCCTAACCTCCTGGTTACTCCGTCATGAGGTGGTTCTTGACAATATTTAATTTTAGAAACACTTCTTTAAATAGCTTAAATGGGCTTACAAAGGATAAATGTGTTTGAGGTAGATAAATGAATACCTACCATCATTTTAACCTGCATATCGAGTTTAAAATTTCTTGCATTAACGTTACTCATCTCTCAAATGAGTTTAAGGCGTTAGTGTTTGAGACTTAGTTTACCTTTTTTTTATTCTAAACTCTTCAATTAATGGAATAGCTTTACTTGTTAGATCTTCAATTTTTCCCTAAAAAAATACCCCACGTTAATAGATACATGTGCCCTTGTACTTATCTAGAAACTCATTTGCCATAGAACTAGTCATTTGAGCCAGTCCTCTGATCTCATCAAAATGCCCCTTAATTAAGATGGGCTTATTTTTTTTGACACATAATTTCCCCTCTCTAATTCAATAGTTTGGGCTTTATTAGCTTTCTTTGAGGATTTATTTGTTCGGCTCATCATCTTCATGCCCCAATGGTGAAGCATCATATCATCTTCTCTTAGACTGATTGTTTCCCTAGTATGAGCTTTAAACTCTGATGGGTAGTCCCTTTAAGCAATAATAGAGATAGGCTTCTGATTCTTTTTGGGCTTTGTAAGGTATGTATTTGTAAGGGTCTAAGTAGATGAGCAAGTTGTAAGAAAGTCTTATGTTTGAGGTTAGGAGTACGTAGGGAATATTTGCCTCTACTTAGAGTAACAAGGTGCCATGGAGTAGATAGGTTATGTTTCGAGGCTTCCTTAGTAAGTTCAAGACTATATTAGGGTGGGTTTCTTGGTTGGCTGAGAATGATGTTTAAGTTTATTTCCATTATTGTTTCTTAGCAGGCCTTACCCCCTAGCATCAGATCTCCATAGTCCCTTAGCATGTGGTTTCATGGGCTAGTCTATTTTAACCTTGGAATGTGGTTTACTTCAAACTTCATAATTTAGGGCAAATGACTACGAGTTCTAGATTGGGTCAATCTATTGAAAATCAATCTTGAAAGCTCATGAGGATCTCTTACATGTTAGTAAAAACCACTTTTTTTTTTCCTAAAACCCTAAAGGAAGGGTAAGACTAGACAGTAGTCAATAAGTTGGCTAAAACTCAAAAAAGTAGTTGAGGAGGGGAAAGCGCCCTAAAGCTTGGCTTAAAATCCTAAAGGAAATAAGATAGGGCAATGCTCTATAAGTTAGGTAGGTCCTTAAAAGATCATTGAAGAAGGGAAAGCGCTTTTTAAGCTAGCTTAAGACCTTAAAAGATTATTAAAGAAAGGAAAGCATCTAATGGGAGTTGGCTAAAACCTTTAAAGATGATTAAAAAGGGAAAGCACCTTGTGGGTTGACCTAAAACCTTGAAAGATGATTAGAAAAGGGAAAGAACCTTGTAGGCTAACTTTAAAGCCCAAAAATGTTCATGAAAGAGGAATAAATCTTTAGGAGTTAACTAAAACCCTAGCAAAATCTTAGAGAAAGTGACAGATAAATGAATAAAAACTGATAAAGTGACAACTATTTAAAGAAGGGATGAAAGTTTTTTTTTTTTCATTTTAATCCTTTTTTTATGACAATCACTAATTCATCCCAAGGATGTGAGTACTAATTAAACTAACTAGAGATAATGAAAATACCTAATGGTAACAAAGGGTGTTAGTTTCTAAGGGGATAATTCCTAGGGATAGAATAAATTTATTACTTTTTTAGGTGCTTCTTTTCCATTGTTTGTTTTTTTTGTTTGAATATTTTTCCTTCTTCTTTTTTTTTCTTTTTTTCTTTTCCATATATAAAAATAACAATAATAATGAGCAAATAAAGGATGCTTATGAGAATATACGGATGTTGATATTTGAATTGACAAGTTAATCCATAATGCGGCAAAAATATTATTTTTATTAAGATTGCAAATGATGAAGTTTGATTACAATTCTTTATTTCAAAACTTAAAAAAAAAATGGTAAGCTAGCCTATTTGCTAGGTCTTCTCTTGGTTGGTTGGCTGAATCCTACTTCATTGCTTCTCTTTTTCTTAAATGGGCTAGTCTCTGCTGGTGCTTCCAACTCTTGGATTCTCTCATGGGCTCTTGTTAGTTGATCCTTCAATGTCTTAGCCTATTGCTTTGCCACCTTATATAAGGCCTTCTAGATTCTCCCTGATTTGTTTTCATCTTCATAGACAAATTCCACTTAGACTTAGACTTGCTTCATGTAGGTCTTCATTTTAGGGCTAGGATTCTTTAGGGCTAGCTACAACACATTAGAGGCCTTGAATCGTTTCTGGCCTACTTTTTGAGGTGTTGGTAAACATAATCTTTCATAACCCGATATTTCTTGGCACTTGCTTCCAAGTCTTCTAGTTAGAGTATCGAGATCATATTTCGCTCGCTTTACAAAATCTTGATGGTAAGTAGATGGGATACTTTTTTCATCAATCATAAGTTGATAGTCATAATAGGCTATAGTTACTTTATCTAATAAGGGCAACCTATTAGATAGCAGTAGCTGTATAATACCCAATGCACCAACTCATCCCAATGAGTGGAACTGCCTCATAATTCCTGTAGCCCCTTATCATCTTTCTAGTAGCATACCATTTAACTACCTACACCAAGTCTTCAGCACCGAATTTTTGAAGGACCTCTACCCATTAGTGAATAGGAGCCTCTAGCAACTCGATTCTTATGAAGGTTACGATTATGTCGATTTTCATAGCAAACTCGGCTCTATGGAACTTAAGTTAGTGAATTGTGATGCAACTCACAAACCAAATCATGAGTAGGCTTGAAGAAGTCTTCATGTCTCTATGTCTTTTGGTCTTCAAGTGATTCAGTGATCTGATTTAATTAATCAAAAGGGTTAAGACATATGATTTTTCCTCTAAATACTAGGCCACTATCTCTACAACTCGAAAGTGAATGCTAAATACACCTTCTAGAAACAAGATAATCCCAAATACCTCTAGAATATATGCATGGCATCAATTGCGTTGTCATCTATGGTAGGCCCTATAAAAGACTTCGCCCTTTTCTTGGAACCAGACTTTCCTAAAAACCAATCTAGCAAAATCAGACAATTTGAGGTATCTACTATTACACTCTTTTAAGGGCTAATCTATCTCATTCTTTTTTACCCCAATAAATCAATAAAGATGGTGTGAGAAGCTTTTTCAAGATTTAGGACATAAATCTCACTCATATTGGTAAGGGCCTTTAGTAACTGAGTATATTCTTCTATTAACGGGTATACTTAGTGAAGCCCAAAACAAAAAGTCACAAGTTCTAGATTCCAAAAGTAGACCAAGGCTTGTACGAAAGTGAGGTTGACAAATATCTCTATTAAGAACATAATGGGCCTAATCTTCATTTTGATGTAATCTTGATGCTTAGGGCTAAAAAGTAGGAACTTTCTCTTAAGCACATCCTTAGGATTCTTGGGCTTGTTGATGAGGATTTCTTTGTTCATTATCCTAAAAATTTCTACATAAAAAAGAATGAAAAACTAATTTTATACACTTTTTTACATGAAAAATACAAGAAATCACAAAGATTATTACAAGGTACATTGATCTTTTACATGCTTAAAAAAAAATACAATATTATGTACACTTCAAATTCTATCATGTTATAGCTTTTGACTTGAAATACTTACCACATACGATTTACTTGTCAACTCATGTAAGCTCATGATGCAATTGAATGGGTTTTAAAAGGTCCCTAGGTTTCAAAAGGTCTCATTAGTATTATTGGACCATCTGAAACTTGAGCGAGATTGGTTAACTCAGCTTAAAGTGGTCGTTACATAACATCATTCGATACTTACATAATGGCTCTCCTCTTAAGTCCCTATGATAGTCCAAGTTCAACCATCTCTAAACACACATCCTGATTGAAAAAGAAAACCCCCTAAGGCCCAATGGGTTAACCCCAACCCACCCCACCCCTCCCTCATCCCCCCACCACCTGCTCCACCCCCTACCCTCTCTCTCTTTTTCTTCCCTTCATTACTAACACCTACATTAGTACAACTATATATAAAAAATAAAGTAATAGAAAGAAAGACCAAAGCCCTTTTATTATTATTCAAAAATAAGGCCTGATTAACTTTTCATGGATTTCTTTTTTGACTAGCCCACAACCAATCCCTAGTAGAGTCGTTAATTTATCGAGCTGAAAATTTAGTTTTTCTCTTTTGTAGCTCAATTTATATTAAGTTTGGCCCACTTAATATAAACCTCTTTACCAAATTAAAAAAAATGTTTATTATAGAAAAAAAAACTTTGTGAAAAAGGGAATTGCTACCCAATTGAAATTCAGTAAAAGTGAAATTGAGGTCCATGAGTGGATGGATCCTAATTTCAACCACTAGCCTACCTATATTCTTAAAACAAATCAGAAAAATAGAAACTAGAAAATCTTTGGTTCAAAAGGTAACTTTTTAAAACACAACGGTTTCCATAGACTAAGTCCATGAAGTTAATTAATGGGCCTTAAATAGATTTTCAAATAAGTTGGGCTTTTTACTGATTTTTTTTTTTAAGTAAAAGAAAAGGGGATAAACAAAATTTTTTATTATTTTGGGCTACTCAAAGTGCTTATGTACTCGCGAAATAAGATCAAGCCCATATAAGTTCTTAATTTGAGAAAACTTTAGTTTGTTAGTTTGTTTGATTTTCAAAAAACTCTTTTCACTTTAAGTTCATTAAATTTTATTAATTCGGGAAAATAAGTTTTTTTATTCACTTTTGAAAAATCCTAGAAAAATTCCTAACTTTTGCAAAATGCCAATTTATTATTCTTTTGTGAAAAAAAATTTTATTTATGAAAGAAAAAAAGATAAAAAACTTTTGGGAAAGTAGCCTAACAAAAGGGAAAAATGCAAAAAAAAAAAACTAAAAACTAAAAATATGGTTGCTCTAAAAATTATCCTAAAAATGCAGTAAATAAATTCTATTTTTAAAAAACTATTTTTAAATTGCCTTAAAATTGGCTTTTGGAAAGCCGATAAAGTGCAAAAAGCATAAAGTCCGCTTTCCAAGAGTCGACTTTAGTGTCCAACTAAAAATCGGCTTCTAGGAACTCAATTTCATTAACATATTGAAATTGGCTCCCTAAAAGCCAATTTTGGTTCGGTGTTAAACTCAACTTTTGAAGTTGCACCATTTATTTTTTGCTCTATTAGTTTACTATCCATACACTATTTGTTTTTAGCTCAACTATTTAAGTTGCTCGCCATGTGACGAATGCATTAGCGTTATGGCTAATCATTTGGCTACATTACATCCTCACCCTCTACAATAGACTTTACGCCAGCATAGTGGTCAAATGTTAGGTATATGTTTGTATGATCCTCTATTACATATGTCAATACTTACTTTAAAAAGCACCACCAATTGTCCCGGCACTCCTCATTTACTAGTGCTAATGTTACAATGTGGTTTGCACTATCTACCCTAATCACAATAAGAAGCTTGTGTTTAAACTTCCTATATAAAAATGTTCCATCAATCGAGATTGTGAGCATGAAAGTAACAAAATCATCTATTAGACAATGATCTTATTCACAGAACTATTACTTATGTTTTATAAATTGAGTAGCAGTACACAAATTAACTTCATAAATTTTTATATACACCTCAACAAAACTACTAACCTACCATGTCCCTAGCATGATGCTAATATTTATTGAGCATCATAGTCATCATTTATTGATATAGCACAAAAGTAATCTCTACTAGCTCCAACAATGGGACACTAATGGATCAACTCAATTCAATGGGTCATTAAATCAACCTAAAGACGACTGCAAATGATACTGGTAACTATTCATAACTTGCCCCATATGGAACTCCAACTATTGTTGTTAGCTACTTATCATAACAAACCCCATTCTTCCCTTATACAATGTTACCATTTGTATAGCAAATCACACATAGTTCACCCATTTTCTAACCTGTCCATATTCAACAAATAATTTTTATATAAGTCTACATTAGTGACACACCATCATCGAAGATGGGTTTTAAACAAAAATACGACTAGTGTTCTATTATACATAGGTAATGGTTATTTATAAATTACACAACTAACTTATATATCATATTTCAATTATACTACATTATAAATTCTAATTATACCATAAAGATACAAACATGTATTACATTCTTCTAACCATACACACATATACTACATAATAGCTTCTAATTACACACAGATATACTGCATTACAAATTCTAATTTTACAGTAATTACACACATATAGTACAATATACACTCTTATTACATATACATACACTATATTACACTTGCAAGCGCTAATCATACATTCTAGTTATACTATAATGACATACAATTTTTTCCCTTTTCCTTGATTATATACATTCCATATGTGCACATGTGTATATATATATATATATTATATAATTTCTTTTCTTTTTCTTTTTCCTAATTACATGCGTACATGTCGTGAAATGTGAAACAATCATATCCAATAATAAAACCCGCCATTCAATTACTATTAACATGTAGTATATCTTAAGAAAATTCAGATTAGAGAAAAAATTAAATTCGTCCATAAATTATCCTAAAGAGAGAAAAAGGTTGGAATTGACGAAAATTGCTCCAAAAAAGCACCAAATCTAACATTAGTACATGTTCGAACGTGATGGGAATGCCATTTCTACACTCGGATTGAAGCAAAAATCCGCACAAGTGAGTAGATTTTAGAGAAAGCATTGTTAGGGTTTAATTTAGAGAGAAAGGATGGCATTTGAAATGGGGAAGAAGATGAAAGTTATGTTTAATATTAAGCCTAATAGAATCGGCTTTTGGAAAGCCGATTTTGCTTACTTAGCTAATTCATCTTTCCAAAAGCCTATTCCATTGAAATTTCTTGCAAATTTGATTTTTGAAAAATTGAATTTAATATTAGATAAATTTAGCTTTTCAAAAATCAAATTTATTTGCTATATTTTTAGGAATTTTTTTTACAACAACCATATCTTTAAGATTTTTTTTTATTTTTTGCACTTTCATTTTTCTTTTCCCAATGGAGCCCATCTTTATTTGAAAACATTATCAAAACCCATAAACAAGAATTAACATAATCAACCCTTTCAAAAAACATTTAATTTAAAACTATACTGTTATACCTAAATCATTATGCTAATGTGTGAAAAATTAACAAGGACATAATGCTAACAAAGTACTTAAAAGATTAATATAACATGATTATTAAAAATTAAAGCCTACTAACATATTTTGCTAATAATTTCATAATAATTATTACAAAGATGTTAAATCTATGAAAACACAACAAAACATAATAAAAACATGCTCAACATCAATTTTTTATTTTTCTGGAATTTTCTTCTTCTTTTTTGTTTGTTTGTTTTTTTTTTTTTTTTTTGAACAAGCTTATGGATACAAGAACAAGTTGAAGAACTTATTTGTGCAGTGGACAAAACTAGGTTGATTCAAGTGGTTTTCAACTGGTTTATAGGATGTGCCCTAAATCAATTTCTAGAAAACTCGAGCTTTCCCCCTTCGATTTTTCAAGAAAGGATTAATCTAGTGCACAACAACTTCAATATAATTTTTTTGAACCTTTCTCTTCAAAATAGATCAAATCCTCATGAAATTGGATGAAATCAAAGCTTGAGCTTTGTTTATAAATATGAGTAGATAGTTCTCAAGAATTTTCTCGGATCGATTTTCTCTATAGCAAGAGAAATTGAAGAGAAAGTGTGGGTTTACACTTATAACCTCATAGAGTGAGAAACTAACATAATATGGATCTGTGATTGATTTCGTGTAGATGTGATGGTTTAGCATAGAGGAGGTATTTGTTTATAGCCTAATGCTCAGAGCCCTTCTCAAGAAGCTTCCATTCATGATCAAGATTCAAATTTTATTCATTAATGGCACTTGGGTTCATATTTTGAATTTCATCTTATTTTAGCTCCAATTTATCATGATTTTATGGAAAAATCAAGGAATTCAGGGTATATCTAGCTCGTAGGGGATGTGGTTCTTGTTTTGTTTTAGATTATTACAAGAAAATCATCTGGATTTGCTTATTTGTTCATGGTGTATTAAATGGGTATTTAATGGACATCCAAATTTGTTATTTTTATTTCTCTCAATTTCCTTAACAATAATTCACAACATGCATGTTTATAAAGAGGAAACTTCCTAAGCTTTTGTCTCCATATTTTTTTCATGATTTTTGCTTAACAAATGAAGTACAAAATCAAGTTAGTTTCCTTAAAAAACCCACCATAGCTACTATTTCCAATCTATATGCTTAAGGAAAGAAAGAGAAGGAGGGGGAAAAGAGGTCAACCTTTGACCCCTAGTGCTACGTGCCTAACATGTGGTACCCCTACAGTTGTCATGTGGTATTGGAAAATAGGTGCCATAAGGCACTCCTTACAGGTGACACATGTCACCACTTCTTTTTTTTTTCCTTTCCTTTCCTCTTTATTTCTTTTCCCTCTTATACTAATTCCCTATTCTACTCTCTCTCTCTCTCTCTCTCTCTCTCTCTCTCTCTCTCTCTCTTTACACTACTTTCTTAAAGCAAATGTAGAGTTTAATAAATATATGTTTAAAATTGGTTTTTACTCGCGTTCAGTTTTTATTTGAAATTTCGAATGGTTATAAAATGTTTGTTTTAACTCTGATTGAGGTATAATTTGAGGCCATAATTTGGAAAAGTGAATTTTAAAAATATTTCAAAACGGGCTAGCCATACCTAGGTAACAAAAATTGGTTTTCAATAAATGTTCATTTTCACTTGAAATTGTTAATTTGGTCAAATTGCATATATTTATTTTGACTTTGGAAACAATTTTGGACTTTAGAAAAATTATTTCTACCTTGAACCTACCTAAATAGACCACTATGCAACACTTTTTATGATTTTTCAATTTTTTGATTTTTTTTGAATTTTTCTAGGTTTTTTCTTTTTCTTTTATTTATTTATTTATTTATTTTTGCCTTTTCTAAAGAAAGGTTTCTAAATTGAAGATGGACCTAAGGAAGGTTAAAATGGGATATCTAAAGCTTAATCCAGTATCTTAAATTCTTCAAAGCTATAAGACATATTCTTTAACTGTAATCCATATTTGTTCCAAAGTTGTCTAGTACAAATGTAATTAATAACTAGGTGATGAATTGATTCCTCCTCTGTTCGATACAATAAGAATTCTCTCCAAAAATGTATGCCCCTTTTCTAAAGATTGTCTTTAGTTGTAAGGCCATGATGAATGATTTGTTAAATAACTGGATTCACGGAGTTGTAGGAGTCTTCCATAGGTAGTCCTACTTTTCGCTATTGTTAACAAGTTCATCTTCACAACACAACTCTACATAAGTAGATTTCAATGAAACTTCCCCATCTATCTCAAAAGGCTAATTCCTTACATCCACTGCTTCATTGCTATCTTGATACATTACTCCTAATTTATCTTGAATAAGATCATCCAGAGGGTATTCAATAATCTCAATTCTTTAGCTATCATTATTATCTTACACTTAATTTACTGTTAAAAGGTCGTTGAATTTATTTAAAGGGCTAAAGAGCCAACCACTAATCTTTCCATCCTTTGGTTAGTTATCTTTCCAAAATTCGATTTCCTTCCCGTTTTTAAGCTTTATGATAGCTTTCTCATCCACCCATTACAATAATTTGATATAACTTCGATCCCTTTTTATTCTGGGTCTTCTTGAATCAATTTTATATTTTTATCTCAGCAAATTTTTCTAGAGCAAATCTCTTCTCCTCAAATGCCATGTTAGCTTTGTAAGGTTTGCTTATGTGGGGGAGTAGGTATAGATATAAGTGTTACGTGTGTACTGCGTGTGAAGCAGCACTACATGTGACTAAGGAAATGACTTGAATGACTCGCATGAGATGATTAAGAGAGAAGCGTAGGGAGGAGGAGTAGGCGATCTTAGTAAGGCTCTAATACATATCAGGTGAAGGAGCGTAATGGACTCAAACTCTAAGATTAATAAAGAATGAGGTGGTGTTTTTGAAGTGTTTAAGTGTTTGATCTTTAAGGCAAAGTTACGATAGAGTAACGGCGTTAATGGGGGGATTTTCTCCTTTTCAAATGACAATGTGAATGGGGTATTTAAAGGAAACAATAGTTGATCACATCCATCAAATCATAATGGTGATCAATGATTAAAATTGAAGCCATTTATTAATGGATCTTCAATGGGCTATTTTTATAGGTTTAGGCCCAGATAAAGGTTTTATTTATTATTTTAGTGTGAGCCAGAGCAAGAAAGGTTAGATTACATAGACCAATTCAACGAGCTCTACTCCAAGCCCATTATGCTAAATATCCCTTAATCATCCCAATAATTTATGAGCTTAACTCCTCGAAACGCGTTACCTTAGCCCGAGGAGTCGAATTCATTTAATATTCAATCAATAGGCTTGAAGCCCAATATTAAATTTGGCCCTCTACATTTTGCCCCCTAACTAAAGTCCTTCGGAAAAAATTGAAGGGGTTTGGGCATTGAATGAGTCTTTTAGATGACTCAAGTACGTATGCACTATTAAATAGCTGTATCACTGCCAAATTAATTTGAGAATTGTCTTAATGCATAGGTTCATAGCACTTCTTATTTATGTATCATGCCTCAACTGGATTAAGCTATATGTTGTTCCCAAGGCAACACTCTAAAATAAGACTTCTTTAAGATGCCTTTTCTTAAGTTAAATTGTTTCTTCGATTCAATTTATAAGAGTTACTGGCTCTTTTAAGTTGAATTTATACGCTAAGTTCACATTAGTGATTTCATTGGGTCAACTCCATGTATTAATGTTGCCTTAATCTTCTTCTCATATAAGGGTATTCTTTTTGTAAGGTCTTTATATATCATGTAACGCTTTGTATTAACCAATTTTATTTGTTGCACTATGACTAGTAAGCATAGTGGTCTCACTAGCTGGTTAGTAGGCAGGGGTTAAAGGGATAGCATCCCTTGTGGGGTTTCTAGGGTAGAACTCCAAAAGCTAAACAAAATTCCAAATCTCTATTTAGAGATGTGCCTATTTCTTTTTTAATAACTCAAACAACGTATGGGGCTCCATCTATGTAGACAAAACTAGGCGAATAGTATGTTGTGACCAATTCACTCATACACCTTAAAGAAAAATCCATAAAGTAGAGGCCCATTGACAGTGCTTTTTTAAAAATGCCCTTTACACCTCGTTAGAATAATGAAAGAGATAGGCCCAAAATACTAGAGTAAGGTTTAGTACATGTGCTATCTATTAAAAAAAAATGGATGGTGACGGGGCCTACATTTGTTAGCCTACTTGTGAAATCTTCTGAAATGTTCAACATTAGACCCACCTATGTACCTGATGACATAGTTAAATGAGAGTCTAACTAGGAAACTTGAAGGTTTCTGAAATATCCTAGCAGTTGCTAAATTCAAGTCACCAGATTTCCCAACTACTACTTACCCGTATTCAACTTCAACTAGAAAAATGTTGCAGTCGGTCTTGGACTACTGTAGTATGGGAACTTTTTTGTAGATCGGTTGTTCATCAATTGGTTTAGTCAGCGCAACAATGATGGACAACTTGAATTTGTCATAGGTTACTTGGGGAGCGTTGTTGCTGTTATTGAGCTCGAATGTTATACTTGCTCAAGTCACTGGGCTTGATTGTTGAGCTTGATTTTTGTTTGGATTAAGAGCTTTGTTCATCTAGAGAGATAGAGATTCTCTAATTGCTGTCTCAGAGAAGCTTAGATTGATTTACTAGGAACTTCGGTAAGGAAAAGCAACGTAGATAAGTCAGAATGTAGAGCTTCAATTTGTCTTATTTACTATTGACCCATGATATTTGACTATAGTTTGCTAAAGTTTATATGTTCAATTTATACTAGGAAGTATTAGAGCATGTAGTAAAGCTGCCTTAAGGTGTGATGAAATAAAATTCGAACAATACATGGTTTTCCTTGTGAGTCTTTAGTTGTTAGGTGCTTAATGATTCTTCAATGCTTGTCATGTGTATACGTAGACAACTTGCACTTAGTTTGGCATCATATCTAGTTTATAGATTACATGTAGCCTTCCCCCTCTTTTGGCATTTGGAGTTTATTCTATTTGTTAAGTGGTGAAACCCTTAACATCCTCATTACAACTTCTAGGCATAGAAATCCTATGAGATCCCTTTTATGTCCATACTTTGTAGCATAATTAAGCATCCACTGCTCCTTTTCCAGTCTTTGATTTCATCACCATCAACCCTTAAGTATTCAAAATACCTAAATTTATTACCCCAATGCTTAGTTCCCATACCAATTTTGTGTTCGTTAGAAATTGCCATTATGATGTGTGTGGACTCATACAAAGTATGAAACTATCATCCAAAGACATCCTTAGGTGACTACTATTCCTTCTAAAATGAACTCTATGGCTTAGTTTGCTCTCTTGCTATGTTGTTGTCAACCTATTGAACTTAGAGAATTGGATAGTGATATAGGCTTATTATTTTCCACTATTTGAAATAACTCCTTTTGAATGCTGCTATTCGGCTTCCTATCATGGCTTAGTTACCACATTTTTTTTAAAATCTAAGTTTAGTCCTGAAATTTGCTACGTAGATGTTTTTCTATTTGTGTTTGTTGTGTTATGTGTATGAATTCGCATGTACCTTTCAATATATTCAATTGAAACCTTGTTCAAAACAAATCTGTGTATTTAATCTTCGTGCCTACACATGCACGAATCTTTCTTATGTCTCAATCTCTTTTCAATTTCTTCTTCTCTCTTTTTTTTTTTTTATTTCACTATTTCAATAGCCACTTGTTTGCTTGATGTTAGGAATCTTGTATACAGCCCAAACTTGTACATTTTCTTTGGCTCCAATATTTCTTCTCTGTATAATGAATAATGAGATAGTTCCTACTATTCAACACCTTTGTTCATGTAACTTCACTCATGCCTTCATACGTATCTTTAAATTCACGTTAACCTCCATGGGTGCCTCTATGCCATTAATTATTGCATCCTTCTTCCCTCTCCCCTCTTTCTTGTGAAACTAACACTTTGTCGTCATCTATCTTTTGCAGATAGTGCAATCAATAATTAAGAGTTTGTAATCACATTTTGAGTGGCTATTATCTCGAACTCCCTACAGTCAGTAAATCAACTCGGTATAAAGAGGATCTCTTTACCATCTAGACTATGGATACTTGTAACCAAGGGTCTAAAGTCTACAATTGTAACTTGAGGACCAGATCTCGAACTAGCAACAGTTAGCAAATCGACACTGTTTAAATGGGGTAGACTCTTTACCGCCCAAATCGTGACTGTTTGTTAACCGAGGGTAAAAAGTTTGCGATTGTAACTTGAGGAGCAAATCTCGTCCTTGCATTTGTTAGAGAACTAGCACAATATAAAGAGAGTAGACTCTTTATCACTCAAATCATGATTATTTGCGAACTAAGGGCCAACCAATTTTCATTGGTAGGTGATAGTGAAGGGGTATAATGTTTGGTCATGTATGGCTTCCTTTTATAGTCTCCACAAAACCAATTGTAACTTGTAATATGAATTGAACATAAGTCTCGAGTCGTAAGGACATGCACATATAAGCACATGAGTAACGAGTGTAAGTTGAGGTCACACAATTTGAACATGACTCTTGGATGTGAGCATATGAGAGTAACACACTTGAGCTAAACATAACTTCCCTTTAACATAAGCGTCTGTGAGGTAATATCTAAAATGAGCTTGACTCCCCCTCAATATGAACACTTATGGGCTAATTATGTAAAATAAATATGAGGCTTCCATATAACCATAAATTGTGAACTTGAACATGAACCATGAACATGAGTGCATAAGAGTAACGTGAGTCTATAAGCTCAATACACATGAACGAGACATAAATCTTGCACTTGAACACATGAGAGTTAAACACTTCAATTTAATGTAGTCCCTTGGTACAAGTATGTGAGCTTTTAACATGAGCACTTCTAAACTTTCCATATGAGCACTCATGAGTTGAATATGTAAATTGAATATAACACTTTTGGCATTTAAGTTGAACATGAGTCTCGTCATGTACATCAAACATAAGTCTTGATATATGAGCCTTGATCATGAGTGAACATAAGGGTCTCATATGAACCTTGAATATGATAGCTAATATGAGTCTTAAACATCAAGGTCGAATGTGAGTAAGCATAAGCCATAATCACAAGCCTTAAACTTGACGTGAGTCTTCAACACGACATAATCTATGAACATAACATAAATTTTGAGTACGAAATGAATCTTAAACATGTCACGAGTGTTGAGCATGATATGACATGAGGCTTGAACTCGACATAAGGCTTGAACACGACGTAAGGCATGAACTCGATGCGAGGCTAGACCATGGCATGAGTTTTGAAACTACATAACTCTTGAACACAACATAAGGCTTAAATACCATGTGAGCACTAAACGCGATATGAGGTCCCATTACACGAGTTGAACATGAAGCATTGAACGTTAGTCTTCTAACTTGAATACATGTGCGTAAAGGAGTTCAACATGTAAGTTGAGCATGAGTCCTCTGATATGAACATAGGTGAGTCAAATCCTCAAGTTAAACATGAGTCCTTAATAAGGCTTCATTCCTTGTATTACCCTTATTATTTTTTTCTTCAACTTCCCATTTGTATAGTTGTACGATTTCTATCCCATTTGGACTTCACTTTACTAACTCATTTACTTTTCTTGGTTTTCATATGTAATTACTCCTTCCTCCTCTCCCAAGGGGTAGCAAATGCATGTAGGCATTACTGCTACTTTCAAGAATTAATAGGAGGCAACATGGCATTGTACAGGAGTAGTCTTATGTGTTGAACAACTCTAATAATGTTATCCTTAAAATCAAGCAAAGCGGGATTTAGTAAATCAGCATAATGTATCAAACATTACGAGTACTCATGACACCTATTGTAATGATAAAAGGTTCATCTTGTTGTGACCATACGTATTAAGCATTGCGTATGCATTAAGCCTTATCCATACATGCTCTTCAAGCATCGCAAGTGCACATGCATTAGGCCTTGTGAACACATCCACATCAAATACCATACATAAGGAGTATTGTATAAAGAAAGTATAATGGGCAGCAATCATCACTATGCAAGAATAACCTCTTCACATGGTAGACATTGTCTTAAGCCTTGTTTCACATGATCTTCTTGATTACTCAATTTTAATTATATTTCCTTGTAAGTACAAATTGCAATTAAATATGTAGAATCAACAACAATGAACTTGATTGGCAACCGACTTTCATACTTCTTTATCTCTTTGGTGCTTTCATTAGCCAGCTTTTATGAAAGTATCTTATCGTTATGCACTTAGGAATCATAGCTCTTCACTTAGTAGTAGCGTGCTAGATAATAATGTAATGTGGTAGCTTCGATCTCCTTAATGACTTACAATGTCTTAACAGATAGTGAGAAGCATATCTTAGAGACTTCATGTGCTTAGGAGGAATGCTTCAACTAAGTAGCGTTATTGTCTAGCATAAAGTAGTAAGGTTATCTCATTAACTCTCCCTTCTTCTTAAAAATGACACCACACGGTAGGGAGCAAAAGCTTAACTAAGTCACACTAGTGTTAAGCAATCATGAGCTTTAAATTTTGAATTGACATAGCTTCGAGACTGCTTAGACTCTTTGATCTAAAGGGCCTCTTGTACAATAGATATAATTGTGAGACTACTTAGACTTTATGATCTAACGGGTCTCCTTTAAGATAAGCATAATTGTAAGACTACTTAGATTCGGTGATCTAAGGGATCTCACATGTCATCTCACACATTAAGCCTAGACTTTTGCTTGCTAATGATAATATATAGAAAATCCTTTTGAAGAAGCGTTTAATCACACAT
This sequence comes from Lumnitzera racemosa, assembly GCA_024138005.1. Taxonomy (NCBI): domain Eukaryota; kingdom Viridiplantae; phylum Streptophyta; class Magnoliopsida; order Myrtales; family Combretaceae; genus Lumnitzera; species Lumnitzera racemosa. The sequence goes on from JAMXBC010000005.1 coordinate 37,840,182, forward strand.
ATGTAGTGATGGTGGCATTGATTGCCTAGGATTAATAATTCTTTCTCATTAGTCGAGGGGATATTTCCTACTACTTGATTGCATAACATGGCTTACTAAGATGTTACCTAGGTTTAAATGTCAAGATGTTAAAGTGCTCATAAATGGGATTGTTTCTACTGTTTGATGGCAAAAAACATAGAAATTAGATAGCATGAAAGCTATATATGATTATCATAGCATCATGTATGTCTAGGAGCTAGTTCTCTTACCAGTTTGCAACATACTAACTAAGCTCATCATTGTGTGCTTAGGAGACCAAGCTCTTATTAGCCAGTAATGATGTGTAGTCTACATACAATGTTAATTATTACTTTCTTTGTTCGATTGAAGGGTTTAATGTTCCCCTATTTGGACGTAAACCATTTTGTGAAATCAACTTTGTATGTTAAGGAGACTAGTCTCTTACTTTACTGCGACAATAGTAATAAAATGAAGATAACCAAACACATATCACATTCTCATTAGAAAAAAAATTAGAAATGGAAAGATGAACTTTCATTGATAAAAAGCAATCATCACTGCACTTACATATGAAATGAAATGAAATGAAAACTGGAATAAAACCAATAAGGATACATCCTAGCTACCAATAGTTTTCGCACTTCTTAACTTATAATATGCCTTTTTCCTTCATAATATCATTGGCTCGCTTTCATTTCTTTATACCCCGCAACAACCATGCATCCTCTTCTTTTGAATGCTTGAGTCTGAGCCTCTTTCTCTATAGTTAGCTATACCTTAAGGGGTTCCGCTAAAGGTGTTTCCCCTTCATTCACATGCTCGTCAAAGAATGTTGCTTTAGTGAAGTGAGACTCATTATGTATAAATGTATTCTTTATTGCAAGAATGAAGATGTCTTGCCCATTCTAATGACCCTTCATGCATTGATGCTAGGTTAGGGGTATCGTGTTGTGATCATGTAGCCATGTCCTTCCTATATAGAGATGGTAAGATACAAGCACATCAATTACATGGAACCACATGGACCTGTGGATAGGTCTGATGTTAAAGTTTACTTCAATATGCCCCATTGTCTTCATGGAAGACTTGTAAAAGCTATTTAGTGTGATTGGTAGTCTCACTAAGTTTCGAATATCTATCTTGTAGCTTTAAAAGTTGACATTGGCATAATATTAAGTAAAGATCCATTATCAATAAATGTCCACTTGATAGAAATGACCATTAAATACGCTTTCCACATATAGAAGGTGGTTGTGGTTAGGATTTACTGTTGAAATGTCAGCATTAATAAATGTAATTGTACCTTCATTCACTAAAGCAATTCTCTGTGTAGGATATGCTATAGTATGTTTCTTGTATTGGCCTTATGAGATCTTCATGAGTGTAGTTGCTGCCTCAAGCCATATCTTCATCAAAGCCAAGTAAATCAAAGAGATTTCTAACAGTAGCAATCTTTAACGAAGCAAGAGCAACATTGTCATCTCTATTTCTCTTGATCTCAAGTTATTCAATCTTTACTTCATATGCCTCAATTGGTTGTACGTGCATACTTTCCGTCTTTGTGGGATTGTAAGTGATAACATCACAACACCACGTTGGGTGTTATGAGCTGAGAGTGGGTTGTTCCAGACATCATTTTCTTCAATGATTAGTTCTCCATTTTTAACTCGTTGATTAAATATCTTCTTTAAAGTCAAACATTCTTTCATAGGATGGCTTACACTATTGTAAAATCCACAATACTTAGGGTCACTCTTCTCTTTATTTGTTGGTAAACGCTCAATCCTTGGGAGTCTAATATTCCCATTATGTAGCCATTGGTCAAGGAGTGTATGCACTTTTTCCATTGAGCATGGGTATTCCAAAGGTGGTTTAGTACTCATAAGCTTCTCACTTCTAAATTTTTTTTGCTCCTATCAAATCCTCCTCTTAAATTGAGTTCATTGACGATGTGCGCTTATTAAATCTTGCGTTTTCACCTCTTTGTCATGCTACTGAATTGTTGGTCCTTCACTTATTCTCAACCAACATAGCGAAAGAAACCAATGAGAGGTTCTCAAGATACACTGCATACTTAATAAACATCCCTTGTATGCAAATCTTGACTAACTCTCTTTGATCACAAATGTCTTGTATGTCCAAGGAACGTTTTCTAAAGCTTTCAATATAATCCATGAGATCTTTTTTAGGCTTTTGGTAGATCCTCCCCATGTCAGTAAGGGTAACTCTTTCTTTAATAGAGAAGAACTTCTCTAAGAACATCTTGTACATGTTTCCCATGAATTGATTGATCTTGGGAGAAGGTTGATATACCAGGTGTACGCCTTGTCAGTGAGTGACTTAGAAAATTCCTTCAGTTCCAAATCATCGTCTAAACTATATACTTCCAATGCTTCGGTGAACTTTAACAAGTGTTCTTTGGCACTCCCTTTCTTACCATTGAACAACATGAACTTCGGACTTACATAGTCCTTAGGATATGGCTTTGTGGCAATGCATTGGTGATATAGGAGCTTCCGTTCTGATATCTCCACCGTAGATTTCGCTTATATCTCCTTTAAATACATATCCAAATCTTCTTTGGTCACAAATGAACCTCTCTGAGTGGATGCTTCTACCTTTAGTGACATTACAAGAGTAGGGTACATGGGCACAAGATTCACAGGTGTTGAGTTTGTGGGCATGGGACTCATTGGTGTTGGTTATGCAGAGTCAACAATTGTAACATGTGGTATAGTATATAAGGATGACAAACCTCTAATTTGAACTCCTTGGCTCCTTACTACAAGTAATGAATCTTATGTAGTTGTAGGTTGCATAATAGGAAGTTGTTCCTCAACTCTAGGGGTGACTTACTTATTGACAATAGGAGGGTTAGGTAGGGTATGTTGTTGCACCATATTAGAAGGACTTGAGGAAGTTACTCCTTATTGTGCAGAAGCAAAGGTAGCTAAAGTAGGCGTACATTGAGTAAACTTGGCCATGAATTCACCTAGGTTCCGATTAGTCTCCCGCAACTCACGTGTTAATTATGCATTATTAAGGACACCTTCCTGTATGCCATCACCTTGATTAGTGTCTCTAGTTGGGGGTAAATCTTGGTCATTGGTCACAATAACAGCACTTTGCTCTTGATTAATTACATCGTAAGATCAGGTAATCTTTGCTTTAGAGGTACCATGACGTAAGTATTAAGTCTTCCCTTCCCTAATGGAGTCGCAAGAAAATGTGGGGGAGTGGGTATAGATATAAGTATCATGTGCATGCCGTATGTGAAGTTGCGCTATACGTGACCAAAGAAATAACCTAAGTGACTCACACAAGATGATTAGGAGAGAAGCGTAGGGAGGAGGAGGAGTAGGCGATCTTAGTAAGGCTCTAACATGTATGATGATAGGTGGAGGAGCATGATGGACTCAAACTCTAAGATTAATGGAAAACGAGGTAGTATTCTTGAAGTATTTAAGTGTTTGATCTTTGAGGCAAAGTTTTGGCAGAGTAACGACGTTAATAGGGGTTTTTCTCCTTTTCAAATGAAGATGTGAATGGGGTATTTATAAGAAATGATAGTTAATCACATCTATCAAATCATAATAGTCATCATTGGTTAAAATTGAAGCCATTTATTAATGGATCTTTAGTAAGCTATTTTTATGGGTTTAGGCCTAGATAAAGGCTTTATTTATTATTTTAGTATGAGTCAAACTAAGAAAGGTTGGATCAGATAAACAAATCCAACGGGCCTTACTCTAAGCCCACCATTCCAAATTTCCCTTGATCATCTCTATAATTTATGAGCTTGACTCCTCAGGTCCCATCACCATAGCCTATGGAGTTAAATCCATTTAATATTTAATTAATAGGCTTGAAGTCCAATATTAAATTTAGCCCTTTATAGCTTGATTTCCCTTTTTCACTTCAAGCAAACCTAACCCTCCTTTCTCTTTAAGATTCCTAACCTTAGACCATCTAATCTAATGAATTTTTCTAAATTCTTGAGAGGATCCCTAAAGAAAGTCTCTTTATATCTTTTCCACTTTTTATTGATAAACCTTGATGGAAAAGTAACCACTCACGAGTAATAATTTATTATGCTCTCCAGCACTAATGTTGCAAGAATCTTTCTTCCTACTATGTTGAGTAACTTTGCTTTTCAACTAGCTAGTTTATTCCTCATTTTCTTAAGAATGAAATTTAGGTCTCTACTATCAATGTTTCCTCCTTTTTGGATACCCAATTCTATCCTATCTCAACATTTGGTCTTACTCTAAATATGTGGGATATTTTTTCCTTCAACTCTTTTGCTCATGTTTCTTAAAAAGAGAATACACGATTTATCATGGTTGACCTTTTGACCTGACATCTTAGAAAAACCTTCTATGACCTCCATAATTGGATTTGCATTCTTTTATGTAGCCACCCATAAGAAGAATGTTGTAAGAAAAAAAAAATGGGATAGCTTTAAGTTCGTTCCTCAAAATCTTAAGAGCTGCCATTCGCCTTCTTCAACCATCGCATGAATTAATCTGCTCAAGATCTCCATAGATAAAATGAATAGATATGGAGATAAGGAATCCCCCTATCTTAATCCCTTGCTAGATGTGAACTTTTCCAAAGTGGCTCTACTTAAAATAATTTGGTATTTAACAATAGCTATGCATAACCTATTAACTTAGCCTAAGACTTTAGAAATTTACGACTTTTTAAGGTTGTCTAAATAGAATTCCATTCTATTCTATCATAGGCTTTTTTTTCTAAATCTATCTTTACAGCCATTTGATTCTTCTTACTATTCTTCCTTCCTAGCAAATGGACGACTTGTTGGAAGACAATAATATTATCCCTCAGTTCTCTTCCTAGGACGAAGCTTGCATGCTCTAGGCTGATCGATTCATTTAACATTGGTTTAATTCTATTGACTAAGCATTTTCTTACTATTATGTACATTGTTGTATACAGGCTTATTGGCAAAAAATCTTTCACTTTATTTCCTCCCATAACTTTTGGAGTGAGGAATTTCAAAGTTTTATTCTATTCCATGTAGCATCATACCCATGCTCTGAATGTACTTAATAGTCTCATAGATGGTGTATCCTACTATGTCCTGTAGTGTTTGAAGAATTTTGCATGCAAACCATCAATTCCCGAAGTCTTGTTATTCCCAATGCTCCATAAGGCTCACTTAATTTCATCATTAGTCCAAGGTCTTTGCAAAGAGTCCCTTTGCTCTTATAAAACTGTTATTTGGCCACTACTCCAATCTTAAGTGTATAACTAAGAGCATGCTATTTTAAAGTGAAGAGGTTTGCAAAGAACTATAGAAATAACTTTTTTAGTTCCCTCCTCATCATCAACCTAATTACTAGTTGAGTTAAACAAATAGTATATGTGAGATTTGGATCTTCTTTCCATAACATTTGTGTGACAGAATTTAGCATTTCTTTCCCCCATCGAAGATCCATTTTGATTGGGCTATGGTTGCTCATAGTTTTTCTCCTTGCTTTGAGACCCATTCTAGCTCTTTTTGCAATCTACTTTCTCCATCAATAAGATCTTGTTTTAGCCTAGTGAATAACTCCTTTCTCACCTTCAATATTTGTAATGATACTTCTTTTCTTAACTAAAATAATCTCAAAAACTTCTTTATTCAAAATTTTCAACACATTTATAAAATCATCAAGGTCCTTTAGATATCTAAAAGTTGGTTAACACCATTTTGAGCACAAACTTTTTAATGTATTCTCATGCCATGTAGCTTGAAAATGGAATGGCCTTTAGAGCTTTTGGCCTCCCTTAAATCTTAGGATTGTATCTCACAATTTAGGTAAATGATCAAAATGATGGGAGGAGATATAGCATAATCTAGTTTTTGGATACAACCTTCACTACTTATAATTCACCAATACTTTATCTAACCTTGTTTAGATTAATTTACTCAGTAGCTTCGACCTTTTTGACCAAGTAAACTTTAGCCCAATATTCATTCATGTAGTCTTAGTATCTCATTGCTCTAAACTAAATTAGAACCTTTCTTCCCCATTTCTCCTCTCTAAAAAGAACCACATTAAAGTCTCCGATCATCATCTAAGGCTTACTTAATATTTTAACTCTTCTTAAAAGAAGCATCTATTTTCAAAAATAAGACTTGCATAAATTGCAAATAGGAACCAAGAAAAGGGTATCCATCATACTTGAATTTCCATGAGGACTTGCTGTCAAGAAATATGTTATTCACCTACAGCTACTTGTCCATTTTCTAAAGTACAATATGTTGGTCTTGTATAAGATATCAAGAGATTAGGGGAGCGGTAAGATAGGTTGTGAATTGATATCTTTAGAAAATTTTTGAAACTTTTTCAATGTGAATCAAAATTATCCCTCTTAATAACTTAATTTAGTGATCAATAATACTTTAATAATTCAACATACGAATAACAACACAGATAAATAACTCAAAGTAAAAGAGATAGAGAGGAGAAAATCAAGCTCGGGATCTAAAGAGCTTTAGCCTTACGTCTACTGCTCTCTTCTAGCTCCATTGCTGGAGACCCAGTCTTCTTTACTAGTACCATTCCACTTGATCTACTATAATAAAACCAATCAAGAGAACTTTACAAGTTTTTTCCACACTTGACTTTCACAACTCTTTGCTCTACTTTGCTTATTTAGCCTCTCTACAATCTATGTTAATTACATATCTACAAAGTACAACCAAACTTCTCTCAAACAATAGATAATTTTTAAAAATAAGAAATGAGAACAACAATATAAATCTCAAATAGTTTAGCACAAAAACAGAAATGAAGATTGTCGAATAAGCAGCTTCAATTCAACTCTCTAAATAAGTTTCTGAGAAGTGTTTTGTACTTTTCAGATAGTAATAGATGATCACAATCATTATGTAATGTATTTTTTTTTTCCTTCTTAGAATTGTGTTTAATATTGTGAATCGTCTCCTCTTTTATACTGGAGTCTTCTAACAGCTAGATTGTTGAAGATTATCTTCACCTCATGTTTATCAAGTCCCAATGTTTAAAAGATGATTCATAGATATTTGGAGAAAATCTAGGAGTTTGAATTTAATATGATCTTATCTCTATTTGATGTCCTTAATAGATATAATATGATCAACAACTCAAGATAACCTTAAATTTTGAATTTGATATCCTATAATATTCAAAATCATCCTTATCCTTATCTAAACTTAGATATTTTCTTGTTATTTCATTATTTCCAAAAATTAAATCTCTTAAAAATAATCCCCATGGATCTTAATTCTAACTTAAGTGAAATGGGATTAAGTATATTTCCATAATGTACCCAATCTAGTGGAGCTAGGCTTTGTTCACTTCGAATTTGATGTCTTGATATTTTTTAGATTCACTCTTTCAAGTCAACTATCTGAATAACCTTTTGAAGATGTCTCAGTTTACTTATTTTCAAAGTCTTTGAATAATTTTCTAAAATATTGTACTAACTCTTCCAGTATAAGCTTTTGAAATATTCTTTGAATACTTTCTATACTTGTTTTTTTTCAAGTGATTTAGACCTTTTGAATAAGTTTTTGAATGAAAGTTAATTTATCATTTAATTAATTTGAAGAACTATTTGAATACCTGCATACTTATTAGTACATTAGTATTCTTCTCTTTTGTTATTATCAAAATTAATGAGAGATACCTAACACGATGATTCCTCTACTAAAACCCTTAGCTTTAGAACATAGCATTCTATTGAAGCCTAAATGCTCTTAGAGGGCTTTGATAGCTTGTCTCCCTATTCTTATCTCAAAGAGTATTACCATTTATGGCTCATACTAATTTATCATGTGTCTAATAGCTTTCCTGCTTCCTTTAAAGTTCACTCCATAAGCATCCATGCTAAAACCTTAAAAAAGTTTAGCCTCATATCAGAAGATAAAGTATTCACTAGTTTAGGATTCATCATTTCGAAAGATAATAAATACCACCTATCCCTTGTAAAATTTTATTGGAAATGATCAATTTCCATCCTCCATTGAAATGGCCTAAATGTTGTTTAGATAAACAACATCTGCATTTCCCAAGATATGAACAATACTTGTTTCTTGAAAGGAATCAAAGTACTGGACCTTTGACCCGAGCTTAAGCTTGAAGGCTTAAGAATATGGCCAGTGAGTTCTCCTATGCTAACTTGTAGCTAATGAGTTTAAGTTGCTTCAATTTACCAATTTACTGCCTTATCTAAGTTGTACCTCCCATGCTTATGGATAGTTTCTGACTATCGATCTGAGATATACTAAGACAACAATTCAGTCTACCAGACCCCCAGTTCAACAGACCAAAATCTGAATTGTTCAAAGCATATTCGAGCTGAATTCACCTTGGAAGAATCCCCAATTCTACTTGTCACCTCCGCTTGATGGTATCTAACTTGATCGAGCAGCTTTTTCTGTTTTTACCAAAAGTCCTCCCACCAGTTGCCAGCTACATGGCTAAGAAACCTTATGACATAATCTTCCATATAGGATAGATGCTTTTCTTGATTTTTCATCTATACCCCTTAGCATTCCTCGTACATTACTTATTTTAGACAATATGCTTTTAGTCATTTCCATTTATAGTAGTTATCCTAATGTTTCAGATATAAATACTCTCTTATACATTGTAGCCGTAACATACATGAACATTATTATAGAATATTCCAAGTCTCTCTTACTTACCTATAAACATTCTTTTTGTTCGCTAGCTCGCATTTATCACTTTTATCCTAACCCTTAAGCAAGGCTAGATAGCAAGTACCCTCATTAGATTAACTCATGCATCATATTGAGCCGATTCGTGAGTCCTTAATAGTTCTATGTTGCATCATATCCTTAGAGCTAATCGTAGGTTTTTCTTGTTTTGCTTCTTTCTTCACATGCCATCTCCATTTTAGGCTTTCAGTAAGCTTCGACCCATCCCTAACAAGGTTGACGTCATCTACCTTTGGTGTGGCTGTATCATGTTACTATCAGAGCGAAGGTTTGTTATGGGTAAGTTATTATTCAGATGTGATTATTACTCTATAGTGTATAGCATTGGTTGTAGTAGAGTGTGTTGTGGTTAAGCTAAAGTTAACTGTAGGTATTTGAGTTAGAAGCAGGCATAGTAGTTTGCTATTGCGTGTGCCCTATTGTACTTTGTTTTGAGCTATAAAAATAGAGCAAGTAGTAGTTGCATGTTATCTGTAGAATAGTGAAGCTGTGTGTGTGTGTTGTTATGAGAGAAGCACTAATGTTGAATAGAGGATGACTAATTAGAGTGTAAGCACTGGTATTGGAGATGATAATAATGGTGTTGTCCACAATAGCTGATAACTACAAAATACTCCTAGAAGTACTAATAAGTGGTTTGATGAAATGGCCAACTTAATAAGTTGTTCATGTATTAGCCTTTTGGCTTGGTGATGCTGTTCAAAACATTCCTTAAGCTACTTAGCTTGCGAGAGGACAAATCTTAGCTTGATAAAATTGAGGTAGATGAATGGGAGAATGAGTTTGAAGAAGGATTGACTTGAGAGAAGTAGATAAGAGGATGAAGAAGAAGGGTATGTTAAGGATGAAGAATGAGCTCAAGTATACTAAGCTGCCAAACTTGTGAAGTTTCATATCCCGAGCTTCAATGGTTTTGGAATGCCAATGACTATCTAGATTAGGAAGAAAAAGTTGAACAAGTTTTTGACTATTATCAATATGAAGATCGCGAGAAGGTAAGAGTTGTTGTTGTAGAGTTCTTAAGGTATACTGTATTATGGTAGAAGAACTTTCAAACCATGACGAAGCGAGAAGAATATAAAGAAGTCAGCACCTGACCTAAAATGAAAAGAATACTTAGAAACGGATCTGTACCAAATACTTATCTACAAGATACCTTTACTCGACTTCAAGAGTTGAGACAAGGGAGTTGAACTATTGATGAGTATGTCTAAGAGTTTTAGATGCTCATGATTCAATGTAAAGTTAATTAGCCTTTAGCTTGAACAATTTCCAGATTTCTTATTAGGTTGAGATATGATATTCGAGATATATTGGAATTACAGCATTTCACTACACTAGATGAGGCTATCAAAATTGCCAAACGAGTAGAGAGATAGAGGAGGAATAGGCCAAGCCAACCTCCAATAAGCCGACTTGTTCAATCTCACTAACCTGCTCAAAGTAGTAGCTGAGCTCCCAGAATACTAATTCTAATAGAAGAGCCAAGGCAGTGACTAAGTTGAAGAATTAACCTACCGACTAGGAATTACCAAAAAGAACTTATGAGAAGGGATAAGGATTTGGGCAAAAGACGAGCTAGATCAAGTGTTTCAAGTGTCAGGGGTTTGGGCACATGGCCACCTAATGTCCGAATAGAAGAATTATGATCATTAAGGGAGATGCCCTGAGGAGAACACCATCCAAGAAGATGAACTTATTGAAGAGGGAGTATTTGCAAAGGATCTTGACAAACTGACCTCAGTTGCCCGACGTACGATGAATTTAAGACCCTCTACCAAGGAGGAGCAAAGAGAGAACTTGTTCTATGTCACTTATAAGGTGAATGAGCAAGTTTGTGAACTTATAGTGGATAATGGTTGCTGCATGAATGTTGCATCTGTTGACCTAGTTCGGAAGCTTAATTTGCCAACCATTTCACATTTGAGGCCTTATAAACTACATTGGTTAAACGAGAAAGGAGCACTACATGTCACTCAACAAGTATTACTACCAATCTCTATCAAAAACTATTCTAATGAAATCTTATGTAACGTGCTGCCATCTTCACATCCTATGTACTGCTAAGGTAACCATGGTTATTTGATCAAAGGGTCATTCATAATGGATTTTAGAACACATATATGCTTGAGAAAGATGGGAGAAAAATTACCTTGAACCTTATGGCACTAAACCAAGTTAGCAAGTTACAAACTAAACTTGCTTGAAGATTGAAGAAGTCCCTAATTTTGAGCCGTATCAAACTCCAAAAAGCTATTAAAGCTGACCTACTAACCTTTCTATTGATCGGATGACTACTAGAGCTAAAGGAACAAGCTATGTTACCTTCATAGATTAAAGAGCTATTGGATGAGTATGCTAACCTGTTTCCTAAACAGTTGCTCAAAGGATTACCTCCTTTCTAAGGCATTGAACATCATATTGACTTAATGTCTGGCGCTGCACTACCAAACAAACCTGCTTATAGAATGAATCTCGAGCAAGTTATAGAACTCCAAAGATAAGTCAATGAGCTATTGGAGAAGGGATATTTAAGAGAAAGTCATAGCCCTTGTACTATGCCTACATTGCTTGTGTCGAAGAAGGATCTTGGAGAATGTGTGTAGATAGTAAAGCAGTGAATAAGATCACAATCAAGTACAGATGATATGGCCGCATCGAGGGAAGACAAAGGCGACCGCATCAAAGATGGGTGCAAGCTCATCGAGAGCTTGAAAACAAGGATGGAATTGTACAAGAACAATGAAGTAAACCAGCAAACTACTATCAACTTCAAGGATATGACACACTTCAAATCTATTAAGGATTTACGAATTAACTTTATATGACGTATGAACAAGTCCAATGAGGATATTTGTTATCTAGCCTTACTTAAGAGTTGGGATAAGAGTGAAGTAAGCAAAAAGGAATGCTCATAGAAAGAAATAATGTTGTATATTCAATATCTGATGTATATTATGGCTACATATCACAAAAGGATATTTATACCCAAAATATTAGGGCAACTATTATAAATGGAAATGACTAAAAGGGTAAAGTCCTAAATAAGTAATGTACAAAGAATGAAAAAGGGCGTAAAGGGAAAATTAAGAAAAGCATCCGTCATGTAAGGAAGATTCTATCACATGATTGCTCAAGCATATAGTTATCGGTTGGTGGGTGAATTTCTAGTAAAAATAGACAAAACTATGCGATCAGGTTGGTGACTGCCAAGTAGAGGTACCAATCAAAACCAAGGGTTTTGCCAAGGTAAGTTCAGCTCAGTCATGCTCTGAACAGTTCATATTCAAGTCAGTTGAGCTAGTGGTTGAGTAGGTCAAGCCATTATTCAAATGTATCTCAGGTTGGCAGTTAGAGACTATTGATAAGCATGGTAAGGTTTAGCTCAGATAAGGCAGTAGATTGATAGATTAAAGTAGCTCGGACTCATTAAGCATAGGTCTGCACAGGAGAACTCGGTTGGCCATACTCTCAAGCCCTCAAGCTCGAGCTTAGGTTAGAGGTTCGATGCTCTGATTCTTATGATCCCCGTCGGGTTGATTGGGATTTGGGTTCAAATCCAACGGGTCTTTGTTCAATTCTTCCTCAGGTCAGTAAAGGCTAAGATTGACAACATTAAACACGTTAGACACTCCGAAGTCTTCTAGTAGCTTTAATTGGTATGCATTATCATTTATCCTTTGGAGTATCTTGAATGGTCTTTCAACTCTGACAGACAGCTTATTCTTCCTCTTGTTAGGAAACCTTTCCTTGCTCAAATGTAGCCATACTTGGTCACCGAGCTGAAACTGCTTAGTTGTCTTTTCTTTGCTTTTCTCTCTTAGCTTCCTAGTAATTCGGTCAATATGCTGGGTGACTTGTTGGTAGATTTGTTAGAGGGACTAAGCTTTGGTTCTTACTTTTGGATCTTCTTGGTTAGTTAAGGGTATCGGGTGTGATTAAGGGGTAGCTTTAGGTTAAAACCATAAATGACTTCAAATAGAGCATGTCTAGTAATGGCATGTTTGATTCTATTATAAGAAAACTCTACTACGAGGGGGCAAACACCCTAGTTAGCTAAGTTCTTCCCCACTGTAGCTCGGAGTAATAACCCTAGAGTATAGTTGACAACTTCTATGTAACCATTAGTTTGGGGATGGCAAGGAGTACTGAATAGTAGCTTGGTTCCCATTCGACACTAAAGAGTATGCTAGAAATGGCTTAGGAATTTTGGATCATTGTTTGACACCACACTCCTTGGCACTCCATGCAAACAAACAATTTCCTACAAAAACAAAGAAGTAATAGCTAAAGCATTGTTAATTTTGGTATAAGGCACAAAATGTGCCATCTTGCTGAATTTATCCATAACAACCATAACAAAGTCTTTACCTTAAGTGGTTCGAGGTAAGTTAAGGATAATATCCATGTTTAGGTTAGCCTATGGTTTGGTGGGGATAGGTAAAGGCATTGCTTTCTCTTGTTTAGCTCGGCTCTTGGCCTTCTTATAGGTAGCACAACCTTCAATCACACAATTCACATCTCACTTCATTTTAGGTGAAAAGAACTTATCATTCAGTAGCCCATACATCCTTCTTTCTCTAAAGTGCCTAGAAAGTCCTCCATTATGTACTTCTCTCATTAGTAGTTCCCTTAATGAACAAGTCAATACATTTGCCACCTTAGAGCAGATAACCACCTTCCACATGTTATTCATCCATTGTTCTCCCCTCTTTACAGTATCTATATATCATACTAAAGTGAGAATCATTTTGATACTGCTTTTTAATGCTTACAAACCCTAATAACCTGGTTTGCAACTTAATAAGAAGAACATGTCTCCTTGATAATGCATCAGCAGCTATATTATACTTGCCTTGCTTGTATTTGATTATAAAATTAAATCCTTCTAGAAATTTAATGCATTGAGCTTGGTGCTTAGAAAGCTTTGCTTAGCTCCTTAGATACCTAAAGGACTCATGATCTATATATATATGACAAATTCCCTTAATAGAAGGTAGCATTGCCATACTCGAAGAGCTCAAATTAATACCAAGAGTTCTTTGTCATATGTGGAATAATTTAGTTGTGCTCCTCTAAACTTCTCACCATGATAAGCAATAGGTTGGCCTTCTTACATCAACATAGCTTCGATGCCAACACATACATCGCACTTAAGCTCAAACACTTTCTCAAAGTCTAATATAGCTAAGATAGGGGTAGGGGTCAATCTTTCTTTCACCTTAGCAAAGCTTCTTTCCTCTTTATCTCCCTACTTAAACTTTACGTTCTTCTTTGTTAACTCAGTTAGAGGTACAAGTATAGTACTAAATCCTTAGATAAAGCTTTAGTAGAAGGTTGCCAATCCATGGAAACTCCTCACCTCTATACATGAAGTTGGGGTCGACCATTCAACAATGGCTTAAATTTTGTCTTCATTAATTCTTAATCCTTCCCCACTAACCATGTAGCCTAGGAAGAATACCTCTTCTTAATAGAAACAACACTTCTTTGTGTTTCTGAACAATTTCTCTACTTAAAGGACATCAAGAACAACTTGAAGATGGTCAATATGACCTCCTAGATCAACATTGTAGACAAGGATGTCGTCTGATTAAACCATGACACATCTTCTGATTAGGTCTCTCAAAACATGGTTCATCAACCCATAAAAGTGCTTAGGGTGTTCAATAACCCAAAAGGCATGACCATCTACTTATATAGGCTATGTTGGGTTTTAAAAGTAGTTTTCCATTCTTCCCTTTGTCTCATTCGAATCTGGTGGTATCTTGACTTCAAGTCGATCTTACTAAATATTCTCACACCACTTAATTCATCCAACATGTTGTTTAGCCTCGAAATGAGGTACCTATACTTGATTGTGATCTTATTCACAACTTTGTTATCCATCCACATTCACCAAGTACCATCTCTCTTTGGCACTAGTAATGTGGGCACAATATAAGGGCTAAAACTCCCTCGTATGTCCTTTTCTAGTAGCTCATTGACTTGTCTTTGGAGCTTTGCAGCTCTTTTAAGATTCATCCAATAAGATAGTTTGTTTGGTAGTGCAACATTGGGTATCAATTCAATGTAGTGCTTTATACCTCGTAAAGGGGTAACCTTTCTAGCAATTGCTTAGGTTATAGGTCGGAATATTCATCGAGCAATTACTTGACCTCCTTTAGTAGCTTCACTTGTTCCTTCAATTCAAATAGTCTCCTTATCAATAGGAAGGCTAGTAGGTCAAACTCGATGGCTTCTCAAAGCTCGACTTAACTTCAAATTAAAGCCTTCTTTGTTCCTTAAGCTAACTTAGCTTACAATCTACTCACTTGGCTTAGAGTCATGGGGTTTAAGGTAATTTTCCTCCCATCTTTCTCAAATACATATATGTTCTTGAAACCATCATGAATAACTCTCTAATCAAAATGCTAAGGCTGGCTTAACAACACATGAGATACATACATGGGCAATACGTCACAAAGAATTTCATAAGAATAGTTCCCAATTGAGATTGGCAGTAATACTTGCTAAGTGGCTTATAATGCTCCCTTCTTATTTATCTAATGCAATATATATGGCCCTAGGTCTGAGATAGTTAGCAAATTGAGCTTCTTAATTGGTTCAGCAGACGTTACATTGGTGCAACTACCACTATCTACTATAAGCGCACAAACCCGTTCATTCACCTTACAAGTGATGTAGAATAAGTTCTCTCTTTACTCCTCCTCGGTAGAAGGTTCAATACTCATCGCATGTCAGACAACCAAAGTTAACTTGTCCAAATCCTCGGCAAACACATCTTCTTTAACTAGTTCATTATTAACCTTAACCTCTTCTTCTAACTCTCTCTTCTCTTTGGGTTCTTCATCTCTATTGTCTACTTCAATCTTTAGGGCATCTCCCTTAATAATCATTGTTCTTTGGTTCAGACATTGAGCAACCATGTACCCGAACCCCTAATGTTTAAAACATTTAATCTGGCTTGTCTTGCTCTTAGATCCTTCTCTCTTCTCAAAAGTTCTTAGCTACACTTCACAATCAATTAGACAACTTTTTTGTTCAACTTTGGCATCTATTCTTCTACTCAACTCGATAATATATTCATCTCAATAACTTCTTTGAACGGGTTAGCTTGATTAGATAAGTGGGCTCATTAGAGGTCAACTCAGCCTATTTGTCCTTTGTCTTACCATATACTAAGCTATTCTTATAGCCTCATCCAATGCAGTAAACTATTGAAGTTCCACGATATCTCATGTATCACTTCTCAACCTAATAGGATACTTAGACATTGTTCGAGTTGATAGTTCATCCACTTTACATTGGATTATAAGCATTTAGAATTCGTGAATATACTCATTAATAGTTTAACTTCTTTGTCATAGCTCTTGAAGTTTAGTAAAAGTATCCTATAAGTGGGTATCTATCATGAATCTATTTCTAAGAATTCTTTTCATTTCAGACTAAGTGTTGACTTCTCTATATCCTTCTCGCCTCTTCATGGTCTGTAAGTTCTTCTACCATAATGCAGCATAACTTGAGAATTCTATAGTAGTAACTTTTACCTTCTCCCGATCCTCATATTGATAATAGTCAAAAATACATTCTACCTTTTCCTCCCATTCCATATATTCATTAGCGTCCTAAAACCATTAAAGATCGAGATTTGAAGTTTCACATAGTCGATAGTTTGGGGTGCTCTAGGTTACTCTTCCTCCTTAACATACCCTTCATCTTTATCAGCTTTATCTACTTCACCTAAGTCTATCATCCTTTGCACTTGTTCTCCCACTTGCCTACCTCAATTTTGTTAAGTCAGGATTTGTCCTCTCGTAGGCTATGTAGCTTAAGGAGTATTATGTACGACATTAGTAGGCTAAAAGACTAATACATGAATAGCTCTAGTTAGGTTAGCTATTAAGTTGGCCATTCTATCAAATCACTCATTAGTGCTTCTAGGAGTATTTTGGGGTTGTCAGCCATTATAGACAATGCCACTAGTATCATCTCCAATGCCAGCGTTTACACTCAAATCAATCATCCTTTTTCTCAACTACGTGTTTACAAGGACAAACAACACTAAGGGATCTCATAGAACAACATACTCTTATGATTCCTAAACACTCAAATCACAATTCCATAGAAAACTTGCACTACTGCTACTTGCTCTATTTCTATAACTTAAAATATAATACAATAGGGTACATGTGATAGCAAATCAGTACACCTTCTACTTACTCAAATGTTCATTGCTAACCTCTACACAACTACAATATATTACCACAACCAATACTAATAATAATACTCAGATATAACTTACCTAAATGAACCCTATCTCTCATACCAAGATGATATGGTTGTACCAAAGAAAAATAAGGGATATAGTATCGAAGATGGGTCTAAGCTCATCGAAATCTTGAAAATGAGGATGGAATTGCACGAGAATAATGAAGTAAACAAGCAAACAATTATCAACTCCGAGAATATGACACACCTTGAAACTATCAAGGGCTCACAGATTAACTTAATATGATGTACGAGATGGTCTAATGAGGGTACTCACTACCTAACCTTACTTAAAGGTTAGGATAAGAGTTAAGTAAGCAAAAGGTAATCCTTACGAGAAGAGACAATGTCTTATTTTTAATATCTGATGTATATTGTGGCTATATATTACAAAAGGGCATTTATACCCAAAATATTAAGGCAACTACTATAAATGGAAATGAGTAAAGGGGTAAAGTCTTAAATAAGTAATATACAAATAATGAAAGGGGCATAAAGGAAAAATCAAGAAAAGTATCCATCCTATATGG
The DNA here is from genome assembly GCA_024138005.1 of Lumnitzera racemosa. Classification (NCBI taxonomy): domain Eukaryota; kingdom Viridiplantae; phylum Streptophyta; class Magnoliopsida; order Myrtales; family Combretaceae; genus Lumnitzera; species Lumnitzera racemosa. The sequence goes on from JAMXBC010000005.1 coordinate 37,857,720, forward strand.
AAGATTCTATTACATGATTGCTCAAACATGTAGCTATTGGTTAGTAGGTGAATTTCTAGCAGAAATAGACAAAACTATACAACCAAGCTAGTGACTACCAAGCAGAGGTACCTCTCAGTACTAAAGGTTCTTCTAAGGTGAGTTCAGTTTGGACATGCTTTGGGTAGTTCATATTTACGTTGGCCAAGCTAGTGGTTGAGTGGGCTGAGCTATTATCTAAGTATGTTTCAGGTTGATAGTTAGAGACTATTGATTAGCACGGGAAGGTTTGGCTCAAATAAGGCAACGGATTGGTAGATTGAAGTAGCTTGGACTCATCAGGAATAGGTCAACATAGGAGAACTCGCTTGGCTATACCCTCAAACCCTCAAGCTTAGACTCGGGTTAAAGGTTTGGTACTTTTATTGCTATCAATAAGTACCCCATTCCAAAGCTTGATGACATGCTAGACAAACTAAGTGGTACTGGAGTGTTTAGTAAGATTGACTTGAAGTCAAGATACCACTAAATAGATGAGATAAGAGGATGAATGGAAAACTTCTTGTAAGACCAGACATGGCATATATGAGTAGATGGTCATACCCTTTGGACTATCAAAAGCCTCGAGCACTTTTATGCGATTAATGAACTATGTTCTAAGAGACCTGATCAAAAGATGTGTCGTAGTCTACTTTGATGGCATCCTTATCTATAGTACCGACCTAGCAAGTCATAATGATCATGCCCAAGCTGTTTTCAATGTCCTCCAAGTAGAGAAATTATTTGGAAACATAAAGAAGTGTTGTTTTTGCTAGGAAAAGGTGATCTTCTTAGATTACATGGTTAGTGGAGGAGGATTAAGAGTTGATGGGGAGAAAATTTAAGCCATTGTAGAGTGGCTGACCCCAAATTTATGTGTCGAGGTGAGAAGTTTCCATAGATTGGCATTCTTTAATTGATGCTTTATCCAAGGATCTAATACTATAGTTACATCCCTAATTGAGATAATAAAGAAGAACGTAGAGATTAAGTAGGGAGATAAAGAGGAGAAAAGCTTTGCTAAGGTAAATGAAAGATTAACCTATACCTTAGTCTTAGCTCTGCTTGACTTTAAGAACATGTTTAAGCTTAAATTCAATACGTCAAGTGTCAGCATCAGAGTTGTGCTAATGCAAGAAAGCAAGCTGATCACTTATTATATTGAAAAACTTAGATGAGCATAACTAAATTATTAAATTTATGACAAAAAACTATTGGCATTAATCCGAACTCTTTGCATATGGCAACATTACCTTCTACCAAAATTTTTTTTCATATACACAGATCATGAGTCCTTGAGGTATCTATAGAGCCAATCAAAGCTTTCTAAACACCAAACTTGATGGATTAAATTTTTGGAAGGGTTTAATTTTATCATCAAATACAACTAAGGTAAAAGTAATGTAGTCATCGATGCTTTATCCAGAAGACATGTTCTTCTTACTGAGTTATAGACCAAACTGTTAGGGTTTACAAGCATTAAAGAACAGTATCAACATGATTCTCATTTTGGTCCTATATATAGACACTGTAAGCAAGGGAGAATAATAGATGAATACCATGTAGAAGATGGTTATCTGTTCCGAGGTGGCAAATTATGTATATTAACTCATTCATTAAGGGAACTGCTGGTGAGAGAAGTACATAATAGAGGACTTTAGGCATTTTATAGAAAGAAGGATGTATAAACTACTGAATGACAAGTTCTTTTGGCCTAAAATGAAGCGAGATGTGCATCATGTAATTAAAGGTTACGCTACTTGCAAGAAGGCCAAGAGTCGAGCTGAATAAGGGAGAGTGATGCCTTTACTTGTCCTAACCAAACCATAAGCTAACTTAAGCATAGATTTTGTCCTTGGATTAGTCCAAACTACCAGAGGTAAAGACTCCATTATGGTCATCATGGACAGATTTAGTAAGATGGCTCATTTTGTGCCCTGCACAAAAACTAAAGATGCTTAAGTTATTACTTCTTTGTTTTCATAGGAAATTGTTAGCTTATACGGAGTACCAAGGAGTGTAGTATTAAACCATAATCCAAAATTCCTATGCCATTTCTAGTGTACTCTTTGGTATCGAATTGACAGTCAAACAGAGGTTATCAACTACACCCTAGGATCACTGCTTCGAGCTGTAGTAGGAAAGAAGTTAGCCCATTGGGATGTATACCTCCTTGTGGTAAAGTTTGCTTACAATAGAACTATATATGCTACAACTAAGCATTCTCCATTTGAAGTCATCTACGATTTCAACCCTGAATTGCCCCTTAATTACAACTCGATCCCTTTGATTACAACTCGATCTAGAAGCAAGAACCAAGGCTCAGTCCCTCTAATAAATCTATCAATGAGTCACCCAACACATTGACCGAGCTGCTCGAAAGTTAAGAGATAAAGGCACAGGAAAGAAGAATAAGCAATATTAGCTTAACGACTAAGTATGGCTATACTTGAGCAAATAACGATTTCTTAACAAGAAGAAGAACAAGCTATCTACTTGAGCCAAAGGACCATTCAGAATACTCTAGAAGATAAACCACAATGCATACCAGTTAGAGCTACTAGAAGGCATCAAAGTGTCTAATGTATTTCATGTTGCTGTCCGCAGCCTTTAACAACCCTAGGAAGAATTGAATGATTACTAGCTTGATTTGATCCCAAATTCCAATCAACTTAGTGAGGGTGATAAGAATCAGAGCACTAGACGTATGACCCAAGTTAGAGTTCGAGGGCTTAATAATATGGCCAAGCAAGTTCTCTTGTACCAAGCTATAGCTAATGAGTTCAAGTTGCTTCAATCTACCAATCTGTTGCCTCATCTAATCCACACCCTTCCATGCCTATCGATAGTTTCTAACTGCCGACCTAAGATACATTCAAACAACAACTTGGCTTATTAGACCCCAATTCAGCCAACTAGAATATGAACTGCTCAAAGCATGTCCAAGCTAAATTCACCTGAGAAGAACCCCCAGTTCTACTTAGCACTTCCACTTGGTAGTCTTTAGCTTGATTAAGCAGCTTTGTCTGTTTCTACCAGAAGTTCTCCCACCAGTTTCCAACCATGTGTCTAAGAAACCTTATCATAGAATCTTCCGTATAAGATGGATGCTTTTCTTTACTTTTCATCTATACCCCTTAACATTCCTAATACATTACATATTTTGGACAATACTCTTTTAGTCATTTCCATTTATAGTAGTTTCTCTAATGTTTCTGGTATAAATACCCTCTTGTACATTGTAGCCACAACTTATATGAATATTATTATAGAATATTTCAAGTCTCTCTTACTTTCCTGTAAACATTCCTTTTGTTTGCTCGTTTGCATTTATCACTCTTATCCCAACCCTTAAACAAAGTTAGGCGGCGAGTACCTTCATTAGATCAACTCGTGCGTCATATCAAGTTGATTGATGAGTCCTCGATATTTCAGTAGTACGTCATATCGTTGGAGTTGATCATGGGTTTTGCTTGTTTTGCTTCTTATTCATGTGTACCATCTCCATTTCAGGCTTTTAGTAAGTTTAGATCCATCTTCGATAAGGTCGACCTCATTTGCCCTTGGTATGGCCCTATCATTTCCCCCGATCCTTCATGAGCGACAAAGTAAAGGGAATTCATTAAACATCTGTTAGAATATCCTTGTTCACAAAAACCTTCTCCACTAGCATTTTGCATGTCCATTCCATAGTATTCATGATGTTTCCCCAATAAGTCTATGTGAACATTGGCATCTTTACACTAACAATCCCTCTTCTAATGTAATTATGCTTTTTTGCCCTGATTAGTATATCTTTCATTCCAACATTATTGGTCAAAATAAAATTTCTACAACTCTATCCCTCTTCCACTTTGTTTGGTGCTACATTATCTCTAACACTTTCGTTAGTACTCACTTTGAAAACAAGTCTGTTTAAAACTCCCACTTTTTTAGATCTATGTGACAATTTGGTGCTTAAGAACAGTCTTGAAGAATTTAGATCAAGATCTCTACTTTAAACAAATGAACCATGTTGTATAGCCAGTTTCTTTAGAGAAAGAAAGTTCGTATCTTTTACTTTTAGCACTAGAAAGATTTACTATGTGGTTAATGCCTTCCACTTTCTCTCTCTTAACTTCTTTAACCTTTTTCATTTTTTACCTTCATCATATTAAGGGTCATACCCTTTTCATGTAATGCAATAGCTCCCCCTTGAACCTTTTCATTACTCTATAACATCTTATCACAAGTATTTCTCCTTCTTAAGACTTAAGATTCTTCATCATTTCCCTTTGGGGTGTTTAACACATTACTATTTGTGTGTTCCATCTCCTTCCTCCCCTTTTCTTTTTTATAAATACTTTTTATTTTGTACTTTTATCCAGTCTCCATATTGCACATTTTTTAAAGGATCAACATTTTCTTTTCGCTTATTGGTCCAACCAAAATCTTCACTTTAGTCCCACTTATCTTATTCGAATCTATCTTATAAACATCCTCCATCTATTTCTTGAAATTGCTAGTGCTACTCTCTAGTTTCTCACTGGGTAAAATCTAAGCATTATCCTTCTCTACACTATTATCCTGTCTCTCATTGTCCACTAACTGTTTACAGTTATTTCTATTACTATTTTCCCCATAATTACATTTCCTAAAGGTATGTCCTTTACACTAGTGTTATTATTCATTTTAACCCAATTTGGACACCCAGTAGTATTATGACTTATTCTCCTACATTTTTCACACAACTTAGGCAAACCTTTATATTGAATATGAGACAATATTTTGTTTAAAATTAAGGTGTGTTTCAAGGGGTGTTAATATTCACCTAAACACAAATTCTTGCAAATTTCCCTCTTTTAAGCCTTACTGTGAACGAATCATATCTCGGAACTAGTCTAATCTTTTTCCCAATTCATCAGATAGCTAAAGGTGAGTAATATTCCAACAATAGCCCAACAATTTAAGCCTACATTGCAATAAAGTCAAACTTAGTTATATCTAGGTGAAAGTATAGTTCCCATTATTTTAAGGCTAGATAGTAAATATTAATGAACTAAGGACCGTTTTTTATCATCCATTGAAAATCTATACCACGATTTAATGAAATTAAATAAACTTTTGCTTTGGCATGGATCAATTTAAAGTCACTTAAAGATTCCCACATTCTTTTCAATCTTCAAACGTAACTTTGTATCCTAGATTTAGTCTCATAATTTTTGTAATAAATGTGTTCTATTATGGCGCATACGGGATTGCTTTCTCAATTTTAAAGAACTTTATGTAGCATACCCCTAGATTTGCATTTTTGTTCAAAAAGTGTTCTTCATATCTATTCTCTATATTATGATCCATATTCTCTTTCCTAGATGGGTCTTGAAAACAGAATTTCTCATATGCCCCTGAAGTGTTCATCAATATCATATCCTTAAAAGATAATTTATTAAATTCTTGCCTAATTGATCTAGTAATGTCACTAGCATAAAAAGATCTTCAAGGATCATTAGTTTTTGTTGCTAAACTTTTTCTGCCTCTATGAAAATGCCCATTGTCTTCATCTTTCAAAAAGGAGAAGGTGAGACTCTTAAGGTTCTTGTAGAGAACATTGGCCACCATCTTCGATATCTTTTAAAATATATCTTGTAGATTAATTTACCACCCTTGTTTACATAAAAGGGCTTTTCACTATATATAGATCATGTTTCGATTTTTTTTTTTTTTTTTGTGTGTCTTATTTATATATGTTTTGTATTTGATTAGTATATCTATTGAAAGCTAGCATTTGAAAAACCATCATAGTTGTATCTTATCTAATTATGTTTTATAATTATGATGAAAATGTAAATTGGAGTATAAGAATTGGAAAGTGAAAATTCATGTACTTTTAAAAAAAAAAGAATTTAAAAAATATATATATTATGTATTAGAAAATGATATTTGAATTAGTGCTTGTTTGAAATGGATAAAATAAAGGGTAAATTAATTCAAATTTATAGAAAGTTGCTAGGTACTTAATTTTTAGAATAGAATTACATATGTAATTATATTTATAATATTCTGGTGTCTTATTCTTTATTAGAAACAAAATTCAAATAGACATGAAAATGAAAAAAAAGATAACAAAAAGACGAACCAAACATACCTTATATGCCTACTTTTGAAAGCTCTCTTCATATAAAATTTATTCAATTTTCTAACTATAAGGCTTTTTAATTGATTAAGAATCGGGATGTCACCTCCTTGTTTCAACTATGTCTATACAATTCACATCTTAGACTATACAATTATTCATTTATACCATTCATTTTCATGGTGTTAGTGTATCTTTGTCAAATTTTAAATAGCCAATGTTCCTTCAGTAATCTAATTGTTATTTGGTAAGTCTTAGGGTTTAGTTTTCAAACTTCTCATGACACAAGAAAACCCATAAATAGGATAGCTCCCACTAACTTCATGTAACTACACATTGTAAGCATATTGTAATGCTCGATATGAAAACAATAGTGTCTTAAATAATTTATTTTGATATCTTAGGGCATTTTGGTAAATAGGTCATAGAAGGAATGATACTTTTAAAATTTTAATCATTTTAAACCTCCTAACTATCCTTCTACTCTTAAAAAAACGTACCCCTCTATTCCATACAATTTTCTTTCTCTCTTCTCACTTGTATCTCATTATGTTTGGATAACCTCCATTTTCCCTTTGCATCCAACAGAAACAAAAGGTAAATGACATTTTCCTTTTCCTTACTTATGAATTTTCTTAGTTTATCAAGTTGTTAATGCAGATTTCTCCTCTCCTAAAAAAAAAAGAAAGAAAAATCCTTTCACGTTGTTGAGAAGGATCATTATTAGAAGCCTTTGGCAAAGTTATTTTAGTAATTTCCTTTCCCAACTCTTTTGATGGTAGAGATGTGTGTTTCTATGCTTAACAAATGCATGTATTGTGAAGGAAGAAGTTTAAGGTATGGTGAAAAAGTGTATTAGTCGAGGAAACTCATGAACAAGATCCCATATGTAAGTTGTAAATGTTTACTTATGTTTTGTTAAAGTTTGTAAATAGAAAAGAGAGTTTTATGCAGGTGTTATAGATGTGTTTTGAGAAGAGTGTCATGGTTTATGGGGTCAGGTTAGATGATGGAAGTCGGGGAGAAAAGTATGTGTTTTGGGTTCATGTTTATAACTTTAGTTATGGTTAAATATGAGTTATGCACTTAAATTGAAGATTTTACAATTTTTTACAAAAGGTCAGGACCTTTTCAAAAGTGTTCAAAGTATTTTTGTTTGCATAGTTCTGATTAGCTCAATTTTCATCAAAGGTTTTGGACCTTTTTGTAAAAGTTTAGAGCATGCCTTGTCAACACCCTTGAATCCCTAATTTTTTCACCACTCAAAATGATCAAAACCTTTTGAGCATGATTCAAGCATTACTCTTCTATTCACTAACTTTTATTTAAAATACTCTTAGCGAATCCCAAAAGCATTACAACGCTCTAAATTACTATTTTACCCTAATTAAGCATAATGAAACATTTTTTGATTGATTGTAAATGTCATGACCCTAAAAGGGGCTTAGTAGGATTGTCTAGTATGATTGCCTAAAATTTTCATATCATATGTGCACCCATGATCTAGAAATTGCTTTACAAGTCAAAGATTGCAAGACTTTAAAAAATTAATCACTAAAGTTTCGATTCTTAATTTAATTCACTTACTATAACATATATATGACTATAGATATCCGATATTCCACAGTTTATTAGAACCAAAAAGAATCAGTATCCTCTACCAAACGATAAAACCAGGCAGTAAAGATTTAGAACTTAAACTTACATAAGTCATAGAATCTAAATGTAGTGTTAATAGCTATATATATAATAATTCAAAGCAACTATACAATCTGTCCTCAGATTCTAACTTTTATGTATCTCGATGTTAGCTCGATGTTAGCACTTAACATTCAACTCTTAACCCATACCCGATTATCTGTCAACCTGCAAAAGAAAAGTATTGGGGAGTAACCCATAAGAGATTAGTGAGTTATGCCCATACTATACCAACAAACAAGTTGTCAAACAATTCATTACCAAACATATGAATGCATGAACAAGCAAAATGCTAAACAATATATATGCAGTTGACCAGTGCTGCATATAACATCGGATTTAACGCCCTCTGAAGTATGGGTTGAAGATACATTAGTACCAATCACAACCGAGCTCTAACACCTAGGTTTTCAACTATATATAAATATATATAGAAATTCTCTATTTTACAAAATAGGTTTCTATTTCCAACATTCAATAGTATACAAATATTTAGGTCTAGTGGTGAGGTAGCCCCCATTGTCTACCTCACACTCTACAGCGGTGGTCTTTAGACGTGACCTCCAATCACCTACGGTTAACATCTCCGACAGCAAGTAAACCCGCGTGCTAAGGGTAGGGTCTTGTTGTACCAATGCTCCTACACCGTACTAATCAAATCATGTAGGAATCCATCCCTTAAAGACCCTTCATTACCAACCACGTAAGGTGATGGCCAGAACATTATATGCAATGTTCGTGCTTTATGCATGATTCATTTAATTTTAGTCAAGTTGAATATGATTTAGTCAACTTATGAGGTTATCAACAAATATCAAAAAACCATTCAATTATGTAATAATAAATCAAACAATCAATTACTCAGCTATTATGTTTCACAATCTTTTACACAATATACAATTAGTATTCAGACATAGGCATAACCCATAACCCCATGCATCAAATTATTAAGATTTACTTTAGGTGCAATAATTACAAGCCCAAAACAAGTATAAAGTCATCGAAAGTACTCACTCGGTCATTGAGTCTATCAATGGTCGTAATAATCCGATAGGAAATCAGAGCTTAAAGTCGAGATCACTTGAGAATAAGGAATACGGAAAGTAGCAAGTTCGAAGCTTAAAAACTAAACTAATATTGTATTTCATATTGTTTACTTAACTTAGTTATTGATTTGCGTAAAATCATCGATTCGAGCTTTTTTTTGAATTGCATATAACTTTTTCGATTTAACTCGGATCCTTATAAACTTATATTCCATTTTGATCGTTTCGAGCATATTTTCTCATAGCAAGATCTGTTTTAGACATTGTAACTCGCAATTTAGACTTTGTAACTCGCAATTTAGACTATGATATAAAAATATCACAAATTTCATTATTTTAACTTAAAAAGCTATAGAATATTAATTTAATCTTTTCTTATAATATTTATAATTTAATAATTATTTAAATTGTATAATTGATAATTTTCTTATTTTAAGCTTATTTTACTATAATTACTTATTTTTACCTATTTTTGAGATTTTAGAACTATTAATTCATTTTTTTCTACTTTATTATTTTTCTACTTAATTAATTAATTAATAGTATTAATTATGATAATTAATTAATTTATAACAAATGGTGACGTAGCATCACGTAAGAATGCCACGTATTAAGTTTGCACTTTTTTTCCCGAATTTTCCATTATTTCCTATTTTACGATATAAATATATATATAAATACTCATTATTATATTTTATTAAATTTGCTAATTTACTTCATTATTAAGTTTTTCTCTAAATTTACAGTATTTATGCATATATATATTTACTAACTTACTTTATTTATTAAACTGTATATACTATTTAATTATATTCGTATTTTTATATATGTGTCACTATTCATATACGTATGTTTATACGTATACTATACGTTATATATTAAATTATTCTAACTTTATTAATACATTATGTATAAGTTTAATATATACTTATTTATAATATATATATACTTATGTACATATACGGTTTTACTATATATGTATACATATGTACAAAAATACAAAATATAATTAACAATATACATATATTCACACATATTCAACACAGTTTGCTATATGTATATATACAAATATACTAAAATTCTTATACTTTGAAAATACTAAGTATTTATATACATATATTTACTATTTACATATACATGTATGTACCTCATGTATTAAAATTAATGAGTACAAATATATATACATAATCACTCATATATACATATATAATTAAATAAAATACTAAATGTATATACATGTATATAAATGAAACATTTAGTACATGTACATATATTATACGTGTAAACCTACATACATTATATAACAAAATACTAAATATACACACATATATAATGCACACACATACATAAATACAAAAATACATGTGTAGAAGAAAAAAAATACATACTACATGTACTACTATTCATATTTATATACATATACCATATATATACACTCCTAAATACATAAGTATATACATAAATAAAGGTACATACTTAATACATATGTATATACACAAATAAGGAAAATACATAATATATATGTATATATCTAGTCATGCATACGTATATATATATACATATAATTAAACAAATAAATAAACCCTTAGTATACATGTGCATACTATATAATATACATATGTACAAAAAAATTAACTATATACTTACCTAACTTTTTAATTAATTGGAACAATATTTTCCTATTCTTTTCCTTCTTCTTATTCCTCTTCTTCTTCTTCTTATTTTTGTTTTCGATTTAGTTTGTATGTGTGTGCAATTTGCTTTTGTTGTTTGTGTTTTTAGCTTCTTTTTTTTTTCTTGTTTGAAAGTTCTAGACATAAAGAGCAGGAGAGAAAAATAAAAATAAAAATAAAGAATAAAGCAATTTGTAAAGCAAATGGCCAAATCCTTGTATTAATTATGATAGGACATGTAATCTTAGCTCTTGATTTTGTATTACAATTTCTCAACACTTGGATGGATCAAAATTAACCACGTAAGCGATTACTCCAGCAAAAAAAAGTTCACCTAGAGAAGAAAAGAAAATAAGAAGAAGGAAAGAGAAAAGAAAAAGAAAGAAAAAGGGAAGAAAAATAAAAATAAAAATAATTATATGTAATTTTTCCAAATGTAAAAAAAAATAAAAATAACATTTATAAATTAATTTTGGAATTTTATGAAAATTTATCAATTTAATTGGTACCTATTACAATTATAATTTTGACAAGTTATTTTAACGTTTTTGTTAAAAGTTTTACGCGATTTCACGATTATTCAATAATTGTAATTGATTACAATTATTTCACTATTAAGTGAGTTATAGTTTTAAGGTTTCGATTAAGTTCGAGTTCGAGTTCGAGTTCAATTTGAAGTATTTGTACATGCATCAAGTTTAGGGTTTTAGTATACAATTTAGGTTTTGATCAATCTTTAGGGTTTTTACTACTTATAATATATTTTAATTTATAATTTATTAAATTTTTTATCTTGCTCAGCTTTAACGACTCATGAAGTCATCTATAGTATTAAAGTTCGATTTCAAGTTTTTGCGCGTACATCAAGTTTAGGGTTTTAGTACATAATTTAGGTTTTAATTAATCTCTAGGGTTTTTACTACTTATAATATATTTTAATTTATAATTTATTAAATTTTTTATCTTGCTCAGCTTTAACGACTCATAAAGTCATCTACAATATTAAGGTTCAATTCTATTTTTAAATAGCTAAATTTATGAGGTTTACAGTAAATACTTTCTACTCCCAAATGCTAGTCTAACAACTTTTAATGGATTTTCACACCTAATTATATTTATATCTATTTATATCCCTGTAAATAAACTATATGACTAATAAGCACTTAATCTTTGAAGGAATTCCCCTTTAAGCTTTAAGTATATGTGAGTTTAAAGGTGAAGAAGTGGTAGCAAAAGGATAGTGAGACTTGAACTAAAGTAGGTTTAGGAAACCATTTAACTTACCTATAGGTTCTAATATTTAGTAATTATGATTTATTACCTAGATTCTTATGGATAACAAGTCTCATTCGAGCCAGGTACAAGGATACCACACTTGCTTCTTATGCTTGATTGGGACTAAAACTTGATGAACCTAAATTATATCTACCCTAATGTAAATTTATGTTAAGTTACATGGCTAAGCCTAAAGGATTGGGGGTATCAGTGATCTTAAGGTGGGATGTATAGATCGGTATATGGTATTGTCTTGAGTAAAGTTGCTTACTAAAAGGACATATGTAGATTTAAGTCTTTGAATTGGACTCCGAGGTGTTAGGAAGTACTCAACACCACATATTTATGTATGATATATCTATTTGTGTGATTAAGGGTCATCAGTTATCCTAAGTTTAGGTTTGTCAAAGCTGTGCAGCATGATGGATTAAAAGCAAAAGATATTAAATGGTTGTTGTCTATTATATGTTTACATATGCATGTGAATTTGATGTTGTATGCCCATGCATGTATGATTGAGGTATACCTTTTACTAGTTAATCTACTTACCTCTTGAGGGTGCTTGTTTTTAGATGCAAGTAGCTCCAAAGTACGAGATGGATGTGTTACTTTTATAGTTATGTTTAGAGATTAGACTACTGTATTCATATACTAGTTTATGTTGTCTTATCTTTTGTTATCATTAGTGGTGTGAATTTATGTAGGAGCTTTTAGACTCCAATTATAGGATTTGTTAGTTATGGTTTGGTGATGTTGTGAGACTCTAATGAGCCATAGATGTTGTGATGATAGGTATTCCATTTATTATGTGATATGTATGGTTTGCTTTATTAAAGGTGGATTTTAGATAAGTTTTATGCCTTTATGGTACTTTGTATCGACATGTGGTAAACTGAAATGCTTCAATTTTTAGAACGTTACATACATAACCATCAATCCTATAGCCATTCTCCAAGTCAATTCCATGATAAACATCATGATCATGAGGAGTCTTCCTATTGGGGAAGTGGATTTTCATAACCTAAACGGTTCTGTAATTTGCACTAAGGAAATCTAGAGTTATTGTAGTAGTATATGCTCTTTTAGCTTAAACTTGATGAAGGACTTATTAAGCATACAAAATCCTTTAGAAACCAAAAGCATGACCTTCATGAAATAATATTAGACTCCTAATTACCTCTCTACTACCAGCATCTCTAAAATGAATAATAAGATCAAACACAGTTAAGCCCAGTTCATTGCCTAATGGAAGCATCGCTTGGTAATGAAATTATTTTAAAGATATAGTGGTATTAGCATTAGAAGGGAACCGGTATTTCTCAAAACGAATGGTATGCTCTTGTGATTACACATAATCAAGGTTTTTCAAAATTTGAACCACGAAGATGAGTGCAATACAATAATATCACAAGAATCAAATAATCTGGAGGATGGGGTATAGTGTAACGAGTATGATCAACTCCATTAAAATGCATAATCTGTTTAGTTTCCTCACCTACTCACACCAAGAGCAACAAATGGTATAAGGCGTTTTGAATGAAGCTAAGCAATGATCTACAACACAAAGCAATTCATGGAAATATGACATACAAAATCTTGAAAGTACATATAGTACAGGATTTTAGGGTTGTTCTTTTTTATTCTCATTATCTTAGCCGCATATGATTTATGTATCTTTGAGGATTGGATGTTTGAATAACTATTTGATCTATATTTGATGTATTTGGTTTTTGTTTTGATGAATTATCTTTTTAGTAATCACAATTGTAATGAATATAATAATAGGTGAATGAAAGTTAGGAAAACATCACATATTTTGAGGGAAAAGGTTTGAAAAATATGTTTTATTAATTGAAAATAGAAAATTTTATTTGATACTTAACTTAGTATTTGATCATAGGAGAGCAAGCAAGTCGGCTTAAAGTATGTACAGAAGGTTGGTGCGTAAAGAAGTCAAAGTGGTTTGTCGTTGGAGCACCTGAGGCTATTTATAAAGGAGGGTAGTTGTAAATTTTGAAGCATATTTGACATGTTGGCACATTCACATGATTTGTGTAGTGGGAATGTGCAATCTAGCATGTTTTGGAATTATAAGGACATGGTTATTAACTGGGTCTTAGAGACTTATCCACATGTCTCATAACTATTATAATCGTCCTATTTTCAGGCTGCTCGTCTAAAGGTTTCAACTTGTTTGGAGATTCTTTAAGGAGGTTAATCATTGAGCAAACTAGGTCAAGCACTAATGGATCACGTCAGTTATGGGCTTAATCAAGTTGACCCATGGTTCAAATAGGTCCTTATGAGCTTAAAAGACTCATATCTAAAATATCTTATTAACACAATAAAAGGTATATAAGTCCATGTTTATAAGAATTCCTTGGATACTTAATTTACAAATAGAGGTATATATGTAGTAACACTTGCATCTTGTTGGTATTGGTTCATTTGTTTGATAAACTATTCAAACAAAAAAATTGGAAGTTTTATGTATAGAAACTAGTGTTATTCATGTTGATGGAAAAATTAATATCTTGAATAAGATGCTTGGCATAAAAGGAAAATTAATTACTTATTGGGAGTTAGAGCATTTCTTTTTTTTTATCCCAAACTACATTAAATATTACACTTGAAGAGAGACTTAAACTTAATTGATCTCATCAGGAGAGAAGTATTCATCTACCCAATCATGACAACTTTGGCAATTTTTTTTTCTTAACTAAAAATAGTTTATTCCTAAGTAAAAAAAAAAGTATTTACTAAAAAAAATTATCCTTAAATATTATGAATAATATTATATAGATTAATCATGCTAGATTCATTATATACTATTACTGCAATACATAACACATGCCCAAAATCAAAATTGTTATAGGAAAAAAGACATTTAAGTTTTCATCATCATTTAAGCAAGATGGAAAATTTTCACTACCATTAAGCATAAATTCATGACAATAAGGTAGTGGAATTTTCTTTTAGTAGGTAAAGAAGAATATTACTTGGAACGTAAAAAAGGAAAATTACACTCTTAGTTCTCAAATTTTGTTACTTTTTCTAATTGAATCCTTAAATTTGTATTTTTCCTCTTTTATTCTTCAAACTTTCTAAAATTTGCAAAAGAGTATTCCATCGGTGAATCATTAACTTTTCTATGATGGAGGACTCTTTTGCAAGCTTTGGAAAATCTGAGGACTGAAATAGCAAAAATAAAAATTTGAGGAAAATGGCAAGTTTAAAGACTAAAAGCATAATATTTCTTTTTTTTTTCTTCTTTTTCATCCTTTGTTAATTTTTCTAGCCAAAGCATGGTCACAACTTAATAAATCATAACAATTAATTGTGTAATTAGATAAAATATTAATAAAAAGTAATTTATCTTATTATAAATATAATCAACATTTATATTTAAAATTTTCAAATGTATAACAATACATTAACTAATTTTACGTAGTATCATTAAATTAAACATGATAATAAGTTATGTTCACTATTTTTTTATTTAATTTAACAATTAGAATAAATATTAAATAAGTTGTACAATTTCTTAATTAACATTAGTCTCCTAAAAGAATAGACTATGTTCGAATCTCTCTTCTCCTAAATTATTGTAAAATGTAACATAGTCGGTAGAAAAAAAATATTGTTATATGTAAATTTGAAAAAATTATAAAATTAAATGCAATTTGACCCTATTAATAATGCCAAATTAGATAATTGATTGTTTAAAAAAATTATCAATCAAAATGGAAAAAGTATATCATAAGAGCTAAAATTTTTTATCCTATTTTTTCATTTTGGAATCTTATATGAAAAGAGAAAAAACAAAGGGGAAATCACACTTTAAATCTTTTAGTCTTTAAACTTTACTACTTTTTTTAATAACAAAGGACTCTTTTGCAAACTTTTGAAAACTTTGAAATTTGAAATAGAAAAAATAAAAGTTTGAGTAATCAATTAAAAAAAATGGCAAAATTCAAGGACTAAAGGTATAATTTTCCTAATAATATAAGCTCATTGTAATGCATCGGGACACTAGTAGGCGTCATAATCTACTACTTGCCCCTGCTAGTTAGGAACATGCTAAGGCTCTATAATTCTCTAGGTAACCATCAAACTTGTGTTCACATCATTATCCATATCCCATCTTCAACATAAGCAACAACCATCTACTCAATATCCTCAATATCTTGAAATCAAGTTAAGTAACAACATAATGTAGGAGCCAAACTCATCCCTTAACACAAGATCAAAACATAAATATCTCCAAAGAGTTTGACATACTCTTTATGTCAGAAATAACAACCAGAACCTTAAGGAGTCTGTCACGCTCCTACATACTAAACCTCAATAATAACAAAACAGAATCTTAAGGAGTCTCTCTCCTAACAAAGTATATATAACCCAACAAAACATCAAAAATAAAACATAAGATAATCTCTAAGTCGACACAGCTACATCTCCAATCTTCAATAATAATCATTTCATCATTAAGATAAAGATAGTTGACCCCATCTTCTTCTTGGAACTCATCTACACAGGGCTCTTCATAGATTACATAGGGCACAAACACACACAAATGCCAAATGATGCATAATACATGCAAACATGAAAAATAAATAAACACTAGGTTATTATCTTGTTACTTAACCAACAACTAGCAAAAGGGTAGTTAAGACCCCGCCAAACCATGATCTCTTAGATATATAAGTTGATATAATATGTTATGCTCTGAAAAAGTGGAGTTGTAATAGTCTTGCTGCATGAGCCATCCTAACATAGAAACTATCCTTACAACTGCTATTTTAGATTTGGTTCATACCAAGCGTACTCGACTTTACTCCTTTAAAGCATCCAATTCGATACCTATTTGTTATAAACTTGTAGAGTAATCCTTTGAAATAATTTATTAAAAATAAACTTATAGTTTGACTTCATAAAGAGTGGTAGCAAATCTCACATGTACCTATCATTTTATATATAAACTAGAATACTTAAAACTACTAAGCCCCTTGAGGAGTCTTGTATAGTTTTCCTTAAAAATTAAGAAAGTCAATATTAAAAACAATAACTAGCCATTTCTTGTTACCCCTCACTCCTTATTCTAGTTTGCTAGTGCTTTGGTTTTAAGTAAGCACTTATAATCTATTCGAAACCCACAAAATAAACTATAAGGGAATGAGTGACAACTTGCTTAGTAAGTAGAGTAGAAATAGAAGTATACATTTAGCACAACACAAGTAGGGTTTTCAATTAAGTTGGTTAAATGCAATGCATGTATAGATGTTATCCAGTCAATCGTGAGATCAGAGAAATTGTGCTCGCTTTAATTCAAGTTGAGGAGCTTGACGTTGCGCACATATGAATTGAACCCAAACTGAGGCTTATACAATAGAGAACACCCTCCTCTCGTAACCACCTTTAAACTATAGCCCCTAACCTTATAGCGACCTTTGTTCCTATTACTTATTTTGGTTAAGGGTAGGAAAAGGATCATTTTAGCTATTCTCATCAAAGTGAGTTTATGTTTGGCCCAAGAATCCTAACCGTTATCCCTAGTGAGTTGCAATGCAAATCAAATTAAGTGTTAAGGCGAGTTTGAGTTAGTTCATTTTTAGGGTAATTGAACAAGCTTAAACAATTCAAGCATAATAGGAACAACTATAACATGGAACTCAACTCCTATCATAACAAATCGAATCTCAAACACAAGCGCTACATATGCATACACAGCTAACTATAATTACAAGCAAAAACATCCCAAAGTTTATAGATGTTTTGAAATAATACCCTAAAATACTATGAAGCATTGATCTGACTTACCTATCTTGATACTCTTTGTAGAAGACTCGTATCGTCGATGCTTTGTTCACCAAGAGACCCCATATATATATAAAACCCAGATTTAGTCTTTATAGGAGTTACAAAAACCTCAGGGTTCTATCTATTCTTTTATTTCCTTTTGAAGTTATATATATATATACATATATCTAAGGTGTATTATTATTTTCCTTATGTAATGAAATATAGTTTTATTAAAGAAGTTAACTTAAGTTGTTGAGTATTGATAATATACATAGTTATACTATTACATATAATATATCGTTTCGATTGTATCAAAACGTACTTTTAATAAGTCAATTTACATTTCAATTACAATAAGGTTATCGTAGTTTGTAAATTCTTGTGATATTATAAAGATATATGTTATATTACCTGGGATTATTTAATTTTTTGTAAAAGTAGTGTCATTGGGTTTGTATATACCTAATGATACATATTACAGGTTATATTTTGAGAGATGATTACTAAAGTGCATTTTTAGCATTATATTATATCTATATGCTCCTATAATAAGTAGTATTATATTATACTAATTTTATGTAGTTAGACTATATTTTATATAATTTGCTAATACAACTTAATAATATAGGTACTATCCGACCCTAATATGTATATATTATAACCCAGTCACATAACTATTACTAAATAGGTTAAAAATTCATTTTTTTACCAAACCTAACGAACATGTACATGTATAAGTTTTATTTTAATATTTATCATAATTTAGCCTATTATTACTAAAAACGTACCTTGGTTTGTAATTTAAGTTAGTTTACTACAAAAACTTATAATAAATGGCTCAGGTCACCAAATAATTCTCCAAAAATTTCTACAGACTCTTAAAAGTATGGGAAATTTATTCAATACATCATTTCATGCTATCAATTTATTGCTTATACACTCGTAATTACATTTTTACCCTTAAATTATATTCAGTTAACCAAATATTATCCTTTTTATACAAAATTATTTTCAATATATCCTAATATTACTATAAATCATCAAACGTCAATAGAAATCTATTTCATTAATTAATTTCATAAATACCTATTTATTTCATCATTTCACCATATTTTTAGCTACATTTAAGGTAAAAATGCAATAAATATAAAAATATCTAAATTAAAAATCTAGATACATAGCAATTAAATAAATATCATATGTATTCTACACAAAAATTTTGAATTAGAAACTACATCATTTAGTATATTTATTTTGGAAGTCAAAATTTAGATAAATAGTGACTTTCTTATTCATATACATAAAATAATCGTAATTTTACAAAAATAAAATTTAAACATAAAATTATATCTAAAATAACCTAGATATAAATTTTTTCATAATTTTCAGACTTAATTTAATATTTTTAAAAATTATAAGAAAAATATGGCAAAAAAAAATAAATGACTTGTTCATCAATGCTCCGGCTACCATTAGCCGGTGGGGGTACGTCAACTGATAAGAGTGTAGATTATTCTACCTAAGTTATGCAGGGATCTATGTTAGGTCATTAGATGGTTAGGGATCCATGCTAGGTTAGAACTTTCTTCTATTTTTCTATTTTCTCTTTTAATTTTTCTAAATTTTTCTTAAGTGCTCGTAGTTGCTAAAGTGTGAAATCTGAATCCATAGACCCTATTTATAAAGATTAGATGCAGTTGGATTTTTTTTCTTAATTATTAAGAAATTTTTATTTAATTTATAATTATCCAATTAATAGGATGAGGTGTCAAATTTTTATTAAATCACTTTTGATGCAGCTACTTATCCTTTTTAAGCTACTCCACATTTAATCCAATCATATTCTAGGTTGGTTTTTTTTCTTCATAATTTTTAGATTATATTTTAGGGTATTTTGGTATTTTATGTTAGTATTTAATGATTTTGTTAATATACAGATATATATCCTATATATATCATGCGCGTAATGTGTAATTATGTACATGTAATCATGTTTCTAGCATGTCTTTTGTTTTTAAAAAATATTTCCTATTTAACTTTTGCGAATTTATCACATATTATATATAATTATATAATTTTGGTTTAATTTACAGGTATATTTATTTTATATACCGAGTATATCCATAAAAATACACACATATTCATATAATATATTATTCTATATCATTCCTTTTTATAGCTTAAATAACTTATTTTTAAGTTATCATTGTGTTTTAGGCTTGATTTTAAAGGTTCTGATAAGTTTTACGCTCTTTTGAATAATTGTAAGGTTGAAATTAAGTTTTTACAATATTATCTTTAAAATTTAAATTTACTGGGTCATTTTAACTAACTTTTCTAACTTAATCATAAAGTTTGGGCTAAATTAAATATGTTTTTCTTGAAAGCTCTAAATTTAGGTGTGATTGCCTTAAATGCGATTTTAGGAGTTAATCCTTACTATTTTGATTATATTCTCGATATCCTATTATATTTTTTACTTCCAAGTATACAAGAATTTCTTTATTAGTGTTGTCACATTTTGTATAAGTTTCTAGCCTAATTGGTTTACTTTCCTAAATACCTTAAATCAACTATTGACCCCAATCATACAAGGATAGGGTTTTACCTTTGTCACGACCTGAAGGGGGTCAAGTCATGGTAGTACTGCCATGTGATACGTGAAAATCCGAGATCAATCACCATCCTTGATCTAAAGCC
This sequence comes from Lumnitzera racemosa, assembly GCA_024138005.1. NCBI lineage: Eukaryota > Viridiplantae > Streptophyta > Magnoliopsida > Myrtales > Combretaceae > Lumnitzera > Lumnitzera racemosa. The sequence goes on from JAMXBC010000005.1 coordinate 37,878,044, forward strand.
TGCTACGCACTACATAAGGTATTTTACAACTACAACCTTTTCCTAATAATTAGTATTAAGTAATAGCAAAGCATATAGATTAAAGTTATACTATCTAATTAATACTCAACACAGCATAGATAAGAGGGAATATAAGGATTTTCCCTTAATGTAGTCTTATAATACTAGAATAAGATAACAATAGTAGTTTAGGCCACTTAATAACTAAAAATACTTAATAATTGAAAAATATAAAGAGAGTTTAAATATCAATAAAGGGTTCACGCAAGCTCTCGACTTCTTCACGTCCCATAATCCTAAGCTGGTACTACTGACCTTGGGCATCTCGCAACCCAGTTCCAACCATAGATCTTGCTACAATAACAAACTATTAGGGGGTAAGCTCAACTGCTTAGTGAGTAACCTTCTTACTTTACTAGTAAACAATATCAAACAATATCAAACAAGTTATCAAACAAGCGTATGAATGCATGGTCAAACATATGCAATATATACAGTCTATCGGTAACTATATACAATACTGTTTTAATACCCACCATTGCCTGGGTTAGGAAGTATTTCGGTATGTCAAGATCTAAGTGTCCACGTTCAATTCGAAGTCTCTTATTAATAATATTACCTTAGCAGTAGACATGGTATGACCTCAAGTAAAAGGTAGCACTCCCTAGAGCCAAGTAGTTCTCAAAGGTCAAGGAAAAAACATATTGCACAAAATATGTCGTACAATAACAATTTTCAATATACAAAATACAATGTGAACCCAACTAAGAATGATCCCCTAATCTACTGTGTGATGCTAATGCCCTTAATATCATGTTATAAGATACGATGCATGTTTAGTTTAATTAGGGATCAAGTATTTATTAGTTCTGATTCATGGGTGACCAATCAATTATATATTGACACTCGATGATCCTAAGTTCTAATGCAGCAAGCATATAAGTTTATATTAACTTAAGATATTTCGTAAACACGATCAATTGTAACAAGCACATACAATATCCTATACGCCCCAATCATGCACTAAATTCAGTTATTTAATATAATTAAATGGTTCACTAACTATAAGCAAAATAAGGGGTAGTGTACTCACTCAGCTATGATACTTAGTAGTCCTAATAGTTATCTACTGTGCTCAAGTCAAACTCCTCATCTCTTGAAGAAGATAATTAAGGTCTATGAGTATTCCATTTGCATCAATTAACTAAGTTTACCATCCATTATCCCCAAGTTAGTTATTTTCGTAATTCAAACATATCTTCCTCGTTTTAACTTCGTTTTCGATTATCTTATAGTCGTTTTCATCATTTTCAAATGTTCTTTTATTTCGTGAAGTTGTTTTCAAGTTTCTAGGTTAGTAAGTTTTTGGTTTGGGACCTACAAGATCATGGGCTCAAATGGTAAGTTGGGTTACTTTAGGGTTTAGGCCTAGTTTTGGGTCTTGAGCTTGGTTTTTGACTTTAGGCTTTATACTTAATAATTCGGGCTTTCTTTTAAGTATTTTAGATAGGCTTTTTCTACTCGATACCTTAAAATTTTAAAGTTAACCTTGGTGATAATGTTATGGGTCTAAATGGGTTTTTTTACTAAGCTTAGGGCTCTAAATCACTAAGGGGCTTATAGTATGTATCTTGAATGAGCCTTTGGGTTTAGTAGGCCTCTTAAATAACTCTTCCTAAGCCTTTTAACCTAAGGTTCAAATCTGGTCACTTAGCTACATGGGCTCTAAAGTTGGTTCTTTTAGGCTTTATGTATCTAAATCGCTATTTAGGGCCTTGGGTTCAAGCCCACTTATCTTTTTGGACTTAAGCCCAACATTGGCCTTAAGTTTAGCCTACTTTTAATGTGTCTAAAAATATGTACATTAAGGTCTTAGGGCTTATTAACACCATTCTTAAGCCTATAATCACTAACTGAACCAGTTTAGGGCTTTAACCATACTTTAGCCAACTTGACTTGATTAATTAAGTTATAAACCACACTTAACACTAAATAAACATAACATTAAGCTAATATACAAGAATTTCTAGATCTGGTAAGTTCATGAAATGGTAGCCATGAGTTGTTACTAGGGTCAAATCATCCATTTTCATACGACACTTGATTTTTATGGTGTTTTTACTTAAGTAACCTATGTTTTTACTAATCTAAAACCATAATCACTACATAAAAGTGTGGAAATGTTGTGAGGGAACATATTAGGGGTGGCATGCATGGAAAATGGGGATTCTATCGACCTATTTGATGATTTACTATTAAAACTAATACTACTCTACACTATTTAATCTATTTATGTTATATCTTCTACCAAAAGTAGTTTTTCTTTTACTAACCTTTGTTTCCCTTTCTTGAAACACCTTAGAACTTCTAGGGATTTGATGTAAAGTAAGTTTCAACAAAGAAAAACATTATTTTCTAATAATACTCTACAAGAAAACTAAGGAAAACCTAGCTTAAGTTCTTATCAGAGTAAGGTATGGAAGGTCTTCTTGAGATGAGTGTACCAAGAGCTTTTGTGTATGTACAAGTGTATGTTTATGTGATGGGAATCAGGTTATTGGACTTTTGACCCACAATTGAGCCCGAAGACTAAAGGGACTAGCACGACAAATCTTTCTGTTCCAGCCAACCCCTATCGAGCTCGAGTACTTCTTTATTGAGTCACCCTTCATGCCATGCTGTATGACTGCCCATTTTTTTGCAATATACCAAGTTGCTGATTACTCTTTAGTGTCGAGTCGACTAATTACTTAGTATCTTCCTTGACGAGAAGTCGAGAGACAGTCCGGATTAACTAGGCTATCCTTGCTTGGATAAGCCCATCTATCCATACTTTTTGTCCGTATCTTCTAAAGACCTCGCCAATATAGCATGTGTACAGTATTATGTGTAAAATCTGTTGCACCAATGATAGTTTTTCTTATATATTCATTTTTACCTTTTTGTATCTTGTACATTATTTCCTTAGGAAATACCTTTTTTGTTTTTTCCTTTTAGGTAGGTTACCTTAACTTATGAGTATAAATACTTTTATACTTATAACTGTAGCAATATGAGATCATTCTTAATACACTTTTTGAATACTTTTTCTTCCTTACGTAAACACTATTTGTTTACTTTCGGCATCACTCTTATCCTTTTCCTTAAGTAAGGTTAAGTTGAGCGTAACTTTTTCTTGCCCTAACGAATTCATGTGTCATATTGAATTGTGTCGTAAGTCCTTAAAAGTTTCATTGGCGTATCATATCCTCTAAAACTGTTTGTGGGTTTTGCTTACTATTTCATTCTTCATTTTGCCCTTTTCACACTTTCCCCCATTTATCCTTTTTCAAGCTTTCTGCAAGCTTGGACCCATCCAACAACCGTCTTTATCTGTTCTTGGTTATGATTCGCAACATTTTGGTATTAGAGCAAAGGTTTTATGTGAACTGTAGTTAGTTTTCCTTAAAGTTCTGTTTTACGTGTGTAAAACAGAGTAAGTTACTATGTTCATTTGACTGTTGTAATCTCTTGAAGTGTTTATTTGAGCTTTGAATCTATGAGGAAAAATGATAGACCTAAGTATGAATGTTGGTACTGGTGATGACAATGGAGTTATCCACCATAAACAATAGTCTTAGGAAACTCCTAAAAGCACTAACAAGAGACTTGATGAGGTAGCTAACCTCTTAGTAGATTTAACCCGAGCTATTCATGCATTGTCTTGTCAACCCATTGAGGCCACACAAAACACTCCACAAGTTGCTCAACCTATTAGAGGTCAGAACTCAGCATGACTTGTTAGAGGTGGAGGAGTTGGCAAATGAGTGAAGCGAAGGTTAGACTTGAAAGAGCTTGATGAAGAGGAAGAAGAGTATTTTGAAGAGGAGTATGTATGAATCCCCAGAGCATTCAACTATGTGAAGCTTCGAATTCTGAGTTTCAATGGATCTGGGAATGCTGATGAGTATCTGGATTAGGAAGAGAAGGTTGAGTGTGTGTTTGATTACTATCAATATGAGTATGAGGATTATGAGAAAGTGAGAACTGCTACGGTTGAATTCTATGGGTTTATCGCCATATGGTGGAAAAATTTTCAGACTATAAGAAGACGAGAAGGCTACCGAGAGATTAACACTTGGCCCGAGATGAATAGAGTGCTCAAAAACAGGTCATACTAGAAACCAATCTCCAAGATATTTTCACTTGGCTTTAGACCCTGAGACAAGGAAACCAAACTATTGATAAATATCTTCAAGAGTTTCAAATGCTCATGATCTGTTGCGAAGTGGAGGAACTACCAACTCGAACCATCTCAAGGTTCATTATTATGTTGAGAGGAGACATTAGAGACATTGTAGAGCTCTAATGATTTGACAACATTGATGAGACTGTTAGGATTGCTCAGCAAGTAAAGAAGCAAAGAAGGGCCAAGTACCAGTAAGGATGCTGACTAGCCGACCCGAATAGGCAAGTCACCAAACTCTTCCAAGTATCGAGCCGAGAAGGAAGGTTGATGTAAGAGCCTACTAGAAGGCCGACCTAATGATGAAGTGCTGACTCGAACTTATTAGAATGGACAAGGGTCTGGTAAGAAAATTAGCTAGATTAAGTGCTTTAAGTGCCAAGGGTTCAAACACATGGTTGCTTAATGCTCAAACTGATGGAAGATGGTCATCAAGGGAGACATCCTGAAGCTCGAAGTAGAGAGGATGGATGAAGAACCCGAAGAGGAGGAGATTCCTACCAAGAAAGAAAATGTCAAGAAAGAGCTTATTAAGGAAGATGCATTTGCTAAGGACTTGGACTAGTTACTTATGGTTATTCGATACACTATGAGCGTGGAACCCTCATGAGAGGAGGAGCAGATGGAGAATTCGTTTCATACAACCTGCAAGGTGAATGATCAAGTGTGTGCTCTCATCGTGGATAGTAGAAGCTGTACCAATATAACATTGACAGATCTTATTTCAAAACTAAAATTGCCGACTGTTGTGTACCCAAAGCCGTATAAGTTATACTAGTTAAGTGAGAAAAGAGCATTACATGTCACTCAGCAAATACTACTGCTAATCACTATTGGGAACTACTCTAACCAGATTCTCTATGACGTCCTACCCATGTGTGCTTCCCACGTATTGCTATTGCTAAGTAGGCCGTAGTTATTTGATAAGGGGTTCATCCATGACAGCTACAAGAACACATATATGTTCGAGAAGGATGACCAGGAGATCACAGTAAATCCGATGCCACCGAGAGAAGTTCACAAGTTACAGACAAAACTTGCTCGTGGATCGAAGAAGGAGCTAGTGATGAGTAGAGTCGAACTTTGAGAAGCCATCAATACTAATGAGCCAATCCTCTTGTTGGTCAGGTGATTGTTGGAAATGAGGAAATAGGATGAGTTACCCCAAGAGGTTAAGGAGTTATTAGATGAATATGCTGACCAGTTCATAGAATAGTTACCCAAAGGATTGCCCCCAATTCGAGGCATAGAGTACTACATTGACTTAATACCCAACGCTATATTGTTGAATAAGCCAACTCATCGAATGAATCCTAAACGGGCTTTTGAACTCTAACTTTAAGTCAATGGGTTGCTAGAAAGAAGCTATGTGAGAAAAAGTCTCAATTCTTGTGCTGTACCTGCACTTCTAGTGTTGAAGAAGGATGGAACTTAGCAGACGTGTGTAGACAGCCAAGCCATGAACAAAATCACGACCAAATACGGGGTATCCGATCTTGACCTAGAAGACATGTTGGATGAACTGAGTGGAGCTAAGATTTTCAGCAAGATTGATCTTAAATCTAGCTACCATCAAATCCACATGAGATTAGGTGACAAAGAGAAGACTTCATTCAAGACTCGACATGAACTTTACGAGTGGATGGTCATATCCTTCAACTTGTCGAATCCTCTGAGTACTTTCATGAGACTTATGAACCATATACTAAGACATCTCATAGGGAAGTGTATCGTAGTGTACTTTAACGACATCCTTATTTACAGTGCCAATATACTAAGTCATTGTAAACATCTCAAAGCAGTCCTGAATATCCTCCGTACCAAGAGACTATTAAGCAATCTAAATAAATGTTGTTTTTGCCAAGTGGAAGTGAGAAATGTTGCTTTTGCCAAGAGGAAGTGATTTTCTTAGGCTATGTAATCAGTAGAGGAGGCTTGCAAGTTGATGATGAGAAGATCCGAGCAGTTGTTAAGTGCCAAACTCCCATTACTTGTGTCAACATAAGAAACTTCTATGAACTGCCTTCATTTTATAGGTGGTTTATAAGGAATTTCAATACCATCTCCGCGCCACTTATTAAGTTAATAAAGAAGAACACCGACTTTCGATGGGGAGAAAGGGAGAAGAGAAGTTTTGCCGAAATAAAAAAAAAGGTTGACCTCCGCCTCAGTACTAATGCTACCTGACTTTGACAAAAAAATTTAACTGGAATGCAACGTATTGGGTATTAGAATAGGTACTGTCCTAATGTAAGAAGGCCGACCAATTGCCTTCTACAGTAAGAAGTTGCGAGGACTGTAGCTGAAGTGCTCTATGTATGACAAGGAACTTTTGGCACTGATCCAAATAATGTAAGTATGGTAACATTATTTGCTACTGAGAGAATTTGTCATATATATCGACTATAAATCATTGAGGTACCTCCAAAGTCAAACCAAGTTGTCGAAGCGGTAGGCGAGATGAGTTGAATTCATTAAGGGATTCGATTTTGTAATTAAGTACAAGTAGGGAAAGAGCAACATAATTATTAATGCACTTTCAAGGAGACATGTGCTTTTATCATAACTACAAACTAGGCTGTTTAGGTTTGCAAGTAACAAATAACAGTACTCTAAGGATCTGCACTTTGAACCCATAATTTCGCGATGCGTCAACGGGAGGATGGTGAACAAGGATCATGTGGAGGATGACTATTTGTTCAGAAGCGAAAAATTATGCGTGCCAAATTGTTCACTTAGGGAGCTATTGATTAGAGAAGCTCATGGTAGAGGACTTTCTAGACATTTTGGGGAAAGAAAGACCTGTAAACTATTGAATAACCGATTCTTTTGGGCGAAAATAAGGAGAGATGTGCATCGAGTTATCAAAAGTTGTGCTATATATAAGAAGGCCAAACGCCGAGTTGAACAAGGGAGAGAAATGCTCTTACCTATCCCAATAAGGCCATGGACTAAACTGAGCATAGACTTTGTCCTTGGACTGTTGCAAACTGCCTGAAGCAAAGATTTTATAATAGTCATCGTAGTTAGGCTTAGTAAGACGGTACACTTCGTGCCTTACTTAAAAACTAATGATGATTCAGTTATTACTTTTCTTTTCTTACAAAAGATTGTATGGATACACGGCGTACCAATAAGTGTAATTTTCATAGAGACTTGAAGTTCTTTAACCATTTCTGGAGAACACTGTGGCATCGGCTAAGAACTAAATTACTCTTCATTACCTCATGTCACCCCTAAATTGACGGCCAAATAGAGGTAGTTAATTGCACTTTAGGATCACTACTCCAAGCTGCAGTAAGTAAGAACTTGGCTAATTGGGACGTCTGCTTGCTAGTGGTCGAGCTCGCCTATAACCGAACAATATATGACACCACTAAGTAGATTCTCTTCGAAGCGGTCAATGGATTCAATCCCGAATTACTCATCAACTACGCCCTTGTACCAATACCCACGCAAGAGGACCCTAATGCAACAATTATAGTACAGTCCCTTCAGTACATCTATGACAGGGTCACTTGGTACATTGACTAAGCTGCTAGAATAATGCGAAAAAAGACTAAGCGTAGGTCGATTAAACAATTTTAGCTAGGAGACTTGGTATGGTTGCACCTTAGCAAGGAATGGTTCTTAAATAAGAGGAGGAATAAATTATCTACAAGAGCAGGAAGACCTTTTAGAATCCTCTAGAAAATTAATGACAATGCCTATAGGTTGAAATTGCTTAATGACTATAGGATTTCTAACGCCTTCAACATCACTAACCTCAATCCATATCACCCTGATGGAGAACTGAGCGAATACCATTTGGATTTGATCGCGAATCCAAAACAACTTGGAGAGAATGATGGGAATCAAGTTACCGAACCTCTAACCTATAACCAAGCCTGAAGACTAGAGGGGCTGGCACAACAAATTCTTCTGTTCCAATCAACCCCTATTAAGGCTGAATACTTCCTTGTCGAGTCGCCCTTCATGCCGTATTGTTTGATCGCCCATTTCTTTACAATATGCCGAGTTGATGATTACTCTCTAGTACCAAGCCAACCAATTATTCCGCATCTTCCTTATTAAGAAGCCAAAAGAGAGAGTCTGGACTGACTAAGCCATCCCTATTCAGATATGCCCATTTATTTTCACTTTTTATCCACATCTTCTAACAATCTCGCCAATGTGGCATCGCCACGTATATAGTATCATGTACAGAATCTGTTGCACTAATGATAGTTTTTCTTGTATATTCATTTTTACCCTTTTGTATCTTATACATTACTTCCTTAGGAAATACCCTTTTGTCTTTTCTTTTAGGCAAGTTACCCTAACTTATAGGTATAAATACCCTTGTACTTATAACTATGATAATATGAGATCATTCTTAATATACTTTTTGAGTACTTTTTCTTCTTTGCATAAACACTGTTTGTTTACTCTTGGCATCACTTTTATCATTTCCCTTAAGTAAGATTAAGTGGTGAGTAGCCTTATCAGACCAATTCATGTGTCATATTGAATTGTGCCGTAAATCCTCAGAAGTTTCATTAATGTATCATATCCTTTAGAACTGTTCACGGGTGTTGCTTCCTATTTATTCTTCATTTTTCCCTTTTCGTATTTTCCCCATTAATCCTTTTTCAAGCTTTCTAGAAGCTTGGACTCATCCAGCGACTGGCCTTATTTGTTCTTGGTTACTATTTGCAATAGTGTATCAAAGGATTAAGGTGGAGTATGTATGAAGTATGAGGCGTGAGGCTTGGTGTTGAGTGATTTGGAGTGGGTGTAGTAACCGGCGGTGAGTTGGAAAGAAGGAGAAGATGAAGGGGGGTTTAGGGCTTGATTTTTTTAAGAGTTTGAGAGAGTTTTTGATGTGTTTAGAAAATGAGAAGAATGAGGAAAGAGGGAGTAAGAATGTTTGGCACAAGGAGGGGGGAGAGAAGAGACCATTTGTGTATAATTTGGGTAGGAAAAGACATAACACAAAAAGGGAACATGTACCTTCTTACCTTTTTGCCATTTTGGGGAAGATATTGTCCCATTAAGGTACAAGATGTACCAAATGAAATTAATTAATTGTCTTATAGTCCTTAATCATGTTCAACCTGTGGTTAATTAAAATGTAATGAAGGTTGGTCATGGATTAGAGTTTGATTAGAGTACATGATGGTAATTAAGCATGATTAGGCTAATTAAGTGTAATTAGGATACGTTTAGAGTTTTGTTGAAGTTTGATACTATTCTTTAGCCAATCTAAATGCCCTACATGTATACTTAGGGTTTCCTTAGGATTTGATGTTCATTTGTAGTAATTTGATCCGCGTACGAGTTCAAAAGTTAAAGTCTCAATCATTTAGTATTATCGATTGCTTATATTGATCAATTCATTAGGGTTAGATGATCACTTTAGGGTTTCGTTGTCATTTTACATTTTTCAAGTATTATGGTTCTTACTTGTTCAGTTAGGTTTTTAGAGCTTACTTCAATTATGGCTTTGGTTAAACACTTAAGATTCAATTCATTTACTTAGGTCTTATTATTATGTTTAAGTAGGTTTAAGGACTATCTAAGGACTCCTTCATCCGATTCTGCTTTTGGGTTATCAAAATTTTGTAAAGTTTACAGCCTTAATACTCAAATGTCTATATCCTAATTTCTAATCTATAGGATGTCACATGATATAATATAAGTCTTTTAATTTATTTTATACATACCACAGTTTTGGTTAAGCTGAGACCACAATACCCATGAATCGAGAATCATAAACCACATAAATTTAGTTGCACCATTTCAACATGCAAGTCCATTAGGGAATCCTCACATGAGATTAGCATTGGCCCCTTATATATGAGGATAGGTAGAAAAACATAACTAGTAAAACAAGTTCTTAAGTTGGATATAAGTTAGTCTAGTTTAATTTTAACCTAACAAATACAATCATCAAACAAGCACTACGTACCTAAACTATTGGGCTAACTACTATTAAACCTAAACCATGATCAAAATAGTAATCTAAAAGAAAAAGGACCTAGTAGCAAGAGTAATAAGTTATCTTAGTTCATTCTCCTTTATAAACTCAAATTGTAAATTATTTAGCTTTATCTTATCTTGCTTTTGTCCTCTCTTCTTCTTTCTTAGAATCCATTTCAAGTAACTCGAATGCCCTCAACATTCCCCACTCACAACACTAGCTACTTTGAGTCAAATGGAACTAAACCCCTTAATTAATTCTTAATCCAACTTCCAATGACCTCTGAATCCACTCCTAAGATAAAAGACTCATAACCAAAGAAATATTGTTTCTTGTAATAAGGTTTCAAACTTAACATCAATAAAGGTTTCAAAGATCGTTTAGAAGAAGAATAAATCTAAGAATAAGAAAAGTTTGTTGCTTCAATGAAAGAATACCATAAACATCCATTAGATCTCCCAAGAAGGCTTAATTTTCATTTAATATCAACTCTTTCAAAATAGTAAAAAAATTTGAGATAAAAGCTATATTGAGTGTTAAATCAAAGTGTTTAAATCCTGAGTTTATTTCATAAAATATGGTTTGGAAGCATAGGAAAACTTTAAGAGTCATAAACAAACATAAGGACAACAAAGTGGATGAAATAAGAAACTTGTATCAATCTTGCAACTAGCTGGTTAGCTATTTCTTAAATGGACTCATTAGGTCGATTCGCTAAGAAATCATACCCTGAGTGAGCTATTGGTCAATTGGTTTGGTAAGGAACTGTTAAACCAGTTTAGCCACCTCATTGCCATCAAAAGTAACTGGCTTTCGAGTTCACCTACTGCAAGTAGTAGCTTTTGGCCTTCTTTGAAAAACCTTCAATAACCTACTTATCTCAATTCCAAGTGAGGAAATCAACCATTAACCTTCATTAAACTTCATGCACTCCAAATCCATTATCTAAACTCCATTTTACATCATCCTATCTAACAAATTACAACTCAAATCTTCCCCAATTTCAACATAACACAACAAACCCTCAAGTTTTGACAAAACCCAATAACTAGATTAAGGAAATGAAGAAGACACTTACTTGTAAAAAGTAAGTCTAAGCTTTGAATCACAAACACCACCCGAACCAAATAGGGAAAGCTATAACAGACATATTTAAATTTAGATTACTTAAGAGCCCTTAGGCCCTTAGGAAAATTATTGAAATGAAGCTTTTTCAAAGAGGAAAAACTTAGGAATGAAGCTTGGAAGATTCTCTTACCTAAGGCTTGATTTTGCACAATATCCTTCAAGTTTTAAGAGTTTAAGAGCTCTCCATAGCTAGTTTTTTGAAAGGCTAAGGGAATGGAATTATAGTAGATAAATGAGAGCCTAAGGTTTTAGATAAGGCATATGAATTTTAGGGCAAATAAGAGGGTTAGGTCCAAATAAAATATTTACTAATATGCGACCTACTTTAAATAAATTTTCCTCCATTTCTTTTGGTCCTTACACTTATACACATCAAAGATACCAAAGAGTGGTTTTATCCTTAAAGATATAGATATATGTAACTTAAGGGCACTCAATTTCAAATTAAGGGAAAAAAAAAAAAGGAAAGAGAGGGGAAAAAGGTATAACTTAGCTAAGAATAGATTTTTTTCTTTAAAAAAAATGATGAGTATTTATGAAAACAAATAAGTATATTCCAATAAATTAATATCAAATAATAAATGTGGAAAATCAAATGAAAAAGGATGCTAGAGAAGATAATGTTTGGATTCTCAAGTCAAATGAGAGTCGTTGAGAAACCAGAGAAGAGAGACCCCGTCTAAACCAACCAACAAATCGGTCCATGAAGTAACTGGCAAACAATACAATGCGTGACTATACAAGTAACGGAACAGGAGCACCCGAGCATACATTCACTATCGCCATCAGTCCATGACTCCTACTCGGTAATATCTCTCTCCCTCTCTCTCTCTCTCTCTCTCTAAATTTAGTATGTTTTTTCTTCAGATTTTCATTCTATCAATTTCTGTGCACAAATGGATTGGATAAAGGAAAGTACCATGAACTTGCTTGTGTGTTAGTGAGATAAAGATGATTGCTGATTGATTTATACAAAATTTTAATTTTTTTTTTCTCGTTTGCTTTCTATTGAAACAGTAAATAGACGGTTTAATTTTGATTCTTATTTGTGTTGATTATTTATTTATATTTTTTCCAACTATCTGAAATGTAATCTGGTATGGAAACCGGTGTTCATACCACTGGTTACAACACCTATGGCGTGTTGAATTTGTTTTTTTGATATGCATTTGTATAGCCAATTGAACAATTTGAAATTCTTTATTCTTTTCCCCTCAATTTTTGTTGATTATCTTTAATGGATTTTTTATAGTTTTTCTATAATGAAAATTATTACGTTCTTTTATTTATTACAATCTATAATGAAAGTGATTTTGCTAATTAGTAGTTGTTGTAGGGCCAAGGTGGTGGTGCTAGTGATCAGAATGCAGTGGCTATTACAGATGTTAGAGGATTACAGAACGAGGAAAATATTTTTCTCTCGTAGTTTAGTAGAACAATCTAAGTTTTATGTAAATGTTTTTGGGTAAACCAATGTGATTTCCATTACAAGACTTAGAAATACTTTGCGGTTTTCGAAGTGACATTAATTGGATAATGTTAATAGATGTCCTGTTGACAGTCCAAGAGAAGCATGTATCCATCTCTCTTATGATATGTGAAGAAATGCTTTGGAAAGTTGCACATTTAAATTAAATTCATGAACTAATGGGTTACTCGTTACTAGGACCCTCCAAAAAGCCACTATTTTGCTCATGTGATATTTTCTTTCTTTGGCTTTTGTATTCTATAGAATCTTATTCCTTGGTATCCGTATTTCTATTCCTTTATCATGGATGTGGCTATACATGTGGGGGCAAAAGGAAATTGCATGTAAAATTATTTATTTATATCTCTGGATTTGGTTATATGTGCAGGTATTGTAGTTTACTTCTCGACAAGTGCCCTTTGCAAGTTGGGAGGACCATCTTCACTCAGTAACAGAAGATGAGTAACGTTGAGTTTGTATTACAAGGTGTTTGATTCATTGAACAGGTCCAAAGGAGCATTGAAAAAGTGCCAGTAAAAAGTGTATGCTGAGTTGTGAAGACTATGCATGCTATTCTGGGTTAACTATTGTGGTTGTGATAGACAAGAGTTATGGATTTCAGATGTAGTTTGCAGCAGGCAAATGTATTGGCTCTTGGAGAAGGCACAAGCTACATGCCAGTTAATGCCAATTTCAGCTTTAAAAGCAGAAATTTTAGCATTCCTTCCAAATTTACTGTGGGACATGCAAAAGGGAATATCAAGAGAAGTGTTTCTTTTTGTTTTGGTCATAACTTATCAAGAATTCTCAAAGGAGAGCATGATGAGTATGTGTACGGTTGGTACATGAAAAAAGCTTCATTTATTAATGTTAATCATAATTTAAAGTTCTGGCAGAAACATAAGTTACAATGTCTGGACAATGATTCATTGGCATTTGTTAATGGAAATGGCCGAAATATAGATTACACGGGAAGTAGCCAAAGTTCAGGACAAGATCCTAATGAAGATATTGAAAAAAATGACTCAACAGAAGAGGAAGAGGAGAAGGACAACGCCAAAACACCTAGCATTGAAGAATTAAGGGATCTGTTGCAAAAGGCATTGAAAGAGCTGGAAGTTGCACGTATTAATAGTTTGATATTTGAAGAAAAGGCTCAACGGATATCAGAAAATGCAATAGCATTGAAAGATGAAGAAGAAAATGCCAGGAGTAATGTCAATGTTGCACACAGTAGTGTACAAGTGATTGTAAGTGAAGAGGGTATGGCAAAAGAAACCGTTCAGAAGGCTACAATGGCTCTTTCATTGGCTGAAGCTAGGCTGCAGGTAACCATGGAGTCCCTAAACAGTGCCAGAGAAGGAAAGGAAGCCAACAAGAGTCTTGAAGAGAGTGGCACTAAAGTTGATACAAAAGAAGAGGAAGAACTTTTGGCTGCTGAAAAGTATATGAAGGAATGTCAAGACAACTTGGCAAATTGTGAGGCAGAGTTGAGGCAATTACAGAATAAGAAAGAGGAATTACAAAAGGAAGTGGAGAGGTTGAATGAGGTTGCAGAGGAGGCTCGGACCAAAGCACTGAACGCGGAAGAGGATGTTGCAAATGTAATGCTTTTGGCAGAGCAAGCTGTAGCATTGGAACTTGAGGCCATGCAACGTGTGAATGATGCAGAGATTTCCTTAAAGAGAGCAGAGAAGTCAAATTCAAGTTCGTCCATTGATGCTTCAGAGATGCCAGAACCTTCTGCTGAAATGGTTATTGAAGAGGACAAGACAGAAAAAGAGAGCATTGAAGTTTCCACAACTGATAAAGAGAGAGAAATCACAGTTGGAGGAGATCTCATGGTGGGTCAACCTTTAGTGGATAGCCAATATGACAAAGTTAGCCAAATACACAAAGAGCAACATCAACTAGAAGATCTCAATGATCAAGAGGATGGGAAGATAGGTATAGATTCTGCCAAAGACACAGAAGTCGAGACAGAAAGTTTGAGAATTGCTGATCAAACAAAGAAGCAAGAAGTTCAGAAGGACTTGAATAGAGACAGCTCCACTGCTCCAAAGGCATCGCTGAAGAAATCATCCCGTTTCTTCTCTGCATCTTTTTTCTCTTTTGAAGATGACGGGGAGGAATTCAAACCATCATCAGTTTTCCAGGGTCTTGTAGACTCTGCAAAAAGGCAATGGCCTAAGCTGGTATTGGGTGTATTACTTTTCAGTGCAGGGTATGATTACTGTTGCTCTTTTTTTGTCACTCCCATTGAAGTCACTGCTTGCTGAACCAACTATAAGGTCTTAGTTGCTTATCTGATTTTAGATATTCACAAGCTGCTGGGATTTGAAAAATGATATCTGCATCAGTATAAATTTGTGCTGTCAGATAGCATAACTGGATTGTGCTTTACAATCACTGTCATTGACTACCCTAGTGAGTGTGAAAAGCATGTTGATGCACATGTTAGGAAAATATAGATGTGGGTTTCAGTTTTTATTATTATATTCCCTTATTATGCTCCTCTTATTATATATATAATTATTTGGGCATCATAATTGACAAGATTGGCATAAAGCTTGTGTAGATAACCCATATTGAGGATGAACACAGCATGCAAGAATGATTATTATACATTAGTTTGAATTAATTCTTAGAATAGTTGTAACTTCAAGATTTTGGAGGGTTCTCTTTAATCGAGCTCTCA
The DNA here is from genome assembly GCA_024138005.1 of Lumnitzera racemosa. Classification (NCBI taxonomy): domain Eukaryota; kingdom Viridiplantae; phylum Streptophyta; class Magnoliopsida; order Myrtales; family Combretaceae; genus Lumnitzera; species Lumnitzera racemosa. Next base: position 37,893,525 of record JAMXBC010000005.1, read on the forward strand.
ACCCCAATTTCATCATAGTTTCTAGAAAGAAAGGTCAATTTCTAATAAGGAAAAATCAACAGAACTAACGATTTGTTTATGCACCGACCACTTGACCCCAAACCTGCACCTATGATATCCGGGTGTTAAAGCCAAAATGCCATGAATGGTTTGTGCAAGACTGATTAGAAGTGTAAACAATTATTTTGGATAAAACATGTAGAAGAGCAAAGGGAGGACAATGGTCAGCCTGAAGACACCAAGGAGGAAGAAAATGAAGGGGGATCAACATTTTTCCATGATGTCACACACAACTTTCAAAGGGGGGGAAGTAATTGTTATGTGTAGATTGATGACTGCTGGTGTGTATGTGTGTAATATCTGTGTATATGTGCTGTTTGACAAATTTTTAGTAATGGCTGAATGCCCATTCTTTGTTGGTCTTGTTTATTAAATAGAGAATTATGTACAGCCTATTTTCGGAAGGAACATATGCTCTTATCAGTACATTAACTATTAATATCCTACAAAGATAAGAAAATAAATTATAATAAATTACGATAATGTACAATAATTAAGATATATTCTTAGCCTAATAATTTTTGCAATAATCTCTATATGAATATCCATTAATTCTTGCTATTGATATCCCTCCTCAAATTGATGCTGGTAGATTTATAAGCATCAATTTGTCAATAAGAAAATATTGTTGATGCACCAAGAGCTTTAGTAAATACATCAACAGTTTGGAAAGCAATGGTGATGTGCGTGGGAGAGATGACATGAGCTACGAATAGGGTAACAAATGATTCAGCTGGAATTTTTCTTATCAAGGTATTGTCTTTTGATGTGAAACATCACATGATTTTGTCTTTTGGTACAGTAGCTCAAGAGGCTACTCATTCTGAGATTAGCCTGATCAGAGCATACTTAATTTCAAAGTTCTAACATATTTCAAGATACTATACTAAAAGGCATTTCGATGATTAGAATTTAGTTATCTAGTATCTAACACTCTTTACAAAACTGATGTCCTTATTAGTTTTATTATACAGGTCCAGAACTATACTAAGTAGGGACTCTATCCTTTAGGCTGATAAACTAATCTGATGAACTCCATTAGATTAGAATTTCTTACACCAAAGTATTGTACTTTACGATTTTGTCTCTTGGTGTAGTAGCTTTTCAGAAAGTTACTCATTTTAGGATTAATTTGGATTGAGTACGTTTAATTTCGGATTTTTAATATATTTTAAACTGTTGTATTAAAAGGCGTTTCGATTATTAGAGTTCACCTAATATCTAAGGGGTACGACAGTACGTTCATAGAATACTAGGTTAGTCACAATTTGAATTGCGTTAGTATTATTCGTATAAAGCTAGTTAGGCTCAACTTGGGGAAACCTAAGCTTACCTAATAATCCCTAAAGCTAAACAATTTCAAAACAGGTAGAGGACATAGCACAATATTCAAACTTTGTAGAGGATTAATTAGGTCTAACCACTACATTAACAGGTGCATCAATAATTAGGCTTCTATCATTTAATATCTAGGGGTATTACAATGCGCTCATGAAATACTTGGTTAGCTACAATTTGAATTGTACTAGTGTTATTCATATAAAGCAGGGTAGGCTTAATTTGGTAAAACCCAAGCTCACCTATTAATCCCTAAAGGTAAACAATTTCAGAAGAGGTAAAGGACATAGCAAGATATTCAAACTCTATTGAGGATTTAAACACTCGGTCTTGCTTCTTCCTTTTCCAAGAAACAAGAAAGTTACCTAAAAACATACACTAGCAAGTAATTGAACGTCGAGTATTAGAACAACTAGCCTAATTGGCATCACTATATGCAACAAAATGAATAGGGTAATCCTTCGGAAAGAAAAGACCTTGAGTTGAAGTGCCTTTCAAGTATCAAATAATGCGACGAATAGCAACAAAATGAAGATGTATAGGAGTGCATAAATTGACTAACTTGTTGAAATGCAAAGGAAATGTTAGGCCGAGTATTAGTTAGATAGTTAAAGCTCCTCACCGGTTATCTATATAAAGAGGGATCAGAAAGAAAATCACCCTCATCACGATTATGTTTGACATTCACTTCTAATGGAATATCAACAGGATAACCATCTTAAAGACCAGCCAAAGTAAGCAACTCCTAAATATATTTATGTTGGTGCAAAAAAATACCTATAAAAGTAGAATGCACTTCAAGGTGTAGAAAATACCTTAAGAGGTCCTAAGTCCTTCATATGAAAGGAATGTCAAAGATGCTCTTGAAGTTGAGAAATCATTTTAGAGTCAGTTCTTGTAATAACAATATCATTTTAGAAGACCTAAATCCTTGTGGAATAATCTCCTTCTCCTTAAGGAATCTATTGTGGAGCCGTAGTTGATAATTGGAAACTTCAACGAATGTTGATCAGTTGAGGAAAAAACTAGGAGGAAATATGCACCTTATTAAGGCTATGGAATAGTTTAATGAATTTTGTTTTAAGGTTGAGATGGAGGATGCTTGAACAAGTGGTCCTACCTATACTTGGACTAACAAATGTCTATTAAACCTTCTTGCTAGATGTCTAGATAGAGGCATGATTAACCTGCCTTAGACCCAGCACTACCCAACTACTGAAGTGCATGTCCTAGAACTAAGGATCTCTGATCATAGTCCGTTGATAGTGCGGCTGAATGCTGATGATTATCAAAGAAAAGTCCCTTTCAAATTCTTTAATATTTGGAAATCTAGTTCGAAATTCCTTCCACTAGTTGAGAAAGTGTGGAGTACTCATGTTACAGGCATACCCATGTTTCAAGTGGTGTCTAAACTTAATTTGTTAAAAGGTGAGTTGAGGAAACCAAATTGTGAATCTTTTTATGACATTTTGACTCAAGTATCGTAGGCGTACCAAATCCTCAAGGAAAAACAAACCGTTAATGGAAGATGGCCAGCAAATGTTGATTGGGAAGGGGAAAGGAAGTTGTACGAGGATTTTTATTGCAAGAGAGCAACTGAGGAATCATTTCTCCACCAGAAATCTAGAGAGACTTGGCTAAGGTTAGGGGATAAAAGCATAACTTTGTTCTTTAAGTCCATCAAGCAAAGATTGACCAAGAGTGGGATTCACTCTATAAAGAGTCTGGATGGTTCGATTATAAATGGAAAAGAAATGATTCAAGATGCAGCAGTAAACTACTTTCAAAATTTGTTATCTGATGGCCAAGATGGAGGCTGTCACCTATTCATGCTCCTAAACATTGTTAAGCAAGAGAGTTGGTCATTGTTTCACAATAGACCTTATTCGACTCGTCTCAAATATAAAGGCGAAAGAAGTTATGTGGTCCTTAGCTAAAGACAAATCACCAAGCTCAGATGGATATAATGCTAATTTCTTTCGATATACATAGAAAGTGGTTGAAAGAGATGTGACATTGGCTATCAAAGACTTCTTTGCTAAAAGTAAGTTGTTGAAATCGATCAATTCTACTCACTTGGCTCTTGTTCCAAAGGTTAGAATTTCGAATTCCTTTGGAGATTTTCAACTAATAGTTTGTTGCAACACTCTATATAAATATATTTCTAAAATTCTTACGGACTACCTTAAATTTGTTGTATCTAGCTTAGTAGGAAGAGAGCAATTTGCTTTTATCAAGGGTTGGCGAATTAGAGATAACATTTTGTTTACACAAGAACTTATGAATGGTTACCATAAGGGAGGTCATGGAAGTCTTATCTTACCTTCTTAGGGAGCTAGGTTCTAATCCTAATTTGAACTTCCATTGAAGATGCAAGAAAGTCAAACTTACTCACTTGTGTTTTATGGGTGATTTGATGATCTTCTCAAAAGGTAACCGGTCTTTCACTATGTTGATCAAAGAGTGTATCGATTCATTCTTCCACCTTTCAGGCTTGAGATGTAGTCCCAACAAAAGTCTTATATTCTTCAATGGAGTTAGATAAGAAGAAAAGGATCACATTACTGGCTGTTTGGGCTTTCTACAAGGATCTCTACTGGTGATGTACCTAGCAGTTCCTCTCATCTCATCTAAACTATCCAAATCCGACTATAGAAACCTTATCAACCCGTTTACGTCCTGTATTGGTCATTAGACGTCCAAGGCTCTCTCTTATGCTAGCCGTCTTTAGCTGGTCAAGAGCATTCTCTTTTCCTTACAAGTTTATTGGTTGTTTACCTTCCTCCTCCCCAAAAGCATCCTAAAAGGCCTTTCTGTGAAAATCAAAAGCTTTTTGCTGTGGAATGGATCAAATGAGCTTAAAGCAAAGGCGAAAGTTGCTTAAGATGATATTTGCTGCCCGAAGGATGAGGGAGGCTTGGGTATCCTAGAGCTACGTTTATGGAATAAAACTGCACAAATCAAACACATATGGAATCTTTGTTCCAACATAGAGGACACTCTTTAGCCAAAATGGGCCAAAAATGAGCTTTTAAAAGGAAAAAAACTTTTGGGCAATCAAAAAGCCAACTCATGGGTCTTGGACATAGACCAAACTCTTACAAGTTAAAAATTAGGTTTGTCCTCTCCTTGCATGGAAAATAGGTAGTGGGCAAAGAGTATCCTTATGGTATAATAATTGGCATTCCAAAGGACCTCTTATATCTTGGCTGGGAGAAAGAGTTATCTATAATATGGGTTGAGACAAGAATACACTTGTAAGCTTTCTCATCACTAATGATGGTTGGAGGTGGCCTCCAGGTGAAATCTAGCAATCTATTGCCAATTCTTTGTCTCTTACTTATAAACCAACTCCTTCTGCTTTGGATTAACTCATTTGGAAACTACACCCATTGAAGTCCTTTTCCATTTGAGATGCCTACAACTCTCTACGACAATGAGGTGATAAAGTGCTATGGGTAAAGGTTGTATGGAACAAAACATGCACTCCACAACATACTTTCATACTCTAGGTAGCTATTCAGGAATGGCTATACACTTTAAATAAGTTGCCTACTTAGGGTATTGTGGATAAAAACTGTCGCTACTTATGTAACAAGGAAGAGGAATCTCATTTGCACCTGTTTTTGAAGTGTGAAGTTGTTAGATTGATTTAGTTGGATATTTTTAGGTCAAGCAAGTTTCAAGATGCGGGTGCTTTAGCGGTCATCTCCTTCAAGGACTTTGTGATGGGTTCTGCAAGATGCCTTGATATATATAGAATAATTCCTTCTATTGTTTGCTACTACATTTGGAAATAAAGAAATTGTCAAAGGGTCGGTGGTCCTCCCACCAATTCTTCTTGCTTAGTTAGGAAAATTTTGATTATCTTGGGATTAGTTCCTAAATGAGGCTATGTACTACTCTTATAGTAGCTTAACAACTGATCTAGTTTCCTTTTTGTTGTTTAGTATTGGATCTATTGTTTAGGCTGTCCTTTCCATGTATATTCTCTTCTTTTACTTTAATATATTGAATTTACCCAAAAAAAAAAAAAACAATATCATCAACATACACTAAGAGTGAAATGATTCCGTTAGCATTTTGCAAAGGAATTGAGGAATCATATTGACTTTGAACAAGAGAGAAGTTAACAAACATAGATTGAAACTTATGAAACTAAGTACGTGGTGTCTATTTTAAACCATAAAGTGATTGTCTTAATTTATAAACATGAGAAGACGGTATGGGAAATTATCCTAGTGGTGGAGTCATATAAACCTCTTTCTTAAGATCGTCATGCAAGAAGGCATTCTTAACATCCATTTGATGCAATCTTTAGCCTTTAAAAGCATTAATGGTAGAACAAGTTGCATAGTTATCATCTTTGCAACAAGTGCAAAAGTTTCCTCATAATCTATCCCAAACACCTGTTAATTACCAAGTGCCACCAACCTCTTTTTATATTTCTCAAGTAACCCATCAGATCGTAGCTTAATTGAGTATACCTATTTCCAACCAATGGGCTTGACACCAATAGGGTAAGGAAAAATATCCTAAGTATAATTCTCTTGAAGAGCCTAAAGCTCTTCTTCCATAGCTTCAACCTAGCATGTATGTTTAGTTGCTTGAGGATAAGTAAGAACTGAAGTAGCAATTAAAGTAGCTGCAAAACCAAATTGGTCAGGTGGATGACTAATACGAGAAGTTCTCCTAAGAGCTACTAGACTAGAGTCGGGAAGGATCTCTAATGAGTGGGGTTGTTTTTGTTGATAGACAATATCGGGCTTAAAGCATTCAATAGGTAGTGCTAGATTATCAAAGCATGGAAGAATGACACTATTGGAATGAGACACAAGTTGCTAAAAATAGCACTCATGCTCGAAGAAAATAACATTTTTGGAAACACCCATACAATTAGCAACATCATAGCATAAGCCCTTTTAAGAAGAGCTGTAACCCATAAAAGCATACCCTATCGATTAAGCTATAAGCTTGTGATGCTCATGAGAAGGCAAGTGAATGGAATAGACACATCTAAATGTGTATAGCCTGTGATAATCAGATGCATAGGGAGAATCAAAATTCAATTGTTAAGAAGGCAACTTTCTACCCAAAATTTAGGTGGATTTTAAGACTCTAAGAGTAATGTGTGAACCATATCCAACAAGTGACTGTTTTTACATTTATCCACCTTGCTCTGTTGTGGGGTATAATAGAATACCTTTCTACTGCAAAAAGGCTTGAAGTTCATGTGACATGTATTTACTGCCATAAATAGAGCAATCAAGAGACAGTACATGTGCAAAACATTGATCTTCATCAAGAAATCTACGCTTCATCAAATTTGACAAAATTTCATTATTTGGATGACCCAATCGTCTATGTCAAAGTGAAACCTCATTTTCAACCATTATAGATGCTGAAGACAAATTTCTTGGAATAGTAAATTGCAATGAAAATAATCTTCTCACTTTAGGTCCCTTCACAATTACCTTCCCTGACACTTAATTCTGCACAAGTCATCCATTACAAGAGAAATGTACATCACAATTATCATCCACCATTTGGCCAACAGAAATTAGGTTAGTAGATAACCCAAGAGAGACAAATATATGGTAAAAAGAAGGTCCTATATCACCAAGGGCTGTAATTGGAAGATTACTACCATTAGCAATCTGGATATTTTGTGTACCAATATATTGTCATAGATTATGTAATGAATTGGATAATCCAATCATATGATTGGATGCTTCAGAATCAACAAAATAAGGTAAAGAGACAGTCTTACTTTGACCCTAAAGGCCAAGAGCAGATATGCATTTAAGATCATCTGTTATACTATTTCTAGAGTCATTGATTGATTTGTGCTACTGGTGGTAGATGAAGAACCAATATTAAAATATGAAGCCGCTTGAAAGGCTTAGATTCTTTGGTTTCAAGACATGTGGGACATTACTTGATAATGTGTCTATTTTGGTAGCATTAGATAGATACTTTTCCTTGGGTCCTCCCTTAAGTAACATAAGCAATATTGACAACCTCAGATATCTGCTTGAATCGATTTATGATAGCTTGCATAGCTATTCTCTGTTCCTCATGAGATAGGCATCCAAAGAAGGAATTGGATTTCTATTTGGTACGCCAGCCCAAAGGTCTTAAATTTTGGTCTCGGTTTCATCAAAAACTTATCCTACTTAGTAATATCATAAACTACCTGAAGGTCAGCTAAAACTTCTTTAGATACCTTAGAATAGATAATGCCAAAATATTTGCTCTATAGGTTAATAAAACCAAAATAATGCTGCTGAATAGAGAGATTACCTAGATTGAAATTACTTGTCTTTAAGTTCACTTTGAAAGCGTCTTGCGGCATTGTCTTGCGGCATTGTCTTGATGGTATATACGCTTTAGATAATCCCATAGATCTTCGGTTATACCAAAAGAGCCTAAATTAGTCACCGTATGGTGTCAATAGATGCCAAAATCCATGAAATAATTTGAGCATCCTTTGTCTCCTATTGGCTCTGTTTCTTATCATCTTTAGAAGAAGAAGAGGTTCCATCAATACGACTCCAAAGCTCCTTTCCTTTCAAAAACATTCGAAACTATAATTCCCATACAACATAATTCTTTCCTATAAATTTGATACCTAAAGTCTTTATAGGTAGTTTCCCAAGAAGACTTTTGAGAGACATTCTCAAAAAAAAAAAAAAAAAAAGGAAATTTCAACTGAACAATAGTTTCAGAAAACAAACAAAATTATTGATTAAAAAATTAATCAACCCCAAACAAGACAAGAAATCGAAAGATCACTATGGTTTAAGAGGATGGCTTTAATACCATGACAAAATTTCAATAATTGACTGAATGGCCATTCTTTATTGGTCTTTTTCATTAAATAGAGAGTTCTATACAATCTATTTTTGGAAGGAACGTATACTCTATTAATACATTAACTATCGATATCCTATAAAAGATAAGAAAATAAATTACAATAATGTACAATATTTAAGACATATTCCCAGCTTAATAATTTCTGTAATAATCTCTACATTAATTTCCATTAATTCTTGTCACGGATACTTTTTTTTTTTTTTTTTATTTGTCATGTCTGTAATATTTCAAATGTGGGTCAGTTATGGTGTTTAGTAGTTGCTAGAGGAAGCTATGGAAGATTTGTGGAAGTGTCAAGTAAGCAGAAAAAATAGTAAAGTGGGCAATTACCCGATTCTCCTATTTATATTTATGGCAGCAAAACGAAGGAAAATGGTATGTTATTTTGTCAAGAAAAATTTCAGAACTTTAAAGAGTTTGAGGATTAAGGGCTCTCTCTATAATCAAGCTTATAAAGAAATTTTTAGCTTCTCTCTTAACAAGATGAAGTTTAACCTTTCAAGATTGGTAAATGGGGAAGATAAACGCCTAAAAACAAGATTGAATCTGATTTTGTTCTGTATCGTCCAAAAACTCCACATCACATTTGATCCTATAACATAGGTTCCATTAAGAAAAGTCAGAATACAAGGGTAAATAGATCGGGACTAAACAATCTGTTTGTACATCAAACAGTGACTAGATCTGAACCCCAGCCCATAGCATGTGATTTTCCCATTTTCCTTATAAATTTTTGAGATACATTAGTTTGCTTTTACATAGTGAAGGCATTCGAAAGTAGATTTTACAGTCTCTGATTTAAAGATGTTGGACTCTGCAACAGGGCTGCTTTCTATGCCAAACGAGTGGAGAAAGGCACCTGGCTGCTGCAACAGCCACAAGCCTTGACCTCTAGTATCGAAGAAATTTCTTTGAATGCGAAACCCCTAGCCTTAAATTTGCAAAAACTTAAAAAGGGAGCAAAAGATCTCATAGATATGCTTCCTAGGCAAGAGGTATGCATCTTGTGTCGCCAATCTTTAATATTTAGGCATGTGATCATCTTCTTAGTTTCCAGGTGAATGAAGAGGAAGCTTCACTCTTTGACATGTTGTGGCTACTTTTGGCGAGTGTCATATTTGTTCCAGTGTTCCAAAAGATTCCTGGAGGTTAGCATTCCATTATTTAATTCCTCAATGCTTACACAATTTACAGTCTGGTTGCCTTTTCTTTTAGCATCCATGCAGTGCATTACATACTGTTCAAGAAGACTCTTTGAGTGTTTCCAGTGGGGACAGCTTCTTCTTAATTAGATTAATTAGCTGTTTCTTGCTATTTTCAGTATTTTGAAATTTTTTGTTACGTACCGGAGTTTGGATCTAGTCACGGGTGATATTTGTATGTAAATGGGTTGAGGGCTTGTTCAGTGATAACTCTTCTTCTTGCTTGTCCATTACTAATCCCCATAAGGGTATTTATACAAGTAATTCCTAATATGAAAATAGGAAAATAATTCATAATCTGTGTCAAATACATGTCTATAATGTGTACTCCCCAAAATGACTATTAATAATTACCATTACTTATGCAATAAAGGACTATTGATGAGTTGTATCTAATACGCATCCATTACACATTTTTTCATAATAACTATTACTGATCAAATAAAATATTATTGATAAGTTGTGTTTAACATGCGTTTATTACATGTACTTTTTGAGGAAGTATCTCTAACATTACTCCTCCCTTAGACAATGAGCTTGTCCTCAAGCTTAAGTAATTGCATAACTAGAAAGCAACATCCTCTCCTTGGAGAGGATTATGGTTGCCCACTTTACAACTCCTTTGGTTGAACATTCTCCCTTTAGCCTTGGATTTACACATTGTTCAACTTTTTCTTCATCCAATCGTAGAACAGCCCATGGAACAAGACTTTGCTGCTGATGAGTTATTGTAGGATTCAGTTTCTCCATGCACACTGGATCTCCATACAACTCTTTACCAAAGTATCGTGGTGGTGCATGTAGCTGGGAGCCACCGCAGGAAAATGCTCATGGGTCATCTTCCCAAGGAATATAAGGGTGTATGCCATCAAATCCATACCTTAGATCATGGTACCCTATAGCGACACCATTGGGCAAAATACCCCTTCCTTAATAGTTCCATTAGTATTTCCATTGGAACTCCCATTGACGATCTGAATGGGCAAGGACTTCTGGTTAGAAGAAGCATCACCAGTGATTTCAGAATGTAGCTTGTCCTTTGCAAACTCTTCTATTGGTCTAGATATTTACGGAAAAGGATATAACTTGTTTGCTATCAAATGAACTGCCTTCATTCGCACTTCCTCTGAGTGATAAGCTGCACTCTGCAAAGCGATATTCAAGCAAACATTTTGAATTGGAGGCCGCAACAAGATCAAACATTAGAAACTACTAAGTCCTTGAGTGCCCTGACCTCCACTTCATGACTCTTCGTCAGACTTTTCAAAATACCAGGGGAACATAAGCATTCCCACAATCTTAAAATTGACTCAGTCAAAGAGGGAACTTCATCAAGCAGCTTGATGAATGATTTGTCTGAAGATGGGAAAGAATCTGTAAGTGCTTCAGCATCATTCAAAAGAAATGTTTCATATTCAGAGGAAGCAGCCCTGGAATGGAAAAAGCTGCGTTCTACTTTAGCCTCTACGTAAAGCCTGTAGAGGAGATGCAACACCAACTCATGTCCCTCATGATTCACATAATCTGATAAGTTGTGTTGTTGAAGAAGCTTCTAAGGGCTTAAATTCAAGGGAAGCTCAAACCCTACATGAGAAGGCAGAGAAGATCAAACTTGGGAAGCTCCAGCAAGGGAATCTCTTTATATGCCAGAATGATGCAGCTAAAAGCCAGTCTCTGCAATTTATCTTTCTGGTCATTAGCTAGATCAACAATAGGTGCTGCCACCTTAGGGAAGGTAAAATGAGTAGGCACTCCAGCAGAAATTGCAGACAAGGAAAATGGGATATTTCCATCCACAGCTATCACTTTAGGGCTAAGCTCTTCAGATATGTCATTTGATAATGGTGGAAAAGGCTCTTACTGCAACTTCTTTGTGAAACCGGTCTCTTGCTCTGAACCTTGAATTTCTGCGAAAACAGCTTCTTTTGTTCCAATTAAAACATCGGAAGGGGCTGCTGAAGCAGGAGGCCATGCAGAACATTCCACATCTTTGATCTTCTCAGCATTAGTCACATCACCACATGCTTCAACTATATGAAGATCTTGTGCCTCTTCTGCCTTCTATAGCATTGGGCTATCATCAGACATCAATTGTTGAGCACCTATTAGTGAAGCTATATATGGAAAAGCCCTAGAAAGAGAAATATCTTGCATCAATTCTCCATTTTCATCAGCTTTGGAGCATTCAAGGGGCAGGTGATGCATGATAGGCATGACCACCTCAACAAGGTCTGCTGAAATAAGAATCTCCAAAGATGCAACAGCCTTTTCTCCTTGATCAGACAAGGCACTAAACGTAGCAACTTGTTGATACACGAGCCCAGAATAATTTTCTGCCCTGGAAGGAGGTTTATTGGATTCACTTTCTCTTTGGGAAACATTATTTCTCCTACTTAACTTGTTAGAAGATTCCTCTGAGATACTAGTACTGGGTATGACATGGTTTGCAGAAATATCATAGTCTGAAACCTCATTACCATGACCCCCACATTCCATTCCTTTTCTCCCTTTCATACTATGGACATCCTTAGCAGACTTTACTGAAGGTTTTTCTTCATTAATTATTTGAGTGTCATCTTTCTCCTCTACATTCCCATTGTAATTTCCATCAAGAACTCAGCCACCAACAGAAAAACTAGTAATCTGAAACCTCTGTGGATTCATTACATGCTGATGCCCAACCGAAGGAGATAAAACAGGAGGTGACAAATTAAATACTATGTCTTCACCCTTGTAACAAGGCTATAGTTCGGAGACTTCTGGATCTACTGGAGGTGGAACCAATGGTGAACGAGTCTCTGATGAAGTTACCTTTTTCAACAACTCATCTAAAGTATCTGATATATGTCATCAGCATTCTATTTTTCTTGCTTGATGTCCTTCATATCATTGAAGGAAGGCTTCAAATCGATCCTTCCTGGCATCACCCATGACCACTGGGTCTAATACCAGATGTTACATACACGAGTTTGGATCTATTGATGGGTGATATTTGTACGGAAATGAGTTGAGGACTCGTTTAGAGAGAACACTCCGATCTCATAAACTACTTTTAATCTAAAGAGAGACTAAATGGAAGATCTAAATAATAAGGAGATAATTCTTCTTCTTGCTTGTCTATTACTAATCCCCATAAGAGTATTTATATAAGCAATTCCTTACATGAAAATAGGAAAATAATTGATAATCCACAATTACTATTACTTATCCAATAAAGGACTATTAATGAGTTGTATCTAATATGCATCTATTACACTTTTTTCATAATAACTATTAATAATGACTATTATTGATCAAATAAAATATTATCAATAAGTTGTGTTTAACACGCGTTTATAATGTGTACTTTTTGAGGAAGTATCTCTAACATTTTTTGGAATAAAAAATAAGCTTTATGGTGATAAAACTAGCTGCTCCTGCCAAATTTCAAATTATCCTGCTCAATCTTTCTTTTTTTCTTTTCTTTTCCTTTTTTGATTTCATAGTTTTTCAATTTCTTTGTTGTTCAGGCACTAGAGTGCTAGAGTTCCTTCACATTCTCTGTTTGTTGTAATGTTTAGGCAGTCCAGTTTTGGGATACCTGGCCGCTGGCATCTTAATTGGGCCTTATGGACTCTCAATAATCCGACATGTGCATGGAACAAAGGCAATTGCTGAATTCGGAGTTGTATTCTTGCTTTTTAATATTGGACTTGAGGTGAAGTCTAGTCCTGCAGTTAACCTTTACACATCATTTTCATGACAAGAAACTTGTACTGAAAATTTAGGATTTGGTTATTTCAGCTCTCTGTTGAAAGACTTAGTTCCATGAAGAAATACGTCTTTGGTTTAGGATCTGCTCAGGTAATTGACAAACTCTATTATATTTGCTTTCAGAAAGGGGGCATGATTGGACTTATTTTACATGTTTACTAAGCTAGATTCTTACAGCTCACTTTATAAGTTTTTTACGGTTTTGGTGGTTTGGCTCAATATTATAGGTCTTGGTGACTGCTGTAGTTGCAGGTTTGGTCGGTCACTTTATTTGTGGCTTGCCTGGTCCTGCAGCCATCGTAATTGGGAATGGCCTGGCTTTGTCATCCACTGCTGTTGTCTTGCAGGTGAGTATTTATCAAGTAACTAATTCTTCTTCGAATTTTTCCACCATAAGACTTCCTTCCTGGAAGTTCTCTCTTTGGAACAGGGAAGTGATGGTATTGCCCAAATAAGTTTGTGTTCAGATATATATCAGTTCCTCAACTAGCATTTGTGGTGGTGGCCAAGCTAGTAATCTGATATGCTTCCTTTTCGATGCATTCCCTTTGTATTGGTTATGTACATCTGAGTCTTTACTACATGAGGCTACTGTTTCTTGTTTGATCTGAAGATGAATTAATTTCATGTACCATATGCAGGTGCTGCAGGAGAGAGGTGAGAGCACATCCCGTCATGGACGAGCTACATTCTCTGTCCTACTTTTCCAGGTCAATACTGTTACAAGCAGACTTACTCCACTTATTGCACCCACCAAAGCCATGAGCATATGTCTCTAAATGATAATAGGAATTTAGGATATGAATAGTATGTAAATTGTAGTGATTATGAAGCTAACATAGCTTGACTAAGAACCATGAACTCTAATTTTGTGCTTGTTTTATGATTGCATTCTGAGATGCCCACTTTTCTACTTTTAAAATACTAAAACAAGTAAGTTGATTAGACTTCTTAGCTATGCATGATTCATCCTGGCATATTCCATATCCAGCTTCTCATGTTTAAATGAGAAACCACATTCACTGGTTTGCATATTCTATCACGTTTGTGACTGTTTGAATATTCATAGTTAAAGCATGAAGATTATTTCCGTTGGAATTGTGCATCTCTTTTACTCATATCACTTTTGGAATTAAGTTGCACATGTGCAATTTTAAATGGGATTGTTTGATTTTCCCAGGACTTGGCTGTGGTAGTGTTGCTTATACTCATACCTCTTATTTCACCAAATTCATCAAAAGGAGGGGTAAAATTGCTTCTCTCTTTATTGGATCTTACATTTTGACTTAGACTCTACAATTAGGTTTATCCTTTCAAGAGGGATACTGCTGTTGGGTTTTTGGACTAGAAACGAAGTTGCAACAATTGTAATTAATTTCTTGTGGGTTATGACCATTTTCAGGTGGGTGTTCAAGCCATTGCTGAGGCTCTTGGAGTGGCTGCAGTTAAGGCAGCAGTAGCCATCACTGCTATTATTGCTGGGGGACGCTTGGTAGTTATTCCAAGATTACTTAGCTGCTTTTGTTTGCAAAGTGAACTTTGTTTTGTTCAATTTGAAATGGCAACTTATAAGACTATGTCACTGGATTGCACTGGTGTTGCAGGGTCAGGGTGGTCAATAGTCTTATGTCATCTCTGCATTAGTATCTCAATGTCGTGGAACTCTATTGTCCTTTATTAACGTCTAATAGCTTAGTTGTCCTATCACCTAAACACCGATGGTGAAGTTAGGTAGCAAGTGAAGTCTAGGATAATGTACACTAAGCTACTCCATGGATCCAACATCATCAAATATCCTTAAATTAACTGGATCTTCACAATCTAAGGCTATTCTCTGCTGTGGTTTCAGTTGCTTCATTTTGGTTATTAACTTGATGTATCAGAGTGTTGCCTATTATCTGAAACGAACTTCTTTATTTCACTCTGCAGCTTCTCCGTCCAATTTATAAGAAAATTGCAGATGATCAGAATGCAGAGATATTCTCAGCAAATACTCTCCTTGTCATTCTTGGAACTAGTCTTCTTACAGCCAGGGTATTTCTGCTTTTTCATTCTTTTATGATTTGATGTTGGGACCTAGATATGGTAATAACCAACGTTTGTTAGATTTATGTCTCAGCTATACCTTTTTAGAGTCTTTGTTATGACTTTACTAGTCAACTATTAATAAAAATTTAATAAATATTCCTTTAAATAAGATAGTCAATTCCTAGTAAATATATAATAAATATCCTTTTGATAGTATTAATAAGCAAAAAGCTTCTTGTTTTTCTAGGAGAAATTTGTTAGTTTTGTAATTCTCTTTGATAGAGAACTGGAGAGCAAGGGCGCTAGATTGTAAAAATTCGCACCATCTTGGGTTGCTATAGGTCATTTTGGGGAGTGGATTTCATGAAGAATGGATTTCCGCATGGAAGCTGTCGAGAAAGCTGTTTGCAAGCTTTCAGATGATGCAAAGGGAACTTTTGATCGATTGGATGAATTCAATCGTTATATGGCCTGAATGAAAGATAGTTTAGCATCGATGGAGAATATGATATAGACATTCATGAAATCAATAGGGAAGGAATAGGATCGATTCGAGTCTTCGAATCCTAACTTGAATCAACAGCCAAGTGGTAGTGTGATGGTGCAGGAGATTATGAATCCTTTCACAACTCTTCCTGTTCCTGTGGATGTTGCTTTCAAAGACACATATAAAGTTAATGCCAGCTGCATTGTTCTACCATCCTTTGATGGCCACAATTCAGCTACATGGGTTACCTAAACTGAACATTATTTTCGTATGCATTCCATTAGGCCAGAGAAACGTGTGGAATTGGATGTATCGTCATACTGTACACTAGCTACAGAGGCTTCTTTGTCGCTGTGTTGACCTTAATTAGAATACTTTGAAGAAAGACTGTTGACTCATTATTTTATTTGAGATGCAATCAATCTTTTTGTAGTCTTTCAACTCTTCGACACAACTTGAAGAATTTAAAGTGTTACTTGCACATGTTCCATGACTCTCTGTACTTCAGCTTTTAGGCTATTAATTAGGCAGATTACAAGATGATATTCACCTCAACATTCAAACTATGGCTTCCAAGACAATTGATCGAGGAATTGAACTGTCTTTTGATGTGGAATGCTTCATGGCACATTCTCTTTCAAGTCCTGTTTTCTTTCTAATTTTCTTATCAGAACCATGTGTTAAAAATCAGGGCATGGCCTGGTATCATCGTCTAGTAGAGGGCAATATACATGTTTTGCTCCTTCCCATATTTCTTCCACTTACAATGTGGGTGTTTCAAAAAATGTGAGATCATTGGTTGATAGTGATCATTTTAAAACACTTAAAGATTGAAAGCACATGTTGCATGCTGAGCATTTAGTTTTTTGGCGTTGGGGTGGGGGGTGTGGTTTGGGCTGCTGTGGTGTGTGGGGTGGGGAGGAAATAAGGGTTTGTGCTTTTAGTGTAATCAACCTTATTCACCTCTTCATGTGTGCCTTAAGAAGTCTTTATGAGTCCTTGTTTTGGAGGATAATGTGGAGTTTCCTGTGGATGATTGGGAGCATGTGGGGTATCCAGGTGCAGCTATTGTGCCAGGAGATAAAGTGGTTATGTTGCATATCACGTTTCTGGTGTGGGCTAGTTGTTGGTATTTCTCTAGGCTTTCCTTGAGGTCAAGGACATTTCTTTAAGGGGTAGCATTGTTATGACTACTAGTCAATTGTTAATAAATATTCCTTTTGAATAAGTTAGTCAATTGCTAATAAATATATGATAACTATTCCTTTGAATAGCCTTTAGTAGTTTGCTCATAGTATAAATAAGAGAATAGCTTCTTGTTATTCTTGGAGAAATCTGTTGGAGCTTTGTAATTCTAATTGATAGAGAATTCGAGAGCAAGTGTGCTCTTGAAATTTCCTTTGACGACTATTGTATCTTTGCCTTCAATAATCAATAAAATTCCTCAATTCTTGCCCTAATTCCACAAAAGTTTTAATCTTTTGCCTAATCCAAACCCTAGATTATAACGGTTATTATCCTCTAACTATGAAACAGGCAGGGCTTTCCATGGCACTCGGAGCTTTTTTAGCTGGATTGCTCCTTGCAGAAACAGAATTTTCCCTGCAGGTTGAATCCGACATTGCTCCTTATCGTGGTCTCTTGTTGGGCCTCTTCTTCATGACGGTATTCTCCTTTGCTGTCATTGTCATTACTCCACTTTCTATTTACTGGATGCAAATCTTGTTCATAATGCTTCAGGAACTGCTTGCTCATCTATCGTATATTGTTATGAATTTCATTCTGCTGCAGAAGACGCTCTTTGAATAGGTTCAACCAGATACATAAGTGCTCTCAAATTTTTGCATCAACTTATCTTTTTTATGTTTATTGTCCAGTCTGGGTGTTAATGGATGTTTGGTTTTAATATTAGCAACTTCTATGAATCTTTTTATTATATAACATGTGCTGGAGATGATAAAGGTGATGGTTTTATGGTTACTCAGGTTGGAATGTCAATTGACCCAAAGCTCCTATTTTCAAACACTCCAGCCATTACGGGGGCTCTTGCGGGCTTGATTATCGGCAAGACTGTTTTAGTTGCATTGGTTGGCAGGCTCTTTGGCATCTCAGCCGTATCTGCAATTAGAGTTGGTCTGCTTCTGGCCCCAGGTGGTGAATTTGCTTTTGTGGCCTTTGGTGAGGCTGTTAATCAGGTATGCCATCTCACTACTCCTATCCTTATGGACCCATTAGCTACTCTGTATGGCTTTGTGGTTAACTTGGCCTGTCTATTTTCTGGTAAATATCAATTTTGGGCTAATGAATTGGTATATTGTTAAGCCAATGAATTCTTTATACTGTTGAGACAAGATCCA
This sequence comes from Lumnitzera racemosa, assembly GCA_024138005.1. Classification (NCBI taxonomy): domain Eukaryota; kingdom Viridiplantae; phylum Streptophyta; class Magnoliopsida; order Myrtales; family Combretaceae; genus Lumnitzera; species Lumnitzera racemosa. The sequence goes on from JAMXBC010000005.1 coordinate 37,911,626, forward strand.
TATAACTAACTCTATAAAGATCAGGCAGTAACAGGTGAAGTATTGACCTTAAAATGAACATCTGTGGGAGGCAATGATGCACTAATTAGCAGAGGCAAAAGACGTAGCCTCTATTTTAACAGCTTTTATTGGGTTGTACAATTGTTTCTGCAGGGAATCATGTCTTCCCAGCTTTCATCTTTGCTGTTTCTCTTGGTTGGAATTTCAATGGCCCTCACCCCATGGCTTGCAGCTGGAGGACAGCTAATTGCCTCTCGTTTTGAGCTGCATGATGTTCGAAGCTTGTTGCCTGATGAGAGTGAGGTAGAATGCGCCTATTTTATACTTTTCTTTCTGACTCTTGCCCTGCCCTGCCCCCATCATTTTGAAGAGGTTGTGACAACTTCATACTTCTTCTAGGAAGGATAGATTTATGTCATCTCGGTGTAGTTGCTATTCATGTATGGTGTTCTTGTGGATCCAAAAAAATCATGGTGACCTACTTCAGTAGAGCTTTGGCTCTTAATGATGTATTAAGGATGGCAAGTGATGCATTTTGCCTTAAAGAACTTCACTTTGTTGGGAGAGAATTTTCATTTAAAGATTAGCCGAGAGGGTGCAACCCTCACAAACATAGCTCAAATATGAGATGAACTATGACATGCATCATGTAATTCTAAAATGTGTTTCTTTTACTCTGATAAACAAATTCCACAAGAAAAATATTTTGAGTTTTTTGCTTTTTCTCCCCTCTATGCTATCAAAAAATGAGGTCAGAATAATTTGTGATACTCTTGCATTCATACTTCCCTAGACAATGCACGCAGCTCCATTGTTAAAATAACCCACTTGAACCAAGATATGCTAGAAAATGTTACGGCTACTCTCCCAAAGTTTTCAATGAGTATCTCTCCAGAGAAAACCATCTTTTCTAGCTTATTTCCATCCAGTTACATAAATATTTTCTTGGCAGCACAGTCCTTGCATTTTGCCAGTTTCCCCTCTAAATGAGAAGCTTTCATACTTAAAAGCACCTTTAACATATGCAGCCATCTTAATCATAATAATATTTATATTTTTCAGTTTTCTTTGGTTTGACTTCAGACAGATGATTTGCAAGATCATATCATCATTTGTGGATTTGGACGTGTTGGCCAGGTATTGCTTTTTGACTTCTGTATGGCTTTTTCTCTTCAACTTTTCCCCATCTTTTTGACACCGTTTCAGCACATCTTTAAACCATGTGTTTTCTAAAATAAGATCCCAAAAAGATGAAAGCATCGATCCACATATACCCCTTTTACAAAATTAAATGCCTAATAAATTCTTATGAAGTTGGACTTATTTAGCTTTACAAAGGAAAACATAAATAAATTTATTTTTTTTATTCGATGAATAAAATATATTTCTCTAACCTATCCACTTAAAATCTGTAAACTTTCTCTTCTCAACTCTTGTTTCCTATCATCATCTTCACTATAACTATGATTAAGATAAAGAAGACAATTTATCCAAACATTAGGTTTGAAACCAAGGTACATTAGATGGTTATCCAACGTCCAATCCTCAAATAGATATTAACGGGGATATGGATCAGATGTAAAACCCCAACCCCAAATTCAACACACCCCCCGAAAAAAAAAAAAAAAGTAAATAAAGGAAAAGAAAGGAGACATGATCTAAGAAAGCCCATATTGTAATTTCAAGATTTTTTATCTCATATTTTCATGAATTGTTGCAGATCATTGCTCAGCTTCTTTCGGAACGTCTTATACCATTTGTTGCACTTGATGTGAGTAGGTAAGGAAACTAAACAGATTATGCACTTAGCGGAAACTATCCTATTAATTACACCATATCCCAGCCTCCAGATCATTTGATTCTTGTAGGATATTGCTGTATTGCACTCATTCTCATTGTTCAGATTCTGAAAACATTGGTAATGCGGTTGCCACAGCAGTGTACCATTTGTTAAGAAATCGTAGTTCTCTTCTCAAGCTGATATGACTACATCTGCAGAGCAGTTTCATTGCTAAGTGATGCTTCCATCAGAATGAACTGGGCTAACAATTTTTACTTTCTTTATGGCCCAAGAAAAGAAAACAAATTCTTTCTGTCTTCCTTTTATTTCTTGTTTTTGGTTTCTTGCAATTTGATTAAAATAATTGGATGTAAAGAGAAGCTATTCAATAGTTGATGTAAGAAAAAGCAACCGATATATAATACCTGTGTGATGCAGTTTTAACTGAACTTAAAACTTTTGTCATATTTCAGCGACAGAGTAGCAGTTGGCCGTGCTTTGGATCTTCCTGTTTATTTTGGAGATGCCGGCAGTAGAGAGGTAATTGGAAGTCCAACATAATTTCATAAGGTCTGCTATCAGTTTCTGAAGGATTTTGTGTGATTAATAGGTCCTTCACAAAGTCGGAGCTGAAAGAGCATGTGCTGCTGCAGTTACTCTAGATTCCCCTGGTGCAAATTATAGAACTGTTTGGGCTCTGAACAAGTACTTCCCCAATGTGAAGACTTTCGTTCGTGCTCATGATGTTGATCATGGAATCAACTTGGAAAAAGCTGGAGCAACAGCGGTTATATGCTTATACCTTTCACTACTTTTCTTTAGTTGTTCATTTCCCTTTGTTATAGCACAAAGTTACATGTTTCCTGGAAGTTTTTCTTATTTTGTTCATAGGAACTCAATCAGGAACTATCCTCCCCTCTCTCTCACACACCCACACACTTGCTCTTGCACACATGCACGTTATGAAACTTTGTTTGTACTCACTGTACAGGTTGTTCCAGAGACTCTTGAACCTAGTTTGCAATTAGCTGCTGCTGTTCTTGCACAGGTAACTTGAACATTGGTTCATGTTTAATTTACTTGGTCTTGCTCTTTTGGTGGTATCGAATGTGTGATTATGTTCTTAATTGATTGACAATTCCGATCATATCAGTGAAAGTTATATATGGGATGTTTTTGAATGGTAAAGAACAGCTAATGTTAATTCCATGAAATACTGTTTATATCTTATGATCCCAGAAGACTTGTTTTACACCATACTGAGTTATCCTATATCATTTATCCAATAAACAGGATATCTCTACATCAATTAAAGATGTGAATTCTCCTTTTTTTGCTTGCTCTTGCTCTCTCTCTCTCTCTATCTATCTCTAAACACACCACCCCCCCACCTTTCCTGTCATAACTTGTTCTTGATGCAGGCTAAACTCCCCACTTCAGAGATTGCAGCTACAATAAATGAGTTTAGATCCCACCATCTATCCGAGCTTACTGAGGTAGAAATGCTTCTTGTTTTATGGTACAATGTGAAAACTCTAATAAGGACATCTAAGTCCTATTGGAGGGAAATTTACAGTATGTGGTTCACTTGTGCAGCTGTGTGAAGCCACTGGGAGATCTCTTGGTTATGGATTTTCCCGTGTCATGAGAACTCCAAAAACTCAACCCCCAGACTTACCAGATGACAACCAGATCAGCGAAGGAACATTGGCTATCTAAAATTTGACTAGGATACACCGACACTATGAAGATGATTGGTACAAATGAGAAATTGTATACTCCATGATGTGAATTGTACATAAATACAAAGTTGAAACAAACGAGGGGACTTCTCAGTTGTTAATTAATTAAAATGAATTTTGCTTGGGGAATTGAACAAAATTTGTGTGAAGAGAGCTTTCATCAGTTGGCATAATATATAAGCTAAAAGCCCCTTTCTCTGAAAATAGGAGCGGTATAATGTTACAATTGGCTCCCTTTTTGCATAATTATCGCCTTTCTTCGACGGCAAAGTTCCAGGAATGCTGCCTGACGATGCCTTGTGGACAAGCAAGTAGATGCAGTATTCTGTATGAAGGATCGGTTCAGCGTAGGTGCACCCAGCTTTTGCTTCTACTTGTAGCATTGTATGGTGCACCCCTAGAAGTTAATACGGAGAAACTCTTATCTGTTCAGAGGAAAAGCCAAAGTAAATGATCTGATTCAGCGATTTTGAACTGCCCTTGACGAGTCGTCATAGTCGTACAGGGATGAGTTTTTAAAAATCATATAATCATGGGCAAGAGTCCTTTTTTTCCATTAAATTACCAATCTGTATTTCACAGTTACAAGTTATTCAATTAAAAAAAAAAAAAAAAAAAGAGCCAGATATAAGATACAAAGAATTTTCGAAGTGATGACAGGAATGTTGTAAGCTAATAATCTTCATAATACGTTTGGACAGTCCGGCAAAGTCGAAACAGTTGACCGGCAAGGACAATAATAACCCCAAAGAGCTCGAAGACTGTTTAATTTATAGACAGTTTAACTAGATCTTGCACACCGTATTCCCAAAGAATTAGTGTTAAAAGCGTTCCTTCAAAACATGAAAGTAAATATTTGAATCTTCCTTATTCGATGGGACTCATGAGACCACAAGCACCAGCAACACCACCGACTGCTGTAATACTCCATCAATCCCACCAGTACGTGCAAGAGATACAACAGATCATGTGTTGTAGTCACCTATACGATGGTAACCACCACTGTCAAATTAAATACCTAGGTTCCACCATCAGAGCAGAATGGCCCACAAAACCTGAAAATTAAAGAAAAAAAAAAATCAACATTTGCCAACATTAGACCATAGCCGTCAGCAATTTGCAACTGCTCCAACCAGATTGCAAGTTTGTAAAGCAAGGACATTTTATTTTGCGGATGGAAGAACCACCTGAGCGTCAGTTCACGGTCTAGGGTTGGTGGAGAACTTCCAGAGGCATGCATAGTCCAAACTCTCATCACTGGATAGCGGTAATAATGCTAGTTCACAAAACCTGGAAATGAGAAGAAAAAGTCAAAATTGGCGGCCAATTTTAGGTACAGCTACAAAAATTAACGAGAAAAACCATGATAGATGGGATTTTATTACATATACATAGACCTCCAACAACTTCGAATGTACTCAGATTATCCATACCAATCAATAAGTTAATCTTTTGTCTTCTTTTCCCCCCTCAAACATCAACACAGGCAAAAACCTGTTTATTCCAATTTCTCTATACAAACTCTCCGTGTTTTACCTTTAACTCTTACGTTCTCAGTGAAAAAAGTTAGATACAAAGGCTAGATAATGCATTGTGGAGTATGAATATCTTACTCATGGGTTGAGCTCATCCTCTCCGATTGATTCTCAAGCAGCACAGATATTGCAGTACAAGCAAGTTTTACTTCATGCATATTCTAGTAAAAAAATTCACTGCTTTGAATACACACATTGTCAAATGGTACAAATCATAGCTGCACAGCCTCAGTCAAGATGTGCTACGCAAGCATTTTCTCAGTATCTGCAACTCCAGGGGGTTCTGCAGAAGCTGTCGACAAAGCCATCTTATTCGACAAGTTTTGAAGGGCCTCATGCCTATTTGCCAATTCCATCAAGACCTTGATTCTTCTGAAGGAAACGTTACTTGGTTTTTGCCCCTTTTCGAGCATTTGCAAGAAGCACCGCTCTGCTTCTGTCAGCTTGCCCATATCACAGAGTAAATCAAACAACACATCTGATACGATGACATATGAGCCAAACTGCTTCTCCACCATGTCATTCCACAGCTTTAATGCAAGATCCACTCTCTCCTGCCTCTTACACAACCTGGCTAGAAACATACAACTCTGTGTATTCGGCAGGCAATCCGATGCCATCATCCTCTGATACAGAGTCCACAAACGTCGCAAGTCATTCGACCAATAGAAAACTCTGAAGAACAAATTATAGGTTGTTGCATTAGGTCTCAAGCCCTTAACAACCATCTCGTCAACTAAACTCTCCGCATCGCCAAGCCTCTTCGCAATGCAATAATTCCTAATAGCAGCATTATACGCTGCAACATCTGGATAGCACCCATACTCCTTCATTTCCTTCAAAACATCCCTGGCTTTATCAGGTTGACCAATCAATCCAAGTCCACCTATTATACTCGTATAGGTGATGACATCTGGCATTATATCTTCCTTCTTCATCGTCTCAACAGCCTTTAATGCTTTCTCCATCTCTCTACCTTTACAATACACATCAACCAAACAATTATACGTAACAACATCAGGCTTCACGCCCATTTCCCTCATTTCTTGGAAGAAGCTTTCTGCTTCTTCGCTTGTCTTCCAACCAGACAAAAGTATGTTGAAAGTCTGCAAATTCGGCCTAAAGTTATGCTTCAAGTTATGATAAACATTCCTAGCATCACGCATACTCTTCTCCTGACACAATGTCCTCAACAACCCATTGAAACACCCAACATCGAACTCAGGAACAATTCTCTTGAGCTTCCAAAACCACTTAACAGCCATACTAACAGAACAAACCTTAGCCACCCGAGCTAAAACCACCATTAATGTACGGGACGTAATGATCGAACTATCCTTCCTTTTGATTTCAATCAATAAATCCCAAACTGAATCGAATTTCCTACTCCTACCCAATAAATACAGCATTGTATCAAGGGAAAATGCAGAATGATAAAAACCTTTCAACCTATTCCCAAATCTGAAAAATTCAAGAGCATGCATTGGATTTCCATGGCTAAACCTAAACCTCTTGAGTACTTTGTCGACCAATTCACTTGATAAGGCAATATTAGCCGATTTCAGAGACTCTTTGAGCTCACCTGGAGATGCAGAGTTGCATGCGATTCCATAAACCGTTTCCACGTCTTCATTTTGAGAAGGAAGTGGGCTTTCAGAAGAGAAGAAACGGGAGAACAGTGAAGAAGGTAAAGAAAATCTGTGCCTTGAATGGCAAAGGATAGAAATTTCTCGGAGATTCGACATCATAGGATGTTAAATCAAATAGGTTCGTGCAATGCCCTGAAACTCAGAAACCCATGTAAGTGCTCTTCAGGATTAAGGTTTCCAGCATAGGAGATTGTCTTCTTCTTCGTAAAGAATGGATGGAACCAGCAGCGTTCCATACGTCTCTCGGCTTTGGAGTTACTACGGGCGTTGACAAGTCAAATTCATATTTGTATCGGAGTAGTATTTAGGATTAGGGTTTTGTTCCATACGTCTCTCAGCTCTGGAGTTACTACGGGCATTGACAAGTCAAATTGACATTTGCATCGGAGTAGCCTTTAGGATAAGGGTTTTGGCTTAGGGTTTTATGATTTACTTAACGCTTAAAAACACTTTCTTTGTTTTGTTTGACATTAGGGTTTTATGATTTAAATAAAGCGATAGTGTGTCTGTAATTTATCTTTCCTTTTTTTTTTTTTTTTTTTAAACTCAACTTTTGCTGTTTATAAGTCTATTCAAGAGACCAAAAACTATTTTACTAATACTAAATATTCAACTTGAATTACATCAATGCTGGAAGCACAATATAAAGTTAAAGTCATAACTAAACTTGAATTATTTATAAGAATAAAATTTCTTCCGGATAATATTTTTAATTTGAACCATTATTGTTATCAAACACTTTATTGAATTTAGATGGATGGATTTTGTTGCTTTTTATTTTTCCCAAAATGATGGATTTTGTTGTCTAACTTTGAGAAATTTTACTTTGGCTTCATGTGTAAGTTTTTATTAATATTTAATGGGATGAGTATATGTATTTTTTTCACACGAGAAGGGCGGGTATAGCAACTTAAGATAAAACACGAAATTTTATCTCGTGTTATTTTATCTCGTGCTATTTTGCCGTAATATTCTTTTAAGGAAAACAGTAATGCTCTTATAATTAAACTTGATGTAGAAAAAGCTTAAGATAAGTTTGATTAGGTTTTTCTTTTTTTATCCTAAATGCATTATGTTTTCATCAAGAGTTTGCTTGTATGGTGTTAAAAAATAATCGTGTACATCAAGAAGATCCCCCTTCTCCTTTCTTATTTATTCTTACCACTAAATTTTTTTTTCAAGTTCTACGCCATTTTCACTAATCTTATCCCTTCCTTAGATACAAAATCGACGCTAACCTTTGGATTTCTCACATAAGTTTTGCAAATGATTGTACCCTTTTCATTAATGGATATAATTAGATTTTATGAATTAATATGAATGTCTTTTAGGTCATACGGTTAGTAAAAGTAAAAGTCCAATCCTTTCTTCCTAAGGATATATTTTGCTTCCAAGAAACATGAAAACATTGTGTAATCATCGAGCTAAATTCTCAAACTCTTCCCATCTTTATATTAAGGTTACCCTCTTACAATTGGTTAGAAGGATGATAAATGCTTTCAGTGCATCTTTGAAAAGTTACAACTAGAATTTGCAGTTGGAATAACCTATGGTTATATAGTTGGATAAGATTACTCCAATTAAAAGTGTTTTTGCCTACCCCTTTCCTCCCCCCTTTCCATCTCTATGTTGTTTCTAATCAAACCTCCTAAATAGTTGGAATAACCTATGGTTATATGGAAAGTTTTGCATAATGTTTTTTAATCTCACCTTTTTACTTAGACTTAAGTATAGATCGGTTCCAAACTTTGAACAAGCTCGGAACCAGTTCGAGTTAGCCTTGAATTAGCCCAGCTCAGTAGTAGCCAAGCCGACCTATCTAGGCAAACTGCTATGATTAGTTGGGCAAAACCATCCAACCCAACAATCCTTGAATAGCCGGAATTAAAAAAAAAAAAATGAAATTAGGCAATCATAATGACTAACGCCCGACCCCCTACTCGTCCCCTGTCCTTTGTCCCTTGTTAAATTTGCACGTGCAAATTTAACTTTCAACGCATGTGCAAAAAATTTAAAATTTGCCATTTAAAATTTGCGACACCAAATCATTTAGAATTTGAAATTTCAAATTTTAAATGACATGTTTATACTTTCTTCAGTCCCTATAAATAACATTTTCAAGTCTAGGAACAACATTTAATCTACAAACTAATTAAATCTCTTCAACTCTAACCATTTTGCCTTTAAAATTTTTTCAATTGCAAAATGTTATCAAAAATATTTCCTTCTACTAACCATCAATATCCATGTATCATTCTCCACTCCACTGCACAGAACAATTTGCATTAGTAAATGATGCTGACATACATATACCCACCATACAATTTTCACTTTATTTTCTCTTACATATTATTTCTGTTTGTCATTCATAAATCTTTGCTGTAGTAAACAAGAGAAAAAAATATTAGCGTCGATAGAAAGATTTTTGCGTTGTACCTTCTCTAGTAAAAAACATGGTTCATCATCTAATGGTAAAAGTAAGGATAAGGACATTGAAACTTCCAATACGTCGTTTGCGTTACAACGGTTCGAGGACGTTCAAGCGTACCCGAATAACGAGTATGACCTAAATGAGTAGAGGACATAAGATATGGTCGAGAATATGGAAGAAGAAGTTACACCATCTCTAGGCTTTGATGTAAAACCTCATTATACGATTAATTGTGGCATACCATCTCTTGGCTTTAACGTTAAATATCAACACATGAGTTATTGAGGCATGCCACCTCTCGGTTTTGAACCTCCACACATGAGTATCGTTGAACGTTATGTTAAATTCGAACCTTCTCTTATGAGCGTCCCTATATGACCTACAGGTTTTGAACCCTCACAAATGAGATGCCCGACAAGCATGTTTGAGGATGAGGAGGACAATATAGAAATCATTTCTGAAATAGAAAAGCAACATATGAAACAATATGGGCTCAGTAGTTTGAAACCATCCAGCTCAGGTAAGCCTCATAAACCCAGTAAGCCTAATATTTGTACTAATCATTTCCATAAAGGTATTAACGAAAAGAGGAACTCGAGGACAATCTACAATTACTGCAACACGAGTTACTCGTAGAAAATGGGAAAGGGATATGGTACCCTTAACAGGCATTTAAGGTCGAAGCATCCCAAGGAGGTGAACATAAATAGAACGCAACAATAGATTACCTGAAGCAATGGTTCATTTGGTCAAATGCTAGTGAGGTATGATAAATAAAAGCAAAAGTGTAACCTAGCACAGTACATGGCAAACATACACCTCTCATTCAACGCATGATAGGAATCAGTCCACGATAATCCCTAAGATGAGGTCGACTTATCCCAAGACAATGCTAACTTATCTTAACCCGAGACCAAATTATTCAAAACCAAGGCCGAATAGCTTTTTCCGAGGTTAAGCTAATACTATAAGGCTAAGGGAAAGAAAAGGAGCTACTCTGCTGAAAAGCCAAGAAACCACATAGCTAAGCACTCGAGGCCAAAGAACAGCTTGGCATAGCACAAGAGAGATCGCACCAAGCAATCTACAAGTACAACAATTGTGGGCCAACTTCACTAGGAGCTCAACCAAACACAATAAGACTTCCAAACATTCTACCCCTGCTCAGAGACCCAATTGCCAATCGACCCTTGCTCGGGTCCACAGACAGTTCGAATGATTGCATGCTGACCATTCGATTAAGTGTACAGTTTTTTATATTTTGTAAATATTTTCCTTATTTTGATTATAGGTTATTCTTTAAGGTTTAAGACCTTATATATTATTTGCAGTTTTATCATTAGGGCTTTAAGACTTGTTATAAATAGCAACATTTGTAATTATCAAGAGAATATAAACAGTGAAGAATATTCATATAGTAAATTTACACTTGAACGTTCCTTTTGGAAATAAAGACATTCTTAAGCCCTTTGAGATGGCATTTCGAATTATTGAGTGTGCCATTCTCCTTAATCTCTTGTGTTCTTATCAATCTTACCTTTAAAATTGTAGGGAACCCTTCATTTGAGCGAATTAGTGAGTTGCCACTAACCTCTCATTTGAAACCCAAGTAATATTTAGTGTTCGTGAGTTATATCGAACCCTATTTCGAGCTCAACCCTTGATTGTATTTGTGCCTTAGTGTGTGATATCCTTATACAATCGCGGTCAAAACCCCATTCTCACTTCTCGTTCCTTATTCCTATTTGAACACATTGGCATTCGAAACTATTGTGTAGACTATGCATTAGCTTTGCTAGTAACAGAGCTTTAAGGAGACATGTGTATTAGTAAGTTTGACTCGTGGTTTGAACATTTCTATTCATCATCCTTCTTTAGTAAAGTTTGTTGTTCATGCTCTTAGCAATAATTTCAGTAGTCGATTTTAGTTGCTGCAGTATTTATCAACAGTGAGTAGTTACAAAAATCAAGTAGCAGTAATTTATGGTTTATTGTTAGTTGTATTTTGTTATAGTAGTTTTTGTAGAATCATCTTAGTAGTAGTTTCAAGTTGAGTACAGTTTAAGTGTGTTACGTATTTGTTAAATTTTCTCTCTTTGGAAATTTATTATACGGACCGCAATATCGGAAGATGGTGTCAATAATAATGGAGACAATCCTTGCAAAAGCTTGAGGAAACGTATTGATAACAAGGAATATCAAATTTAGAATCTCACTAATTATATCCAGAAACTTACTAGATTAGTTAGAGAGCATAAACATGCAAGTCAAGGTGAAAGGAGGGAATGAACACCCTCTAGTAGAAGTGGCTCCAATGAGCTTGATAATGATGCAAGATAACAGAGAAGAGCTGTCGAGCTGAGGAGAAGAGAAAACCAACCTAAGCCGAAGAGAAGCAATTACAAGAGCATTGATTTCGATGTGAACTAAGGAGCTCGAAGAGGAAAGCCGAAGCTAAGAAGAGATGTAGCCGAGTAGAGCTCCAACAAAAGTGGTCGACCCAAAGAGAACTGACTTGCTAAGAATGTACGGGATGAACCTCAAACACATAACTGAGAACTTGATAGTATTAAGCTTAAGCTGCCAACCTTCAGTGGTAGTTGCCGACTTAAAGAGTTCCTTGACTAGGTTTCTTAAGTCTAGAAGTTGTTTAAAAGCTACGAATGCAATGATAGAACTAAGGTCAATCATGCCTCATTAGCCTTTGTTGAATATGCAAGTCTTTGGTGGGATAAATTGGTTGCTAAGTAAGATGCCAAATGAGAAGAGCCGATCAAAACTTAGAGGCTTATGAAGAGGTTGATGAATTAGCGCTTTGTACTGACCTACTTTAAGCAGGAGATGCTCCATGCTTTTCAGCATATGAGACAAGAACGAAATACTGTTGAAGAATATTTGCAAGAGTTCGAAACTCTTATGATGAGATGTAAGATTACCGAGCCACGGGACCACACCATTAACTTTCTGGAATGATATTGCCGACATAATTGAATTGCAGCCGTTTAACTCTCTAGACAAGTTAATTAATTTGGCATTAAGAGTATAGAGACAGAGGAGAAGGAGGCATCAGAGGCCAACCATCCAACCTCAACAAGGCAGCCCTGAGCTTAAGAGGTATGAAGAGAAGAAAAAGCTTGAGAGAAGGATGGAGAAAGGAGAGCTTAGCCAACCTTACTAGGTTAAGACTAAGAAACTGGAGAAGGAGAAAGCGCCTGGTACTAAAGCCCGAGAAGTTAAGTACTTCAAATGTTTGGGCTTCGAACATATTACCTTACAATACCTAAATAAAAGGGTCATGATTTTGAAAGGTGAAGGACCCGAAGCTCAAGTGGAGAGCCATAGTGATAAGAGCTTAGAGAGTGAAGAAACAATTAACATCTATCCTGAGATGGGAGAAACCGTAGCCTTGACAAGCAAACGAGCCGACATTAAGGAAGACCTAAGTCAAAAGGAGAATTTATTTCAAATCCGATATTTGGTGAATAGGAAGACTTGTTCCCTGGTAGTTGATGGAGGTAGTTGCAACAACATCGTTTCTGCCGAACTAATGGAGAAGATGAGATTGCTGACCTACCCATACCTTCAACCATATGGATTGAAGTGGTTCAATGATAAGAGTATAGTTCATGTACATAAAAGAGCTCGGATAACATTTAAGGCTGGACAATATAAGGATGAGATTGACTTCGACATAGTACCTATGAATGCTGCAAATTTACTTCTAGGTTGACCATAAAAATATGATTGGAAAGTAATCCATGACGGCTTCTTCAACACTTACACTATTCAAAAGGATGTGAAGAGCTATTGCTTGACCCCTCTGAGTGTTGAGGAAATCTAGAGACACTCGGTACCCATGGTGAGGAGAAAAAGGAAGAGAAGTACGTTCGGCATCCAGGCTTGCACTTACAATCTAAAGTGTAGGATGACTTCTTTTCAACCCCGCGATGATGATAGGAATTGGTCCACGATGATGCCTAAGTCGAGGCCGACCTATCCTAAGACAACGCCGACTTGCTAGAAGCTATAGCCAATCTGTCTTAACTCGATGCCAAATTGTTCAAAGCCAGGGTCGGATAGCTTTTACAAAGGTCGAGCTAATACCAGAAGGTTGAGGGGAAGAAAAGGAACTACTCGACTTTAAGTCTGTTGCTTGCTAAGAAGCCAAGAAACCACACGGCCAAGCACTCGAAGCTAAAGAACAACTCAGCACAGCACAGGAGAGATCGCGCCAAGCAATCCCATAGTAAGGCAACATGACTTACGTGGAATATCAATGTGCCAATCAAATCAAACGCAAAGTAGGTTTATAAGGAAAAGATTACTATTTAATCAAATCAAATCGTTGCTATTGCCTTCCTTGTCGAAAGAAAATCATCTTTGTAAAATATAGTTTCAAGCGTAATTTTATTTATTTGTTTTTTCTATAATCTCGTGGATGTGAACGGCAGTTAATTTATCTAGTTTTATTTATTTATTTATTTATCCGTCTCTTGTCATTTTGACATTTATTTGTATCATGTAATTATTTCCTGTCTTAAAATTTTGGTACTTTTGCCTTAAGATTAAGTGCCCCTTAAATATCTTATACAAATGTAATTGCTATAAATAATTATTCTAAGTTAGAAGGGGATAAATGATAATTGCAATGTAGAAGACATAAATTTAACCTGAGGTGCAAATACAACATATACGTTTTAAGTGATGTGGATAGGAGATAAAGGTGATGGCTTATAATGTATATATAGAGAATATATGCTTGCCCTATAGTTCAATTATAAGATAAACATTGTGACACATGCCTATATTTTCCTGTAAATGCAATTAAAAAATGTACTTATATAAAGCTAATGCCATTGTATGAGAAATTTATAAGATCCTTCATATACAACACATGTGGCAAATAAAATATATAATCGATTCACACTACTTTAGAAAATATATCTTTTATTCACACTTAGAAGCAAATATATGCATATCTCTATTGTAATTATCCCAAATTAGAAGTGCACAAATTCAAGTATTATTTTATATATTTCACTATTATAAAAAGGAAGGGTATTTTTATCAATATTGTCGAATCTAGATTAACCTATCCGGTCCAATTTGATTCGATCCAATCCATCTGTAATCTCTTTAACCTTCATCGGTAATGACTATGGTTCAACCTGATTGAGCTTGCCAGTTCAACCTAGTTCCTATATGACCCAGCCAGGTTTTTCAGTTAGGATGTACTATTTTTTATTATTTTTCAAAAATTGCACTAATTTACTTAAAAAATTAATAAAGATCTAAAAAAACAAAAAGTAAACTATAGAGAGTTATTAACTTTTAAATATCAAAAATATAGATAATTTTATTACTTCATAAATAAATATAAACTATATTTTAATATTTTTACTAACCCCAATTTTATTGCGATTCGACCCTAATTTTACCCTATTAATCCTTAACATCTTCTCATTCTCGAATATAATTTAATTCATTATGAGATTTTGTTAAGAATATAAGTAGTCTTTGGTATAATATAATTCTAGCCACACTCTAAAGTTTATATATTTTTTTTTATCTCTATGTAGATTTTAGAGTATATAGGGGGTAAATTATAAATACACCTTATATTTACTCAATATATATTTAAACTCCTTATCTTCAAAATTGTACACTTAGAGCCTGAAATCTTTAAGCAAAACCCTATTTCACTATTTTACTTATCGACAAAATAATAGAAAAGCACTAAAAATTAAAAAAAAAAAGTCATTCACGGAAAAAATGGTAAGGAACACTAAAAAAAATAAATAAATAAAGGACAAAATAATCATATAGGATTCTGAATATAGTTTTGAAAGATTCAAGGGTTTAAACCATAATATCAAAGATAATATATTAAAAGTACATGAAATAAATATGAGGATATATTATCAAAGTTATCGTGTTTTAGTAGCATTAATATTAATTTTTAAATGAATTGAACTGGCTCAAAACCTCATTCTTCAAGTTGTAATATATAATATAGTTGGATATATATAATATATATATATATATAAAAGGATGTATTTGCAATTTACTTTATCATTAATGGTGTTATACTCTTTGAGAAATCAACTCTCAATTGAATTGATACTTTTAGTAGCTACGCTTATTTTAGGTTCCTTTTTTTTAACCTTGGCCTCATACTTCTATAAATTCAAAACACAAATGGGCATTGAGTATATCTTTTTTCTTATCTAATTATACTGAATCAGAAAATATCAGTCGTAAGATTAAAAGGGTGGAATTGCAATTTCCATTTGTTATCACGTGACTTGGGTCTTGTCATGTATGACATAAGGACGGTGCCGTTCACGGGTTACTATACCTATGTGCGAAACATGTGAAACCCCTCATAAACGTGATCCATATATAGAATAGAACATTAAAGCTACGATTTTTTAATCAAATGAAACCACGGAAGCTCCCAAGAAAAGAGACTGTTTATCAATGCACGTACGGTTATTTATGAATAGAGAAGAAAAAGACAACTAATCTTTGTTTTGGAAGCAGTTGAATGATTTCGTCGAATATGCGAAACGCTGAGCGAAGTTTTCATACTTACGCGAACATGAAAATTTGTGATATCTTCAAAACCTGTAGCATAATGGATATTAAACTCTTCTAATAAAAACTTATATAGGGTATATTATAAATCCAAATTCTATAGATACCTTGTATTTTCTCAAATATATACATTGTTGTGGCTCCATGAATCCATTATCTTATATCAAAACTCGATAAAATAGTCAACGATATTCATTCTCCAACTTAAATCAGTACACCCATTTATATTTATGGTATTTTGGTTTTACTTGTATCTATTTCTTGAAATTTTTATTTATTTTAATTAGATTTGAAAGTGATATTAAATCAAATTTTGAATATCAATATCTTGACACGATGGTTAGTTTTATTTAAAAAAAAAAAAAAGAGAAGAGAAGAAAGTAAAAAGTTTATAAGTACCACAAGGCACTATGGACTATATAAATTTTACTGATTATACATTCCAGCATGTTTCTAATGTGTTTTTGGGTAGATTTAGGTTTCAAACTTTAAGAACATGTAACTTCAATATTAACACTTTCATTTTCAAGTTTTATATAAATATGGACCTTTTTCTGAAAAATAATATAGAAAAAAGCGTTTTCGAGTAAATATTACCAATATAGTATGGTAAAGGTTTGGTATTAAAAATTAGAGGAAATTTTGGCTTGAAAGGCACATACAATGTGTGTACCTTCAATGTATTCAAAATTATTGAAGGCGAACACAATGCGTAGGCCTTTCACGAATCAGATATAAAAACTCAATTCCATACGACTTGTTCTCATTCACACATTATTCACAATCTATAACATTGAAAATGCAAGGAAGACAAGAGGAAACGCAAAGCTATAGTACCCATCCATTTTCTTTGCTAATAAATGTCCAAGAATATGTAATAATCAACATTTTACATCTTTTGACCCTTTTTTTTTTTTGAAAAAAAATGATCATATATTATGCATACTATTTAAACATGCATGGACACTAGGTATTCCAATTTGTTTATATTTAATGGGAATTTGTTATATTATGTGTAAATTAAGGCATTTATGCTATTTGGTAGATAAGTTGTGTGAATATTGTTATGAAAAATGTTAGTATACATTTTGAAATTGTTTTATTTTTTGCATGCCTACAATGTGTTCGGTAAAATTGATGAGAAAAGTTAGGTTGTACAAAATGTCATTTGACGAGATAACATTATGCAATTTGCTAAGTTGTTGCTTGGTGTGTGTTGTTTAAGTGTTTTATCTGATTTAAATCTTTAGTTGATGGTAGCATTATTAGGGTAGAATTAGCCGATTATGTGAAAGTTATTGTATATGCAAATGAGAACATTGTGATGGGCAACTCAGGCTAGAGTATAATAAGAAGCCCATTAAGAAATTGAAGATTAAAAAGGATGTGAACTTCTCTCACTTCTTTCGAAGAATTTGTGAAAGTATTAGAATTGACCCGAGTAGGGTTGAAATCGTGCACAAGTGTCCTTTTTTTCATGATGCAGGAGTTGCTTATGAGTTGATAACCATCAGAGATGATAAGAATGTTGAAAATTTCATTGAAATAGCCGAGTCTTTTGAGGAACAAAGTATCCATGAAGTATACAATAGGCTTTGTGGGGAATTGAGTGCCTTACCCAAGCATGACATACAACATTCAAACAATCCAACTTTTCTGACAAGCCATTCGCAGTCTACGATGACCAGTATGGAACTAGCAAATTTGAATGTGTCAAATGAACCATACATAGATTTTACCGACTATAGGCACGTCAATATCAGAGAGGACCAGCTTGATGAAGTATTAGGTATGATTATCAAACACAAAGAGTCTTATGATATGTATGTGGAGAGAATGTACGCGGACATAAATGCTGACGATGATGGACAACAGGAGGTAGTTGGTGATGATGATGGGGATCATGTTGGATCCAAGGATGACGATGGTGAGGATCAAGAGGAATTGGGAGAAACCTAAGTGAGACCAAATGTTGTTGTTAGTAACAAACCGGTCTAGCACCCTCACGAGGCCAACCTAAGTAAGCTTCGTCATCTTACACATGTACTAATTTGCACCAATCAATTTGGGGAGCTTCCATAATTAAATGAGATGGCGAATAGGGTTGTGAGAGATCTTATTCCATTCTACAACTAGTATGAAGGCAGTAAATATGTAACATTCGAACGAGATATTAATGAAATGTGTAGCAACATCAGTAGGTCTAATGACTTAAGTGTAGGCATACGGTTTAGTACCAAGAAAGATCTCATAAATACAATAAAGTCATTCTACATAAGAAACCACTACGATTTTCATGTCGAGATATCAAAGCCAAAGGTATATGTGGTTGATTGTAGAAAGAAGGAAAATGGTTGTAAGTGGAGGTTATGAGTATGTCCAAAGAAGGTGGAGGGACTTTTCAAAATCACCATTCTAGAGGGACCTCACACCTATGTGAACTCGATGATGAACTAGGATCACCTGCAGATTGACAGCAACATCATGGCAAAGCTCTTCATCAACAGTGTAAGGAATAACCCCGATGTGAAGATACCCGATCTTGCAACAAATGTACAAAACATGTACAGATATATTGTAAGCAATAGGAGGGTTTTTCGAGATCAAGACGAAGGCAATTGAGATGGTATATGGCAATTAGAAGAGGTATATGGCAATTAGAAGGAGTCATATAATGAGCTACCGAGACTATTGAATGCAATGAAAGTAAGTAATTAGGGGACACAGGTAAAGTAGGGGTGGAGCACTTCATTTAGGCCAGATGGGTCTCAATTTAAGTAGGTTTTCTAGACATTCGAGCCATAGATAAAAGCCTTTAAATATTGTCAGCCTCTAGTCTATATTGATAGCACTTTCTTATACGGCAAGTATAGTCATAAATTGCTAGTATGTAGCATATAGTATGGATGGGGATAATTCCATAGTTTCATTAGCATTTGTGCTAGTTGATACAAAATTAGTAGAAACATCAAAGTGGTTCTTTCGGAAACTTAAAAAACCATGCTTGGCTAGAAGGAGGAAACCCTTTATCTTATCTCCGATCGAGCATCTGGAATTAATTTTGCATGCAAGGAACCATTAAATGGGTAGCAGCCTTCATTTGCAGTTTAGAGATATTGCTTATGACACATTGCAAGCAACTTCAACAAAGCCCACAAAAACTAATTGTGCAAGAAACTTATGTAGTTTGCAAGTATTCAAGCATAGGAAAAGAAATTCAAAGGTTTCATGAATAAGTTGAGACAAGTTAAAAAGGACTCCTGAATAGTTTGAGAATGTGGAATTGGATAAGTAAACACTTGCATGTGACGGGTATTATCGTTTTAGGTATATGACGTCGAACACTATTGAGAGCTACATCTCGATTTTGAAATTAGCATGTGAATCACCCCTCACTGCATTAGTTAAGAAGATGTTTTACAATTATGTGGTCTATTGGGAGGAGAGACATAAAGAAGCCAAAAAGGCAATTGAAGCTAGCAAAATTTTAACCAACTACACCTTAGGGATGTACGAAATGTAGAGATAACAAGCTAGTGCACATAAAGTTATATCATTCAGCTTTTAGAACGGCTTGTTTAAGATTTTGATTGCAAACTAAATGATGAGGACTGGCTTGAAGGGAAGGGGGAGGATACATATAGTTAACTTTAGAGGTTGCATGTGCACGTATCAAAAGTAGCAAATATATAGGATCCCTTAATCCTACACATATACAGCGACCGCAAGTATGAGGGTAGATAACAAATCGGCAATAGGCCTATGGTATAAGTGGGTGAACCAGATAGAGAATTATCACTCCTATTTCTACCCTATTGGTGACAAACTTCACAGATTAACTTCCCTAATCTCCACTCGACCAATGACCTAATACGTAAGAAGGGTAAGCCTACGTAGAAATGATATCACATAAAAATGGACATTAAGGAGCTGGCTAAAAGAACTTGATGCAGCGTATGTAAGAGAGGACATAATAGGATGAGGTGTCTACAGATAAATAAGATCGGTAAATACTACATAAACATATAGGTATAATGTTACATTTCATGCATTCTCATAAATGCTTACACATTATTCTGATTACTGACCATAATCGTTTGTGTTTGCGGCATAGATGAAGCCAGGACCTATAGATCTACATATACTCAAGAGGCAGGCCAACTATCATTCACCAGTCATTTGGGAGGGCAGGGTTAGTAATAACACTCTCACATAATACTACTATTTCATACAACCTGTATTACCTACTTATTAAATCGCTCATTTCTATAGGAGGCTACTTATACACTACGAGTACAGTATAGTAAGTTGTCTTTACGTAAGGTTGAGTAAGATATCCCCATACATACTAAGATAGAGCCTTACATACGGGAGGTCGATTTCTGGGGAGTTGTACAGCTTCCATTCATTATGATGGATTGACACCTAATCATGGCCTTAGTGGAGAAATGGAGGTTGGAGACACATACCTTTCACCAACCCACCAGGGAGACGACCATCAAATTTTAGGATGTTGAGGTATAATTTAAGCTTCTAGTAGAGGGCCTTACTATAAGGAGTTGAATAAAGACAGATGATGATGAGAGTTAGGCTGATTTAGGCGAGAGATTGCTGGGCATCAAGCTTATTAGCATGAGGGTAGCTCGTACATTGCTCATATGGCTATGAGAGTACTTCCTGACACTTCCCCATGGTACAAACAATGACATAATGTGGCAGTACGCGCATACTTACATACTCAACTTGATGAGGGGATTTATCTTCGTAGATAAATCCTCCAACTCGATACACCTCATGTTTTTGCCATTATTAAAAGACTTCTCTATTGCCGAGGAATTTAGTTAGGGGTCCACATGCTTAGCTTGGTTGGATAAACAGATATGCTTTACCTCTTCTTCAAACATATATGAGCTAAATGGGGTCGTAATTCTACTATAAGTATAGGCTTGGGACAGATTCCCACACATCTCCCAATTAGTCGATGCGATTTCATGATCAACGGGAATAGACCATTAGCAACCAAATGGAGGGTAGTACAACATACCACTCAACATCCCACATATGTTGTGAATGTGTATTGCACGATGTTCGACATATAAATGGCACAACAAGTACAATATGGTAACTCTTCTTCTATTTATTTCTACTGTCATACCTAACTATTAACGTTCGTTAACTCCTTTTTTTTTCCCCCAGCTGGTTTAGGGGCCATACATAGAGGAGTTGTACTATAAGGTTAGGTGGCACATTTAGACAATATGGGTGCCACTTATACATTTCTTCATCATTAAGTAGTATTTCCCCAACCATGTCGTTCAACAGTTTGGTGAATATCAATACTCGCCACAAGACGTTAACACCTTCTAATAGCTCCATTAGCTGGACCTTCATGGTAGGATGGATATCGATTAGATCAACACGTACACTATATACATCTAAGCTTGGGGATAAAGGCATGGCTTCTTAGTGCATATTTAGGGTCCTTGTGAAGTCGACCTTAGCTACTGGCCAGGGTACTGGGAAATCACCCGCCATAACATCACACACTAAGAAGCTATCATCAGTCATCTAGGAAGTGCCTACACAATCATCCCATGATTTCTATACTTATATGTACCTTCTATTATCTATACTTATACTGATAGTTTCATGTCTATTTGTTTCAAGTAAACTTACTTAAGGATGAGCGATTGACATCAAACTATCCAACGAAAGGGGGTAATAACTATACCTTAGTGACTACGGCGAAGAGTAGGGGCCACCTGCAAATGAAGATATACTAGCTCTTCGTGCATCATCTAAAGGTAAAGCCCGACTTTAAGGAGGCAAGGCTCGATTTGGATGTAGCCTGGGTAACTATAATGAAGATGTGCCATCATAAGGGCGGCATTCTGTAAACTTGAGACACATTGGCTCTAAGTACGGTATATGCCCTAGATTTGTAATTGCTTCCAACTCGAGGGCTAGATTTGGAGTTACTTCTAACTTGGAGGCCGAATTAGAAGTTGCTTCTAACTCAAAGGCTAAATCTCGCTCTTCCATGACTCTTGAGTTCCAATGTCTACTAGAGCTCATAACTCTACCGCCCCTCAAAAGTGGCGTTCGACCTAATCGCAATCTTCTATAAGCGAAGGTGTCGCTCAACTATAATGGGCTCCTCTTATTGATTCAATGCCTCCTTGTGATCTTGAGGAATCATTGTCGCAACCTATGTAATCACTAGACAATCGAAGGCATTTCCTTCTGTCTTGTACCATTAGAACATTTACCCAACATAGGAGACAATAGATAGGTTTTGTAATATTCAAATACGATTGTTTTAACATAAACAAGGCACGTATTCTATACATATACTTATTATTTGGATCTAAGTTTAGCTTTTGTCGAACATCACATTATGTGATAAGCTTTTTTTGTCAATACATTACATTTTAAATTATTTTTTACTCTGATCGTTTCCTATGAGAAATGGATGTCCTTTCTGTACGCTAAGTTTTGTTCTTGAGCCTTTCGACATCAGAGGGTTAATGATGGAGATGGTGAGTTAGATTAGATAGTTTGATATTTTGTATCTTGCGATAATATTGATATGAAACAAAATATCTAAGGTTAACTTAATCATTTTGTTTGAAATTTACAAGTTGAAAACAAAAAAAGGCATTAAGTAAACATACCTTCAATGGATGTGGAAAAGTACCAAAGGTATATATAATGCATCCACCTTCAATGGTTATGGAATCTATAGAAAACACATTCTCAACTTATGACTCATCTGTCTTTACTATATCATATTCGTAATATTTACTTAAAAAGGATCCTTTTCTGTATTAGTTTAAAAAAAAAAAGCACGCATTTGCATAAAACTCTTCCTTTTTCTCCCTATTCCAATGGTAAATTAAAAATTTAACAACACAAACAAGGCCAATTATATAAAATCAGCACGTTACAACTAGATAAACCTCCTTTAAACAACTGTTTAGTACGGTTTAGTAACCCCTACTCTATGTCGTACCAATTTACGCCTACTTATGTCGAGATTTTAGTTGGTAAGTAGGGCTAGAAGTTGAATGGCAGAGACCGGAACAATTTACATATATATCTGCCCAAATTTTCAACTAGTTTGGTAGGACTCCGACATGGAATTTGTCTACATCAGCAGTAAATGCGCAGATAAAATATTAATAGACTAGTCTTGCTTATGAATATAATAATGCTTGAACACTTACGCTAGAACAATTGCCAATCCCCCTCTTGCTCATATTCTCATAGCAGCTATTGTCATACAAATAGATTACACACAATTACTCAATGTAGGAAAAAGGAATCAGCATATAATCAAGGGTTTGACATGAAGAGAGCCTTGCACTGTTCAACTGTATCGTCGGGCCTGGTAACTGCATTAGATACATTAATATTGTTATCTAATGCCATGAAGGGAAAAAATATGCTTTGCAGATTATGCGACATGGATGTAAACTACAGCAACTTTTAAACACTTAAGTATAAATATCTCACTGTAATATGAAGAATGCAATATGTGATGCTATACTTTCGAGTTTAACAAATTTTCTGTTATTGCAAAGAGATTACACTGATCTTTGGCCAAATTGATTAGGGAATTCAAGTCCAGTTATTTTGTTTGTCTGTCATTAAATAATTTCATATGTTATATTGCACTAGATCCAGCCACATGCAGAGCCGATGGTTTTTGTCAAAGATGGGATGTCAAATAAAAATTGTGTAATTAACCAATGAAGCTTACCTGTGTGGCCCACTGTTCGCTCTGATATAAAAATTTCATAGTCATTTCCTCCCTGCTCAGATAACAACCCCAAAGTTTCATATTTACAGATAGCAATAAACATGAAACCCAGCAAGTTCATAATAATGCACATGTTGTTTGTGTGTGAGAGTAAGAGAGAGATATATAGAGAGTGTGTGCACATAAGAATATAAAATTGGAGGGAAAACCAACCCGGTAGGTTTTGTCACCAAAGAAGTGGATTTCTGAGAATTCATCAAGGAATCTCAAGCAATATGTCTTATCCCAACCCTGAGGGAAAACCTACACCAGGCATAATCCACGGTTCATGGTTATCTCTTTTTTTATTTGAACAGGATCAACAGTTTACCAAATGATAGGCAACGCTTACATCAAAGCTTATTTGCCCTCCAATTGAAAATGTGAGGCTCAAGTGAGCAAATTTCTCCTGTAGTACAGATACCATCTTTGGTCGTACATTGTGAATCTGAAGCATGATTGTGTGGAAATTTAATTGCTGATAATAGTCCGTCATCATCTCACTAACCAATATATGAACATATGCAGGGGTCTAAAGCATCTTACCTTATCATATCTTTCAAAGTCTTCCCTCTCTTCTTGGCTGCAGTTCCGCCCAATAGGAGAAACATTGAGCATTCCATTTCGAAATTCTATAAATGTTCCCCTGAGAAAACATTTGGAGAGTAAAAATGTTGATTGATGGTAACAAGCAAAGGACTAATATGATGCCATGTTATTTGGCTCACCTCTTAATTGGGATATCCAAGTCAGCAATGTAATGGAGTATGAAGTTTATGAGCTCCTGAAAAAGCAAATAAACTTGATTCATGATTTTTGAGGGGAAGGGGGGAGGAAAGAAGAAGAAGAAGAAGCCAGGGGAAATGGCAAAACGAATATGTGTTAGTACATGCCTCAATCATTACTAGTGATACGGAAAAGGAGTATGTTTAGATCTCTTGCAGGCAGCATGATTAAACTCAAGTGCTACGACACCATGTCATCCTTTAATGTACGTTAAGATTTCTAAAGCCTCATCTCTTACACTGCACAGATGAGCTGACATGATTATAGAGTAATTTTAGAGTAATAGCCACTTTCAGCAATCGCTACTCAGAGAGATGAACGTGCATGAGAGTTTCTTTAGTTATTTATTTATTTATTTTTATTCCTTAATAAGGAGCTAGTCACTTTCAGATGATCCAATGTCTTAAAGCAAAAGCTACAAATACATAATTAGGTGCACCTTACCTTGAGCTTGTCTTCTCCAAGAAATGACTTCAAGCTCTGGTATGTTCAAAAATAGAAATTAAGAAATTCAAATATCCCAATAAACACATCTCTGTTCCAAGATAGAAAGCTCAGCCGCCAACCAACAATCCAAATGAATATATATATCAGACATAACATGAGTGTCAGTCTGCTTTCATCATTTAGGAGTATCAACGATGACTCTTCAGATATCTTAAGTGAAAGCAAATGAGCATACCTGCATTCCAATCTGCTTCCCATCTTTATGAGCGACAAGGCCATTCTCAGAGAATACATAATCATAGTCATGGATAACTGTGGAACAAATTGAGATAGGTCATAAGGAAGAAAGTTGAGTAAATATTGCTTCTAGGGACTAGTGTAAAAAGGATGTCTAGAATAAAGACGAGGTAGCAACTGAATTTCAGAATCTGGATATGATTTGTATAGAGAAGCTAGCTTAATAACCATAGAAAAGGTGAAGCTAGCTCAGGACAGAGAGAAGATGAAACAAAAATCGTTTTTTTTGGTCCATATGAAAGCATTCCTTTTACTAATCCAAGACTGAAGGTAAAAAGAATGCAGGCTTAATTCTATTCTACTGGCAATTTAGGGATGGCTTATAGGCACTTGTGTAGCACAAATATTAGTAATTGCGAATGAGAACGGTAATCTAAATGAAAGGAGGTAGCTGAAATATTTTCTCAATGAAGAGGATAATCCCAAATTATTCATATCTTTTTGCACAATTCCTTCAAGTACAAGTTCATACAAGAGATGACTTATGAAGAAACTATAACAAACTAATAAAACTCAGTACGTGCTAAGAAAGAACTAAAGTAAGAGGCGACTACAGTTAGATACAGAGAACCAGAAGCCATTAAGAAGTAACCTGTCTTTCCTAGCTGCTCTGATATTTTAGAAAGATCGGATCCCCCAACAACGCCAACTGTCACAACCTGCATCCAAACTCGGTAGTTACAAAAAAGTAACAGAACCCATTTTAACACATATCCCTTTCTTTTTCCTGCAAAGCACATATATGCGAGGAACCACAGCTAGGTGGCACCCACCTTCCGAAGCTCCCGCATGAACTCTAACATCTTAGGAGTAGCCACCTATAGGAAAGAAGAAGAAAAATTACATCAGCCATAAATTATCCATTCATGAAGCCAAACTAAATACAGTCTGCATCAACAGATCAATAAAGCGCATATAATTGGCATTAGTACTTATAACCAACAGATTATGACACAAAAAGAGTTAGATAATGCAATGCTACCATCCCAACTACCCATCCACCAAGCTACAGAATCAACTCGGTGGTTTTAGCCAAAAGATTCATACATGAAACAAATTCCAGAACATAATGTTAACAAGCTGTTAAAAAACAATCAAATTTTTTTTTTTTGACAAATACTAATAAATGTTCTATGTCAAATCCAAGCAAGAGCCGAATAAATGAACGAACGAAATCAGTACCTTTCTCGGAGCTGTGAGAGTTCCATCAACATCGAACAATGCGATCAAACCAGGCTTCCTCACAGCCATTTCTTCGGTGACTTACTCCTTTCCTGCTACGAAATCAGAAGCATTCAGGATCAGCTTCGTGCTTCATAATTCAAACTGCGACCTAAATAACTTGCATTTTCATGTTTTCGTTCGATGCCGATAGCACATCACAAGTCCAGCACAGATCGAATGCAAAATAAAACCTTCGCATTAATACATAATTTGGCTTATCGCTGTTTGTTTCTTCATCTACTCACATTTGGACTAACAGAAAATGAAAATCAAGCAAATACTTCTTATCGAATCCAAACCTAAGTTTGGTTATTTCAGCTAATTTCTTCAAATGCAATCCAAACATCATTTCAAGTCAATCAGACGCAGGATCATGAAAATCAAACGAGAACTTATTGCGTTGCATACTCTCTTAACTTAATCATTTCAGTTCACATCTTCATTAATTCGCACCTGAAGAAGCATATCAATGAAGATAATCGATCGAATGGGATCTGGAGTGAATCAAAGCAGACGCATGAAACTCGTACAAGAACTTCTTACTATGTTGAATTCGACTGTAAATTAGGTTAACACAATTCGTTTCCTTGAAGATACGCATTTGAAGTAACATACTGATTAAAGAATAAGTATATCTACACGAGATTTCAGTAGCATCAAAGGCAGGAGCACGAAAATGAAAAAGAAAATGAAAAGAAAAACTTTTTTCAGTTCGTTTCCGCAGTAATTCACATTTGAACCAACATACTGATCAAAACTAATCGAATATAAACGGCATTCCAGTCGAATCATATGCAGAAGCACGAAAGTTCAGCTACAACTAAAGACAAGTGCGGTAAGAACACTCATATGATACTCTGGATCCCGAATTTGACGAGAGAGAGAGAAAGAGAGAGAATCATATGATACTCCAGAATCAAAATTTGGCGCGCCCGCGCGCGCTCGAGAGAGAGAGAGAGAGTGTAATAGAAAGACCTGAATAATGAGGGAGAACTTGCTTCGAGACAGTGATTTGAGAACAGTAGGTAGGGAGAGAGAGAGAGAGAGATGTGATAGGAGAAGGGGAAGCTGAAGAGGAGTTCCTTGTAGTTATAAGAATTGCAAGGGGTAGTTTTAGAACAAGGCAGGTTTCACTTTTCGGATCTCCAGATTTGCTATATGAATGGTATATCGCACGTTTTTTATATTAGCGTACCCTTAAAATTCCCCTCCTTTATTTTCACTACGCCCATCCCATCTACTATTATAGACTCTAATTACATTTTTTTAAATATAAATAATTAAATTCATATTTTATTTAATAATTTAGATTTAAATTAATATAAATTAAAATTAAGATAGAGAGTGGGACCACTCTTATAAAAAACAAAAATAGAGCCGTAAGAAAATCCACTAATAACTTAAAAAAAAAAAGAAGACCTTTATAGTATTTTTATTATTAATTAATGGGAAAAGTATAAAAATGTTTTTAAGGTTCATCTATTTTTCTATTTTAATGGTTGATGTTTTAAAATTTTTATTTGAATTTTTAAAATTTACAAAAGTTTGTAAGTCAATACCTTTAATTGATAGTGTTAAATTATCATTAGAAAGAATACAAAAAAAAACTCAAAATTTGTCTCTTTCTTTATTTCAATCATCATCTTTTTATTTTTTTATTTCAATTTTTAAAATTTTTTATTTTTATCGAATAAATTCTTTTATTACTTTCTTTAATAAGGATATGTGATAGCTTGTGATTAATCCACATATAACTATTAAATAAATAAAATATTAAAATATTAAAAAAACATCGTTCTAAAGTGAGTTACGAACCGGCCGAAGTTTGGCCAGTAATAAAAATAACTTATTTGATAAATATAAAAAATGTTGATTATCGAATAAAAAAAAGGATTGAAATAAGAAAAAGGATAAACATTGAGAGTTTTTTTTTTTAATTACTAGTATGTAAACGTTTGAGAATGTTAAAACTTTAAATGAAAATTTTGAACTTCAAAGATTAAAATAGAATAAAAGAAAAACGTTAAGCACTTCTTTTAAACTTTTTCCCTTAATTAATCATATATTATATGAAAGAATATCTTTATATTAAAGAGTAAGTAGATTATTTTAATAATATTTAACTTTGATCGTATTACAATTCCAGTCGAATAAAAGTTGCATCATCAAACCTTACCATAATAGTTTACTCTACTACCCTCAGAATTGTGCTTCATTAACATTTAAATTGACATGCTATAAAAGATAATCTTTTCATATTTGGATTTGGATTATCTTCATTTACTATTCTTTCAATTTTTTTCAATTCACAAATAAATTGTTAAAATTGTTTAGATTTTTTAAATACCATGTGATATCATTATGATATCATCATGTTTGTTGTAATCTCAACTTTTAATTATAAGTGGCAACATTTTAAGAGAATAAATAGAAGGAAATTGAAGAAAGTAAATTGAGAAGATTTATTTCCTTTCTATTTACCTTAGAGTTATAAATGAGTTAACTCAAAACAAAAAGGTATTAAACTCAAGTATAATTGAAAATTTCAAAACTCAAACGTAACTCGAGCTCGATCGAATTTATAATTTTGAGTTTGAATTCAATTCAAAATAACATTTAATAAATTCAAACTTAATTTAATTAAGCCTGTTTAAACTTGATTTAGTAAAAAAAAATAGTTTTTTCTTTTATGTGTATGATAATATTAACTATTAAACTTAATTTGAACTGATGTAATATTCATCCTCTAAAGATCGGTTAAGATTGCAAGCTAATTGAGTGAAATAGTATGGAAAATCAAGCTCAACTTAATTAGCTTGACTTAATTGTTTTTAAATTAAACTTGAGTAGCTTACAAGTAATTCAACTCATTCACATCCCTAATAACAAAAATCTTCTATAATGTTTTCCATAAAGGTCAAGCAAAATCAAAGTAACATAAATTGTAGCAATGTATTGCAGGAGATGGTGATCATGGTGATCATAATGACCATGATGATAACAACACCAATTTAAGAAATACTCATTGAAGCACTACAATTTCCTCATAATTCCCTATAGACACTCACTTCCATTACATCAATGTAAATTGTCTTAGGGTGGTTCTTACTTATTACTTATTTACCTACAATTGGAAACTCTGCTTCTGATTCAACTAGTATGGTGTTAAGCATGCTACTAGTGTTTGTTTTAAATTAGGATTGAACTCTCTAAGAATAAATGGAACAAAGGGATTGATATTAATATGATCTAACACATTATCAAAGCTCAATCTTGAGGATGACCAATCATTTCATTTTCATTCTGCATTTGTTATGTTTATGTTCTTCAAATATTCTCTATATGTTCCTAATATATTCATTTAAAACATAATAATGTGCTCTATACATACATTTTCTTTTATATATTTAGCTGTAATGCTTTGATTATGCATAATATCATGAAGAGTGCATCACATCTATTGATTATACCATTTCATCGATGAGTATATTGAAACAATTTAATTGAAAAAGAATTGATAAGTATATTCTAGTCATCTAGTGGGCTATGTTATATCTATAATAATATTTTGGATAGGTTTTCATTGTTATTTTATGTTTGAATGATTACTTGTTTAGAGTTTAAACATTAGAAGACTCTAAAATAAAAAGTAATAGAAAAGTAAAGAGTATCCTTTTAGAAAAAAGAAAGGGATTGATACATGTGAACATTTCGTAGGATATTTAATTGGAATATTTAACTTTTATGCACAAATTGTAAAATATTTTAAGAGGTTAGTAAGGGGAAAGGAAAAAAATGCAAAAATAAAATAAAATTACAACAATATAGCATTTGGGAAAATAATCCCAGAAATACGACACGTAAAGTCGTCTTTTGAAGAGATGAGTTCAATTTGTATTTAAATCGCCTCTTGAAGAGGGCATTTCAAGTCACATTGAACTTGCCTCTTTAAGAGACAATTTTAATACAAATTTTACAATTTCGATACAAATTATTTCCATACACCCACATTTTATATTTTCGTCTACCCTTTCACTTTAAATTTAGTCGAGTTTATATGCGATTGTAGTTGAAAACCGCATTACCTTAAATTTGGTAGAGCCCATAGACGATTTTAGTTAAAAACGTATTCAGAATATAACGTTTAGTAGATATTTATTTTTTTTAGTTAATTAGTAAAAATATATTCGATTATTTATTTGTGAAATGTTCGGTTATATCCAAGTTCAATACTATACAGATACACATTTTGAATTAATATAAAAAATTGTAAATGCCTTTAAGTTTTGAAGAAATGAAACCATTGAACGAAATGTAAGTAAACTGTCAAAATAGATAAATATTGTTTCAAAAGTAAAAATAAAAAAGTAAATCAAAAGTAAAATATACAAAGTTAATGATGTCGGCATCGACGTCAACGCTGAGTGGAGCTGGGTTACTTAGGTGAATTCCAATAATCCCTTAGATGAGGTCATTTACTTGATACTGCTCAGATAATATGTCCTCGTTTGACATGTATGACACTTTATATATGAAGTCTGCCTGCATTTCGAATACAAAAGTTTTAGTTGCATATAAATTGGAAAATAAAAGTGTAAACGAAAAAGCAACCTTTTTTATCATCTCTTTGAGTCGAAGTTACTGGCGATGTGTCGAATATACCACCGCCAAAGCTAACCTCTTGGCTATACTATATTCTTGCCTTATACTATAAACTAGATACCAACATGACAATCCAAAATCAACTATATATCAATACGATCTCTTATAACGTGAGTAAGCACACATGTTATGAACAAACTCCAACTATCAAAACATTCTTCATCAACTAGGGTAAAACTAAGCGGGATTATGTGATTCTAACCATTAACTCCTGTCACAATCAATAGTTTATGCTTGTA
The DNA here is from genome assembly GCA_024138005.1 of Lumnitzera racemosa. Lineage (NCBI taxonomy): Eukaryota > Viridiplantae > Streptophyta > Magnoliopsida > Myrtales > Combretaceae > Lumnitzera > Lumnitzera racemosa. The sequence continues at coordinate 37,942,816 of JAMXBC010000005.1, forward strand.
CTTCCCATATAAGAATGTTTTGTTGATTGTAACTACTGGTCTATAATGTATAAATGTCTCAATATATGGTTCGAATGCCAAAAAGACTCTATCGAAAAACACATGCTTGGCAGTATCACTGTTTCGCCATTTTCACTCTGCCATATTACCAAGATTAGCCTCTCATATCGCATTTAGTAAATGTGGGAACACCACATACGATTCTTCCTACTTACTGTAAACCTATTTAATCGCTTTGTTCTATGCTTCCCTAATTCTCTTAATGTAGAGAATATAACCATATTGCTTTCAAATAGCTTCCTGCAAGTATCTTATCTTAACGCTTGGTAGCTCTTGAACATCCTTAATCAGAAAGTAGGATAGTATGTTTGAGTCTAATTTCAAGTAGTCTTAGCTAATTGTGGAATTGAGGTATGTATGTGGACCTATGAACCTGGTTATCACAAAGCATCCTAAATGTTGTTTCTTACAATCTTGAAGTCTCTACCTATAGGCCTTTTTCCCAATTAATGCATCTAATAAACCATAACGTCGGTTCGAACTCCTTCATGATAAAGTCCTGGTGGTTCATAACATGATGTAGCCTCACAACTGTCTGTAGATGTTTTTTACTCTCGAACCACATGCCTACCTTCAATTCATTACTGAAGCTCCATTCACTACCACTTATACTATCATTAGCCACTAGTCCTTCCCCTACACTTGACTATAGAAAGGCATAGGTTCTAACATCGTAACCATTTCCACAGATGTTGATAACCCATGCCTCCATTCATTCTATCCACATGACCCTTATACTTCTTTCACTTCCTGCAACCAACATTTACATTACAATCTGTATCATCGGAATTTTCATCAATGTCGGTGAATGCCAGTTCATTCTCCACATCAGTATCTCTATTTTACTCACTAGTGATCAAGACATTTGGTTCACTAAACATGCGATCGGTGCTCAATACATTCCTCGATGGGATTGCTCATGATTCAAACACCTCAATTTCAACTTGCAGTCCAATATCATCGTATGCCGTCCGACATCATCCTCAACTGCAACAAGAGCTATTGATGATGGGTTCACTTCATAAATTTCAATTTATATTTTCGCAAAACCATTGACTCCACCACGTCCTACTAAGGAAGCCATCAATTATTAGACATCGTAATCGGCGCTGATAGGGATGGGATATAAAATATCCCTTGTCCCGTCTATGAGGGGGCATCTATGAATTAGCTTGATTCGAAGTGTTGTCATGTCAACTCAAAGCCGATTATAATCATTCCAACTACTTAGTCATACGTGGCCGCAGATGGAACTTCGACTATTGTTTTCGAGCGCCTATCATACCGCACCCTATCCCCTCTCCCTTCCACAATATTTCCACTAATATGACAAATCAACCTCATACTATCCATTGTATACCTGTTTACCTCATCAGCTACATAAACTTCAGTATGCATATGTACAACTACTACCTTATGCTAGCAGATACTGATTTCTTTTTATAGCTAATATTATGAAAGCTAATGAATCTTATTACATAAAATATTAGTAAATAATAATGTTAATATTATTTGTTGTACCACTAATTTCTTTTTCACAACTAATATTATGGAAGCTAATGGGTATAATTTACAACTACTTTCTTAGTAACATCATTATAAATGTATTATAATTTACAATAATTAGTATAATTTTTTTAAATAACATATTATATGCTTAATACAAATCAAAATGACTATAAAATTACCAATATATAACAATGTATCGTCATGTATCAAGTCATAACACTTTTTCTTCGAAAAACATATATTTAAAATGAATCAAAACGGATAAAAAACATACCTTTTCGTAGTAAAGTTTAAAATAAATATCACATACAAACATACACACTTATCTCATAATTTATCAGTATCTAACAATGTACCATCATGCATCAAGTTATAACACTATTTCTTTATAAAATATAAGTTTAAAGTGAGTAAAAATCATACATTTTTCTATGTTAATGTCAAGAGAGAGAAAGTGATAATAATGCACAGATTTTCTCCTCATTTCCAAAGAACTTCTTATAATATCGACCTACATTACATAATTACTCCGATTCTATGATTGATTTATAAAAAAATGGAACTAAATTGCCGATTTAATGGAGGGTTTTCTCAAATGGTTAAAGACAAAAGGGGAGTTTTTGAAAACTAATTGCATGCAAATGAGAAAAGAGAAGGGTCGGCAAGGTTATATAACTGTGGAGAGGCGATTTCACTACAAATTGAAATCGCTCTTTCAAGAGCTGATTTTAAATGCTGTATTTTTTTGGATAATTTTCTTAGACGTCACATTTCTGTAAATTTTTTTTATGTATTTTTTTCCTTTTCCCAAGTTAGTGGCATATGGTTAAAAAGGTTGCTTGGCAATGACTTTTTTCCTTTTTTTTTCCCAAGCAAATTAGCTAATTTCTTATCTTTATTTTATTATTATTGTATATAAAAGAATTGAGAAATTAATAAGAATAAATGAATAATTAATCTTAAGGGCCAAATTTTGAGGCTATATTTACATGTTATATCTTAATTTTAATTCATTTTTTTCCCTAAAGGTTTACGGACAAAATATCTTATCCAGATTTTCTTTATACGTTTTTTTTTTCTTGTAAACAATATGTTTCATTTTATTCAATTATGTTTGATTTCATACAACGTGTAAATAATCATTCAAGTGGCATGATTCAAGGTTTAAAATCAAATTTGTTCATTAAATTGGTTAAATATAGAGCTCTGCAAGTGGGGTGGATTATACAAGTTGACCCGTTTAAGCCATAAAAGAAAAAAAGGATTTATAAACCTTGTAAAATTTTAAACAAGCCATACATTAGAACCAATAGTCTTAAATAATTCCTTAAGTCAACAAGATCAAATAAATGTAAAATTTGATTTAATTATAAAATTAAACTTTGAATTAATGAGAAGACCTTAATATAATAATCGCAAATTTGATTATATACGGAAACCTTAAATCATTTATACATGCAAGTGTAAAAAACTAAAACTAAATTTAATAAAAACCCTAAATTGTAAGCCCTAAGATTATAAAATCTAAAAATTCACTTTCATAGTAACTATACCTTAGTTTGATAAAATTATCACAAAATACATGTAATTGTGTAAAATCGTTAACGGACTGTTAGGAATAATTTTACATAAATATAATAAATAATAGTTGCTAATAAATGAATGAATAAACTATTAAATTAAAAATATCTTGTATCTACATGTGGCATTATTCATATGTACATATGTATATATATATATATATATTTATTTTTCAATATTATTATTATAAGTTATAAACGTGTTATTACAATAGATATACTATTTTACTATTACTATTAATATTGCATATTATAGGATTACATATATTATTTATTTTATTAGATTATTCCATTGTTATTACACCATAACCATACACTATCCATTCTTATTTCCTAAACCATATTTATTTTCTACTCTTTTAATAAACTTTAAAAAATAATAATAATAAATTGGCTAGTATGAGCAGTACACTACCTAACCCCATCCCCTAATTCCCAACTTTATTATTTTTTCCCCCAACTTTCCCATTCTCTAATATATTCTTCCCTCTTCCCCAAAAACCCTTATTCTAAAATTCAAATCATCTATCTCTCTTTTCTGTGACACTCTTTTCTCTTCTCTCTCTCTCTTCTATCTTCCTCTCTTTGTCCCACATCTTTACTTCTCTTTTTTTTTTGTCTCTCTCTCTCTCTCTCTCTTTTCCTACATCTTTCTTTCTTTCGTCTCACTTTTGTCAATCATTTCTCTATCTCCTCTATCCCCTTTTCTTGTCATCTTTCTGTCTCTTATCCACATCTCTCAATCTCTTTGTCTCTCTCTTTTCTCTACATTTTCTAAACCCAAACCCCCTTTGTACAACTTCACCCATATAAACAAAGCCTAACAAGTTTCAGAGGCAAGACAGTCTCAACAAAAAGAGTTATCATGCTTCCCATCAAATTGGACAATGACGACTACATTACCTTACACCTCGTTGACTTTATAATTGTCCACCACCAGTCCCCATACAGTATTATCCTTAGATGCCTTAGCCTCAATAATGTTCAATGTCTGTAAAAGCTAAAGATGCCTCCTGATGAAGTTCCCTACACCTACAAGAGTTGGATTTACGCATGGGAACCAACAGCTATCCCACATCTTATACCTCAATGACATATCCCACTACAAAATCATATACATCAAAACTTCCTTAGAGACTCCACCAACCTTATGCAGCACAGTAAGCCAACTAAAAAGACTGAAGTGATCCAATATGGTGACTATCTTAACCAAACAGTACTGATAAGAATATCCTTATCCCCCTAAAGAAGGGGAAGAAATGACCACATTCCTACATGATATCTCGGACATCTTCATGATGTCCTTAGATGAAATTCCATGAATAATCAACATTCCCAAGGCAATATACCACTTAAGGGTCAACCTACGCATCAAAGCCATAAAACAAAAAAGACAATACTTTACCCCAAAATGAAAAGCTACCATTGAATAGGAAGTGTAAAAACTTTTGAAGGCTAGTTTTATTAGGGAAGAAAGGTACCCAACTTGGCTCATTAATATAGTCTTCATCAAGAAATCAAGTGATAAGTAGAGAATGTGCATTGACTATACTGACTTGAACAAGGCATACCCTAAGGATTGTTTCCTTCTTCTGAGAATCGACCAGCTCATCAACTCTACCTCGAGCCATGCTCAATTAAGCTTCATAGGTGCTTAATCCAACTATAACCAAATTCATATGGCCCTAGAGGACCAAATTTACATGATAAGAATCAACTTCCTAGGCTAGTTACATCTAGCCAAGTTAGAGGACTCTAAGGACTTATATGGAAAATACTAGCTTGAAACTCCATTCAGGATGAGGATTCCTATTCTAATCTCCATCTTTTACATTACTGCCAATATGAGCACCAAGCTCTCATAAGTTCCAACACAATTTTTGAGTTGCTAAGTAATCATGCTGACTTGCCAAGCATATATGCCAACTTATTAAGTAGACATGCCAACGTACAAAGCATAAAGATTGACCTCTCAAGCAATTATAACTATCATTGAGCTCTTACCATGATCCAGACAATGTTCCAGCAGATCAACCTCGAACTTTTAATCGAGTCGAGTTACCAGAACATTTAAATTAAAGAAATGCTAACTCAAACTCCAAATATCTCTCAACATCCGAGCTCTGACCTAAATAGGACTAGATTTACCCAATTATCAAACAGTCTCCCAACGTACCTTAAGCTTATTTCTATAGTTGTAAGATTGTCTTAGACTCTACATCAACAAGAATAGCTTTTATATATGGTACTAACTACCCCTTAATACGGGTCTTCTGGCAAGTCATTCTAAAAGGATTCTTCACTTTTCCGTACAAAATATTCTTTGTCTTTTTTACCCTTTTTAGTATATTTCATTTATTCCAATTGGAAATTACCCTTTTTGTATTTTTCAATGTATGCTTGTAATGTTAATGGGGCTAGTATATAAACTCCATTTGTTTGTACATAAACAACAACTCATTAAATCATTAAATATTATCAGTTTCTTTCTTGAGTAACCCTAATATTCTCATTCTATCTTATCTCTTATCTATTCCTTTTAATAATGAGTAGTGACGAGTGACCCCATAGTTTAGACTGGTGAGTCATATCCAGTGAATTTTAGGCCAAGTAGGATCAATTAGCACGTCATATTCGATTGGTAACTGCTTATATTTGCTAATCATTTTTATTTTCTTTTAGTTCTCATCCGTTGTGGTACTTTTCCATATGTATGACCTTGGAGATGCATCATTACACTTCCTTTTTTAAGGAGTTTGGCCCATATTACTATAAGGTCATGCCCTTTAGGCTGAATAATGCTAGAGCCACTTACTTATGTCTTGTAACTGCAATCTTTAATCCCTAGCTTGGAAGAAATGTTGGGATATATGTTGATGATGTGATTGCCAAAAGTAAGACCAAAATTAGCTACATTGTTGAAGTTTATGAAACCTTCGATACAATATGAAAGTACCAGATGAAGCTCAACCATTAAAAGTACGTATTTGGTGTGGGATCTGGTAAGTTCCTCAGTTACATGGTCACGAAAAGAGGCATCGATGCTAACCTTGATAAGATCCAAGAGTTCAAAGATATGAAGGCTCGACAGAAAATCAAGGAAGTCTAATGACTCACCGGTAGGATAGCTACCCTAAACTGCTTCCTCTCATGAAGCTTTGACAAATGTTTTAAGTTCTTCAAACTTTTGAAGAATCCATCAAAATTTCAGTAGACACTCGAATGCGAGGCCACTTTTAGGAAGTTGAACGAGTTCCTCCAAAACCCAACCATGCTATCTAAATTAATCCTTGACGAGGAACTTTACCGATATATTGCCAGTAGCGATCAAGCCTTCTCCCCAATACTTGTTCGAGCAAAAGGGAGTAAACATAAGCTAGTATACTATGTTAGTCACATCCTTTAAGGCCTTGAGACTAACTTAAATTGAGAAGTTTACGATCGCCATCGTCATAACCATATGGAAACTCTACCCATACTTCTAGGTGCAACCCATCATTTTCTTGACCAATTAGCCCATAAAAATGATCCTATAGAAGCCAAACACCTCAAGATGAATGGTCATGTATTCCCTTGAGCTTAGTGCTTATAAAGTCTAATTTTGCCTTACCAAGCCATCAGAGCACAGGTGCTTGTAGATTTTGTTATCGAATATACCTATGGAAAAGAACCACCTACTTTAGACAACACCTTAGTTTAGACCATTTATGTAGATGGTTCTTCTACCAAAGAGGGGAGTAGAGCAGGAATGGTCTTACAAGGCTCCTAGGGCACCAAGATTTTATATGCCCACAAATTCGGATTTCACACGAGCAATAATGAGGATGAATACAAAGCCCTCATAGTAGGATTATGAATTGCAGTAGATATAGATGCCAAGAGGATCAATATATACTCCGACTCCATGCTAGTCATCCAACAACTTAAAGGAGAGTATAAGACGAAGGGAGAAAGCATAATGAGATATCTATAGATGGTACGAGACTTGGTTATGAATTTCTCCTCATGAATAACCACTAAGATCCCTTGAGTTCAAAATTCCAAGGCAGATAGGCTCTCCAAGCTCTCTTTTGCACCATTACCTACCCTTTAGGAACCTACTAAATACGCTTTCCTCTAGTTCATGCTACAACACAGAGTGTATGAATCCCCCCAACAGGCCCTGGAAATCATGACCAGACTGACCGACCCCTTCTAGATGAACCCTATCGCTAAATACCTCAACATAGGCGGTCTTCCTGAAGATAGAAGCAAGGCTAAGAAGCTTGTGCATAATGCCGCCAAGTATACCATTGTAGATGGTGTCCTATATAAGTACAGACATAGTTTACCCCTCTTCTAGTGTTTAACTATCTAAGAAGGGATCCATCTCATTAAAGAATTCCACTTCAGCATCTGCAGTAATCAAGTACAAGTCTAGGCCTTATATATCCAAGCCTTTTGCCTTAGATATTAACAATCAACTATGAAATAAGATACTAAAGCCCTAGTTTGATGATGCTATACTTACCAAAAGTATGCACCCATCAGCTAAGCACCTAGCTCAGACCTTCACCCCCTCACCAACCTGTAACCGTTCGCCCAGTTATGACTCGATGTCTTAGGCACTGTCTTTAAGGCATCAGGTGGATGACAGTTCATCTTAATAGCTATAGATTACTTCACTAAGTGGGTTGAGGCACAAGTCGTTGCTACCAACACAGTGTAAGTAGTTGAGGGCTTTATCCTAATAAACATCCTTACTTAGTTCGATACCCCTCATACCCTCATCACAAACAATGGGAGACAATTTGATAGCATGGTTCCGAGAATTCTGCATACAATACCACATCCAGCTTTGGTTCACTTTCGTTACCCACTCGTAATCTAACAGACAAGTTGAGGTAATCAACAAGATTGTCCTCAGCAACTTAAAGAAAAGGGTTGAGCAAGTCGATAAATAGTAGACAAACCAACTCCCTACCATCCTTGGGAGATATTGAACCACGTATCGAATAACCATAAGCGAAACCCCTTTCTATCTCGCCTTTGGCTCTAGGGCTGTCTTCCCAATAGAACTTGAACTCCCAATGAATAGAACCCAAAACTTCGATGTTAATGTTAACTAAATAGTTCTCTAAGCAAGCTTAGACACCAATGATGAAAGTAAGGGAAGCCGTAAAAGCTTAGGTAGCTGCATACCAATAACGTACAGCCAGATATTATAACAAGAAAGTCAAGCACAAGGTCTTCCAATTAGGAGACCTTATCTATTGCAAATTAGAAACAATAGGGTATCGTAAAGGATAGGAAAATTATTGGCCAACAAGTGTAGATGCCTCATTTTTATCGTTTTATTTTAGTATTTTTATTGAGCCAAGTTAAAAAAAAAAGAATAAAAAATAAATAAACAAAGAAAAAGAGAATAAAAAAATAAAAATTTTAAAAAATAAAAAAAAATTGAAAAAATAATAAAAAATAAAGTGTCAAATCATAACAAGTCGAGTTGAGTTGAGTCATTTAAAATTGAATCGAATGATGGTGTGCATTCAATTTAATAAATTCTAAGTCGTCAAAGGATTGGGCTTCGTTAAAATATTTTTTAATCTAGTTCAATATAAAGTAGATTTTTATCTAATTTATATTGGGTTAAATAAACTTAGAATTTATTAGATGGGTTAGTGGATTAAATTAAGTCAGACTGAATCGAGCCTGAAAGATAAAAAAACCTAAATCAATATAAGGTTTCTAGAAATTGATTGAATCTTCGGTGAATTTAATAAATCAAATAAGTTATTATCGTATCTTTCGTATATACGATTTATTAAGATTAAATCTATATTAAAAAAGATTCAAAAGATTCAATTGAGCGACTTATAAAAAGGAATGCATTGGTAAAGTTTGGATGCGTTTTTCACAATCCCCAACATACAATACAACATCAATACACTCATCTCCACATGACTACATAAATTACAAATAGCCGCACAACACGATCACTCCACCAATCATTCATTGACACAACACACAAACACATATTCATGCTACACACTTATTCACAAATGCACACAATCACAATTTGCATAGCCATTCACTCACTTGATACATCTCACATACAGCTCACGAAACACTCGGTTACGGGCATACTACACACATAGCTATAAGTACATTGTCCCTCGCCTACACTCTACTCACATACTAATTGCATACATACATAGCCACACATACATTAATTATTCACCGGTATATACTACAATCGATCACTTGATCACACATGCACTATACTGCTACACGACACTACACATGCGCACGATCCATTCCACAACTATGCACATGAATATAGTCTAAACGATTACAATATGGTTAACACAAACATGCTGATTACGCACAACTTAACTCATTTAGGTAAAAAAAAAAGTATTATTATTTTCTTCAATTATTTATTTTTTAAGATTTAATTAATTTATTTTACTAATTTATTTTCTTTAGTGCAAGTTTTATATATATATATTTATATATTTTATAATTTCCATATCATTTGCTATATTTTTTTATATAATTTTCAATTTTTTTTTATAAATTTAGTTAAATTGCATTTTTTAACAAAAATTATATTTTTCTAAAAATCGCTTATCTTTTCTTTGAAATTCGTATCTTCGAAGAAGATACATATTTAAGATACGTATTTTATTATATATTGCATGTAAGATTTAGGAAAACTATATTTTTTAACATGTAGTGATTTTTTTAAAAAAAATAATAAGAAAGAAAAATCTTAACTGTAGTTTTTTCAAAAAGATTTAGTTAATTAGGTTTTCTTTTAAATTAGATTTGTGAAATTAGATCTTTTTAGGTTTTTATTTTAAAAAAATAATAAAATTTTAAATAAACGTAAATTTGGCTCGATTTTCAAATTAAAAAAAAAATCATCCACTAAGTCTTTTCTAAAACAGAATTACATTAGTTTAATTCTGACTAATGAGTATGTAGGCACTTTCAGGGCAATTTTAAAAAAATAAAAATAATTTCCTTATTTTTTTTTTGAAAATTCATAATAAAAAATTCATTTTGATTACATTTTTACATATTTGTACATATCTTAGCGCTTTTAGAAAAATTATAAAAAATAAAGCCCATTAGTTTTTTTTTAATTTTTATATAGTGACTTAGTCTTAATAGATTAGTCCTCAAACTTAGTTTCTTTTAGTTAATTTTCTAAAAAAAAAATTTAAAATATCCATAGACTGGTGGCTAAATTAAGGTTTTCTTATTTAAAACCCCTAATTTCACTTGTTACCAATTTAACTAATTTGCAACTCTAATTTTTGTTAAACTTTTTTTTAAAATATTTTTTTGGAAAAATGTTTTTTCTTAATTTAATGTCAAGTAATTTATATCAAGTGAGCTAGGCTTAATATAGGTTAAGTTAAGGAAAACCAAAATATGGCTTGATAATAGGGAAGATCTAATTTGAGTCAAAGTAGATATAGGTAATGGCACATATAAACTTGAAACTCTAGATGGACTGCAACCATACTTAATGTAAACCATGTGAACACCTCATAGGAAACTATGTATCTCTTGAAGGACTTGATCAAAACAATGATGATTATTCTACATTGTGTATACTCGCTACCCCACTTATCTCTAAGTCTTTGCCCTATTTGTCAAGACATTACTAGCACTGAATAAATCGAGTCAATTGTCATCCTTGGTGACTGGACATACTTATAAGATTATTGGCCTAAGAGAATCTAAGTCTCGAGTCCTACCTCAAGCGCCCACTCATAGGATTATTTGCTTGAGAGAACTTAAGCCTTGAGTCCTACCTCAAGCACTCACTTATAAGATTATTTGCCTAAGAGAACCTAAGCCTTAAGTCTTACCATGAGTGTCTACTCATAGGATTATTCACCTGAGAGAACCTAAGCCTCGAGTCCTATCTCGAGCATCCACTTATAGGATTATTCACATAAGAGAACCTAAGCCTCGAGCCCTGCCTCGAGCACCCATTAAGTACTTATACAGAAGAATCCCTATAGGAAAGGTACATAAACTATCTATAAAGCTTGACCTTACATATCTTCAGCGCCATATGACTTGATTACCCTTGATTGGACATTACACACTAGGAATACTGAGCTTAGGCCTCAAAAATCGAAGACCTCATAAGCGGTCAAGCATGAATTATGAAAAAAAGGAAAAGAAAAGAGAAGAAGGGATATTCATACAAATACAACAATTATCCATTCATCATGGTTAAACTTCTACAAAATTTCTAAGCCAACATCAAAATTGCCTTACAAAACATGAACGGACATTACAACCAAACTGAACAAAACAGAAGAAAAGAAAAATACAAAACCTAAGCACAAGCAATTGATCAAGCCTTCCCTTAGTCACCTCCTGTAGTAATAACATCCCCTTTACCATCATTCTTACCACCTTTTAGGTCGTCATCAGGATGCTTCTCTATGAGATAGTTTAGGAAGCTGAAATCAAGATGAGGATACACTTCCTTACAATCCATCTTTGCCTTACTAGCACTATCTCGACTAACACTAAACATAGCATCCTTATAGTTCCAACTTGATGAAAACTCATCAAATAGCTTTTTTATAGCTACCAGAGTGAGATCACATCCATTCTTCAACTTCTCCTCCCTCTTCATAAAGTTGGCCCAAGCATGAACAAGTTCCCTTTTTAATTGGTTAGCCTCCTCCTTGGCTGACTTCTTACCCTTTCGAGTAGCATTGGTCTCTACCTTGGCCACCTCCTGCCCCTTGCGAGCAACGTTGGCCTCCATGTTTGTAGCCCTTGCCTCCTCCAAGGTAGCCTTCGCATCATAACGAGCCAACTCTTCTTCTCCCTTAGCTATAGAAAGCTCTCCTTCGCAAGCAGTGCACCTTGCATCCCAATCCTCAACACACTTCTCGTACCAAACTAGCTTGGATTGAAGAGGTGCAACATCCTTCTCTAATTGAAGCTTCTTAATTCCCCAGTCATTGCTTTCTTCATGCAACTAGAAGTTTTCCTTCCTCAACGTAGCTACCTTCTTACCTGCTTGCTCGGCTAGCTTGTAACAAATACCACAAAATTAAATCTACAAATACAAACTAATAAGATGAGTACAATTCAATAAAAAACCTACATTGTACCTCATTAAAAAGCCGATTCACTCTCATGAAAGCATAACGAAAAAGGCTCATCACTTCCCCCAGTCCCCTCAAAGCCAGCAATGAGCACTCATTGACAGACTTATTTTGTACCCACTATGCATAAGCCCTCTTCAACGGTTATTGCTTTACAATGTAAACCTTGTCATGAACATACATTCCTATTTCTGCTTCCCAGTGCAATATTGATGGAAATGACTTGATGAGCTGCTGACCACTGGTCCCCTTACTCATATACAGCTTCGAGGCCTCCAATCCCTCATTTGAAGAATTCTCTCTCATTAATCTGCTAATGACGAGAAACTCTATGCAAAAGAAGGATGGCTAAATTCCTTGACAACACTAAATGGTTATACCCTACTTTGTTTTCTCCCTCTTGTGTTGAATGATCGAATCTCTAATTGCTGAAAGCTTCTTGTCAAGTGACAAGGCACTCTCCTACCGGTTGAGTACTTCTCTTCCAGCCTCCTATTAATACTTGCTGCATCCCTTTCTCATCTCAACAATCCCCGATACCATTACAACTTGTTTCCACTTAGCTATTGTACCTAGAGAATCTTTATACGAAACCAATGTTGTGCTACCACCTGTCTATTTCATCTGATACTATACTATTTTTCTCTTTTTGTCGTTTATCCTTTTTGTCCTTTTTTGTATATAGTAAGAACACCCTTTTTTATGTATGCTTTTTTGTAATTTCTTTATCTATAATGTTGCCCTAGGAACTTATTGTAAATAGTCCCTTCTCCTTATAAGTCGGAATCATCTTACTTTACAAATAGACATTGAATATACTATTCTTGTGAGACAACTCACTCCAAGTCCATTTTCATACACTCTTATCTAATCTTGCCGAGTAACTCAAGATTACTGGCAGATGGACCTTGACATTAACTTGTGTGTCATATCAAGTGAAGTGTCAGGTTATGTTGTGTTCGTAGGTGGGTCATATCCTCCAAACAGTTTCATGTCAACTACTCTATTCAGTTTGTCGGCTTACTCACTCTAAGTTTCTTCAATATTTTGAATGACCTATTGGTTTAAATTTTTTATGGTAAGTCTTAGTGATAATTGACCTCTTAGGCGTATTGTATAATCCTGGTATTAGAGCTTGAGGTTGAGGTCGAGGTCGAGGTCGAAAGCTGTATAGTGATAGTCGTTACTAGTTTACTATTTGAGATACTCTATTTTCATCTAGAAGAACAGAGTAAGTTCACAGTTCACAATTCATGTGGTATTTGTGTGTGTGTATAAGGATTTCTTGTGGATTATTTTTTAAAGCTTCGTTTTAAGAATGTCAAATCCTACTATTCAAGGGGAAATTAAAGATGCTAAGAGTGATGCTCAAGGATGCAGTCGTATAACCCAACAATCATCACATACTATTGATAAGCAGATACAAGACCTCTTCATTATTATGGCCAATCTAGCTATCTCAGTATAAAGAGTCTTAGAGACTGGGCCATGAGATAGGATTGTCAATGGATAGGGCCGAGAAATGAAGGATAAGCTGAGAAGGCAAATGAATGAACGAGTACCAAAAGCCTTTCCTATGAACTAAGCATATCCTGTTGTGTTGATAGAATCGCAAGAAGAAGGTCGGAGTTGGACGAAGTGGAAGAGTATGAAGAAGAAGAGGAAGAACAATATGATGGAGTTGACAAGCGTGAACTTAGAGCTCCTAGGGGCACCAAACACCTCAAAGTATAGATTTCGAGCTTCAATGGGTCTGGTAGTGCTAACGACTACTTAGACCAGGAGGAGAAGATTGAAAAGATATTCAACTTTTATGATTATGAGGATGCCATTAATATTCGAGTGGCCACATTGGAATATTCTGGATATGCAGCAATGAAGTGGAAGAAGTTGTAGAATGTTCGCTTAAGAGCTCAATAAGAAGTCTGAACATGGAATGAAATGAAGAGAGTCCTAAGAAGTAAGTTCGTTCTTGAACACTACGAATAAGATACTTTTTGACGTCTCCAAGACTTAGGACAAGGTAGTCAATCAGTGGACGACTATGTTCAAGAGTTTCAATTGCTCATGATCTGATGTGATGCTAAAGAACCTGAGACGCAAACTATAGCGTAGTTCATTTCTAGGCTAAGAACTAAGATTGGCAACATAGTAGAGCTGTAAAGTCTTATGACTCTGGATGAAGCCATCAAGATGGCATAGAGAGTCAAAAGGTAAAGGCAGAACCAGATTAATCAAATGCCGAATAGCTGACTTATGCTACTGAATAAGAGTGGCATGTCATGCTGACCGGAGATTGATCAAGCATCAAATAGTTTCGAGGTGGAACGTCGAAGGCAAGTACTGATTTGACCAGAAGAAGGCCAAGATAAAGGCAAGGCCGAGGAACTTGAGGTTCGAAGAGACTAAGGTTAGAACTCATGAAAAAAGACTCGAGAAATCAAATGCTTTAAATATCTCGATTATGGGCATGTGGCTAGTCAATGTTCGAACCATCGAGTCGTGACTATAAAGAGAGACAAGCCTCAGTTTGAAGTAGAGAGTATGAGCGAAGGAGAGGAAGAGAAGGGAGTTGAGCAGATGTTGGAAGAGTTTCAAGAAGACCCTGATGCCGAGACACTACCTGAGGGCGATACCGAGTATTGTTTTGTCATTCGACGATCTCTTAGTGCTTTTGTAGCTAATGAGAATGAGTAGAGGGAAAACTTCTTCCTTACGAATTGTTAAGTGAATGGTAAGCTATGCACCTTGATCATTGACAAAGGGAGTTATACCAATGTCATAACATAAGGGGTAGTTAAGGCCATGAAATTGCTAACCTTCCCATATCCTAAGCCATACAAGATTTACTAGTTAAATGAAAAAGGAGGCTTATACATTACCAAGTAGGTTAGAGTATTAATTTCCATTGGTGATAAGTATAAGGACAAGGTATTATGTGATGTCCTTCCCATGTGCACCTCTTACATATTATTCAGTTGACCATGGCTGTTTGACTTAAAAGTATTGCATAATGGGTATAGGAACACTTACATGTTCTAGAAGGGCGAGAAGAAATTCATACTGATACCTATGAGTCCTAAGGAAGTGTAAGAAGCCTAAGAGAAGGTTACTAGATTATTGCAGTGGAAGTCCTTAGTGATTTCTCAAGCTTAGTTTGCCCAAGAAGTCAAGGTCAAGGACTATGTGCTCCTTTTAGCCAGGAGACTCTTAAAGGTAAGAGAAGTCAAGAGTTTACCTACCAAGATGCAACAGCTACTTTAAGACTATGTTGACCTATTTCCCGTTGAGATGCCAAAAGGCTTACCCCCCTTATAAGGCATTGAGCATTGCATTAACCTCCAACCTGGAGCTGCCTTATCAAACCGACCCACTTACAAACTTGATCCTGAGCAAGCAACCAAGCTGAAGAAACAAGTAGATGAGTTAGTAGACTACGGATACGCTCAAGAGAGTATGAGCCCATGTGCTATACCAGCCATACTAGTACCTAATAAAGATGGGTCATAGAGAATGTGTATTGATAGTTGTGCCATCAATAGAATTACGATTAAGTACTGATATTCAATCCTATGGTTAGATGATATGCTCGATGAATTGCATGGTGCCCACATCTTCTCAAAGATTTACCAAAAGAGTAGCTATCACTAAATATGAATGAGACTTAGAGATGAATGGAAGAGGGCCTTCAAGACAAGGGATGGTCCGTTTGAGTGGATGGTAATGTCATTTGGCCTAACTAATGCTTTAAGTACAATTATGCAACTAATGAATTATGTGCTTAGAACATTGATCGGCCAATATGTTGTAGTTTATTTTGATGACATCCTAGTTTATAGTACTGACCTCATCACTTATGTTAAGCATTTAAGATTGGTGTTCGACATCCTTCGTGTCAAGAGATTATTCTATAACCTGAAGAAATGTGTGTTTTGTCAAAGTAAGGTTATATTCCTTGGATATGTTGTTTCAGGGAAAGAAGTTCGAGTTCATCACAAGAAGGTTAGAGCTATTCTTGAGGCCTAACCTGAGTAATGTTGCTAAAATCAAGAGCTTCCATAGCCTAGCTTCGTTATATCGGAGATTCATTCAAGACTTCAGTTTCATAATTGCACCTTTAACTGAATTGACCAAGAAGAATACTGAGTTTAGGTGGTTGAAGAAAGCTTAGAAGAGTTTTGAAGATGTGGAGTCTAAGTTGATGTTTGCTCCAATACTCGCCTTATCGGATTTCAAGAAAGTTTTTGAGGTAAAGTGTAAAGCGTTTGCCATTGACATTAGTATTGTCCTTATGTAAGAGCGCTGACTAATTACCTATTTCAGTGAGAAACTCTGAGGTGCTGCCTTGAATTACTCAGCATACAATAAGGAGTTTTATGCCCTTGTCTGAACACTACAAAATTAGCAGCATTATTTGTTGCTAAGAGAATTCATCATCCACTCAGATCATGAGTCTCTCAAGCATCTCCATGGGCAATAGAAACTTTCTTGGTGTCATGCTAAATAGGTCAAATTCCTGGAGTCTTTCTGCTACGTCATCCAGTATACAAAAGGGAGCACCAACACTATAGCAGATGCTCTTTCTCATCATCATACCTTTATAACAATTATGCAAGCTAAGGTACTTGGATTTGGCAACTTTCCCAATCAGTATGAGTGCAATCAGTATTTTAGGCACTTAGTAACCAAGTGCAATGTTGGATGCATTGTGGAGGGGTTCTACTTAAGTTAAGGGTTCTTCATAATGGGCAAGCAAGTCTATATGTTGAGTGGCTCAACCAAAGAGCTACTTGTCCGTAAAGGTCATGTTGGGGGCTTAGTTAGCCATTTTGGAGAGAGCTATACAGAGAGTATACACCTCTACCTATACCTAAGCGCCTATGGGTCGACCTAATCATAGATTTCATGCTTGGCCTTCCTTGAATACTGAGAAGGCATGACTAAATTATGATGGTGGTTGACCAATTCAGTAAGATAAGCCACTTCATTCCCTATCATAAAACTAATGATGCTTTATATGTCGCTAACCTCTTTTTGCTAGAAATTGTACATCTGCATAAGTTACCTTGAAGTATTGTATTCGACTGTGACTCAAAGTTCACGAGTTTATTTTGGAAAACCCTATGGAGGAAACTCGGCACTAAGCTTATGTATGGTACTTCTTGCTACCCCCAAACAAATGGCCAGATCGAAGTAGTAAACATGATAGTTAGCAACTTTCTACGAGCAGCTGTGGGGAAGAACTTACACGATTGGGACCTATGCCTACCTATCATTGAGTTTACTTACAATCGAGCAATTCACAACTTAATAGGGGGGAGAGGGGTCACTTTTTGAGGTTGCCTATGGGCTTAACCCGAACTTACCCCTAGATACGGCTATTAGCTTGATCGTACAATGGGAAAGTCAATTTAGCCTACAACGTGCTGAAGAATTCTAAAAGTTGCATCAAAAGGTTACAAAACAACTGACACAGACTGTAGCTTGGCAAAAGGAGCAAGGAAGCCGAGGAAGCAGACGAGTGCTTTACAGCCTTAAAGACCTTGTTTGGGTCTACCCCAGCAAGGAGCGTTTCCTTGGGAAGAGAACGAGTAAGCTTTTCCTTAAATCATTCAAACCTTTTAGGATCCTTAAGCGCATCAACGATAATGCTTATGAGCTTGAGCTACCTGACTGATACGGTATATCTACTACTTTTAATGTGATTGATTTGATACCCTATGTATCGAATGAAGAAGAGGGCCAAGATTTAAGGGCAAATATTTAACAACCCTAGGAAACTAATGAGCTACTAACCACTGGTCCTCTTACTTACGTACGGCTTTGAGGTATCCAATCCCTTACCCGAAGAATTCTCTGTCACTAACTTGCTGATGACAAGAAACTCTATGTAAAAAAAGGATGGCTAAATTCCTTAACAGCTTTGGAAGGTTACACCCTGCTTTGTTTTCTCCCTCTTGTGCCAAATGATTGAACCTCTAGTTACCAAGAGCTTCTTGCCAAGTGACGATACACTCTCCCATCGGCTGAGTACTTCTCTTCCGCCCTCCTACCAATACTTGCTACCCCCTTTCTCGTCTCGGTAATTCTTGACACTACTACAACTTGTTTCCACTTAGCTACTGTACCTAGAGAATCTTTCTATGGAACCAATGTTACATTGCCATCTATCCATTTCATTTGATATTATACTATTTTTTCCTTTTTGTCGTTTATCTTTTTTTCCCTTTTTCATATGTACTAGGAAAGCCCTTTTTATATATGCCTTTTTGCAATTTCTTTATTTATAATATTACCCTAGAGACTTACTATAAATAGTTCATTCTCCTTGTAAGTCAGAATTATCTTACTTTATAAATAGGCGTTGAATATAGTATTCTTACGAGACAACCCACTCCAAGTCCATTTTCGTATACTCTTATCTAATCTTATCAAGTAACTCAAGATTATTAGTAAGTGGACCTTGACATTAATTTGTGTGTCATATCAAGTAAAGTGTTAAGTTGTGTTGTGTTATGTTCGTAGGTAAGTCATATCTTCCGAATAGCTTCATGTCAGCTACTCTTGTTAGTTCATCGACCTACTCACTCTAGGTTTCTTCAATATTTCAAAGGACTCATTGGTTCAAATCTACTACGATAAGTGCTAGTGATAACTAAGCTCCTAGGCACATCATGTATCTTACGCGTTGTCTACAGCACTACCTTTAGTGGAACCTCTTTGACTGCCAAGCTGCTCTTTCCTATTACTCCCTTGAGCATCACCATGGTTAGGAATAGGCTTTCCTAAACCACTCTTAATTAACCGAACTGACTCCCTCGGCACTTGTCCCAATGTCCTCCTTCTAGAAACATCAGGCATGGCTTATTCGGGCATTCCTCACTCGGACACAAGTGAAGTAGCATCTCATTGTTCAGTAAAAATCAAGTACACCAGTTGGAATGCCTCTTGACCATTCGACCATAAATTTCTTCGACTTAGTCTTCGAGTTACTTACCCTCTTCTTCTTCTTCAAGACAAGAGCAGCTTTTGTCTCTTCGGCCACATCAACAACTTCATCAGTTGAGATAGGCCCCTCCGCAGTTGCATCATGAGTAAGCTCATTCGCTTCTCCCAGTCTCTTTCCCTTCAAACAATGCCTCTCTTTTTGAACTTGCATCATCTACTTCTTGAAGTCATCCTTAGACAAATCTTACACTACAAATATAGAAAAGCATTGAGCAACTTGAGGAAAAAGTGAAAGTAAACATACCTATGGAGGATAGTAAACCTAAGCTACCCCGATAGACCATTGACGATGGCATACCGATGGTTACTCTCCTTCTTCACTGTAGCAATACCTATACTTGCCTCCTAAGTGTGTAGCATTTCACCATTTAGATACAAGTCGACTATCTCTGTGACATCAAACCCTGCCCCTTTCCACTAACTAATATCGAAGATCCACTCCTTGGCCTCCTTCTTCCAGTGGGTAATGTGCGTTGAATAGACTAACTTCACCTCCTTTGTAGGAATATCCAAGGTATAGGGCACCCTTATAACATAGAATTGATACCTCTACTCATCAATTTTGCTCTTGTAATAGAAGAACAACTTCATTAGAAACCCCCGGTTAGTATAATATACCTAGTCATCTAGATTCCCCTTCGTTGGAAAAAGTACCAACACAACTGAACCCTCGACCTCCTCATATAAAAGAAAAATACACCTTTGAAGGCTACTAGTATTTGCCAAGCACTGAGATGGAGCAAGCTGAGCTCACTTAGAAGTAGTTAAATACCTCCAACTGAAATTCCGTAAATGGCAACAACATCCCTGTCTCTACTGCCTTCCAATACATATAGAATGAACACTTTTCCTTACCATAATCATAAGGTTAGGTACCCTTCTAGAGCAAGCACACTTCCTATGCATTTGTGTTATGACCCACCTCCTTACAACCCTTAGCCATTGGTCTTCCTTATTGACGTATTTTACCTTAGTGATAATGCCCTTCCCTTTACCCATTGGTAATAAAGGTCCGCTCGCCTCGTCATTCTCGAGCGAGTACTTATAATGGGGCCTTACCTCTATAAACGCCGTTTAAACTTCCCACGTATAACTCTTATTTATGTCACCACCATCTGTTCGAGGGGAGTAGGGATTGATCCCTTTGGTTAGAGTTTATACCTACCATACCTTCGAAATAGTTTCCCAAATAGAAGGAAAACAAGGGACGAGACTATGAGAGATGTTAAGGAAGCAAGAAATGCTATGGAACGATTTGGAAAAGTAATGACCAAAGAGTATAAAATGATTTACCTTAGGCCCTTATATAGTGTGGCTTAGCCAAACGAAGCGTCACCCTAACAACTGTTCCCCCGAATGACTATGTGTCATGATCTCTAAACCAACGGTTGGATAAAGCATAGGTAAGTGGATTACTAGCAAGGTATAAGCACACGTAGGCATTAATTGCACATGACTCTTAAGGACTTAGATCACTCCAATAGTTATATTGATGACCTCAATAGTTGTGTTAAAATGATTAAGGCTTGGATAGCTGAGCATGTTAAAAGTTAGGTACTAGTGCAAGCCTACACAAGCCCCCTTATAGTCTAAGAACACTCATCCCAAGCACTTTGCAGTAGTTAAGATAAGTGCAAAAAGAAAGATCAATATAATAGAAAATAAAGAAAATGAAAAAGTATACAAACATATGAAGAACAACTTTGATTTTCATTAAATCCAATAATCATTACAAGGCTTAAGGGTCGACATACTAGCCTTGAATACAAGCTATCACAACAGAAATATAAAGTACATTGCATGGGTTAGACCCCTTCCCATTCTATTACTCGACACTAGTTTCTGAGCTCGTAACTTCAACTCGACTTCGATGGATAGTCTTCTTGTTCTGGTTTGCACGCAATCCTAAGCCAGCATGAAGTAAAGGCCCTAATCTAGGACAATTGGTTCTCAACTTCAACTTGGCTCTTCGATTATTCTAATGAACTATGCTAGGCTGAACTACCCTGAGTAGATGATTGTGGACTTCGGAGGGTAATGGTTGTTGTACCTCCTCTATCAATGTAGTTATTACGGAGCAAAGTCCCTTGAACTTGTCTTAGCCCGTAATGTCATACTCTTCCTTCGTCGAGCTTAAGCCACTATAGTAACCTTATGAATAGGTCCCTTTTATACTTATAAGCAGCTAAGGATCACTCGACCTCTTGGAAGACTTAGCCAAAAAGTGCTAAGGAGCCTATGGAACTCACCCGAGTACTTAAAGCTTATAGTGACAACCATTGTAAGGTGGAAAACATACAGCTTCATACAATCCGCTATGTTCTCAAGGCCCATTAAGGCTCCCTAAAAGTCCTCTAGTTGGTGAAGGTCGAAGACCCTCGAGCCATCGAAGTTCCCCCTCTCAAGGCTAGAAACATTTGTTGGCATTAGGAATTGCCTAAACATATGGCCTAAGAACTTAGATGCCAATGCTATGGGCATCTAACAATGTAATAAGGGTAATGGACTGCCAACCAAGGGAAAATTAACCTATGTACACTCCTTAGTTGGTGTTCAGAGCCCCCCTTGTCATAGGGCAACCCTTTTTACCCCTCAATTAGTGCTCATAAGCCCTACCAGTAGGGTGGAGCCCCAATCTCAACACTCTATTGCTCAAAAGGGTTACCTAAGCCTTACTCATTTTCTAATAAGCTCCTTGAAAGTAGCAGACTGCATAAGAATTAAAGTTGAAGTAAGACAGAATGGAAGAAGATGGTCCCTATAACCCCCTCATATAGTAAAGTGGAGAAAAATCCCATCCGTCTGTGTATCACTTACCAACACATCCAACGATCAAGGAGGAATGACAATGGAAAGATAGGCGTTAATGCTAAGCAGTAGTTTCCCTATGCAATGAATGACATATACATGCATCACATTCTACAAAGCAGCATCATCGTGCATCGAAAATGGCATAAGCATTAGAAAGGATTAAGTAAGTGAAGAGTCTATTACCAATAGTCATGTCAAACGTTACTTTTAGAAGATTGCTTCTAGAAAGACAACCACTACGTAAATAATCTTAGGCCTTTAGAAAGAATGGGCTTAGCCCTTCTTGTGCCTAAAAGCATCAATACTCTCTTTACTAGCCAAACAGCTAGGATAGTAAGGGGCTAAAAGTTGACAATCAACTCCCACTCCTACCATAAGGACTCTTAAGGCCCAAGCCCACCGATATGCCTGGCCTAAGCCTCATAAGTCATCAAGAAGCTTAGCTCAAACCATGCGAGCTTGTCAAGATGATCGTACGTATCTCGAGCAAGTATAATCCCTATCTTTTACTTGAGAGGCCTCCAAATACCTTAGATGTGCCCAACCACTATCCGCAATGCTCGCACAATGCTCATTTTAGTTCCCTTCGAAGATCATGATCGAAGAAGCCATCGAGCTATGAGCCAAACACTTGCCTGTCCACTATTCAGTTTCTCTCTTTTCATTTAATGTTGATTGATATCCTATCATACGGCCTATTGCCTAGCCGTTGAACTAAGGTAGCCACCCACTGCTGATGGGACAAGCCCATCCCTCTAGTCTTTAGCAACAAGCAAAGGGAAAGATGTCTCATCAAGTGTTGGTAATGTTACCTCATTAGATCCTATGCTAGTTATCCAGGATCTACTACATGTTATCAACTAGAAGCACCTCTAACCTATAAATAGGAGTAGGATTTTTAGATAAATGGATCTACACTTATTTTTATCCTCTCTTAAGAACTTATTCTTATCATTTTCTCCTAGCTTCATCATACTACTCTCCTCGCTAACTTAATTGTCGAAGGGCCCTTATTGGTCTAGCCATAGACAGCTTTATGTAGGTCCTTTGTTGTGTATGGCCATAGACCTAAACGTATGGGGCTTTATATAGGTCCTTTGTTGTTTGTGGCCGAAAGACAGCTTAGAGTTGACCCCGGAGACATAGCAATGATTACCACCATCACCAGTGTGCTTATGAGTTTTTCAAATTTTATATTTTGCCCGTAAATTAAGTTCTTCAAATCATATTACTTAATTTTAGTTCTAAGAAGGTAGCAAATCAAGTATATATAGCATAGGGCTAACATTAACGTAACCCACTCAATTATATATATCGATTATAATATTACAAGTTGACGAGTTGACTTACTTAACTTACCAACTTATAGTGAGGTGGGTTGGGCTAGAAATTCTAACCCGCATTTGCAAGCAGGCCAGTTCACTTAACTTGTAGGTTAATGTGGGATGTGGTGGATTGGCTTACTTAACTCATTTGCACAACTTTAGTTAAACATTTGCAGGACAATGTAAAAGTGACTATTTGAACATTCGGTGTCTTTTAATTTTATGCTTAAAAATTTGAAAATTCTATATGTCATACTAGAATTATTATTTGTTACTTTATCGTTTTAGATTGACAAATATTTACCACATCATTTTTTGAAGATATGATGGAGATAATATATTGGATAAAGTTAAAGTCTAATTAGATATGATATTTAGTAAATTTATATTTTGGTATAAAATTTAATAAGTAAATGTTTAACTGCTTATAATGTTTAACAATTTTCAATTTTACGTGTCAAATTAAAAATAAGACAAGAAATTTAGATATAAATTTTAATATTTCTCTAAAAAAAAAAAAAGTCTTCATCCTGCTTTTCTTTTACCAAGGAATATTAGTATAGCTTCCTCATCAATCAACTCAAGAGAACAAAATAAAGCTAAAGAATTCGTAATAGTAGGCAAAAATAATTGGTCCTTCCTTTTCTAGGTCTATTACTGTTGTTTAGTTGATGAAATTGTTATTGTTGAAAAATAAAGATGATAAACTTTTTACATAATAAAAAATAAAAATTATTCTTTAATTTTTTTCTATGTTCCTATATTTGTTATGAGTAGAGGCGTACAAATGGGTTAAATGGGCCAACCTAGCTTGATTCACTTTGACCTACAGGTTGAGCTCATTTAAACTGTTTTTAAATAGGCAAAAAGAATCTTGACTCTAGTCTGTTTCAAAAGTGGGTTAAACGGATCGCCCACCAGGTTAAAGGCATAAATATATTGAACGGATTGATCTAAATCGACTCACCCACTTTGGCCTCCAGGTTAAATGGGTCAATCTGATTTGACCTACTTTTAAATAAGTAAAAAAATATTTGCTCAAACCCATTTAAAAGCGAGTTAAACAGGTCGGCTCTCATTTTTACTTTATTTCATTTTCCAAACCAAATGTGTCATCTAAAAACACTTACAGTACGTTCACTTCATAAAATTAGAATTCCATTCTCGCCTTATTCCTTATTACAGTATTTATTTGGTTTTTTGTTACCAAATCGTAATTTTGTAAGAATCTCTATTATTTGAAATCAAATAATGGAATTTTTTTAATTCAATAAAAAAATCATGATTCCTTACTATTATTACCATAGCTACAGCCACCACTACCACTATTATTGTTGTTAACACTATCATCACTATCGTTGTTATCGCCACTATTACCGCCATCGCCATCGCCATCGCCATCGCCATCGCCACCGCTACCGCTACCACCATCGCTATCGCTACCATCCATCATTGTAGCCACTACTAATGCTACCGTTACCATCATCATCACCAGCACTAACCATCGCTGCTGCCACTGTAGCTACTATAACCATTATTACCATCAAATATCACTATTACCATCAAATATCACTATTACCATAAACACTATCGTTGTCGTCACTGTTTATTACTTTAGGATTAATTGAGAAAAAAAAAATGGATTGAGGATAATTTAGTTATTAAAATTATATTACATATCTATTCTTAAATTACTTATAAATCTAATTAAATAAATTAATATGTATTATATCTTTATTTTATTTTTTATGAAATTCTAATTCCATTCCTTTTAATTCTATTCTATAAAGCAAACGAGTCATTAGGATCAAATTAAGAAATTTTTACATATTTTCACACATCACTTTTTCATAGAACATATATCATAATTGAACCAACAAAAGACTTTTTCCCTATATACATTTTAATTAGTATTCTAAAAGCCACCGTACAACTACCTTTATTTAAATTGTCTCGTTGATAGGTATTTCTAGGCACGTGTTAGGAGTTCAAAAATAAATTTTTTCAATTACAATATATATATATATATATATAGATATAAAAGAATAGAGGGAAATGATTTCATTATCTTTAACAAATATTTATAACTTAATGAAATCGCCGACGAATCGACAAGAAACGATGGGAAAAATCCACCAAATGTCCTGCTTCGTAGAAAGCAATAAAAGCGAGAACATTTCACCACATAACTGTTGAATGACAACGGGACAGACAAGTCGACGTCCAGGAAGTTTCGACCCAGTAACGTACAACGACCAAGTATCACCAAAAGCAAGATTACGGGACTTAATGTCCGTAGTTCAATGTCTTTACGTTTAGCGTCACATGTCACATCCAGTCATTCATCCCCAAAACTTCGATAGTTGTATCTATATATAAATAAACATATCTATATATATATATTACTAAATATATTATATTAATTTTGTATTTTAGTTTTATGATATCATTATTCCTCTAACAATTTATGACCCTATCATTCGATACCGCAAATCTAAGTCCTTTAAAATTGAAATTACTCTTCTTCTTCTTCTTTTTTCCCTATTTTAGAAGTTACTTTATTTTTCTATTGCTAACAAATAATAATTTTAATGTTTAATAACATTATGTTAATTCAATGGTCATGTTTCATTAGTATAACTTTTGCTGCAAACTTTTGAACATATATAGAAAATAATCTTTTATGCATATATACTCATTTTACAGATACGTTATTCACTAATATTTATTTATATGTATTACAAATAGCAAATAAATAAAAGTGACTAAAAATTGAAAGAAAAAAAGAAAGAGCAAGAGATAATTAGATATAATTAATTGCATGAGAAATCAATTACCAAGAAAGGAGAAATAAAATAAGAATATATCAATTTAAAATTAGTATAGGACAAGAGATTGTTAAAGTAGAGAAGGAAAAAGTTCGATTTGAAGCAAAACAGTAGAGTAAAAGTATGCCAAAAGATTTATTAGATAATATATATATATATATATATATAGTAGGTAATTTTAATAATAATTTAATATGTGATCGAAATTGCAAAATATGGCCAATCAACTAACACTATCATTTGTTGAAACTTAATTGAAATTTACGTATTATGTGTACTTACACGTGACAATTGGTAAATATTATCTCATAATTCTTTTCTCGAGGTGTTGGAAGTTGGTTAACCATGTGATGTTCATAACTCATATATTCACATGGCAAAGATATATGGTTTTGATCAAAAGAAGAAGAAAAAAAGAATATTGCAAATAAAAGTTTTAGTGGAGTATGATATGGAAATAAGTGTTTTACTTTTTTCACTTATTTAATAGGGTTTTGTTTAGCGGGCAATGACAATGAAAAAGCGTTTGTCTTAGTAATATTAACAAATTCTGCCTTAATAGTGTAAACGTGAAACCGGTTCCCAAGGAGCTCAAACTCAACTATTTATGTTTCAACTCGATTATCAAAAATTGTAATTAAAACAATACCGACAAGGGAGCTGGAAAAGTAATCATAATTTATCGCTTCCCGATATTAGTAGTTCTGAGAAACTTGAATAGCATAATGCGGACAACCGACGAAAGTGATGCTGCTTTCGACTTTCCACGGAGGGGCATTTTCGGTAAATGAAAGGCTATATACCGAAACGTATTTTCTCAGCAAGAAGTTTCATTTGTAACTTCACACACAGCGCCATGCAATCTGGAAAGAGAAGTCAGATGAAACATTTTTCCGAGGATGATGCAATATACCAAACAGCAACACAGTTCATATTAAAACAAGGCCGAACGAGTAGAACCAAACAAGATCGCAGCTGATGGCTATATAACTCCAAGCACTACAAAAATCATTTAATTTTTCTCATGAAATATACATTCCATGAATTGAAAAACAGGTAATTCCATTACTGAATAAATTTAGCAATGGACAAAGGCACCCTAGCAATGGCCTGCAGCAAGAACATGCCAGTTCTACGGTTTGCATGTTGATCTCTAGCATTTGTTCGAACAACTTATTATCTGAAGCACACAACTGCAGAAACTTATGCATTAATGCAAAAGACAATGATCATCGAGGGATCTGCTGATCCATTCTGTCCTTGATTCAATATGCGCCAGATACAGATCAAAGCCCACAAATTCTGCAAGCATTTCTCTTCCAGCAAAATCATCTAAGTTTAACAATTGGAATTTCATCCCCCTTTTTAGTCCAAATCTTTAACTGGAATTAAAACAACAGTGACAGAAGTTAGAAGAGGATACAAATGTGCTTCTGCTGAGAATGCAAGCTTTCATAAGCTTATTTCTTTTAATGGGCTACTAAGGAAGATAAAACCCATGACAATGTCATGACGTCCAAGAAAAAATTAGTAGAACTCTTGCAGTGTTCCTCAAATCCAACACAACTTTAATAGATACAAGGAACAACGACACACTGCTGATTGCACGTTTCATCCAGGTAGTTCCTGATAATTCAATATTCCTTATTCCCGAAATTCTTGCACCAGAGTTGTGAAGGAATTGGGCGAACAGGATGATGAGGTCGTTGCTGCAAAAAGGTTATCCAATATCAGCCTAGTCAAAACAACCAGCAAAGGAAGAAGAAATACGATTGGAACAGCATATATATCCATCAAACAATCATCATCAGCTCATTGGTGGGATGGATTTTCATATTCACAATGACATCAGGCTTGAGTATCGTTGGAGACATAACATAATTAATCAGCTAATGATATGAGGTAAATGGAAATGACTTCAGTGAACGAATTTGTCATTAGCTAGAACTTTCAAAAAAGATGCAAATAATGATATAAAGGATAATTGGTGTGTAGGATGTGATAATATAGGCACACTTTTTCTTCACAAACATTACAAACCAATGATGTAATAACCTGATAGTTCTGCATGAACTTTGGATGCTATAGTACATAATAGAAATATTAACATATCAACCTTGTTGGTTCCATTAGCACTAAGCAAAAAATTTATATAAGCACGGATCCAAAATACTGATAGGCTAAATTTCAAATCATGAAATTGATCATCTGTATTTACCAGGGAAAAAGAAAAACAAAAAAGTGATCTGTGAAAAAATTATCCACCATTCTAACATAGAATAGGAGCATGGGACAGGTCCATCCAACAATTTTATACTGCAATGAGGTTTTTGTTTCTTCCTCATTCATTACATTAGCAATAGCAAACAGTGACAGTAGCAATAACAAACTATGATGACACTTAGCATAATCTGTCAATCAACATGGGAACAACCAATCAATGAAGACAACCACAAGTTTGCATTTTTTAACTTTAAAACCAATTGTCTCTCAATTCTCATGCTTCTAACAAGTTGACATAGCAGGTAATGGCTGACAATTTGACAATCTCAACACTTGTTTAGCCATTACAACTGTCAAGTAGGGTTATCATGGTTCATCATAGTGAATATTGGTGCCAACAAAATTCATACCGTAGCTTTGGCCTACACAGAAGTACTTCAGATACAATAACTTATTACCCGTATCGCACTACGGATTTTAAATCTTTCACATGAAGATACATATAAATATTACTCCCCTTTTACAAAATAGTGATTACTTCATCATTGTTGAATGTTGGATAACACCCTGGATTTCTGCCATCTCAGAGTAATGATGCATTTCCCACAATAAGTGCTCACAACGCAAAAACTTTAATATTGCAGCTATCTATATTAATAACAAGGACATCTATAGAGCTCAGAGCACAGTCAAAATTCCAAAGAACTGCAAAATAACATCCCCAAATCATGAGATGCAAAAGCAGTTTTTGGGCAATGAGGCTCTAATACTACAAATAATTACTATTTCTCCAAGAACATTGGTGTCAAGTGCCAAACACACTTGAGCATCATAGAAAAGCAATTAGATTCTGTTCAGTACAAGCATCCCATCACACACAATCCCAGATACGTATGAGAGCAAACATTGAAGTTCTTGTTTCCAGATGTAGCCTATTGCCCCAAGATTCATCACAACAGCAACTTCTGACCTAGTGTGCTCCCAATTCATCACACAAAATCATTCTCTGTCAACCAACATCACAACAACCACCAGATGTGAACTACCAAAAGATGCTTCTCCCAAGCCTCAGGGCACTCATAATCATCTATGACATAGCCATACTTCCAAAGAAATTGCAGCAGCAGGTTGGTAGAGTCTGTGTAATGCAATAATCTCAATCCCTTTTAAGCCATTGAGACTGTTAAGTAATGGCATTGTGCTGCATCATGACCGATAATGGTGTAACAAAATATCATAACACTGGTATGTGCCACTGCAGAAAGAGCAATAGCTAATACCATCATTCTAGTAGTGGCCATTACAGAATTTTAATCATCCATTGATTAGGCATCAGTCCAATTCATACTGAATTTATGTTGGATTAAAAAAAAAGGAAAAAGAAAATACGTAATCAGCTAAACATAACATATTAACTTATTTTCAAATTGTCCCAATCCGAGTATTACTCAGCATAGATACGTCCCCTATAACGGGTAAAGGTACATTATATCATGTCAATTTTAGATTTATATCCATAGTTATATTTAAATGTAGATCCTAGATTCTTTTTGAACGCCACATCAGGAACGGATACTTCTAATTCCAACAAACATATCCCTATGCTGATGGAGAAAACGTAACAAACGATCACTTAATCACTAGTTACCACCACTTAATTTTCTACCAAACCACGAGCAACAAAGCACAAAACTCAATTAATCGAAGCAAAATTCGAGACAGAGAGAGAGGGAGGGAGGCAGAGAGAGGACCTCGAGCCTGGCGGAAGTCATTGCAATGGGAATACAAACAATGAAAATACCAAACATAGCAATGGCAGTATTACGCTTCCAGTGTTTAGGTCTACAGTAGGGTCCACCAGTCATACTCCAAACCTTGTTCCTAAAATCACCATGGACATCTCCGTGTCCATGTCCATGATCTGCTCCACCTCCCATTGATCTCGCTATTACCCTACTTCACGTTCAAATCATTGAAAATTAAATCGTAAGGACTTAAAAACCCTAATTATTGGATTTTGCTTCTCTCTCTTCATTATTGATGGAGAGAGAGTGAACAATCGAACCAAAGGGAAATGAGTTTACCTGACGGAGAAGAGAGAGAGAGTGTCTGTGACAGAGTGAGGAAGAAGATGAGTTTGAGTCTGGAATCGAAATCGACGGCGACGGGGAGAGAGAGGAAGTTGTCTCGTCTTCCGATTTGATCAAAAGGAGTGAGTTTCGGGCCAGTTTTCGGGCATAGCTATTGAGCTCAAGTTGGGCCAGTGCCCAAAAAATAAGAGAGCAATGTTCTTCTCCGGTGTTAAAATTACATAATAATATATAATGAGATTTTGAAGTATCACAAATCAGAAAATTTTTACTCCAACATAGTAATTCAATATATAGTCATAATAATTTTGAAAAATCGATTTTTCATTTAAATTAACCAACATTAATAGATCAAACTCTAGTGAATGTTTAGTTGAAAAACCTAAGTTTACAAACCGAAATGGAAAGCACTTGTGCCATTATTATCCCATCTTATGATAACGAATGTTATTATAGACATATTGATTTGTTTCACTTAAAACGTCCATCTATTAAAAATGAAAAGGTTCAAAATTTAGACAATAAAATGAAAAAAAAAATGAAAATATTTCTACGGGTAATATTCTAAAATGCCACCAACCTCTAACATTATTTGAACCATCTATCCCTATAAGTAGTGTAACAGTTTTTCCTTTCATGTAATCCATTTTTTAACATAATAGCCCACGAATTATCTCTAACATCTATTAATACATCAAATATAAAAAAATCTCAAAATAAATATATTTTAGCCTTCAAATAATTTCATAAAATTTAATTCTTCAATCAATCTCTAAACAAAAGCTAAACAAATCTCTTAAATCTTAGAATAAGAAATACTTATTGTAAATAAAATTTTAACTAGTCGATCTTAGAAGTCAACTTTATAATGGTAAAACTACTCATCGCTCTCTAACCTGGTTTTCTTGATAGTAGTCTCCAAATTTAATAATTTCTATAACTCTCACTTAAGTACTTACACTTGAAAAATAATAAAGAATGAGTCGAAATCTAATATAGAATGCAATAATTGCATGTGCTTGAACATGTAACCTCTAATTACACGTACGAGTACAATAATGCAATAAAAACTATTTAATTATCTTTAATTTTAATCTAACAAGTAATATAAGAGTACTCATGACCCTGGCACACATATATAATAATACCTTATAGTATTGATTCTGAGCCATCCCCAATACCTTAGAAATTAAGAAATACCATAAATTTATCTAGATTATTTTTATGTGGGAATTCACTTAGGATGCAATTATGTAGGGACCATCAGATGCTACTTAAGATCAGTGATTCTCCTAATCCCTTAAGCTAAGTTAAGCATATGCAACACAATACAATTAAAATCAAATAATTATTTATTCCATTACTATCTATCCTAGTAACCACAACAAATAAGTAAGTATTTCGTACCTAGTTTAATGACAACATGAACAATTTTCAAATCAACTCCTACTCTTGAAGTGATCGCACAAAATAGTAAGCCTTAGAATCTTATTTTTGAATTCTAAGTACTACTCTTAAGCTTAAGTATTTCTATTTTTAATTTACACTTATAAGTTCGATTAGTCACTAGGTTGAAGTTCGGTAACTAAGGTTGAAGTCTTTAACTATCATTTTTAAGGTGCTCAGTATCAGAATAATTTAAAATTTGTTTAGTTTGTTTGTTAGTTTTACTATTATTTAAGGAAAGTATTGAGTTTTCTTTTAATATATTTTTATGATAATAAAAAGGTTAAAATGTGTTGACAAGAATACTAAGTGCATAGTTCAACCTTAGAATGAAATTAGTTGAGGAAAAAAAAAAACAGAGTTTGGAAATGTACTAGTTAAAATGTATGTCAAAATATGTGTCAAAAAATACATCAGGAAAAAAATAGAAGAATTTTGATAGTGTACAGAATTGAGATCAGAAAGTGTTCCTAAGCTATTTTTTTTTAATAGTCTAAATAAATTAAGTTGGAAAAATTTGGTAGAAGGCCTAGCTCCCACTTTTGTTAGGCATATTTGAGAGATATACTCAATTTCGTTCCACTAAATTGGATTTAGTCTTTTAGGATTTGAAGTTGGATTAATTTAAGAATGCTCAAAAATTAAAATTAATGAATATTTGATCTAAGTTTGAGCAAATCCACTTTGGAAGGATATTATTCTAACATTTTTGCAAAGCTTAGCAAGGTTGGTCAAAGTTAATTACAGCAAGGACAACAAACATGGATGGAATTGCTGCACCATTTTTTATATATCAGGTTTAAATAAATATTAAGTATATCAAGAAGTTATGGTAGATAAGTCAATGTTAGAAATTCAAAAGGATTAGTGCATATTGTTTTAAGATAAATACAAACTTTTCAAGCTAAAGTTGCAGCTTGAATTGATGAGGATATATAAAAAAAAAATTTAAGATATATTATTTAGGATGAGCCCTAAATATTGGGATATATTCAACTAGGTCGAGGAGAATTTTATTTCAAAAAGTTAAACAAGATTTGAAGAAGGATGTTGATCATTTTACATCATATATGAATAGCTATGATCAGGAGCTATATTATCTATGAAGTTATTCAAAGAGTAAGGTTGATATACTAAGATTTGACCAAATCTTTTCACACTTATCTAAATACGTGGAATGTGGTCTTCAAATTTTGAATTTAACAAACTTAAGAGGTTCCAGAATATATTTTCATGAGCTACAATAGTCAAATAGTTCAAACATTACAAGAAAAATATTATGAGGAACAACAAGCATTCAAATTTTCAAACATTCAAAATTGTTCCTATTTTCTTAGGATTTTTCTTCAACAGCAAAACAACATCTATTTGAAGAAAAATCTAGAACTAGCTATTTTTAAGTTGTTACTCTAAAGATTAATCAATAAAAGTTGAAGTCGTAGAAGATACAACACAAAATACTCAAAATAGAGCGACCATATTAAACTTTCTCGTGTAGACTATTAGAAAATTTGTCAGAAATTTAGTAAACAACTATGTTAAACTGAAAATTTATTCTATTGTTTTTTGCGTTTGTTTGAAAGTCTTAAAGATATTTCTTTTACTGTATTATCTCATTTCTTTGTAATCATTATTAAGAAATTTTATTTGAGTGAGTATAAGGTTAGGAAGTCTCTATAGGCCTATATTTAGCTTAGGAAGAGCTAGTGAGATAGGATAGAGAAGTGAGTAGATATCCTTGTAACCTTAAGATTTATTTTTTATTATTGAAAGTATTGGATTAGTGGAACGGTACTGGTAAAGAAGATTGGGTCTCTACTAGTGGAGTTAGAAGAGTGCAATAGATAAAAGGCTAAAACTCTATAAAGCATCTATCTAATTCTCTCTTCCCTATTTATATTTACTTTCTATATTTTATCATTTGAATTGTTATTTTTTCACCTAAGTTAAACAATCAATATTCTACTACTCTTATGCCATTTAAGTTATTAAGAAGGGAACTTGTTTGAAAAATTGAAAAAGTTTTTATTTTTGTAAAATATATCAATTCACTCCTCTCTTGATATCTTATATGAAACCTACAATTGGTGTTAGAGCCTTGCTTTAATATCACGTAAAGTCAAGATCAATGGCATAAAATAGCATATCATTGATTGTTCAACCTGATAAAGCTCTATTCTTTGATGGTACTAACTTCCTTTGTTGGATATTTAAGATAGAGACCTATATAAAGGCTATTGACTACTAGACTTAAGGAATCATTTCAAATAGAGATGTCAAAGTATTAGAAACTCCACTTACATTAGATGAAATAACCAAGATTGAGTTGAACTCAAAGGCTAAGAACCTTCTTCTCTCTATTATTGCACCTTCTAAGTTCTATTTAATCTTATTTTATGGTACAGTTAAGGAGATCTGAGATACATTGGTTCAAACCAAAGGGGGGACACCATTAAGGAGACAAGGATTAACTCCTTAATGCAACAATATGAAACATTATGTATCCTTCCTAGCGAAGAGATTAAGGATTCTTTTAGTTAGTTTACTGCAATAACTAATGATTTATCATCTCTTAGAAATAAAATGAATGATGTAGATTTTGTGAAGAAAATGCTAAGGATCCTTCTTAACATTGGAAAATGCAAAGAAGACAGTTATTGAGGAAGTGTATAACATGACAAAGCTTAGTTTGAGTCAGTTACATAGCAAGTTGATGGCTTATAAAATTGGCTTCTTCAAAGAAGAATGTATGTTAGAAGATCCAAAGAACAAGTCTATAATCTTCAAAGCTAAGGATGTAGAAATTGACTTAGAATATAATGAGTCATTTGAAGAAGAGGAAGATGATGTGTCAATGTTAGCAAAAGGGTTGAATCACTTACTTAAACAAAAAGGTAAGAAAACTTATAACTTGAAAAGATTTTCTTCTAACAAAAATAAAGTGATGCAGGACAAGGATTCAAAGAGAAAAAAAAAGAAAAGGAAGTGAAAGAAAAGAAAGAGCTTGTGTACTATGAATGCAAGAAGCCTAAATATATCAAATATAAGTTTCTAGTGTTAATCAAGAAAATGTACAAGTATAACAAAAAGTGCAAATCATTGATGGCTACGTGGAGTGATTGGGACGAGTCAGAAACTGAGGCAGAAAGTACAAATGATGAAATTGAGGAGGTAAACTTATGTTTAATGGCTGATTCTGAGGTAAGTTACAAATCTGAAATTGAATCTAATGATGAAATTCTTAATGATATATGTGATGAAATAAGTAAATTATTAAAAGCCCTTTCTAAAGCCAATGAAAAGAATATAAGAATTAATCAGGAAAATAAGTTGTCAAAAGAAGAAAAAAGCTGCTTTTGTTCAAATAAACAAGCTATTAGCAGATAGGAATAACATTTTAAAAATTGATGTTGAAGTATTACATATTGTTAGGGAAGCGGTAATAAATGATAATTTGATATTAAAGGGAGAGATAAAAAGCTTGAAAGGATGAGTAGATGATTTATCTAGTTCAATTCAAAATACTTTTAAAAAATTTGATGAAAGTGAAAACTAACTCCAATTGCTTATTTCATGTCAACGTGTTGATTAATCTAAAACTGGTTTAGGATTTGAAAGTGGTGAATCATCACATATTAAAAGAGAGATAGTATTTGTAGGACCAAAGAATGCGCATGATAAAGAAATAATTGATAATAAAGAAAAAAGAAAGGTTGTTGAGTAGGTCAGAAAGTCTAGTAGGACATCTCCTTATCAAAACAAAAAGTATCTACAAGTAAATGGATGCTTCAAAAACTCAAATAGAAAGTATGTTAGAGAGTATCAAACTTTAAGTTCAAGGAGTATGGTAAGTAATAGGTGTAAAACTCAAAATCCTATACTTACTTCTTTTGCAACTAGTTAAGATATATTGAAAAACATTGTTTTTATAGAAATTCCAAGCTCAACATTCATTAAGTGAAAAATAAAAATACGAGCTTGAATTTTAAAGGACCCAAGCTTTGCTAGGTTTGTAAATAGAGTTGATTTGTTTTTAATATTTATAGGAACATAAAGTAAAAATAAAAGGAACTTGGTACCTTGATAATGGTTGTTCGAGGCACATAAGCGATGATGCTTCATTATTTATAGTCTTAGTTTGAAAATTAGATGATTGTGTTAAATTTGGAGATAATGGTAGAGGTAAGATAGTTGCAATAGGTACGATTGGTATTCCTCTCTATACAATTGAAAATGTACCTCTTGTAAAAGGATTAAAACATAATTTGTTAAATATATGCTAACTTTGTGATAAAGGATACAAGATAACTTTTGAACATGATAGAAGCATTTGTTTTGATAAAAATGGAACTAAACTTTTAGAAGGATTTAAGAAGAAAAATATCTATCTCATCAAACTTGTAGAAGTTAATTCAAAAAGTTGTTTCTTATCTGTTTGTGATAATATTTCTCTATGGCATAAGAAATTGGGACACGTGAATTTTTATCATTTGAAAAAACTATCTAAGAAGAATTTAGTAAATAGTTTACTACAGCTAAATGTTTAAGATGATATTCAATGTGTTGCATGTATGAAAATTAAGATGAGCTTTGTTTCTCATTTTCTCCATTCAAATCCATATTTCCTATGTAATAAATGAGGATTACCCAACTTTTGGTTAGCTACATGTGATTACAAGGACATGGTGATATGTATGGAGATGGGAAAATTAATCCATATGTATCATTTCTAAAAGTGGAAATTACATTAAACACTCTTCATATGTAGTAACATGTGATTAGTGGGGTATGCTTTAGAGATGATATTTATGGTTAGAGAAATTTGAACTGAAATTATCATTTGTATGAATATTGATATACCCCTTAAATAAATAGGTGATGGAACTCTAATTATCAAGACATCTATTGGTGTGGTAGCTTAGAATACGCGAAACTTCGAAATTAAGCATACTTGGATTGAGTTAATCTTAGGTTAGGTGACTTCTTAGGAAGTTGCTGTACCAAAAAATAAAACTTTACGATGTTCCATGTTAAAACAGATAATATCTTAATGGGAGGAGTTTTAGTCGAGTTGTTATAGGTAGTATCAAATCAATCAACTTACCAGAAGGTTAGAGTTCCCATTTGGTGGTGGTCATGGACCTATGTAACGAAACTAACAAGGACGTCAGCTTTATAAGGGGCAGATTGTAATACCTTAAATACTAGGTGATGTAATTTTAATCATTGAGACGTTTTTTAGTGTAGCAACTTGGAGTACATCGAAGGTTTGGAGTTGAGTGTACTTGGGTTAAATCAATCCTAAGAGAGGTGACCTCTTAGAAAGTTATTATATTGAGAGACAAAACCATGTGGCGTTTTATGTTAAAGCGAATAATACCTTAGTGGGAGTAGTTCTAGTTGGTCTTAGGAAGTCACCCATCCTAAGATTGACCTAAGTTAAACACACTTAACTTCGAAGTTTAACATCAAAAGGTGACTCGATAATTATAGTTCTATTACCTAGCATTTAAGGGGTACTACAATTATTAGGCTGCAATGATAAATTATTTCACATATGTTATTATAATTTCAACTTAATGTTAGAACTTCTGAAGGTAAGTTATTTTATGGTGTTACACACCAAAATATGCTAGTTGTACAACAAGGTGAAATTTAGCTTATGAAAGAAACTTAGAAATCATAATTCCTAAATTAATTGACATTGAATGTTGAAAGTACCAGTGTTTTTCATTTGGTTATCAGCATGAACAATTATTGGCATAATGTGCATTGGCATTGAGGACGATAAAACCAAAGTGATTGTTTATCATTTGCACATGTTTGGATATAACAACATTTATACCTTAGTAAAATGGTGCAATAGTATGGAGTTATGTTGCATGACCTAAGCAAACTTTTTGTGTATTGTGAAATGTCAACTTCTCTATGTGGATTAGATGGATGGCTTAAAAGAATCCTTAGGGAGAATATAGATTGGTTAATTTAGTTGGTAATAATTGAAATTGTTGTTTTGTTTTGGCATTAATGATTCTTCACTTGTACTTATGCAAAAATTGCTTAATGGCAATAGGACTAGCTTTCCTGTTCTTAATAAGACAGGCTTCACAATTAATACTGTTGGGGATGAGAATGGTTTTCTTGTTTCAAAGGATTGTCAATCTTATTGATGGCACTTTTATTGATTCAAAATCATCTACCTTTATCAATGTCATAAATCCAGTAAGTCAATTTCTATCTCCCCTTTATTGTTGTTAAGCCTGATTTCTAATTCAGGATTTTATATGGGCTATATGTGCATTTTAACTGATTTTTGTTGTTTATAGGGCACCCAAGAAGTTGTATCACAGGTTCCATTAACTACCAATGAAGAGTTAAAAGCAGCAGTTTCTGCTGCAAAAGTTGTTACGCCCCAAAGTCACGAAGTCGCAACAGTCTCGCCGTATAAATGATTCTATGATAGTAACTGGCCTCATAGTGCTTACCATAGACATGATCTACATAAGGCGTCAACGACTCCTTACTTTGAAGTAAATAATCCGATTAAAAGTTGAACTACAATTATGATAAATAGTACAAATTTCTAATAAACATGTATAATTATATATAAGTCTATAGAGCTTCCCAGGAAGTTTTACATAAACACAACAGTTCACTAGATTACATAATAACTATCAGTCTTTCATCCTTAACTACAAGGTCATTTTAGTTACACATTATACTAAGTAACTTGATCTTCACACCCCCGGCTTCAAAACGGACTAACCTTTGGATAATTGTAGGGCGACATAGTACTTGAAGTGTTCAGAAATTATAACATGAAAAAGGATCTATAAGGGTATGAGTAACTACAGCTCAGTAACTTGAATTGAAGACTCATGAATGCATACAAGCACAAACAGGGTTATCAAGCAATTATTTTCATGCAATGCAATAATCAAGTGTCATTGCACAACGTAGTCTGGTCCATTGTGAAATCAGAGAAATTTCATCCACTCCAATCTTGGTTGAGGAGTTTCCATGTTATGCAGCAACTTACAACCAAACCTAGGCTTGTGCAATAGAGACCTCGCTCCTCCCGTGACTACCTTCGAACCATTAACTTCACCCTCGTCGTGACCTCCTTTCCTGTTACTTAGTTCGACTAAGGATAAAGAAGGGACCGTTTTGCAATCCTGTGCTATCCCTTTTAAAGGGGTCGGTATTTGGTTAGAGAATCCTATGATCCCCTAACGAGTTGCAATACATGACATTTTCGGTTATTAGGGTCGAATAAGATTAAATTTCATTTAGGGTGCTTAAACAATTTCACACCAATTCAATCATAACACAAAATCACTCACATCACAATTTCAGTACGAATTCAGATACGTCAAACACATGTGTAAACTACTTACAATCACAACCATATACAAGCCTAAGTCTCTGAGTACCATAAACTAGTACTCTATTACAATAAGCAATAACCTAACTTACTTGGAATTGCTCGATTGCTCAATCCCTTAGTCGCAAGCTGATTTATCTCTAGGTGTCCTATAATACAAATAGGTCTTTTTAGTACTTATACTTTATGGATTCATATTCTAAGTTATATTTTAACTCATTTTTTTCGTGTATACCTATTACATACTAATGATTCGTTGTATTCTATTTCGGGGTTCGAATCCTAAATTAGATTTTAATTTTGATTCCTAAGCCTTAAATATGTGACCTTAATCACATTAAGCTCGAGTACTCAAATATCCTATTGGGTCTTAATTCAGTATTCTAAACTATTTGGTACACGCTAACCCTAATTAAGGTATCAGATTTATTCCCGATGTGAGAAAATCTTATATTTTGAGACATTTACTTAAAATTAAATGTTATTTCAGATTTATTATTATTTTTATTTCTATTATAATATTATCTAAATAACCCTAATTTTTTTAGATTTATAAATTTTCAATTTTACATATTACTAATTTCTTACATTAACTACCTAATTTCCTAAATTAACTATACTTAATACTCCAAAAGCTATGTTAGGTTTCCACATCAGAGATTAGCATCCCAAAACATCTAATTACTATCTAAATTAGTAATTAGTATCTTAATCACCTAATTAACCCAAAACCACCCATAGCACTGTTCTATATCACATGAGCATCCTACAGAAAAAAAAATTGAGCTCTAAAGCCTATTTATTTCTAGTATTAATCATGCTCAATTTTGTTTAATTTGTTAAGAACTCTATATTTTCAGACGTGATAAAACTAAATCACTATTTTTTCCTAAATCTACATACAATAAAACCTCATAATAACAAGTTTCATAATTTTCTAGGCTAAATAACTATTTTTACAAAATTATACAAAATCAGGGTAATTAAGGGACTTACTCGGTTCAAAGCTTTCTGGCCGTCCAAACCTAATCTAAGGTTATTGGCTGTCCAAACTCGGTCGAAGGTTGTCGGTCGGCCTAGACGGTGGGTTTGGAGTGGGGTGGTGGTGGTGGCTCGCTCTCAAATGGTGGTGAGGTGTGGGTTTCGCTCATTAACCGAATTTGCACAGTTTCCTTTTCTTTTTTCTTTTCTGGATTTTCTCTCGAATTTTTGAGTCTCTCTATTTTTCTCTAATTCCTCATTACCCGAATGAGTTTTGGAAATTTTTCCCCTATTTATATACGATTTTGGTAATTAATATGCATTAATTAAACATGATTTTGTCCAATTTCCTTGATTTTTGGCTTTTGTGTTGTCTAATTCTAATTGGTTAATTTTTATTTTGCAGATCCTGACCTGCCACGACCTGATTTAGATCATTATATCCTCTTCTGATTTTTCCATAATTAATTTATAATTTTCTTTAATTATTTACATAGTTTTTAGCAAATTTAGGTAATTTTGCGTATTTTCATCTACATGTAAATACATGTGGGGTACATGTGAACATTCCTAATTATTATTTTGGTTATTCTAAAATTTTTAGTATACATATAATCTATCTTTAGTAATTTATTAGTTATTAGATTACACTTTTCGCCTTTTCAGTAATTAGCAATTATTATGCTTAAAATTTGAAAATTTTACAATCTCCTATTTTATTACTTATTTTCTTAAATTCTAGTTTACGGGGTCATTTTTACTAATATTTCTCTCAATAGTTTATAATTTGGGTTTGATTGGATCCTTTAACCGATCACCCTAAACCTTGTATTCTAAGTTCAATCCTACAGTCACTTGGCTTAACTTTAAGGCTTATAAAAGTTGGATTTCGTTCCTAGCAAAACACATCAATGACAACTTGTCAATGCATTATGTTAAAGTTGCAGGAGCTCATATGTAGAGATATGGTAAGCATTTGAACCTGTTAAGAGATGGCATCTATCCTATTTTGTGGATTTAGGCTAATGTATGGATATCATCTTAAAATCCTTAGGATAAGCTTGCTGTAAATATTGACAAATATGCTATTTGTGTTTAGTAATAGAGAAAGTAATGAATAGAAAGAAGAAACTAGTTCGAGAGAGTAAAAATGGAAAGACTAAATAATCATCATCACAAGATCCTGTAACTCTTTATATACAATAAAGCCTCTAACTAATTGCAACTAATGAAACAACTACCCTAACTGATGGAAACAACTAACCGTAATCCAACTGATGCATAACAACAAAACAAAATAGTAACTAACAAGACTAATAAATATCAAAACTGATACAAGTATCTCTAACTGCCTCCCTCAAGATGGGGAGTAAATATTTAGTACTCCCATCTTGGACAATAATATTTGGAACTGGTCTACAGCTAAACCCTTAATAAACATGTCGGTAAGTTGTTGTTTCATGGAAACATGGATAGGAAGAATAACTCCTTCAATAACTTGGTCCCTTACAAAATTAAGGTCCATCTCTAAGTGCTGTGTTTACTCATGAAATACGGGATTCTTCACAATATGTAATGCAGATTGATTATCATAATAAAGTTGTACAAGCAAAGCATAACTAATACAAAATTCTTTCAAAAAGACTATTAGCTAAAGGACTTCACATGTTGTAGCAGCAAGAACGCAGTGCTTAGATTCTGTTGAACTCCTTATAATAGTAGATTGTTTCTTTGAGTTCCAGTTGAGCAAAGAATGGCCTAAAAATACACAAAAGCCTATGGTAAAGCGACGAGAATCTAGGCATCTTCCCCAATCACTATCGCTGTAAGTGTGAAGCACTAAATCATTAGTGGCAAAAAATAAAATCCCTTAGCCTATAGTTCCTTTTATATACCTCAAAACTCATTCAAGTGCAACTTAATGTACATGTTGCAGCTTGTCCACGAATTGATTGAAAATATGAATAGAATATGTGATGCCTAACCATGTTATACATAAGTAAAGTAGTTTCCCAACAATTTTCCGATAGGAGGAAGCATCAACTAAATTAGAAGCATCATCTCTAGATAACCTACGATTAGCAACAATTGGTATAGAAAGTGGCTTTGCGCTAAGAAAACCTGTCTCACTTAGTAGATCAAGAGTAAATTTTCTTTGAGAAAGCACAAGCCCCTGCTACAAACATACAAGCTCAAGTCCAATGAAGTATTTGAGAAATCTTAATTCTTTTATTTTGAATTGTGTATGCATGAAAGACTTAAACTGACTAATAAGATCAAGATTCTTACTAGCCACTGCTATATCATCTACATACACGAGTATAATCACCAAATCATCACCAGAGTTCTTTATCAAAAATGAATAATCACAATAAGACTGTTGAAAACCATAGGCCAAAAGTGATTGGGTTGATTTGGCATTCCATTGTCTAGAAGCTTGCTTTAACCTATAAAGGGATTATTCAGCTTGCATATAGGCCTCTCATAAGTTGTAGAAACATTTAAACTAGGCGGAACAAGCATAAACACCTCATCATTAAGATCACCATTTAGAAAAGCATTATGTACGTCCATTTAGTGCACATGTCAATTATAAACAGTAGCCAAACAAAAGAACATCCAAACCGTAGTATGTTTGATTACTAGACTAAAAGTTTCAGTATAATTAGAACCTTCTTTTTTACTATATCCTTTGGCTACTAAACATACTTTAGACCTATCAATAGAGCCATTGGCTTTAGTTTTGAGTTTATAAACCCATTTGCAACCAACTGTATGTTTTCTAGGTGGTAATGAAACAATTGTCCAAGTATTATTAGCTATTACAGCTTCCAATTCCTCATCCATTGCCTTACACCATGGTTTAAGTTGCTTAGCTTGGGCAAAACTAGCTAGCTCATAATGTTATGAAAGTTGTATAGTAAAAACTCAAAAATTAGGAGAAAGAAAGTCATAAGATAGCACTTACTGTAAAGGATGTGTAGTAGAAATAGAACACTTGGATGCTGTAGCAATCAATAAACTATGATGATAGTCCTTAAGATAAACTGGTAGTTTGTGTGTCTTAGTATTGTACCTAAGCTCAATTTCAAAGGTTACACTAGATTCTACAGTAGGACTAGGACTAAAATCAACAGAAACTAAACCAACATCATTACAGTTAAAATCAATAGGAAACAAAGAGAGGACATGATCTTCATAAGTTAGGTTATCTGTAGATGGTAATGGAATAGTATAGTAAAACATGTCATGAACTGTACGAGTCATTAATCGAAAAGAAAAAAACATGCTCAACAAACTTAACGTCTCTAGAAATTACGATCTTTCTTGTCACCATGTCATATAACTTGAACCTTTTTACTCTTATTGGATAATAATAATAAAAAAAAACCATATGGATGTACTCTAGGATCAAATTTAGTCTTGCCTCATTTAATTGCAAAAGCGAAACATAACGACCTAAATACTCGAAAATGTCCAAATGTTGGAACTTTACCAAACAACATCTAGAATGGAGTTAACCCACCAAGAGCATCAGTAGGTAATCGATTGATAATATGTGCAGCCGTTAAAATAGCATCTCCCCAGAAGTGTAATGGAAGTGAAGCCTGAAATAATAAGGCTCAAGCTATTGAAATCGAATGTTAATGCTTGCGTTCAATAACTCCATTTTGTTATGGAGTCTCAACATAAGAATTTTGATGCACAATGCCATTTGAGGAGTAAAACTTGGTTAAAGAAAATTCCTTTGCATTATCATTATGAACAATCTTAACATAAGTATTAAATTGAGTAACAACCATTCGACAAAAAAGATGGAATAAGAAAAGATACTTTATGTTTACATAGCATCAAGTATACCCAAGTTACTCTAGAGAAATCATCTGCTACTGTAAGAAAGTATCTAAAACCACCAATAGAAGGAGTAGCATAAAGCCCCCAAACATCTAAGTGTACTAATTCAAAAACTGCATTAGTATTTCGAACGCGAGTAGGAAAAACACTCCTTTTCTATTTTGCTAATGGACAAACCATACACTCAAAATGCTTGCTACTGACATTTTGATCTATTTTTCTTAAATGCTTCATTCTTACATCAAACTGATGACCAAAATGATAATGCCAAGTATCAAAATTATTAGACAATTGTGCCAAAACCTTTGCAAGAAAAATAGCATGTAGAG
The DNA here is from genome assembly GCA_024138005.1 of Lumnitzera racemosa. Taxonomy (NCBI): domain Eukaryota; kingdom Viridiplantae; phylum Streptophyta; class Magnoliopsida; order Myrtales; family Combretaceae; genus Lumnitzera; species Lumnitzera racemosa. The sequence goes on from JAMXBC010000005.1 coordinate 37,987,376, forward strand.
AAGATCTACTATTAGACTGAGTAGAAACAATGTTTTGTTGAAGCAAAAACAATCCATTCTTGAGTTTAGCTTGACCAATTACCCTTTGATTGGAATAATCTTGAATTAAAGCAACACTTCTCATGAAATGAGCTATATAATTATTATTTAGTATCAACTTAGCAAGCGAAACCAAATTATGCTTGAGAGAGGGAAGAAATAGAACATTGGATAGAACCAAATCCGAAGAAAACACAACTGTACTAATGTGTGTTGCTAGAAGTTGTTGTCTATTAGGTAAAAATACATGCCTGGCAGTGATCTCGGTATAGCTAGAAAACAAATGGATTGAATTGATCATGTGATCAGTTGCTCTAGAATTCAAAATCTATGTAATTATATTATCTTGAGAATTACAAGAGATACAATCTAAAGTACCTACCATATGACTCATTGACGAAGAACCATCATAAGAACTATCTTGTGTAACAGTTATTGTACAGGATGACAAAATTGCTAGTGCAGTAGTAGAAGAATTACCTACATCTGATACATTTAACAACTTTAGTAGATGTAATAATTGGTCCTTTGAAATATTAAGTCCTCTTGCATCACTGCTATTACAGTACTACCAGCATTTGCAGAATTGCTCATATTGTTAGTTACCGAAAGATTTTGAGTAGATTCTGATGTCCTAACACCATTAACACTAGAAGCAACATGATTCAAACCTGACAAATATTATCGTTTAAAATGTGACGGAAATCTAATTAACTTGTAACATTTATCCTTCAAGTGGCCTTTCTTCTAATAATAGCTGCAAATAATCTCATTTCTATTTCTTCGCTTATTGTTATTAGTAACCACCATAGTAGAAGAATCATGTAACAAGAAATCCTTCGACTTATTGGTCCTCTAAAATTCATCTCTAGCAACAAGGTTATAAGCTTCATTTAAAGTAGGAAAAGGTTTTAACACTAGGATTTGAGAACATAAGTAGAAAATTCCTCATTAAGACCATCAAGAAACTTAAACATGTAATTCTTTTATATGATATCAACAAATCTATCAAAGCATTTCTGATCATGCGATCTACACTAGCAATATGGTAAGGGTCTAAAATTCCTCAATTCTTCCTAAATTATGTTTAACTTAGTGAAATATTCATCAACACTATGAGAGCTTTGAACTATGCTACTCAACAAATGATACAACCGACAGATTCGTGTATCATCAGGTTGAGAAAAACACACATTTAGTTTATCCCATATTGCCTTAGCTATGCGCATATACAGAACTGTTGAAGCTATCGGTGGTGAAATAGGTATGAGCAATTGGGTTATTATAAGATTGTTACACTTACTCTGTGCTGAATATGACTTATCCATTTTAGCTAGTTCAACAATTATTCCATCAACAAAACCTTCTTTATTGCGAATTGATAATGCTAATAGAAATAAGCGGCTCCACGTGTTATAATTGACACCGTTCTATTGAACCTAATGTTCATTAATTGATTTTGATGAGAACAAAAAGTATATATCTAAATATGTTGTTTTTGAAGGGAACCAAATAAGTGAATGACTAAACTAAGTATTATTTGTTTATATTGAGGTAATTAAATAAGATCGATTAATTTGGTTAAAGAATAAATATATCAATTATCTCTATAAAAGATTTAATCTTTTGAATGGTGATCAAATGATCTTAAAGTTAGATTGCAGAGTGTATTTGTTTGTTATGTGTTAAAAGAATTTCAGGTAATATTTAACCTACCAAGTTGACAGCTTAAGGAAGAACCAAGCTGACAATATAAAGCTTTGAAAAACATAAAAAAAAGCTCACTGGCCTGAAAAAGCTGGTATGCTGGTTCACTTGCCGATGTTCATGTCGGTAGTACAAGGAGCTGCTATGCCAATAAGTCTGATTTAAGTGGCCGTTGGAGTATTTAATGCGCAGTAACAGGAAGAATTCAAAGAGTTGATATAAAAACTCAACAACCTGACCAAATGCAATTAAGATATGATATTTTACTGCAATGAAAAAGATATTCTCTTACATTCTTGAGCTTATTTACTTCTCCTTGGTTTCTTGTATACTTATTTGCTATTAAACAAAAAAAGATAGAGTTGTAGTGCTTAAAAGTCCTCACATTTGTAATCTTGAGTAAAGAAAGCGATATACTTGAGTTGGTTGTATATAAGCTTGTGTAGCTTTTAGAGTATTGAGTTGTGAAATTAATAAAGTGAAGTAAAGTCTTCGATTGGAGGCATTATGTGTCCGTGGAGATTAGAGGGTAGTCCGAACTCCACGTTACAGCGAGCTTGAATTTTTCTATCCCCATCTCCTTTAATTTTTGTACTTATTATTGTTGCTTTGATTATTCTTATTATTGCATTTATTTGGTTATATCGAAAAGAATTGCATATTGTCTTAGAACTTAATTTACCCCCCCCCCCCCCCCCCTGTTTTTCACATTCAACATTGGAGTTATAGCAACTAATGTTTGCGAATACAAATGATGAATATAAAATGGAGAATTAACATCTTTTAATGATGAATTAGCCATTTCGTTTGATTATAAGAGCTCTGATACCATGACAAATATGCTATCTGTGTTTAGTAATAGAGAAAGTAATGAATGGAAAGTAATAGGCGAGGAAGAAACTGGTTTGGGAGAGTGAAAATGGAAAGATTGAATAATCATTATCACAAGATCCTACAACTCTTTATATATAGTGAAGCCTCTAACTAACTGCAACTAATGAAACAACTACCCTAACTGTTGGAAACAATTAACCGTAACCTAACTGATGTATAACAGCGAAACAAAATAGTAACTAACAAGACTAATAAATATAAAAAATGATACAAATATCTCTAACAAATATTACTATAGAATGAGGGAGTTTGTTGAAGGATGCCCAAGGGGATATGTTTCTTGGTTTAGGTTTTTACTCTAAGTCTTCTACGATCTTATCTTTGTGGATTAACTAAGATGTGTAAAAGCTCTATTTACCTTCGTCATTCTATGGTTCTCTTCCTTTTTACGTATGGATTATTGCTTTCATTTGTAGCATGCATTGACTGAGCCTTTTTTCCCTTCTAAAATAATGTGTAGAGGTGGTTGAACATATGTAGGTTATGGAAACCTTACAAATGGGAGAGTATGTTGCTAACGTTTCAAATGGAATCGATACATATAGCATTAGAGAGACACTTGGTGTTTGTGCTGAGATATGTCCCTTCAACTTTCCAGCCATGATTACATTATAGGTAAATCTATTGTCTTGTTGCTTTTGTACCTAGTTTTCTGTGTTATGGATCAATTAAATGTACCATACATTCTGCAAATGTTTCCAATTGCAGTTACTTGTAGTAATACCTTTATATTAAAGCCATCAGAAAAAAGATCTAGTTAACTAACTTATCCTTAAATCATTATGTTTCACATAAATTATCTTTCTTCAATTGTTTATATGATGCATTTGTTTAGTTGAGGACATTTTTTTTTATCTATATTTTGTAGCTTGGAATTCCTACATACATAGAGGTATGTTGGAAATTCTATAGGTTGTGGCTAGCAGAATACTTTGCGAAGAAAATAAGTTTAGGACAACTTTCAAATTATAAAATGTGACGAGCTTATGTATTACCAGTTGGCACTTGTTCATTGAATACTGTGGAATCTAAATTTGAATGAAGTCTTTTTGTATAAAGTGAATTAGATGCAGCAAAGAAACTTATGTATGAGGTTGATTCTTGAAAGCACAATGCATAAAAAAGTGACAAGCTGAAAAATCTTGTTAGCTGCCTCATATAAAGTGTATATTAACTTAATTAAAAAATCCCAAATAACAGTTTGTCTACTTGAATTTTTAATGGAAGATATGGAAAAATTTTTGGCTGAGTGTCTTGGACTTGCATGGGGTTAGATTGGCGCAGTGTATGTCTTTTTCATGTCAATGCCATTGTCAACACTAACAATGGAGAGGTAGATGCAATTGTCATTAAGCTTTTTAAGTTTCATAAGCTGTATCAAGTCTCATTGACTGAAATTATTCTTTTTGTTGACTGTCCTTGTTGCTAATTATAGGGGCTTCCATCATGCTTGCTAAGTTAGCAATGGAGGCAAGTTTGCCCAAAGGTGTTCTTAATATTGTTCATGGAACTAATGTAAGGTCTCCTTCTTCATCCCTCATTTCACGAGATGGATGACTCTATTGATTGATGGAGGACGGCTTATGGAATGATTAATATCGAAATCAAGATATTGTAATTTTATCAAATAGTTGTTACTTAGGTCCATTATCCTTGTTCTTTATACAATAGAACTAGTAAATTGTGTTAATAGATTATATCTCATGTCTTAGTTTAAATTGTGTTGCATTACAAACCTTTTACTTATAACATGATTTGTTTATTAATCGTGTATGAAAATTTAAACTTGTGATCCGACCCATCTAATTAACATATTTTATGTCCAGGTTGAATCTATTTATTATAAGAAAATTCTAAAATATCTTGAACGGCTATTGAATCTCTATTTGAAGGATATATTTTCAATATTGTCTTCAATTTACACAATATTTATAATGGAAATTATATTTGAAAACCATACTAATGTTGGCAAAGGTAGTTGAATGGCTATTGAATCTCTATTTGAAAGATATATTTTCAATATTGTCTTCAATTTGCATAATATTTATAATGAAAATTATATTCGAAAACCCTACTAATGTTGGCAAAGGTAGCTTTTTATTTTTAAGTTAAATGTATGGATAAAACCCATGAAAACATAATTGCTCAAGAATTGCTCAAGAAGGCAATCATTGATTTAGATATAAGTACCATATGACTAACCTAAACAAAATTTATACCATAAGTATTCTATAGTTCAATCTACAACATGATGTGATTAGCTTAAACAAAAAATTGAACAATATATTCAATTTGATTTTTAGTGCAAATATCAAGTGTTTCACTAATAAAGTTAGGAGTAATATGGTATATTTAGATGGATGCATATAAAAACCTGAAGCTTGAAATGTATTATATTACAAAAAAAAAAAATAAAAAATGTTGGAAATTAGATTATAGAAGGAAATAAAAATTTAAGAGTGTTATTGGTGTAGAACTAGAGTCAAAATGGATGGAAGACGATAATCAAAGAAATAATGATGACAACTACGAGATCAATGGCAAAAGAGGTATTAGTGGATGATGATTATAGAGTACAAAATCAAATTATAAATATTAGAAATCTTAATGTCATAGGTTTAAAGGTCAAACACGGATATATGTACGAGACTTTTTATTAAATGAGTTTATAAACGTGTTTAGTGCTAAACCAAAACATTGACACACTTATAAAAGGGTTCAAATGAATGTAACCCATTTATCAATTATGTTAAGCTGTTTATAATCATATCGTAAGTTGTTTTGTTTGAATTCCCTTTTACCTAAATTCCTTTGTTTTTGTAATTTACAATTAGTCTTGTTCTTCATTATTCTTTTTCCGTCCTTTTTGCATTTCTCTTGCAACATATGACCTAGAGGATTCTCTTTTCACCCTTTGGCAGGACATTGTTAACGCCATTTGTGACGACGGTGCCATAAGAGCAGTATCATTTGTTGGTTCGAATACAGTGAGTGAACTCTTAGATCTTAGTAGCTTTTTACTTAAATCCATTTTTCTTATTCTAGATTTTGGAACTTTTAATTATAAATCATAGATAATTGGTTGGGTTTTTTTCTTAATATATACAGACTATGATGGAAATGTAAAGAGCACAAAAAGATGCCACTACTTGTGTGAAGCATATATATAGCAAACTACCGTAAAAAAGATCTGTATATAGCACAAAATGAAAACCACTTTCTTTAGTACATGGCAATGCATTAGAGAAGTAAGGGAACGGCTAGTGTCAAATTCATACATTTTCTTGGATTTTTTTATTTTTATTTTTGCTTCCTCAAACATTATTTTACACACCTATGCAAGAAAATCGCTTTTTTTTTTTTTTTTGGGAGTGATATTATCTTAGCGCTGTGTTGTCTCAACTCAATTTGATGCTTCCAAATTGTGTTAGTCCTAAAATCAAATTTTGACTTCTTATATTCGCTTGCAATTTTATTGCCATCACCTAATCTGATGTCCCTTAGTATGATGACACTAGTAATGCTTTGATGTTTTTTAAAGGCTGGCATGCACATATATAGAAGAGCATCTGCTAAAGGAAAACGTGTTCGAGTAAGTGCTAGCAGCATTTTTAAGGAATATGCTCAATCTTTCTATCCCCTTCCTTTTTTCAAGATTAAAGGCGTGCAACTGTCATACTAATGTACTTGAATGTTTTCCAGTCAAATATGGGTTGCAAAGAATCAGGCAATTGTGTTACCTGATGCAAGCATAGATGCTACTTTAAATGCTCTAGTTGCAGCAGGTTTTGGTGCTGCTGGACAGAGATGCATGGCTGTTAGTAGGGTAGTCTTTGTTGGAGAATCAAAGTCATGGTATTACTCTTTTAGTTGGTGATAATGCTTGTGTGCTTTGAGCAAAATATGATTTTGGTATATTTATATGGTTTCCAACTACCCTAAGCATGTACATACATCCTAAAAATTTTCAATTTTATCATTCAACTAGCATGCGCTATTTCCTATGTGTTGGTGCTTCTGATGCATGTATGTTGTTGATCAATATTTGCCATTTTATGTATGCATCTCAAATTTTACACAACAAAAGTTATATTTGTTCTTTGCAGGGAAGACAAATTGGTGGAACGTGCAAAATCCCTCAAAGTGAATTCCGGAATGGAACCTGATGCAGATCTTGGTCCAATCACTAGCAAAGTAATGTGTTTTTGAAAATCTTGGTGCATCATAATCCTTCCACGTGCGATGGTCCTATGGCTAGCCATTTTGCCCCTCTGTGCATTTTCATAGAACCTATTAAAGCTATATGGACTTCATTTTATAACATGAAAAAGAACACATTGACGGACTGATTCAGTCGGGAATTGATGATGGTGCTAGGCTGCTGCTGGATGGGAAAAATATAAAAGGTAATGGTCGAGATAGTGAAGCGATGGGATTATGCTGGTGTGATTATTGGGGCTTCTTTTTTTTTTTTTTAAATTAAGTTTTAACTTGAAGTTTATGATATCATATCATGTTTAACTTAAATTATGAACTGAATATTTTTGTCTTATGGAGCCCTAGATCATGATAGCAATAATACTGAAGAACGGGCCTTTGATTCCTGTTAGCACCAAATTATGGAGCGCTTGGATTGCAGATTACATTTTAACTTTGAGAAATGGTTATTGTTTCAATTAGAGGTGAGATGAAGGACAGTTGTCTGTGATAGTGCGGTCTTAGTTATCGAGATGCATATGCTATTATCTTTCCATTTTACATTAAAACATAACCCAACCCATTATGAGAGGGTTGCTGTAAATACCATATGGCTCGTTGGGGTTCAATAACACCAATACCAAAGCGGTCATAAGTCGATGCTTAATCTCTTGAAAACTTTTCTCATTAGAATGGTCCCATTCAAACTTCACATTCTTCTGCAGTAAACGTGTCAAAAGGCCTCGCAATGGTAGAAAAATCCTTAATAAAGCCGTAAAATATCGTGCTAATGCCAAGGAAATGCAGACTTCTGACATGGTGCTTGGTTTTGTTTCCAATCAGTCACTGCCTTTACTTTTTCAGGATTCAGTGATATTCCTTCCCCTGACACATTATGTCCCGCAACATAAATCAACCAAAATTCGCATTTGGATAAGATAATTGTACAGCTGATTTTCTCTTAAGTTTGCAACCCCAACTGCAGATGTTCTACATACTCCTCTTTACTCTTGGAATATTGCGTATAGTGCGTCTATGATAGTAGCTTAGTGGTCAATTTCTATTAAAGAGCGGTGTACATGGTGGACTGTTATAACAAAATTAAGTTTAGGGCATGATAATCTTGAGCTGATGGCAATGAGGTAGTTTAGAATTTGCCAAGGTCAAAAGAACAGGATTTGAAGGAAAGAGGGGTGTACTTTCTTTTGACTTCTTAGATGTGCAGTCCACAAGTAATGTAACAAATATGTCTAGTTTGGAGCAACCTTGCTCCGTTGCATGATGTCAAAACAGTTTATTACTGAAGATGTTGCTTTTGTTATTGATGTTGGTACTTTTATTACATGGATATGTTCCCGGTAATGAGCATGGCAACTTTGTTGGTCCTGCCATCTTAACTGACGTCACTGGTATGTTTTTTTAGGTTCATGTATTCCTAATGTCCATGTTCTTGGCTTGAGTTGGTAATAGTCTCTCTCATGAATGCACATAAAGCTGAAGTCTTCCATTTTGCTCTGCAGGAAGAGATTTTTGGCCCAGTTCTTCTTTGTATGCAGGTCTGCCATCATTTTCTTTTATGTTTCTTTTTATATTAAAAATTAAAACTTTCTGACTTGCATGCCTTTGCCATACTCATGTGCAGGCTGACAGTCTTGAGGAAGCAATAAATCTTGTTAACCAGAATAACTATATCCTCGTGCTGGAATTGACATTCTTCTCTCACTTTAATGCTCGTTATATAATTATTTGTGAATTTTTCACATATGGTAACCGAGCATCTATATTTACAACATCGGGTGTAGCTACAAGGAAATTTCAAACTGAAATAGAAGCAGGACAGGTGATATTGGTTCTTTTTTTTTTTTTTTTTTTTGCAACTTTTCTATTTTTATTTTTTTAGCATGATTAACATTTTCTTCTAATTATTTCTTTCTTTTTTTTATTGGGTTGGTGGTCAAATTTCTTCAAATTATTTCAAAAGAGTGATAAAATGACTTTTTTTTTTTTTTTTTTTTACAGATTCATGTGTTAGGATCCACCATGTGAGCAATTGCATCTATATAATTTTAATTTCCCAAATCCTGAGACTTTTTACAAGCTCTATGAGCATTGCTCGTACTGATATTGCTTCTTACACATTGTGTAAACGTCGACATATCTTTCGTTGTTCAAATACAGGTTGGGATCAATTTTCCCGTCCTAGTACCTCTTCCATTTTTCTCGTTTACAGGCTCCAAGGCCTCCTTTGCCGGATATCTCAATTTTTATTGTAATTGCAGATCCTCTAACCTCTTTTCGTTTTAATTTCAATTAGCTGGTGACTTGTTCATATGTAGGTATATGTACTATCAGATAAACCTGATTATTTTTTGTTAACATTTGTGTAAATGCTCAAGAACTCATCTTTTCTCATAATTCAGGCAAAGCTGGAGTTAAAATTCGGATTTCCCAGATGGCAGCAGAGCTTCTCTTGCTATGCCAAGGATGCACAAATCACGTAATCGTTTCCTTTCAGGAACTAATACAAAATTTTGGAGTAAATTAATAAAAATTTTCTTGTCGTTCTCAATGTTCTCTTTCGGCGCTACAGTGTTTTCCTCCAAATCCATAATAGGAAAAAATTACTACCAGATAATGGAATTAAATTACTTTCATAAAAAATTTTAATTAATTATCTATGGTTAAAACACAGAGTTTTATATAATTTTCCAGGCGCCTAGGTTTTGTCATTTCAGCTGAAGTTCTAGTAATTGAAATCATAACTGGAATCCTTGATTACAGTACTGTAAGACATCAAAACATGTTAGGATATTAAATGTTTGAGTTGCGATTTATGGTCAGAAGTTGGGATGTCTATCTTAATGGCGGCGATAAAAATTGTGTACTTTGAAAAAATGGAAGGGAAAATATTTCGGGGTATCTGTTTGTAGGGATTGGAGTGCTGTGACAATCACTGATTACAATTTTCTTTTTCTTTTTTCCTTTTTATTTCCATTTCCCTTCCCCCCTCCTTGATGTGTTAAGTGATGGGGTTAGTGATTCGTGCTGGCTCGTCAAGTATGTGTATATTATCTTGTTTCCAGTTAACGTCAATACTAAATGTAAATATAATTGGATAAAGATAACAGAATGGACAAATAATGTATGTTTTATGTGCGTGTTTATAGTCATATAACTAGTCGTGTCGTGTTTTCATCAACTCATGTCAAAAATATGCCGTCCCGTATCACGGTTTATTTAGCAGACACGATAGCTGTATTGGGTGAACGGTATGGTACTTAGTGCACACCTTTGGCCTTGAATTGTTGACTAAAGGTTTCGTGACTAGTATAATCTGGGTTTGGTCGTTAAGGCTATTGGCCCGGACTAGTTGAGGTGAATTAGCGATTCAAGAGTTAGTTGAAGGCCTGTTTTTATTATTTATTTTTTTAAATTTAATTTTTTATATTTTTATTAATTACTATTAATAATTTATCATTTACTAGTGTATTTCTATTTTTTTCTTAAATAATTCTAATATTTTATGTTAATATATAGTGAAGTGTGAATGGTTTATTTTTATTTTTGATTAAGAATTTTTTCCGTTCTGAAATATTTTATTTGAATCGCATGAGCATGATGATGCTTGCTTTATATTTTAAAAAGAAAAAATTGAAGTTTAGATGGATCCGAACCGTTGGTTCAAGGGCTTGTTAAATCAACGGTTCTTTATGGTCGAACTGCTTAGGTCTTTAAGACCTAACAGCTGATTCAGGTCTGTTCCAATCTGAGCCACATTGGTTTAAAGGCTTGCCTGGCCGATTCTAACCTTCCCATAACAGTACACTGTTTGATCCAGTCATATAAAGCCTCTCTTCACTGCCAACAAATGACTTGCAGATAATAGCTTGAAAGGCAATTTCGAGGAATATAGTTATGATTTAACATAAACATGCATCGCATTGAGAGAGCATCTAATAAAGATTGATGTTATTACGTTATGTAGCTTCCTGATTGATGAGTCTTGCGAATGCATTCTCTACCACGAACAGCATTAGAAGTAAAAGAGACAGGTTATGAATCTTCAATCATCTTTGCTAAAGTACTAAATTTCCGGGTAGCTCTACCATTAGGTCCACTTGCCTGTTGAATTTACGGAATCTACAAAATCTAGTCATCTAGAAAGAAAGGAAGGAAGGAAGGAATGGATGTTTCTATCGGTCTTGGTTCTCCCATTGTAGCTCCAAACCTGGACCAGTCTTGAACCTTCTATTGCACCTTGAGCAAAGACCATTTTTTTGCCTATCCTATATCAAATCTACGGAATCTATAAATTCTAGTTATCTAGAAAGATAGAAAGAAACAAAGAAAGAAACAAAGAAAGAAACAAAGAAAGAGATGCTTCAAACAGTATTAGTCTTGAATCTGCTGTTGCATCTTGTGCAAAGACCACTTTTGCCTATCCTATTTTGAATTTACGTAATCTACAAAATCTAGTCATGTAAAAAGATAGAAAGAAGGAAAGAAAGCAAGGAATAGATGCTTCCAACATTCTTTGAATCAAATATTATGCCTCAATGAACCTTCTGTTGCACCTTGAGCAAATGAACCGTGCATTACAGTGATTGCTACTTTGATACCTCATAAGAGCTTTCTTATTACGGAATGAAGCAGGACATAAATTGTGGGAAAAGGAAAAAAAATTCCAAAAATCCTATTCATGGGAAAATACTTTCAAGAATACGACTTGGTGATTTTGTATTTATGAAATGAAGTAGGACATAAATTAGTGTAGTGGAGGTCTTTAAGAGGTGATTTTGTATTGCAATTTAAAATCGCCTCTTCAAGACCGCCATTACACCAATCCTCAACGTAAAATCTTATTTGAATCAAATAGTATGCCTCAATTCGAATTCCATCTGGTACTATGTAAGTGCAATCTTTAGTTTTCTTCTCTTTATCTATCTCACAGATATGGCCTATAAATCAGTAGAGACCTTTTGTTCTGTATCTATATGAATTGATAATACTAATTTTGGCTCGGTTGCTCTAATTTTGGCTCGATCCAAAATACCTTTGTTCTAACACAAAATCGCCTCCCCTAGAGGCGATTTTAAACATGAAAATACATAGTAATTTTTAACATAACTAAAGCAACTGAATTTAGAATGACATATTCAATTATAACAATATGAAAGCTTTAATACAACTTTCAAATATCTACATAGTTTTTACAAAGTAAAGATGAAATACAATCTCTAATGTGAAATATGTAAATCTAATGCCGTCGGGGTGTAAGTGGATGAACATCTTGAGGATTTACATCAAGTTGGGGTTGAACCATCTAGTTTGGGTCTAATTGAGTAATCTATGCCCTATCCTGACTGTAAATACCCGAGTGTGATGCATGCATAGGGACTAGAATAGGGTGCACTTATGGGAGTTTCTCACCCAAGTCATCGTACTAAGCTTTAACTGGCCTCTTTAATGGTGCAAGGGGAGTACGGACTTGATTATGACAGGTCTTTCTAAAGATGAGGGTGTAGAACATCTAATTGTTAGAGCTCTCTTTGATGAATGGTATCCGAAACTCAAATCCTAACGGTCTAAGAGATGTTGCTAGTGACAATTGCTTTAGAGACAGATCATTTGTAACGTCGATCTTAACTTATGGTAACCCTTGACCCCTACCCTAATCTCATCCTTACGAATGATGGTACCCTCTTTGTTGAGGATTGTAAGGTAAAGAGCTACCTTACTCCATATTTGGTACTAGCTCTTGTGTATTATTAAGGTGGATACCCTTGAGCTGTTGAATAATGGCATCTATGCTTGGTTGCTCCATTATATCTTCATGTAACATTTGAGGTAGCCTGTAGATGAAATTTGCTTACTTGTCAAGAAAAAAGAAGAAGGGATTAGTTAGCATATAAAGGTGGAGGTGCAGTTTTGGTTAAGGAGAATAAAGATGAATGGGTATCATGTATACCTAGGAGGCTTTTAATTGGTTGACGTATAGTTAAGTGACTTGTTGGCACCACTCATTGTAGTTTAGAGCTATATTAAGCGGTGGGACAATAGGAACAATCATGATACATCGATCCACCCATTGTTTCAACTGGCTAGTGTCAGTGGTAACCCAATTTGTTTCAATCCAACCATCCAAGTTTATGTTGTATCAGCTTTCGAGATGTATCAGTAAGGGTAAGAATACCGTGCACCTAATCGAACTGCCCAATATGGGAAATGGAACTCGACTAAGTGGAAGCAAATTAGGGGTACACATATAATCCATATGTCACCACCGGCACGATAAAGGGAGCCTACTAATGTTTCATGAGAGTAAAGCATCTAAACAACCTACAAAACCAGTTAATTATAACATTCAGCCATATAATGTTGTAGAAGAATATATAACTGTAGTTAATAACTTATATACTTACTCTAGATGTTGGCGATCAAACGTATCCTTATATTGGCTGATGACATGTGTAGGAAGCTCTGTAAGATCTAATTCAGCACCCTATTGGCTCATCAATGAGCGATCCTCCATTATTGCCATGATCTTACTGTGTAGTAGAGTAATATGTGGGAAGTGCTCCCATGCCCACATTGGAGCAAGATGAGCAGCCTACTAATCTTGCCTACATCCATTTGTGATGCTATGCATAGCTGGCAATATAGCCACGCTTAGCATGCAACACCTTAGGCATATCGGCCAATTGTAATAAGGTTGGAGAGGAAGGGGAGGAACATTAGATGCATTATGTTATTGGACTTGTCCAAGAATAGCGTCTCTTAATTAGCTACATAATATGTGTTATGGTGTATCGCTGAATGGTAAGATCATCTACACCATTGGGAAGGTCACAAAAGTTTTCTTTCAACCAAGATAACTTCACTCGAGTTACATTAATGGCATTCAGAGGGGATGTAGTCTAAATAAGTGCAGGTATAAGTCAGCCCAGTCCGATTGCAAGTTGTTTGTCATAGCTTGACCATCAATTAGTAGACCAAGCAGGATAGAAACATCCTGGAGTGTAACCGTTAACTTCTTGGTGTGGAAATGGAAGGTATGTGTATTCTTTCTCCAATACTTCACCAAGGCTATAATCAAATGCTAATCAAGCTGTATGAATGGTACTTGTCTAGCACCAAGAAAGCCAATTTGCTCAAAGTATGGAGACATTCGTAGGTTTATTGGGATCTCCCGTCCATCTTTATGTCTAAATAGGGCCTCTTATTTGTGACATTTGAGCCAAAGATTTACCTATAAGTTACATTAGAGGCGAACAAGTATTAGATGGAATTGCAAGAATTGAGCTGCATCTAAATTCCAAAGTTATATAGCCTTGCTTGACTACCCTACACCATCACAGACCTGTGGGATGGCTACAATCAAAGTAATGACCTATTAATAGGTCTTGGATCCATTTGCACTTGGAGAAAGAGAATGAACCGTGAGAGACAACTCTACTAGATAACTAATCATAAGTAATAAAGGCACTTAATAAGATATAAAATGAAAGTATCAGTAGATCATTCATAAATGCTACAACAGTGTTACCAATAGATCCACTAAAAGTAAACCGACGCTATTGAGGGCATCTTCTTCTATTGGCCCCTTTAATGTTACATAACCCACATGTGTATGGCAATGGCTCCTCATGAATGTTTTTCTCATTTTGGAATTGTTTCTCTTGGGGCCTTCCAAGACTCCTTACCTTATCCTCAATTTGCATTAGGTGCCATATAGGAATGCCAATCAAAGGCTAGTTGGCCTTGTTTGCATAGGGCATGAAAGAACTTATGTATACTCATAGTTGATGTTGCTATAAATACTAATGTCTGATATGTACAACATAATCCATGCTCATTTTTCCCATAACTGCTATTGCATGAGAGTACGAAATCCTATACATTTGCTACTTATTATAAGTGTATTGGCAATTTCTAAGTGTAACAATGTGACTGTTTCCCCCCTTTTGATTATGAACTATAGGGCAAGGCGTGGTCATAACCTCGAAGCTTTGCTCACTGTAGTTGAAGATGACAATCCAAAGTCTACTTGCTACTTTGTACCATTTATCAAACTTTCGATCAGCAAATTTAGTCAATACCGTACTCGCACCCATCTGATTAGCTATCTCAATTCGATACTGATTAAAGTAGTTGTAAATGGTTTTCTTCACCAAAGCTGCAACTAGGAGGTTCTTAATGTCCTTTAATGCATTATTATAGCTTTCAGCAATATCTGTGGTCTTAATATTGAAGTAAGCTCCTTTATCATATGATAAGGTATACATCCTTGGATGCAACTCCCTAAAATATGTCTTAGTGTGAGGACTCATCGTCTTGGCCTCATCGTAGTAAGCCTGAAATTTTCGAGGTTACAACTTGTACATTGCCTTTTTTATTAGTTATTTAAGCTCCTTGTTCTTAGCTCGACTATTGAAATTACTAGTGACATGTTGGATACACCATCTCTATGATTACCCATTTAGCTAAATTGCATTTCATTCTTCAACTACAGACTGTATTTCAGAGTGACGGTTGAATATCAAACAAATGTCTATTCGATCCTTTATCACGTATATGAGCAGACACTTTAAGAATCATCTCCAACTATCATCTCACTCCTCATCAACTAAAGAAAGTCTAAGTGGGACAATATGGTTTACGCTATTGACTCTAGTCGTAATTAGAAGTTTGTCCTTATACTTCCCATACAGAAATAAACTATCTATAGTAATCATTAGCTTGAAAAATAGCATGTTAGTTAGTTCCAATATCCAACTTAGTGATAATAAAACAACTATTAAATATTCTAAATGCAACTACACTATATGAAGGCCTCAGTACATGGTCTAAATGCTAGAATAGTCGATCAAAGAACGCATGACTCGCAATATTGCTATCTTGCCACCTCTAATCTACCATGGTACCTAGATTAGCCTCTTGAATGGCATTTAAAAGATGTGGCAACACTACATATGAATTCTCTTATGTTCCATAAACTTGCTATATCTCCTTGAGTTTTGCCTCCTGAACCCTCTTTATGTGTATAATACAACCATATTGCTTATAAAAGGTAGCTTAAATATGTTTCACCATAATACTTGGTGATTCCTATACTTCCTTATTGATAAATCTAGACATAGTTGTTGAATCTAATTAAGGATAGTCTTGACTAAGAGTAGGATTCAAGCACGTATGTACGCTTATGAACCAGGTTATCACGAAGCATTCAGCATGCTTCTTCTTACATGCTTGCAGTCTCCATTTGCATCCCTTCTCTCAATCAGCACATCTAATTGACCAACGAGTAGGCCTTGACTCCTTTACTATGAATTCGTGATGGTTCATAACATGATGCATTTCACTACCATCATTAAGTGTTCTTTTCTTTGGAACTGCATTCTTACCTTAAATTCATTGCTAAAGCTCAACTCACCATCATTTATACTTTCTTCGAATGATACAAAGCCACTATAAATTGGTGTCATATAGAATGACATGGGTTTTGACATCCCAACTACGTCCGCATCTGTAATCAACCCCTGCCTCCAATTGTTTCTCTTACTTGACCCTTAAGCTTCTTCAACTTTGTGGAGTTACCCTTCACCTTGACAGATATTAAGAGTAGAATCGGTATCATCTAAGTCTTCTTCAATGTTTGCATAAGCTAATTCATTCTCTACATCTATATCCCTATTGGATTTGGTTATCATCATAATGTCACCTTAGCGGGGCACGCTACTGCTAGTGAGTATATCACCATGTAGAATCGATTGAGGTTGAAACACTTGATTTCTTACTTAGAATCCTACATTTTCATCATACCTAGCATTCGGGAGAATGTTGATTTCATGAACTTTAACATATATTTTTATTGAATGGCTTACTACATCACTTCCCAATGAGGATGCCATTAATTGTTGCATGTCATAATCGTCATTTATAGGTACAGCATAGAACATTTATCTACTCCTTCCCATAAGAGGACATTAGTGAATCAAATCAACCCTAATTGTCATGTCAAGCCAGAGTCGATTATATATCAAACCAATCAATTGATCATAGATTGCTCTAATCGGTACCCTAACTACTATTGTTGAGTACCTATTATAGTGCATCCTTCTACAATATTTCCTCTAGTGTAATAAACCACCCTTACGTTATCCATTCTTACCCATGTGTCACATCAGCCCAATAAAATTCACAATTATGAAACAATTCATATCTTATGTGTATAGCCATATAGTAATGATACCCATTGACACAGTGAATAAAATAAATATAATAAG
This sequence comes from Lumnitzera racemosa, assembly GCA_024138005.1. Lineage (NCBI taxonomy): Eukaryota > Viridiplantae > Streptophyta > Magnoliopsida > Myrtales > Combretaceae > Lumnitzera > Lumnitzera racemosa. The sequence continues at coordinate 38,004,499 of JAMXBC010000005.1, forward strand.
CATGCTCCTCATGACAATTGGTTATTCCCTAATTGTTTTATTCATACAAAAATTAACTGACTCAACCAGTTGCATTGATATTATATAAATTTACTTACATCACATGTTACACGTACATGTATAATAAATTAACGCGTAAAACTTGGAATGTAAAAAAAATTGTTCTACATAACAATGTACTATCATATTCTTAACAAAAAAACCTATTTTACATATTCACATGTTCGTAAAACCGATCAAAAGAGAAAAAAAAAAATTACATTTTGGTTCTTCGACTTTTAGAGAGAGAAACTAAGGAGATTGCGAGATTTTGATGTTGTTTTCTAAAAAAATTTGCTAGGATTATTGGTCACCGCATTTTTCGTGCAAAATCTATAATTTTTTTGAAAGAAAATGAGTAGAAAATGGTTTTGTGTAGAGATAATATGCGTATGGGAGGGATTTTAAAGAGAGAGAGAGAGAGAGAGAAGCTTTCTAGAGTGGAAATGGAAGAGGAAGAAGAAGGGTCGTCGAGAATATATGCAGGCCTAACTAAGAGGCGATTTTAGATTGCAATACAAAATGGTCTCTTGAGGTGATTTTGATTCAATCTAGCCGTGACAGCATTTTTGGGATTTTTTTTCCTTTTCCCCATAAATTTCACCTCTCTTGATGCTGTGCTAGAGGTGGCACCTAAAAAAAAAATTGAAGATTAATAAATTTCTATATAATTAAACAACAAACCAATATGTAAAATAAAAAGAAGACGGACCTGATTTTGTTCTCTTGCTTGTGCCTTATCTTATTAGCTTTACACAATACAAGAACTTGTCCTCATTAACACCTTAGTGATTTTGTATTAGAAGTCGAAGAGTTAGGTTGGGATAGATGGTGGATGAGAAGACAAGTTAGGTAAGTCCTTGTATATGTAGTTAACTAAGTTTCTAAGGTAGTTTTTAGTCAACTAATTATGAGTCCCTCTAGGGTATTTGAGAAAATTTATTTGATCGAGATTAAAGTAATTCATTGAAGTTAGATTTAAAAATAATAGCCTAAAATCTCAATTTTAACCGTAGAAGTATAATTATATAATATAGTATAAAACTAGTCAAAACCCTAAAAATGAGTCCAAAACGTAATGAGGCTCTAAAGATAAGATATTTAAGCCATAAAAGGAAATAATAGTGCATAATATACTATATGAATATATATGTATTTTTATAAACATGTTCGGTATATATAATAATTATACTGGTTAATTAATCTTAAAACCTAAAAAAAATATATAAAATAAGAGATAAATTTGAAAAATTAAATAGAAAATATATCATAAAAAATAAAAGACATGAATGAAACATAATTATATGAGTATAATGACACATTAAATATATCAAATATATAAGATTTATATATGTATATTGGTAAAATTACTAAATATCAATATAATATATATAAAATGCTATAATTTTACTTAAAAATCTACCAAAGCAGATCAAAATCACTTTGGAAAATCTGAAATCAATAGGAAATTCACTACGATAGCCTCCAAGAATCCAATAAGTTGAATCAAAAGGTAAAATGAACCAAATCAAGCCACCTCCTACTTAGATAATGATGAGAAGAAGCAAGAAAAAATTAAATAAAATTGAAGAAAATTTTCAAAAGAACTAACACATTATATAAAGGACTTTAGACACCGTTTTATACATTTAGGAACCCTAAACACTTAAGAGAAAATTTGGGAAAATTATAGAAAAAATAGGATAAAAAAAGAGCAATATATACCCAAGCTTAGTTTTGTAACCCTCTAGTGTTTTGCTGTCGGACCTTGCTAGCCATTAGAAGCCCATCTACCATCCAACCTCTCTGACCACTCCTTGTTGGCTAATGACCACTAAGCTCTAGCGAACAGTTCGTCTTTATTTTTGCCATATTCTTCTTGTATTTTCTAAAAATATTAAAATATTTCAGAAAAATTATGAAAAAATCATTCTAAGGTTATTTTTAGGATGCTTTTATGATGTAAGTTTATTTTTTTTAAAATTATGAATATTTTATATATTTACTTAATGAATTCACTATTTACCCAAATTTTGAAATTAAAAATGAATATATTAAATGATGTTGTTTTGAGCTCAAAATTTTTCTGTAGAATACATATAATATCTAGTTTGATGCTATATAGTTCGATTTTGATTTTATATATGTTTAGTTTTTATTATCTTTTTGACCTCAAAAATGGCTAAAAATAGGGAAAATTATGAGATAAATTGATTTTTAAAGAATTAATTAATGAAATTGATATCCAATGACTTATGGATGCTTATAATGATGTCAAGAAATAATGGAATTAATTTTGTATAAAAATAACATTATTTGTTTAATTAATCATAATTTAAGGGTAAAAACGTAATTTTACACATATAGGCAATGAATCCATAACATGAAACCAGTTTCATGGATGGTGATCTTAACTATTTATTATGAATTTTCCTCATAAAATGACTTAGATTATTAATTAGGATAAGTTTTTGGCAGTACTATACTAAATTATGTTAAATATCTGAATAACTCCCATACATATCTATACTAATTAGATTTGGTTAGAGTGAGTTTTTAGCATATTTTATGATAATTATATGATCTAAGTTACAATATACGTATGATAGGGCTAGATACTACACGTACTACTAAGCTATGCTAAGAAACTATTTGAAAAATAGTCTAATTATATAATATGGACATAATATAATAATGCTTATTATAAGGGCATATATATATTACATAAATTAAAAATACCTTTTAGAAGTGATAGGAATCAGTTCCCTAAATCGATCACATAAAGCTGAGTTAGAGGACTTTAAGGACTCACTTGGAGGATACTAGCTTGAGACCTTATCTGAGACAGAGATTCCTATCTTGACTTAATCTTTCACTGAGCTGACTACCAGACCTTCATGTATGCCAAACCAACTCTTGTTAAGCAGTTGTGCTGTGATAGGATGTTTAAGAAGATAGCCCCAAGACTATTTGAGCCGATCTCCCTTGCTGACCACAAATATCCGACTCGAACTCAAGCTGACTGTCCTACAACAGAACTAACTGGATCCCGACTTGATCTGGATCAAGTTGGCCCCTGACTGTAAGTTGTTCTTTTCTCATCCACTTTATAACACATCTCTAACGTTCAGCCGTCAAGTGATACGTGTCTTCTAGCAGAATATTCCTAAAGGATTCTTTCTTTTTCCGTACAGAATATTTTTATTTTTTTTACCCTTTTTAGTATATATTATATAACCTAATTGTAAGAAAACCCTTTTTGTCTTTTTATACATGTAAGGTAACCCTAGTAGATGGGTATATAAACTTCTACTTAATTGTACATAGAGATCAATGAACAACATCGGAATTTTATTTAACTTTCTTTTGAGCAGCCCTAGTGTTCTTATTACTCTTTTAACTCTTATCTTTTCCTTTTAGTAAGGAGTAGTGGCGAGTGACCTTTTAGTTCTGATTAGTGAGTCATATCTGGTAGATAGTAAGCCGAGTAGGATTGATTGGTGTATTATATCCAGTTGATAGCTGCTTGGACTTTGCTAACTTTTCTTTCATTTCTTCTTTATTCACTTTGTTATGGTGTTTCTCCGTATGTTTGACCTTAGAGATGCATTAGCTTCATCGGCATTAAAGTACGGTTTCGAGAGAAAGTGTGTGAAGTGTAGTGAAGTCTTAGATTGTTTTGTTATTAGTGGTTGCTGTATTCCTTTTGTAGCTGCTATAAGATGTTCGTGTAGAGTAAATTTCAAATCATGAATTGTATAGAGAAGATTTGTGTATTAGTGAGTATGGTTTCATTGCTATTCTATTCTTACTTTGTTTTTTACAATAAAAGTAAAGCAAGTTCATTTCTATTTTGTTCGAGTGATTAATGGGTATTAAAGTTGTTAGTATGTTGTTAATATGTTTGAGAGGCATTGTACCATGTCAGATTCGAGTGTTCAGGGTGTTATTGGTGACTAGAGTAGTGATGCTCAACTTGATCATGGCTATAATGGTACTAACACCCTATGGTTGGTTGATGACAAACTTGATAGACTCGCTAATCCTGTTGAGAGTTTAGGCATAATAATGTAAGTTAACAGAAAATAATCCCAAGGTGTGTAACATCATAACCTACTAGAAAATGCCCTTGAGAGATACTATGGCTAAGGTAACTTAGCCAATTGCCTAATTCAATCACAATGAGCTGGAGGAGTAGCAAACCGAGCTACTAGATGAAGAATGGAATTGGAGGAGATTAAGGAAGATGATGAGGAGTTAGATGTTGAAGAATTTGAGGAAGAAGAAGAAGATGACTATTACTGAGCCTAGGTACAAAGACGTCGAGTTGTTCGAGGGCTAGACAATGTCAAAGTCCACATCCTGCACTTCAGTAGAAGTGGAGATGCCAATGAATACTTAGAGTAGGAAGAGAAGGTGTTTGATTGTTATGGATATATAAATGTTGTTAAGATTCAACTTGCTGCTCTTGAGTTTTTTAGGTATGCTACTATGTGGTAGAAAAATCTAAATACAGCCAGAGTAAGGGATAAAAGATGATGTGTAAGGACTTGGAATGAGATGAAGAGGTTGTTAAGAGGTAGATTCATACTAAAGATTTACTTATAAGATGCATTTGTAAAATTACAAGAACTTCGCCAAGGAGGCTAGCCTGTTGATGGCTATGTAAGAGAGTTCTAGATACTTATGATTTGAGCTGACATGGAAGAACTGGAAGCTCGTACAGTAATAGGTTCATTTTTGGACTTAAGTTTGAGATTTGCAATATTATGGAAGTACAGAGGTTTTATACCTTGGAAGAGGCAATTAAGATAACGTAGAGAGTCGAAAAATAAAGGAGAAGTGCTTCATATAGACTTGGGCCAATGTTCTCCCGCAGTCCTATTCTGCATCAACTTGTTTAAGTCGAGCTGAAGAGACCATACTAAGCTGAGGAAAGGAACGATTAACTTGACCATAGTCGAGCAGGTCAGTAGGGCCGAGTAGGACAGTTGAGCTGAATCGAATTGAGGAGATATGAGAGAGGATAGACCATTAGATAGAAAACCAGTAAGGTGAAGTGTTTTAAATGCTTAGGCTTTAGACACACGACTATTAAGTGTTTGAATCGACGTATCATGGTGCTTCGAGGAGATGTAGTAGATAGTATTAATGAGAGTGTGCTTGAGGAGGAAAAGGATGTTGGAAAGGTAGACCTGTGTCTATGTCGACCAAGAAGAAGTGATGACCTTAGTTTTGAGATAAGTACTGAGCTCCCTGTTGAGCTTTGAGGAAGACTAGAGGGAAAATTTGTTTTATACTAAATGTACCATCAAGGGATAGTTGTGCATTATTATAGTGGATGGAGGAAGTTGTACTAACGTAGTAGTGTAGTCCTTTGTGTACAGGTCGGGTTTGCTGACCTCTAAGCATCCTTGTCCTTACAAGTTACATTAGCTTCATGATCAGGGTGCTTTGCATTTGACTGAATAAGTAACCGTGCCTTTATTGTTAGGAGTATGTATAGGGATGGAGTAGTTTGCGATGTTGTCTTCATGGGAGCCTCACATATGTTGCTAGGAAGACCTTGGTTGTTTGACTGATGTGTTACTTATGAGAGATATAAGAACACCTATGCCTTTGTTAAGGATAGAAGGAAGATTGTGTTGCAATCTAGGACATCGAACTTAATAATGAGACCCATAATTAGCTCACCTAAGCTAATAAGAAGAAGGCCTTGGTGATGAGATGAAGAGAGCTTTGAGCTGCTGACAGGGCCAAAGAGCTTATGTTTCTATTGATTAGAAGATTGTTGAAAATGGGCGATCTGAAGGATGTTCCAGATGAAATCCAAAGGTTAATTGATGAGTTTTCCAACCTATTTCCTGAGGAACTAGCTTTAGTTTGAGGTATAGAGCACTATATTGATTTGTAGCCAAGTGTCGCACTTTCGAACTGACCTGCATATAAAATGAAACCTAAGTAGGTTCCCAAGCTAAAAAGATAAGTGGACGAACTCATAGAGCAAAGGTATGTGAGGAAGAGCATGAGTGCTTGTGTTGTACCAGCTCTGCTCATCCTAAGGAAGGATAGATCATGCAGTATGTGCATTGGTAGCCTAACAATCAACCGAATTATTGTCAAGTACTGATATCTTATATTAAGGCTTGAAGGCATGTTAGATGAGCTTTATGGTGCAAAAATATTTTCAAAGATTGATCTGCATAGTAGTTACCACCAAATTCGCATAAGATTGAGTGATGAGTGGAAGACTGCCTTTAAAAGTAGGCATGGTCTCTACAAATGGTTGCTTATGTTGTTTGGACTTATTAATGTACCAAGCATATTTATGAGATTAATGAACCATGTAATGTGCCCTCTAATCTGTAGATGTATAGTCATGTACTTTGACAATATATTGGTATACAATATCGACTTGAGCAATCATGTTCAACATCTTCGAGCAGTATTTGACATTTTGCGATCCGAACAGTTATATGGGAATTCAAAGAAATGTTCTTTTTGCTAAGATGAAGTGATTTTTCTTGGGTTTGTAACGCTAGGGGAAGGAATCTGAGCAGATAAGGAGAAGATCTGAGTTGTCTTGGAATGGATGATGCCTAAAACTATCACTAACGTTCGAAGCTTTCATGGCCTAGCTTCTTTCTATAGGTGATTAAATAAAAACTTTAATACAATAGCTACCCCCTTGACTGAGTTGACAAAGAAGAGTGATGAGTTTAGATGGAATGACCAAACTAAATAGAGCTTTAAGGAGATCAAGACGAAGCTCACCATTGCCCTTGTCTTATCACTACTAAATTTTGATAAGCCCTTTAAATTAGAATGCAATGCATTGGGCATTAGAATTGGTGCCATCCTATTGTAAGATCGACGACCTCATCACCTACCATAGTAAGAAGTTAATGGTGTTGCCCTGAACTATTCTATGTATGAGAAAGAGTTTTACTCTCTTTTTTGTACCCTTACTATTTGGCAACACTAGCTATTGCCATGAGATTTGTTATTTACATAGACCATGAGTCTCTGAAGAATCTTAGGAGTTAGAACAAACACTTGAAGAGGTAAGCCAAGTGGTTAAAGTTCATAGAAGGATTTTCATATTTTATCCGGCATAAGAATGGAAGCATAAATGTGGTTACCGATGCTCTATCACGTCGACAAACCATGCCGACCACTTTATAGACAAAATTATTAGGATTTTCGCTTATCATCGAGTAATATGCTGATGACCCTCATTTTAGTCTTGTTGTTAAGCGGTGCTGAAAAGGAGTAGTAGTTGGAGGATATTATTTTAAGGATGGTTATTTGTTTAAGGATTGAAGGATGTGTATACCAAACTGTTTCACGAGTGAGCTATTGGCTTAGGAAGCTTATAGTGGTGGATCATGTGGTCACTTTAGAGAAACTAAGACAGCCAATCTGTTGAAGGAAAATTTCTACTAGCTTAGTTTGGCTAACGATGTCCATAAGGTAGTTGGTAGTTATGAAGTGTGAAAGTGAGCTAAAGGGAAGAGAGAGCCCTATAGAGAATATATGCCCTTAACAATGCTAACCTAACCTTAGGTAGACCTTAGCATAGACTTTATCTTTCGATAACCTTGGACATCTAGAGGGAAAGATTCTATATTCATTGTAGTGGACCACTTTAGCAAAATGGCACACTTCATTTTGTGCCATTGAACTAATGATGCTTTATATATTGCTGATATGTTTTTTTAAAAAGTTGTTTGACTTCATGGAGTACCGAAGACTATCACTTCAAATTGGGACACAAAATTCTTAAGCTATTTTTGGAAGACTCTTTGGAAAAGACTTGGAACCAAACTTGTATTTCGCTTAAATAGCCATCCTTAGATTGATGGCTAGATTGAAGTAGTGAACAGGACGCTGAGCAACTTGCTCAAAGCTATCATGGGAAATAACTTAAGGGGTTGGGATCTATGTCTACCGGTTGTAGAATTTACATATAACCGAACTGTCTATAGCACTATTGGGAAGGCCTCATTTAAGGTAATCTATAGCCTCAATCCTACTATTCCCTTAGACCTAATTGGTACCTTTGTAGCTACTAAAGAGAGTCAATCTAGAGTTGATCGAGCCTAAGAATTGCAAGAGCTACACTAGTTTGTAACCAAGAAGATTCCTAAGTTCAATTAAAGACAAGTAGAGATAGGTAATTGAGGTCATCGAATTGTTTCTTTTCAATCGGGGGACTTAGTATGGATTCATCTTAGTCAAGAGCAATTCCTACATTTGTGATAGAACAAGTTGTCTCCCTCAGCTAATGGTCCCTTCAAGGTCTTGAAGAAAGTTACCTACAACGCTTACTATATCGACTTACTTGATGACTATGGTGTTTGTCCCACCTTTAATGTGTTTGACTTGATCCCATATCAACTAGAGGAAGGTACTACAAATGCCCAAGAAGAACTGGAGACCACTTCAGATTTGAGGAAAAATTTTTTCGAACCCCAAACAAATGATAGGAATCAACCTCTTGGACCGATCATATGAAGCCAAGCTAAGGGACTCCAAAGACTTACTTGGAGAATACTAACTTAAGACCTTATTTGAGATAAGGATTCCTATTCTAACCTAAGCTTTCGCTGAGCTAACTGCCAGACCCTCACATATGCCAGACCTGCTCTTTTTAAGCAGCTGTGCTATGATAAGAAGTCTAAGAAGACAGCCTTAAGACTATCTGAGCTGATCTCCCTAGTTGACCATAAATATCCGACCTTAACTTAAGTTAACTGTCCTACAACAGAACTGATTGCACCCTGACCTAATCTAGATCAGGTTGGCCATTGACTATAATTTATTCTTTTCTTATCCACTTTACACCATATCTTTAATGTCCAGCCACTGGGTGACATGTGTTTTATGACATAAAATTCCAAAAGGATTCTTACTTTTTTCATACAAAATGTTTTTTTTATCTTTTTTACCCTTTTAGTATATACTATGTAACTTAATTGTAAGAATACCCTTTTTGTCTCTTCATACATTTAAGGTAACCTTAGTGGATGGGTATATAAACCTCCACTTAATTATATATAGAGATCAATGAACAACATCAGAATTTTATTCAAGTTTCTTTTGAGTAATCCTAGTGTTCTCATTACCTATTTAACTCTTATCTATTCCCTTTAGTGAAGAATAGTGGTGAGTGACCCTTCAGTTAGGATTGGTGAGTCATATCTGATGGATTGTAAGCTAAGTAGGATTGATTGGTGTCTTATATCCAATTGATAGTTACTCGGACTTTGCTAGCTTTTCTTTCATTTCATTTTAGTTCACTTCATTGTCGTGATTCTTCATGTATCTAACCCTAGAGATGCATCAAGAAGTTATCCTTTGAGATAGAATTTGTATTACGTATCATCAAGTTCGCACAAACCCAATGATACCACTTTTATTGAAATTGAATAATTTTAAGTAATAAAATGGTGTTTTTATACTATTATAAAAATTTGCATACTACAATAACCCTATCATAGTTGCAACATAAATTGATTGATTAAATATACGTTTTGGTAAGATCAAAACGATATATTATAAGTAGTAATATAACTACGTATATTATTAATGTTTCTTAACTTAATATAACATATATAATTATACTCCATCATATAGGAATAATAATATACTTCATGCTGAGCAAATGGTTGGCTTAGACATGACTAAGCAAACAAGCGAGGTTTGGTTGCTGTTAGTGCTTTCTTCTAGTTAATACTTGATTTTTAAGAGATAGGCAGTCATTCGATACGACATATAGAGTTGGTCGGTAGTAAGAAATAATTTGGCTTCAGTAGTAGTTGGCTAGAGTAGGAGGATTCGCTGCGCTAGTCTCTTTAGTCTTCGAGCTGGGCTACAGGTTAAAGGCCTAATAGCTTGATTCTTATCACTTTTTTAGTACAACTCTCATAATTTCTTTCGTTCCCATTTTTTGTTTCCTGATCTAATTTCTTAGATTTCTTATTGCAAACATGATGTTTCTATACTATAGCTCTAAAAATTTGTTTGCCAAGCTTAAGGTTTGCAAATCAGGATCCTAAGAGACCCCTTCCAAACAAGTTTCAATCAGGTAGCAACCTAAATCTTAAGTTAAGGTTCAAACAAAAGTTTTAATTATGTCATCTACAATGCCCATTGTCCCTACTACTACCAAGGGGAAGGATGGCTAACAAGCAAAAAACTACCAAAGAATCTCAAGAACCTAAAATTCCTACAAGGAGGAAGGTTGTCGAGGTCATTGAACTAAGGAAGTGATTAAATACTCATGAATACCCCCTTTTGGAAAGGGACCCTTAAAAGTGGAAATCTTTAAGGGATGTTAATCTCAAAGTAAGGGGTAACTCCACTAACCCTAATGAAGGAAAAGAGGTTCCACTAAGATTTTGAGCTCTATTAATCTAATGCAAAGACAGAATATCGAGGTCATGTAATTTTGGATTTGCCGAAATGGTAGCATAGAAGATTTCGCATTAGGGAATGGTTGAGTAGCTCTTGAACTACTCAAATGGATTTATCTACCTAACGATGTTCAACCCTTGACCAGTGCACTTAAGTTATACTAGAACTTAAGGTCAGATAGCTTGCTTCATCTAGCTACTTCAAGTTGTTATGATGTAAGCCTTCCATTTCTGTTACTTATCTTTATTAAGCTTGTCATCCATTTCTTAACCTTATATTGATTCACCAAAAGTTTCAAAGGCTCTTAATGATAGTAAATGCCATAATTGAAGAAAATAATACTATAAGTCTCTAAATCCATCCTTGTTTTCCGTCCTACCTTTATTTCTTCAAATTATAACTTTTTCCTTTTATCTCTTTCAAATCGTTGAGGAAGTGAATAATCAAGTGGCTAGTGTAGAGGTTGAGGAAAAGAATTTATAAGAAAAATGGGGAGCTAAGAAGGCTAAGTTAGAGGGGAAAAGTGAAAGTGGAGGAAGAACTTAAGATCTGGAAGGATAAGGCTAAAAAAGAGGCCAAGATATAGGAAGAAAAAGAAAAAGCCTTGATAGAAGAGGGGGTGAAGTACTCCTAACTAGAAACCAACCTTCAGGGAACGTAAAGTGAGGTTGAGACTCCTAAAGGCAAACATAGTGTAGACATATAATTTTTGGCCTTCTGTAGTCCTAATTTTTTTTTTTTTTTACAAAAAGGATCATAATTTAGAAAATAATAAAAAAGAAAAAATATAAAATAAAATAGAAAATTATTGGAAAAAAAAAGAAAAAAATTCGAAAAAATTAATTTGATGGAATCTTGATTAAATAGTTGTTGAAAAAAAAGTAAATCTAATACGATGACGTTAAATCCAATAAAATCAAGATTTGTAAGATTCGAATTTATTTTAGATCTTTATCGATTTATATTCTATTTGATTTGATTCGATTCAAAAGATTTGTTTTCGAGTTTTATAAATAGGGGTTCCATGGTACGAGCCAAAAAAGAACAATTACACATTTGTTAAAAACACGCTCGAACCCACTCCTCAGAACAATTCTATAATTGTGCGCATGATAGGAATGGAGATCCAATCTATTACCTTTCATCAGCTTTGCGTACTTTGCCTTATTTTTAATTATTGTCTGTAACTTGTCTTATTTATTTATTTTTATCTCACTTAATATACGTACAATTATTTTTAAGACTTGTACTAATTTTTTTTTATTTTTATCACGTCTTTAATTGCTAGTAATTAGTTATAATATTAATTTCTCGTGAACATATGTTAAGTTTTAGTTTATTTATTTTTTATTATTTTTTTTAGATTTCATATTTTCAAAATGATATTTTTATAAAATCTCATATTTTACAAAATTTTGTTCTTTGTATATTGTATTAATTTAGAAAAATTGCATTAGGTATGTTAGGGTTTTGTAGATAAAAAAATCATTTTAATGTTCATAAAATTAAAAAAAAAATTTAATTGACTTCTTTTTTATGGCGAAATATCTTTTCCATAATTTAGGCTTGTTTTCCATAGTTTAGATGTTTTTTTTTATAGTTTATATATCTTTTCCATTGTTTAGGTCTATGGTTCAGACATATTTTTTATAATTTAGATTTTTTTATATGGTTTAAATATCTTTTTCATAGTTTAAATTTCTTTTCTATGGTTTAGGTATCTTTTCTATAATTAGGCATCTTTTCTATGTTTAGATATCTTGTCTATGGTTAGACATCTTTTCCATAATTTATGCTTCTTTTCTATAGTTTACGTATCTTTTCCATTGTTTAGGTTTTTTTTTTCATGATTCAGACATCTTTTCTATAATTTAGATATTTTTATTCTATGGTTTAAACATCTTTTTCATAGTTTAGATATCTTTTCTATGGTTTAGGTATCTTTTCTATGGTTAGGAAATATTTCTCTCTTTTTTTTTTATGTTTTAAGTATCTTTTCTATATAAAATATTCATCATGTAGAACATTGCAGATTTCATAAAATCTTTAGGGTTTTTCTTGAAAATAAAAAAAATTATCACTTAATTTTTTTTAAATAAAAATTTTAATTTAGGACATTTCAAAAATTAGGTTTTTAGGTTTTTTTTTTTATTTTTTTATTTTTATAATTAAGAATAAAAATTAGGCTTCTAGGGATTTTTATTAATAAAAATGAAATGATTAATAAAAATGCAAATTTAACCAATTATTTTTTATAAAAAGAATTAACACATTAGTGTTTTTGAAAAGAACTACGATCGTTTGATCCCGACTAGTAGGTACGTAGGCACCTTCGGGGCGACGATAAAATATGTAGAAACTTAGATTCTTTTTTCTTTTGATTTTTTGATTTATTTATTTTTTAAATATTATAATTAGAAGAATAATCCTAATTTCGGTAAATAGATAGTGGTACCCGTTAGGGTTTAATAGGTTAGCCCTCGAACTCGAAACACTTTAGTTTTTCATTTAAATTGAAATCAAAGACCGGTAGCCAAATTGTAATTAATCTACCCAATTGGTTACGGTCTTTTTTTCTTTTCCCGACTTCGGTCGGGTGGAGACTTTAAAAATTATTTTCAATAAAAAACCGAAATTTCTCAATTTCTTTACTCAAGGATTAAAATTAAATGGGTTAGGGTTTAGTATTAATCGAGAAATGGGCAAATTAATTTTAAATAAAAGAAATCGAAAAATCAGGCTCGACAAATAGTGAGGAGGTCACTCACGTATAGAGCTCTTATGAGGAGTTAAAGATCAAAATGGCCGAAGTTAAGGGGGAATAGGGTTTTAACTATTAGAAGGCTTATGATAAAGCCTACAAAGATATTCAAGAAAGTGATGAATGTTATGCCCTGAAGTGGCAAAGTCGTAACAATCCCATCGTACAAACAATTCTAAAATAGAAGTTGGCCTTACAACCACTATTCTAGATTTAATCTACACAAGGCGTTCACGACTAACCCTTTTTGAAGTAAACGGTTCTTAATTTAAATAAGTTATTTACCCAAGAAAGTAAGAAAATATATATATGTACTAGAATTCATTTATTACAATTAAAGTTTACAACATTTCATTGTAATCTATTTCTTGGTTAATACATTATTCAAAAATGAAAAATTCTAAAATAAGAGCTTAGACCTTAAAAATATATGTCTGTTTTTCAAATGTTTTTCCTCACTCCCCAAGATCTAACAGTTATTAGCTTCAAGGTAGTTGTAAGTCGCTTTTTAGTTAATACCTGCAATAACGTTTATAGGGATTTAAGTTACCACAATTCAGTAAGTTCGGATGGAGGACTTAAAACTATATCACAAATATAAACAAGGTTATCAATAAAATTATTAAGTGCAATGCATGTTCAAGTAAATGCCATTGCACAACGTTATCCGGCTCGTCGTGAGATTAGAGAAATTATGTCTGCTCTAATCCAAGTTGAGGAGTTGCTGTTAATACAACATCTTACGACCAAACCCAAGCTTATGCGATAATGACATTGTTCCTCCCATGACTACCTTCGAACCATTAACTTCAACCTTACTGCGACCTCCTCACCTGTCACTTAGTTTGACTAAGAATGAAGAAGGGACTTATTATGCTATCCAATGCTATCCAGCGCTATCTCTTTCGAAGGGGTCGGTATTTGGCTGGAGAATCCTACATTTCCCCCAATGGGTTGCTATGTAGGTCCGATTTATGTTTACAGGTTGTATATTTGATTAGGTCCAATTTAAGGTGATCGATCATTTCATATAAATCATACAATACAAGCGAAGTAGCAAGTAAAAAATCATATCATTAACTTAGAATAAGCACAATTAAGTATAATTTCAAGACTCCAAAATATCATATTGTATTAATCCTAACTTATCTTGACTCCTCGCTTACTCACTCGAGGTGGGACTCGTTCAGTCCATCACCAATGATCCCTATAATACTAACGATGTCTCAATTTTCATATAATTGTCATGGGTTTGTTTTATCCTATAACACTTATTGTTATCTTTGGCTTAGGGTTTAATATATCCAATTATCTAGGTTCTCAAATCTCTTATAATTATTCTCAGTTTGGGGCTAGGTTCTAATTCAGTTTTCGCATCGATTTCTTAATTAAGCTCTAGTTCAGTTTCTAAATATTGTTTTATACACGAATCTTGGAAACTCATTTCAACCCATAATATGAAATTAATCACATTATTTTCGGGTATACTAAATACCATAATTACCATAAGTCAGTATTTTAATCTACCCGGTACATTTAAATCCTTATTAGTATACGGAATTTACTTCTAATGTGAGAAATTTTTACATTTTTCATATAATTACATAAATTTAAGTTTTCTATCAGATTTATTATATATGCATATTATTTGTATAATATCAATTTTTATTCTAATATCTTCTATTTATTATATTTCCAATAATTACGTATTATATACTATCACTTATTATATACATAATACACATCTAATATTTCTATTGCTCTAATTACCATCTCCTAATATCAATTAACATTTCAAAACATCTAAATTCATCTCAAATCAAGTTTTACACCTAATTACCCTAATTTACAAAATTAACTTAAAATTTACTATTTTTCTCATTACTTATTTTACTACATAATTATCCTAATAATTACATTTAACACCCTAAATGTTACAAGTATCATACTTCATCAGATTTTAATGTCTTAAAACATATAATTATACAGTAAATTAGTAATTAACTATTTAATTACTTAATTAGCCCTAAATCACCCATTTTAGGCATCATTTTAAGGCTTAAAAATTATTTAAAATTTTAAAAAATTAATTTTTGAAAAAGGGATTCATGGTACTATTCTATATCACCTAAATAGTCTACACAAAAATTTTGGGCTCAAAACTACACTCTTAAGGTTATTTATTTCTAATTCGAATAAAACTTGAGTTTGCATGGTTTCTTAAGGATAGTATATTTCTAAACATAAAATCATCAACATAAAAATTTTCTCTAAATATACATACTTAGAAATCTCAGAATACCAAATTTCATAATTTTATAAGAATATTTAATATTCTTATAAAATTAAACAAAATTGGGTTGGAAATCGGACTCACCTGTGTGGGTGGCTCCGGCCACTACCGGCTGCCGTGGCCTTGTCGGCCAGTTTGGGTGCTACCACCTCCATGTGGTGGTGGTAGCTGTCCACTCCCAGGTGTTCGTCAGGTCTGGGTTCACCTTAGAAGCCTTAATTGTACATTTTTTTTTTTTGTAATTTTTTGTAAAATCCTAATTTCCTCTCAATTTCGCCTCTCTCTAATTTTCCACAATTCTAGACATCGAAAACGAGCTTCTAAAAAATTTGGGATATTTATAGAGGTCTTGGAGAATTATTGTGGATTAATTTGATCAGACAATTGCCTTATCTTCTTTCAATTTTCTTTTTTTATTATTCTAATTTAATTAGTTGAATTTTTTCTTCTTTTCCCCAGCTGCCACGACTCAAATCTGGATTATACCTTATTTGTTTTGATTTTTCTTTATTTTTTCTTAATTAATTATGAATTTTATTTAATTATTTAGCATTATTATAGCACATTTTATGTATTTTAAGTAATTATGCGTATTTCTACCTACATGTATATTTATATATAGTACAAATAAATATTCTTAAATATTATTTAGGTTATTTTGTAATTTTTAGTGTTTATGTAATTTATTTCTAGTGATTTGTTAATTATCGAAATGGATTTTCCGCATTTTCAATAAATAATGAGTAATATACTTAAAATTTGAAAATTTTATATTCTTTTATTTTATTACTTATGTTTTTAAAGCAAACTTATGGAATCATTTTTATTAACATTTTTTATTTTACTTTATAATTTACGCTCAATCGGATCTTTTAGCCGATCACTCTAAACTCTATGAGTCAAACTTTGAGTAATTGATTGTGAGTCTTACAGCTAGGAGTAATGACCCTAAAGTGCAATTAACCACCTCTATTTGACCGTCAATTTGGGGGGTAACATAAGGTACTAAAAGTAATCCAGTTCCTAGCCGACGCTATAAGTTTCTCAAGAAATGGCTCAAGAACTTCGAGTCTCTATTAGAGACTATAATTCTCGGTACGCCGTGTATCCGTACAAACTCCTGTATGAAGAGAGAAACAATAGCTAAAGCATCATTAGTTTTGGTGTAGGGCACGAAGTGTACTATTTTACTAAACCTATCCACAACAATTGTTATAGAATCTTTGCCTCGGGCAATTCGAGAACAAAGTCCATGCTCAACTCAGTCCGTAGCCTCGTTGGAATAGGTAGGGGCATTACTCTCCCTTACTCAGCTCGATACTTGGCCTTCTTCTACACAGTACAACTTTCGATAACTCGGTACACATCCTTCCTCATTTTCGGCCAAAAGAATTAGCTATTTAACAATTTACAGGTCCTTCTTTGTCCAAAATGTCCGGAGAGTCCTTCACTATGAGCTTCCCTGATCAATAACTCCCTTAGGGAACAAGTCGGTACGTACAATTTCCCACTTCAAAATAAGTATCCATTCTCCATATGGTACTCATCCACTGTTCTTCCATCAATACATCGCGTAAGTATGGGTCCAAAGTGTGGATCCTCAAAGTATTGCACTTTAATACTTGTGAACCTAAACAGCTGGGTCTGTAGTTTAGATAAAAGCGCATATCTCCTCAAAAAAGAATTTGCAACTATGTTACTCTTTCCTTGCTTGTACTTTATTATAAAATTGAATCCTTTAAGGAATTCAACCCATCTCACTTGCCACTTCGATAACTTGGTGTGACTTAGGAGATACCTTAACGATTTGTGGTTAGTATATATGACAAATTCTCTCGATAGTAAATAGTGTTGCCATACTTATAGGGTTCAAATTAGTGCTAAAAGTTCCTTATCATGCATGGAATAGTTCAGCTGTGGTCCTTGAAGCCTCTCATTATGGAAAGTAATTAGTTGGCCTCCCTATATTAGGACAACGCTTATTCTAATGCCTGATGCATTACACTTTAACTCAAAGATTTTCTCAAAGTCATGTAGAATTAATACCAGGGTGAAGTTCAATCTTTCTTTTATCTTGGTAAAACTCCTCTCGTTCCTTTCTCCCCATTGGAAGTCGGTGTTTTTCTTTGTTAACTTAGTAAGAGGTGCGGCGAGGGTGCTAAAATTCCTGATGAACCTTCTATAAAACGAAGCTAATCCATATAAACTTCTCACGTTGGTACAAGTAATAGGAGTCGGCCACTTAACAATTACTTGGATCTTTTCGTCATAGACTCCCAAGCCTCCTTTACTGATTGCATAGCTTAAGAATACCACTTCCTTCTGGTAAAAACAACATTTCTTAAAATTATCAAATAGCCTCTCGGTACGAAGTATATCGAGAACTACTCAGAGATGTTCATAGTGACTTAGCATGTCGGCACTATATACCGGAATGTCATTAAAGTACATCACGACACACTTTCCTATGAGATATCTTAACACATAATTCATTAGTCTCATGAAAGTGCTCGGGGCATTCGATAAGTCGAAGGGCATGGCCATCCATTCATAAAGTCCATGTCGAGTTTTGAATGTAGTTTTCCACTCATCTCTTAGCCTCATGTGGATTTATCGTAGCCAGATTTAAGATCAATCTTGCTGAAAATCTTGGCTCTGCTAAGTTCATTGAACATGTCTTCTAGCCTCAAGATTGGATACTTGTATTTGATCATGATTTTTTTTCACAGCTCAACTATTTACATACATTCGCTAGGTTCCATCCTTCTTTGGCGCTAGAAGCACAGGCACAGCACAAGGGCTGAGACTCTCTCTTATATAGCCTTTCTCCAGTAACTCCTTGACTTGACTTTGGAGCTTAGAAGCTTACTCGTGATTCATCCAATAAGATGGCTTATTTGGTAGTGCAGCACCAGCTACTAAGTTAATATAGTGCTTTATGCCTCGAGTTGGGGGTAACCCTTTAGGTAATTATTCTAGGAAAAGTTCAGTATATTCGTCTAGCAACTCCTTGATTTCTTGGGGTAGCTCACTCCGCTCTTTCATTTCTAATAGTCGCTTGACTAACGAGAGGGTTAGCTCATCAGCATTGATGGCCTCTTGGAGCTTGACTCTACTTATCACTAGAGCCTTCTTTGATCCATGAGCAAGTTTTGTTTGTAACTTATTAAGTTCTCTTGACGACATCGAATTTAGTGTGATCTTCCGATCATCCTTCTTAAACATATACATATTCCTGTAGACGTCATGTATAACTTTCCTATTAAACAACCATGGCCTACCCAATAACACGTGGGAAGCGTACATAGGCAGTACGTCATAGAGAATCTGGTTAAATTAATTCCCTTTAATGATTGACAACAGTATTTATTGAGTGGCATGTAATACTCCTTTCTCACTTAACTAGTGCAACTTGTATGGCCTCAGATGTACAACAGTCGATAACTTCAGTTTTGAGACAAGATCGGTTTATGCCATATTGTTGCAGCTTCCACTATCCACAATAAGGGTACACACTTGCTCATTCACCTTACAAGTGTTACAGAATGAATTATCTCTTTGCTCTTCCTTTCACAAGGGTTCTATGTTCATAGAACGTCAGAAAACCATGAGTAACTTGTCTAAGTCCTTAGCAAACACGTCTTACTTAATCAGCTCTTTTCTCGAAAAGGACCTCCTCCTCCTCAAGTTCTTCATCTATATTATCTACTTCTAGCTTTGAGAGGTCTCCTGTGATGACCATTGTCCTATGGTTTAGGCACTAAGTAGCCATATGTTTGAACCTTTGATACTTAAAGAACTTGATCTAGCTCATCTTCCTACCAGACCCTTACCCTTCTCATAAGTTTGGGTTGGCACTTTACCATTAAGTCGACCCTTCTAATCAGCTTGTACATTAATCTTTCTGTTTGGCTCTGTACTTGACTAAGCTCGGTAACTTGTTTATCCAGGTCGACTAGTCGGTAACCTAGCTGTTAGTTGGCTCCTCCTTTGCCTTTCTACTCATTGGCTAATCCTAACAACTTCATCCATTGTGTCTAATTATTAGAGCTCCACAATGTCTCAATTGTCTCCTCTTAACCCAATAATGAATCTTGAGACTGTTTGAGCTGGTGGCTCCTCCACTTCCCAATGTATCATAAGTATTTGAAATTCTTGAAGATACTCGTCAATTGTTTGGCCTTCTTATCTCAACTCCTGAAGCCGAGTGAAAGTATCTCGAAGATATGTTTTCGGTACGAATCTGTTTTTAAGAATTCTCTTCATCTTTAGCCAAGTATTAATCTCTTGATATCCCTCTCATCTCCTTATAGCCTATAAGTTCTTTCACTACTTGACGGCATATCCGGAGAACTCAACAACAACAGTTCTCATCTTCTCATAATCTTCACACTAATAGTAATCAAATATATGCTTTACCTTCTCTTCCCACTCTAGGTATTCATTAGCATTCCCAAATCCATTGAAAATTGAAATTCGAAATTTCACATGGTTGGATGCTTTGGGGACCTGTATATGCTCTTTTTCAAAATACTCCTCTTCTTCCTCGTCTCTTATGCCTACTAAATCAATCCTTTTCCTCACTTGTCTGCCTACTCCTCCACCTTGAATGGGTTGAGCTAGGTTCTAACCTCTAAAATACTGAGCAACTTGTGGGGTATTTTGCGCGGCCTCAGTGGGTTAGCAAGACAACGTATGAACAACTCGAGTTAAGTCCATCAAGATGTTAACCTCATTAAGTCTCTCATTAGTACTTCTAGGAGTTCCCTGAGATTGTCGTCCATGGTGATAACTCTACTGTCATTTCTAGTACCAACAATACTCGGGTCAGTCATTTTTTCTCACAGATTCAAAGCTTAAACAAACACTTTAAGAAATTAACAGTTAACAACCTAGTGCTTAAATGAATATAGTAACTTGCTCTATTTTACACACACAAAACAAGTATAACAAAACTTCTAAAACACACGTCAATTCAAATTAAAACCTCCGCTCTAATATCAAGATGATGCAAACCGTGACCAAGAACAGACGGGGTCGATTGCTGGATGGATCTAAGCTTGTAGAAAGCTCAAAAGAACTAATGGAAGGGAGTGCAAAAAGGAATGAATGACGAATGAAATTTAAGCAAAACCCACAAATAGCTCTAGAGGATGTGATGTACCAATGGAACTTCTAAGGACTCATGGTACATTTCGATATGACGTACAAATCGGTCCAATGAGGTTACTCACCACCTAGCCTTATTCAAGGGTTAGGATAAGAGTGATGTTGAGAGTAAATAAGGTATTTATGTAAGGAAGAAAAATACTCAAGTGTATTAAGGATAATTTGTCTATCCTCATAGTTACAAATACAAGGGTATTTATACCAATAAGTTAGGGCAACTTACCTAAAAAGAAAAAGACAAAAGGGACATTTTCTAAGAAAGTAATGAATAAGATACAAAAGTTTAAAAATAAATATACAAGAAAAACAATTATTGGTGCAATAGATTCTACACATGATTCTACACATGATTCTATATACGTGGTGATGCTATGTTGGTGAGGTTATTAAAAGATATAGACAAAAAAGGATGGATAGCTAGCTTATCTAAGTAAGGGTAGCTTAGTCAGTCCAGAGTCTCTTTTTCTCAGCTTCTTGGTAAGGAGGATGCTAAGTAATTAGGCAGCTTGGGTACAAGTGTGTAATCTTCAATTCGGTGTACTATAGAAAGATGGGTAGTCATACGGCTTGGCATGTAAGGTGACTCGGTAAGGAAGTACTTGGCCTTAGCAGAGGTCGACTGGAACAGAAGGATTCATCATGCCAATCCTTTTAGTCCTTAAGCTTGGCTGCAGGTTAGAGGTATGGTAGCCTAATTCCCATCAACAGGGATGAGACTTTTCCTTACATATCCTTTTTCCAGTAATTCATTGACTTGTCTTTGGAGTTCTACGGCTTGTTGGGGATTCATTTGATAAGTTGGCTTGTTCAACATAGTAGCATTGGATATCAAGTCAATAGAATGTTTAACACCTTAAAAGGGGGTAAACTCTCGAGCCATTGTTCGGAACAGATTGGTATATTTTTGCAGTAGCTCCTTGAACTCCAGCAGTAGCTTAATCTGCTCCTTTAACTTTAGTAGTTGTATGATCAACATAAAGGTTGGTATGTCAGCCTTAATAGCTTCTCAAAGCTCGACTCTACTTAAAACCAAGGTCTTCTTAGGTCCTCGAGCAAGCTTAGCTTGTAGCTAGCTAACTTGATTTGTCATCATAATGTTCAAAGTAATCTTTCTTCCATCTTTCTCAAATACATATGTGTTCTTAAATCTATCATGCATGACCCTTCGCTCAAAAAGCAATAGTCTGCCTAGCAACACTTGAGATGCATACATTGGCAACACATTACAAAGAATTTCATCAAAATAATTTCCAATAGAGATCGATAGCAATACTTGCATGTAATGCTCCCTTCTCATATAGCCAATGCAACTTATATGGCTTCAAGTGTAAGATAAGAAACAACTTGAGCTTCTTAAATAAGTCAGCAGATGCTACATTAGTGCAACTTCTACTATCTATGCACACATATATGCTAATTCACTTTGTATGTAATGTAGAACAAGTTTTGATACGATATGAGCCAGGAGTAGACAAGGTTGGTCATAAGGGTGGGTCTGATCTTAACAAAGGAACAAAAAAAAAAAAATAAATGGGTTTATTGAGGGGTTTAGCGAATTCGTGAGTCACCTAGTTGGATATGATGCATCAACTAGATCCTACACAGTCTAATCATCACTTTGATATGACGCAAAAGATATAATTGTGATTGCTCATCACAATCCTTGTTAAAGGGATTGATAAGAGCTAATGAGAGAGAAAACTTTCCAAAAGAAAAGACTCAAAGGATTTTTCATTAATATGCAAATCTATCTAAAACCCTATAAGCATGGACTATTTATACATAGTGGTAATTACGTAAATAAAATAAAGTAAAGGTTACCTTAGTAATAGTTCTATAAGTACAAAATAAAATACAACGGTAAGCTAGTAAATAAAGCATAAATAAGTAATCTTAAAGTCCCATTGACTTAGATAAGCAAATTTGGTCAAGTTGATTGGACTTGGCCAAGCAGACATAGTACAGTAGAGTAAGGTGAGCAAAATACAAAAGATGAGAATAGTAGAGCAGAGAAACAAAGCAAAATAGACGGAGTGGGCAACATGAGCCATGTATGCTAACATTACCCTCCCTTGAAAAAAAGTTTTGGCCAAACCTTAGCATCTACTTATTCCAAAATCTACTAGGGTCAAACACTAACCTGCAAAAACCAAACAAAGGGATACAGAGATAGCTCGGGTCTATGATCAATGCTGGCATTATCCTTGGCTCCTTTCATTCATCATAGGTATGGTCAACTGGACTCTTTACTAAAGCCCCTTCCTTCTACTCATTACGTATCTAATCAATTACATTTAAGTAGCTCCAACAACCATCACTCATAGGGAATAACATAATTTTTGGTTCAAATATCATGCTAAGAGTTTGGGGTACCTAAACATATAAGGCCTCTCATTGATTAGATTAGGGTTAGGTTTTTACGTTGTAGTTTTCAAGAACCTAAATGGTCTTACACTTATTATTAGGGATGGCCCTTGGTTTCTTAATAGGCATTTTCTCACAATTAGGAGATGGGAACCTAATTTTAGGCCATCAACCTCCTTTTTAAACTTAATGGCACTAAAACAAATAGACAAAGTAATAAGGCCTATCCTTAGGGTAGATTCATTGATTGTGAATATTGAAAAGGGAAGATTTGCTCAATTATATGTACAAGCAAACTTCCAACAACCCTTCCTCATTCTATAAAAACTCCTAACATGATCTTCTAATTACAATATGAAGGCACTAAGCTACACTATTATCAGTACAAATCCATTAGCTATTTAGTTAAATTATGCCCAAATAACATTGGTAACAAAAATCTTTACAACATGGAATGTATTATCGAACACTCCTCTCCTCATAACTCTCCTGCCTCCACTAAACCTAGCTTAGATCATGATACCAAATCCAATACTTAAGAAGGAGATAGTTTTAAGCCTAACGTAGGCTAGTCACATCAATCTGAGCCTAAAATAGTTCTAACCTAAGGCCAAGCAAGTTGTGACAATCCAATTTTGATTGAAGTTAGCAACCTTTTTGGGGAATGGCTTTTAGTTACAAATAAGAAAAAGAAAAATAAGAAAAATAAGGCAACAAATCAATCAATAGCTAAAAGCTATCAATCACCGAGGGAAAGACCCAATAAGGAAAGATCTTCTGACTTAAATAATGATAATAATGCAAAGAGTACACTTGCTCAAAATAGAAATCAACTGGAGTAAGGGAAACTTTAGAGTATGAAAGCATTAAATCTTCTTCTGTCACATCACAAAAGTCACCTATAGTTAGAAAGAATGAATTGGTAGCAAGTAATAATGGAGCATCTACTATAGATATGGAAACATCAATGAAGACATTTAATTCCATTAAAGGCCAAATTAACTCCTTCACCTTCCACTCTTCTCCTATAAAACCAAACCAAACAACGGAGGTCAAAAAAAGATTAACCTAAGTTAAAAAAGCAGCTATAAACACTTAGAAAAATGGACTAAAGAGCGACCATAACTTCGCAATGAAATTTCTTTGACCTTACTCAGACATGCCGAACTTAGATAAGAGTCAATCCCTCCTTATTTTGGACTAAGATCACTTTATAACAAGAGTGATAGTAGAGCTACTGGATGTGAGAAGGCTTCTTAGGTAAATTGTTAACCCAAGCTTAGTACCAATAGTAAAAGCTTAAATCCTACATCTAGAGGGAGAGGCTTAGTTAACAAACTCTAAATTGACAATAGCAACTATTCAGACCTATACAGTCTAAATGAGTGCTTTGGTCTTGAAAAATACCATTAAACAAGAACTTTCGATCAAAAAATGGATAAGGACCCTAAGGCTTCTCATAAAACATACGCTGATAAGGACCAATCTAAAAATCCTAGAATTGGTAATTCCAATTGCCATAATTCTAAAAAAACCGAGCCTTAAGCAGCTAATCTTTTAGAACTTAGAAGAGTCCCTAGCAATCATAGACATGGAATACTACCTAAGGAACTTCTACATTAAGGTCAAGAGCATTGGTTAAGTAGTTGGAGAAATAATGTAGTATTGACTAATTATGACCATCATAAAGGAAAATAAGTAAGCAACCTTAATTTGAAAAATTTATATCCTAGCTTGGAATATTAAGGGAAAGAATACCCTAAGGAAATAAGAACACATCATGAATCTTCTTGATATTAATATGGCTGACTTAATTCCTTTATTAGAGCCAAAGCTTGAATCACTTACTGCCTATACCTGTTATCACAAATCAAAGTACGATGGTTTTGTAGCAAAGGAGGCTGAGGGCTAGAGTGGTGGGATTTTAATGATGTGGAATACTACTGCATTGGAGGTAGTAAGACAATGCCACAAGCATTCCATCTCATGCATAAGGTTAGGCATTTTACTCTTTTTTTTTTTTGTATTTATCAATTGTATATGGATCCCTTAATCTACAAAAGAAATTAGAGTTATGGAATGATCTAAGAAATGTTGCTACTTCTACTATAAGAAACAAACCTTAGTATGCTTTAAGTGATTTTAATGATAACATTTGTCCTTTTGAGTAATGAAGAAGGGGGGGTTTTCAAAGGAATAGAGCTAAGCTATATCTCTAATGTATGAATGATTACAGACTTTTCAACTCATGTGGTTCTCTCATGTAAGTTGTATGCCCCTTCTCCAAAACATTTAGCAATACTCTCAACATAATTGTCTTAAGGAAATTAGTAACATTCCTCTTGAATTTAGGAAATGCAATTTTAGAGTTTTTGGAATCATTCACAAACAAAAGAAAGACCTCATTTCCAAATTGTCTAAGCTTGATCAAAATATCTCCCTGTCTCAAAATTCTCAATTTTTACAAACACAGAAAAACCTAAAAGAGGAACCGAACCATGTACTTGATACAGAGGAATGTCTTTAGAGTTAAATCTAGACAAAAAAGGCTCTTAAAAGGTGGTAGAAACACAATTTTTTTTTTCATACAATAGTCATAACAAGAAGAGCTAAAAATAGAATCTTAGGGCTGTAAGATGATCCAGGGCATTAGACTTTTGATCAAATCAATATCAATAGATTAATTAGAGATTATTTCATCACACTTTTTTCATCAAAAAAAGACAGTGGTTTCTCTTTGTTGAGTTTTTCCCTTAATATATTTTGATGATAACAAAAACATATCTATGAACTTAACGAGATTTTTAAGTATAAAGGGTGTTTAGAAGAAAGTAAGTTTGAATTTGTTAGAATGTATATCAGAGCGTATATCAGCAAGTTTAAATGTATATCAACAAACATCATAACATCAATCAGAATGTATATTAGCAAACATAAAAAATCACTATGTGCATTTGGAAATATGTTCAGCTGCTATTTCTCAGTTGTTTTAATTAAACAAGTTAAGTTGGAAAAATGTACAAGAAGACCTAGCTCCACTTTATTGAGTATATTTAGGTAATATATTCACTTTTGTTTCACTAAAGTTGGTTAAGTCCAGAGCGATTTAAGTTAAAAGATGCTCAAGAATTAGATTTGAAAAATTAAGTTATTAAGATTCAAAATAATAAGTTTTCTGACAATCACGGTTAGAATTGCTCCAGGTTTGAAATGTAGTAAGGACATTAATTGAAAGAGGATTCTAATATACTCTTTATGCAAGAACCTTTTGGACACGTTAGGGTACACCAATTAGTAGTTTATCAAAGATAAGGTTTGTTAGATTCAAGTTTTTTTTTTTCAACTTAAATATATCTTGCAGATAAGCCTGAATATTCATATGTAATCAAACTTGATTTCTTATATGATTTGTTTTGACAAAATCCAAATAAAGATATTGAAGAAGGAAGGAGATTTATTTATGCTAGTTAAGATAAGTAGTTTTAGATTTATCCTTATCTCCTCATCCCCATCGTTTAAAATATTTGAATTTCCATGAAGACAATAGAGGATTGGAATTTTTCATTACATGCAATAACCTTTGAATTACACAAGCTTGGCAAAGGAACAAATCTAAAACAGCTTGATTTGAAATTTTTGAATTTCAATATTTGGTTCCTATTTTCATAGGATACTTCTACAATATCAAAACCAATTTTGTTTTAACAAAAATATTATCGAGAAAAATATGGAAATAGCTGTTTCTAGCTGTTATATGAGGGTCTATTTAATTTGAAGCCACTGTTGATCAAAAGATTACCGCACACTCAATATTAGACCTGAAGTTAAAAGTACACTTGAGCATATTGTTAGAAACTGTGTTAGAAACTTAATTAGAAACTGAGCAAAAATAGCTTTGTTATTTCATTGTTATTGATTTAGTGCGAAAGTTGTAAAAAGCTATTTTTTTTTTGTATTATTTCAATTTTGTTGTAAACATTATTGACATTGTATCTTGAGTGTGACAGGATTAGGAAGTTCTCTGAGTCTTGTATTTAGCTTATAAAAAGCTAGTGAGATAGGACAGAGAAAAAGATTGGATATTCTTATAATCTCTCATTAATTTTTGCTTATTGAAAAGTTTAGACTAGTGGAACGACACCAGCAAAATGGATCGAGTCTCCAATAGTGGAGTTGTAAGAGAATAGTAGGCAAAAGGCTAAAACTCTATAAAATTGCTTGGCCGATCTTTTTACTTCTTATCTTCTTTTCCTTCTAATTGTTATTATTAATTGTTCTTTGAGTTAACAATCAATTTCCAACTACTTATACTATTAAAGATATTTAAAGAGATTTCTAAACTCATAAATTTTAGTTTTTGCAAAAAGATATCAATTTACCCCCCTCTTGATATCTTATTGGGACTAGCACTCTTGTCGCAGGAGTGAGGTTTATGTTCATGTTAACACAATATCTTCCAACCCCCTCTAACTAATCAAGAAATAATCAAAGCTTTGAACTCAATTAGCTCCCTTAAAGCTCTTGGTAAAGATGGCATTCATGCCCTTATTTTGAAAAATTGCTAGAATTTTATGAGACCTTCTATTGTCTTACTTATCGAAGAAATCTTCTCAACCAAAAGAGTACCTTTAGGCCCAAATCAAACACTAACCTATTCGCTTCCTAAAAGTAGCATGTTGATCACTTTAGAACTTCAAGCCTATTAGGCTTTGCAATACTCTCTACAAGGTTGTTACCAAAATTTTAGTGGCTAGATTAAGACCTATGCTTAACCTTCTAATTTGTCTAGCTTAAACTAGCTTTACCCTAAGTCGTAAGGTAGCTGACAATATGATACTAATTGTCAAGTTGAAAATTCAATTTCTCTTTTTCATTAGCTTGATTTATATTAAGTTTGACTAACTTAATATAAACCTCTTAACTAAATTGAGAAAATGTTTTTATTTTTTTTTTAAGTTTTTGAATAAAGGAGTCATCAACCAATCCAAATAAGAAAAAAGTGAAATTAGGGCCCATGGGTGGATGGACTCTAATTTTTACTACTAGCCTGCGATTTTCTAAAAAAAAAGAAAAATAGAAATAAAAGAAAATATAGGCTTGGGGGTTATCTTATCAAAACCCTAAGGTTTCCACAAAAGTGTTCATGAAATAATTAAATAGGCCTTTAACTTTATTTTTAAGTAAAATGCACTTTCTTTTATTTTTTATTCGAAAAGGAGGAAAACAAATTGGGAAAAGGGGAAAAATAAGTCATTTATTCATTTTGGACTGCCCAAAGTGCTTACGTATTTGCAAAGTGAGATCAAGCTCATGTACTTCTCAATTTAAAAAAACCTTAGTTGGTTGGTTTATTTTATTTTTGAAAAATTCTTTTCACTTTAAGTTTGTTAAATTTTATTAATTTTGGAAAAAAAAATATGCTTTTTGTCTATTTTTGAAAAATCTTAAAGAAATCCAAACTTTAGAAATGACGAATTTATTTATGATAAGCGTTTTGTTATGAAAAAACTATTTTTGAGGGAAAAAAAAAACCATTTTATTTGAAAATAACTTTATTCAAAACAAAACCTATATTATATCATGGCAACAATGTGGCAATACCAATTATTCACCAATTAACATGATAACTATTAAAATCAAGCTAGCATTGTAATTTATCAAATTCAATTCAACAAAATATTAAAGCTAAATTATGCTACCATACCCTTTTTTTCTTAATAAGTTAATTGACATGCAAACTAAGCAAACTGACATGCTAATTACCTTGCTTATTATTCAAATTAAATAATGCTAATTATTAAATCAAGTTTATTAACATACAAGCTATTCAAATTAAACATGCTAATTAATTACAACTAAGATATTAATTACCTAAGTCTAACAAATTATTATTCCAACTAAAAGAGCAAGTCAACATATTATATATTAACATGTTATTAAAGTAAATTAAGTATCACAAACACATTATTTTCATAAAAAGCAAGACAACACAATATCAAAACATAAATTTTTTTCTTTTTAACTTTTTGCATTTTTTTCCTCACCTTTTTGTTTTTCAAACATTCAATACAACAATGAAAGATGGAAAAAACTTACCTTGCATGTATAATAGACCGATGGTTGGTTCAAGTCTGTTTTAGTTGGATCTTGAGATAAGGCCGGTGGTTCTTGACTCTTGACTTCTTGATCTTTGAAAGCCTTAAGTCAATTTCACAAAAACAATAGTGTAAATATTCTAATTTAATAAAGAAAAAAAAATGGAACTATTCACATAAACCCTAAAACATTCATCTTCATTACAACTCAAATTAAAATGAATCAAAGCATTGTTGGATAGAATCAATCATTGGACTTTATTCTAAAAAGAATGAAGAATCTCCCACTTTTTTGGTTCTCTTTAATTTGTTCTATAATAAGAGAAATTGAAGAGAGAGTAGGATCATGCGTGTATACAACCTAAAGAGAGAAAGTGTTAATCTTCACTTTGAGAACTTTTTGATTCTTTTTGTGTGTATTGAAACAAGAGTCTAAGGCCCTTCTTTATAGTCTCTAAACCCAAGTTGTGCCTAAGAAACTTCTATCTTTGAGAAAGATTGTATCTTTGATGAAAATAGCAAATATTGGTGTGTATCCAGTTTCATCCTTTTTTAGCCAAATTCAAACACAGTTTTACATAAAATTATGGAAATTAAAAGTGTACTTAGCTCATGGAAGATGTACTTGTTTTATATCGAGTTATGTCATTAATTTATAAAAAGAATCACCAATTTTGCTAAAATAAACAAGAGTGTACAATACGGGCATTTTCTAGTCATCCAACTTTCCTTTTTTTATTTCTCCCATTTCCCTTAATAATAATTCAAAATCTAGACTCTCTTGAACAGGAGATATCTTAAACTTTCAATTTCATATTTTTGAAATATTTTTTCACGATAAAAAGGTATGTGAAATCGAGTAAAATATGCTTTGATGAAAAGTTGCTATTTTCATATAAAAGAAGCTTTAAAAGCTTTTGTTCAATTAAGGGGAGGGAGAAACAAAAGAGGAGTTAATTGGATCCACTTTAGCACCACATGTCGCTACGAGGCACCTTGGCACATCTCCTTAGCGATACATATCACCAATGATTAGGCAACACATGTCACCCCTCTTCTTTTTCTTTTTTTCCTTTCTTTTTTCCCCCATTGTTTCTTGACTACATAATTATTGTTCTTTTAGTCTTTCCCTCTTTTTCTTCTTGTTTTTTTAACTCAAAATATAACTCAATTAATTCTTCGACTCCTAAAAAATCATTCTATGCCCTTTGATGAAATACAAATCTAATAAACATATACTTAAAATATTTTCAAAAATTATCAAATTTGACCAAATTAAAAACTTGGTATTTACTTGTATTTGATTTTAATTAAAAAAACTTCAAATGGCCATAAATATTCGTTTTAACTTCGGTTGAGATGTGGTTTGAGGCCATACTTTCCTTAAAATGTGTACTTTCTAATTTGGTTAAATTGCATAACTTTATTTTAACTTTAAACGCAATTTTTGAGCTCAAAAAATAATTTCCCCCCTAAAACCAACCTAAATGGACTACTATGCAACATTTTTTTTTATGATTTTTTTTATTTTTTGGATTATTTTTTTCCTTCCTTTTCTTTCTTATTTTTTAATTTTATTTTGTATTTTTCATTTTTCCAATTTTTTGGTATTTTTCACATTTTCAATTCTTTTTTTTTTTTTTTTGCATTTTCATATTTTTGACCTTTTTCAATGCGTAGGGGATTTAAATTAGAAATGGATGTAAAAATGGTAAAAATGGAGTGTCTACATTAATGAATAAAATATTACACAGCAGCAATATGAAGAGGGGTAAGAACATATGGATGATCCTAAAGTTGGACTTATAGAAAGTGTTTGACTCATTGGAGTGGGATTTTGTTAAATGGATTTGCTTAGCTTAAATTTTCCTACTGAATGAGTAAAGCTTATTCTTAGTTGCATCACATCACCCTTTTTTAAAGCAATTGTCAATGGTCACTTATTAAACCCCTTTAAGCCATGTAGGGGTATAAGGCAAGGAAACCCATTGTCTCCCTAACATTTTATACTTTGTGTTGAAATCCCTAGTAGAGTAATAAAAAATGTTGTTGATAGTGAAAACTATAAACCTTTTCATCTAGGAGGTTCTCCCTTACAAATATCTCACTTGGCATATGCTAATGACATTGTATTATGTGCTAAGTTGACGAAGGAAATGTGCAACCCATACAAAATGTCCTCACCTTGTTTTCCTCTCTTTAGCCCATTGATTAACAAAAACAAATATGGTATGCTCTTCTAAAAAAATGTGAATCAAGCATCCAAAACACTCATCACCTCCTTACTAGGCATAAGGGAAATTGCTACTTTTGGTAACTATCTAGGTTTTCCTCTTAAACAATGGTTCAAAGCCATCTATTGTTGAATTTAACTTTCTCATTGAATAGGTGAAAAAGAAACTTATTGCGTGGAAAATGAAAGCATTAAGTGTGGTTGGAAGGCTTGTTTTAGCCCAATCTACCTTACAAGCAATTCCTTCCTAGTACATGTAGATGTGTTCTCTTCATAAGGGAATCCTTGATAAGCTTACAAGCATTATTGACAATTTCATTTGGCAAGGAACTAATGAAAGTAGGAAATTTCACTTGATTAATTGGGAATCTATTACAACTACAAAAGAATTGGAGGGCTTAGGCCTTTTTCATCTAGGACAAAGCAATAAGGCTTCATCATTGAAAAGATTCTTTGAACTCAAACATAAGAAAGTCCATTAGATCTAATTAGTTAAACATAAATATAAAAGGTCCCTAGATGATCCTCAAGGAAATAATTATGGTACTTAATCCTTTATTGTAAAAGAACCGATTGACTGTCAAGTCCATCTATCTTGACCAAACTTTGTTGTTTTGGGTAATGAAGGAGGGTTAGCTTTTGGCACGATTATTGGTCTAGGTTAGGTTCTCTTAAAGCCATGGTTCAAGGTCCTTTGTCATAGCAATCAAATTGGCTCACTGTCTATGATTGTTAGTTGTCAAAAACTCAATAGATTAAAGATAACATAAGCTTCCCCATCTCTAATTACTTGGTGCAACACATTGGTCCCATCTTTTTAGATAGATACATTGAGGATAAAAATTTTTGGATGCAAATAGTAGATTCATTTTATCTAACAATGACATCTATCAGGCACTCTTAAACCAGATAAACACAGGTACTTGCACAAATCAATGGTCTTGGATCTAAGACTTTCCTTTTCCTCTAAAATTTAAAATTTTTCTTGTTGAGGTAAACATGCAATTCTCTTCCTACTATTGATTTACTTCTACATAGAAAAATTATTCAATCAAGCAATTGTCTAAGATGTGGACATCTAGAAGAAACAATTTTACGTGCTTTCCATGGTTGCCCTACCATTAAGGATATAATCATTCATTGGAAATCATGTCCATTTTCTTCAAATGCTTGGGAAAATCTTTTTCTCTGGATCAAAGAAAATTGTTATATTAAGAAGAGTCAACAAAAACTCCTTACTTCATAATCATGCTTTAGAAAATTTAGGCAAACATAAACTCCTTACTTCATAATCACTCTCCACTATCAGCTAACTTACATCAATCAATAAGGTATACTAGTCATGAGCTCTAGGCTTTCATAAAATAAAGGAAAACTTGCATATTTATTGAATGTGTCAACTTAACATGGTCACCTCCTCCATAAGGCTAGATTTAGCTAAACACAGATTGATATGGATTCCATAGATGAATATATGAACCCAATATCACACGTAACCAAAAGGGTGGGTCTAAGCCATGAGATGGCTTGAGGAGTAAATGATAATTAAAGGTTGAGCAAAGGTTACCATGCACTGAATATAGATTTGATGCACCAACACCTCACACAAACTCGGGTCACACTTAATATGATAGGGGCTTTAGTTCGCTTATCATTAACTTCTATAAAACTCCTTTGCTCCTTCTCTCCCCATCTAAAATCAACATTCTTCTTTGAGAGTTTAGTGAGTGGGGTCACGATCGTATTGAAATTCTTTATAAACTTGTAATAGAACGATACCCAGCTGTGGAAACTTCTCACATCTGCAAAACACGTCTGTTCAAGCCATTCTATGATTGCTCTTACTTTCTCATCATCGACTCGGATTCCACCTCCACTCACAATAAACCTTAAGAAGATCACTTTAGATTGGCAAAGGTCGTACTTCTTTAGATTGGTGTAGAGCTTTTCAACTTGAAGTTTTGTAAAGATTCTTCAAAGATGCTCCGGGTGAATCTCCAAGTTAGGGCTGTACACAAGAATGTCATCAAAATAAATTATGACAGACTTCTTAGTAATTTTGTAGCACATGATTCATTAGTTGCATAAATATGCTCGGTGCATTGGATAGTTCAAATTACATTACAAGCCATTCATATAAACCATATCGTATCTTGAATGCGGTCATTTACTCATCACCCTTGTGCATTCAAATCTGATGGTATCCAGATTTAAGATCGATCTTAGAGAATACTTTTGCTTTGCTTAATTCATCTAGCATGTCATCGAGTCGAGGTATAGGGTACCTATACTTGATGGTAATTCAATTGATCACTCGGCTGTTTATACACATCCTCTAAGAACCATCTTTCTTCAATACTAACAAAGTCGATACGATACAGCGGCGAAGGGACTCATACACATACCCCTTCTTCATTGGCTCATCTAATTACTTCTACAGTTCGATGGCCTGTTCAGGATTCAACCTATAAGTAGGCTTGTTTGGCAGTGTAGCTCCAAGTTACAGGTCGATTGCATGCTCGACGCCTTAGATTAGGGGCAGACCTTTTGGCAATTCCTTTGGAAATAGGTTAGCAAATTCCTTTAATAAGGTTTTTACCTTTGCAGGTTGCTCCCTCTCCTTAGACCTCATCTCCAGTAACCTTCGAATCAGCAGATAGGTCAATCCTTTGAGCTCCATTTCTCTTTTCAATTCAGCCTAAGTCATCACCAAAGCCTTTTTCTATAAGGTTCGGCTAAGTTGGGATTGCATGACCTTTACCTGCTTGGCAGTCATAGGACTCAATTTCATCCTCCTGCCTTTACACTCCATAGAACATCTATTTCTCCTTTTGTCATACATAACTGCTCAATCAAACATCTATAGTCATCTAAGTAGAATGTATGACACACTCATGGGTGTCACAACACATAGCACTCTGTCTCAATATTTGCCAATGAAAATTAGCATGGACACCTATTTGTTCAACTATAGGGCTCCTTTGCCACTAAGCCAATGAAGCTTATATGGTTTCGGATGGAGCTTGGTAAACAATTTCAACTATTGGACCATAGATACAGAGGTTGCATTGGTGCAACTCTAACCATTAATGATTAATGCACACATTGATTCATTCACCTTGCATCTAATATGAAAGAGATTTTCCCTTTGTTCGTCTTCCGGTATGGGGCTAACGCTTATTGTCTTCCTTAACACTGGAGTGGCCGATACAAAGTTACCTTATTTACTGTAGATAACTTCTTCCTCGGATAGTTCAGTTTGTTCGTCCTCTTTCAGGTCCTCTACTTCTTCATCAGTATTGTCGACCTCAATAATCGGCACCTCACTTCGGATTACCATTGTTCGCTTATTTAAATACTAAGCAGCCATGTGTCCAAATCCTTGGCATTTGAAATACTTGATCCCACTCATCTTCCTCCTTGAACTCTAGCCCTTCTTAAACTTCCTTAGGGGTTTCTTCCCCTTGGCTTGGGTAGTCAAAACACGTCGGGTCTCAGCAACCTTACTTGGTTCTATTCATACTAGTTTGCTTGAAATAAGTCGGCTACTGCTTGGGTAGCTAATTAGCAGTTGTAATCTTCCTGTTTGGCGCCTTTCTATCCTTTGGGTGGCTCAGATTGCATCATCGAGTGTTCTAACATCCAGGGTTTCCAATGTCACGACCCTAAGCGGCAGAGTCGTAACAGCCCCGCCGTGTAAACCATCCTAAGATAGAAGTTGGCCTTACCACTGCTATCTTAGACCTGATCTACACAAGGCGTCCACAACTAACCCGCTTTGAAGTAGACAGTTTGTAATTTAAATTAATCATTTACCTATAAAAGTGAGGAATTATACATATGTTATAATTCAATTATTGTAGTTAAAGTTTACAATATTTTTCTATAATACTTTTCTATATCATTACATCATTCGGAAATGAAAAATAATAAAAACTTAGACCTTAAAAATATGTGTTTATTCTTCAATATTTTTCCTCACTCCCCAGGATCCAGCAGTTGCTAGCTTTAGAGTAGTTGTTGCCGCTTCTTAGCCAGCACCTGCACGACGTCTATAGGGATGTGAGCAACTACAGCTCAGTAAGTTAGGACGGAGGACTTAAAACTATACCATACACACAACAAGGTTTTCAATAACTTATTAGGTGCAATGCATGTACAAGCAAATGCCATCGCACGACGTTGTCCGGCCCGTCGTGAAATTAGAGAAATTACGCCCGTTCTAATCCGGGTTGAGGAGTTTCCGTTAATGCAACAGCTCACGACCAAACCCAGGCTTGTGTAATGGAGACCTTGCTCCTCCCGTGACTACCTTCGAACCACTGTCTTCACCCTCGCCGCGACCTCCTCTCCTGTCACTTAGTTCGACTGAGGATGAAGAAGGGACCATTTTGCAATCCTGCGCTATCCCTTCCGAAGGGGTCGGTATTTGGCCGGAGAGTCCTAAGTTCCCCTAACGGGTTGCCATGCATGTCCGATTATGATTACTGGTCGGATATTTAATTAAGTCCAGTTTAGGGTGATCAATCCTTTCATACAAGTCATACAATATGTGCTAGAGCAACAAACAGAATCATAGCATCACCCATAATCAAGCACATGCACACATTCTCTATCTAACAAGCATAACCACGCATAATCTTAAGCCTCCAAAATACAGCATCGTATTAATCCCAACTTATTTCGACTCCTCGCTCTTTCACTCGAGGTTCGATTTGATCAGGCCATCGTCGATCATCCCTATAACAAGAACGTGGTTTCAGTATTTCATATAATATTATAAGTTCATTTTATCCGATAACG
The DNA here is from genome assembly GCA_024138005.1 of Lumnitzera racemosa. NCBI lineage: Eukaryota > Viridiplantae > Streptophyta > Magnoliopsida > Myrtales > Combretaceae > Lumnitzera > Lumnitzera racemosa. The sequence goes on from JAMXBC010000005.1 coordinate 38,040,675, forward strand.
CTTATTGTTAGGTTTTGTTTAAGGTTAAATATACCTAATTATCTAGATATTAAGTCTTTTATAATTATTTTAGGTTTGAGGTTAGGTTCAGGTTCGGTTTTTGCATCGATTTCTAAATTAGGTTTTTAGTTCGATTTCTAAGTAATGTTTTAGATTCCAACCCTCGAAATCCGTTTCAACCCATAATGTGAAATTAATCACATTACTTCCCGATCTCCTAAACACGATTACTACCCCTAGTCTGCATTTTATTCCATCCGGTACACTTAAATCTGTATTAGTGTACCGAATTTACTCATGTTGTGAGAAATTTTTACATTTTTCATATAATTACCTAAAATTGAATTTTGTTTCAGATTTGTTATGTTCTGATTTTCATTATTTTATTATCTAATTAAACCTAATTTTTCCATATTTATTAATTTTTAATTCTACATATTCCTAATTTTCTACATTTACCACATAACACCTTCATTACTTATACTTAACACTCCATACACTAGGATCAGGTTTCCACATCAGAGATTAACATCCCTAAACATCTAATTGCTATCTAAATCAATAATTAATATCCTAATCACCTAATTAACTCCAAATTACCTAATTTTCCCATCATTTTAGGGCTAAAAATTAACTTAAAATTTTCGAAAATTAAATTTAAAAAAATGGATTCATAGCACTATTCTATATCACATGAGCATCCTACAAAAAAAAAATTGAGCTTCAAACTACACTCCTAAGATCATTTATTTCTAAACCGAAATGTGCTTGGTTTTGCATGATTTCTTAAGGACCATATATTACGGGGCATGTTTTCATCAAAATAATATTTTTCCTACAAACTACATACAAAAATATCCCAGAATAACAAAATTCATAATTTTCTAATTATATTTACTATTTTTTACAAAATTTCACAAGAATCGGGTTGGAATTTGGACTCACCGGTTTTGGTGGCTCCGGCCACCGCGGGCCGCCTTGGACTTATCGGCTGGCATGGGCGCTGCCACCATCGTGTGGTGGTGGTGGCCGTCCACTCCCAGCTCCTCGTCTGGTGTGAGTTCCCTTTAAAATCCCTAACTGCACAGTTTTCCTTTTTTTTTTTATTTTTCTGGATTTTCTCTCGATTTTTTCAGTGTTTTGATTTTTCTCAAATCATAAACTGACCAAAGAACTTCTGGAATTTTTTCCCCTATTTTATAGACAATTTTAGAAATTAATGTGTATTAATTTGATGTGATTTTGCACCAATTCCATGATTTTTGGCTTTTTGTTTGTCAAATTCTTATTGGTTATTTTTTTTCTTGCTGACCATGACCTTATCTTGTTGCAGCTTATCCTCTTCTAATTTTTCTGATTTTTTTCTATAATTATTTTGTATTTTTCTTTAATTATTTGCTTAGTTTTAGGCTAATTTAGGTAATTACGCGTATTTTTATCTACACGTAAATTCATGTGGGGTACACGTGAATATTCCTAAATATTATTTTGATCATTATACAATTTTTAGTATACATATAATCTATCTCTAGTAATTTATTAGTTATTTCATTACACTTTTCGCATTTTCGATGATTAATACCTATTATGCTTAAAATTTGAAAATTTTATAGTCTGCTATTTTACTATTTATTTTCTTAAATTGAAGTTTACGGAGTCATTTTTACTAATATTTCTCTCAATAGTTTATAATTTGGATGTGATCGGATCCTTTAGCCGATCGCCCTAAACCTTGAGCTCTAAGTTCAATCATACGGTTACTTAGCTGAACTTTGGGGCTTACATCCAAGACATCTCCAATCTTATACTTCAATCCACCAATGAGTCGAGATACAATTTAGTCCCCTAGCTCTATGACTTCATATCGAATCATTAACATTTGGAATTCCTTAACATAAGCGTCCACACTCAACCCTCCCTTTCTTAGCTCTCGCAATCTTTTGAAAGCACCCTGCAAATAATAGCTTGACACAAACTTTCTTTACATAACCCTTTTCATTTCATCCTATCTTTCGTTTTCCTTCCCTTCTTCGGGTAGCTGGCATGTTTTTCCACCATAGGGTGGTATAACCAGTGAGCTTCAACATAGCAAGTCTAACCTTTGCATTATCAGGCACTTTGTAGCATTCAAACTTCTTTTCTCAATCCTTTAAATCTAGGGGCTTGTACATTTCTTTCTTCAGCCTCGTAGTACTTCTGCATTGTCATCTTCTTCCACTTCTTCTTCAATATCTTCAAGCGCTAGCCTTCGTTTAGCATCCCTCTCAACTCCTTTAGCTTGGGGTAGTCAAGTTAGGGCATTAACTTGACCAAAATGGCCATTGCCGCCCTTGTTACTTACATTCTCTAATGGGGCTATTTCTAGCTCACTGCATATCTTCTTAGATAACAGTCACCAAACTAACTATCAAATTGGTAAGCTTATCCAAGCAGTTACCTACTGACTAAGGTATGAAGCTTCCTTCTTACCCTTGACTATGTCAAGTACCACTTCCTTGGTTTCCTAAACTTCCTTGAATACTTGAGTCTAACATTGATGGTTACTTCACAAAAATTGATGTCTAATAATACCACTTGAAGATCAATAATCGATACTCCAATCACCATGACAATTACACAACAAACGAATAGTCTACTACACTCTGTTTTATGTATCAAAAACGGGGAAAAACAAAGTATAGAAGACTTCTCAACTACTTAACTCCAAGGTTAACAATAGAACTGTTATCACACGAGAGTAGTAACAAACCACTTAAATAATATAGTAGAAAAATCCAGCTTCAAACGTAGCCAGACTCTGATACCAAGATAATATAAATTTCGTAGATGAACATACGGACCCAATATCATGTGTAACTAAAAGGGTGGGTTCGGATCGCAAGATGGCTTAAAGAGTAAACGATAATTGAAAGTTGAGCAGGGTTTTCCATGTACTGATGATGGATATGATGCATCAATGCCTCACATGAATTTGGGTCACACTTGATACGATACACAAGTATGGTCGGAGGTAAACTTAGGCAATGGCCAGTTCTGAACTATGAATCGGGTTGACCCGTAGGAGGTCGTACAGAACTGCTAGGTTCTAAGGGTCAAAGCAGTTTAAGAGGGCGGAATTGCCCGAACCAATAGATTGTGAACCACTAGATTGGCTTTCCATTGAACTAGTAGATCGACGCGGCTGATTTACCCCCTTAAAAAAGAAGAAAAAGAAAGAAAAAAGGGAGGCTATTAAGTTGAAAAAAATAATTGGATAATATCTAGTAGGTCATTATATATCAAAGCTATTTTATTTACGATGGTGAAAGATAATTTTTTAAAATAGTATTATCAAACTAATGATAAATAACTAATCATAAGTTAATTATATGTTAAGAATATATGAAAAATTCAATTTCAATTAATATAAGTCCTTTTCGTAAAACTTGTTAAATGTTAAGGACTTAAATATGAGGAAAAAAATAAAATTTGAGGGAAAAAATAAAAAAGTTGGAATCACATCAAGTTGAAAATTAATAAAAAATTAGAAATTATTAATGAATTAGTATAATTAAAAAAATAGAGAAAGAAGATTACATTATTAGAAATTATTAATATATTAAAAAAAAGAAATTAATAAAAAATTAAATGTTAAAACAAAAAAAGAAAAAAAACCGGTTGAATCATCAGGTCAGCCCTTAAACCGACTTGGAATTGCCCCTACCCCACCCATGGGCCGGTCACGGTTCAGCTATAATTGATCCTATAAATTGGAGGTTTTAGGCTGAGCCAGGCTAGCGCCTACCTTTACTTAGAGGTCACTCGCTGAGTTAAACAAAAGTAGCTCAAGAGAGAGTAAAAGTTTAGTGTATTCTCTGTATGATGATTGTACGATGATCATATGACTATAATAATTTGCAAGTATTTATAATACCTAATTAGGATAAATCTTAGGTTACGGGAAATTACAAAAATAAATAAATAAAAGATTTTTGCTAGTTAGGAAAAATGGGGAATAATTTACAAGGATAACAATGTAATTGTGGAAAAAGAATATCCACTATCAGAAATGACAGTATGGATGTAAAAAAGGACAGTACATGCGTAATTTTGCTCATTCTATCATTCCATTAATGCTGCAAGTTATGCAGGGGTAAGCTATGATTAGGTTTGGATGGCGTCGGTAGTTCGACAACTTTGATTGTTGGGACTAGACAAAGGGTTAACTCAAGGATGACTCACACTTAGAATCGGCCTCGAATGGTTGGCTCTAGACAATTATTAACTCAACCTCAACACTATGGAGATGCTTGCATCCAAATTTGGTACTTAGACTAATGTGTTGTAGAGGGGTCAGCTCAGAACGTTGACTAATCACCTCAGCAATCTCTTGGATGATGTAGAGAGCAAAATAGCTCGATAGATCAAACTGAGGTAAATACTGCTCCTCGATGCTTAACTTACTTCAGATAGCTCAACGAACCATTTGAGAATTCTCTCGAGCTCGGGAGCGCGTGATCGGCCCTTGATCCTTATTACATATGGCTTTGTCATCACAACTAGACGATAAGCCACCATTGCAATTGTACTAAGAGACTCCAATGGAAGATGGATCCAAGGTCTAGCTCATAAACTAGGAAAAGTAGGCATACTCATTGTTGAGCTTTGAGCCATCTATTGGGCTCTATCTTATTGCCTATCAGTTGGACTAAGGAATATGAATATATGTAATGATTTTGCCGTTGCTGTTTCTTTAATACAAAAAAAATGTAAATTATAAAGTTGTTTATCATAATATATTGGCAGCTTGTAGCCAAAAGTTATTGCAGATGGATCTTTGGACGATTGAATCAATCCCTCACTAGTTGAACAAGGTGGTTGATTCTCTAGCTCAATGGATGTAGCATCAATATACACAAGAAGAATCTTTTGCTTTTCCTCCTACCTTTTGTCTTAATTTACTTAAGAAAGATAAGTATAACTTTGGTCTGTATAAGGCAAAATAAACTCCTACTAGTTATATTTTTGCTACTTATGTTTTTGTTGATCTTATTTCGGCTAATGGTCTACGAGGTATAGGCTCTTCCACTACTTGTAATAGGGTTAATCTCCTCTTTTGCTTTATCTATCTAAAATATTTTCATTTCACAAAAAAAAAAAAAAAAGAAAAGAAAAAACCAACTGTCAGGATCTTCTTTACTATCTTTTACTAGTGCTATTAAAGACTAATCCAAGTATTGAAATGAAAAACATTATTAAGAACATAGGTCCTAATTTTAATGGAACTTCTAAAGAAGAGTACGTGAAAACCCTGTCTTGACACATTTTCAAAAGTTTTAAGTTTTGGCATCAAAATTTGAAAACATAGATCCCGAAAAAAGTTTAGCTCTTTTATGCATTTTTCCAATTGTTTTTTTCGGATGAAGTTACAACAATTTGATAATAATGTGAGTGGTAAATTTGTTAATAAAAAATTGCCATTCCTCTAAATTTAGGATATGGAAAATATTAACATAAATACCCAAATAGAAATGTCCATCAGAAATATAAAAAAACGACAAAGTTAGAGCTGATAGTTACATTGGTGATGATGACCCGTTATTCGAGGTCAATTAGTTCGGCAAGCCAATGTGGAATGTGAATGTGCCGTATCCAATCGTCTCTCCAAAGTAATCTACAGTAAACAAATGAAAAATCATAGAACTATAGCGTGTTTGACTAGACTATAGTCGATTTGTAACAAGTTGAAACCCAAGTTTTCGCCATAATTAACGTTCCTATACTAGGAAAACATTACTGCATTCTCTTCAAGTAGCCGCTCCTGGACATTGAACTTTGAAATAACGTATTACATTCCATTCACATGTGATAAAAACCCATGCTTAATGGTTCGTTAAATAGTTGACTTAGTAAATGATAGCTATCAAACACGATAAAATAATATGGACTGACCACATGAAAATTATCGGGAAACTAATAAGATTACAAAAATATCTTTAACGTTTGAAATAGTGTAGGTAGATTCCTTAAAAATATTAATACGAGATTTTTTTTTTTTTTTATTCCCAATCAATACCGCGTCATTCATTTTCTTTATTTTTTCTTTTGTAGCCGGTTTATCGTCTGGTTTTGGGCTTTATAATATGAATCAAATAAGGTAATCAATACAATATCAGAACAAATTACAACTATATATTAATGCAAAAATATTGCCTTGAAAGCGTGTAACAATGGATGGATGTGGAGGCCATGCTTGCAAATGCTTGGGCAGAAAACAAAATAGAAAGAGTTATAATGGACTGGCATGGGTTTCAGCTACCATTTTCATTTCATTCTTCCTTCTTCTTCTTTGTGGGGACTTCATTTCTTGGTTGGATATGGTAAGTATTTAATATTTTTTGAATTATGGGTCTCTTTTCTGTATTTATGTATACATATGTATCCATTACTACGACTATTTTCATTTCCTCTTGATGTATTGACTAAAACTTGAAAAATTTTTGCTAGTACATATAGAAGTTTGGGGATTCATTCAAAGTTAGAATGATTAGAGGTTCGATCGCCATATTTATTTGGGTACTTTAGTTCACCATTTCAGGTGTTTCCATATTCAAAACAAGTAGCACCAAGGAAGACCCTGCAAGCGATTTGCCTCTAGTCAAGATGGAGTACCCCATAAACTGCAGCACCATTGGCACCACTCCGCCACTGAAATGCCCCGCCAACTACCCCGTCAAGTTCCGCGCTAGCCGTAAAACCTCCGCCCAGTGTCCCGAGTACTTCCGATGGATCCACGAATACTTAAAGCCCTGGAAGAAATCAGGGATCACGAGGGAAGTTTTCGAAAAGACGAGGAACATTGCGCATTTTAGGCTGGTGATTGTTAAGGGAAAGCTCTATGTAGAGCATTTTGGCAGGCCTTATCAGACAAGAGATGTGTATACCATTTGGGGCATTTTGCAGGTGCTAAGGTTGTACCCTGGCAAGGTGCCTGATTTAGAATTGATGTTCTTTTGCAACGACAGGCCGATCATCAAGAAGAGGGATTACCAGGCACCAAATGCCACCGTACCTCCGCCGCTGTTTCGATATTGTGCTGATGACTCCGCCTATGATATTCCCTTGCCTGATTGGTCCTTCTGGGGATGGTAATGCCTTCTGTATCTAAATCTTTCATAGTATCCGAATAGAACGTCCTGAATTCGAACCACTTAAAGACTCATTTTAAATTCATCCGATTAGTGGTACACTCGATGAGTTTCGATCAAGATTCCGAGATCTCATATATATTTCATATGCGATGACCACAGGCCTGAAATCAATATAAAACCATGGGAGAAAACTTTCACAGCCATACAAGGAGGAGCTGAAAAAACTAAATGGGAGGATAGAGTACCATATGCATATTGGAAGGGAAACCCAACCGTTGCGCGGACGAGGATGAACCTTATGAAGTGCAATGCCACAGGACAACATGAGTGGAATGCTGAATTGTTTGCTCAGGTATATGTTCCAGTCACCTCTGTTGCTTCATTTGTCGGTCTCTCTTTCTCTTATTCAAATTTCATATACCATGTTTCTAAAAATGGCCTAAAAATATTATGGCATGACAAAGTAGTCCATTTAATATATATGAACTTAATAAAGGGCAAATCGTGAATTATTGTTAGATTGTCTTGGTTAAGTTTTCATTTATGCACGTATTTTAACACCCCTTAACTTTGAAAAAGTGAAATCAACTCTTTATTTGCCTATCTTTTAGAGTTATAAAAGGATGAAATAATTATAAATAGGAAGAATATTTGGGAAAACCAAAAAAAAAATAAAAAGAAAAATACTAAAATTGTGGAGAAAACCATAAGGTCCTTTTATGTTTTTCTATTTTTCGCTTTAATTTTTCACTATATTATTTATATTATTGCAACTGATATCTATTTGTCAACACAGAATTGGGCCATTGAAACAAGGCGAGGATTTAAGAACTCAAATCTTGAAGATCAATGTAATTACAGGTAATACCACCACTCTTTTCTTATTAGGCATTTTGCTGCTTGTGATTTATTTACTGTCAATGGATTTAAAAATTTAAACTCATGTGCGATTTTACATTTTTTACTCAACATTTATAAATCAATTTACTTTTGGATAATGATCTTGATAGGTATAAAATCTACATTGAAGGAGAGGCATGGTCCGTTAGCGAAAAGTACATTCTATCTTGCAACTCAATGACCTTACTCGTAAACCCGGTGTACTTGGATTTCTTTATAAGAGGGATGATCCCATTGGAGCACTATTGGCCTATAAGAGCTGATAATAAATGCAGGGACGTTAAGTTTGCTGTGGAATGGGGAAATAACCACACTAAAGAGGTACGCTCTTGAGCTAATTTACATGTTGCTCTCACTTGTTGGCTGAGATTTTATCAATATATAATATCATCACGGGTAGATTTGGGTAAGGATCGGTTCTGAATTATGAACCGACCTGGCCCGGTTCATAATGGGCCTAAATCAACCTTTCAACCATTGGACCTTAAGAGCCTAAACAATTTAGTTGAGTAGACCGTTCTACCATCTTTCCGCTCTCCCCCAAAGAGATAGATAGAGAGAGAGAGAGAGAAAGGAAACCACTTTGGTGAAAAAAAAAAACACAAAAATTAAAACCACATCAAGTTGGAAACTAATAAAAAAATGAGAAATGGTTAATGTAATTAGTAAATTTTTTTTTAAAAAAAAAAGAGAAGGGAGGAAAAAAATGTTAGAGTCGTATCAAGTTAGAAATTAATAAAAAAAATTAGAAATTATTAATATAATTAGTAAAATTTTAAAAATACGGTTTGGCCTTCAACTAGCCTATGAATCGGCACTTCCAAACCAGTTCGGCCCTGTGAACAAGTCTAAATTCATGGGCATATTAATTAAATGTTAAAGGAAATAATGATATGAAATGTTCATGTGATAATTACACAGGCACAAAAGATTGGAGAGGCTGCAAGCAAATTCATGCGTGAAAACGTGACCATAAAATTTGTACATGACTACATGTTTCATTTGCTTAGTGATTATGCGAAGCTCTTGAGATTCAAACCTAAGATACCACCTGGAGCGATGGAGTATTGTGCAGAAACAATGGCATGCTCATATCGTGGTAAGCATAGAGAGGCAATGGAAGACTCCTTGATAAGATCCCCAAGTGATGAACTTCCATGCAAGCTGCCACCTCCTTATGGTGCCAAAGAACTTCAAGGGCTGCTACAAAGGAAAGAGGAAATTCACAAGCAAGTGGAGATGTGGGAGCATGAGTATTGGGAAAATCTTAAGAAGCATCAATGATAATACTAAATGGAGCAATATAACTTGAAAACTTATATTCATTTTTTATTGCATTATCGGTTTCATGTTCATGACATTGCTTTTGTAAAGATTTATAACTATACAACAACAATATAGAGTTTCACTTTTGAGTAGTGTTGTTAGAACCAACTCTAATGGTTGACTTAGATGTGAGAGAATCAAGAGTTAAAGGGATAAATTGAATTCGATCAGGTGTTGAACTAGAATTAAACCAAACCCTTTTTATGGTAATGTCAGATTGAACTGGATTGGATTATATGAATCAACCCATGTTTGATAATACTGCTTTTAGGTATCAACTTATATATTAATGTTTAATACATTGCTAGGCTTTTGGGAAGGTTTATTGGTGCTTCTAACTCTCACTTCTCTTTACACATATTTGTACAACCATTACTTAGTCGAATCAATATGTTCAAACTCAAAATTTTACTTGTCATATCGAGAAGTTTTAAATATATTAGAGATAACTACAAATAGCCTCTACAATTATTCCTCGGGCATGGATGGATCCCCTTTTAACTCTCAACATATGACTTTTATGTATATCCATAACTTTTGAAAATATATACATAATTTTTAAACTGTTGGTCATTATTAATGTGATATCTCATAAATTAGCAATTAAACTATGAACATTTGAGTATTAGGATAAAGCCCTACTCTTGTATGATCAGGGTTAACAATTAATTTAAGGTATTCGGAAAAGTAAACCGATTAGGTTAAAATTTTATAAACAAATATGATAACCTTAATTGATGAATTTTCGTATGCTTGGAAGTTAAGAATATAATAGAATTTCAAGAATACAATCAAAATAGTGAGAATTTATTCTATATGAGATCTTAAAATTGAATTTATGACAATCATACCTAAATTTAGGTTTTTAGGAAAACAAATCTGATTGAGCTCAAACTATACAACTTAGTTAGAAAATTTAGTTGAAATGACCGAATAAGGTTAGATTTGAAAAATAATGACCAAAAATCTTACTTTTAGCTTTAAAAGTGTGATTATTTAATATAATGTAAAAATGATTGAAACTCTTAAAATCAACCTCGGAATGCGATGAAAACTTAGAGATAAGTTAATTTGGTAATAAAAGAAAATAATATAGCATAATATACTATATGAGTATATATATATTTTTTATAAGTATACTTGATATATATGGTAAATATACCCATAAATTAACCTAAAATTATATAATTATACATAATAAGTGTTAAATTTGCAAAATTGAATTGGAAAAATATCTTAAAAATAAAAGACATGCTATAAACATGGTTATATGCATATAATTACTCATTACACGTGTTACATATATAATGTATATATATGTATATCAATACAATAATTAAATATACTTAAATTATTCAAAGTTTATTAAAATTTCACTAAAATTTAACCAAAATTTATCCAAATGATGTGGGAATTGTTGGAATTTAGGTAGCACTTTAACAACAACTGGAATTGAATACTCAAAAGTGAATCATCAACAATTTGCTACCTCCTACATTTTGTTTTTCAAGAAAAATATTAAAATAAATTACTTAATTATTAAGAAAAAATTGAAATCGACCCTAATTATTATAAATAAGACTCCCCTACAACAGATACATGTTTAGGAACCCAAATTATAAAAAGAAAAAAAAAATCGAAGGAAAATAAAAAGAAAAATTAGAATAAAAATAGAGCAAGAACTAAGCTATGTTAGTTCCTCGACCATCCGATGACTTGATGTGGAGCTCCGTACTACTTAATAGAGTCATCACCAAATAAACCAGCCAACAACTCATCTCTGGCCAATAGTAGTTAAAGCTTTGATGAACAAAGGTCCCATGTTTTTGCCATGTTTTTCCCTATTTTCCAAAAAAAAATATTAAAATAATTATAAAAAATATGAAAAAAATTAATAGGGCATTATTTATTCGAATTTTTAAATCTAAAATAAATATACTAAATGATGTTGTTTTAGGATAAAAATTTTTCTATAAGATACATATTACATATAGTTTATTGTTATGTAGTCTAATTTTGATTTTATATATATTTAGTATTTATCCTATTTTTAAGGCTTAAAAATGGCTAAAAATAGGATAATTTATGAAATATATTGAATTTAGGTGAAATGATCGATGAAATTAGGATCCAATTAATTATAAATGTTTGAAATGATGACAGGATAGGTTGGAATTAATTTGGTGTAAAAATATTATTATTTGCTTAATTAACTATGATTTAAGAGTAAAATTGTAATTTTACATATATAGGTTATGAACCTAATTGTATAGAACAAGTTGCTAGTTGAGTTTTATATATTTTTTTGAGTCCATTAGAATTCTTGTATAATAATTTGAGGATCTATGCTATTTACTATGAATTTTGCTAGTTAAATAGCATAGATTAATAACCAAGATATGTACTTATCGAGCTTGAATTTTAGTTTCTTTCATTTTAATTTAATTTTTCACTTTCCGATTAATATTAAACCTAAACTCATTTAATATTAATCTTCGTATAAAGAAATTAGGAAATTTTGATTTTTTATTAGAAAATAACTTTTAGAGTCATTACCCAACTAGAGTTAGGAAAAAGAAAAAAAATCGTAATCAATTAGGTGGATTGATTACGATTTAATTATCGATCTTTGATTTCAATTTAAATGAAAAACTAAAGAATTCTGAATTTGAAGGCTAACCTATTAAACCCTAACTGATACTTCTATCTATTTACCGAAATTAGATTTATTCTTCTAAATTATTATTTTTTAAATATTTTTAAGAAAATAAAATAAAAACCAAAAGAAAAAAAAGAACCTAAGTTTTTATAGATTTTATTGTTCTCCCAAAGGTGTCTACATATCTACTAGTCAAAATCAAATGACCGTAGTTCTTTCTAAAAAAACTTTAGTGTATTGATCCGTTTTAATTTTAAAAAAACCGACCGAGTTTAAGTTTTTAATTGATTCGGTTTATTTAAAAAAATCTAAAAGGATTCTAACTTTTAAGTGTTTTCATTTTATCAAGAAACTCTCCGAAAATCCTATTTTTTGAAGATTTTTTTTTATTGTTTTTATTTAAAAAAATGAATTTTCTAAGTGAAGAAATCCTCAAACCTTAATGCTAATAAAAACACCTAAGTTAATATATATATCTATATTATTATTATTAAACAACTATCTACAATAAAATATAATATATTTAACCTATAAAACTAACAACCAAAAGAATCTCCTAAACTAATATACTCATATATATATATTATGTTAAATAACTAAGGATCTAAAAAATAATAATATAATTAATTAATTAATTAAAGAAAAAAGAAAGAAAAGAACCGAACTTGAACTTGTCCGGTTGAAGGACAGTGGCGTTGGATTGCTATTTGAAATATGAACTTACAAGCGATAGACGGTGGAGATTCAAGTCAGTAAGGATTGTGAAGTGTGGTAAGTGTCTAGTCAAGGTTGATACACGTATGTGCAGTTCGATGATGGGCTAATGGTGTAGTTGTGGTGGACAATAATTCGATTGCGTGTACGTTAATGAGGGGTTGGTGTGGTCTCCTTGGCTGGTCGCTGGGTAGAGTGTTCGAAGCTTAGCGTTTGTGATTGTGGTCATGGGTGTTGAACGCGTGTGCTTTTGCAAAGGATGGACATGTTGTTTGTGGTGCCATTGTTTGTCAATGATCTTATGGCGTTAGACTACTGTTCACAAAACAGTAGATAGTCAAGGGAGTATAACTACGTAGAGATTTAGTTGCTGAGTGAGGAGTGAAGTTAGGTGGTGTGCTTAGGATTCGGTAAAGTATGGGAGTTTGGTCATTGGCTAATGGAGTGTGCTCTTTGATGTTCATTGAGTACTGCATGAATGGGAGCTCCTAGACACACTTTGATTTACTGCACGTAGAGTGTGGTTGGAGAATGGATGCAATTGGAGATTGGACTTTGGTCGTTGTATGACGATTGGTTTGGAAGTGATGTTGTTGCTGTCATGGTGTAGTTATGGACGAGAGCTGGTGCTTAAAGCTATGGTTTGCTATGGATTGATGAAGAGATAGTATAGTGGTGTCTGTTATTTGGTTCAGTCATTGTAGTATCCGTATTGGGTCAATTTACGTATTGGGTCAGTGAACTTAGCATATCATGTAGTAACAACTGTAGCTGTTCTATATTGCTACGATCAGGGGATGGCGCTGCAATATAATATCAGGTTAAGGATGCATTGAAGAGAATGGTCTGTTGTTGTGCAGAGGGTTTGGAGTACTGCGACTAAGGGGTTGCGGATGTAAAGGGAGTCACTGGAGTATGAGTGTAATTTGGGCGATAATGCGTATATGTAAAAAATTTTCCGTGTTTGGTCTGGTGCGTGTTGTCGGTGCTAAATTGGGATGGGTTGAAGCTAAAAAACTCTCCTTTCATTTTGGCGTGGGTGTGTATTTATAAACTTAAACCAAATCGTATTGAATCATATCTATTATATCTAATTTGATACAAATTAAATTAGATTTGAATTATTTATATTAATTCAAATCCAATTTAAGAAAATTAAAGTAGATTAGAATATTTTCTAACGATTCAAATTCAAACGAAAAGATTTGATTAAATGTGATCCTGATTGTTCAACTCGCTTTTTGTAAAAGATGAAAAAGATAAAAATAAAAGATACATATGTGTCTAACGAGATTCAAACCTGTAACCTCAAACTAACTCTATATCAAATATTCCAATGCTTATCTGTTAGAGTATTGACTTGTGCCTTAATTTTTAGTACAATTGGATTGTACTTAAAACACGCGACTTTCGAAAATAATTATTTGAATTAAGCTAAAACTAAAACTATTTGTCCTTAAAATAATTTACTTTCTAAAAAATCTTTGTAATTTTTTCTTTTCTCATTTTTGTATTTTCATCATTTTTCAAATTTTTATTATTTTTATTTTTATCATTTTTTATTATTTTTGACTTAAGAACCTATTTAAAAAAAAAAAACCAAAACTGTAACGACTAAGGACAAAAATCGAATGTCTACAATACTTAGTAATAATATATCAAAATATGTTATTTGATTAAATCATGCAGGAACATACCTTGACCAGTTAGGATTATTCATTGCTTTTATCATATTTCGTGCTATTATAGATATTGGGTTATATATATATGTGTGTGTATATATGTATGTATATATATACATACACATCACATACTAAGATTCAATAATATATGATTCACCATATTTTATCACTAAATTGTGTGAAAATATATTTCATTTACGTAGTTCAATGTCAATACAATATTACTTGTTATACAACTTTATATGTATACGAGGACTAAAAATACCCTTTATAAATAATCTTTTAAACGAAATACATAACATGTATTGTCGAGTTCATATGAACTCTCCAATACTAGCCTTACTAGAAACCGGATCGCTTTAGGTAGTTAAATAGATGATTCCTATAATAATGCAGAAGATATTACTCTACGATGATCTTTTTGTAATTAGAATGTAATTTAATTAATAAAAAATACGTTTTGATACAGTCAAAATGATATAATATAGTTAGTAGTAAAACCATGTATATTAGATAAGATTGAGCAAGTTGTTATAACCTATGTAATAAAATAAAATACTTAAAGCATATGCATATGTATATATATATATATAACTATATTGAATAACTATATCCCAGCTAAATACTAAATAAAACCTTAATAATTTCATAAATCTAACAAAAACTGAATACAAGCTTTGGTATATATAGGTTTCCAAGTAAGTAAAGCTAAGATATTCTTGATCTATCGGAGTAAGCTTCAATACAGGTAAGTGGGATCAATGCTTCACCGCATTTTGGGATATTATTTCAAAATATTTAGAGACCTTGATATGTATTAGTTTATAATTGTAGTTAGTTGTTTGTGTGTATGTAATGCTTATGGTTGGTTTTCGATTTACTATAATGGGAGTTGAGCACCATGTTATAGTTGATTTGTTAATATTATTATGCTTGAATTGTTTGAGCTCGGTTGGTTACTCTAAAAATGAACTAACTTAAACTCAGTTTAATATCTAACCTATTATGTATTACAACCCCTTAGAAGTAACCGCCAGGATTCTTGGGCTAAATACGGACTCCCTTTAATAAGGATAGCTGAACTAATCGTTTCTCTACCTTTAGCCAAGCTAAGTGATAAGAAAGGAGGTTGCGGTAAGGTTAGGGATCGTGGTTCGAAGGTGGTCATGAGAGAAGGGTGTTCTTCATTGCATAAGCCCCGATTTGATCTAGATTCACAAGTATACAATATCAATCTCCTCAACTTGGATTAGAGCGGACGTAATTTCTTTTATCTCACAATGAACTGAATAATGTCATGTGATGGTATTTGTTTATACATATATTGTATCTAACCAACTTAGTTGAAAATCCTTCTTGTGATGTATTGAGTGTATGCTTCTATCTCCATCCTACTTACTAAGTAAATTGTCTCTCATTCCTCTATAGTTTATTTTGTAGATTTCAAATGGATTACAAGTATTTACTCAAAATTAGAGCACTAGCAAACTGGGACAAGAAATGAGATGTAACAAGAAAAGATTGGCTATGGCTCTTAGTATTGATTTTCCTAACTTTTAAGAAAAGCTATACAGGTTTCCTCGAAGGGTTTAGTAGTTTTTAATACTCTAGTTTATATATGAAATGATAGTCATTTGTGAGATTTACGGCTACTCTTTTCAAAATTGAATTTTGAGTTTATTTTTAAAGATTATTTCATAAATTTATATTAAACAGATATTGAATTTGATACTTCAAAGGAATAGAGTTGAGTATGCCTAGTGTGAACTAGATTTAAAATAGCTACTGCAATATTAATTTCTATTTTAGGATGGCTCACATAATAGGACTATTACAACTTTACCTTTTTAAGGCATGACAATTAAGCTCCTAAAACTATTCATAAAAGGTCATAACTTGCATCAATTTTATGGTTTTAGCAAACATTTGTGACGCATATGTAGCTTTTCAAAAAAAATTATAGAAAGAAAAATACACGTTTTGAAAATTTGAAAAATTTATCTAAATCTAAGCAATAAATATAAAAGTATCTGCACGCTTTATTCAAAGTATTGACTACGGATACAGTTAATTATTAATAATAAGAGACCCCGAAAAGCTGTTTGGGTTTAAGCTTTTATATCTACTTTAGTAAAGTATTTTTATCAATATCTTGTTATCGACCAATTATTTAATACGTAAATCAAACCCTTCTACTCTTTAATTGATTGCCACCATAGAAAGCCTGTCTTCTTCTTCTTCTTCTTTTTTTTTTTTTTTTTTGCCGTACTCACAAAGGACTGCCAGTGATATACTAGAGGATGGTGGGGATGACGTCAAGTCCGCATGGCCCTTATGGGCTGGGCCACACACGTGCTATAATGGCAATTACAATGGGAAGTAAGGCTGTAAGGCGGAGCGAATCCGGAAAGATTGCCTCAGTTCGGATTGTTCTTTCGGGAACATGAAGTTAGAATCACTTTAAGATACATCAGGATATCATTTGACTGAAATTTTGTCTAGGTGGAGAACTTTTCATTATTTTCGTTCTTTTTTTCTTTTTTAAATAAAAATTATGTTTAGCTAATGATATACATAAAATTCTGAATATGGAGATATTATCCACTTTAATAATAATGCTTTACAAGAGACCGTACCGTCTTACATCAAAAGGTCTCGATGTTTTAAAAATTCCATCATATTCACAATCTTCTCCTAATTGATGCCATTATATATATATTTAAATCCACACTAGGTAGAAAGGACCGTAAAATGGACTGTATGGGTATTACCGTATAAGAGGCGTCTCCCTACATAGCATTATTTATGATTAGCTCAAGAGGTGGCACCCATAGTGTGTCGCTTTGTCCTGTGTGCCAATTAGCTTCGCACCAGATGTGGGACCTTGGACTCAAGAGGCATATGCCAATAAGATCATAGCATTGAAAAGAACAAGGCTTAAACTGAAGTATGTAATATGTAAAGTTCCATAAATTGAGTTTTTAACGGTTTAGATTTGGTTTGTTTAAAAATTATTAAATTTAAGTCTAAATGATTTTTCATTTAGCCTAAAAATTATATGATAGTTTAAGTTCTTTAAAGAATTAGAAGCTTGAACTTAGCTTGTTTAACAAGTATAAACTTGAGCTTGAATTTGAATTAAAACTAAAAACTCATTGAAAATTTTCAAAATATACCTTTTTCTAATAATTTTTTAATTATATTATTCTTATTCTTATATTATATATATATATTTTTTTCATGTAATATGAGTTTTAATATATTATATCATCTTATTCGCCTGTTAGCGAGCCTATCATGAGCCCGTTCACAATTCAATTTCTAAACAATATAAATGAGCTTGATTTGCAAGCTTAAAAATGAGTTAGGGCTTAGCTCACTTATATAAGTGAGCTTTATTTTGGGTTTAAGCTAAATTTGTTTATGAATCAAGTTCGAGCTAATTTAAGATTAAAGTGAATCAAACTCAAGTAGCTTATAAGCAACTGGCTCATTTTGCAGCCCTAGAAGTATATGAATAAATGTTCTATTAGGGATCAACTTCCGTTCAATTAATATAATAAAAGTCTCCATATTTAATTCGAAAATCAAAATGCGATCATTACCTATTTGAGTTGTCTAATTCTATAGTTATTACTTGATAACAACATTTGTTTTCCTTGAGATGCACGTAGATTTGTTTATGCCTACTTATGAATTTGTTTATCCATATTGTTCTTTATCAAACAGATACCTCAGCTAGGAAATTATTATGTTTTCTATAGCGAGGTGTAGTAAATTAAATATCATATATAATAAATGTTGTAACAAAGCCCCTTTTTTTCTTTTTCTTTTAATGTTAAGAAATTCATTATTAAATTACTATTATAATATCTCAAAACTTAGAATGCTAAAGACCATCATGTGTCCCCAATATCTATTGACACATCAGACATAAAACTTTCATTAAAGTATCTAAATTACTTGTTGTAGTCTCCAAATAGTTACCATAAAGTTTCAATCTTCAAATAAATCAAAATAACAGCTAATTTAAAGTTACAAAATCCTAAATAAGAATTTACTAATTATACAATGAAACTTTAACTATCATAATTCAATTATCTACTTTACAATTGAAATTCTAGTAGCTACTCTCCAACTTGGTGACTCGAACCATCAAACTTTAGAATTTTTACTTAATTACCTTCACTTGAAAAATTAATCAGGTTGGGCCTAGTACGAAATATGCAAACATATATACATAAGTAGGCATAAACAAATTCACTGCATCTCAAGGAAAACAAATGCATTATGCACCGATTTATTATCTTTGTTTTTAATTTAATAAAGGACATATGGGTAAACAAAATCCCGATACACACATATATAGAATATCATATGGTGATGTGTCTCCAGGGTCATACACATGGAGGTCACACCACAACGAACGGAACAAGAAAACAAAAGGGGGTTTTAAGAAATCCGTGAGCTACCTTGTCGAATATGATGCACCAACAAGATCTTATATGTCCTATAACTTACCAAATGTGACTCACTGGTCCAAGTTATAAGGTTGCTTACTACAATTATTGCTAAAGGGATTGAAAAGAGAGGATAGAGAAGAGCTTTCTAAGAGAAAAAGCTTAAGAGTTTATCATTAATATTCCAAATCTATCTAAAACCATATACAAGTGTCCTATTTATACATAGTGGCATTCCTTTAAATAAAAGGACTAAAAGGATGCCCTAATGACATATCCATAAATACAAAAATAATAATGAGAGTAATTTAGGAATAATATAAGAAATATAAGGTCCAAATAACACAAGAAAAATAAATAGTCAAATGAGCTATTCAAGTAAAGAGCTTATGAGTTGGGTTGATGACTTGTTGGAGATCCTAAAGACCAACTATATAGAGCATAACAGCTCAGGAAAAACATGACTAACCTAACGATAGTTGAATAAAGCGAACCTAATTGAGTCGAGCAGACCTGATGTCCTGCTGACCTATTGAGCAAACTTGTGTGTCCTTGATAATTTTATTTACGAAGAGCTTATGTATAGGTCTTCCATATATGTAAAGCTTCCGAATAAGTATTGGGCACATATATAACAAGTCTCTACTATAGCTCGAAACTTGGCATTTGGTTAAGTCGGTACCCTGATCATATAGTATTGGCATTGGGTTATGCTTAATATCTTAAAAACCAAGAAACATCCTAAATTTACTCAAACCATTTCCAAGCGTAACACCATTCAAGATAGCATCACGAAAGGATCATTTAGATACCACCTCAAGATCATCAGTCCACTTGGTCTCTTGAGATCGGCTGAGTACAAGAAATACACGTTTAATTATTGTTCAATATTTAATTAGTTCAGTTAAGTAACCAACTTAGAAACAAAAACAATAAGTAAGTATTTTGTACTTAGTTTAGTCACCACACCAATAATTGGATCAACAATACTCCTAGAATTTGTTAGTATAAAGAAATTGAGAATTGGAACATATCTCAAACTAAGCTAACCCTACTTCTACTCAGCAACCTCCTTATGCCTTAAGTTTTACTAACCATCTCACACCGTAATAGGTGTAAACCCAACTGAAAGACTTAAAAGAATTTGACAAACGATTTGATTAATAAAATTGATAAAAAGCATGGTAAATAAACATTTAAGAAATAAGAATTTAATTTAAAACTTTAAATATAAGAAAATATTGCTTGCGAACATATCCTACATACCAAACATACATACGCATGCAACCCATACATCAACATACGACACACCTATAGGATATGTAACCACCGACCCCTAAAACCCCTCCCCCTCCCTTCTCCCAAAACACATACATATACAAAGACCAAAGGCACGCTTATGTGATACGTTTTCCATACGCTTACACTACATACATGCCCTATATAGTGTATATCCACGGAGCACCTTAAACAGATGGTAAGTGTTCATGCCCATATGCACAACACACCTAATACATGGCATATGTTCACCCAAAGCGCACACACAGAAATGACATCATACAAACACCACTCTAACGAACAACAATGGCCTTTACAATATTGAGCATCCTTGTGGCACAACCCAAAATCTGATAGACCATTCGCCATACTACAATTCATCCACAACTATCTTTCATGAAACTCAACTAACAACAACAACAATTCTCGTAAAAGGTCAAACTTTTAACAAGAAAAAGGGTTTTAACCATAAAACTCACCTTTAGATTTTCAAGATTTGACATCCAAATGAATTCCCAAACCTTAGTTGTTGCCAAAGCAAATTTCTTTATGGTTACATCATTGCACCTTGAAGAAAAAACAAACTTTGATGATGTTTAGACAAAGAACTTACTAAAGAATGTCTTTTCCTTGTAGTTTTTTTATATTTCCTCACATTTTGATACTTAAATTTCACTAATCCTAAGCTCGGGTCAGATTTGAGAGAAGCCTTCTTCAGTTTTTGTTCTCCCAATAGGAAATACATTATATTAGGGAGTGGGAGGGATGAAGGGCTATCTAGGTTTCCAATAATGAAGGAAGGGAATAAAAAAGTGAAATCTTATATATATATGTACATATATTCCTTTTTTTTTTCCTTAAGATTGCCCTTGGCTTAAATATTTAAATATTTTTATGTCCTTGACTTTAAAACAATTTTCTTTTACTAATTTTGTGCTGTTTTTAAAACTATATCACTAAATTGAATAATTTTCTATAATACATGTATTATAGAAGAAAAATTTTCCAATAGATCAGGAAAAGAGTCTTAAAACTTTAGTGATGAGCTTACATTTTTGTGTGGTAAATTTTAAAAGAAGGGAACAAGTGGAAAGGAAGAGAAATGAGTGGAAATAGGAAAAAAGAAATATAATTTCCACTTAAATTAGGAGAAATGTTTTCATTTTCTTTATTTAGCAAGTTTTATGAAAAGGAAATGAAGAGAAATAAAGTTATTATTTGACAAAATTATTCCGATTTGAATTTTATGAGCATTCGTTTAAGGGATACATTTGATAGTATGTCCCATTTGCATCAATTTCCAACAAGTTTTCTCTAATTTTGGGAAGTTTAAAAATCGAATTTAAAGTGAAAACTTTTCCATTTATTTCTTTGCCATCCATTTCCAACTCTTTGCTTTGAATTAAAAAAAATATTTCCTTCCATTTTCATCAAATTTCCTTCCATAGCTATTCAAGCACAACACTAATTCCTATTCTAGTTCAAAAGAGTTTATCCATTTTCCTTTAAATAACTGCAGTATAATTGAAAAAATTAAATTCATTAGAAGTGAGATGTCATGTATATTTAGGGGTAAAACAAGATCTAATAAAACTTTGACACTTTACCTGATATATTAAGATAATTTCCCTGGATAATTTTAAATATCTGCATATGTCAAAATTTTATTTGTTTTTTATTTAACAATTCACGCCGTGGATAGGGGTAAAATTTTTCCAATGAAATTATAGGAAAAGGTCACTGCTGACTACCTTTACAATGAGTCAACGCCTTATTTTCAGCTATCAATTTTATTGAGTGGATTTAGACTTAAAAAGCCCATGTGCTCGTGTGACAAACCGAACTTAATGGAAAGTCATGTATATCTTGGATGAGAAGATAAAGATGTCACAGAATGACTTTCTAAATCTATGGAATTTGTTTCAAACACAAGCGAAGTTAAATAAAACAGAGTGGCCTCCGAAGTCTAATGGAAACAATCAATGAACAATTATGAATCCTCTAGCCCAGTAGCTGATTTTCTGGGCGCCATCGATTTTCCGATGTACTACGACTATTTCTTGTTTATTATTCAATTAGGAGTGAGCCATTTGCTTTAAAATTGAGTTATAAAACTTTGTCACAATCAATATTTGATTCGTTGCCAAAATTTAGATATGTGCGAATTCGGTGAGTTGGTTTATTTAACGAAACAGAAATAGCTGTTAGCATTGGCTTCTCTAGCTTATTTAATACATTTTTGATGGGTTAGTCCATTTAATTTGTATAGAGGGTCAAATTTAATATTGGGATTCAAGCTAATTGATTAAATAAATTTGACTTATCGGGCTAAGGTGATAGAGCCCAATTAGCTACGCTCGTAAATTACCGGAATGATCAACGAAGTTTTGATATAATAGGCTTGGAAAAGAGTCCATTGGATCAGTTTATCCAATTTAACATTTCTTAGTTTATCTCATACTAAAATAATAAATAAAGCCTTTATTTGGACCTAAATCTATGAAAATAGCCAATTTGATATCCATTAATAAAAGGTTTTAATCTTAACAATTCATCACCATTATGATTTGACGAATGTGATTAACTACCATTTTTTATAAATACCCCATTAACATCTTCATTTGGACAAGGGAAAAATCCTCATTAACGCCATTACTCTGTTAGAACTTTATCTCAAAGATCAAACACTTAAATACCTTAAAAACTCTACCTTATTCTTTATTAATCTTAGAGTTTGATACCAACCCACCGAACATGTTAGATCCTCATCAAGATTACATAGTCCTCATAAAATCTCATTAGAATCCTCCCTACGTATTCAAAAAATGTAAGAGTATGGGTACGGATATAAGGGCTATGTATGTGCCGTATGAGAAGTCGCGCTATATGTATCTAGGGAAATGACTTAAGTGACTTGCATGGGACGATCAGGAGAGAAGTGTATGGAAGAGAAGGAGTAGGTAATCTTGATGAGACTCTAACAAGTACGGTGATAAGTGGAGGAGCACGTTGGCATTAAACTCTAAGATTAATGAAGAATAAGGCAAAGTTCTTAAGGTGTTTAAGTGTTTGATCTTTGAGATAAGGTTCTAGTAAAGTAACAGTGTTAATGAAGGTTTTTCTCATGTCCAATTGAAGATGTGAATGGGGTATTTATAGGAAATGGTAGTTGATCCCTTACATTGGATCATGATGATGATCAATAGTTAAGATTAAAGCTATTTTATTAATGGATCTCAAGTGGGCTATTTTCGTGGGTTTAAGCCTAAATAAATGCTTTATTTATTATTTTAGTGTGAGCCAAACTAAGAAAGGCTGGATTGGACAGACCAATCTAACTAGCCTTACTCCAAGCCTACCATGTGAAAACTTTATTGATCATCCTAAATATTTGGACTCAACTCTTTGGGCCCCATCACCTTTGGCCAAAGGGTCAACCCTAATTAATTAATAGGCTTAAAGCCCAAATTTGAATTTAGTCTTCTATATTTTGCCTCTCGACTAAAATCCTTTAGATAAAGTCGAAGGGGTTTGGGTATCGAATAAGTCTTTTAGATGACTTAAGCGTATGTACTATTGAATAGCTACATCGTCGCCAAATTCATTTGAGAGCTGTTTATGTACGCGAGTTTGCAGCACCTCTTAATTATGTAGCATACCTTAGTTGGATTGGGTTACACATTGCCCTTAAGATAGCACTTTGAAATAAATCTTCTTTTAATTTCATCTTCTGTTGAGTTGAATTTATATGTTAAGTTCATATTAGCAATCTCATTGGGTCGATTCCATGTATCAATATTGCCTTAATCTTCTTCAAATAGAAGAAAATTCTTCTTGTAGAGTTTTTCATATGTACATGGTTGTTGAATACCTCAAATTGTGGTTACGTGTCCCAAATTGCAACTGGGTGAAATTTTTCAAGAACTCGATATTGAAAGTGAATTTTTTGCGAAGGTCTGTGGTGGGAGTGGAAAGTGAGGGGTCAATAGGCTCGAGCTTTAAGCTACACCACCAACCGTATTCGGGGGTGAAGGTGGCGAAGGTCTCTACAGTATGAACCAATTTCATTTTTATTTACTCATCTTCTTTTAAATGATTCTGACATCATTTGCCACAACAGTCACACAAGATTACAGGCTCACTTCAAACATTCGGCTATGATAACAAGCCTACAACTCATTGAAAAAAAAAAATAGTACTCAAAATGGTAGTAAAGCTTATGTCTATGGATCACCTGTATCCTTGTGAAATGCATAATTCAAGAGCCCACATTTAATAGCCCATGTGTGAAATCTTCTCAAATGTCCGATGCTAAACTCGCCCATGTACACCACAATTGAATGACCTGAGGGTTTACAAAATATGTTAGTAGCCAACATATTCAAGCCACTAGATATCCCAGCTACTACTTTGGCATGTTGAACTTCAGTTAGAAAAATGTGATGGCTATTCTTACACTACTATAGTATGGATACTCTTGTGTAACTTAGTTGTTCATTGGAGTGGCTTAAGTTTGTTGCATATAGCTTGGATTGGTTTCAACTTGTGCTTTGATTGGTTTAGTTAGGTACAGTAATTATGGTAGCTCAGATTTGACATTTGTTACTTGGGGCATGTTGTTACTATTGTTGAGCTCGAATGATGTGACATGCTTGAGTCATTGGGCTTGACTATTGCTTAGATTAGGAGCTCAATTCGTCTAAAGAGATAGAGATGCTCGGATTGCTATTGTGGAGAAGCTCGAAATACTAGTGGTATAAAGAATGCTCAGTTTTCAAATCTCAACTTAGCTGCTTAGTCACGAGTTGTTTTGTCTAGTTAAGGAGAAACTACTTCATGATGTGGTAGGTTTTAGGGAAGCAATAAATAGGATGCCTGCTGATGTTCTGTTCAATGGGGATACGAGTGTACTAATTAGGTATTCCTACTTGCTTACTACATATTTGCTCATGAGGAGATTAGTTTAAGTTCATGAAGTTACAAACTAGCTATTCTTTTCAAGTTAATTATGTCTAGTTTTGCTTGGTTGGAGCTTATTGTTGGGAAAGGATTTGCTTGGTCTTGGTTTATGCTACATTAAGTATAGCGGAGATTAGTTTGACATGTAGCACTGTGTGTAAGGGTTCAACTTTTTTTTTTTTCGTTGCAATGGAGGCACTCAAGTCAACTTTGCACTGTTTAATATCACTTATATAGAGTGAAATACTTCAACATAATAGGCTAGATTCACGAACTTGAAGCATAGGTGATGACGTTAGGACCTCTTGAAGGGTTATGAGGACTAAAATTTATCTTGTCATAATTAGAACATAATACAGATGCTAGACTGATAATTCATGTAGGGAGTTTATCTCTAATTAATTGGCCAAAGCTTCCTGTTAATCTAAAGCCGATATCCAATCTAAAGCTAAAGCAGTGACATAGTTACCAATACCTTAAAAGAAAGTTCAGTGGCCTCAGTTAATACCCTCTCTCTATTTTACTCTTGAGAACAAACCAATTCTGAATTCTCCATCTTCATTTCCTCCTTCACCATACATAATTAACTACAAGCATTGTGATCCTTAACTTTTGAAGAGCTTTTCATAGATTATTACTAAATTATATTATTGCTGAATTGGTGGTCATACATATTGTCTCTACATTCTTACAAGTAGAAAAATTTCAAGTAGCAAATGCTATATATGATGTCTCATAGCAATGCTGAGGGATTTGAGATTAAAAGACTGAGTGATTCAATATATTCCTTCCTATCTCTTGATTACATATGCCACACAAACAAAACAGAAGATTTAAGATCATCATCAACTATGTGATTTGTTGGGGAAGATTTTGATGATATTTCTTTTGTATCTAAATCTCCACCACTCCTCTTTGATTTGTGTTCTTTCATTCTTTCCCTCACCATACAACAAGAGGTATTAACATTAGTGATATCAATGGAGAAGTGATGCTAGACCAGGTAGTAGAGTTCCTTTTGTT
Organism: Lumnitzera racemosa; assembly: GCA_024138005.1. Classification (NCBI taxonomy): domain Eukaryota; kingdom Viridiplantae; phylum Streptophyta; class Magnoliopsida; order Myrtales; family Combretaceae; genus Lumnitzera; species Lumnitzera racemosa. Next base: position 38,066,806 of record JAMXBC010000005.1, read on the forward strand.
TTTGCTTTTTCTTTCCGTCCATAAGGTTTTGCCATAGCAGTTTCTCTTCACTTGTTTCAATTGTAAAAGTTTATCCGTAATTCAATGGGAATTCTAAGTCGGTCTTGTTGTGGGAATCTCAATTGGTGATGAACTGTAGGTTGCTCATTACATTTTATAGGTAATTCTATTTCTCCTATAGTCAAATATACTTATGCTTTATTAATATCATACTTAAGGAAAACTGGTTCCTTGTTGGCATTGATAGAGGATAATTGAGATTACTAGAGGAGTTGTTTCCTTCAATCCTAAGCCTAATCAAGTCAGTCTGCTATCCTCTACAATCTTCCTAAAGCCAAGTCATGAAATTCTTAGTTTACATCCCTTAATATTTTGGGCTTGCAAAGGAGTTGATAATTGTTGAGGATAATAGCGATCTTACCTTCGCATGTATAATTTGGAAATGTCCTATATTGTTCTCTATGCTACATTTACTTATTACTAATAATCTCTACTGATGCTTTAATACTTTATTTGATTTCTCTTATACCCTATTACATATGGTGCATAAAAGCTTAAATGTAATTTGATCATTCCAAAATTCAAATGTACAATTTACCTTATCGAGAATAATCTTTTACACTAAATTGTCTTGCTTCCTCATATTTTATAGGTAGGATAATGTTTTCAAGTCAACTTTCGTCTCCTTTTATCATGTTGTTTTTTAACTTCCATTCCCTAATCCTTTACTATTCTTTAGACCTTGAGCACAGCAAAAAACATTGGCGATGTAGCTAGTGAAATCTAGTTCATGTGAAGAAAAAGTCCTGTAAACCTTATTCTTGAGTTGCCCCATTCCTCATAGCAAATTTTTTATTTTTTTTTTCCCACTTATCACAATAATAGAGATCTTGATAGGAATCAGGCTACTAGGCCTTTAACTCATAGCTGAGCTTGAAGGCTAAAGGAAATGGTAAGGCAAATTGTCCTACTTCAGCCGACTCCTACCGAAGCTGAGTATCTCTTTGTCGATCAACTCTGTATGCCAAGCTGTATGACTACCCACTTCTCAAGGGTTTTATGCCGAATTGTAGAATGCCGAGATAATAGCCAAACCATGCATGCTTACTCATGTTTGAGGCAACAAATTGCTAAGCATCATCCTTACCAAGAAATCAAGAGAGAAACCATGGACTAATCCTCAGTCACCCCTACTCAAAGAAGTAATTTGATTGTACTCTTTTGTCTACATCCACCAGCGGCATCACTAATACATCTTTGCCACATGCATAAGACCACGCGTACCATCTGTTACACTAATTATTGTTTTTCTTTTAGTATTCATTTTTACCTTTTGTATTCTTTATACATTATTCTTTTGGGAATACCCTTTTTATCTTTTCCCCTTTTTAAGCAGGTTGCTCTAACTTATCAAGTATAAATACCCTTATACTTATAGCTAGAATGATCAGCTTAACATTAATACACTGAGCATCTTCCTTGCATAAACATTGCTTTTTGTACTCTCACTTTATTCTTATCCTAACCCTTAAGTAAGGTTAGATGACGAGTAACCTCACTATACTAACTTATACGTCATATTGAGCTATGTTGTGAGTGCTTAAAAGTTCCTTTGGTGCGTCATATCCATTAGAGCTTTTTGTAGGTTTTGCTTACGCTTTCATTCATCTTTCGTCTCTTTTTGCGTATTTCACCATCACCCTTTCTAAGTTTTTGGTAAACTTGGACCTATCTCTATGATTGGCTTTATCTATCCTTGGCTACAGCATGCATCATCTTGGTATTAAAGTGGAGTTTTCATTTTAGTTATAGTAGTTGTTTCGAAGTTCTGTCTATACTTTATTTTGCATGTATGAAATAGAACAAGTTACTGTATTCATTTAACTGTTGTGTTTACTGGCTGTTAAGTTCCTGGTTTGTGGAAGTGTTAGCTGAAACACCTAATTGAAGAGTTTGAGAATTAAACCTATCAGAGAAATGACAAACCCAAGTGTTAGCATTGGTGTTGGAGATGACAATAGTGGTGTTATCTACCACAATAAACAATCTTTAGGTACTCCAAGAAGTATGGATAAGAGACTTAATGAGGTGGCTAACCTCTTAGTGGATTTAACTTAAGTTGTTCATACATTAGCTTATCAACCTACTGAAGTTGCACATAACACCCTACAAGCTACCCAATCTATGAGAGGTTAGAGCCCACCTGACAAGTTTGAGCTAGAGGAGTAAGTGGATGAGTGAGGAGAAGGATTGATTTAGGAGATCTAAGAGAAGAGGACGAGGAAGAGTATTATGAAGAAGAAGAGCAAGGTCGAGCACCTAGAGCATCTGACTATGTGAAGCTTTGAATTCCGAGCTTCAATGGGTTTGAAGTGCAGTTGAATGCTTGGATTGGGAGAAGAAGGTAGAATGTGTTTTAGACTACTACCAGTATGAGGATTACAAGAAAGTGAGAATTGTTGCTGTTGAGTTCTCTAGATACGTCACTATGTGGTAGAAGAATTCCAAAGCCATGAGGAGACAAGAAGGATATAAAGAGATAAATACTTAACCTGATATAAAGAGAATACTTAGAAACAGATTTGTGCCGAATACTTATCTATAAGATATTTTTATTCGGCTTCAGGAGCTGAGATAAGGAGGCTGAACTGTTGACGAGTATGTCCAGGAATTCTAGATGCTCATGATCCACTATGAAGTGGAGGAACCACCAGCATGAACAGTTTCTAAGTTCCTTACTGGCTTGATCGTCGACTAGTCTACCTGTTCAATCAAGCCTACCTATTCAGGGAAGTTATCAAGGTTAGCCAAGTGCCGATTTGATCAAATGAGGAGATATTAGAACTAAACAGAAGGGTCAAATAGAAGGTGATATTCCGACCTGAACTTATGAGAAAGGGTAAGGTTCTAGTGCCACAAGTGCCAAAGGTTTGGACATGTGGCTGCTCAGTACTCAAACCAAAGGACTGTGATAATCAAGGGAGATGTCCTAAAGCTGGAAGTAAAAATTACTAATGAGGAACCTAAAGAGTAGAATACTATCGAGAAAGAAGTCTTTCAAAAGAATGAATTGATTGAGGATGATGTATTTTTCAACGACTTAGATCAGTTGGTCCTAGCTTTCCAATGCACAATGACCTTGGAACCCTCATATGAGGAATAGTAGAGAGAGAATTTATTTCATAACACATGTAAGGTAAATGATCAAGTAAACAAGCTAATTGTGGTTAGTGGAAGTTGCACTAATATGGCATTAGCTGATCTAGTCACAAAATTGAAATTGCCAATTGTTGTGCATCGAGACCGTAAAAGTTACATTGCTTGAGTGAAAAGGGAACACTATATGTTACTCGGCAAGTACTACTATCGATCATTAATGGAATTACTTTAACTAGATTCTCTACGACATATTACCTATGTGTGCTTCCTATGTGTTGTTAGGAAGACTGTAGCTATTTGATAGAAGAGTTATCTATGATGAATACAGGAACACGTATGTGTTCGATAAGGATGGCCGAAAGATTACACTAAACCTGATGTTGCCAAGTGAAGTTAACAAAATGCAGGCCAAACTTGCTTATGGATCGAAGAAGACTTTGGTGATGACTAGATCCAAGCTTTGAAAGGCTATTCAAGCCCACATGTCAACCTTCCTGTTGGTTAAGCATTTACTAGAGTTGAAGGAGCAGGTTGAACTACCCTTGAAAGTAAAAGAATTACTAGATGAATATGCTGATCTTTTCCTAGAGTAGTTATCAGAAGGATTATCACCATTCAGAGGCATTGAGCATTACATTGACTAAGTACTCAATGTTGTCTTACCAAATAAGCTAGCCTATCGAATGAGTTATGAGCAAGCTTTTGAACTCCAATTATAAGTCAATGAATTACTGGAGATAGGATATGTTAGGGAAAGTCTTAGCCCTTACGTTGTGCTAACGCTTCTAGTACCCAAAAAGGATAGAACTTGGTGGATGTATGTCAACAGCCGAGCAGTGAATAAGATAACTATAAAATATAGGTATCTTATCCCTAAGTTGGAAGATTGAATGAATTGAGTGGAGCTAAGATTTTTAGCAAAGATTGACCTGAAATCTAGCTACCATTAAATCTGCATGAGGTTGGGAGATGAGTGAAAGACTGTTTTCAAAACTCGACATAAACTCTATGAGTGGATGGTTATGCTATTTGGCTTTTTGAATGCCTCGAGTAATTTCATGAGACTGATGAACCATGTGCTGAGACATCTAATGGGGAGGTGTGTCGTGGTGTATTTTGACGACATCCTAGTATACGGAATCGACATGTCGAGTCACTATGAACATCTCTAAGCTGTGCTAAATGTCCTTTGTACTGCGAGATTATTCAGCAACCATAAGAAGTATTGTTTTTACTAGGAGGGAGTGGTATTCTTGAGCTATGTAGTAAGTAGAGAAGGCTTACAAGTGGATGATGAGAAGATCTGAGCAATCGTTGAGTGGTTAACTCTAACTACTTGTGTCGAAGTGAGAAGTTTCTATGGACTGGCTTCCTTATACTAAAGATTCATCAGGAATTTCAGCATCCTTGCTGCACCACTTACTAAGCTGACAAAAAAGAACATCGATTTCAGATGGAGAGAAAAGGAAGAGACAAGTTTTGCTGAGATAAATGAAAGGTTGACCTCTGCCTCTATACTAGTTTTACTTGACTTCGAGAAAATATTTGAGTTAGAGTATAATGCGTTAAGCATTAGGATATGCGATGTCCTAATGCAAGAAGGCTGAGCAATTGCTTACCAAAGTGAGAAGCTCAAGGAACCTTAGCCAAACTGCTTTGTATATGACAAAGAACTCTTAGTATTGATCTGAGCACTGCAAGTATGGCAATATTATTTGTTACTAAGAGAATTTGTCATCTACATTAACCATAAGTCTGAGATATCTTCGAAGCAAGACAAAGTCATCAAAGTAGCAGGCGAGGTGGGTTGAATTCCTTAAGGGGTTTAACTTCCTAATAAAATATAAATAAGGAAAGAGTAATGTGGGTGCAAATGTTCTTTCAAGAAGGCATACACTCTTGAATGAACTACATAGGAGATTGTTTGGGTTTACAAGAATTAAAGAGCAGTACTCCAAGGATCTACAATTTAGACTCATACTTGCATGATGTGTTGATGGAAAGACAGTAGATGAGTATCATGCAAAAGATGGATACTTGTTTCGAGGGGTGGAATTGTATGTCTCAACTTGTTCACTCAGGGAATTACTTATCAGGGAAGCTTATAATGAAGGCCTCACCAGCATTTTAGGGAGAGAAGAACCTATGAACCGTTAAATGATCGTTTCTTCTGGGTAAGAATAAGGTATAATGTATACTGAGTTGTAAAGGGTTGTGTTGTATGCAAGAGAGATAAATGCCGAGCCGATTAAGGGAAAGCAATGCTTTTGCCTGTTCCGATGAGACCTTAGACTGAGTTGAGCATGGACTTTATTCTTAGATTATCACAAATTGCCCGAGGTAAACATTTTGTGATGGTCATCTTAGATAGGTTCAGTAAGATGGTACACTTTGTACCTTGCTCCAAAACTAATGATGCTTTGGCTATTGCTTCTCTTTTCTTGTAGGAAATTGTTAGATTACACGTCATGCTAAGAAGCGTAGTATTTAACAGAGATCCAAAGTTTTTAAGCCATTTATGGAGAACTCTATAGTGACGGATGGAGATCAAATTGCTATTTAGTACTTCTTGCCACCCCCAAACGTACTTTGGGATCACTTCTTTGAGTTACAGTAGGTAAGAACTTGGCCAATTAGGATGTTTGCTTATTAGTGGTCGAATTTGCTTACAACCGAACAATACATAACACCACCAAGTAGACCTCCTTTAAGGTTTTCTATGGCTTCAATCTCAAGTTACCCCTCAATCACACCCCTATACTTGAGTCCAAGTAAGAAGACCTCGATGTAGAAGCCCGAGCATAGTCCTTTCAACACATCTACAATGAAGTCACTTGGCATATCGACCAAGCTATTAGAAAAATGTAAGAGAAGAACAAGGGTAGAACGACTAAGAAATTCCAGCTAGGAGACTTGTATGGCTGTACCTCAGTAAGGAAAGGTTTCCTAGTAAGAGGAGGAATAAGCTATTTGTAAGAGCTGAAGGACCTTTCAAAACCCTTCAAAAGATCAATGTTAATGCCTGCAGGTTGCAATTGCTTACTAACCTCAATCTATATGACCCTAATGGAGAGTTACTTGAAGACCATTCAGATTTGATCCCAAATCCAAATAACTAATGGAGAATGGAAAGAATTAAGCAACTGGACCTTTAACCCATAGCCAAGCCCGAGGGCTAAAAGGAATGCCAAGGCGAATCCTCTCACTCCAGTTGACTCCTACTGAAACCAAGTATCTCCTTACTAATCAACTTTACATGTTAAGCCATATGACTACTCACTTCTTGAAAGGTTTGTGTTGAATTGTAGAACGTTGAGACAATAGCTAAACCATGTGCGTTTACTCACTAATGTCCAAGCTGACCAATTGCTTAGCATCGTTCTTACCAAGAAACTAAGAGAGAGACCCCAGACTAATCTTCAGTTACCCTTGCTCAAACAAGCAATTTGATCTTACTATTTTATCTGCATCTTCCAACGACATCACTAATATATCTCTACCACGTGTATAAAACCATGTGTAAAATCTATTACACTAATTATTATTTTTCTTGAATATTCATTTTTACCCTTTGTATTCTTTGTACATTACTCTTTTGGGAAATACCCTTTTTATTTTTTCCCCTTTTTAAGTAAGTTGTCTTAACTTATCGAGTATAAATGCTCTTATATCTATATTTGGAATGATCATCTTAACATGAATATACTGAGCATTTTCCTTCCTTAAACAATGATTTTTTTACTCTCACTTTACTTTTATCCTAATCCTTAAGTAAGGTTAGGTGGCAGATAACCTCATTGGACCAATTTATGCGTCATATCGAGTTGTGTCATAAGTCCTCAGAAGTTCCTTTGATGCGTCGTATCAATTGGAGTTGTTTGTGGGTTTTTCTTACTCTTTCATTTATCTTTCATGCCTTTTCACTCATTTTACAATCTCCTTTTTCAAGCTTTCAACAAGCTTGGACCCATCTTGATAGGAATCAGCCTACAACTATCTCCAAGCCAAGGCCAACTTATCCTAAGTCGAGGTCGATTAACTCTTGTCGAAGATAAGTATATGTCAAAAGGATGAGATGATAAGGCTACGGCAGTGGGTCTTGGAACTAAGAATGGGTATTCAGGGTTCAAGAAGAGTATGAACAATAGGGAGTAAAATAGGGGTTTTGATAGTGAATGTGTATAGATATTACGCACTACGATACAAATACAATCAAGAGTTTAGGCTTGAAATAGGGTTCGATAAGACTTATGAACACTAAATGTCACTCAGGATTCAAATGGGGGTTAGATGCAACTCATTAACCAATTCAAACGAGAGGTTTACCATAATCTTAAGGTCAAGATTGATAAGAATGCAAGAAGGATCAAAGAGTTATTCAACACTTAGCAATCCGATAAATGTAAGCTCTAAGAGCTCAAGTATAACCTTATTTGAAAAAGGAATATTCTTTTCTGTCTTTCTATGTATATCGATGTCTTACAAATGTTGCTATTTATAACAAGTCCTATACCTTAGTGGCAAAACTATAAATAATATACAAGGCCTTAAACCCTAAAAAATTGGGCTCGTAAATAAAATAAAGACAAACATGTATAAGAATACAAAACTGTATGTTTTATAAAGGAAGTCGACATGCGGTCATTTGGCATGTCTTGGAAGGAACAGGATTCGAATCGAGCAGGGTCAATAATTAGATGTCTGGGTTTGGGAAAAAAGTCCTCGAAGTCTTGCATTACTTAGCGAAGACATCAAAAAGGTCAGCCTATAATTGTCGAGTTCTAGAATTAGTCAGCATTAGTCTCTCCGTACCATGTCGAATGGTTTTCTAATCTTGAGTGCTAGACCGTATGGTCTCTCAGCTTCTCAGTAGATTATAGACTTGATGCCGAGTGGATCCTTTTATTCTTCTTGTCCTTCTAGTACCTACTCAACCTCGGTAAGAGTTGATCAGCCTCGGCTTTATGCAGGTCGGCTTCGGCTTGGATATAGTTGGAGGTTGATTCCTATTACATCCCTACGGTCGACCTTGTCTATCCTTGGTTGCGTTACACATTAGATCTAGTCTAAATCATCCTTAAGTTCTTACTTCCTCTCCCAAACTTTTTCTTTTACAAAACTAACACTTTCTTATTTTCCATCTTTATAGGTGGTATAACCAATATTTGAGAGTTTGCCATCACATTTTGAGTGGCCACCATCTCAAACTTGCCACAATTAGCAAATCGACTATGTTTAAAGAGGATCTTTTTTACCACTTAGGCTATAGCTGCTTACAACTGAAGGTTAAACGTCAATGATTGTAACTTGAGGACCACATCTCAAACTAGTAACAGTCATCAAATCAGTATGGTTTAAAGAAGGTAGACTCTTTACTGCTCGGATTATGACAGTTTGCCAACCGAGGGTCAAAAGTTTGTGGTAGTAACTTGAAGACTAGATCTCATCCTTGCACTAGTTAGCAAATCGGTACAGTTTAAAGAGTGTAGACTCTTTACCACCTGAACTTTGACTATTTGCAAACCGAAGGCTAATGATGACCAATCTTCATCAATGGGTGACAATGAAGAGGTATAATGCTTGAGTGATGTGTGGCATCCTTTTGTAATCTTGAAAAAACCAATTATAACTTGTAATATAAATTGAACATGAGTCTTGAGTCATAAGGGCATGCACACATGAACACATGAGAGGCGAATGCAAGTCTTACATACGAGATGAACTAAACATGACGCCTAGACATTAATCCATGAGAGTAAAATACAAGCCATAAACATGAGCCTTAATCGTGATGTGAGCTTTGAATTTGGTGTGAATCTTGAATATGATATAATCCCCAAACGTAACATGAGCCTTTGTTGTGAAATAAATCTTGAACATGTCACAAGTGTTGAATATGATATAGTACAAGGTCTAAACATGATGTGAGGCTAGAACACATTGTAAGGCCTAAGTGCAACGTAAGGACTAAGTAAGACATGAGGCCTTGATACAACATGAGGTCTAAGCGTGATGTGAAGCCTAAGCATCACATGACTCTTCAACATGACTTGATGTTTGAACATCATGTAAGGTGTAAACACCACATAACCCCTGAACATGATGTGAGGCTTAAGCATCATATAGGCCTTAACTTCATAGCACTTGATATATAAATAGAAAGCAAGTAGTCAAATCATAACCCTTCTTACCATAAATGTGAAAAGACACAATCCCATTAAATGAGCTAAGCTTAAGGCATTGAACATTAATCTTCTAACATGAACATATGTGCTAGAACATACGAGTTAAACATTCATGATGTGAGGCTTGATCTAGACCTGAGCTTTGTACATAAGAGTCGAATATAGGTTCTTTAGGATAAACACATGCAAGGTGAACATATTAGTTGAACAAGATTTCTTTAATAGGAACACATACAAGCTTTTGTAGGTTAAACATGTAAATTGATCATGAACTTGGTAACATATGAATTGAACATTATCATGAACATGTGAGTTGAGTATGAGTCCCTTGATATGAGCATGAATGAGTCAAATCTTCTAGTTAAACATGATTCCTGGATAAAACTTCATTCCTCGTACTGCCCTTATAATTTTTTCTTCAACTTTCCACATGTATAGTTATATGATTTCTATCTCATTTGCACTTCACTTTACTACCTTACTTACTTTCCTTAGTTTTCACATGTAATTAACCCTTCCTCCTCTCCCAAGTGGTAGCAACTACATGTAGGCATTGTTGCTACTTTCAAAAATCAATTGGAGGAGGCAACATGGCATTATATAGGAGTAGTCTCATATGTTGAATAACTCTAATAGTGTTATCCTTAAAATCGAGCAAAGGAAGATATAGTAAATCAGCGTAATGCATCAAACATTAGGAGTACTCATGTATCAAGTGTTGCGTACGCATTGAGCCTTGTGTGTATGTATACTTTGAGTATCATGAGCATATGTGCATTAAGCCTTGTGAACATGTGCACAGCGAATACTATGCATAAGGAGTACCATATAAAGAAAATATTATAAGTAATGATCATCATTACACAAGAATAACCTCTTTATATACCGCATCCATTTATAATTTTTCTCCCTTAGTTATTAACATGTAGAGAAGGGGCAAGTCGACGAGTCTTGATGCACCTCATTCCTTCGTGACACCATCGAGGACCAGTGCTATGTCATGGTACACTAGTCTTTGAAGTCACGATACTGCTTATGGTAGACATTATCTTAGGCTTTGTTTCATGTAATTTTCTTAATCACTCGATTGTAACTCTTATATTTCCTTATAAGTATGAGTTGCAATTTAATATGTAGAATCAATAACAATTAAGTTTATTGATCAACTTTCATACTCTTTTATCTCCTTGACACTTTCATCTGAAAGTATCTTATCATTACGTATTTAGGGGAAATATATCTTCACTTAGCAGTAGTGTGCCAGATAATAATGTAGTAGGGCAGCTTCAATCCCCTAATGACTTACAATGTTTTGACAGATAATGAGAAGTATACCTTAAGGAATTTATGCACTTAGGAGCAATGCCTCATCTAAGCAGTGCCATTATCTAGTATAAAGTAGTAAAATTACTTCCTTATCTCTTCTTTCTTCTTAAAAACCACACCATGTGGTAGGGAGCAAAGGTTCGATCATTAGCTCATAGTAATATCATAATCGTCGATGTGTTCAACCTTAGTAATAGCAGGTGGATCTTTAGCTTGAAGCACCTTTCCCATACTGTAATGACTTGGAAAAGCCCGAGTGATAGGAGGAATACATTAACTTGAAAAAATGCCACCACTTGCTCCATTAGGATGATTTTTCACCACCTTCTATTTGGTATGAATGACGATGTTATTCTTACCCCTTTGCTCTTGTAAGATTAAGAAAACTAAGAAGAGTAAACTTAAAGAAAATGTTAGTGTATAAAAGAAAAAAAAAAAAGAGAGGGAAGAGGAGGAAAAGTGTATTGACAATGCTATCTCATGAATGCGGCTAGGCTTAGGTTATCTAATGATCAATGGGGGAGATGTTGACCATTCATTTTGTGTTTTACCTTAAGCATCATCGGATGATTTCACACTATTAGATGATTTTAGGTCTTCTTTGAGCCTGAAGTGAAATTCATATCTTCGGATGATTATTTTAGGCATATCCTCTTTAGCTGTCTCGGAGACATACTTCTTAAACCCATCCAAGCAATTTTTCCAATACGTGAGTTAGCTACTTGAAGTAACCCCATAACGACTCATGGAAGGAAAGAATAATTCTTATCTTTTTATAAATGTTCTTTCAACTCTCAAGTTTGAACGCTTTGCAATACTCATCAAAACTTTGATTAATGACTAAATCATAAGGCACTCCTTAATCAAACCATAATTGTTGAGCAACTCAATTAGGTGAATATTTCATGATACTACACTCAAGAAAACAATTAGAAGCATCAACCCAATTATGAAGCAACAGAAGGCCCTTAAGTGTACTCTATAAGATGAACTCTATCTTAACATTAGAAAGCTCATCATGAAGCTCTATCAAGTTTACTAAGTCCTTTGAACATGAAGGATAAATTTATGAGTACCATTCATATCCAAGCAATTCCTTTGTGTATGGACGAAAACTAAACTTGTGGTAAGCATTAATGACATTCTTCAAAGTACTTGGGAGTTTTTTATTGACCTATCCCCAAGCTCAGTCCTTAACGGCATTAGAATGTGTAAGGGGGAAACCAGAATATCTCTTATAACACTCACAAAAGAACATAAAGAGAAACATTAAGCCTACGTATGACACTACAATATGTCTCCCTCTTGAGCGTATCAAAGCTTCATGAAAGAGGTCCAAGTGCCTATATAAGGAACCCAAGTAGAAAGGCCTTAAGGCAAAACGTTCCCTTCACTTAATGCAAATAGCCAAGTGGAAGATTTGAGGACTAACACCTTTTTTGACGCCCTTTGGAAACATGAACAATGATAACCAACAAGTAATGAAAGCTTCCAACTAATACTTGAAATGTAAAATAAGATAGATCAAGTTAAGGTTATAAAGTGAACATCAACAAGAAAGGGTAAATGATGACTATGCCACATCAAAATGTAGGAACTTACTCGCATTGATATCGAAGCCCCATCATATCACCCTTATCTAACCTAAAGAAATGCTTGATCCATACATTAAGTGTACCATGCCTGCGAGTAACTAAAGCCTCTTTTTTGTCTACTTCTAATAGTTTAATTAGTGCCTAATGATCTTCCAAGATTGAAGCTGTCATGATGTCAATTAATCCAAGATTAGGAAATATTAGAGTGATCTCACCTAATGCTGTCACAAAGGTATGTGACTGAGTACTCTAACGGGACATGATAGCTTGCTAAGTCTCTATCTCTTATAGGCGATGCAAGGTTAAACGAGAAGACACCGATATGGGATTGTGCACCCCTACCTCTTCCAAAATGGATTTGTATGTTGAATTCTTGAAAATGTATGTCACCCAAGATAACCATCAATTTACTATGTGCTTCAAGCCATCGAAATTACTCTCTAAAAGAGCGATTTCTTTCTTTTCATTTCTAAAATGCAAAACAAAATCTACTTCTATCTTATGTATTGGAGGTTCTTATCTTACGAAATGCAGCGTAACATCCTTAGGTAAATATAGATGTGTATTCCGCCTCTTTATATATCGCCAAAAGCAATCACCTTCAATAATTAGTTCTACCCATTTGTCCCAAGGTAAGGGGATTGTTAGAATGTAATCCTCAGAATATGCCAAAACTTCATTGCTCTTATCAGAATTGTTACTACAAGCTCTTCCTAAATTCTTTGCCCATGTCAATGACCCCTAAAGGCAGTAGTGATGTCTATACGCAGGTATGAAAGAAAGTGAGCACTTACAAAAGAAGGGAAGTAAGAGAGTTAATAGAAATAAGGTGCATTCAAAAAGTACTCCTCCTCCCTATATTTCTCTCCTAATTATCTCACATGACTCACTTAAGTTATTTCTCTAATTATGTGTATCGCGACTTCTCATGTGGCATGCATGTGACCCTTGTATTCATATCTATACCTCCACAATTTGCATGATTGAGTGGATTAGCCCTTCATGAGTTGAGTTGATCCACTCAATTTATGAACTCTTATTTTTTCAACTAATTGGATCATTCTAGCCTGCAATTCGACATTCTTAACCTACTAAACACATTAGTGTGAATCTTTCCACTATCCTATCCGATTGACTTATTAAATCCTCTAACCCATATTTCTTCAAATCAATAAATCATAAATTGTTAATTAATTACTCTCTAAAACTAAACTTTTTCTTACCTAATATGGTAAGTTTTTTCTTCTAAAAAAAAAGAAAGAAAAATAAGACATTCTTAGTTTTTAGCTTGTTGCCATATTGGCTCATTAGCCTAATAACCAGTAATGAGTCGGTTGGGTTGAAAAATTTGAACCCGTTAATCAAATAGTTTAAAATGAACTGACTCGTTTAACTTTGATTTATCATAAATAGGGATGAATTAATCTATTTAACTCTTTTACATGGCTCCAGGCAAAACCCTTATTTCCTTTGGCGTAAACATCACTCTGTTGAGTCTTAATCAGTGCATTTCTCTCTGCACTATCGTAATTTCTTATAGTTGAAAGAGAATATTATTTCATAGTTGAAGCGTAAGCCGATGCAATAGTCAACAATTAGGAAGCGGTCTCACTAAAACTAAGTGCATCAGTTAAGTTTCCATCATCCAGCTAATGAAAGACAGAAACAGTGTAAGAGACATTACACTTCTGCTCAAAGTTTCTAACAACATTGTTTTGTCAAAACCAGGACCAGAAAGTTCTTAAACATCATCGTGGACGTAGTTTCATATGCTACTAGGGTTATGAGCTTTCCTTTTGTTTTCTCTTTGAGGAAGCTTATTCTATAGGGATTGATAAAGGCGACATCAATGGCGGAAGAACAAAATGGTGAAGGTGATCATAATAGAGAAGATGGTCCACTCATCAAGGACTTTGAGGCTGGTCAAAGCACAAGTAGTACGTCTAGGCAGGGCGGCAAGACGACCCCGTTTTCGTGGCCTTCACGTACCGTTTTAATTTCTTTCTTTCTCATCATCGTTGCTGGAGTCATCTTTTCTTCAAGTTCCGACTTCGTAAGTCCTTTGCTTACTCTCTTCTAAATATGACTTATTGCTGATCTTTCCGTTTTGCAATTTGAACCAATCCATTAGTTCCTAGGTAAATCTCAGCACTGTTAGTTAAGTGTTGATAGACGCCGTAAATACTAAATTCTTTAAGTCATACTTCATATCCCATATCTTATAAACACGTATGTATTCTTGATTGGTAAAATCTCGATACAATTTTTAAAGAATTTTTGGGGTTTTAGCCGTGATTTTAGGTATATACGCAGTGTTTTTTTTTTTTTTTGGGAGTTATGAAAATCAAAGTATGCTTTAAAAATTGAAAGGTTTATTTACACCCAATTAGTAATTTTGGAAATGTATTTTTCCATGTTCACAAAATCTAATTACCCAAGTCTCAACACTGTTATTATGCTTTTTTTTATTAAACTAATTATATCACAATTTGGAGAGAGGAGGGATTTAAATCCTAATCGATCTTAATAGGAATCTATTAAGAATACTACTAAATTATAATAATCTTAATCTGTTATCAGGTATTTATACGTTTTATTTGTATCAAAAGATATAAATACGGAAATAAATTCTCTAAAGTTATACACAGGGATGATTACCAGTAAAGTTACTAATTTGCAAATTTCTTGTCGAGTTTGTAATATAATATATATATATATATATATATATCTTAGTGAAACAATGAATTCGGGTGGATTTTAATTTTAACTGAAAAATAAATCTTGAAAAAATAAAAGTTATAACAAAAATGAGGGTTTGCTTGTTTTGCATAAGACGTTTTTCAGACTTTCTTCGACATTTATTATAATCAAGGCATTAGAATTGTCAAATGTGATTATAAGTACAGCGTGCTGTTATCATTGACTTTTAGCGATTAGTAATTATAGAAAGTCAAAAGTGTTGTAACTGATGAATGGTGGCGATAGTTAAGCATCACGGAATTATCAATTCATTCTTAAATAATTTTTCTATAGTCGATTAGTTTTCGTAGAGTTGTTAACTATCATTACTTATTGCTAAAATCCACTAATATCTGTAGATTCTTGAGATTCTATATATTTGAAAATTACAAAACTTTTACTATACATTTATTGAAAATAATGCGAAGAAAATGTGCTATAGCTGAACATTTTTTTTTTGTCTATCGTGTCACGTACTTTTCATAGAAATAAGGACCTATGCTAAAACAACAAGACTAATAAACCTTTTTCAATTGAGCATATTGGATTCTTTTTCTTCCCGTTGCCTGAAAATATATACTTAACCCAAAAGAAAATGGTGAAATTTTAAAAAGATAATAATAATAATAATAAAATTAAGAGAAAACTATTATATATAAAATGGCATACAGCTCCCTTTTTTTTTTTTAATGTGTGTTTTTCAATCACAAATCCGGAAAAATAATTGTGAATTTCAAGGATGCAAGTTTTTACTACTCAAAATCGTACATTCTAATTTTTCTTCACATTATTATATATATATATATATTTTTTTTTTTTAGTTTGCTTTTCCAGGTATTTCTTCTTTTAAGCCGAAAATCACCTTCCAAAGCAATAATCCGAAACCACTCAAGAAGATTGAATACCCTCTGAATTGCACCAATTTTACTGCCCCAAATTCACCACAAACCTCATGCTCAACCAATTATCCACAAAAATTCGAACCGGCCAACGAATACACCGTCGCGTGCCCGGAGTATTTCCGATGGATCCACGAGGACCTACGGCCCTGGAAGAGCTCAGGGATATCAAGAGAAATGGTGGAAAGTGGCAAGCATCTTGCGCATTTTAGGCTAATCATTTTAAAAGGGAAGGCTTATGTGGAAAAATACAATAGATGTTTCCAAACAAGAGCTGAGTTTACTATATGGGGGATTTTGCAACTTTTAAGGTTGTATCCTGGGAAATTGCCAGATTTGGATCTTATGTTCAACTGTCAGGATTTTCCTCTGGTCAAGAAAAGGGATTATGAGAGACCAAATGCTACTTTGATGATTCCACCAGTTTTTCATTATTGTGGGAGTGGTTCCACCTTTGATATTACGTTCCCTGATTGGTCATTTTGGGGCTGGTAAAATCCTTAAATCTCATTAAGTTATAGATATACGTTTGTTTTCTCATAAAAGTATATAATGTTTACAAGAAAGTATTTTTTTTTTTTAAACTCTTAATAAGTATTTTTAATACTCCTTAACAAAACCTTTTATATTAATATTAAAATATATATTTTTTAATTTTAATACGAATTGGGTAAGCCATTGAGTTTTAATTAGGTCTGTGTTTGTTTTGTATATATGGGTGTTAATCTTATTTTTATACAATATGGTATAATTTAGTATATATATATATATATTACAAAAGTCGGATATCATTATATGTAGTAACAGAAATTAAAGTTATGGTTCAATTTTAAGTCCCATCCATAGTACCAGTGACAAAAATAATAATTTCTATTCTTCGCAGCGTAGTAGCATTTTCCTCTAATAGAAAAATATCGTATTTTTTTTTATGAGTCAATTCTTTCAATTTCTAATTTTAGAAAAAAAAAACCATTTTATATTTGAAACAAGTACATCCTTTCTAGGTGTATTTTTCATCAGGGTATACATAAATTTTACTAAACATTTGCATTTTTTTTTTTTTAGCGTTCTATAGGTATTTTGAGACATTTTCCTAGTAGTTTTAATATTGTTTTACCGTGTTTAAATAGGCCTGAGGTCAATATAAAGCCATGGGAAAGTCAACTACGGGCAATAAAGGAAGTAGCAAAGGGGATGAAATGGGAGGAACGAGTGCCGTATGCCTTCTGGAAAGGAAATGCAGGTTTGGCCGCCACTAGGATTGACCTCATGAGGTGTAATCCTTCGAATGAACGTGATTGGAACGCTCGCTTATATAAACAAGTAAGACCCCACTAATTTCTAAAATTTCTAGTAAGAGAAATGGTCGATTTTGGGGAATTATTGTGCCGGTCAATCATAGAAACCTTTGAAATAATGCCGACACCTTCGGTTTTCTAATCGAAAATAACATCAATAATATACTTACAGCCTCCTCCGCTGTTACAACATTGAACGCTGAGGTTGCAGAGTCCGAACAGAGCCAAAAAAAAGCTCAGATTCGTCTCCTTTAAAATTTATCAAATTCAAACTGAATTAAGTTTACATTGAATCTAAAATTTTTATCTTTAAAATAGATTTATTTAGATAAATAAACTTTGTTTTAAACTTGAAATTGACTTGTTTATAAATCGAGTTCATATATATTCAAACTCAAGCCCATTTAGAACGTTAAATATATAAATAAATTAATAAATAATATATAAGAATTAGATTATATATTATGTATTATATGTTTATTATATATTTTTTTTATATTATATAGATATTAGTTTTTAAATTTTAATTATATATTATATAATATATGTATTACATATAAAATTTGTGAATCTAAATAAAGAGTCAAACTTGATTCATATAAATAATAAGTTTTATCCTAAACTAAAACTTATTGGATCTAACAAATTTTAAAGTGGGCCGAATCTCAACGACCCGACTCTTTCGCGGTCCTAAAACCCACACTTTGGAAACATTTTACGAAAAGCAGGGTTATAAGTGCCCAACCGCGCCAACCAGGAAAATTGGAAATTGGTATAATTTGAGAACTTTTGCCAACATGCTGCACTGTTCACTTTTTATTTTCTCTTTTTGGATAAAGAAGCTAATTTTAATAAATATTTTATCTATACTTGACAACATACTTGCTGGAGTATTTTTATCTTTATTGATCGTCTCTTTTCATATAATATGATCTATTCCATAATCGATTTTTTTTTTTAAGCCTTGGGTAGAATATTTTCTCTATTCACTTTGATGATCTATATCCTATTTATATTTATGGGATAGTACCGATTTTATTGTCAAAATTTTAAGTATTTTCTCAATTTAATATAGGAAATTTAGAATTACTAAATGTCATATTTATTTGAATTTTCACTTACGGAATTCACTATCTCATGTCACATCATTTACACCAATCTCTTTGCACAATGAACGTTTGCCATGGCATTTTTCAAGGAGATGATCGAGGCAGTATATTGAACAAGTAAAAATTCAATTATAACATTTAACAATTTCAAAACTTTAAGTGTAAAATTTAAGAAATAAAAGTTCAATTGGGTATATTTTATAACAATTCCGACCTTCTAATGTAAATTTGGAAAGATATATTCAAAGTTCAGGTTTTTTTTTTTAAAAAAAAAAAATTTCGTATTTTATTGTATAAATTTTTTGAAAATTGTATCTAGAATGTTAGGACCTATATGAGTAAATTTCTTTTCCATCTTAAATTACTAAATGCTTGGTACAATAAGCTGAAATTGTGAATGAACCACATGGACAACTTTTTTTTACTAACTACAGGACTGGCGTGCTGAAACTAAAGCCGGTTTCAAAAATTCAAAATTAGAAGATCAATGCACTCACAGGTATGTCATAGAGTCTTCAAATTAACCATTTTTCCAAATTTTTTTTTTTGGATTTAAATAAAGGGCTTGTTTGTTTCATAGAAAACAATTTCAACATGTTTCTTGAACATTTGTTACAAGTTTTTATAGTTAACGAATGTGATCATAAGTCATAATAATCTCAAAAAAGTTGGTGATGTTTGCGATAGGTAGTGATAGATAGCAATAACAGTGACACCGAGCATTAATGATGGTAGTTAACAGTCTTGAAAAATATAAAGAGGAAATTAAGAAAATAATTCCTTATAAATGCGGAAATTATTTTCTTTTATTCTATTTGACATAATCTCTTATGGTTAACTCCCACTAATTATCAGTTCAGCTTTCAGTCAAAAACAATTAGTAACTATAATCATTTGAGTTTACAATAACAATATTTATTAATCATAAAGTATGAATTCTAATAAATGTCTAGAGAACGTTTTTTCGCGAAACAAAACACGATATAACGTGAATTATTCATGTTCCAATGATAGTATTGCGGGTGACCTGTTTGTGTTTGTAGGTATAAGATATATATTGAAGGAAGGACGTGGTCGGTGAGTGAGAAGTACATTTTGGCTTGTGATTCGGTGACGTTATTGGTAAGGCCTAATTACAACGATTTCTTCACAAGAGGGATGACACCCATGCAACATTACTGGCCCATTAGATCCAATAACAAATGCAGAGACATCAATTTTTCTGTCCACTGGGGAAATAACCACACTCGAGAGGTTAGAATAAATTCCATAGTGCAGAAAAATAAAGCATGCACATTTTATTTGCATATATGTTTATCGGGTAAATCGTAAATATATCTTTTTATGTTTGTCAACATTCATTTGGTTTAATGTCTTTGAAAGCCTGCTTTCGGACCTTCTTATCATTAAAAACACCTTTTTTATATTTCTCTAATTACTATTGTGCTTTTGATAAATTAATAAAAAAAAATTTAAAAATAAGATTACAAAAATGTCCAAAAATTAAAATACTAAAAAAAAAAGGAATCCTTTTGGTCTATGAGTTTATGTCTTTCTGTTTTTTCAGTTCCACTCAATCTTTTATTATTTTTAGTAAGGATAAAATATTTATATAAAGATTTATAAGCAAAATTTTAAACAGTTAATTTCAAAGATAAAAGGGTTTTATACATATAAAATAAATACAAGAAGGTATATTTATAATTTACTCATGTCTATTGGAAAAAAAAAGGATTATATTTTTTGTAAGATCCTATGATTAAGTGTCTTACATGGATTATAGAAAATTATAATATTAGTTTATAAAGTTAAAGTTATAAACGTCTTATTAACACAAATTTGAAACTTTTAGACGAGATGATTAAAATGAGTCCATTAATGTTTATTGTCTTAACTATTTACTGTTTTTAGCCTAGAGTATTACAAATGGTATGAAAAATGAACCCTACCAATAGGCAGATGATTCGAGACTAACTTTGGTTTAGAGAAGAAGTTCGAGGAGTACAGGAAGTGTTATAGGGTTGGTGAGTCTTAGAATAGTTCCAAGATGACCTATAAAATGTAAGTAGCTTGAAATGTACATCGAAAAGAGGAAAGATCTAGGCTTAATTATAAAGTCTCCAGATAAGAATGTCGCGCTTTTAAGGGAGAGAGCTTGTGAGACTCTATAGTTAAGTATTCTATATGAAATGTTTATTAACTTGACTATTCATTACTTTTAGCTTGGAGGATTATATTTTTATTTTTAATTCTTTTGGTTAATATTTAATTCCTAAATCTTTTCAAATGTTTAACTCATGTCTGAATTTGTGATTAGGTTCGTTTGGCATATGTGTCATGTCAAATTGTCATGTTTCACAAAAATTCTCATATGCAAATGGATATAAATAATGATTTGAAGCTAATTAAAAGAGTGGATGAGTTTGGTAAACTATAAATATAAATACCCCTCTCCCTTTTTTTTTTCCCTTTCTAAGTACATGCTAATCTCTAACCCTTTAAAACGAGTATTTATATCATAAATCTTAAAAGCATGCATTCAAATATCAATATGATCAGTTTATCTAACTACATAACAAAGTCATAATATAAGGAAAAAAAAAAACATAAAATTAAGTATAACAAAATATTCAAAATACAATTAAAGAAATGGAGTCTTTGCTTCTTCTTCTTCGTTTTTTTTTTTTTTTTCATACTATGATTTTTTAATTGATAATATTTTTGGTTTTTTTTATTAAGGATAAAATATTCATATGGTTGAAAGTATGTTTGCAAAAACCTGAAGGTTTAAACGTTCAATTGAAAAGATAAAAGAGATAAAAGCGTATATAAAATAAACACGAGAGATGAACTTACAAGATATCCAGAGAAAGCTTTCATGTCCAAAATCACACATCTTTCTTCACTGACTCTTTGCAAATATATACGGAAAGTTGGCTATCTGTTTATTTATTTTGGAAAAACAGGCACAAGCGATTGGGCAGCATGGAAGCAACTTTGTTGAGGAGGATTTAAAGATGAAATTCGTATACGATTACATGTTTCATCTACTAAGCGAGTATGCAAAGCTTCTTAAATTCGAGCCAGAAGTGCCTCCGGGAGCAAAGCAAGTGTGTGTAGAAACAATGGCATGTCCTGGTGGAGGGTTGTACAGAGAGTTCTTGGAGGAATCCATGGTGAAAAACCCTAGCGATGCACTTCCATGTTCATTGTCATCTGCTTACGATCAACAAGAACTTCAAGCTTTCATTGAGAGAAAGAATAATATCACTAAACAAGTTGAATTATGGGAAGCTCAATATTGGGAAAACCTAAAAGCAAAGCCATGATTTCCCTTTTCTTTATTTTAATTTAATTATTTATTTTATATAAGAAGGGGTGATAGAATCCCGGGATAGTCGGTGTACTTCGAAGAGGAGGGAGTTGGCATTGAAAATAACGGATTGGTGTTGATTCTTTCGAAATTAGTAAGATGATGCATGATGACAATGATTTATTAATTCAATTCATTTGGTTTTTATCATTTTTTAAGCTCGAAATTATGTCATATATCATTCAATTATTAATTCATTAGGCAAAGCCATGATACATTATATCATGGAGATGGTTTTAAGTTTGTGATAGTCATAAATTATAAAAATTATATACCTTTGTTTTGGGTTAATCAATAAAAAAACTAATCAGTGGTTAAACTAGGTCAATACGTTGTCATCTTATCCAGAAATCGCATGCATTGTGACACTGATTTAATTTGGAGGCTATTAAATATTATTTTTTTTTTCAAATTAAATTGTATATTGGTTATATCAAAATTATTTCGTTTAACCACCAAATTCCGTTGTAGTCTAGTCGGTTAGGATATTCGGCTCTCACCCGAAAGACCCGGGTTCGATTCCCGGCAACGGAAATTCTCTATTCTGCATAGTTCTTCCCAATGCGTTTTTTTCTCAAATTTTTTCCCTTAATTTCAGGGGTTTTAGTTTTACTGCTGCTATAAGAGAAATGCAATCCTGACCTCTTGTCTGCTGGATTACACATTCATACTAAATAATGATCAAGGACATCACTTAGCGTATCGGTAATTCTATGTTTGACTTTAAACTTCGTTTTTAACTCCTGTTAGGCTCCTTCATTAATTTTTCCATGTCTTATTTTCTAATTCCATTGAATTATTTAGCTCCCTCCTCACAGCTTTCCTTAATGCGTGACAGACGTGTGCTTCATCGAGCTGAAGCTCAATAACATTGTATCGTTCACATATTTTCAGAAGATAAAAAAGATTTCTAACGAATATTTTTAAGGAAACATGAATAATACACACATCGAGTAAAAATAAAAAGGGGTAATTTGCAGTTTACTCTTCATCCAAGGAGGGATAAGGTTATTCCGAAGGTAGGAAGATACAGATGATTAAATATAATTCTCGAGATTTAGAAATTAATAATGACGATGGTAATCAATATAGTATATACTATATATGTTAATGAAATAGATCCCGTCTCCTTTTGCACGAAAGCATCCAGGCCAAACAAGCTTATTGAAATTCATGATCAAACAGAAAAGAGAAAATGACTGCAAACATTTGAGGGCTAAGATGATGTCTACTTAATTTGGTTGATAACGGACCTGTTTACTATTTAACTGGTGATCTACAAGTCTATATGTCATGGTCAATTTTTATGTATGCACTTGATGAGATGGAAGAAGAGCACGGACCCTCATGGAAGCAACAATTTTTTAAAAAGGGCCCAACCGGGTTCGAACCGGTGACCTCTTGATCTGCAGTCAAATGCTCTACCACTGAGCTATGGACCCGTCGATGCCATTTTCAAATGTATATAACAACATATTAAATAATACATTTCCTAGTAGGCACACGATGCAGCTTTCATAGGAGTCTTTCACAAAATTCCAAATCAATCGGTGCGAACGTTCGGGACTTGAGCTCCTTCGACTCTTTTGTCATTTTTATTTATCCTGTACAATATTCAAACACGGTCACCAATTTTTTATGAACTCTCATCCCAAACTTTGTATTCCGACAACATGATGTCCTAATAATCAGCTTATATTCTTTTTTTTCTCTCTAAATTATATAAGAACTCGAAGTTAAAATTCTACTTGAATTTTATAACATCACCAAGAAAAAGAAAAAGAAAAAAATCAATTTAAAGTGGTCTCACAAGCTCCTCGTATTTCATAAATATAAGATGACAAAATATATCAAATAAGTCTTTTCCGGTTTTGATAATCATATAGTTCATGTTTTTTATTTTATAAATTACAAATACACATCTTAATCAATTAATTGGCTTCAAATACACCACTAAACTTTTAAAATATGGCTTCACCTCTTACATACACACTTAAACACGTTGCTAAAGTCTTAAAATCATTGTCGCTGATCAATAGTTTTGTTTTACAGCAACAGTGAAATATTTATACATTTTCAAATATCATGAAAATGTGAAATTTTTTAGGCATCTTCACTTGACGTTACTAGTTTTTGAAAATGCTTACCGGCCCATTGACTTGTCGATTATAATAAACACACTTCACTAACAACGTCCATTTGATTGAGTCTCAGTTATACACAATAACACTCCGAAAAATTAAATAAATCTTAAAAAATAAACAAAATAGTTTTCAAAGGTTGAAGAGAAGAACCGTAGATGAGTTTGTAGAAAGAAGTGCAACGTAGATGTGTATATAAGATTAATAACTAAGTGGCCACATTTGTATTGTGGCATTGGCATTCCCACAAAATTATCCATTTATTATAATTAAGAAGCCATTAATGTAATTATATAGAACTAAAAGTCAAAGGCTTCGCCCAAATGGCAAGAGCACTGATAAACAGACCGAAAATACGAATACAAGACCAACCTAGACAAGTTCCGAGGATCACCTCATCCGGCTCCACTTTCGGATTGTTTTTTCGGGCCTAACAAATATATTCCAACTAGGCAAAATGTTATGTGGTTCCTTTGTATATTTTCCCATAAAAGAACCCGAAATTAAAATTTAGCTTAACTTCATACAAATAGAAATTGCATACACAGACACTGCCAATCCCTTAACGGGATGGGGATGGGCAATTTGAGTATGACTCTTTGAGTTTTTCAATAAAACTTTTGCCAGCAGATTCATCTGCTGCTGATGTCCAGTGTAATCCCTCTCTTTTAACTGTTGAAATGTGCAATTACAATTACAATGATTTTAAACGAGGACGTTTAAACTGACAAATAACATCAAACATTGTATCAAGTGTGCTTCAATCTACAAAATGAGAATATGAGGATATTGTGGAACCACAAACGCGGGTGTGGGAAAGGCCTGTTTGCTATTTAAACCAACCTCAAAATTTTTTGTATTGCAAAAACAACCCGAAGAAGCCAACTTACGTTTCTCAAAATTGTTGGCTAGAACTCGACATAGCTGCTGCTTATATACCGTTGCTAATTCTGGTATTCACATCGTTTCTGTACATCCGGCTAATTCAATATCTTCGGAATAGCTGTTGAGAAGACCTGAATGATTCCTTGGTTCTGCCATAATATACTGGCTTGTTACCTGGATAAGTGATGAAGTTCCAACCAAAAGCAGATCCACCAACGATGTAAGTCCCACGACTCTCATAAAGTTCCTGCCTCAGCTTCTCGAAGGCAATCCCTGTTCCAACTGGTTTATTTTCCGATGGCTTTGGAAATGCAGGCCCCTGCAGTGGCGTAGTAACCTGCTTTTCTTTTCTCGAAGGCTGGCCTTGAGGAACATTGATAGACTTCATAGAAGAAGCTGCTTGTCCATTGATTTGTCGGTATAGTTCCATGAGAAGCTTCATCTCTGTGAATCGAATGGCAAACACAAAAAAATTCTTATGTTTGTAAGTTTATGATCAGAGTACATGCAATGTAAAAGCTGTGGCAAGGTAAGAAAGCAGGCAACATTCATTCTTGGTTTTTCAGAGCATTGACAAGATTCTATGTTATGCTTAGCTCTATCCGATAGTCCGATTCAACGTTCTCTAAAACAGGACAAGCATTACAAGGAATTTGAACATCTGGAATTATGTGTTTATCCTCGAAATCTTTTAGGTTATACTGCTAAAGCTGAAATGAAGATTTTGATAGATGTGAGATATGCTTGAATCATCTAGGGAGTTCCTCACATCTTGTTCAAATTATATATTTTGTCATCCAACCACAGATCAAGTAAGTGCTCTCGTCATCATTCCAATCGCCGAAAACTGAGTTGTCGATAATAGTAAAGACATTATTTAACAACTATGAAACTTGCTAAGCCTGAAGCCTTTAACTATTCCTCCACTTTCTCTAATTTAGCTATGCAATTAACATTGAACCTCAAAAAAGGACATTGTAGACAAGGAGGCAAAGGATTGCTTTCCCATATTAACTAATAAATCATAAGATGCTGACAATAACAGAGCTAATAGACCTAACATCAATACAGAAACAGGTAAAGCCCTTTTTTCTGTGATTTTAGGAAGGGGTAAAAGTTAAAACTCCTTCAATCAAAGAAAAGAAATGGGATCTATGGATGGATAGGCAACAAAAATGCATCTTGTGATTCTGAATCTCATCACGACATAATAAAATTTTGTAAGCCAGAGAATGAGAATTTTAGAACTTACTTCCTCTGATTTCTTGAGCTGCCTGGCATTCCCGAAAATTGGGAGTTTGAAGCACCTTCAATATTAGAAGAAAATGAAATGACTTTAGCAACATATCCAATATATCTCTGACATAAATAGAGATATGCAGAAAACTACGTGGTACAGTCACACCAACTCTAGAGTACGAAACTATAGGAACATATCCTGCTTCATCCCAAAGCAACACAACTCCACCAACTCACACAAGGTATATCATGCCAGGAAAAACACAGAACACATCAAGGAACAAAGGATAGACAAAAACACCATCAGAATCCATATCAGAGCCCAAGCATACCCAACTAAACTCATAGTCATCTAAAGAAATAGAAGCCCCATATTAGAAGTACCACAAAGGTCAATTGCAGACCACCAAACTAAACTCAAACCGTTGCATGAGTTTGCAGAGTTGCTCGAGGGATGCAGTCCAACTACAGGAAGAAGACATAAATGCATACAACGCCAAATATTACTTCAAAAGCTGTTGCAGATCATAACTTGATTCTAGAATCCCAAATTTACAGACAACAAACGCTACAGCAGTAAATAGACTAGCTATCTCTAAGCACATGACCTACCTATAAATTATGCCAAAGAAGAAAAGAACTATCTTTGAAGCCCACGCCTGGTAATATCATCTTGAATTAGACAGCTCCAAGAACTGAACTTAATACAATCTGAGACCAACCGCATACATTTTTCATGTCGCAAGATTTCCTCAGCCTTAACAACTACGCCAACCTTAAGAGCACATATAATTTATAGTAACAGCATTAGACGTACATATTTCAGACCAAAATCGGTTTTCACCAAAGTAATACAAAAAATAGAAACAACCTAAGACCATACTTTTACTCAAGTTTCTTTTGTATTCTCCTTTCCCTATGGTCGTACTTGGACCTGCTAACTCCAAGCTCATAACCTATCCCAAAAACACCCATTAAATCCATAATTAGCACGATTCTTTCCTCATTTTCCCTACTTCCATAATTTTCTTAACAGGGGGGCGCAGTAGTAAAGTGAGTAGCGAGCTTCGACTTGCTCTAAGCATGAACAAATCCCCAGATAAATCCAGCTTGAAATAAATAGCTCCAGGACCTGAACTTCACAATCAGAGGCTGACCACATTCGATTTTTGTCTCAAGTGTTTATTGGCTTTAATGATTAGGTCAACCCTAAAAGCACATATTTTTCATTACAATATCCTTCTTCCTTTGTTTTCTTTCCGAATGGTCATATTTGAACCGGCTACATCCAAGCCGGTGAACGATCGTACAAACACCAATTAAATCCAGTTTACACAGCATATACAACCCAAAAAAAGAAGATTTTCCGTAGGAATTGACACTAGGACCCACTAATCACATGATGTCCTTCATATTCTTATAGTTTTAGATATACTATAGTGAAAAGTGACAGATACTTTATTAAAGTACAAAAAACAAAAAACACATATTCAAGACAGATCGGATTTTCCACCCGAAAAACTAAAAACCCATGAAAGATATAAGGAAAAAAAATTGAAGCACAAATAAGAACTGGGTCGTAACTTGTCAACATAATCCTGAAATGGGTCTGTCGAATTGCATCATTTTCATATACTTCTGGATATTATTATAATGAAACACGGCAAATTTGTAAAGATTCATGCAGAAGAAACACATATTGACGATAAAGATCAGATATTTACCTGAGAAACAACAAACCAAGAAAGATACACATAATGAAGACAAAGAACACATTTTACGCAAAAATATACAAACACATGAAAGTTACAAGAAAAAAGCAAAAAATAAGAACCAGGCCTTAACATTCTCGCGTATCTTGAAAAGGGTGTATGGACTTTCTTTACCTCGATGAAGAGAGGACGTAGGTCTTTAAGTGAAGCTCGCATCTTGTAGTAGTTGGTATTTTGAATTGAGGAAACCTTGGCAGTGTTGGACTGAGTTTTATTTTGTCTTGGTGTTGGATTCGGGACTTGTTGGGTTGATTTAGGTGCTTGGTTTTGTGTTTCCATGTTTTGCGTATGTTGTGCTTGGTGAATGATAAGACACTAGCGTAAAGGTATGATATGACTGAACAAATTATGAGTCGTACAGTTGCTATAATCATTGATCAGATTGTCTCTTCATATTATGATGACGTTGTGCTGTGGTGCATTTCTGGAGAAACTCCTCTTGCTCAAGAAGTTTCCTCCTCTTTCCAAGGTTTCCAAAATTCGGCGTGCGAAAAGTTGGTGTGCTTGCACCATCTAATGCTAAACCAACGGTTGTATTCGGCTCATCTCAGTTTGGTTTGATTTTGACATCATTCATTAAATTTTTATAAAATGGATGAAATTTCTTTTCCTCTTTTGTAGACAGCTATTTTGATGGTTAAGCTTTTCCTTTAATTAATTCATTGGATTAGCAATAGAGTTTAAAAAATTGATATGTTTAAAAAGATATGATATGGTGGGTTTAGAATAAGTATCAATAGATCGATTTTCCTTTTTAACCCATTTTGGTTGTCTTAAATGCGAATAACATACTTGAAAAAAGTCTTTTAGCCTAAGAAAACTTTTATAAGCTTTAGACTCATTTCATAAGAAGGTAAACTTATTTTGTAAAAACAATGGGCTAACCTAAAAAGATGTTGAGCAAGCCCATTTTCACATCAAAGCTTATCCTATAAGAAGAAAAGAAGGGATGAATCTCATCCATCGGATCACCAAAAGTGATTCAACCATCATCTGTAACAGTTTACCTTAGCTATACATTTCAAAATTACTCGTAAATCAAGATTAATTATAAATAAGTTTCTTGTCTTCTTATTTAGATATATTTTCATACTACTAACTTGAGAGCAACATGAAAAGTCTAGTGAAATCCCTCCATGAAAATCAAAGCAACTTCTTAGGAAGAAACAAGTTAAGAGCATTTGAGTCTACAATATTTGATTTGTTGTTACACACATGCACATAGGACATCGAATTTGTTTGCTCCTCTTTTTAAGCCTCTCACTATAACATCTCTCCATGTTTCATCATATAAAAACTTCTCTAACGCTCACTTCTTATAGTGTTTATTTTCAATAATGTCGTACCCCCAATTTGAAGGATATCTTAATTCGTTAATCATTCCTACCTAAGTAAAAATATATAAGGCTCGCTTTTGCACACTTGATTCTTTAAGCCCAATTATCTGGTACCTTGAAGAAAATAAAAAAAATAAAGGCCCCCAAAATAAGTTCAAAAAATGCCCACTAAATAGCTTACTATATCAAGCATATGTATGACAATAAAGACTAATCCCATAAGCATTGTGAGGTTTAATGTAGATAAACAATCCAAAATCAAAAGAGTAAAGTTCTAACGTCGTATAACTTAGACTAGCTTATGACTTTCCATTGTAACAAATAATGGTGTGGAATATTTCAAAACATCTAAGACTATGAACACATATAGTCATCTCATCACAAAGCCATTATTATATTAACCATTAATACTACCGGGCCTTTTATGGCCATCTAATAAATGGGTCTCATAATACCAATTTGATATATTACGTAGCATTCTTCCAACAAATTAATCATATCACAAAAACTCCCTAATCAACAACCTAATTGCTTGAAACGTGCACATAAGGAGACTTAGGCACCTATTTTAGCACATAATTCCACATTACTACTCCATTTAAGACAAGACAACTAGCAATACATGGACACCATATCCGATCACTACCAGTACTCTTGCATTACATTTGGTACATAGGAATGGATTAGAATAGCGATTATGCCTTTAAGGAGGGATGTAATTCTACCTTCAATGGGGCGAAATCGTGATTTCATTTTGTTGTCATTAATTGCTGTCAAGATTTTAAAGAAAGCTCAATATAATTGTCTAAAATTTTGATATTACGTATACACCCATAATATAAAAACTATCTTATAACTTAGATATTGCAAGACTCTGAATAAGTAATCACTAGAGTTTTTTATTTTCATTTTATTAACTTATCATAAAATATAAATAATTGTAGATATCTAATATTTCACAGTTCATCAAAATTGTAAAGAATTAGTATTCCCTACTAAATAATAAGACAAGGTAAGTTAACTTTATAAATTGCAAGTAATACTAAATTATATAGAACTCTAACATATAAATACTTTCTATATAGGATGTTTCTATATCGGTTATATACTTCTCAATTAACTCTAAAATTATTTTACATATCTTCGATTTGCACTTTGCGTTCAAAATTTATCCCAGTCTTAACTTAAAAAAACTTACAAAAGAAGCTATGAAGGAATGAGCAAATCACAGTTTAGTGAATTCGTTCCTCACCACTATAATTCAAGTAAGTTATTAAACATCATTAGCACACATGTAAGTTTATCTACAAATGAAATTGATGCATACGTAATGAATGCAAGTA
Organism: Lumnitzera racemosa; assembly: GCA_024138005.1. Lineage (NCBI taxonomy): Eukaryota > Viridiplantae > Streptophyta > Magnoliopsida > Myrtales > Combretaceae > Lumnitzera > Lumnitzera racemosa. The sequence continues at coordinate 38,097,206 of JAMXBC010000005.1, forward strand.
ACATATTCATAAGAGGCTAAAATTATGAAAGGTGTAGATCTACGTCATCTATACATCAACTATCCCTTATACTTATCCCCACGGGATACCTCACATTACCTACATAAGGTTGCTTAAGGGCATCGTCTTGCTAAAGACACTCGATTATTACCTTATTAGATAAAGAAATACCAATTCAAACAAGTGGACCATAATTAGAGCTATCCATCGTTAATGGGTCAAATCCAAGCCCCACAGGTTCAACATCTGTAAATTTAATCTAAGGCCCCACGAGTACAACTATATGAGTCCTCTCGTTATTAATCAATTGGAGATACCATGCTAGCTTTGCCTTAATGATAAAAATATCATCAATAAACAATACAAATATCCCATAAATACTTTCTACCTTAAAGAGAAAAATATCATCAACAGGCAATACAAATATACCATAAATACTTTTTCCAAAAATTGATAAAACTAGCACTCTCCATAAGTATACCAATTATGTTATAGATATGCAACAAATATAGTTGATTATTATAGTTAGATATTTATATTTATTGATTTAAAGAAGTGATCACATAAATGATAATACATAAGGCAATACAATCATTCAAACACACAAGCAATAACAACAAAAAAATTTTCAAGTAAGTATCATGCATAAACAAATAGTAGATTATTAGAACTCACTTACTTAGATTAGTAAGCCTTTAGAATTTCTAGAACTAATAATTGAATACCTAAAAAGTAATAAAACTTATAAGTATTTGAAAAAGTTAGGCTTCTCAATTAATTAAATGTCTATTACAGTTTGCTTAATTTCCTACTATAACCTAATCATAACATAAACATGATTTAACTTATTTATCAAGGTAAATAAGAAATATGTGTATTTTTGTAAATAATTGTATTTTATGTATTTATTTATTTACTTTAATGGCGTATCCTCATTATTAGTTTATAGTGCTAATTAACATAGTTATCCTACATATTTTTCTTAGTTTATTTTAAACCTTTAATTACATATAATTTTTTTATTTTAACTCTAATTTTTATGATCTTGTGGTCAATTCATTTTCGGACATACTTTCATGTAGTAAGGTCTATTTTGAACGTTGGAACTCGTATTTTCTATTATAGGCTGAAAATATTATAAATTTATTTATTTTTTGTTCAAATATTTTTAATTATCATTTTTTTACTTTTCTTAAGACTAGAATTATAAATCTATTCTTATATTTAGATTAAGGAATGGAACATAATCTAGTGGAATGTATTTATAGTAGTATTTGTCAAATATACCCTTAATTATTTGATTTCATAGCTAGGTTGAAATTTAAATAAATAATTTTAATTAATAATAATTAATAAGAGATAAAAGAAATTGTTATTTCACATCCTCCAAGGTAAAATCAAATTCATCCTTGAATCTAGAAACATTGATTCCATAAAATCTTAATTTTACCTTTTAAACACACTTTCTAATATGGAGAAAGAAAATGAAACTTGAAATAGCGATTCCATTTTGGTTCATTTTCATATAATAAATATGAAATTAGTTTATAACCTTTATAACTGCTTTTCTTACTCTATATAGTGGGTTCCTTAATTATAGGAATGCAGGTATAGCCAATTAGACAATGCTTTTTGATAATTTTATAATTTCTATTAGCAATTACTTTCTTTTCTTTGCTATATTATTTTCTTACATAATTTTTTTTGCCAACTATTACAAATATAACTTTGAGGGAAGGGGAATGAAACGTGATCCATGTTGTTTAAAAGAACAATATTCGTAAATAGCAATAGTTACTTTTCAATTCCATAATTTTTTTTTTTCAATTTTAAGATTAAAAAAGCAAACCACGGCATACAACAATGAAATACAATAAAAGCATTCGTTAAAAGAAAAAAAAAATACAGTTAGCCTTATAGTTTTGTTGAAAAGGAAAAGGGTTATAATTGAAAATATGCTCAAGATATGAAAAAAATATACTATTCTTTTAAGCACCCTTAATATGGATACAATGTCTTCAATGTACTTTTTAATAAATCCCTATATGGAAAATTTTATTTTATCATAACAAATTATACAAACTTGCGTTTATATAATAGTGTCCTTAACCTTTATTCTATCCTAAATAATATTATGGATATTGGTATAATGTAAGGTAACATTGAATCAATGAAAAAGATAAAAGATTTAATGTGATGAAAAGAAATTTGTTTTTGATTATTTTAAGAGAACAACTCTTTGAAAGTACAAGATCTAATTTCTTGATTAAATCTTCTCTACTTCTCTTCTTTAATATTTTCTTATTTATAGAGATATATCTTCTTATCTATTTGTTTCTTGCAAGTAACTAATTTTCTTACTTATTTCAAATACTCTTAGAACTTCTAAAAAGTACTCTTTCAACTAGTAAAATTACTAATTTCTATAAATTTGTACAACTATCTACTAATCATTTATATTTATAATACTATTATATTCTTGAACTGTAACAATATGTGTATATCTAATTTTTAATCATTTTCACTATATATCTGTAATTTATGTTTTCTTGTCTTGATAGATTTTACATAAAGCAAGATAATATTATCATCAAGACAATATAAAAGTTCAGAAAAACAAAAAGGCCCGATTAGAGGGGGGAAGGAGCCATTAGAAACCAATTGGCTACCGCTAACAAATATAATGGGATATTTGCTCTCCCAAAAACCGCAATCGGCATAAGTATTAAAATTATAAACTTTCTTCAGTGGTATAAATATGAACAAATGTATCTTCTAATTGCATATTGTGAATTTTTTAATTCTGTTATAAATCATTTAAAGGCTAATTTTTAGTAATAATCTCATTCTTAATACTTAGAAATCAATACAAATTATCGAGGTGATAAATCGGATTTGGATCTTCTCCATTTATCATTCCCTTAATTTCTTTTACTTTATAAATCAATAGTTAAAATTATCTAAATTTTTTTAAATATTATATTATGTTATTATATTTCTTATAATTTTAGCTATTAATTATATGTGGTGATATATTAAGAGAATAAATAGAGAGGAATTAAGGATAGTAAATGAAGATTGTCCATTTCTTGACAAATTTGATGTTATGAATGTGTAGCTTATAATATATTCTAACCCAATTGAGTTTTTTTTTTTTTTTACCAATAATCCCATCGTGTTTAGGTAATCAACTTTAATTGCATGGATTATAGCAATATTCCATGCATATTCTGCACAATCAAAGTAAGTAGGGACGGTAATAATAATAAGTTAAGGTGTATGGAGATTGGGTTCATCCACGTTTTATCTAATTATCTCCTATAGCATTTTTCTTGTAAATTTCGAGAGAACATGGTAGGAGTACCCAAAAATTTAAAAATGATATGAAAAATATTTATTGGGGACATATAAAAATAAAACATATGACATATAAATGGGTAGGTATACGAAAATAATTGCAACCTTATGAACATTCATCTTTTAATGATACATTTGGTACAGTCAAAATGAACTCAGAATAGAACTTTGATTTGAAGCATTTTTAAAAGTCAGAATCATTATTCTTAGGAATGGATGAATTTAATGTAAAGGAAAATTTGATTTTTGCCTTTGAGGTAGACCCTTACTAATGATATTTACTTAAATAACTTTTTTAATCCCATTAATATATATTTATATTTGTTGTATTTATGAATTGGGGACATCTTTTACAAATATCACTATGCATACATTCATTTCCATTCCGAATTTACTTCGACCAAAAACAATGTAGAAATGAAATTGAGGATTCCATAGACGTTTTCAAGACTTGTCATTCCAATAGTCGATTCCATTTTATTTTAGTCCATTCCATACATACTAAATATGACATAATGAATAAATTAGGTTCAATTTTCTAAACAATTAATGGTAGTAGTAGATATAGTAGGTGGAAGGGATTGATATAATTAATAGATTATATTCTACTTTCCAAACAATTAATTGTAGTAGATATAGTAGTTGGAAAGAGTTAGTGACAACAAGATATTTGATATCATGTCCATAACATATAGACTTTAAGGAACCGGGTCTAGTTGTACTCATTTTATCCGAGCAATGGAGTATCGTCTACGTAAATTATTGATCCAAAAGGGTGACTCTTATCCAACTACCGGACTCGTACACGGAGGTAAGTGCACTCACTATTTTAGGGTTTTCATTAAATTTGGTGATTAATCTTCACTCACCTGCGGAAGGATGGATAAAACTTTGATGTTGATAGCCAAACTAACCCAAGACGGCAAAATCACTTAAAGTGGTATCAAATAACTACTAGGGACCATTTTAAAATTGCTAGATGAAGTTTCTATAAATTCAAAGTTATCAAATGTTATTATTTGTTATTTTTGACGTAGGCTTCCGAGCGCAAATCTCCAGAACATGTGTTGTGCTCTTACAAACCCAATCATAACTCTAAGCTTGCTTCGAACTACCCGTGGCTTAGCCTCTAACTTGAGCAAGTGTTTGGCAGACCTGCTGCTGACCTCGCCAAACACTATGCTAACCTCGCCACTATGCTAAATTACTAATTACAAGTTCGATCTGATCAAAATGAAAACCTCCGACCTCCTTGGATCCTAGACCTTCAGGCCTATATTAGATATATCCAATTAAATTTATTGCCTCATATATACCTACATTCTTTTATCAGTCTTTTCAAAGGTGGTGAAAGTTGTAAATTCAATAAGTGAAAATTTGCTTAAATATGGCATTTAACGGCTTCAAACTTTGAGTGTAAAATTTAAAAGTAAAAATTGATTAAGTATAAGAATAGTAATTTCAGCTTCATGTGTAAAATTAACAAACGGCATAAAATTCAGATAGTAGATTTTGTATTTTTCCCTATATTACACAAGCAAGGAAATTTATATTAGGGGTTCGCGAGAAAGCATAACAAATGATTTCATGTAGGGATATTCTCTGCCATTTAAAGAAGCATATCGGCGTCACGTATGCCTAAAGATTATCTAAATAAGTTAGACATAGCCTTATTAGAAAAAGAAAAATGATATGGCTAATTATTGAAATTGCTTTCCATTCAAATTAATTTGAGAAAAAAATAATATTTAGATTAGATTGGAGTGGAAGTGCATTTTTATGGATCAGGTCTTCGGTCCTTCCATTCAATTGATATATGTTTGCTCTTATTTTGTACTTAAATTGCTAACACATGTTACCCAAAAAAAAAAAAAAAAAGTTTATCTACACGTATCGAATAATTAGATGGGAAAGCTGGCAAGGACTTGTGTGAAGGGTTGTGTTTGATAAATGTAACCGGAAAATCATGCCATTAACTCGATCCTGCCCCCTTATTTTTCTATTGGTCGAAAGAGTAACTCAATCTATTTAATAAGTGTACCAATAAGCCACACAACCACATATAGTAAAAAGAGAAAGCAAACGGAATCAAACCATGTAAAACTATTTACTATGAGAAACGAAAAAAATATTAAACATAAAATTAAAGAATTTTACTTATTTATCATTGTTCGTAATAAATATTACATATTTATTAATTATATAAAAAATATTACTAATTCATTAAACCTATCTTGCATATTTAAAATGTGACATAAGTATTCATGCGTATGTGCATCAATCAATTACATTAATATCACATATTTCAGATGTGACTTAAGTATATATACCCAGGGATAGGTGCAATTTAATTTGATATAGTTCATTTTCTTTACTAAACCGAACTTAATATTATAGTTCGTTTTTTTTTTTTTTTGTTTTTAAATTGAACCTAACTATATGATTTGATTTATAAATATTTTGAACCTAATTAAGATTGGTTCAGTTCGGTTTAGTCTACAATTTGAACTGTTTTATGTTAAATTTTCGTTAAATATTTTTATCCTTAATAAATATGAAATTTTAGATGGAATTCCTTGAACCTTCATCTTTCATTATATGCTTTCTTTATGATTAATCTCTTTTTCATTTGATGTGTTAGCTATTTGTATAGTATTTTTTGCTTATTTCTATGATACCCATTGTCATTGTCTAGTATAAAATATAAAATAACATATTTATTATAAATATAACTGACTTTAAAAAAAAATAAAGAATCTTAAAATTAGACATCCACATATTTTATTGGAAACAAATTATTTAAATTAAACGTTTTATTGGTTTTCACATGAAGTACCTACGGTGTATTAGCAAGCATTACCCTCATATATTAATCAATTCATTTCATTGTTTTTTTTTTTTCTGGGTAAATAAAAAAAATAAAGGTGAATTCATTTCATTGTTGCTTCAAAGATGGGAGTTTCTTATGCAAAACTTTCATATATAAAGTAATTTATTTCATTGTGCGTCACCATTTTATTTTTAAGCCTTTAATCTTTCTTAAAAGAAATTATTGGATTAAATAGCAACATCAACTAAAAGATAGTGTTATAGAATAAGGGAAAATAACTAAGAGAGAGTCTGAAAGAAAACAAATGACTTACATGATTGTCACTGTCAATACAAAAATATTTATAATATCGTAATATAAAATATACCATCATATAAAGTGGAAAAAATATAAAGCAAAGAGAAAGATTGATTATTTTCTTCCATCATAAAATTATGGATACTAAATCGGGAAATATATCAAAGTCAATATTACATTGATTTTTACTATGGTAGTTTGCAATGCAAATGAACTCATATATAAACTTAAATAATTCAAAGATTTTTGGGGCAATAACCAAAAGTTATTTTGTTAACTTATAGAATGGTTAAAGTATAACTAAAACATACGTATAAACTTTACCATATAGAGACTAAATTAGTTTATCAACGAAAGTAAATAAATAAATAATTGTAGAACATGATAAAGTAAAAAAAAAAAAAAGAAAGAAAAAAAAGGATGGGCTCTTGCTTTTGCTACTACTTTGAGTAAAAATTTTCTATTTCATAATTGAATTTGGTGAATGAAGCAAAACTTGAAGTTCACATTGTAAACTTTGCAAATTTTGTATTTTAGATATAAAATTGAACTCGAGCATCAATAAATATTCTCTAAGCCCAATGAGTACGAAGGAATTAAAAACAATAAAAAATTTTAGACAAAACCTTAAAACAAACTTGAAAACATTAACACAAAATTAAAAAAAAAAACCCTAATCGCATATGAAACCCTAAATTCTAGATTAAACCCTAAACATGAAGAAAACACTAAAATGAAATATTGAACTCGAATTTCGTCAAATTGGAAAAATTAGATATTCAATGATTAAAGATATTCCTAAATAATAACAATTAGTTTTACTAGCTAAGTTAAACCAATTAAATTATGAATTTACCCTTGCAAGTATAGGTAGTGGTATACACATGTAAATTCCTTTTACATACAAATATTTAATAGATGCACTACGTAATATCAATTGGTATATAATTGAACTAATTAAAATCCTAAATTAGTAAATTGACTCTAGATATTGTAGAACCATGCAAATTTAATATCAAATGATCAAGGATGTTCTCAAATAATAGTGACTGACTAAATCAAGATAGCTACAGAAAAAAAATTTATAAAATTATGGATTTACACTATGAATATGTAATTCGTTATACATGTATATACGTATGCTATAATTTCCTTTCATATATGTTAAAATATACAAAATATTATGTAATGTTAAACCAATTAAGACAATAAACTAATAAAATTATAATTTCAACCCACATATAAAAACTGTGTCAAGTTTACATGATCTTACTTGCATATGAAAAAAAATTAAAAATCAAGAGCCTTAACTCGAAACCGAAGACGTTAAAATAATGACTTAAATCTACAAGTGAACTATAGAGCACTAAATATGGATTCAAAAAGCCTAATCTTAAACCCTAAATACTAAAACCTTAAAGTCAAAACCACAAATTCAATTAAACCTTAAATTGACAATAACCTTAAAATTTCAATAACATATGTAATCTGATATGAGAAAACTAATGTAAAATACTAAAAATGCTAAATAATTACATTAAATTAATTAGTTCATAATTAGAACAATTTAGGGGAAAAAAATACCTAAAACCAATTCAATTTAATAATTGTAAGTCCTAAATTACTTTAATTTATGTAATTGAATATCAACAATCAATCCCATTTGCCAAACAATTCAGTTCAATTAATTAAATCATAAAATGCCCTAAATCACTTAAACTAATATCTATGACTAATGAAAATTCCTAATGATGCCAAACAATTAAATTTAATTGACTTAAATCATAAACATCCTAAATCACATAAAGAAACAACAACAATTAACATTAGCTACTAAACCATGCCAATTAATCAAACTCAACCATATAAAAATATCTAATCAAATTAATTTGGTGAAATCAACTCTAATTAAGCACAAAATATGGTGACACATGCCTAAATAAAGAAATTTATTTTAATCCTAATAAATCTAGTTATACCAACTAAATGATACCAACTAAGCTAACTAAATCCTAACCAAAAGTATATGTGATAAAATGTGCAGATTTTTCTAGCCAAAATCACATTACATATATCCTAAAATCTATTCTCTCAATGGTTGTTTAAGTCCCTGTGTATACCTACTTTTATCACTTCATTTTTCTTTTATTTCAACACTCCAACTACAATCCAAAAGCTGCACATCATGCTTGCAAATGTTACCAAATATCTTCATTTTTCTTTTCGTTTCTTTTCATCTCTAAAATTAGCCAACTTCCACACAACTTCCTGCATCAATTTCTTCTTCTTCTCCAATAATCTTTCTCAAGAAAACAACCACCAAACAACCCCTTTTTCCAACTATGAAAAGCCACCTAAAATAGCCATTGAAACACCGCATTCCTTCACCCAAAAATATCCTAAACAACTACCAACTTCTAGCTAATATTACGCCATATGGTAGCCACAAAAACTGCTACCATCAACCCTTAGAAACACCACCATTTGTAGCTCTCTTTCCCTCACAAACCACCATTTGAAGCATCGATAAGGAGGTGACTTGGACAAGGATTTGGGTGTATAGAAAGGGCCAAAACTTAGGCCAACAAAGGGGAGTTAAGAAGAAGGGACACCACTTTGTAGTGAAACCTCTTTCTTGAATTTTTCTTTGTGATCTTAGTATTTCCATGTAATAGGCTAGAAAGTTATGTACAAGCACTTTTTTTTCCCCCTTTATCTCTCCTTTAGAAATCCTTGCATAGATATGCTTGTAAATGTATGATTAAGAAGTTATATCATGAAAGCTTATGAGCATCATGTACATTTATAGTTTTGCAGGAACAAGCTTGTAATCTTGAATGGGATGTAAGGAAAACCCCAATACTTGCTTGCTTACTGCTGGACATGGCTTATAGTGAGTGATTCTTGGTATTATTTCAACATTCCTCATGATACATTATTCTAATATAATTCGAAGTGTCCATTTAATAAGTAGATGCGGCCAATCTAAGGAAAAATGACAAAATGACCTAAGAACATCATCAATCAAGTTACGCTAAGATGAGTAAGAGCTGACCCTGCAAGTTTTCTTACATAAATGATGATTAAGAAAAGATAATAAAAGTTTAAGACATGTTTGGTTAGGTTAATTCCTAGTTAGCACCTTAGGTTGACAAGAAAGTGAGAAATCATTAAATTGGACTTGAAAAATATTTACTGACTAGATATGGTACACAACATAAAAATATTAATAAAATATGTTAAGTTAAGTTTTAGACCCAAATAAGTAAGTCAGGTTCAAGTAATAGGTCCTAGATAATTAAAACGAACTAAAAATCATAAATTGAGCCAAAACCAATAAAAGGAGCCCAATATTAAGATGTAACTAGCAGCTATACCAATATGAAAAGTCTATTTAAGGGCCTATTAAAATTCACCTAAGCACAATAGAACAAAAAGAAAGCCTATTTCGGAAATTGACCCAAAATGAGACCACAAGCTTATCACTTAGGCATTTGAATTAAAAGATTAGAAATGGGCTAAAAATTAAATATAAGTTCTATAACTTGAGTACCTATACAAAGTTAAGGCCTAACAAGAGTTCAAAGCCTTGTAAAAATTAAAATAAGGCAAGATAACCTAAGAAAATATAAAATAACCCAAAAGAAGCCTAAGTTAGTGGAAGTCCATAACTTTCTGACCCATTATCGAAAAATGCAGGCCCCATACAACAAAAAAAACCTCACCACGAGAGATTACATCCGAAAATGATAGAAATTGACTATAAGAATACAAAAATCAAAATTAAAATGAGAAAATTATGATAAAAACAAATTTTAACGTTAATTAGGAATTATAGCAAATTTAGAGAATTTGATAGGTAGTTATTAGGGGTAAGCGAGTAATCCTATCTTATAAGATATCTACCTAGACCTTACTCGACCATGTAAGTTCCAAGTAGATACATAAGATCATAGGGTAGGTTTTGAATAATAATTTCTTGTAACCTGTACCTATTGAATAGGGTACGAGTATTAGGCCAAAGTATCCCGCACCTACCCTGGAACCTATATTGTGAAATATATTATGTACAAGTTCTGTGGTACCTTGTAGTTGCCCTATATAATAATAATTACATAAAATTAGTAAATAGAAAATAATATCATTTCATTTGTATAAGTTTAGAAAAATAATAAAATGTGGTCCATGAGAAACCCTAAACTAAACCAATGTCCTCATGTTAGTCTTTTCCTCCTTAGTCTTTTCTTGATTGCATTTTCTTTTAACTCCATCTTTCTTATTTATTAAGTCCAACTCTACTAAAGTTTATAAAAAAAAAAAAGAAAATCCACATGAAGCTATATAATAAGATATGTTATTAACTTATTTCTTTTGAAACAATAATTTCTTTGTATTAGATTTTAAAAATATCTCACAACAAATTCATATAATGTCGTTCAAATCAAGATTTGTAAAACCTAAGTCAAATAAATAAACTAAATTAAGGGAAATAAGTGATTTATTATTTTTAGTTATCACTATGACATGTAAATAAATATCAAATGCCAAGGGCAATATTGTTAGTAGAAAAGATTTAGACATTAGTATAGTATATAAATAGCCTTTAAGTAGCAAAGGCAAATCTCATTCAAGGGAAAAGTTCAAACCCATATCTTTCCTCTTATGTTATTTTTTTCCCCACTATTCCATACAATTTCTTTTGTGTGCCATACCAGAAAATTAAAAGAGAACCCTTAAGAACACTGTAACTTTGGATTCAAAGAGTTAAGAGGTGGAAATCAAAGCAAAAAAGTAGGTTTTTGTAGAGGAATAATAACAGTTGAGTAAGTTACTGCTTGTTCTTTGAAGAAATTTATTTTTCTCTTATTTAGGCAAAGGAAACTTAAGAAAATTGTATCTTTTCAGAGGAGTAGTGTGGCAATTGTTGGTTAGAGTGTTAGTGCACTAAAAAATAAAGAGTTTGTTGAGTTCTTTCAACAATTTTACAATTCTTTTTCTTTTATGTTTTTAGTAGCTGTGTTGTTTTTGTTAGTTGCAACTGTAGATAAAGATTGTGTGAAGGTATGTGTGTAACGGGGTGGTGTTTGTATATGTGTGCATTTAATGTGTGAGTGTATGGGCGTCGGTTAGTGTGTAATTATGTGTGCTGAATGTGATGCCTTGTAATGGTGTGTGTGTGCAATTTTTGTGCACCTTGTAGTGTATGTATTTAGTTTGTGTACATAGCATATAGAATATGTGTATATGGGTTTAGTTTGAGTGCATCGTATAATATGTGTTTGTGTAGTGTGGGGGAGGGATGAGAGATAGTGGGTGAGGGAGAGAAAAAAAGCAAGAAGAGGTCAAAGAATGAAAAAAAAAAGAATAAATAAATAAATAATATATAATCGTATATCTATTATGTAAATATATTATGCATGTTGTGTATATATATATTATATATATTAATATATATAATATATGTTGCGTGTGCGCATTGGTATTGATATGTATAATATAAAAGGATATGAAAAAATGTGTGGAGTGTGGTTTGAAAGCTCAAAGTATGGGGAAAAGGATTGAGTTAAAGGAAAAGAAGTTTTGAGTCACAAAATTTAATAAATTTTAAATTGGCATTTATATTTCGAATAGGTGTTAGGGGATATATGGTATAAGATCTTTTTGAGATAGGAAATCCAAGTATGGGATATATATTTGTTAAATGTGTGTGTTAAGCTAGTATATATAAACTGGACAAAATTGAAACTTTAATTTAATTGTGCTGCTGATTATGCTTGGCTTCAACTACCCATTAGCTAGGTCCAGTAGTGTTGGTAAGGCAACTGGTGATTTTTGCACAACACTATCCCTTATGGAGTCCTATATAAAAATGACCTAAGTAAATCTAGGATAGTTTTTGGCACTCGAGTGTTGGGGAGTACCCAATACCAACACCTATAAAGTATTTTATATATTGCATGTTGTAAGTCGTGAGTAACCCTAAGTCTCAAGACACTGAGACCGTGTTGTTTATAGACTTAATGGAAAGATTAAAACTGTTGTTTGTTGCATTAGTAGTATAACTTGTATGTGTATGCTTGGCTGATTCATGTGTTTCATGCAAATGTGCATGGTGTCATATACTGGGCATTGGCTCAGCCTACGGGAATTGTTATTTTTTTTAGTTGCTGAATCAGGTTACGAGGTAAGCGATGAGATTTATGCTGAGGATTTTAGATATGACTACCTTTACTTTGATGAGGAAGGAGACCATTACTATTTGATGATGGAGCTCGGGTATCGTAGATTCACTATGGGAGTAAACTAAGGGATTTATGTTTATTTTCATTGTAAGTTTATTTATAAGACTTGTGCGGTTATGGAGTCGCCTATGACTCCTATTGTTAGTTTAATTGTTTAGCTATTGTCAGAGCTTTGAGACTCTAATTTATGATTTAGAGTCCTTTCATGATATAGGTCATGGAGTTATGATAATTTTTCAGTTATATTATTATACTTGACTGTAAGGATTGAGTGGTTAACATTTCACTCTAGTAGTACATTTGAGGTCATCGATTGTGAGTTGGCAAATTTATTGAAATTTTGTGATTTGTAATAGGTACATGGATTATAGTATGCCTTAGTGTGTTTCGCTCACGGTAGACATGTAGTAGAGTTGCAGCATCCTAGGTTTCGGAGCGTTATAAGATTAGTGTTTTTAACTTTTCCCCTTTTCTTAGAGGGTTTATACTGGGTTTGAAAAAGATTTAGTTAATAGCTTACAATTTAGTAATTGAGATGCAGAGAGGATCATTATGGATGCTAACTATGAATTAAGATATTGCAATTTATAACTTATGAATATTCTTATTGTCAAAATAAGTCAGCCCCAAATGAGTGTAATTTACAATTATTTATTTTGATTTAAAGTCGAGACTAAGATTTTACTAAAATAGATATTTTTATATAATAATGATTGGTGAAGAAAATGATCAAAAATAAAAATAAATGAAAGAAACTAGAAGGAAAAACAAATAAATAGAAACTAGCTATATTAATATATATATATATATATAAGATTTATAGGTTCTATAGGGTATCCTGTATCATGTATAATTTATAGAGTACATGATGGTTCCAAAGTATTACAAGGGAGGGTATGGGTAGTAAAGTTTGGAAACTTATATCTATAAGGTAGGATAAAGTAGCCTCATTCCTTATCTACCATATACCCGTTCACCCCTAGTAGTTATTCAAATACTTACTAGTATTTTCATCTATTAATATTAGGTGGTACTGACCTTGATGTAGACTTCCTCTTAAATTATTATAATTGTAGAATGACTTGACTAGGTGAGTATTTTGATGACTGTTATACTTAATTGTGCTTTTAGATTAGTCACACTTAATTGTATAATTACTATTAACTAGTTGCATTGGGAATTGGGAATTATGCATGTGATTGATTATTGCTTGCCTTGATTGTCAAAATATTATAAGATATATGAAATAAATTGAGTAATAAATTAATATTATCTTTTTGATATGATTATTGTTTGTGATGATTATTTAGCTACTTAAATAAAATGGAATTAATTATATTTGACTCATTAGATAAAATGGTCATGCATACCATACATCGGTAGGTATATATTAGTCATCACATCATACGTGTGGATGGAGGGGTCTTATAGGGGTTGTGATTATTATTATTTGAGTTTTCGCATGGTATACACATGTAATATGACCTTACCTTAACCTACAGGCTTATTAAGCATTGGAGAAGCTAATTACATAGCTAAAGGGCATGTCCTGGAGTCCATTACTTAGGGGTGAAATACTTTACTTAAAGTAAAAATAATAATTTAATAATAAAATTTATTTAGGTTATGTCAATATAAAATGCATTGCTACTAAGGGAAAATTTTTAGCTTATTAATCTCAGTGTAACTTCAAGTTTATTTGAATTTTTTATCTTATAAATATTTAAATCAAGGCTCACAGTGGCATTTTTTAAAAAACTCTTATTATATGTATCATAAAATAGGATAATTTTATTTTACAAATAAAGTATATATTTTTTATTTTATATTATATTCATCCCATCTCTTTCTATATTTTAATCCCTTTCCTATTTTCTCATTATTCTTTATTTCTCATATTTATATTTTATTTTTCCCAATTTTCTTGGAATCTTTATTCTAAATTCTAAAAGATTATATTTCCTTTAAACCTTACCTTAAATTTACCCCCACTTCATCACTCCTAATCATTGCCACCATCCTTAATTCTCTCTTAACTTACTCTCTCCTTCTCTCATCTCACAATTTGATATAGACTGGAGTCAAGAACAAACAAGGTCAGTTGCAGGGATGAGTCTAATCTTGCCAAAAGTTTGAAAAAGGGTGAAGGGAAATCCATAAGAAGGACAAAAATGAGGGAAAAGTAAGCAAAACCTACTAACAGTTTCAAGGGATATGACGCACTAATGGAACTTCCAATGACTTATTGCACAGCTCGATATGATGCATGAGTTAGTTTGGTAAGGTTACTTGCCACTTAGCCTTGTTTAAGGGTTGAGATAAGAGTGAAATGAGAGTAAATAAACAATATTTATGAAAGGAAGATATCCAGTGTATTAATGATTATCTGATCATGTGTGGCTATATATATAAGGGGTATATATGCTCAAGAATTTAGAGCAACTTGCCAAAAAAGGGAAAGAGAAAAAGGGTATTATCATAAATAAGTAACGTACAAAGTATACAAAGGGTAAAAATGAATATTCATAGAAAAGCAATAATTATAGTAGTAGATCTACAAGTGGTTCTAAATATGTGGTAGTAATGTATTGGTGGTGCTGTTGGAGGATGTAGACAAAGCAATACGAGTTGGTTGGGTGGTTGGGCAGGCATGTTAAGTAAGTATGGGCTCATTCGAATAGGAGTGGCTGACATGTGGGATCTTTCGACCTTTTGGTAGTAATATTACTGAGCAAGGGGTCGGGTAGGATAGGATTGAGTAGGTGCGTAGAGTTTGGCCACACAATTTTCAAAAGATGGGCAGTCATTTGGCATGGTGTAGAGAGTTAATTAGTAGTAAGAAGTAACTCAACCTTTGTAAGAGTCGGTTGGAGCATGAAGATTCGCTTCGGTAGTCTTTTTGGTCTTCGGGCTCGGTTGTGGGTTAAAGGCTCAAGAACCTAACTCCTATCATTCTCTCCAGGTTGATTTAGATTCTGGATCAAATCTAACTACCCTTCGTTCAATTCCTTATCAAGATGATATGGACTGAGGTCGATAATTTTGAAGGTGTCCAAAACCCCTTAATCTTTGGGAAGCTTCAATTTATAGGCATTATTTTTTATCTTTTAGAAGATTTTGAAAGGTCCTTTAACTTATGTACACAGCTCGTTCCTCCTCTTACTTGGAAACCTTTCCTTGCTCAGGTTTATCTATATTAGGTCTCCAAGCTAAAACTATCTCTTTGTCTTACCCTTGCCCTTCTCTTACATTCTTCTAGTATCTTGGTCGATCTACTGAGTAACTTTGTCATAGATGTGTTGTAGGGACTTTGCTCGTGCTCTTACGTTAGGGTTTTCTTGGTTAAATATAGGCATAAGGGTGTAATTGAGGGGTAACTCGGGATTAAAACTATAAAAAACTTCAAAGGGGGTTCGCTTGACGGTATCATGTACTATTCGATTACAAGCGATTCAACTACGGGCAAACAGACGTCCCAATCAGCCAAGTTCTTGCCCACTGTAGCTTGGATTAGTGATCCCAAAGTATGATTTACTACCTCTATTTAGCCGTTAGTTTGGAGGTGAAAGGAAGTACAGAATAGTAGTTTGGTCCTCATCTGACACCATAGGGTTCTCCAAAAATGATTCAAGAACTCTGGGTCTTTGTTTGACACTATACTTCTTAGCATGTGGTGTAATTGAATAATCTCCTACAAGGAAAGAAAAGCAATAACTAAAGCATCATTAATCTTAGAGTAGGGCACAAAGTATGCCATCTTACTGAATCTATTTACGACGACCATTATGGAATCTTTGCCTTAGGTTATTCTTGGTAATCTAAGGATAAAGTCCATACTCAACTTAGTCCATGGTTTCATTGAGGTAGTCAAATGAATTAGTTTCCCTTGTTCAGCTTAGCACTTAGCCTTCTTACATACGGTACAACCCTTAATAATTTGGTGCACATCTTGCCTGATTCTTGGCCAAAACAAACATCTACACAGTAGCTCATGTGTTCTCCTTTCTCTAAAATGCCCAAACAATCCTCTACTGTGGGCTTCCTTGATGAGTGCTTCTCTTAGTGAACAGGTCAGCATGCATAGTTTCCTAATTCAGAATAAGTATCCATCTTCCATACGATACTCGTACATTGTCCTCCCATCGACACACCGCTTAAATATGGGTCTAAAGTATAGGTCTTGGGAATATTGCTCTTTGATACTTGCAAATCTAAACAATCTGGTTTGCAGTTTGATTAAGAGCGCATGTCTTCTTAAAAGAGCATATGTAATCACATTGCTCCTTATTTGTTTGTATTTTATCATAAATTTAAATCCTTCAAGGAATTCAACCCACTTCGCTTGCTACTTTAATAACTTAGTCTAACTTTGGAGGTACCTCAAGGACTCATGGTTGGTATATATAACAAATGCCCTCGGCTACAAGTAATGCTGCCATACTTGGAGTGTTTGGGTAAAGGCAAAGAGCTATTTGTTGTACATGGAGTAGTTCAGTTGAGGTCTTTTAAGCTTCTCGCGATGGTAGGCAAATGGTCAGCCTTCTTGCATTAGGTTAGTGCCTATACCAATGCCTGACGTATCACATTTTAGCTTAAATATCTTTTTAAAGTTGAGCAAAGTTAGTATAGGAGCAGAAGTCAATCTTTCTTTCACTTCTGCAAAACCTCTCTCCTCCTTTAATCCCTATGTGAATTCGATGTTCTTCTTTATCACTCGATAAGGGATGTAGCCAAGGTGTTCAAATTCCTGATAAATCTCTTATAAAACAATGCCCGTCTATGGAAACTTCTTACTTCAACACAAGTGGTTAGAGTTAGCCACTTGACGATTACTCTGATCTTCTCTTCATCCATTTGCAAGCCTACTCCACCAATTACATAACCTAGGAACACTACTTCCTCCTAGAAAAAACAACATTTCTTAAGATTGTTGAATAACTTCTCTATACGGAGCACATCTAATATGGTACGAAGATGTTCATAGTGACTCAGCATATCGGCATTGTACACTAGGATGTTGTTTAAGTACACCACGATACACTTTGCTATCAAATTTCTTAGCACATGATTCATCAATTGCATGAAAGTGCTTGGGGTATTTAACAAGCCAAATGGCATTACCATTCATTCGTAAAGTCCATCTTGAGTTTTGAATGCAACCTTCCACTCATCTCCCAGCCTCATGCAAATTTAATGGTAGCCTAATTTCATATCGATCTTCTTGAACATCTCAAGTCCATTCAATTTATCTAACATGTCATCTAACTTAGGGATAGGATACCTATATTTGACTGTGATCTTGTTTACGGCTCAGTTGTCAACACACATCTACCAGGTTCCATCGTTTTCTAACATAAGGATTATTAAAGCAACACAAGGGATGAGACTCTTCCTTATGTATCCTCTTTCCAGTAGTCATTGACTTATCGTTGGAGCTCGATAGCTTATTTTGGGATTCATCTGATAAGTTGATTTGCTCGGCAAGAAAACACCAGATATCAAGTCAATGCAGTGCTTAGTGCCTTTGAACGGTGGCAATCTTTTCAGCAACTACTCTAGAAATAAGTCAACATACTCATTTAGCAACCTACTTACTTCCAGGGTTAGTTCACTCTTTTCCTTCAACTCTAATAGTCTCCTAATCAACAAGAAGGTTGGCGCATCGGCTTAAATAGCCTCTTAAAGCTCGGCTTTACTCATTATCAGAGTCTTCTTTGATCCTCGAGCAAGTTTTACCTGTAGTTTGTTAACTTGACTCGATGGCATCGGGTTCAACATAATCTTTTGGCCATCTGTCTCGAACACATAAGTGCTCTTGTATCTATCATGGATGAATCTTCTATCATAAAGCTAAGGTTGTCCTAGTAACATGTATGATGTGTACATAGGTAGCACCTCATAAAAAATCTCGTCGAAGTAATTCCCAATTATGATTGGCAATAGTACTTACCGAGTGACATGTAATGCTCCCTTCTCAATCAGTTAATGTAACTTATATGGCTTCGAATGTAAAATAGTTAGCAACTTCAACTTCGTGACTAGATCGGGTGATGCCATATTGGTGTAATTACTACTATGCATAATTAGCATGCACAGTTGATCATTCACCTTGCAGGTAATATGAAACAAGTTTTCCCTCTTCTCCTCTTCGTATGAAGGCTCCAAACTTATTGTGTATCGGATAACTAAGATTAACTAATCTAAGTCCTCGGCAAACACATCCTCTTCAATTAGTTCATTCTCCTAAGTGGTTTCTTTTTTGATAAGGGTTTCTTCCTTAGGTTCCTTGTCAGTACTGTCCATGTCAAGCTTCAGGACGTCTCCTTTGATGACCATAGTCCTTTAGTTCGGACACTGAGTAGCCATATGTCTAAACCCTTAGCATTTGAAACGTTTGATCTAGCTCATCTTCCTTCAAGATTCTTGTCCTTTCTTGTATGCCTAGGTTGGTACATTACTATTAGGTTGCCCCTTCTATTAGGCTTAGATATTTACCTTTTGGGTCGGCTCGATACTTGATTGGGCTCGGTAACTTCCTTGACCAGGTTAGCTTGGTTGACTAGTTTGGCTTACTGTAAGTTGACCTGGCATTTTGTTTCTTCTCTACCCTTCTACTCGTTAGCCTATCCTTATAGCTTCATCCATTGTAGCGAATTGTTAGAGTTCCAAGATGTCTCGGATATCACTTCTCAACCTAGTAAGGAATTTGGAGGTTGTTCGTATTAATGGTTCCTCCACTTCGCAACTAATCATGAGCATTTAGAACTCTTCAATATACTTGTTAACAGTTCGGCTTCCTTATCTCAACTTCTGAAGTTGAGTAAAAGTGTCTATAGATAGGTATTCGATACAAAATTGTTTCGGAGTATTCTCTTTATCTCAAGCCAAGTATTAATCTCTTTGTAACTCTCTCATCTTCGCATGACCTGGAAATTCTTCTAACACATGGTGGCATATTTGGAGAATTCAATAGGAGCAGTTCTTACTTTCTTATAATCTTCATATTGGTAATAATAAAAAATACACTCCACCTTCTTCTCCCAATCCAAGTAATCATTCGCACTTCTTGACTCATTGAAGCTTAGAATTTGAAGCTTCACATGGTCAGATGCTCGGGCTATTCAAGCTTGCTCTTCTTCATCATACTCTTCCTTGTCTTCTTCATCCAGATCTCCCAAGTCAATTGTTCTTCTTACTCATCCACTTATTCTTCTACCTTGAACTTGTCAAGCTAGAATTTAACCTCTAGCAGGTCAGGTAACTTATGGGGTATTATGTGCAGCTTTAGTAAGTCAATAAACCAATGCATGAACAACTTAGTTTAAGTTTACTAGGAGCTTGGCTACCTCATCAAGTCTCTTGTTCGTGCTTCTTGGAGTACCTTGAGATTGTCGGCCATGGTGGACAACACCATTTTTGTTATCGTCATCACTAGCATTAACACTCGAGTTTGTCATTTTCTCTAAAAGATTCAAATCCCAAACTCCTTGATTCGGTGCTACAGCTGACACTTTCTCTTGAAATTACACAACATACACTTTCTTTTAACCAGAAGCTTAGTAATTAGCAAATACAACAACTAAATTAACATAGAGAATTATTCTATTTCATACACCTAAAAATAGGGTATAAACAAGGAACTTCAAGAACAAACTGCTACAATTTGAATGAAACCTCCGTTTTGATACCATTATGATGTAGATTGGAGCCAAGAATGGACAAGGCTAGTCATAGGATATGTCTAAGCTTGTCGAAAGTTTGATAAAGGGTGAAAAGAAATGTACGGGAAGGACAAAAATGAGGGAAAAGTAAGTAAAACCTACGAATAGCTCTAAGGGATATAACACACTAACGGAACTTCCAAGGATTTACAGCACAGCTCGATATAATAAACGAGTTGGTCTAGTGAGGTTACTTATCACCTAGTTGTTTAAGGGTTAGGATAAGAGTGAAATGAAAGTAAACAAACAATGTTTATGAAAAGAAAATATATAATGTATTAATGATAATCTAAACATGTGCGGCTACATGTACATGGGATATTTATACCTAAGAATTTAGGACAATTTGTCTACAAAGGAAAAGACAAAAAGGGCATTGTCCCAAAGAAGTAATATACAAATGGTAAAAATAAATATTCACGGAAAAGTAATGATTATAGTAGCAGATTCTACAAGGGTCCCAAATATGTGGCATTAATGTATTGGTGGTGTTGTTAGAGGATATAAATAGAGTAGTATGAGCAGGTTAGGTGGTAGAGTTGGGCTATCGAGTAGGTATGGACTCATCCAAACAAGAGTGGGTAACGCGTGGGATCTCTTGGCCTCTTGGTAGTAACATTGTCGAATAAGGGGTTGGGTTAGATAGGACTGAGCAGGTGTGTGGAGTTTAGCTATTGTCAAGGCGCACTTCCATTTGGCACATAATTTTTGAAGGATGGGTAGTCGTTCGGCACAGTATAGAGGGTTAATCAGTAGTAAGAAGTGATTGCTCTTCGGTAGGAGTTTATTGGAGTAAGAGGATTTGCTTTGTTAGTCCCTTTAGTCCTCGGGCTTAGTTGTGGGTTAAAGGCCTAGTAACCTGATTCTTATCATAATCTCTCTTGCCCCCTTAAAGAACAATCAGACCCCCTTTGTTTCTTTTTCTCTCTTGTCGCTATTTGCTTTTTATTGGACCCTACCCCTTTTTCAATTCCTCTCGCCATCTATAGCTTTTGATTGGAGTCACTTTCTCTTTCTCTCATCTCTTAATATCTCTAGTAGCAATTCTTAAATTGCTGGACCCTATTCCCACATATTTCCCTCATTTCACTTTATCTTTTAAGCTTCACCAGAACTACTAATTTCCACCCTTGCCAATTCATTTGATAGACACTGCGTACTTTACTGTTTTTCTCGTCAATGCAATCGTGTGTCAAGATTCGTTTTGGTCATCGTTCCAAGCTTTATTCTAGTAAAGTTAATTTTAATAATTGTTTTGGGTTTTTGTATCACAAAGTGCAAACTCTAGTTTTATTGTTTTCTAGTAGGACTACTATTTGGTGATGATTCTATGTTTATTGGTTACTCTTTTCTCGGCCATATATCTAGGGAGTCAACTCTATCACCTTTTTGATATTGTATTGATATAATGTTATTTTTCTTTTCCTCCATTATAGTGATAAGTAATTATTTTGTTAGTAAATAGGTTTCTATTATAAATGATGTTATATGCTATATTGTACTTATTTTATATAGAAGTTTTCTATTATAAATTATGCTATATGTTGTATTGTATTATTGTATATATAGACATGGAGTTGGTTTATTATCTTTTGTTAGATGTAGAGTTTATGTTGTACTTGTATTATATATATATATATATACTATTTTATTATTGATTTAGCTTACAGTGGTTCTATTGTCTTATGTTATGCCTTGAGTTTATTATTGTTATCATTATTATTAAATTATTTCTATTACGAATATTATTATTATTATGTAATATATGGTACAAATAGTATAGTATGTTCATTTTAGCTTTCATTTTCTAATATGCTTTTCTTTTATGTATTTATATGAACTTGAGTATTATTTAATAATATAACATATTCTTATTATATTGGTTAGTAAATTATATATGTCAACATTCTCATTTCTTGAATCAAGTATATATGTTTACTTTATATTCCTCTTCATATATCTTTATGATACAAATAAAATAAATAGTATTATATTTATATGTTAACAATCTACTTTATTGTATTATATATTATTATCATATTATTTTCAATTCCCATCTTGACTAATGAATCAATTCGATTAATTTTACTCAAACATTTGAATTGATAAATAGATGTATGAACCAGTAATAGATTAACAAAAGATTCATGAGTAATATTTAGATAGAAACTTAGTTATTGATAATCTAAAAGTTAATATATACTTCTTTCTAATTTCAAAAAGAGAAGAAAAGGAGTGACACATGTCTAAGCTAAACGACTACCTTATGTCTATAAATACCCCTACCTTCCTCATTGTAGACTTTTTAGATGCTTTAGGATTTGGGAAAAATTATAGGAGAAAAATCTAGGGTTTCTAGTGTAAATTTAGAAATATTAGAAAATTTGTGCAAATTTGTGAAACGTAAAGAACTCAAATCAAACGATGAGCGAATAACCAACGGCTACTATTACTAAATATCTTAATAGTGCCATGTTGGGCTAACATAGCCCCTTCCACCTTGTAATCGGAGCTTATTACATAAGTAAGTTTGATTTCTTATCTTATTTAAAAAAAATTATTGAAAATATTAAAATTTTTTCAAAACTCTAGAAAATTTTATTATCACATAATTTTAAGTATACCATTATGGGAAATTATTATTTTTGTAAAGATCTGTCATTTTATATATCACCCTAAATAAAAGTGGCTTTTGTAACTAAATTTCACTTTTGCTTTTAAAAGTCCAAACAATTTACTTTGCCTTTCAAAATTTTTCTATAAATACCTTATATTATATAGATGATTTTATTTAAAAAGCTTTTCCAAAAAATTTCATTTGATATGGGTTAATTTTTGGTTTTCATAAAACCAATAAGCTAAAATTTAGGAAAAATTCACTATTTTTCATGTTATTCTGTGACTTGAAATCCAAGCACTTTTTGAATGATTTTGACTATATGTAGTAGGTTGAGATTCAATTTTAAGAAGAAATTGTTGGATTTCATTAAAAAGATAAGTTTTCAAAAGTCAAATATGATCATCTCTACTTAATTACTCATGTTAATTTTATAATGATAGCTGAATTGATTATTTTTATTAAAAGACCCTTAAAAGTTAGTAATAAATAGAAGATTTTCGTTGCTATACATGAGGAAAATTTTCACCTAATACATGTATTTTTGGTTTATTAGCTAGTTAGTTATGCTTTAAGACCCCATTTGGTTGAATTTTTAGGGTTTGCATGTCCATATGGATGGGTTTCGAGCCATACAAGTCAATATTGGTGGAGTTCTAGCTAGGATGTGTTGGAATAAAGTGAGGAAATGTGTGAAATATAGAGTTTTTAATGAAATGGAGAAAATTTGATACCTATAAAAGGTTTTGTAGAAGTTCTATATGAGTTGGTAAGGGATATTAGTACCTATAGAAGGTTCTATAGAAGTTTTAGAGTGACTTGGTGACATATAGAAGGTATTGTAGAAACTTCTTTGATCATGTCAATTTTAAATATAGTAGTAGAAACTTTAGTAGAAGGTTTCCTAGTATAAAAGCTATAGCCAAAATCCTTGTAGAAGATTCCATAGAAGCTATGTTTAGTAAATGCCATAAAACAGACACTAGTAAAAGTTTGTGTAGAAGGTTCTATAACAAAGAATACAAGTGAAAATCTTAGTAGAAGCTTTAGCAAAATGTACCAAAACCTAAGATACATTTGTAACATAGCGATCACCAAAGATAGAAATGTAAACCCTACAAATTTAGCCATTTAGATATAGTACCAAACTCGAGTACCGTAGGTATTTCCCTAAGCTAACAAAACCGATAAATTTCGAATCGATTAAATTTTAAATTCAAAATTGAAAATGAATATGAAAACCCTTAATGTACAATTTGAAAACTTTAATCATGTATGAAAATTCTATCTTATATACATATACTAAAAAAAAGAGAGAGAGAGAGAGAAAAAAATACCATAAACGCTAAACCTAATGATTATAAAACCTTATAATCTACCCTAATGCTAATAAAGCCCTAATGTGGTAACATTATCCCTAGATATGTGTAATTGCATAAAATCGCTAATGAACGGTTAGAGATACTTTTAAATAATAATAAATAATTAATTTCAACCAATTAAATAAATAAATTAAACCTCTAAAGGGGTTAGCTTAGTGGTTAAGGCCTAAGACAAACTCATGATAACTTTCATGAGGTTTTGGATTCAAATCTTATTATGGACACTTTTTGGGATACTCACATAGTGCAAATTATTCTCACTCGGTGCATGGGTCTTATAGGGTGATCTATGTGCGTGGAGGTAGTTGACCACAACACGGTTGCGCCCCTCCATCATGAAATAAAATAAAATAAAATAAATTAATTAATATATCACAAATAATGTGCTATACCCTACATGTAGCGCTATATGCATGCATCTATATATGTATCTTTATTTCTTTCCTTCTTAATATAATATAATAATATTATTGTTGTTATTATATTATTATTATTATTATTATTATCAACATTATTAAATATTGCGATAAATTGTAGTATGTATATGCTTATGTAAATTGTTTAATTTAAATACCCTGACTTCTTTATTTTACTATTTTATTAAACCAAATCCCAACCTAACTACACCTTAATCAATCCCATTACCTTAATCAAATTTATAATATATATATATATATATATATTATCCCAATGACAAGACAAAAAAAAAAGAAAAGAAAAGAAAGGATGATAGATACTTTTGTCCATGTTAAAGGATGCCCATTACACCCAATATCTCTCCAATATTTCAAATACAACTCTCTTTTTTTATTTATCATTTCTAATGCCCCCCTTTTTACTACTCCCTAAGTCTTCTTTTTCTTCATGTTTGTTTTTTTCTTTTCTAAACCAAACCCACCATTTTGCTTCATTCTCATGTTGGATATTGCCCATCCCTTATTAATTTTTTCTTTCAACTTTTTCTGACAATTCAATACACCCAATATACATCATAAGCCCCCAAATTCGACTAACCTTTACCATCTTCTTTTTCTAAGAAAAATCAAAACCCCTCCTTTACTTGCAATTCATGCCCCTTGCTATCCATCTCTTTCTCCATCCTTTCTTCCTCATTTTCTCACTACTCAACCACTAAAATACGCCCTAAATCTCCTTACTATGATCGACCAATATCCTAACCAAGTCCCTCTTTCATTTTTCTTCCATTTTCATCTCCTATTTTCTCATTTGCTTCACTCTGTATTCTAACTTCCAGCTAACAAGGGAAAAACGTAGGGCGTCCAAGAAGAATAAGGGTTTTTCTCAAGCTTCAAGACCTACAACACCCTCTTTCGAAAGAGTAACAATATCTTCATTTTTCCTTGTTGTAAATTTTTGTATATTTTGTTAGTCTTGTATTTAGATTCCATGTATATCCTCTTGATATTTTCATGTATTAGGAGGAATATTGTAAAAAACATAGGATCGTTTGTATAAGTAGTTGATTTATTGAGTTATATATACATATGTAAATGTATTCCTTCTTTTCTTCTTACTTTTCTTATTTGCTGTATATTTTTCGTTTTTGTTTTTATTTTTATTTTCGGTATTTCTTCTTTTTATTCATATTTCTATATTTTGTAAATCGTGGTTAAGTATATGTACATGTATATTTAGATATATGAAGAAGCACATCCAATGTGTGTGTATATATATATATATATACATACATAAATACATATCTTATAAGAACCCATATACATAGGTATATACCTAAACATATATATATATATATATATATTTTATGTAGCACGAAAGTAGCCTATACATATATATAAACATACATATATATGTAGACATATAAGTATGTATTTTTCCATTTTATTTTCTTTTTCTTTCTGAAGTTCGAGTATGTATATGTATATATATTGTCAAGCTTTATTTTGATTTCCTTAATTTAACCTATATTAAACCTAACTTGCTTAATATAGATTACTTGACATTAAATTAAGGAAAAAAATTATTACTATTTTTAAAAAAGAATGGAGTTACTAACTGGTTCAACCTATAAAATATAAAATTAGGGTTTTCGGGTGGGAAAACCCTAAGTTGACTATTAGTTTACGAGTAATCTAAAAAAAATTGGTTTTTAGAAAATTAAACTAGGAAAAAAACCAAATTTAGCAGCTAACATATTAAGATTAAGTTACTATGTGAAAATTAAAAGAAATCAATGGGTTTTTTGTAATTTTTCTAAGAATATTAAAAATAGATCTAAATGAGTAAAAATAACTAAAAATGATTTAAATTTTTTTTTATTATGAATTTCTAATAAAAGGGATTTTTTTTTATATTTTAATAATTACCTTGAATGTGCTTACCAACCAGCTAATCAGGATCAAACCGACTGTAGTTCTCTTTATATAAAATTTTTAGTGAGTAGGTCATTTTTATATTGAAAACCGAGCTACGTTTGTATATTTTATCAATTTATTATTTTAAGAGAACAAACTGAAAAAAATCTAATTTTTTTGAATTAAATAAAAAACCCTAACTAACTATCTTTTTTTTAAAAAAAAAAATCTCAATTTAGATTCTTTTTATTTTTCCAAAAACCCCTATATGTCAAAAATATATTTTTTATTAAAAAAATACGATTTTTCAAAAAAATTAATTTAACTAAAAATTTGCAAGAAAATAAATAACAACAAAAAACCTGCACTTAAACACAAATAAATTAATAAAGAAAAAAAAAACATAACTAATTAATAAAAATTAATGAAATAAATAATATAATAAAAAAATTACTGAAAATTTACCTAGATTGAGTCGCATAAGTGTTGGGTAGTGATGGGTAATGCTGGGCGTTAAGGTGAGACACAGGCGTGTGCGGAGGAGTGAGGGCAAGAGCTGCGGGTGATCACTAGGCGATGCTGTGTGCGAGCATCTAGGTGACAGCAAGGCGAGCGTACGATTAATAAGTAATGCAGTGGGTGAGGTTGGGCGATGCTATGGGCAAAGCTAAGTGACAGTAAGGGCAGTCATTGGGCGAGCGGATAAACGATGCTTGGGTGATGTTGGGCGACGCAATGGGCGATGTTGTGGGTGGTAGTAGGCGATGGAGTAGTGGTGCTATAGGCAGTGATTTAGGCAGTAGCTCTAGTGGCAATAGCAACGCTAGGGCGGTGATCTAATGGTTGTGATGGCATGTGGGGTGTATGTGGTGGTTGTGTAGTGGTAGTTTGGTGTTTTTGCAGTGGTGGTGTGTAGGGTATGTGTAGTGGCGTGTGGGGTTACATGGGGCTGATTGGTGGTGCGTGGTGTATGTGTTTTGTTTTTTGAGTAGGAGGGTGATTAAAACATCGTCCTCGAATCCCTGGTTGATGTGTTATTTATAAGCTCAAAATTAAATATTTTATATTGAAGATATGGAAGATTTGATTGCGATTCTTCCAAGATTTACCCTTACTTCTAGAAACCCTAGTTAGCTCATGTTTTTCTTTGCATACCCAACCTGATCTAATTTAGCCCAATAATTTCCTAATCTGATTAGACAAATTAGTTCAGCCCATCTCGCTACTTGCTCTAACAACTCAACTTACTCCAACTTGCCATGACTCGACTCATAACTTAACTTGCTATGACCTAACTTAATTTTATTCCTTTATTATTATATATTTTTAATTTTAATTTTTTAAATTTTATTATATTTTTAATTTTTATAAACCTAGCTCAATTAACAAAATTTAAAAAAATTGGCAAAATTGAAGTGTCTACATATATAATGTAAAATAAGTATTTATGTACATATACATATTGCCAAAACATACTTGCATGTGTATCTGTATCTATATATATACATATATACGCTTATACTTTAATATATATATATATTAATATATAAGTATACTATCTATATTTTTATTTTCTACGTTAAAGGAATGTATATATAATAATATAAATTTATTTATTTTGTTGTATTTTGAGATTAGTAAAAATATAGTCTTATATATATATATATATATATATATATATATGCCCAAAAAATGTATTTATGTATGTATGTATGATAGTATTGTAACGACCCAGCCAGAACCCCTCTTACTGAGGTATTGTTTACTTTGGCGTATAATACTATATAGTTTTATACGTTAGTGTAGCAGCTTCCTAAGAGGTCACTTAACTTATGATTAACCTAGCTTGAGTACGCTTAACTTCAGAATTTCAACGTACTCCAAGCGATTATACTAAAAGGCATCTCGATGATTTAGAGTTCTTTTATCAAGTATTTAAGGAGTACTACAATCCATCCCTTTTAGAGAACTAACATTCTCATTAGTTTTGTTACATAGGTTCAAGACTACCACCAGGTAGGGACTATGCCTTTTTAGTTAGTGGACTACTATAATATTACTTGAAGGATGTAACATCTTGACATAGCATTGGATGCATCATCATACAGGTAAACTTACTATAAATAAGCTCAATTCTAACAAAATAATACTTCATTATATATTCTACACTCGAAGGAGTTCTATTGTAGGTTTTTTTTTAATTATTTATAAGTTTCAAAAACTAGAACACTAAACTTCAATCATACTTCTAGGTATCCATTGTACTTGTTTGGTGACACTTTCACTATCAAAATAGCTAACTTGATCTAGTGCTCTCTAAAAAGCCCAACTTGATGCTGGTGATACCTTAAAATCTGCATCTTAACCTGAGAATAAGAGAAAAACTTATCCTCTCAGCTATCGTTGAGCTGAGTGAGAGTGGATAATAAGTAACATTACATCTAAGCACATTATATGGGCATACAATTTTGATATTCAATGAATATCTTAGTAAATATGATAATGCAATTTGATGTCATGTTAATGCGCGTAATTTGTATTAGTACTGATATCTTAGCCAGTCTAGCAACTCATCTAGTTTGGTTGACTACAAATGTAGACATCTAGAGAATATATTCGGGAACCTAACAAAAATTTTAGCCTAGCAAAACCATAAAGCGTAGTTGAAGTTTTAGTCAATGCAAAACTATATGTATGAAAACCCAGCTTTGTAAGCATATCTCAACAAAATCATAAGTTTTAGAAAATTGATCTGTAGGTCCTTTTCATGTCATGTCGTGCCATGAATGCATTAACCAATTCTCAGTAAACAACAAGCATAACAACAAAGCTCATCATGTTTCATCCTGTCTCTATTTTAGGTTTTGAATTTGTCTTTGAATTAGTTTTTGATTCAAACACTCATTATAGTGTAAATCTCCACAAGTTTTACTTCTAACTAGATCTAGGATACAACGCATAACCTATTGCTAGCATAATACTCACAAAGCATAGTGTCATTAAGTAGTTACATAGCGAATCTAAGCCACATTCAGACAATTTCCACATCATAGACAAACACATTCACCACCAACTAATCAAATGTAAATCTAATACTTTATATAGAAAACCTAAACATCATTCGAACAATCACTACAACCATAAGCAAGAACGTACATTCTCTACTATTCATATGTAAATATATACCCTATATACGTAGGTCCACTTACCTGGCTAGCGGTATAATCCCAACTTACTTATTAGCAGGAACTTTTTCCTTTATGGCTTCACCTAGCAAAGGTAAGTATTGTTAAGGTTAACTACCAATCATAGGTAAGTATATTTTAGCTTTATATTCACTTATTGGTTCTTAGTTTGTTTTAGCCTATTTATGACTTAGTCTCTATCTTAGCTTCTGAAATAGCTTCTAAATTACTCTTTGATCTAGTCTAACTTTAAAATTTTGGATTAGATACTACTTAACCTATATCTTCCACTCATCAATTAAAATCTCCAGTATTACACCCAATTTTGTCATTTAAGTTCAATTTACATAAAGACTCTTAAGTGCAGTAGCTTCTAATTTTGTCTCTGAGTAAACTCCTTATATGAAATTTACCAAACAAAGCTTTTGATTTATCCTCCAAAATCACATTTTTATGTTAACCCATTAATGAAGAATAATACTAATCAAATAATTACCATAATACTTCCTTGAACCAAAATTTAATAACAGCTAACTTTTACTTAAATATGAATTTTTAAACTAAGTAATAAGTATCAAAGTACTACTAAATTATCACCAGCTTTCAATTAAACCACTATTTGTTTAGCTACTAGTTAAGAGTCTATTTCTTCCCATTACTAAAAATAACCTAGTGTTGAAGTCCCTCTCTTTTTTTTTTAAGGAAAAAAAATTATAAAACTCATCATATTATTTGTCTGATGAAAAGCTTATATTGTACTGCTATGTCGGTAAGCACCAACAACCCACTATAAGTAAACTCGATATATATTATATATATATATATATATTCTCTGTTCGTTAGTGAAAGCTAAGGTATTATCTCATTTCCACATGCAACACTAATATGAATCAAGATGTATTCAATCTTGACTGACAAACTAAGGTTGAATCTTAAAAAAAAAAAAAAAAAACTGTGAGGTGATTACCTAAGAGATAATAATAAGTACATGTTGTCTAAGAGAAATCCAGGTTTACCTAGTGCGAATTTGCTTGAATTGCTCCAAACTCTAATGGAATTCTCTCTAGAAGCTATGTAGTTTGCTTCGTTTAGTACTTGTTGCTGGTCTCACAAATTTATCGCAAGTTAGGTTACAGTCGAGAAAAGGAAGAATAGTTTCATGGTGATAGATGAATACATATATATATAAGAGCTTTTATCATTTCGTTCAATTATTTAATAATTTTACAAGTTTTCAGAATTGTAACAATCTCCTAAGTGATCCCTGAATCTGTCAATCAAGAATGCTAGGTGTTATTTTGTCTTCAAGCCAACAAATCAAGCATGGTATAGTTGCTTACGTGTTGACCCATGAAACTTGATTAGTGTCTTGCATTCGTTAACTATGTTGCCATGCAACCATTTTGGAAAAATGCGAAAGCTGGAATTCTCTTTTTATTATTATTATTATTATTTCTGAAATGTAGTTATCCTGTTTGGTCCAATATTTCATTGATAAGGAGATGTTTAAGTTTTGCTTGTTACCAACATCATTATGTTACTTTTATTATTAGATGTCAAAGTCTTAACTTAAATATTATTTTATATTTGGTTCCATCGCATTCCTTCTTACCTCAATTTTTATAAGATAATTGAAACTTCCTTTAATAGTTATCCACTAACTTTTTGGAATTTTGAAGCTTATGATATCTAAATTTACTATTTAAAGTAACACATATGCATGCGTAAATCAAGCTTATGGTATCTACATTCGCTAGTATCCAATAGTTTTCATACATGATTTATTCCAAACTATTAGTTGTCTAGGTCAACTTATCTATCTTTAACATCTCATTATTTCTCTATGTTTAAATTTTGAGTTTTCAATATATAACGGGCGATATTGATAGAATTATATTTTATTGAACTGAATATTATTTATACTTTATTTCGAAGAATTAACCTTGCTATAACTTTTCTTCTAATTTTTATGAACTCATATTAAAATCTAACTTAATTTGGAAAAAATTTCTTAGAAGCCTTAACTTGTATTTGTTAGTTAAGCAACTAAGGGTAGTTAAGCAGCTAAGGTTTTATATTCTACCTCTCTTACAAAAAGTTTCGTTCTCAAAATTTACTTATATAATGAGTTGTATACCTTGAACTCTAACTTACTATATATAACTAATCAAAATCAATATACTAACCTTGAGTAAGTAACTTAGGGTATTGAGCTTTCATGTGGTCTATAGATTCCCCAGTTGCTTCATCTATAGTGTGTCGACTCTACAACACTTTAATATATTTAATATCCTGATTCCTTAACTTTAGTATTTTGGTATCTAAAATCTTTATTGGATGCTCCACATATGTTAAGTTCTCCCTCAACTCTACAGGTGGTACATCTAATATAGCTATGGGATACGCTACAAACTTTCTTAAAGCTGAAACATGAAAAAAATTACGAATACCTGCTATTTCTTCTAGTAGTTCTAATTCATATGACACCTTCTTGATTCCTATCTTAATTAGATAAGGTCTTTTATATTATGGGCTTAACTTCCCTTAAATACCAAAACACCTTACGCCTTTCATCAAAGATACTTTTAGAGATACCTAATTGCTTACCTGAAATTCCAATGGCTTCCTTCTAACATCTGCATAGCCCTTTTGTGAATTCTTAGCTATCTTCATTCATTCCTGTACCATCATACCTTTTCCTTAAGATCTTATAGCATAGTTGACTTGATTGTTTGCTTATTACCTACTTCATCCTAATATACTAGAGATCTACACTTGCATTTGTACAACGCTTCGTATGGAGCCATTTGAATAGTGTTATAATAACTATTATTATAGGCAAATTCCACCAACGGTAAATGATCATCCCAATTTCCACCAAACTTTAACATACATACCCTTAGCATATCTTCTATCACTTTGTGGATAATATGCTATACTAAAGCTTAACTTAGTTGCTAATTCTGTTTGTAAGGACTACCAAAACCATGACATGAAATGAGAATGACAATCAAAAGTGATTGATACTGGTGTCCAGTGCAAACGAACTATCTCCCTGACGTATACTTCAGTTAACTAGGATAGAGTTATAGTTTGCTTGGTCATTAGAAAGTGTGCAGACTTGGTAAGCCTATCCATTATAACTCGTATAGTATCACATTGCTTCCTTGTTCTGGGTAAACCACTTATAAAGTTGATTGTTACATACCCCCATTCCCATTCATGTATCAGTAAAGGTTATAATAACTCGGTTAGCCTTTGATGTTCTGCTTTTACCCTTTAACAAGTTACACATTTCGACATATGTCGCGTTATATCTTTCTTCATCCCTATTCACTAGAGCTTTTGTTTCAAATCCTTGTACATTTTATTATTTTCAGGATACACAAAATACTTCGCATCATGAGCTTCTTGTAAAATTACTTCCTTAACTTTTGTGTCCTTTGGTATACATACGATTCCCTTGTATCTTAACATTTGTTTATCATCAATCCAAAATTTAGGGTGTTTTTCTAGATTATCTATGATCTTTTATAATTCTACATGTCCCTTCTGGCTTTCCTTTATACGTTCTAAAAGCATAGGTTGTACTTTTAAACTCACCAACATGGATTTACTTCCTTTGACCAAGATTTCCAGACCCATCTTTTCTATCTCCTTAATCAATTCTTACCTATCTGTAATTAGCATGGTAGTGTTACAGAACATTTTCTTACTCAAGGGATCTACAACTGCATTTGCCTTGCCTGAGGTGATAGTAGATTGAAATATCATAATCCTTCAGCAACTCTAACCATCTTCTCTACTGTAAATTCAACTCCTTCTGTACATAGATGTATTTAAGACTTTTGTGATTCATATACACTTTAGACCTCTTACCATATAAGTAGTACCTCTAAATCTTTTAGGCAAATACTATTGCTACTAATTCTAAGTCTTGCGTTGGGTAATTCCACTTATGTGATTTGAGTTGTCTTGATGCATACATAATCGCTTTATCATTTTGCATTAACATACATCTTAAACCATTCCTTGAAGCATTACAATAGATTGAGTATTCCCCTGAGCCATTAGGTAATATCAGTATAGGTACAGTGACCAACTGCTTCTTAAGTTCTTGGAAACTTCTCTTACACCTATCATTCTACTAGAATTTAACTCTTTTATGTGTCGGTTGTGTTAATGGCATAGTAATCTTAGAGAAATTCTGCACAAATCTCCAATAATAACCTACCAATCTCGAGAAACTTCTAACTTTCGTTACTATCGTCATCTTTACCTAATTTGTTATCACTTTTATCTTTACAGGATTGACGACTATTCTAGCACCTAATATGATATGCCTAAGAAATCTAACTTGCTCCAACCAAAACTTATACTTCTTCAACTTAGCATATAATTGGTTCTCCTTCAAAGTTTGAAGTACCTTTCTCATATGCTTCGTATGTACTTTTCTATCTCGTGAGTAAAGCAAAATGTCATCTATGAACTGATAAGGAATCAACAAGTAAGATGATACGGCAGCGGGTTAGATTTGAAGATGGGTATGTGTAGATTTGAGTAGGTATGAAATACAAAAAGTAAAACAAGAGTTTTAAGTATGAATGTGTATTACGCCCTACGATACAAATACAATCAAGGGTTTGAGCTCGAAATAAAGTTCGATACAACTTATGA
The DNA here is from genome assembly GCA_024138005.1 of Lumnitzera racemosa. Taxonomy (NCBI): domain Eukaryota; kingdom Viridiplantae; phylum Streptophyta; class Magnoliopsida; order Myrtales; family Combretaceae; genus Lumnitzera; species Lumnitzera racemosa. Next base: position 38,131,847 of record JAMXBC010000005.1, read on the forward strand.
ACACTAAATGTCGCTTGGGATTTAAATGAATGTTAGATGCTAGTCACTAACCCATTCAAATGAAGGGGTTCACCACAATCTTGAGGTCAAGATTGACAAGAACGTAGGAAAGATAAAAGAGTTTAATCAATACTCAGTAATCCAGCAAACACAAGCTCTATTAACTCAAGTATAGCCTTGCTTGAAAAGAGGAAAGTTTCATTGTTTGTATATATTGTATTTGTATATGTCAAATATGTATCTCTTGATGTTTATAGATGTTGCTATTTACAGCAAGTCTTAAACCCTAATGGTAAAATTGTAAATAATGTATTAGGCCTTAAACTCTAAAGAATTGGGCCCATAAATAAAATAAAGAAAAATGTGTACAAGAATAAAAAACTATACGGTTTACAAGGGAAGTTGGCATACAGTCACTTGGTATGTCTTGGAAGGCCTAGTATCCGAATCAGATGGGGTCAGCAGTTGGATATATGGGTTCGAGAAAGAGTCCCTGAAGTCTCGCGTAGCTTAGCTGAGACACTAGAGAGGTCGGCTAACAATTGCTGAGTTCTAAAGTTAGTCGGCACTAGTCTCTTCATGCTGTGCCAAGTGGATCCCACTCTCGGTAACGTGATCTCTCAACTACTCGGTCGACAACAGACTTATGGCCAAGTGGTTAATTTTCTTCCTATCATCCTTCTAGCTTCAACTTAGCATTGGTAAGCATTGATTGACCTCAGCTTGGGATATGTTGACCTTGACTTGGAAATAGTTAAAGGTTGATTCCCATCATTACCATAGGTCTGAAAGGAAGTTGTCCTTGATGTTAAGCATTGAGCACTGGCCAGGAAGCCAAATAAACTCCTCTTCCCTCTTTGCTTCACCGTGGGTATCGAGTGTCTTTAGATTTCCTCAACACTCATAATGGTTAAGCAATAGCTCTTCCTATTCTTTTGAATAATATAAGTGTTGAGAAAGTCGTCATAGATCACTTTTCGATCATACTCCCATGGTCGACCAAGAAGTAAATTTGCAGCATTCATAAGGACAACGTTGAATTCAATCTCATCCTCATATTATCCTACCTTGAATGCTATCCGAGATTGCTTGTGCACATGGATCATGCCCTTGTCATTAAACCACTTTAATCCATAGGGTCGGGGGTATAAGTGGGTCGGCAACTTCATCTTTTCTACTAACTCAGCAGAGATTATATTGGTATAGCTACCCCCATCGACAACCAGGGAATAGGTGTTCCCATTCATTAGGTATCGCATGTGAAACAAATTTTTACTTTGTTTAAGATCTACCTTTAGGTCAGTTCGTATTGCCATTGTTAAAGTTTATCCAAGTCTTTGGCATAGACATCTTCTTCTATTAATTGATCTTTTGAGCTCTTGTCACTTTGGCTCTCAATTTGAGCCTCAGGCCCTTCACCCTTCAAGACCATGACCCTCTTATTTGGGTATTAGGACGTAATGTGTCTGTAGGCTAAGCATTTGAAGCATTTCACATCTCCAGCCTTGTTGTTAGGTGCCTTTTCTTTCTTAGCAATCTTCTTCTCGGTGTGGACTAGTTAGTTAGGATCTCCTTTCTCCATCCTCCTCTCTAGCCCTTTTCTCTTGGCATGCCTCTTAGGCTTAGTATTACCTTATTGAGGTCGGTTACTCGACCTTTGATTCTTGCTCCTCCTTTATCTCTCTACTCTCAATGCCAAATTGATTAGCTTGTCTAGAGAGCTGAACGTTTGCAATTCAACTATGTTGGCAATGTCATCTTGGAGTCCACTTAAGAACCTAATAATGGTACGGTCTTGTATCTTGACAATCTCGCATCTCATCATTAGAGTTTCGAACTCCTACAAATACTCCTTAATAATGTTGTAGCTCTATCTAAGGTGCTGGAAAGCATAAAGCATCTCTTGCTTGATTTAAGTCAGTACAAAGAGTTGGTTCATCAATCTTTTCATGAGCCTCCAAGTTTTAATCGGCTCTTCTCCTTCAGCATCTCGCTTGTCAACTAACTTATCTTACTAAAGACTCGCATATTCAACAAGGGATAGTGAAGCTAGCTTGACCTTTGTTCAATCATCATACTTGTAGTACACGAATAACTTCTTAACTTGAGGAACCCAATTATGGAACCCTTCAAGTTGGCTACTACCATTGAAGGTTGCCAACTTAAGCTTTATATTTTCATGTCCTCAACCAGGTGCTCGGGGTTCATCCCTTACATTCTAAACTGGTTGGTTCACCTCGGATCAGCCACTTTTGTTGGAGCTCTACTTGACTACATCTTTTCTTGACCTCGACTCTCTTCTCTGAGCTCCTTGATTTGCTCCGTAGTCAACACTCCTTTTAATCCTTCTTCTCAGCACGACATCTTCTTCTTGTCTCGGTAGCTTTTCTCGGTTGTTGCTCATCATTATCAAGTTCATTAGAATCACTTCTACTGGTGAGTGGTCGTTTGCTTCTTTCTTCTTAACCATTACATTTGCATCCCCTGACTAAACTAGTGAGTTCTTAGATAGAGTCAGTGAGATTCTGAATTTGATATTCCAAGTTATCAACACGTCTCTTGAAGCTTCTGCAAGGACTATCACCAATGTTGTTGACATTATCCTTTGACATTCTTGTCCGTACAGTAATTTTTCAAAAAATTGAACAAACAAGAAAATACAATTATGGTAACCTAGAAATGACTACTACTCAGCTTCTATAGCTACCTACAACTAACAAACACTAAAATCAACTACTGAAATGAATGTTGATGGACTCAACTGCAATATAGTACTACGACTACTAAAACACAAATAGTAAACACTACACTATAGAATAAAAACAAATAGAACTTCATACCATAAATCAAACTTTGACGAACACTAACTTACGTGTCTCCCTAAAGCTCTAATACCAATATGATAAGGAATCAACAAGAAAGATGATATGACAGTGGATAAGAATTGAAGATGGGTATTTGTGGATTTAAGTAGGTATGAAGAACAAGAAGTAAAACAGGGGTTTTGAGTGTGAATGTATATGGATATCACACCCTAACATACAAACACAATTAGGGGTTTAAGCTCGAAATAGAGTTCGATACAACTTATGAACACTAAATGTTGCTCGGGATTCAAATGAAGGTTAGATGCCACTTACTAACCCATTCAAATGAAGGGGTTCACCACAATCTTGGGGTCAAGATCGATAAGAACGTAAGAAATATTAAAGAGTTTAATTAACACTGAATAATCTTATAAACACAAGCTTTACTAGCTTAAGTATAGCCTTGCTCGAAAAGAGGAAAGTTTCACTCTCTATGTATATCATATTTGTATATGTTGTATATGTATCTCTTGATGTTTACAAATGTTGTTATTTATAGCAAATCCTAAACTTTAGTGGCAAAACTATAAATAATATATAAAGCCTTAAACCCTAAAGAATTAGGCCCATAAAGAAAATAAAGTAAAATACGTACAAGAATATAAAACTGTGCATTTCATAAGGGAAGTCAACATGTAGTCACTCGGTATGTCCTAGAAGGAGTAGTATTCGAACAGGGTCAGTAGTTGGATGTGCGGGTTCAATTTGGAGTCCCTAAAGTCTCTCATGGCTTGGCCAAGTGGTTATTTTTCTTCCTCTTGCACTTCTGCTTCAACTCGGCCTCGACAAGTATTGATTGACCTCAGCTTAGGACATGTTAGCCTTTGCTTGGACATAGTTGGAGGCCGATTCCCATCATGAACACTACCATAAACTCATCTAGATGCTTCCTAAACATACGATTCATCATATCCATGAAAGCACTTGGGCCATTCATCAAACTAAATGACATCTATAATGACCCTAAAGGGGGGCTTAGTAAGATTATCTAAAATCTTTATATCACATGTGTAGCCATAATACAAAGACCACCTTATAAGTTAGATATTATAAGACTCTAACTAATCAATTACTATAGCTTTCAATTCATAATTTATTAATTTAGCTTAAAATATAAATAACTATGGGTATCTAATATTCTACAGTTTATCACAATTATAGAGAATCAGTATTCCTTATCAAACAATGAGATTAGGTACGTAAATTTCAAATACTTCTATTAGATATCTATTATAAAAGTATCATATAACTAGATATATTATCTTTCTATTCCTATTTGTCTATTATTTTATTGGTTGGAATGCTCTACACATGAGTCCTAACCTGAATCTTAGCTTTTAGATAACCTACAAAAGAAACTATAAGGGGTTAAGCTACATCCAACTTAGTGACATATTTCTCCTATTATACCTTTCAAGGAAAAGCAAGTAAGTTAAATTAACAACCATATGAATGTAGATAAATTGTATGCAATGCAGCAACTATATATATACAACCATTTGAAAACTTTATATAGCTCGGATTTTCACTCTTCATAGCTAGGGTTGGAGATTATAGTCCATCAAACCTAAGTTCTAGTCACTCCAGTTTTTATCCACCAAATAGCCTCACACGGCAATCAATATTATTTTTTTTCCTTTTGTTTTAAATTTTTAAGAAAGGAAAATATATACACAATAATAGTACGTATGGTAATCTTAAAATATGTATGTATATATATATATACACACATAAATATACATATTCTTGGATATATATAATATTTTTTTTTACTTATATCTAGAAAATAAAATAAAAATACTAATTTATACAAAATATTCTCAACTCCACAAACATGTATGCATATATGTATATTTAGGTTTATCCTTGTATTTTTCATAGTATATACATACATAAATGTATGCATTTTTGTATATTTTACTTAAAACCAAAAAGATAAAATAAAAGATAAGTTTATACAGAAATTTTCCCTACTCCATAACTGTAGGTACGTATATATATCATGTTTGTTCTTGTATTTTTAAGGATGATATATATATATATATATACATATATATCATTTTCGAAATACAAACAAACACATACACATACATACATATGAATATGTACATTTCCATTGGTTTAAGTCCATAAAAAAAAAAGTTTAAGTAAAAATTTTTTTGAAGTCTCCTATCCTAGTATAAGTGGCACATATATACATACATGCTTATCCTTACATTTATTTTTCAAAAAATATATATACATATTACATCTTTAGTCTTGTACAAGAAGTCAACTTAATGTACATACTAACTCCTAATATACAAAGAAAAATGTACATGAACCTCATATACAAGAAACTAGAGAAAATACATTGAGAAGAGAAAAAATAAATAAATAAATTCTAAGGTTACCTTTATTTCTCTTTATGGCTTGAAATTGGAAGGTGAAATGTATGGTGAAATAAGTGGATAAAAGTGAAAGAAAATGGAAGAAAAGAAGGGAGGATTAAGAGGAAGTTGTCAGTTTGGAAAGGGAGGTGTGGAAGTGTGTTGTAGTGTGTTTAGTTTGTGTAAGTGAAAGGAAAATGAGACGAGAAGGGAGGAAACAGGCGACCGATGGTAATTTGAAAAAAGAGTAGATGTGTTGATTACATTTTGCACTTGAAATTTAAGGATTTTCTTTACTTCTTAGGTTTGCCAAAAGTTGGAAGAATTGGGGATTTGAGTTGTCCTTTATGTCATGTTAAGTAGACTTTAGGTATAGGAGATGATGGCTCCTTTTGTCTCATCATGTAGGGATTAGGCTTAGGCTTATGATGTAAGTAAGAAAGTGACATTTGTTTAGGAAAGGATTTTAATTAAATGGGATCCAACTAATTTAGTTATTATAGTTCCTAATAGAATATAATATATGCTTGGTAGGAATTTTCAAGATAAGGTAACATAAAATAAAATAAAATATATATTATATGAATGCACGTATATATTAGCACCATGTATATGCACATGTAAGACTAATTTTTGTAACTTAATTAATTTATTATTTTAGTTGACTTAGCTTAGTCAATTATTACTATTATTTAAAATTATCTCTAATTATTCGTTAACAATTTTGTACTATTTTGCGTATTTAGCGATAATTTTATCAAATTAGAGTTTTATTAGTATTAGGTAAATTTTAGTGTTTTAAAATCTTAGAGTTTAGGATTTAAGATTTTTATTAAGTTCAAGTTCAAATTTTTTATAGGTATGTAAGTGTAGGGTTTAGGGTTTTCATATGCAAGTATGGTTTTTGAATTGTACATTAGGTTTTTCATATTCATTTTAAGCTTTGAATTTAAAGTTTTAATTGACTTTAATTTTATGTCATTTTGTTGATTCGGGGAAATATCAACGACATCTAAGTTCAACATTATATCTATAAGGCTAAATTTACGGGGTTTACATCATCAATAAGAACACATAGTGTCCATATCTTGTTCTAAAAGCTATCTTAGGTATATCTTCTTCCTTAACCTTTAGCTAATGATACCTTGATTACAAATCTGTCTTTGAAAACACAGTAGCTCCTTTTAATTGATCAAACAAGTCATTGATCCTTGGAAGAGAGTACTTATTCTTTATTGTAACTTGATTCAACTCTTGATTATCTATACAAAGCCTCCAACTTCCATCTTTCTTCTTAGCTAAGAGTAGTATTGCACACTACAGTAATGTACTAGGACTAATGAATCCTTTATCTAATAACTCTTTAATTTACTTCATTAATTATACTAACTCTATTAGTGCCATATGGTGAGGGGTTTTAGAAATAGGTGTAGTTCTTGGAATAAGGTTAATGGTGAATTCCATTTCCTAGTTGGGTGGCAATTTAAGTAAATTCTTAAGGAAAACTTCAGGAAATTCTCATACTATTGGTATGTCTTCTAAATTGGCTTCTTTAGTTTGTGTATCTACTATCAAGGGTAGGTAACCTATGTTCCCTTTACATATAAGCTTTTGTGCCTTATTTGCTGAGATCACTCGAGGAACCACATCATTAGAACTTCTCTTGAAGTAATAGTCCTTTCCATCTAACCTTTAAAATACCATAGTCTTAATTTTACAGTCAACATTGGCTTTATACTTGGTCATCCAATCCATCCCTAATATTACATCAAATCCTTTCACATCAAAGACTATTAAATTCGTCGACATCTCATGAGTATCTATACAAACATTCCCATCTATTTGCTTATGATACACAACTTGCTCTCCTCCAGATGGTGTTGTGACTACTAACTCATATGCTAAGGTTTCTATTGGTAATTGATTTCTATCAACATATTCCTTCGAAGCATATGAATGAGTCGCTCTAGTATCAAATAAAGTATATGCATAATTATCTCTTATGTACATTAACCCTTGAACAATTATTTATAACTATATCATTTCATATTCATAGGTACACTACCATATTTAAGTTAACTAACTATTAAATTTACTCAAGTTAGAAAATTTTGGTATTACTTACTTGCTATTACATGTGCATCCCTCACTTCATCTTGCTAGAGTACATAAACTCTTCCTTATACCCTAAGCCTCTCTACTGATCTATTAGCCGATTGTTGTTCCTATTGGCTATTTCTTGTCAATTACCTTAAGCTTGCTCTTGTCCTGCTTGTGGTTCAGTACATTGGTTCACATTGTGACCCATCTTGTGGTAGTTAGTACAAAACATACCTTTAGGGTCTGGATTCTAACAATTCTTTCCTATATGCCTAGCTTCTCTACACTTAAAACAATTTTTACATAATTCAAGACAATCTACCACTCAGTACCTTGCATTATGCTTCCAACACGGTATCATAGTTCTACCACCTCTTCAATTATTACTTAAAAGTTACTTTCCTTGCTTTCCTTTTGCCATCTTGTTGCTATTACTAAAACTTCTCACAAACTTTCTTTTCTTATTCTCCATTTCATTAGCGTTCTCTTATAAAGTATGAGCCTACTTAATCAGTTGAGCCTCATTTACCAAATCATTGTATCTTACTATTCTAGCTCTTTTCAACTTCTCTTGGAAATATAAATCAAGTCTAGATTTAAACCTTCCAACCTTAGATAATTCGTTATTTTATACAGCATTTGGTACAAATTTCAATAATTGGTTAAACTCCCTTTCATATTCCTTAACTTTCTTACTATCTTGCTTCAGTTTGTAGTACTCTTCACACATCTATTCCCTATGTACTCAGGGAAATATTGCTCAAGGAGTGCATTCCTAAAAGCATTCCACTCAATAGGTTGAGCTATTAACCACTTCTTATGCTTCCACCAATCATTCACATGACCATCTAACAGAGTAGCCACAATCCCAACCTTTTTATTCTCCTCCATTTTGTGCGCTTCAAAAGCCTTTTCTAGAGAATCAATCTATTCCTTAACAACTAAAGGATCAATATTCTTGCCATCATTCGGTTTCACTATCCATTGTTCTTGAGCCAACTTATTATCTCTTCTAACTCCAACTAGAGCAGCTACAAGCTATTGCGTAAATTGCATACGTAGCTAAGGCGAAGCTACATTTCGTTGTAGCTGAGGTTCTACCTTTTGCTCCTATGGTTCTTAGTTTATTGAAGGCCTTCTACGTCCCTTGCACATCATTTTTTGAACACCACCAAATAGCAATAATAATAAGTGCTTTGATGATATGAGTAAGTTATAATACTATATCACCTAACTACCCTATACATTTCACACGTGTCTAGAAACTTAAGGTCCCTAACTTATACTCTAATACCACCTATAATAATCCAGCCAAAACTCCTCCTACCAGAGTATTATCTACTTTAGGGTGGAATGCCATACAGTTTTGTCCCTTTGTTCAACAACTTCCTAATAAGTCTCCTATCTTAGGATTGACCTAACTTGAGTACACTTAAGTTTGGAGTTTTGATGTGTTCCAAGCTACTATACCAAAAGGTACCTTAATGATTTAGAGTTCCATTGCTTAACATTTAAGGGGTACTACAAGTATCCCACCACTGCAATAGTATTTTTATCTTAGTTTTACTTTATTTTCTATATTTTGGGATATTTAATTATTATATATATGTACATATTAATATCACAAATAAACAAAACTATAAATATAGATAAAATTCAGAAAATTGTACCTTAGTCTAATCAAGAGCTGCCACGTCAATCTCTACATTTCATTGACCCCAAAGCTGTATTTTGTAAAAATTAATAATAATAAATTAATATAGAATAAGTATTATACTAATAGTTAGAATAAATAGTAACTTAGAGCTTAAAGTTATAGAATAAGGAAATAAGGTGAAACCTTAAAGCCCATGAGAAAAGACCCTACTAGGTCTGACCCAAAAAGAAAAAAGGTATACAAAAATTTTCGTTTAATTAAAACAAGGATAAAAAAATTCAAACAAGTTAAGCCCATAACATGTATAATCCAAAAACTTAGGAAAAAGGCTTATTTCCAACTAATAACTAAGATCACGGCACAAAGATAAGAATATTTAGAAAATATAAGATTCAGAAAATTTTTTTGGCCCACTAATATAATTAGGTAAAGCTTAATAAATAAAACCATTAAGGAGAGCCCATAAAGATAATAAAAAAGCAATTGGGCCTGAAATAATGAAAATTCGTAACTTTCAGGCATATACTAGAAAATGTGAGTCCCAACTTCCAAAACAAATCTTTCTGTGTGAAAGTATGTTCGAAAACGATAAAGATTAACTTTAAGATCATAAAAATCAAATTTAAAACAAAAAAAGTTATTCACGATTAAAGATTAGGGAAAATCAAGCAAGATTAGTGGAATAACTAAGTTATTAAAGTAATTTGAAACTATCAATAAATAAAAACCCCTAAATAGATAAATCAATACACAAACTTATTTGCTCACAAATTTATACAAGTAGTTCTACAAAGAGGGAAATCAGTAAATGCATTTTGTAAGGTAGTATAAATGACATAAAATTATTCGGAAAGTCAAGTTCTATGCATGTACAAATGTACTTAGAAGTCCAAACATTATAAAAAAGATATGTTTCTATTTGTATAAATAATTAAAATATAATGACCATATTATAGTAATACGAAACAACAATAATGTTAACAACTAATAATAATAATAATAATGATGATGATGATGATGATGACAATATATAGAATCATATACTTACAAGAAGTAAACTGAGGATATGTACGCATATATGCATGATATAATAATACTATAATATGGTTGAGCTAAAGTTTTTTAGTTGATTAAATATACGGATTTAATATTTTCCACCTAACTCTATTGTTTTGTCTAACTTATATTTTCCTACTATTATTTATCCACTGCATGTGGATATTACAATTAAATTACAATATAACAATATATTGATATAAAAAGTATGAAAAGTGATGAAATCCAAACTCATATAATATTTATTAAATTGTATACAGGTACTCATATGATAAAATAATATTTCCTAATTACTATAATAGATAACTTAAGCAATGTAAAATAACGTTGAAAATTTTAATTACATTTTATCATTGAAGAAGTATACTTGAACTTGATAAGGATCAACTATGAAAATGTGAAGATCTAAGGTAAAATTAGAAGGTTACAAAATATTCAAAACTTAATCAGGAAAGGAATCATAAGTAGATAGTTGGTCAATTAAGCTATTTAGTACAACATGTAGATACTTATTAAGTTATTATTATTTTATTTATAAATGTAGATACCTCATTTTTACCCTTTTTTTATTTTTCTTTTAGAATAGGGGAAAAGAAAAGAAAAGAGAGAGATAGAGTAGAAAATTAAAGAAGATCCAAAAAAGAAAAAAGAAAAAAAAATATATAATAAGAAATCTAGGAAAGGGGGAAAATTAGAAGTCACAAAAAAATAGAAGATTTGGAAAAATAATAAATTCTAGGCTAAGCTGATTTAATCTATACGTGCAATTTAATTATACCTATGAGTAAGGCATATGACAACTGCTTATTGGTAATATACATGCATAAATAATTAGGAGACTTAAGTACAAATCTCACTAGGCATAAAAGAGTTTTTATTTTTATTTTTCTTTTTTGGAAGAAAAAAGAAATTGCATTTAGGATAGCCATTTAATAAAAAAAAAGCAACAATGAAGAATATATATATATATATATATATATGTATTGAATGTGGACCAGAACCTAGTTCACGATTATTAAGAGCAGGGGCGCATCAACATGCTCCTTTTTATTTTAAGTGGCGCGCATGCATTGTACGCACGTGTGGGGCACGTGGCATATGCCCTGGATGGGGTATGTGGCACATGCCCTGCATGTGACTAGTGCCTTTCCTTCTACTTCCTTTTCTAGATTTCACGTTCTAATTTCTAGTTTCTTTCCCTCCTCGTATGCTCTATTTAGGGCCTTTTTTGACTGATTTTATTACGTATTTCACTAAATTAATAGTGAAATTGTGTAATACATGTGGTATACTTTGAATCGAGACCCATTCTTCATCCAAATTCAATCAAAATTAATAATAAATTGGCTCCAAAAATGAGAAAAAAAAACAAACTTTCGACATCCCCATTCATGGTTGTTTCCACTATTAATAACCTTTCTAAGCTTGTTTGAGCTGTGTTTAGTATAAATAGAGGTCAAGGAACATACAACGACACACAACACAAGCTTAGAAATGCTCAAGAATAGAAAATTGAAGCTTTCACACTCTAACCCGATCCTTTTCTCTCTTTAGGATAGCTATCCTTATGGTCGTTTTCGGCAAAATGCACCACAATCAGAATCCTTGCGTCCAAAAACCCCAAGTAAGACACTTCAATTCGACTTCTTGAGACGATCTAAGTTGACAAAGCTAACTCAAGCTATCTAAGCCAACAAAGCCAACTTAAGCCAACCAGGTCTGATTTTATTTATATTTTATTTTTTTTATTTATTGATCATTTTGCTCTTGTACTTATAATACTAAAAAAAGAAGAGAAGAAAAAAAAAGAAAGAAAAGAAAAACAAGAAAAAAGAAAAGAAAAGAAAAGAAAGGAAAAGGAATTTTTTTTTTTACTTCTTAAATAAAGAAATAAATAAACAAGGTAACAAAAACAAATAAATGAGTTAGTAAATAAACAAATTCATTTTGTTACTTAAAAAAATCATGTTTTCCAAAAATAAAAATAATAAATGGACCTCTTTCATAAATTAGGGATATTTTTAAGATATTTTTTAAACACTTACTAGGACCATCTAGGGGCAGTCAAGCTTACTTATAGGGGGGATTACCCTCTTTGGTAAAATCTATGATCCAAAGGAAGACTTGAAAAAGAAGACCATGCTGGAAAGGCTAAAGAATAAACAAGCTAAGCATGAAGAAGGACGGACTGTCTTCACCAAGATGATTAAGTCTAGTAAGTATAAGATAATGGATCAGCTCTAAGACTCTAGCACAAATATCCCTTATGAGTCTATTGATGGCATCAGAACCACATTGGGAAGCTTTGTTTAGAACATTAAGGGAATTCAAAGTCCCTTATGAAATACCAGTTGAAGGAATAAGGTCTGCCACCAATTCTATCCTCATTATGGATCGGATTTCTTTCTTTATCGAAGAACTGGGAGAGGAAGGCCATAAACACACTAAACCCCTCTTCATAATAGTAAGGATGAACAACATTATCACAGTAAGAGTCCTCATCGATAACAGCTCATCATTGAATGTATACCCTTTCGCCACCCTGGATCTATTAGGCATCGATGTGACTGTAATTAAACTAAGCTTAACAACGGTTTGTGCTTTTGACGGATCTAGGAGAGAAATTATAGGGGAGATCGACTTACCAGTTGATATTAGCCTATGAACATTCAATATCCAATTTCAAGTTTTGGACATCCCAAAGACCTTTAATCTATTATTGGGAAGACCTTGGATATGTTTAGTAGGAGTCGTACCTTTGAGTCTTCATCAAAAGGTTAAGTTCATCTCCAATGGCCAGGTTATTATAATTTTAGGTGACTAAGATTATGAAACTTACAAAGAAATGGCCATACCCTATATCAGTACTGAAGAACAAGAGGAGTTTGGACTCTAAATGTTTGAAGAGGTATGCATGATCACTGACCAGGAGAAAGATAAGAGGTTAAATTTCAAAGAAGGCTAGTTTGGAACCTATGGGATAGGTTACATTTCAACTCTAATGGATGAGTTGCAAAATATGCAAGTGAGGGGGAAAAAGAGGTGGCAGATTGTATCATGCCCCAATGACCTTCCCACCAATGTCAGAAACTTTCATCCAAGCCAATGCTTTGAATTCAGAGCCTGCTAAAGAGGACACCTCTAGTAGAAAGAAAGTAGCCAGCCCATTTGACAAGTCTCAACACCTGAATAACTAGTTCTCCATTCTTATGAATAGCAATAAGTCTTCCCTAGGGTAAAGGATGAATTACGATCTAGTATTTTATAGAGTTTTGTGATAAATCACCTTTGTTCTACAAATAATTTTACTAAAAGAAAAAAGATTCCTCCAAATAAAATCAATCTCTTTTCTCTTTACTTCTTCCTTACTTACACTCTTTCTTTTACATTCTTTTTTTCCCATATCTAATGCTTTGAACAAAGGCCATGGATACCTCACACAAATAAGTGATGAAAATATTGATATTACCTCTAACCCTACTAGGTTAGTCATATGGAGTGATATTAATGATCATAATGATGTGTAAGAAAGCTGGCAAAAACATGAAATGAGTAGAATTTCCATTGATGAGCCAATTGAGACAATTAATGTTGGGATTGATGATAATGCCGAAAAATTGAGAATCGGAGGGAATCTAAAAGGAGGACAAAAGGCTGAAATGATCGCACTACCATCTGAATACCAAGATGTGTTTGCATGGTCTTATGAAGATATGCTTGGATTGGATCCATCAATTGTAGTCCATGGCTTACCTACTTGAGAGGATATCAAACCTAAGAAATAGAAGTTAAAAAGGTTTTGACCAGATATCCTATTGAAAATCAAGGAAGAAGTTAAAAAATTACTAGAGGTTGGTTTCATTGAGGTTTTTGATTATCTTAAATGGGTAGCCAACATAGGACCAGTTATGAAGAAGAATGGGAAAGTTAGAGTATGCATGGATTTTCGAGAACTTAATCAAGAAACCCCTAAAGATAATTTCCCCTTACCCTATATTGATGTCTTGGTTGATAATACAGTCAGAAACCATCTTTTCTCTTTCATGGATAGATTTTCTAGATATAATCAAATTTGAATGTCCGAAGAACATAAAGCTAAGATAATGTTTATTACAACTTAGGGCACATTTTGCTACAAAGTAATGCCTTTTAGGTTAAAAAATGCTGAGGCAACTTATCAAAGGGTCATGGTCACAATTTTTCATGACATGATGCATAAAGAAGTTGAAGTATATGTTGATGATATGATTACAAAGTTTAAAGAAGGAGAAAATCATGTGGATTATCTAAGGAGATTGTTTGATAGGTTAAAAAATTCCAGTTGAAACTTAACCAAGAGCAGTGTACCTTCAAAGTGACTTTAGGGAAATTGTTAAGCTTTATAATCAGCCAAAGGAGAATCTAAGTGGACCTCTATAAAGTCAAAGTGATAGTTGACTTACCCCTGCCCCATACACTCAAAGAAATCATAGGCTTGTTGGGCCGTTTGAACTACATAGGCTATTTTATATCTTAACTCACGGACAAGTGCCATCTCTTGTTTAAGTTTTTGAAAAAGAATGCCAAGGTCAATTAGGACGAAAAGTGTGAGCTTTTACAACGATCAAAGAATACCTTATGAACCCTTTAATTTTGGTAGCTCTAAAAATGGGGAAGCCTTTGTTCCTATACCTAACAATATTACCGGAGTCCATGGGGTGCATGCATGGCCAAAAAGATGAGGAAGGAAAAGAACAAGCTATATACTACTTAAGCAAGAAATTCACTGAAGGGGAACATAAATATTCAAAAATTAAAAGAACCTGTTGTGCTTTAGTCTAGGTAATGTATCAACTTAGACAATATATACTCTACTACTAGGTTGAATTACTAACTCAGCATGATCCCCTAAAGTACTTAGCACGCAAATTAGCCCTAATTGGTAGAATTTCAAAATGGCAAATGTTACTATCAGAGTTCGACATTACGTACATAAGCCAAAATTCAATCAAGGGCAAGCTCTAGTAAATCAATTAGCGAAACCCCCTCTAATAGTATACCCTAAGAAGTACAAGTCAATTTCCCCGATGAAGATATCTTAGTAGTTGATGGAAGCCTTGATAAAAGAGAAGTTGATGAGCCACCAAAATGGAAGATGTTCTTTGATGGGGTAGTCAACATGTCTGGGTGTGCATTTAAGGCAGCATTAATAAACCCTAAAGTTACTCAATACCCTGTGGCTATAAGGCTCGTTTTCCTATATACTAATAATATTGTTGACTATGAAGCATGCATTATGGGACTTAAAATGGCCTTAGATAATGATATTAAAAAATTAGAAGTGATGGGGACTCTTCACTCATTATCGACCAAGCTTGGGGAGAATACAAGATGAAGGATCCTAAACTAGTACCTTATCACTGGCACTTGATTGAATTGGTGGAGAAATTCAAAGATATCACCTTTAATCACGTACCGAAGGCTTAGAATTAGGTTGCGATGCCTTAGTTACTCTAACATCCATGATCTAGATATTCGGTAGAGTCGAGATTCAACCTTTTACTATTGAAATTGAAGATAAACCTACTTTCTACTTAGCAATCGAAGGTATGAATAACCAAAAGTCATGGTACCATGATGTTAAGATATTCCTACAATAAGGCACATACCCTAAAGAGGTAAAAAAAAACAAAAAACAAAAAAGGGTAGAAGGATGATTAGGTGTGAACCCCTTAAATTTTTCAACCTAACTTCTGAAGTAGACTTAAGTGTGTTAAATATTCTAGGAGTTGACAAGGTTAGTGAAAGTAAAAACCCTAAAATAACTAATCAATCATGTCTAAAATTTTTTCACCCTAAACGTATGTAAACACTAAAGATTTCATCTAAAAGTGATAAAAACCCTAAAACTATAACTTTCAGGATATAAAATTACTAATTTACCATAATTTACCCTCAAACCTTAATTGATAATATAACCTCAGTATAATACCAAATCATTGGTAAAAAATAAAAGATAACTTTCAATCATTCATAAATACATATAATACTTAAGTAACCTTTAGAAACTAAGATATTGCATCAAAAAATGAATTCATCTTTTAAGTATATAATTAGGTTAGTATTGAGTAGAGTTAAAAGCTTAATTAATGATCATATTGCATGTAGTAAGTATTAGTACTCTAAATGACATATTTCATGATAGTTACATTAAATAGCTTAATAGATGATGTATATAGAACATAAATACCTAAAGCAAGATTTCATTATCTATTTTTATTAATCAATTCACTAAACTTCTTATTTTCTTTCATTTCCTTAATTTTCTCCTAATTTTCCCTAATTACTTTATTATGTACACTAAATGGCATGTAATTTTGGAAGGTTGACCAAGTCAACATATGTTGACTAAAGTCAAAAGGTTGACTAAGTCAACACATGTTACCTAAAGTTAACATATGAAAAAGTCAACAAAATGTTATTTTCACTTTAGAATCATCTCAACCTTTCTAATGATTTCTTTCTTCTTCTTTTTTAGATTTTTTCCCTTTTTCTCTTCCTTGTTATCGTCTACTCCTTTTCCATTTAGGACCCCACTTGTCTTCACCCTTTGAAAACACAAAACAACACAAACACAACTCTTTTCTCCCCCTTTACCAAACTGTAATCTTCTTGCCCCCTTAGTTCTACACTTTTCCACTTCACTTTCACAACTCCTATTATCTTAAATTAAGAAGAAAAAAAAATATGTTATTATGTATTGCTCCATATTATTTAATAGTTAGATGAATAGGTAGGTTAGTATAGGAAGTTTATGTATTGTATACATATATATTATTGAAGGATTAAAGTTTTAATTATTATGCTTAGAGATGTAGGATAGCTTTAGTAAATGGAAGAAGAACATGTGTACATATATCTAAGTATGTATATATAAGAGTATACTTGATAAATACATATATAAAGACCTTAGTACATAAGTATCCATTGTATACATAACCCAAAATAAGGCATATGCTAACTATACATATATATACCATGCCAAAATACACCCTTAAAGTATAAAAATACGAAAATTGTGAAGCTTTCTTAAGAGGAGATTTTAGGCATACGAAAATAAGTATGTCACCGTTTGTGTATATAGGTATATATACTATTATATGTATAAGTACATAAGTATACATACTAATATGTTAGAAGTATAAGTATATGTATAACATTGTATATTGTGTATGAATACATAAGGATAATAACGGATGATGATGTAAGCAATGATATAATTGAATAATGATGTAAGTAATGATATAATTAACAGATGACATAAGTTATGACATAAGTAAATGAAGACATAAGCAATTACACAAGCGATTGATGATATAAGCAATAACATAAGCATAAGCTTATAAAATAATAACTTATAAGATTACATGAGAATATAACATATATATGTACATGTACTTAGGATCCGAAACTCTTTTAAAACCTAATACACTTCCTAAATTGAATTAAACTTAATTAAGAATATGAATTAGTAATACCAATATAAAATTCCCTAAGTGTAAGAATTTAATGGCTAATCAAATTATTAAGTCCTAAAATAGGATATAAACATGAGTAATAAGAATAATTAAGCTTCAATAGTTAAAATTTCAACAAATTTAGTCTATATTGTAAAACACGGATTTTAACGTCCAAAATGGACATCACCGTGTGAATGTACATTCGAAAATGATGAAAAATGACTATAAATTCATAAATATTAAAAATAGAATGAAAATGTTACATACGGTTAGTGATAAAGTCTAATCGGATCAAAATTGATAGTAATCTAAATAGAATTAGGTAAATAGATATCTAGAGTTACTAGTTAATTCAATTGCTTACTATTGTTATTATATCATAATGATCAGGTGATCTCGAGGTAGGTAAGGATCTCCCAATTGATTACTACAACTACAGTAAGTCATCATGGCTGAGTGAGTACTTTCCCTATGATTCCATGCTTGTATATGATTGCAGATAGTGGACTTAAATGATAGTGTTAATTGATTGTTGTGTAGGGTGAGGAAATGTTTATGTATGTTATTATATTTTGAGTTGTGAATTTATCTTAAGTATGAATAATACTTGTTTGTTGCATGGTAGTATAAATAATGATTGTATGTTCTTTTAGATGGTCACGTCATAATTAGACTTAACTATACTCGACTTATAAGAGGAAATTAGTACATGCATCAATATGCATTGCATAGACATAATTTCGACCGTCACATTACACGGAGATAAATAGAGGCCATTTGGGGGTTGCTGTTATAAATTTATTGGTTTTTTACGGTGTACTTATACAAAATGATCTTACCTTGGCCCATAGGAATACTAGGCATTGGAGACTCTAATCACTTGGCTAAAGGTCGAGTCTAAAGGCTTCCATTTAGGGGTGAGTATGGACTACAGGGGCCCACTCACGATTATACTAGAACTTGGTTTTTATGAAAATAAAAGACTTGTTTGATTTGAGTATAGAACGTGGAGTTTTATAATAAAGTAAATTCTAGTATAATACCCGGATCTGATTAGTGCCGTGTATACTCCAACCTTGACTTTGAAGGGCATTAAATCTGAGTTACATATATGGACTAGCTAACTATACGTATTGTTTGGCATTCTATTTGACCATTCATTCATATACATGAATATAATGTACTTATAACTTACTTGTAGTATGGCTAAGGGTTTTACTTACTAAGCTTAGGCTTACACCTCTTTAGACTTTTACTGTAGGATGGCTTATTTGTTAAGGTTGACTGGGGAACGACACGGGTTAGCTTGAGGACTTAGGCGAGAGCGAGCCATCTAGTGTGTTGATGGGACTGATTATGTAGACTTTTATTTATGTACTTTTGTTTTATCAGTAATATAGATTTAGATGTACTAAATTATTGTGTACTATAAACTTTGTAGTTTAAATTTTATATAAATATGCTTGTATGATGATATCATATGGATCTGTGTGTTCTTGCGAAACTAGTAGTTGTAGAGCCTTGTATATTGTGTGAAGAGTTCATGATTAGAAGGGTAACCAATCATGGGTTCTTCATACTATATACGGCATCTGTCATGGCTAGACCATCCTCAGTTCATGATATTAGGAGGTTAGCCACTTAATTCTTAATAAGTGAGTCCACCTGATATTGATGATTTTTTTATAGTTACTTTTAAGGTGTGTAGATAACAAGGAGGCTGAGATGTTAATGAAAGAAGTACATGAAGGAGTATGTGGCCCTTACATGAATGGTTATATGCTGGCTAAGAAAATTATGAGGCTATGGTACTATTAGTCAATAATGGAAGGCGATTGCATCAAATATGTTAGGCATTGTCATTTATGCCAAGTTTATGCAAATAGGATAAATGCCCGCCTTAGGAAGTACACACACTCTCAGCACTGTAGCCTTTATCAATGTGAGGGATAGATATCATTAGCCTGATTACTCTAAAAGCATCCAATGGGCATCGCTTTATATTGGTTGCCATCAATTACTTTAGTAAGTAGGTTGAAGCCTCATCTCATTCAAGCGTTACTAAAGGGGTAATAATTAAGTTTATGAAGAAAGATATCTTGGCTGGATATGGTACTCCAAAAATGATTATCACTGATAATGGCACCAACCTCAACAACAAACTTATGTCAGAATTATGCCACCAGTTCAGGATCATCCATAAGAACTTTACTCCTTATTGACCCTAAATGAATGGAGCTGTTGAAGTAGCTAATAAAAACCTTAAAAGAATCATTGAAAAAATGGCTATTACGTATAAGGACTGGCATGAGATGTTGACATTTGCATTCATGGCCTATCGAACTTCCATCAGAATGTTAATTGGGGCAATACCTTACTCTTTGATATACGGCGTAAAAATAGTGTTACCAGTAGAGATTGAGATCCCATCACTTAAGGTACTATCAGAAACTCAGTTGGACGAAGTTGATTAGGTAAAGAAATGCATCGAGCATTTAAATTTGATTGACGAAAGGAGACTGATAACCTTGTATCATAATCAGTGTTATCAACAAAGAATGTCTCGGGCTTTCAATAAAAGGGTACGACCTTGGAACTTAAAAGAAGGTGACTTGGTGTTGAGAAAGGCTCTCCCAAATGCATAAGACTCTAGAGGGAAGTTTTCTCCCAATTATGGAGGCCATTATATCGCAAAATGAGTATTACGAAGAGGGGCTTTAATTTTGTTTCAAATAGATGGTCCAGAGTTAAGAGACCTTGTAAATGCTGACGCTATAATGTTATACTATCCATGAAAATTCAGTGGAAATGTTTACTTAGAACATGAACATGCTAGTCATTCTGAATGTCATTGTGGTCTAATTTTCATTATCTACAAGCAAAGTTGATATCCTTAGCCATTTTTGTCATTGGAATAATCACCCTCTCCATTGAAAGGTCCAATTCCCTTTACTTCATTTAATTAAACCTATATACTGAAAACATGTGAGAAGTGAGATCTAGGACATTGGTAATTAACAAAACTCTTTAAAATACTTTATTATGGGTTGATCCCCCTTGAATGGGGAGTTTTATTATTTGTTTTTAAGGGAAGTGTGATATCAAAGTAAGCAATCACCTTATGGTAGATGTTCGTTAGTCGGGAATAAGGGTTCTGGTTCATAAAAGTTCTAAAAAGACAAAAATAGTGGGTGGCATTTTATATAAAGTTAATTTCCATGATTTCTCTAAAAGAGCTGACGAAGTCTCAAACCTTTTACATCAAGATCATTTGAGTTCACCACAAAGGATCAAAGCATGAGCCAGTCAATTTTAATGGGACTTTTCAAAAATGGTTTAATAGTTTGGGCACCAACAAGACCGAGTAAATACTTCAATATGATGTTAGCATATTAGTTTTTGAAAATTGCATTTGCATTTTTCTACGACTCTCTACATAGCTGTCTTTCAAGCCAAGCTTTCTCTTTCAGTTTAGGGTCTTAGCCTGCTCTAGGAGCACCTTAGCCGCCTTAGTTAGTTAGCTTTAGGAGTGCTTTGTTCGCCTTGATTAATCAACTCATTAAGACACAACTAAGTTTTCTTATCTAGTTTGGGGTCTTAGCCAACTCTAGGAGCTCTATGCTCGCCTTGGTTAGTTAGTTTATTAGAGTACGACCAAGTTTTCTCATCTAGTTTAGGGTCTTAATCAGCTCTAGAAGCGCTTTGCTTGCCTTGCTTAGTTAGCTCATTGGGGTATGACTAAGTTTTCTCATCTAATTTAGGGCCTTAGCCAGCTTTAGGAGTGCTTTGCATGCCTTGGTTAGTCAAATCATTAGACATGACTAAATTTTCTCATCTCTTTTAGGGTCTTTGCTTACTTAAGGAGCACTTTGCCCACCTTGGTTAGTCAACTTATTGAGGTACGACTAAGTTTTCTTAACCAGTTTAGGGTTTTAGCCAGCTCTAGGAATGCTTTGTCTACCTTAATTAGTTAGCTCATTGAGGTACAACTAAGTTTTCTCATCTCTTTTAAGGTCTTAGCTAGCTCAAAGAGCACTTTGCCCACCTTGGTTAGTCAACTTATTGGGCTACGACCATGTTTTCTCATCCAGTTTAGGGTCTTAGCTAGCTTTATGAGCACTTTGCTCGCCTTGGTTAGTCAACTTATTAGGGTATAACCAAGTTTTCTTATCTCTTTTAAGGCCTTAGCCAACTTTAGGAGCGTTTTGCTTGCTTTGGTTAGTTAGCTCATTAAGGTACGACTAAGTTTTCTCATCTCTTTTAAGGTCTTAACTAGCTCAAGGAGCACTTTGCCCACCTTGGTTAGTTAGCTCATTGGGGCACGACCAAGTTTTCTCATCCAATTTAGGGTCTTAGCTTGCTTTAGGAGTGCTTTACTTGCCTTGGTTAGTTAGCTCATTAGGGCAAGACCAAGTTTTCTCTTCTCTTTTAGGGATTAAGCCAACTTAAGGAGCGCTTTGCCTACCTTGGTTAGTTAGCTTATTGGTACGACCAAGTTTTCTTATCTAGTTTAGAGTCTTAGCCAGCTCTAGGAGCGCTTTGTTCACCTTGGTTAATTAGCTCATTAGGGCATGACCAAGTTTTCTCTATTAGTTTGGGGTCTTAGCCAATTTTAGGAGCACTTTGCCTACCTTGGTTTTTAGCTCATTGGAGCATAACTAAGTTTCCTTTATCAATTTAGGGTCTTAGCCAACTCGAAAAGCAGTTTAGCCGTTTCACTTTAGCTTGTCAGCCTATAAGAGCACAACCAAACTTCATTTCTTCTTACAATCTTTTGGCTAGCTCTTAAGAGCGGCACCCCTCTTTTCACCAAATCTCTAATGGACTAGGCTTAAGATAGTTAGCTAGTTATAGTATGTCTTAGGATAAAACCCACTCTTGGGGCAAGAATAATGTCTCTTTTGTTTTTGTAGCAAAATTTTGCTTAAATTTTACCACAAAGAGGGGCAGCTGTAAACACCTCATTTTTACGTCCTTTTTTATTTTTCTTTTAGAATAGGAAAAAAGAAAAGAAAAGAGAGTAAGATAGAGTAGAAAGTTAAAGAAAATCCAAAAAAAAAGAAGAAAATAATATAATAAGAAATCTAGGATAGGGGGGAAATTAGAAAAGTCACAAAAAATAGAGGATTCAAAAAAATAATAAATTCTAGCCCAGGCATAGGCTAACGACCTATTGGTAAAACATATATATAAATAATCAAGAGACCCAAGTTCAAATCTCACCAGGCACAAAAGAGTTTTTTATTTACTTTTTTGGAAGAAAAAAAAATTGCATTTAAGATAGGCATTTAATAAAAAAAAGGTAACAACAAAGAAACAAAAAAAAAAAATTGTATTGAATGCAGACCAGAAACTAGTTTGCAATTATTAGGAATAGGGGCGCGTTAGCACACCCTTTTTTATTTTGTGTGGCGTACGTACATTGCATGCGCGTGTGGGGTGTATGGCACATGCTCTACATGTAACCAGAGCCCCTCCTTCTTCTTCCTTTTCCAGATTTCATGTTCTAATTTCTAGTTTCTTTCCCTCATTGTATACTCTATTTAGGGCCTTTCTTATTTATTTTATTACACAATTTCACCAAATTAATGGTGGAATTATGTAATACATACGGTGTACTTTGAATCGAGACCCATTCTTCATCCAAATTTAATCAAAATCAATAATATATCGGCTCCAAAAAATGAGGAAAATAACCAAAATTTCGACATCCCCATTCATAGCTATTTCCTCCATTAATGACCTTTCCAAACTTATTTGAGTTGTGTTTAGTATAAATAGAGGTCGGGGAATACATAAGGACACATAACACTAGCTTAGAAATGCTTAAGAAAAGCAAATTGAAGCTTTCTCTCTCTAAAGCCCTTTTACCTCAAGTAAGACACTTTGATTTGACTTCTCGAGATGATCTAAGCCGTACAAGCCAACCGAAGCCAATCAGAGCCGACTGAGCTAACTCGAGCTACCCCAAGCTGATCGAGCCAACTCAAGCCAACCAAGCTAACTCGAGCTAAGACTAAGCCGACCCAAGCTAACCCAGTCTGATTTTTCTTTTATATTTTATTTTATTTATTTATTTATCCTTTTGCTCTTGTACTTATAATACTAAAAAAAAGAAGGAAAAGAAAAACAAGAAAAAAATAAAGAAAAGAAAAGAAAAGGGGAGTTTTTTTATTTTACTTGTTAAATAAAGAAATAAATAAAGATGGTAACAAAAATGAATAAATTAGTTAGTAAATAAAAAAATTCGTTTTATCACTTAGAAAAATCAGGTTTTCCAAAAATAAAAATAATAAATGGACCTTTTTCCTAAATTAAGGCTATTTTTAAGAAAATTTTTAAACACTAACTAGGACCATTTAGGAAGATTTTTTTAAATAAATTAAATTGGATAAAAACGTAAACTCAATCTTTTCGAAACTAAAATCAATTAATCCACTGAAGTTTTATAAAAAGAGTTACGTACGTTTGATCTTGAATATTGAGTATGTAAGCACCTACGGGGCAACAACAAAAAATAAAAAACCGAATTTTCTTTCTTTAGTTTAGATTATTTAAGTTATCCAATTAGATTAATTATTAATTGAATTTTGTTTCATGAAATTAAAAGGTGATTTTTAAGATTAAGGTTAAATTTGGAAAGTTAATGGTATCAGTAAGGGTTTAAAAAACCTAACCCCCAAATCTAAATCTGTAGTTTCTAAAATTGTTTTCAAAATTAGTTTTTATCAAAAGACCGATGGCTAAGTTTTAACCAATTTACTTAATTAGTTATAACTTAACTCTTTTTCTTGATTTCAGTCGGGTGACAACTGTAAATAAATTTTAAATTAGAAAAACTAATTTTCTTTAAACCCTAACAAGGGTCAGTATTAAACGGGTAGGGTTTAGTACTGGTCGGTTTAATGAAAATTAATTTATAAAAATCGGGAGGTGAAAAACCTGGCTCGATAATCAAGAAACACTAATTAGGAAGGCGAGCTACCCGTTGGTTGTGATGGCGTTGCAACTTTTGTTAAGTGAGTATTTCCAATGACTCTATACTTGTTTTGTACTTGTAGTTAGCATACCTAAATTTTATCTATTAATAAATTGATGTGTGGGGTTCGGATTGTGCATGTGATTGAGTCTTGGTTGCTTTTGCAAAAAAAAATATTGCTAAGTATGATAATTGAATATCTAATTATAATATGGGCATTAGGCTCAAAGGTAGTTAGTGGAGTAGCAGGTCTTTATTGCATAAGCTTGGGTTTGGTCGTGAGTTGTAGCATCGAATTAATATGTGTAATCTCCTCAACTTGAGTTATAGCAGGTGCAATTTTTCTGGACTAGATAACGTTATGCTGATGGCATATATTTGATCACATTGCATTACATCTAACTAACTGATTGACAACCTTACCTATTATTGTGTTGTTTATGCTTCCGTCTCCATTCCTTACTGAGCGGTGGTTACTCATATCCTATAGTTCTTTTGCAATACTTGGAAGAAAGACACTAAGATCATCCAACCCCATAGATGTATAAAAGATGGGCATCGAGTCTAGAGTGAGGAGCGAATAGATTTAAGTCATTCTATTGTCTTTTATTTTGGAGTCAATTAAGCCATTTGTTTGACTAAAACTAACTTACAATATTTTACTTATTGTGAACAAAAATTTGGAGTTTTTTTTCTAAAGTTTTCTTATATAAAAACTCTGTATAAATTTCTACTTTTCAAAAGAAACATATGTATCAGATTTCTATTTTTCAAAAGAATTATTCGAACCAAATGTCTTTAGTTTACTTTAAATATTGAATTAAAGATGCTGTAGAGTTGTTTAACCGTATGTGTCATGCGTATACCAAGTCTGTGGCGATAAAGCCACTAGAAGTATTTAAACTTTTATATTTTTTTCATTTTAGTACATATACTTTAGATTTATTTATTTGAGTACCCTAACTTTTTAAATGAGACAAATTAGTTTTTTTTTTATTATAACAACCATTATAAAGAATATTTATTTTTTCATTTAAAAAAGTTGAAGTACCAAAATGAAATAAAAAATAAAGTTTGAGCACTAAAATGGAAATAAAATGAAAGTTAATGTATTTATCTTATTATTCTACCATTTTATAACAACGGAAATGCCAATTTGTCTCATTTCAAAAGTTTGGATATTAAAATGAACCAATTTAAAGTTTACGTATTAAAATGAAAAAAATATAAAAGTTTAGATACTTGTATTGGCTTTATACCTAAGCTTATGAAAGCAGTTAAGTGATCAGCTTCGTGATCATAAGTTGATATACACAAAGGAACTATTACGACTTTTTCACTTTCAAAGTATAACATTACAACCCCTCAATTTGTTTTAATTAACAATATTAGAAGAACTTATATGATAATGGAAGAGTGGACCTAATTGTGATTTTAATAAATAATTAATGCTCAAAATTTTATGGAGCAAAATGATAAGCTACTCTAAAATAGGAATAATAAGCCTAACCTTATCCCTTTGAGGTTTGACCCGAGTTATTTCAGTCTAGTCCAACCTATTTTGACTACTCAAATTTGAGTTTATATATGAGGCTTTAAGGAAAAACACCTCTATAAAGCCCACAACCAACTAAATCATGTACACATAATAGGTTGGTACAAAGGCTACTAAAGTTTAAACATTGAAGACTAGGTTAGTATATCCTGACTTACATGTTTAAAAGTTTGAATTATGACATAGGGTATGAACAATTCAATAATTGTTACACTTAGTAACTATTAGTTACCATACTTTCCTAAAATTAGGACGTGGTCCAAATGGTTAAATACAACGTATAGGCGATTGAATTGTCATGCCAAAACAGTTAGATTTGCTCCTTTATAAATAGGAAAATAGGGATTATGGTAAACTCTCTTAGACTTTATGTATAATCTATATATTTAAACACATTTTACTGAACATACATTTTCTCAATTATTTTCTTGACTTAGGTATTAGAGCAGCAAGCTAGATAGACTTAGCACCTATTATGGCCTTTTTTTTATTTTTTTATTTTGTAAGCTCTTAGTTTAGTATGAAGATCAAGTGACAATATTAATGGATGCATATTCACATAGCATGTGAAAAATTTAAAATAATTCTATAATCAAAACATAATTTTACTACAATTATTTCAACTTTACTATTAATATAAAGATTTTATCCTAAGTATGCATTACATTGGAATGACAATGTTTACCACTCAAATATAATATAATATATATATATATATACATAAATTAAATTGTTCATGTATCTTTAAAAATGTTCATGAATTACTTGTGCTATTGCCCATTACATAATTTCAAATTTCAAGAATATAGAGTGGTAGACTCTAACTTATGCATATATTTATTCGTTATATTAAAAACTTATGCTTAAAATGTCCTAAAGTGTTTATAAATTGGTATTCTTCATTAAATAATAGTTATTTAGATATTATGATTTAAAACTAGAAGCATTTTTAACCTCTCTAAAAATTAAACTATTTAAATTACTAAACAACATAATATAGTCACAAAGTGGAAAAATAAGTGAACAATTAGTTTATTTCTTTTGTAATTGGATAGAAATTGTATATAACAACTTAAACCACTAATAGCACATTTTCCTAATTTTTAAAGTCATATTAAAACTTCATCTCCATTTTCCTTCTCTCTTGAAGCCAATACAACTGTTATAGATATCTTATCTATGTTTTTCCTTAATGATTTTCTCAACTAATCCATATTTCTCATTGTTCTTGGTGCAGTAATAACCTAGCTACAAAAGTTTTTACATATATCATTGGTCTTCTTAGAGCAGTAAAAACCATTGCTTTCATTCCGTATCTACTATATTATTTTTTTCTTCTTCATCCAAAAAACTCTAATACATAAGCCATATAATATATGTATATATATATATATATATACACATACATACATACGTACATACATACAATAGTGAAATGACATGTGTTGTTATAAATTATTTTTTAATTAATATATTATATATGATTAAGTATGTATATATATATGTGAAATCCAGTATGCTTAAACATAAAAGTGCCATATATATATATATATATATGTATGTGTGTGTTTATGTTGTCTATAATTATATTCATTTAATGTATTAACTACTTTAAAAAAATTCATATATATGATGTTGTACCTATGTAAGGTATGCTACAAAAATGATAAATAATTAACTAAATAAAAAATGTAGCTTTTCTATAAGTGATAGTTTTTTCTTTTCCTTTTTAACTAGGGATGCATACACACATCATTATAAAATTGCTCTAAATAATTTCTTTGCACACCATAATTTATTTTAACTTTCAATTTACCTTTCCAAATAGTACCTCATTGTATCTTCCATGATTTTCCTTTTTGATAGAGAAATCATTTTAATACAATTGTTTTTTTTTTTTTTTTCCATTGTTAATTGTCTATTTTCATTATATACTTAGAGCCTTATGGGAGGATTTTGGGTGTTATGCATCTTCACATGTTACGGGTTATTTCCCCAAGCCAATTTTTTCTCTCATATACATTATGTAAAGAGGTCCATTATATGTAAAAGCCTACGACTAAAGCTTAGTTCACTCATTGTAATGTTCTAGAAGTGTTTGGATACATTGAACCTTAGTAGGTAAAGATAAGTGAGATTGTATCATAGCCATTAGATCGAGTAGATCTTGGCCATCCAATTATGGAGGCCCCTTACATATAAGGGCATAATCCTCTCATTTGTAAATCATCCAGAAATACAAGTCATTTCTTACTTAAGTACTTCTCTCTTTCCTATAAGTAAGTGTGCTCTTGTGTGATCTGGTGAAGAAGGCTAACATAGTCTCTTAGGAGTGCTCAAAGAGTCTAAGTGCCACACGTGAGAGTTATTAAATACTTGCTATGTGACATTTGGTATCAGAGTTGAATCCTATAAGGGATGGTTGGAACATGTGCTTTTGATGCCCTCTTAAAGTATGATGGAAGCCCCTTGACTCCCATGATCAGTCAAGAGTTCACCATTGAAGGGAAGATCCTCGAAAGTAAAGCCTTAGTTGAAGCAAGGATGGCTAAAGTGAAGTTAACCACAATCAATGTACTGGATCGACTTCAGGAAGTTGAGAAAGGCTTAGAGAAGCCAAAGAAGGAACTTCTAAGAAAGATGTTAACAACCCTGAATTGAGCTACAAGTGATCTACAAAGAAGGGATGTTTCCCTTGAAGAAATGATGAAGTCCTTAGGGAAGAAATTAGGAGATCTAATTGCTTGGGTATAACAACGCTTAAGGTCGGATTTAGACTAAATCATGGTGGGGCTATGACACAAATGGATGTATCTAAGCCTGAGGTCTTCAATGGCTCCTGGAATTTTCGGGAGATATATAACTTCCTTTGGAGCTTAGAGTAGTACTTTAATGTAATTGGCGTCCTAGACAATGCATCAAGGTTAAGGGCAGCTCTTATATTCCTGGACGATGTAGCTACCCTATGGTAGAGACTGTGAGTAAATGGAGCTTGGAGAAGGGCTAGGGAGATTAGAATGTAAGAAGAGTTCATGTATGAATTATGAGCCTAATTTTACCCTATCAATGCCGAGAGGGATGTCCGGGCCAAGTTAAGGCAATTGGAGCATAAGGATGCCATATTCTCTTTTTGTGATGGATTATAGGGGTGGGCCTACATTGAGTTAGAGAGTCAAGGAGTCCTAACTTTAGCCCAAGCTATGGCTACAACTAAGAGCCTCATAGTGTTTAAGTTGAGTGAATGACCTCGGAGGGAGGTAATAGAGGGTATTCATGGAAGAGGTGGGGGAGCTTGAGAAGAAGGAGATCCAAGCCTCGAAAGAAAAGATGGAAACCTGACTCAAAAAGATAAACCTCTTATGAAAGAGAGGGAATAGCTTAAGAGGAAACCTTCTTGTTTTATGTGTAGATGGCACATAAGTTAAGGGATTGCCTCATTTGAAATAAATTAGTAGCCTTAGTGGTAGTGGAAGAAGGAGAAGAAGCCCAACCTAATCATTAGTTGGGAATCTTAAAGAGGTTGGGCTCTATACAAAGTAAACCCTCTAAAACATTGGTGGTGAGTCAAAAGATGAATGCCTTAGTCAACACTAGAACAACTAACATATTCATCTCTCAAGAGTAGCAAAAGACTAAAGACTATAAACTCAGAGGAAGTCCCTATGATTACGGTTGCCAAGGATGTTGACTACCAGTTGGGACAACAGAGAGGAAAGGTAAAACACTAAGTAATCCCCCTAAACGACTATGAGTTGGTAATTGGGAAGGATTTCTTTAATAAAGTATGTACCTAAATCGCTCCATCAACAAATTGTATCACGACAATGTATGAAGGGAAACAATGCGTGGTTGCAACCCTGGCTAAGCAAAAAAAAAAAAAAAAAAAAAAAAACTTCTACGTTCTATGTAAGATGTTGGTGGGAAAAGAGAGAAGAACACTAGGGACTGGAGTCTAAAGAGGTCGGAACTAAAGGAACAGGATATGGCTAAGAGAAAAGGAAAGACTGTAGCAGAGAGCCCCAAGGAAGAGACTAAGTTGTAGCCACCTAAGAGAGAAGTAGAGTTAAAAAATAAGAATTTATAATTGAAGATAGAAGTACTTTAGCCCAAGAGGCAAAGGATCTAAAACTTAGGAAAGTATTAAAGATGATCTAAAAAGGCTTAGCCCAAGATCCTTAGGCTAGGCTAGTGTTGAGGTAGGGAAGTCAGACCAAGAAATACTAGATGGATGAGCTGCTTTATCACAAGGGACGAAGGCTACATGTCTCGAATCATAAGGATCTTTAAATGAGAATCATAGAAAGACATCATAACTCGGAGGACCTAACTTATCTAGATCTCTACTAGACATTGGCTAAGCTAGAGGGTAAATTCCATTGGCTGAAGATGTTACAAGACTTCAAAGCCTTTATGGAAGCTTATAAGGTATGCCAGATATAAAGGAAGGAGACCCTAGCAGCCATATGGAGGAAGTTCACTTAATGTATAAGGTAGGAAGGCAAGAGAGAGGTAGAAAAGATCCTATAAGGGCACTTAACTTGAGGTCTAAGCTACCCATCTTGCTTAGATTACTTGGTAAAGTAGAAGGTTTATCCTAAGGTGAAGCCACCTGGGAGAACACCGTGAACTGCATTCGATTTGGACAATTGGTGGAAGAATTCTCTAGGAAGCAGAAGGCGATAGGGACATCACTAGTTTAAGTAGGGGAGAATGTCACAGGTTGTTTCCCCAAGCGCATTTTTCGTTTTTGCACATTATGTAAAGAGGTCTATTATGTATAAAAGCCCACGACCAAGGTCGGTTCCACTCTTTGTAATGTTCTAGAAGTGTTAGGATACATTGAACCTTAGTAGGTGGGGGTAGGTAGGGTAAGGTAGGTAAGATTGTATCATGGCCATTAGATCGAGTAGATCTTGGCCATCCAATTATAGAGGCCCTTTGTATATAAGAGGGTGACCCCCTAATTTGTAAATCATCGAGAAATACAAGTCATTTCTTACTTAAGTACTTCTCTCTTCTCTCTAAGTAAGTGTACTCTTATGTGATCCGATGAAGAAGGTTGACTTAGCCTCTCGGGAGAATGCCCAGAGAGTCTAAGTGCTACATGTCAAAGTTAGTAACACTTGCTATGTAACACACATAAGAAAGGGAAGAAATCTATCTTTTTCGAGCTTGACTTTATTGGTAAATCATTTCTTTCAAGATAGGCTTTCCTTTTTATAATGTATGCGAGTAAATTGGACTGGTTATTTGCATAAGCAATAGCAATTCGAGGATATATTATAATGTCAAGAAATAATCAAAGGATATAGATATAAAGATACACGGACTAATTGTAGGAATTAAAACTAATCAACCAATAATGAAAAATACAAAATAATGCCCATTCCCTTGAAGGGAGAGCAAATAAAATAAAGACCTTCAAGACCCAAAAGATCTACAATCTATGATAACTATAGTTGAAATTGATCGATGCCCTAAAAGGAGAGCCTCGATTTATATTCTAAGAGCTCTTCATATACAAGCTTGACAATTCTTGAGATGAAAGAACAATCTCCAAATATGGAAAAAAAATCCATGGATCTATGAAATAGCATCAACAACACTTGAGAATTTAGCCATATCTTAGGAAGTTCATTTGTCCTTACAATCACTGTCATCATTCTCACCTTGAAAGAACAATGCAAACCTTGCATCTTAGAAATACGATCCTGCTACAAATGACTAAGAATAACTAAATCTTAGGAAAATGAATAAACACCATCTATAACAAGCAGAAAAGAATGGGTATTGTTAAAGATCACCCGAACTTGAGTGTGAATGAATGGTGATGATGCACATTGATAAACTAATGTGGCTACCTAGGTAACTACCATCTTTATGAATGTGCTTTTGTGTAGCATGCAGTCAAACTCATGGTCTAATATAATGCATTGAGAGGTGGAGTTAGACTATAAACAAAGATAACATGCTTTTGGTATATAGGAAAACTGTACCATGAAAAACACATGCTCTCCTGGTTGCACTCTAACTCCCCATTTCTGCGCATTGTATCAGACCATAAATTTAATGATGTTACACAAAAGCACATTCCCAACAATAAGGTAGTCACATAGGTTACAACATTAGTTTACCATTCAAATCACATTTTTAATTTAGGTGACATGAAATATTATCCTCTAATGTTTTTTCATTTCCTTGGAGTATGATATTTTTTGTCATGTAGTAAGGTTGTATTTCTAAGTGCATGTATATATATTACACATACATACAATGAATCTTAGATAAATCTCTAAAGAAGTTGAATTTAAGAGTAGCAATAGATTAATCAATGCCTAAAATATAGTGATACATGGTTCGATCCTCATGAATTGAACAAACAACATGCTCCCACGTTCTTAATATTAAAGTTTGCATAATATTTATGTACAACCATACATTTACAATGCATTTGCTTAAAATAAATCAAGATTTCACATTGCAATTTGTGTCTCTATCCATCTTCTCTTTATATGAGTAAAAAAGTTATGTGTCGTAGAGGGTTGAAATTTGCCATAATAGTTATTGTACTAAGCTCATTATTTATTTAGACTTAACTCCTTAGACTAGGTAGTAGTGCATAAGGAGTCTAATTTATATTCAGGATGATTTAGGGAAAATTGGCTTGGTAGGCTCAGAACAAGGATTATTAGACCAGTTTGTCCACATCCTTCCTTTCTCAAGTAATCTCATGTACATATAAGGAAGGTTACTAACCTTGAGCCCAATAGTTAACTCATTCGGAATAACCATGAATTGAGATAGCTTCATCTTGTCCTTTGATCATTGAGATAATCTGATGTATGCTATCTTGCCCAAGTGCCTATAAATACCCAACCTTTCCTCCTCATTTGCAATTCTTAGAGAGAATAGAGAAACAACAGTGTTCTTTTAAGGGCTTCTAAAAAGCATGATATGAAGACTTGCTAGCAGGACTTACTCCAGATGCTTAAGAACATTAGCTAAGACAATTCAACACCTAAGGGCTTCTTGAAGTTGCTTGTAGGATGCAGACTACATAGAAGGTCATAAATAATAGGAATCAAAGACTAATCACATGATCTCGAGATAGTGGCCTTGTTTC
Organism: Lumnitzera racemosa; assembly: GCA_024138005.1. Lineage (NCBI taxonomy): Eukaryota > Viridiplantae > Streptophyta > Magnoliopsida > Myrtales > Combretaceae > Lumnitzera > Lumnitzera racemosa. The sequence continues at coordinate 38,165,052 of JAMXBC010000005.1, forward strand.
CTTAGCATAGTGAACTATTGAGAAAGGCTTGACCCCAAAAGAGGACTTGTTCCTCCAAGTAGGCCTAGCATATCCCCCAAACTCCTCCAAACCATTCATTATCTTGTACTTAGAAGAGAAAGCTCCCATGACTGCCAAGTTGAAAAGTGCCCAAGCTCAAGCTGCTCCATTGCCAAGCGACTTATTAAGGCTGACCTACCTTTTACCAAGCTTGAGCTACCAGATCCCCATTTACCAAGTTGGTGTTTCTAAGCTACAAAGCTATAGAGCTATCGACTTAGATTGACCCAATTAACCTAGCTCTGCTCGACATCCAATACTTGTTTGGACCCCTAGAATGAGGAGTAGATATGTATCTTACCTTCAAACATCCATACTGTCCTCTACAGGGATATTCGCTTTGTATTTGTTTACGAATTTACCCCTTGTATATTGTTTGCCTTTCCTTTTCAAGCAAGAATCTTTTTATAATTTTTAGTAACCTAGGACATGCCTTAATTAGGTCATATAAATATTTGTAATATGCAAAAGCCATAAGAATTAATCAAGAAAATTCATACTGAACTTTCCTCTTGTTAAGCTAAGTATTCTCCTATTCAGTCTCTCCTACTCTTATCAATCCCTTTAGGAAGGATTGTGGCAAGTATCCTACCTAACTTAGACTAGTGCGTCATACCTAGCAAGTTAGTTGGTTCGTATGTAGCTTTATGGTACATCATATCCGTAAAGTTACTATATAGGATTGCTAAACTATCGACTTCCATCTACACATCGAACCGTATTGAGATTCGGACCCACTCCCTTAGTTTGCGTGATATCGATAATAGTATGTCATCCTTCCTAGTAACCCGTATCTTCGTGGTATTAAAGCTTGGCTACGTTTGAGTAAGTTTCTAATACTTTGTGCTTTGAGTGACTTCTTGTAGTGCATGAAAGTTAGTAGGTAGAGGTTTGAGAAGTGTTGAAGAAGTTGTGTATCATTGTAGCAAGTGTTAGAGAAGCATTCTATGTTGAAGAAGTGAAGTGCTCTATTTTCCCTTGTTTGTGTTCACAAAACAGTGTGTGAGTGTTTAGTTAGTTTATCATTGTGCTAGTTGTTATTTTTCTTATTACAGTAGTCATTGGTATGTAAGTGTTGTGTTGATTATTCAAAGTGAGGTTTAGTTGTCGATATATTAAAGTAATTGACAATGTTAGATTCTAGTGTTCAAGGAACCCTAGGTAACCAAGAGAGTAATGCATGAAATGGCTAAGGTCAAAAAGGGAGTTTCTTACCCTAATCTACAGACAAAAGACTGAATAGCCGTGACTAGTCAAGTGACTACCATAAATGAGGATAGTTGTGACTATCTGAAAGAGGCAATGGCCGACCTGGCTAAGCTAATTTCCCAATTTGACTACCCCGAGATAAAGGAGTGGATAGGGTTACTTGATGAAGACTTGCATTGGAAGAGATAAAAGAAGAGGGTCAGGAGATAGGTGATGTGAAAGAGGAGTACTATGAACCCAAGGAGTGAAAAGATAAAAAAATGCACTATATGACAATGTTATCCTTGAAGTGAATAAAAGGTCACCATATAAAGGAATAAGCTTGCTATTCATCCCTAACCTTACAAAAAAGACATAGCCTTCTTTCTCCCGTTTTGAGGACTGAAAAAAACTCCCACAATAGAAGGATTAAAGGTAAAAATTTCAAGCTTCTCTAGTAGTGGTGATACTGAGGACTACCTAGATTGGGTCTATGGTATTGAGAAGTAGTTTGAGTGTCATGAGGTGCCTAAGAATGCTAAGATTAGACTTATTGTGTTAGAGTTCACTAGCTATGCCGCTTTATAATAGAAAAATTTGCAAGCCATCCGAAGAAGAGAAGGAGAGCACGAGGTAAGAAATTGGGATGAAATGAAGAGAGCAATGAGGAGGAGATTTGTTCTAAGCTACTATTTGTAGGACGCCTTTAAGAGATTACAAAAATTAAGACAAGAAGGATCAAGTGTTAATTCTTATGTCAAGGAATTTCAAATGTTAATGATTTGATGCCAAGTGGTATAACCTAAAGATCGAACCATATCTTGATTAATTAGTGGGTTGAAGTATAAGATTGAAGATATTCTAGAGTCTATGGATATTGGTTTGCTTAATGAGGCAATCTGAGCTACTTAGAGGATCAAGCGACATCTGATGAACTAAATCCAAGCTCTTATAAGCCGAGCTCTTCTAAGCTAACCTATTTTGAATAAACTTATGCAGTCAGAACCAAGTAAGATAAGTGATGTCCAACTTGCTCTAGTTGCCCAAGTAGAAGAGAAAGAAGTCCTAAGGAAGTTTGAGAAGTGACAAAGTTTTAGATGGAAGATAAGTGAGACCAAATGTTTCAAGTGTCAATGGATTGGGTCCATGGTAGTATAGTACCTGAATAGAAGAACCATGGTAATAAGAGGAATAGTGCCAACTATTAAGGTCAATAGTACTGATGAGGAAGTAAAAGAGCTGAAAGAATCCGGACAAGCCGACCTACCCAGGGAAGAGGAAGTCATTTACAGTGAAGAAGGGAATTTCATGCCAATGACCATAGTGCTACGGTGAGTGTTGGGTATAAGCCTAATGCCAAAAGATAAGCAACAAGAGAACTTATTCCACATTGGTTATAAGGTCAATGGATTGTTGTGTGCACTTATTGTTGATAGTAGCAGTTGCATTAATGTAGCATTTGCATTTATGGTCCTACAAGCCTTACAGGTGCATTTGCTATGAGTGTGTTGGCTTAGTGATAAAGGAACCTTATAGGTGACTAAGAAAGTTGCCATGTCGATCTGTATTGGAAGTTACTGAGATGAGGCACTTTGTGATGTGTTGCCTATGAGTTCATCTGATAGGACTCAGCTTGTGACTATCACTAAGCTAAGGTTGATCAACTTTTGTTGGGGCTAAACTAATAACAGAAGGCTGAGGGGAAGAAAATGAGACATTCAGCGCTAAGTCTGCCGTCTACCAATAAACTGAGAGACTATACAGTTGAGGTCCCAAGACAAAAGAACCACTCTGTACAATACCAAAAGATTAGTGCTGACTAATTGTAGAACTTGGAAATTATGGGCCGACCTCTTTGGTGTCTTGGCTAAGCAATGAGAAACTTTAGAGACTTCTCTTCAAACTCGAACATCCAACTATTAACCTTACCCAGTTCGGATCCTGCTCTTTCCAGGACAAGCTAAGTAACTGCATGCTGACTTCTATTAAACGTACAGTTTTGTATTCTTGTACATGTTTTCTTTATTTTATTTATAGGTCCAATCATTTAGGGTTTGAGGCCTTATATATTATTTACAATTCTATCGTTAAGGTTTAGGACTTACTATAAATAGCAACATTTGTACACATTAGAGATATAGATATGAAATTAGACAAGAACAGAATATTCTTGCACTTAGAACTTCTCCTTTTGAGCAAGGCTTCTCTTAAGCTCTTAATGCTTACCTTTTTGTTGGATTATTAAGTGGTGATCAAACTCTTTAATCTTCCCCGTGTTCTTATCGATCTTGTCCTTAAGATTGTGGTGAACCCTTCATTTAAGTGAGTTAGTGAGTCACATGTAACCTCTTATTTGAAAATCCAGAGCAACATTTAGTGTTTGTAAGTCATATTGAACTTTATTTCAAGTTCATTCCCTAATCGTGTTTATGACTTGGTACGTAGTATCCATATACATTCATTTCAATATTTGAAAATCCTGAGCAACATTTAGTGTTTTTAAGTTGTATCTATTTGTTTCACTTCCAATTTATCATACCCATTGGACCCATTTAAGGTTCGTGACCCACTGCGACATATCATCTTGGTATTAGAGCTTTGGGAAGACATACGTGTTAGTGCTCTTCAAAGTTTGATTCATGGCTTGAACATCTTTGCTAATTATCATTCTATAGTATAGTATGTTCATGTTTTTAGTAGTCTTAGTCTTATGCTACAATTGAGTTTAGTAACATTCATTTTAGTAGTTGATTCTAGTATTTGTTAGTAGTGGTAGCTATAAGAAGCTAAGTAGTGGTTGTTTTTGAGTTACTATAATTGTGTTTTGTTGTTTCTTCAATTTTCTCTGGAAATTTTTGTACGAACGAGAATATTTGAAGATTGTGTCAACAATAGTAGTATAATTGTCACGGACGCTTAAGGAGATGTGTTGGCAACTTGGAATACCAGATTTAGAATCTTATTGACTCTATCCAAGGGCTTACTAGGTTAGTCAAAGGCTGCGAAAGTGTTGGCTAAGGTGAAAGAAGGGAACGAACACCCAGCAGCAAAAGTGGTTCCAATGAGCTAGATAATGACAAGCGACAGCCAAGAAGCGCTACTGAGTTGAGAAGAAGAGAAAACTAACCTATGTCGAGAAGAAGAAATGATAAGAGTGTTGACTTTAAGGCAAATCAAGAAGCTTGAAGAAGAGAGTCGAGGCCGAGAAGAGATGTGGCCAAGCAGAGCTCTAACCAAAGTAGTCGATCCAAGGTAAGCCGATTGGCTCAAAATGCAAGGGATGAACCCCGAGCAACTGGCTGGGGACTTGATAGTTTCAAGCTTAAACTGCCGACCTTCTATAGAAGTAGTCGACCTAAAGAGCTCCTTGACTAGGTTCCTCGAGTAGAGAAGTTATTCGAATGCTATGAGTATGATGATCGAACAAAGGTTAAGTTGGCTTCATTTTACTTGGAAGACCATGAATGTTTGATCTGAAGGTGATTTATGATGGAAGGAAGAATACGTGTTCATTGGAACATGAGGGTAGGAAGGTAAAGTTGAGCCTTATGACTACTGAGCAAGTTTAAACAATGCAAACTCAACTAAATCGAGTTTTAAAGAATGAGGCTTTAATAATGACCTAAGTCAAGTTGAATTGACAATGCTTGAGGAATTGACCTATTTGCTGGTAAGAAGATTGCTTGAAATGAGGGAACTAAATGTTAAATTGCCTATAGAGGTGAAAGCCTTATTGGATGAGTTTTCTAACCTGTTCCCAAGTAAGCTACTAACAAGTTTGCCACCAATTAGAGGAATTCAACATGCAATGGACTTACAGCCAATAGTTGCACCACTGAAGAAGCCAACATACAAATTAAATCCTAAATAAGTTGTTGAGCTATAGAGGTAGGTTGATGAACTGGTGAAAAGAGGATATGTCCGAGAATCCTTAAGCCCTTGCTCTATACCAGCTCTATTGGTCCCAAAGAAAGATGGAATGTGAAGAATGTGCGTAGATAGCTGAGATATCAATTGTATCACCATCAAGTATAAGTATCCCATGCTTAGGCTTAATGACATGCTCAATGGACTACATGGAATGAGGATATTCTTGAAGATTGATCTTAAGTTAGGATACCATCATATTAGAATGTGAGAAGTTGATGAGATGATGGTCTTCGGGGTTGTATATACAAAGGTAGCACCACAACGAACAAAAACAAGAAAATAAAATAGGTTTTAGCAAATCCGAGCAACTACCAATTGGATATAACATATCAACTGATCCTATTCAGCCTACAATTCGTCAGAGATGACTAACCAATCTAAACTATGGGGTCACTTGCCACTACTCTTTATTAAAAGAAATAGATAAGAGTTAAAAGGATAAATGAGAATACTAGAGTTGCTTACAAAAGGAAACTTGTAATAATTCAATAATGTTAAGAGTTATCTACATACAAGTAAATGGGGTTTATATACTAACCTCATCAGGGTTACAAGGAAAACATGGAAAAGAGAAAAAGGGTAATTTACAAATTTAATACATGAAACATACTAAAAGGGGTAAATGTGATCAAGAACATTTTATATGGAAAAGTAATGAATCCTTCTAGAATGTTGTGCCAGAAGACACATATCAAGAGGCGACTAAGGGTTTATAGTATGACTGACTTTGCTGAAATGAATTCTGAGGTTGATTGGCAATTGTAGGATCCTATTCAAACGAGGCCAGAAGGAAGTCATTAATTAGAAGTGACTTAGTCTGGTTTAGGTTAGAGCCCAAGTTTTGAAGGACATTCTAATCCCCTCCAAGTTGGGTGTCGTAGTAGTCCAGCTTAGATAAAGGTTTGATATTGGTTAGCTTAGGTGATAACTGAATCATGGTATGAGCTTGGTAATGGATGGGGTTGTTAAGTAAGTCGGCATTTTTGCTCAGAAGCTCAGAAATTGTGTTATTCTTTACTAGAGCTCGGTATTCAGGTTGGTAAAAATTTAAAAATTGAAGATTGGAATAGGAATCCTCATCCTGAATAGGGTTTCAAGCTAGCATTCTTTGTATGAATCCTTACAGTCTTCTAGCTTGGTTGTATGTGATTGATCTAAGGATTTGATTCTTATCATGAGTAGAAGACCACATTCAAGACTTGATAAGGATTATATGAGTGGTTAGTGATGCCATTCATATTGTCAAATGTGCTGAGTACAATGAGGTTGATGAACCATGTGATTGGAAAATTAATTAGAAAATTTTTTGCTATGTATTTTGACGATGTTCTTGTCTATAGTCTTGACATGGAGACTTATTGTGAGCATCCCCAAGTTGTTTTTCAAAGCTCTAAGCTGAAAAGCATTATACCAATTTAAAGAAGTGTGACGTCTGCCAACCTAAAGTAATTTTCTTAGGATTTGTCATAAAGTGGTAGTGGTATACAAGTAGACAAGGAGAAGGTAAAGGCAATTACTGAGTAGCTTGTGTCAACCTTTTCTACCTATGTGTGTAGCTTTTATGACTTGACATCATTCTATCATTGTTTGATAAGTAATTTCAGTACTATTATAGCCTGACTTATCCAATTGTCAAAGAAAAACATTGAATTTAGGTGGAGAGAGAAAGAGTAGAGTAGCTTTGAGGAGGTGAAAATGAAGTTCACTATTTCCTTTGTCTTAGCTCTTTCGAGCTTTGACAAAGTGTTTGAAGTAAAGTGTGATGCATCTGGACTAGGCATAGGTTCCGTATTGATGTAGGAGGGCCGACTTATTACCTACTTCAATGAAAAGCTCTAAGGAGCCACACTCAACTATTTAGTGTATGATAAGGAATTATACTCCTTGATCAAAGCTCTTACCTTCTAGCAACATTATTTGCTACTTAGACAATTCATGATTTATACTGACCATGAGTCATTAAGGTATCTAAAGAGCTAGCCCAAACTATTTAAAAGACAAACTAAATGTGTTGAGTTCATGGAGGGATTCTCATATGTTGTCAAATATGAAAATGACAAAAAACAATGTAGTGGCTAATGCCTTATTGTGATGGCATTCTCTCTTGATCAAACTGTAGACTAGATTACTTAGGTTTTATGTGATCAAGAACTTGCATGTCAAGAATCCGCACTTTGGTCCAATATACACTAGGTGTGAAGATGGTTAAACTCTTAATGATTATCATAAGAAGGACAGATACTTATTTAGAAGAGAAGGTTATGTATCCCGACCTATTCTATATGAGAATGATTTGTACATGAAGTGCATGGAGGAGGATTGTCTAGACATTTTGCAAACACCAAACTTATGAGGTATTAGCCTTTAGATTCTTTTGGCCAAGAATGATGAAACATGTTCAAGCTATGCTGGAGAGGTGTGCAAGGAAAGTATATACCATTGTTGATTCCAACTAAGCCATGGTCTAAGCTAAGTATGGATTTTATATTAGGTCTACTAAGGACATCCTATGGGAAGGACTCCATCATGGTGGTTATGGATTACTTTAGTAAGATGGTACACTTTTTGCCCTATAATCGAACTAATGATGCTTCGACTATCTCTTTTCTCTTTTTACAAGAAGTGGTCGAGTTACATAGAGTGCTAAGAATTATCATGTCCGATCAAGACCCTAAGTTCCTAAGCCATTTTTGGAAGACCCTTTGGAAGCAATTAGGAACTACGCTATTGTTTAGCACATCTTGCCATCCATAAACCAATGGGAAGACCAAGGTCATCAATATGACCTTAGGAATCTCACTACAAGTAGCCGTTGGAAGAAACCCAGTTGATTGGGACATGTACTTACCAATTTTTGAGTTTGCCTACAATAGGATCACCCATAGTATCACTGAGAAGTCACCCTTTGAGGTCGCCTATGGATAAAATATTGAGTTGCCCCTTGACTTGATTGCCCATCCAATTGACTTGAAGATCCTCAAGCGATTGAAAGGTTCGACACCATTCAAGCCATGCACCAACAGGTTATGGACCACTTGACCCAAGCTGCCTCTAAGCTTAAAAGAAAAGGTCAAGGATGAAGAATCCGAAAATTTCATCCTGGTAATCTGGTATAGGTTCACCTCAATAAGGATTGATTCCCTTATCTTAAGAAAAACAAGTTATCCCTATGAGTAAATAAACCATTCAGAGTAATCATGGATATTAATTTGAATAATTATAGAATTGAACTACCTTAGGAGTATAGGGTCTCTAACAACTTCAACATTGCTGATCTCCAACCATATGTTCCTAAGGATGAGCTACTTAATGTCGAACAAGATTTGATCCTAAATCTCAAATGGTCTATAAGAGATGATAGGAATCAAGGACTGATCATACAATCCCAAATGCATGGCCTTTTTTCCTTGGTGCGGTGAATTATAAGAAAGGCTTAATCCTAGAAAAGAACTATTCCTCCGAGTAGACCTGGCATATCCACTAAACTCCTCTAAACTATTCATTATCTTATACTTAGAAGAGGAAGCACTTGAGACTATCGAGTTGAAAATTTCTTAAGCCCAAGCTGCTCTATAGCCGAGCCGACCTATTGAGGTTAACTTACCTTTTAACAAGCTTAAGCTACCAGATCCCCATTTACTAAGTTAGTATTTCCAAGTTGTAGAGCTGTCAACCCAGGCTAACCTAGTCAACCCACCTCTACTTAGCATCTAATACTTGTTTGGACTCTTAGAATGAGAAGCAAATATGTGTCCTACCTTCTCACATCCATACTATCCTCTATAAGGATATTCCTTTTGTATTGGTTTATAGATTTACCCCTTGTATATTGTATCTCTTTCCTTTTTAAGCAAGAATCTTTTTGTATTTTCTAGTAACTAAGGACTTGCCTTAATTGGCTCATATAATATTTGTAATATGTAAAAGCCACAGAAATCAATCAAGAATATTCATACCGAACTTTCCTTTTTTATAAGCTAAGTATTCTCTTACTTAGTCTCTCCTACTCTTATTAATCTCTTTAGTAAGGATTGTAATGAGTATCCTACCTGACTTAGACTAATGGATCAAATCTAGCAAGTTAGTTAATCATATTTGGCTTTACGGTGCGTCATATCTATAGAGTTAGTACGTGGGATTGCTAAACCATCGACTACTATTTGCACTTCAAACTATCTTAAGGTTAGGACCTACTCCCTTGGTTTACGTGATATTAGTAGCTATATATCATCTTTGTCGGCTACTCGTATTAATAAAGGTCAAGAATTTGTTTAAAACCATGTTCTCTTAGTTTATGCTAAGGCTAGTTACTATTGCTAGAGCGTAGTAAGGTATGGCTATGCCAGGCCTTATTACCGTTGTGTAAGCAATATGCCACCTTCTTTGTTCAATTGTTTGACCTTTCTACTACTAAGGAGGTTACTCTTCGAGGAGGAGTTGTACAGATGATGTAGACTATGCAAGAGATCACGAGGTCGTGAATTAGTTCTTGGCCATATTCTTAGTACATACTAAAGGTAAGCTAATACTACTTCCTTATAATGGAAGTAACTTTAGTAAGCTCTACAACTACTACCAAGCCTTACTTAAAGACTTCTATACTAAGAAACCTTCTTGGCACAAAGTAGTCCTTAAGCTCAAGCAAAACCCTAACATCTTAGCTTCTATGCCTTAAGCCTAAGTAATGCTTTGGCACTTGGCTATCTTGCCTTAAGTTTAGGTAATGCCTTAACATCTTGGCTTTCACACCTTAAGCCCGAGTACTGCCTTAGCAACTTACCTTGCAATGCCTTAAGCTCAAGCAACACCTTAACATCTTAGCTTCCCCCCCTCAAGCCTAAGCAATGCGTCACTATATTGACTTTTATGCCTTAAGTTCAAGTAATGCCTTAACATCCATATCTTCCATCATTACTGCTTTAAAGTGTGAGATGTCTTTAATTAAGTTCACCAAAAGGTAACTTTTGCAGTTAAGCAACACTTAACTAAACATCGTTGTTGATTGGTAAGAGCATAGATGATATCTGGTAAGTGCACCTATTAGTTTTAATATAGCGGATGTGAATCTAAATCGATCCCTTAGAGACCTGAAGTACTAATATTAACCTTAACTCTATTATCTAATTGGAAAATTGTAATGAGTTGAATGAATTAAAAATATTAAAATTAATAAACTAACTTAATTATGAGACTTGATTAAGCAATTTAGAAAGTGATAAAATTAAGAACAACTTCAAGAAGGTAATAACGTATTTAGGAATTATTTCTCCTAATATTTAACATGTGACCACTTAAAATGTATCCAATTCAATCCCTATTATTCTTGAGCGGAGGGATTCACAATTAAAGTTAACACCTTTCTCAAGCATATTAACCCTAATCCTAAATTATTTACTGGAATCTCTTCACTTAGTAATATAATTCATAATCGCATTAATGTATAATAAATTCCTATACAAAAGAACAACTTTCCGAAAGAAACATGTATCTTATCTCTAAGTATATATATAATTCTCTCCAATTATGTCAAGATCTCATTATACATGTGATTTCTTAATCATCATGCATAATATCATAGATTGATACCCTAAAAATATCGATTAACAATTAAATAACATAATTGAATCAAGAAAAGATAGAAACTTTATTGAAAATTATCAATAAATCTAATAGTCACATAAAACCCTAGATTCCACAATTCTAAATACAAGAATCTTAAATTATCATAATAAAACTAAAAATGAATTGCAATAAAATGATGAAATAAAACATGAAAAGCCCCTTTTGTTAATGAAAAATCTCTTCAATCTTGAAGTTGAGCGTTTCTTTCGCTTTTTTCTTCTCCTTCTTTTCAAGTTTCTTCTCTTTTAAATGTACAAAATTATGTGCGAAACTCTAGTATGTCTTTTTATAATGTATTGTAAGGTTTCTTTTTTCGTCATTAGACACAGCCTAAGACATAATTGTGTCCCCAGGTTGTGTAACTTATTGACCTTAGACAAAAAATCTTCCTGAATGGACACAGCCTGGGAATACAGTTATGTCTCAGACTGTGTAACTTTCTAACCAAATTTTGTCACTTTCTCCTATTATTTATGTAACTTCATAACTCATTTATTTGAACTCCAAATTGAATGAAACTTGATTCTTTTTCTTCGTTTTCAATCTGAGAATGTATTTAAACCTTCAAATCAAAATTTTACTCAATTAAGTATCAATTTATTTAAAGAAAACCAAGATATAAGGGAAATATTATAAAATCACCATGTAAAATGTATTTAAAATAAGAGTTATCAATAGACTCCTAAGCGCGCAATGAAAAAATAAGCTTATATAATGTAGATCAATAAGAGCATTACATCTCAGGCACATTATAAGTTGTTCCAACTAAGTAAGACAATTTTAAGTAGCTAAGTAGTGAGAAATAATCCCTTGACTAGTGAAAGAGAATTATCAATCTTAGACAATGGATGCTATTATTGTTGCTTTAGTAGGATCTAATACCTTCTCGAAAAAGATCGCTTAACTATTATTACTATAAGTGAGAGCTTTTTCTTCGATGCGCTAGATGACTTTAAAAGCTCTTTTGATCATAATAATTTAAGTAATCTTATGGTCATGACAACCCTCTAAGTAGCTCCTTAGATCACAAAGTCTAAGAAGCCTTAAATACTATGAGCTTAATGACCTACGATAACACCAATTATAATGACTTCCATTGTTGCTGTTAGGTAAAGGCATTGCACACAATGATTTGTACATGCTCAAGTGACTTCTACTACTAAGAGAACTTTGAGTAGTATTATGAAATAGCATAAAGTAATAAGTTCATCAAAGCATAAAGTTCCCTCTAATGAAGGAACACTCACTCGAGTTGCTACTTAGTCTCAATGAGACATGTTAGCAACTAAGGGAAGAGGGATATCAATAGACGTAGCGTACTGCTCACCTCCATATGCACTTGAGCAAGTAGCGTGCCAGCATAAGTACTAATCTTATCCCCCTTTTCTTAATTGGTATGTTAATAACAAGAGCAATGTCAACTACTTCATAGGGATCCATTTGTTTCTTCAATGTTGTCGTCATCATCATCACCACCATTGCCATCTTCGAAATATACTAGGGATTTCTTATAATCCACCAAATCCAGATTACCATCGCTAGCCTCAAGAGGCATTAAGGTTACCCTCCACGTCAAACAAGGAAAGTAGGCTCCATATAATGTACCACAAAGGAGCTTTGTTTAAGAGCTTAACTGAATCTCATGGTTTTATGTTAGAAACTGAAGCAATAGTAATACTGGTCCGACCTCATTTGTGTAACATCAAAAGCTTGACAGTGTCTGTGAATGCTAGAGTTACTCTCTCCATAATGTAATAAACATATGGGTCTAAGTACTCCATTACGAGATGATGGTATAGCATAATCCATTCTTGTTTGTATACTTGAACTGTTGTCAAGCTAGAGTTTCTCTCTCCATAAGACTTGCACATAACATGAGGCTTACACTTGATAAATCGGAGAGTACCATTAGTGCGAGGTGTTGCACAGGCTTTTCGACTCTTGGCTTTATCCCATAATGTGTCTTTAGAAATAGTCTTGTCCAACCATTTATATTGAGGACACAGGATTGGTGACAAGCATTTATCTTGATGCACCAATAAATCCTTCAATTTCATTACTTCCGCACTTTGACTCCAATTGGTCTTCATCTCTTTTTTCCTACTAGAGTGCAAAATCAATACATTATCTAAATTCAAATGGAGAAAAAAAAGTTTCAATAATAAAGGAAGGTTCATGCATACATTGCATACTTTTAAAGATGCCTAAATTCCATCTTGATGAACAAACAAGAATATTGGTAGGGTAATTTAATATATAGAGAGAGAGAGAGAAAGAGAGAGAAAGGTCAATGGGACAATTGCATAAGTATGGTGGTGAGGACTTGAGTTATAGTTGCTATATCATGGATGTAATACATAAGGACCAAAGAAAGTGAGAAGCATGTACATTAGTATGGCAACCGATAATAATAGGGCAAAAAATTCTCTTTGTTTGGCAATGAGGCAATAAGCTAAAGCATAAGTGATGATAGCATTACATGTAAGCAACGTGAACTTCAAGTGAAAAATAAAGATTAACGACAGAATTAATGTGTATATATAATTAATGTTTCCAAGTTGTGAAGATTAATATTGAAAAAGTTTGCACTTAATAAAAGATGAGAGTGAATAATATTTGGGGGATTTGAAATAATAAGAAGTCTCTTGAGTTTTGGATTTGGACTATGCACATTCGTTTTTTAAACGGATATGGAAGTTTGATGAGGCATGCTCTTGAGTCCAGATTCCTACATTATCGTTTAAGGTACGAAGCTATTATGAAGATATGTAGAAGAAAGAGAAGCTGCATGATCTAATTGTCTTATGTTGAGAGGGATATCCTTATTGGTAAATCTAATCTATACTAAAGGGATGTCATATTCATTATTAAGATAAAAATATTTTCATGCTATAGGTTTAGATGGTTTCCATAATAAATGATTATTATATGAAGGAATTGCTCTTCAGTGTTAACTATATTGAATAGAAAAAAATAATAATAATAAAATAAAGAGCGATGGAAGCTGGAGCAAGGAGACACGCAAAACTTAGTTTAGGGAAGATAGTGATTGAATGATCGAAGTCCAACTCGCGACTCAAGCATTGACTTTTGTTGAAGAAGAAAATTGAGGGGTTGATTGTAGGCATGTAATTACCTAGGAACGGATGACATATATTTAGAAGATGTGAGCTGTTTGAAGTTTGTGATAATACATATAATTATATTGACGCTTAAAGAAGAACAAAGTTACACACGACAGTCCGATATCTCCAAGAAAGTTAAAGCCGAATGTTTGCAAGAATTAATAATGATTGAAGAAAAGAAAAGGAGAGGATTTACTTGTTGCCGCTATGTTCTGGATGCATGGAAAGAAAGTGAAAAACTGGGCTTTGGTAACTAGGTCGTGGTTGCCTGGTGTTACCCTCTAGGAATTTTCTATCAAGTGTGCGACATGAATGATAATCTCACTGTTGTCAACAAATTAAATCTGCAAAAGAATGATGAGAAGGTTCAAAAATAAAAAATAAAGAAAAAGGAGGAAAAGAAAGGAGAAGTTCATTAGCGAGATGTGATCATGATATGAAGCATACGTTGACTTGTTACGCTTTATTGCTCAAAGCACGCGTCAACTCGATCATGATATCACATGGTTGTCATATGCACCTTGTTGGCTGTTGATTGTTCCTTCGCCATGCTTTAATGAAGCTTGCCTCTACTCATCACTCCTAGTGACTCGAGGTTGTGATAGCAGCACGAAACCTATACACATAGGCAACACTAAAGTGAAAGAGATAAGTATTTAGAATGGTGATATGGGAAGGAATTTTAAAAAAGATATGATATGATATCTTAAAGATATATGCATGATTCTTGTATTATTTTAGAGATGGGAAATTAGGAATATTTGCCATTGTTAATGTCGAAACATACTTACCCTTGAGATAGATATGATGCGATATAAAACGAAGAAAAAAACCTGTCATGATGCATTTAAGCAGACAAAATTTGGAACGCCCACTGTCCATAGAGTTGGGATAATCGGAGTACCAACGATGCAAGGTTAGATTAGAAATGAATTGATGGTTGCACAATCTATATAAAGCTGATAATGTGCAGGATAACAGACATTAATGTGGAATCTCACAAGCTTGGATAATTTTGGTAATATTTGGAATCAGATATATCTAAATTGGAAAGTGAGATAACATGGGTAAGATACGGATCTTGCTGTCAAATGTCAAAATGGAATTAAAAAGATATATCAAGTTGGATTCATGGATAAAGTAAAAAAAGCAGGAATGCTTGAGTGATTCTCTCTAGCTGGATACGTGCATGAAATCAAGTATCTTCCTTAAGTAAAATATTACAAGGGGGAAGAGAAGCATGGGTAGAATTCAAGTTTGTAATTCCCATTTAATATATATATATATATATATATATATATATAAACGTTGAAGTCAATAGAATGGAGCTAGTATATGGAAATCAACTAAGTGAGGTGGATACTTCATCTATTGAAGCAAAGTAAGTTTACATAAAGGAAAACTATGACATAGAAAAAATATTTAATATATTGTCATGGGGGCAATAGCTTTGGATGTGCCAAATGTGATGTACACAATCATATGGTTTTGTAAGCTTACACACTAAAAACAATACAATAAAAAAAAAAAAAATTGTTGTGCTAGCATTAGGCTTGTATGCTCCAACCAAAATGGAGCGTTTAGCTATGTGAGCACGCTTGGCAATAGTGCAACTTTTTTACATTGTGCATGCACCAAGTGTCAACCTAGCTATTCAACATTAGCGAGTGATGACCAAAATACATAGATTTTGTCAAAGAATTTTGGTCAAGAGACAAAATGTAGAGAGTTAAAATTTGTCATATTAATTATTGGTCTAAGCTCATTGTTTATTTGGGTGTGACTCTTAGTGATGTGGACTATGGACAAGAACAAACAAGATCGGTCGATGGATGAGTCTGAGCTTGCAAAAAGCTCGAAAAGGTGTAATAGGGAAAGTACGAAAAGGGTGAGAACGATGAATGAAAAGGTAAGCAAAACCTCGAATAATTCTAGAGGATATAACGCATCAATAAAACCTCCGAGGACTCACAACATAATTCGATATAACGCATGAACTGGTCCAGTGAGTTTATTTGCTATCTAACTTTGCTTAAGGGAAATGATAATAATGATGTCAAGAGTAAACATAGTGTTTACGTAAGGAAGAAAAACACAAAAGTGTATTAATGATAATTTGATCTTTATAGTTATAAGTACAAGAGAATTTATACTTGTAAGTTAAGGCAACTTGCCTAAAAGGAAAAAGGCAAAAAGAATATTTCTTAAGGAAGTAATTTATAAAATACGAAAAGATAAAAATGAATATACAAAGAAAACAATCATTAGTGTTATAGATTATACACATGATACTGTGCATGTGGAGATATTACATTGGTGATGCTGTTAGAGAATGTAGACAAAAAAGTATAGATAGTTTCCTTGTCTAAGCAGAGGTGGCTTGGTCAGTCCGAACACACTCTCTTGGCATATTAGAAGAGGTGAGGTTGAGTAAGTAATTGGTCAGGCATATGTAAAAATGAAGATGGGTTGTTATCTTAACCATCAGTTTCGCGACATTCTATTTATGAGAGATGGGCATTCACTTAATAGGGCTTAAGGAGTGACTCGACAAGGAAGTACTCAGGCTCAATAGGAGTAGCCTAGAGTAAAAGAATTCGCCTCGTCAAGCCCTCGAGTCTTTAAGCTTGGCTGTGGGTCAAAGGGCAAATAACTCTATTCCCATCATTCTTTTTAGGTTGATTTGGATTTGGGATCAAATCCAGATAGTCTTCAATCAGTTCTCCATCAAGGTAATAGGGATTGAGGTTAGTAATATTGAAGCTATTGGAGACCATTGTAATCTTCTAGTGGTTCCAATCTTAGGCATTGTTACTAATCTTTTAGAGGATTCTGAAGGGTCCTTCTGCTCGTGTTTATAACTTGCTCTTCCGCTTACCTGGGAATCGTTCCTTGCTGAAGTATAGCCATACCAAGTCTCCTATTCGGAACTACTTAGTCACTTTTCCCTTGGTCTTCTCTCACATTCTCTTAGTAGCTTGGTCGATGTACTAAGTAACCTTGTCATAGATGTGCTGAAGGTTTTATGCTCTAGTCGATGCATTAGGGTCCTCTTGCACGGGTACTAGTATAGGGGCGTAATCGAGGGGCAACTTAGGATTGAACCCATAGACTACCTTGAAAGGAGTCTGATTAGTGGTGTCATGTATTATTCAATTATAGGCGAACTTGACTACTGGCAAGCAGATGGCCCAATCAACCAAGTTCTTGCCTATTACAACTTAGAGCAATGACCTTAAAGTATGATTAACCACCTCTATTTAGCCATCAATTTAGGGGTGACATGAGGTATTGGAGAGTAATTTGGTTCCTAGCCAATGCAATAAGGTTCTTCAGAAATGGCTTAAGAACTTCAGGTCTCTATTGGAGACTATACTTCTCAACATGTTATGTATCTGTACAATCTCCTACAAAAGAGAGAAGCTATAGCTAAAGCATCATTAGTTTTTGTGCAGGGCACGAAGTGTGCTATCTTATTGAACCTACTTATAATGACCATTATAGAATATTTGCCTCAGGCAGTTCGCGATAGTCCGAGGATAAAATCCATGCTCAGTTTTGTGCATGGTCTCATTGGAATAGATAGGGGCATTGCTCTCCTTTGTTCGGCGTGGCACTTGGCTTTCTTGTACATGGTACAGCTTTCAATAACTTAGTGCACATTTCTTCTCATTTTCGGCCAAAAGAATCAGCCATTCAATAGTTTACAGGTCCTCCTCTCTCTAAAGTGTCCGGAGAGTCCTCCACTGTGAGTTTCTCTAATCAACAACTCCCTTAGTGAGCAAATCGGTGCGCATAATTTTCCTCCTCAAAACAAGTAACCATCATCCATATGATACTCATCCATGGTCCTTCCATCAACACATTACATGATTATAGCTCCAAAATATAGATCCCCAGAATACTATTCTTTGATACTTGCAAACCTAAACAGTCTGGTTTATAGTTTTGATAAGAGCGCATGCCTCCTCAAAAGAGCATCTTCAAGTACGTTGCTCTTTCCTTGCTTGTACTTTATTACAAAATTGAATCTTTCAAGGAATTCATCCTATCTTGCCTGCCGCTTCGACAACTTAGTCCGACTTTAGAGGTGCTACAGTGATTCATGATCAGTTTATATGATAAATTCTCTTGGTAATAGATAGTGTTCCCATACTTACAGTGCCCTGATTAGTGCCAAAATTTCTTTGTTATATACGAAGTAATTCAGTTGGGGCCTCAGAGCTTCTCATTATAGAAGGCAATTGCTCGACCTTCCTACATTAGAATAACGCCTATTTCAATGCTTAACGTGTCGCATTTTAGATAAAAAATCTTGTCGAAATTAGGTACCACTAATACTGGGGCAGAGGTCAATCTTTCTTTTATCTTAGCAAAACTCCTCTCCTCTCTTTCTCCCCATTAGAAGTTAGTGTTTCTCTTTGTTAACTCGGTAAGTGGTGTAGTAAGGGTGCTAAAGTTTTGAATGAATCTTTTGTAAAATGAAGCTAGTCCGTGGAAACTTCTTACGTCGGCATAAGTAGTAGGAGTTGGCCACTTGACAATTGTTCGGATCTTTTCATCATCAACTCGCAAGCCTTTTCTACTGACTATATAGCCCAAGAATACCACTTCCTCCTAGCAAAAGCAACATTTTTTAAGATTGCTGAATAGTCTCTTGGCATAGAGGATATCCAAAACTTCACTAAGATGTTCACAGTGACTCAACATGTTGGTACTATAGACCAGGATGTTGTCAAAGTACTCTACGACATACTTCTCTATGAGATGTCTCAGCAAATGGTTCATTAGTCTCGTGAAAGTGCTCAAGGCATTCAATAAGCAAAAGGGCATGACCATCCATTCGTAAAGTCCACGTCGAGTTTTGAACGCAATCTTCTACTCATCACCTAGCCTCATGCGAATTTGATGGTAGCTAGATTTAAGATCAATCTTGTTGAAAATCTTGGCCTCACTCAATTCATCCAACATATCTTTTAGTTTCTGAATCGAATACCTATTTTTGATCGTAATCTTGTTCATAACTCAGCTATTTACATACATTCGCTAAGTTCTATCCTTCTTCGGTATTAAAAGTGCAGGCACAGCACAAGGGCTAAGACTTTTCCTTATATATCCTATCTCTAGCAACTCATTGACTTGATGTTAGAGCTTAAAAGCCTACTCGGAATTCATTTGATAAGCTAGCTTATTCGGTAGTGCATTACCGAATACTAAGTCAATATAATGCTCTATGCCTCAAGTTAGGGATAACCTTTCAACTAACTGTTATAAGAATAGGTCGACATATTCATCTAACAACTCTTTGATCTCCTAGAGAAGCTGACCCCACTCTTTCATTTCCAATAGTCACTTGACCAACAGTAAGGTCAGCTCGTCGACATTGATGGCCTTTCGAAGCTCAACTTTACATATCACCAAAGCTTTCTTCGATCTGTGAGTAAGTTTCATTTGCAACTTAGTAACTTCTCTCAGCGGCATCGAATTTAATGTGATCTTCTGCTCATCCTTCTCGAACATATACGTATTTCGGTAGCCGTCATGTATAACTCTCCTATCAAATAACCATAGCCTACCCCAACAACACGTATGAAGCGCAAATAAGCAACATGTCGTAGAGAATCTAGTTAGAGTAATTTCCTATAGTGATCGGCAATAGTATTTGGGGAGTGACATGTAATGCTCCTTTCTCACTTAACTAGTGCAACTTGTATAGTTTGAGATGTGCAATAGTCGATAGCTTCAATTTTGAAACAAGATTGGCCGATGCCACATTGGTGCAACTTCCACTATCTATAATGAGGGTACACATCTGACCGTTTACCTTGCAGGTGGTATAAAACAAATTCTCTTTCTGCTCCTCCTCTCGTAAAGGTTCCACACTTATAGTGTGCTAGATTACCATGAGTAACTGATCTAAGTCCTAAGGAAACATGTCCTCCTCAATAAGTTCTTTCTTAGCATTTTCTTTCTCAACAAGAACCTCCCCCTCCTCGGGTTCCTCATCCATACTCTTTACTTTTAGCTTTAGGATGTCTCCTTTAATAACCATTGTTTGTCAGTTCGAGCATTAAGTAGCCATATGTCTGAACTTTTGATACTTAAAGCACTTGAGCTGGCTTGTCTTCCTACCAGACCCTTGCCTCTTCTCATAAGTTCGAGTCAGCCTTTCTGCTTAGCCTTTCTGCATGGCTTTGATATCAACCCTTTTGCTCGACTTGATACTCAACTAAGCTCGGTGACTTACCTGCCCAGATTGACTAGTTGGCACTTTGGTCGGCGCTCTAGTCGGTACTCGACTCCTTCTTTGTCTCTCTACTTGCTAAGCAATCTTAACAGCTTCATCTATTGTGTTAAATCATTGGAGCTCCATAATGTCTCGAATGTCTCCTCTCAACCCAGTAACAAATCTTGAAACTGTTCAAGTTGGTGGTTCTTCCGCTTCGCATTAGATCATGAGCATTTGCAACTCTTGAACATACTTGTTAATTGTTCGGTTTCCTTATCTTAGCTCTTAAAGCTGAGTGAAGGTATCTTAAAGATAAGTTTTCGGCACAAACTTATTTTTGAGTATTCTCTTCTTTTCAGGCCAAGTGTTAATCTCTTGATAACCCTCTTGTCTTCTCATGGCTTGAAAATTCTTCTACTATATGGCGGCATATCTGGAGAACTTAATGTCAGCAGTTCTCACCTTGTCATAATCCTTATATTGATAGTAATTAAACACATGCTCTACCTTATCTTCCCATTCCAAATATTCATCAGCATTCTTAAATCTATTGAAACTCGAGATTCGAAACTTCACATGGTCAGATGCTCTAGGGATTCGTACACGTTCTTCTTCAAAATACTCTCCTTTCTCTTCATTAAGCTCCCTCACCTCGAACAGGTCGAGTCGGGTTCTGACCTCTAACAAGTCAAGTGTCTTGTAGAGTATTTTGCGTGGCTTCAATGGGTCGGTAAGACAATGCATGAACAGCTCGGGTTAAATCTATTAAGAGGTTAGCTACCTCATCAAGCCTCACATGAATGCTTTTAGGAGTTCCCTAAGGCCGTTGTCTATGGTGAACAACTTTACTGTCATCACCAGTACCAACATTCATACTTGAGTCTATCGTTTTTCCTCACAAATTCAAAACTCAAACAAACACTTTAGGAAATTGGTTAACAACACAATAATCAAATAAATACAGTGACTTGCTCTATTTCATACGTGCAAAATAGAGTATAACAGAACTCAAGAAGAACCAACTACAGCTTACACAAAAATTTTGCTTTGATATCAAGATAATGCGGATCATAGCAATGAACAAACAAGGTTGGTCACTGGATGGGTTCGAGTTTGCAAAAAGCTTGAAAAGGGGTAATGGGGAAAGTGTAAAAAGGGTGAGAACAACGAATGAAATAGTAAGCAAAACTTACGAATAGCTCCAGAGGATATGACGCACTAATGGAACCTCTAAAGACTCACGACATAATTCAATATGATACATGAACTGGTCTGGTGAGGTTACTCACCACCTAATCTTGTTTAAGAGAAATGATAAGAGTGATGTCAAAAGTAAACATAGTGCTTACACAAGGAAGAAAAACACAAAAGTGTATTAATGATAATCCGATCTTTATATCTACAAGTACAAGGGTATTTATACCCATAAGTTAGGCTAACTTGTCCAAAAGGGAAAAGACAAAAATGATATTTCCTAAGGAAGTAATATATAAGATACAAAATGGTAAAAATGAATATACAAGAAAAATAATCATTGGTGCCACAAATTTTACATACGATACTGTACATGTGGAGATGCTACATTAGTGATGTTGTTGGAGAATGTAAACAAAAAAGTATGGATAGTTTGCTTGTCTGAGCAAGGGTAGCTTGGTCAGTCCGAACACATTCTCTTAACTTCTCAGCAGGGGTGAGGCCGAGTAAGTAATTGGTCAGGCATGTGTAAGAATGAGGATGGGCTATTATCTCGATTGTTAGTTTCTTGGCATTCTATCTATGAGAGATGAGCATTCACTTGGCATGGCTTAAGGAGTGACTTAATAAGAAAAATACTTGACCTCAGTAGGAGTCGATTAGAGTAATAGAATTCGCCTAGTCAAGCTTTCCAGTCCTCAGGCTCGGTTGTGAGTTAGAAGGCCAGTTGCTCGATTCCCATCACTTAGGCTAGGTGGTAGGGCTTAAAGAGTCCAGTTCATATTAGGGATGATTTTTGAAATTTTGGCTTGGTAAACTCAGAACAAGAATCATTAGACTGGTTTGTCCATATTCAACTTTTCTCAAGTAGACTCATGCGAATATAAGGAAGGTTATTGGCCTTAAACCCATTAGTTAACTTATTCAAGATAATCATGAATTGAGCTAGCTCCATTTCCTCCTTTAATCATTGAGATAATCCAATGGATGTTATCTTACCCAAAAGCTTATAACTATATAACTTTTCCTCCTCATTCGCAACTCGTAGAGAGAATAAAGAAACAATATTGTTCTGTAAGAACTCAGCTCTCTAAGATTAAACAAGCAATTCGAGCAACAAATCGATCTCATTCGCTCAAGCAAGCCACAAGGCAAATGCATCCCTTAAGGCTACTTTGTTTATCATTTGTGCATTTGAGACATTGGGATTGTTTGTTCCTCCCTCGTACCTCGTTCTCTCCTAATAATCCCTTAAGGTGTTATTCTTACTTTGCTTCTCTAAAGCTACATGTAGCGCGTGACTTGTGTAGCGCGTGACTCATTTAGCACATACATGACTACTCTAATCGAACCCTACTTCTATACATATATTGATTAAAGAATAATAATAAAATTAGCGAGCTATTCTTCATATATACAATGCTTACGAAGTGATACAATCCCACATTTATTTCAGTGAAGAACTTATGATGGACCTACATCAATAGCATAAGTATTTGCCTTGAAATATCAATTGTAATCTATACAAATAAAATGAAAAATTTCACTTTTTATATAACACTTAATTTTACTATAAATATACTGTCACATAATTGCTCAATTGTCATTATTCCATACAAGGTCATTCCCTTGAAGGACAATAGTAGTTGAGGCCCAATGTATGTTCTGAGGCCTTTTCGTACGCGGCCCAACAATTCTGGAGATGAAACAATAATCCCCAAAACCCCCAACCAAAAAAAAATCCATCGATCCTTGAAACAGCATAACCGGCACATGAGAATGTAGCCAGATCCAAGCAAGTGCTTTTATCCTCACATCATCGTCATCATCGTTCTCACCTCGAAAGGATAATGCCAACCTTGCGCAGCTCAGAAATACGACCCTGCTACGAATGACTAAGAATCATTCGACTCTTGGGAAAATGAAAAAACACCAGCCACTCCAAGCGGAAAAAGAAGATATTGTTAAAGATCACGCGAACCCGAACGTGATTGAATGGTGATGATGCGCATCGATAAACTAATGCGGCTATCAAGATAACCACCATCGTTATGAATGCGCTTGTGTTTATCATGCAGTCAAATTCATGGTCTCAAATATTGCATGGAGAGGTGGAGTTGGACTGTAAACAAAGGGCACATGCTTTGTTTCATAGGAAAACAGTACAATGAAAAACGCATGTACCCCCGCTTGCACTCTAACTGCACATTTCTACGCAGTGCATCAGATCATGAATTTGATTGAATGCTACACAAAAGCGCATTCCTGAAGATGGTGCTTACATGGGTAGCAGCACTAGTTTAGCAATGCATCATCACCATTCATATCACATTTTGATTTAAGTGATCTGAAACAATATCCATCACTGGCTTTTTTTTATTTCCCAAGTTGATATTTTTAGTGGCAGGGTCGTATTTCTTAGTGCATATATATAACACGTACATTCAGAGGATCCCTTATAAATCTCTAAAGAAGTTGAATTGGAGTAACCGAAGCCAAAAGAAATGTGATATATGGTCCGATTCCTGTGCTCAATAAGCAACAAGCGCCCACGTCATTGATATTGAAAAAGCATGCACAACGTTTTTGTGTAACCATGTTTTACTTCAAACGATACAGAAGAAACCCATTAATTCATTTTCTTCATCATTCGATAAATATGTTATTTGTTTAATCGGTACAAGAATATGTTAGCAGCCATCGTATATGTCTCTTGCTTTTTTATTATTATTATTATTATTATTATTATGAGAAATTGTAAAACAATCTACTAAATTTATCAATTTACATATATCATTCACATTGCATGTACTTAAAATAAACCGAGATTTCATATTGCAAATGATGTTTCTATCCATCTTCCTTCTTTTTTGTTTTTTTTTTTTTTACTAAATAAGAAACTTCATTATCAACTTAAACAAAAATTACAACATTCAGTGGTCTTGAAGGAAAATCAACAAACAAGAGATAAGATAATTAGGATGGTGTTCAAAAGATTGAGAAACAATAGCTCATTTTGCTCGGGTAGCTACCTAATGAGCATAAGCATTTGCCTCACGATGAGAAAATGAAAATATACAATTGTAGAAACTAGATTTATACTGCAAAATATCATGTATGATTCCCACTATCTTCTAAGCTGCAGTAGTAGGATTCTCAATAGCATTGATAACAACCTATGAGTCAGAATCAATCTCAAGGTTACTTTACCCTCTATCAGTTGCAATTCTCAAGCTTTTGCGGATTGCAGTTACTTCTAATATTTCTACGTTAGTAATCGTTGTCATGCGGGTAATAAGCATCCATCTGAATCATAGCACATAACTCCTAAGCATGCCTTACCATTCACATGATCAACAATAGCAACATAGTTGAGTTCTACTGTATCTGATGCTAGCGACTTCCAAATAGAGCAGACCTAATCATGTATTGTAGTAGGTCATGAGTTTCCATGACTTGCAACAATCGAAATGCTATGAGCTATGCCATTGGACAACGTATTATCTTAGTGAAACGTAGTAGAAATTTCTTGGTTGATAGAAGCAACAACATTCCCTGGATTCGGTTGTTGTTGATTAAAAAAGATAGTAGTTTTGATGGGTCCATATATACCACAAAATAACAGCAACTTTAGAGAGTAACTATTTTGCTTGAACCTTGCTTAGTTGAAGTTTTCGCACCATGTCATCCATCCACAAATCAATGCGTAAATCATCAAAATCCTTAACTTGAATTTGTAGTACTGTGAACCATACTGTAAGCCCTAAAGATAAGCCAAGTAACTGTAAAATTCAATTTAGTACACAAAGTTTAGAACAATCGGTTAAAGGATCCAATTAAAATTAAATTATACTAGAAGTATTAGTAAAAGTGATCATATAAGTTTGAATTTAAGAAAATAAGTAATAAAATAAGAAAAAATAAAATTTTCAAATTCTAAGTATATTACCTGTTATTTATTGAAAGTGCGTAAAATGTATTTCAATAACTAATAAATCGCTAGAGATAAATTATATGTATACTAAAAATCATAGAATAACTTAAATAATATTTAGGAGTTTTTACTTGTACCCCACATGTATTCACGTGTAGGTAGAAATATACGAAACTGAAGTCTAAGCTAATGTAAAGTGAATCATTAGTAAATAATAAGTATATATAGAGAAGTGAGTTAAATTATAACTTAGAATGTATCAACAAAGTATAAATACTAAAAAGATGTATTTGTATTATAAGATACTTTGAGACAAACCAACCTACAATTAAATGATTGAGCAACTGAGAATTTCAAGTAAGTTGGGTTATTACTTCACCGTATTTGGAGTACTATTTTAGGGTACTCAGAGACTTAGGATTGTGTATGATTGTAATTGTAAGTAGTTTTATGCATATGTTTGCATATCTGACTTCGTGTTGAAATTTGTGTTGTGATTGATGATTGTAATGACTGGATTGATGTAAAATTGTCTGAACACCCTAAATTGAACCTAATTATAATCGATCCTAAAATCCTAAATTGTCATGCATTACAACCCTTTAGGGGATCATTAGGATTCTCCAACCAAATATCGACACCTTCAAAAAAGATAGTAATGGATAGCAAATTGGTCTTTTCCTCATCCTTAGTCGAACTAAGTAATAGAAGAGGAGGTTGCGGTGAGAATAAGAGCATTAGTTCGAAGGATAGTCTTAGGAGAAGTAGTATCTCCATTGCACAAACTTGGGTTTAGTTGTAAGCTGTTGCATAACTTGAAAACTCTTCAACCTGGATTACAGCTGGTGAAATTACTCTAATTTCGCAATGGATTGAATTACGTTGTGTAATGGCACTTGCTTGTTGCATGGCATGAAAATAATTACTTACTAATCTTGTTTGTATTTGTATACATTCATGAGTCTCCAATTCAACTTACTGAGCTGTAGTTACTTATACCCATATGGATCCTTTTGTAGGTTCTGATCTCTGATTACTCTAATTAATATACCACCCTATAACTATCCGGAAGTTAGTTCTTTTGAAGCTTGAGGGTGTGAGGATCAAATTGCCTAATAGTTAATGTATATCTAGATTCTCACTAGTATCTTTAAGATTGAAAGACTGATATTTGATATGTAATTCAACTAATTGTTACGATATGATGTAAAATTACCTAGGAATTCTAAAGTAATGTACATATAATTATATATATACGATGACTTTAAGCTTTAATATTTATTGTAACTTTAGTTAAATTTTTAATTGAACTGTTTACTTCAAAGCGAGAAGTCATTGACGCCTTGTGTAAATTATGTCTATAATAGGTACTGTGAGACCAGTTACTATCATAGAATAGTTTACAAGGCGAGACTGTTAAGACTTTGCGACTTCGGGGTGTAACACATACTACACAGACCCATTCACATTTAAAGGAAACATGCTCTAGAGTTTCAACTTCATTGCAAAACAAATTAACATTATTTACATTGTGAAATAATCACCATATCTAATGTTTGTGCTTTAGTTGGCAATATAAGCTCCAAACACATTTCTACAATTGCTATAAGACATCATTAGAAGAGATAGAAGAAGATTCAGGTCTAGTAAGATATGTAGACATAATCCTATAGTAAGCACTCTTGACTGAATATCTCCCCGATTTTTCTCTAGCTTACACCAACAATTCATTTAAAGGATTATGAATTATTGGTGTTTTCATAATAGCCTCTACTTCATGATTAGAGAGCTTATGCACCACCTAGCTTAAATCCCAACACCCCATTTCATGATTGATAAGATCCCCAACCTATAGGAGAAGTAACTCATCCCCAAGAATTCTACTTGGTAGCTTATAACCAAGTAACGACAAAATCCAAGGATCATAACATACATTAACAAAACGACCATCTCTAATCCTCCAAAATAAATTATTGGAAATTGCATCTCTCCCTAACAAAATACTTTGCCAACCTCAGCTTGCTTAACTACCTCTCTTAGCACTCATAAAATTCCAATGTGGAAAGTAGATACTTTTAAGCAATGTTACCCAAAGAACATCCCGGTTTTGCAAGATACGCCAAGCTAATTTGCTTAATAGTGCAAGATTAAAACCTTCCAAATCTCTAAAGCCAAATCTACCCTTATCTTTAGCTTTTGTCAAAACCTTCCAACTTTTCCAACGAATTTTATTACCCATCTCTATTTCTCTTCACTAGAAATTTACAATCAAAACATTCATTTCTCTACACCACTCTTTAGAAAACTAAAAATACTCATAGAATAAGTAGAAATTGCAAAAGCTACTAACTTTATCTTAATTTCCTTTCTACCCTTTGATAGGAGATTCTTTTTCCAACCCTTGAGTTTATGTACTATTTTTTCTTTAACAAAAGATAAAGCTTAACTTCTAGATCTCCCCTAAGAGGTTGGCAGACCCAAGTACTTACTTGGGCTGTTAAGTTCTTTTAATATGAGCCGGACAAGACTTACTAAAAGTCAAAGAAATTTTTGCAAAATTAACTTGCTATCCTGAAGTCTTACAATAAATATGTAAAATTTCCTTTAAAGTATGCATATTTTGTTTTGAAGCTTCTAAAAAGAATAGGAAATCATCTGCAAAAAGCACGTGTGTCAATAAAGGACTTGATTCCTTTACTCTAATTCCTTTCTGGAGGCCATTTAAGCTAACCCTTTGAATCATCAATGAAAGGTAGTCTGCCACTAGTATAAATAAATATGGAGACAACGGATCCCCCTATCTAATCCTAAATGAAGGATGGAACTACCTTACCCTTTTTCCATTAACCATTAAATTAAATGAAACTAAACTAACATACTCTATGATCCACTTTATCCAAGTTTCAAAGAAACCCATTTTGGTCATAACATCTCTTAAGAACAACCACTCAACCCTATCATAAGCCTTGGCCATGTCACTTTTACAACACATAAAGGTTTTTTTGTACATTTACTCAATTTTAAATAGTGAAATATGTTATGTTCCATAATGATATTATCTTGAATCACTGTTCTAGGAATAAAAGCACTCTAGAATGGTGATATCACACTATCCAAAATAGGTTGTAATCTATTTGCAAGCATTTTATATAGAATCTTATAGGAAAAATTACAAAGACTTATGGGACGAAATTGAGTTATGACATCAGGACTTGAAACTTTTGGAATAAGGATAAAGTCTATTTCATTAAAGGAAGTAGGAAACACACCTTGTTATAAGAATGTTTTAACAACTTCAAATAGGTAAGACCCAAATAAATGCCACCGTGATTGGAAGAAAATTCCACCGAAGCCATTTGGACCTGGTGATTTAAGACCCCCCAGTTGGAAAACGGCTTCTCTAACTTCGTCTTCCTCCAAAGGTCTAGTTAACTATTTATTTTGGTTACATGAGACCACTTCATCATCGTAATTCAATATAGCACTAAACCGTTGTGTATGATCCGATGTGTACAATTCAATGAAATACTAAAGGAAAGTATTATCTACTTCTTTTTCTTCCCCCTTCCAATAGTCATGCTATAAGGTCCACAATTAAGTATTCGAGGTTCAATCCGTAAAATTTAGGGCGACTGAGTAAATTATCTAATTGAGCTCAAATTTTATGAAGAAACTAGAAATATTAGTAAAAGTGATCCTATGAGTTTGGATTTAAGAAAATAATTAATTATTATAATAGTGAATTATATGTATATTACCCGTTATTTATCTAAAATACGTAAAACGAGTTTCGATAACTAACGAATTGATATAGATAAATTATATATACACTAAAAATTATAAAATAATTTAAAAAATATTTAGGAGTATTTATTTGTACCATATAAGTATTTATATGTAGATAAAAATAAGTAAAATTACTTAAAATACCCTAAATATGTTAAAATAATACTAATTAATTAAAAAAATTCATAAAAAATTAAGAAAAAATTAAAAATATGGAAAAGTATGGAAATTTCTAAAAATGAGGCATGGCATGCGAGAAATTAAAGAAAAAAATACAACCAATTAAATTAAGATAAATAGAAGGTGAAAGAGAAAAGGATAAGGGGTAAATGTCATAAGAAAAATTAAAGAGAAAACCTAACCCCTACTATAAATATAGAAAAACCTCTTCAAACCCCATTTTGGTCAGTTAAGCATTGGAAAAAAAAAAATTGGGAGAGGAGAGAAGAGAGGAGAGGAAAAACTAATTTTAAAACAATTAGACAAAGTAGTGTACATCTAAGGTTTATAAAGGGAACTCACATTCGACGACCACCTAGGGAAGAATGGCCACAACCACCAAACAATGGAACCTACGCTTAGAGCTACCGACAAGGGTAGAGCCACTATTAGTAATTGGAAGCCGATTGAACGGTGAGTTTCGATGTCCCTTCTAAATTTGTTTAATTTAGTAAAAATATCAAATATACATGGAAAATCATGATATTTGGCATTCTAGAATATTTTTGTATGTAGATTTAGGAAAAAAAATATTATTTTGATAAAATTAGGGCTTGGATGTATTGCTCTCAAGAAATGACTAAATTTGGGTTAATTTTCGATATTGAAATAAATGACCTTAATAGTGTAGTTTTAAGTTCAAAATTTTTATATAGGTTATTTAGAGTATTTCAAATAGTATTATGAAGAGATTTTTCAAAACACTATTTTTGAAATTTTCAAATAACTTTTAGGCCTTAAAATTATTTACGAAATTGGTGATTTTAAGTTAATTTAGTAATTAAATGGGTAATTATTGATTTAGTATATAATTAAGTGTTGTAGAGGGCTAAATTTAATATTAGACTTTAAGCCTATTGATTAAATATATTTGACTTATTGGGATAGGGTGATAGGGCCCAAAGAATCGAGTCCAAATATTCGGGATGATCAAAGGAGATTTGGCATGGTGAGCTTAGAGTAGGGCCCGTTGAATTGGTCCGTCCGATCTAACCTTTCTTTGTTTGGTTTACACTAATATAATAAATAAAGCCTTTATCTAAGCATAAACCCATAAAAATAGCCCACTTAAGATTCATTAATAAAGGGCTTCAGTCTTAACCATTGATCATCATTATGATCTAACAGATGTGATCAACTATTATTTCTTATAAATACTCCATTCACATCCTCATTTGAAGAAGAGAAAAAAACCCCCCATTTATACCGTTACCCTGCTAGAACTTTGTCTCAAAGATCAAATGCTTAAATACTTCAAAAACACCACCTTATTCTTCATTAATTTAGGAGTTTAATGCCATCGCGCTCCTCCACCTATCACCATATGTGTTAGAGCTTTACTAAAATCGCTTACTCTTCCTCCCTATACTTCTCTCCTGATCATCCCGTATGAGTCACTTAAGTCATTTCCTTAGTTACGTGTAGCGTGACTTCACACGCGGCACGTACATGACACTTATATCTATACCCAACACCCCTACATTTTTCTAGTAACTCCACTAGGGAGGGAAGACTTGATACTCACATCATAGTACCTTTAAGGCGAAGACAACCCAATCCTACTAATGGAATTAATCAAGAGCAAAATGTTGCTATTATGGCCAATGACCAAAATTTACCCCCTGTTGGAGACACTAATCAAGGTAATGGCACACAGAAAGGTGTCCTTGATAATGCGTAGTTAATACGTAAGCTACAGGAGACTAATCGGAACCTAGGTGAACTTATGGCGATGTTCACTCAATGTGTGCTTGCTTTGGCTACCTTTATTACTATCCAATAAGAAGTGACTCCCTCGAATCCTTCTAATGTGGTGCAATAACTTACCCTACCTAACCCTTCTATTATCAATGAGCATGTCACTCCTAGGGTTAGAGAAAAACTTCCTACTTTGAAACCTATAGCCATGCAAGATTCATTACCTAAAGTAAGGAATCATGCAATTTAGATTGGAGGCTCATCATCCTCACGTATTACACCACATGTCACAATTATTGACGTTATGTAACCAACACTGATGAATCCCATGTTTATAAGATCTACACCTGTAAATCCAGTGCCTATGCATCCTACCCCTACAATGTCACTAAAGGCGGAAACATCAACTTAGAGAGGTTCATTTGTGACCAAAGAGCATTTAAACATATATTTGAGAGAGATACAAGCGAAATCTAAGGTTAGGATACCAAAACTGAAGCTTTCATATCACCAACACATTGTCGTAAAGTCGTACCCTAAGGATTATGTTAGTCCGAAGTTCATGATATTTAATGGCAAGAAGGGAAGTGCTAAGGAGCATTTGATAAAATTCATCAAGATGCTAGAAGTCTATGGCCTAGATGACAATTTGAAACTGAAAAAAATTTCTAAGTTACCCATTGAAAAGGCATACGCCTAATATGTTAATCTCCCTTTAGGGTCAGTAGATTTGTAGGTTAGTATGTGTAAGATGTTCTTGGAGAAGTTCCTCTTTATAGAAGAGAGAGTCACCCTTACAGACATGGGAAGGATTTAACAAAAGTCTAAAGAAGATCTGATGGACTATATTGAGCACTTTAGGGAGTGCTCACTAGATATACAAGATGTTTTTGATGAGAGAGAATTGGTCAAGATCTCTATCCAAGGGATGTTTCCTGAGTATGCAGTTTACTTTGAAAACATTTCGTTGGCTTCCTTTGCTGCGTTAGTTGAGAATGCATGAAGGACTAACAACTCAATGGCATGACAAAGAAATGAAATTGGGAGATTCAACAAGTACACTTTGTCTATAAGTATAGCTCAGGGTGAATCACCAAGGGGAGCAAAGAAACAAAGAGATGAAAAGCCCACTTAACCTAGGCCATCTTTGGCATATCCTTGTCCCATGGCCAAAGTATATCAAATGCTTGACCAATGGCTCCATGATGGAAATATCAAGCTCCCAAGGGTTGAGCACCTCCCCACAAATGAAGAAAAGAGTGATCCAAAGTATTGTAGATTTCATTGGATTATTGGTCAACCAACTAACGATTGTTTTGCTTTAAAGAAAATATTCAATCATCGAGTTGTACGTGGTGAGTTGATCATCGATAACAATGATGTCAAAAACGATCCACTTTTCGCCCACAATAACTGAAGGGGTACTGTTAATGCCATTAGCCATGATCCCATCACAACTTAAGTGATTGATGCCTAAGTTACTAAAAGTGATGACGATAAAGGAAAGTTGATCGAAGCTCAAGACGATGAATGTGGCACTATTGATGGCATCTAAGTTTAGGAATTTCTTCAACCTCTTAGGATTCAATGAGAAAGCTCAGCTTATGGCAACAACTGTACTCAAACAGATCTCTGAGAGTTAATATATAGAGTGTAGTACAACGCAGCCAGTGAAGAGGAAGGCCACAATATACGAAAATTGAATTCTATTTATTGATGTAGACATTTGTGTGAAGAATTCCAATCACAACTGCCCCTTATATGTAAAAGGGATGCTTAACGGGTCTCCGGTCAAGAGAACATTCATTGATAATGGTTCTTCATTAAACATCATGCCAATGAGTACTTTTAAGGCTACTGAAATTGACATCAGACGACTGGTTAAACAACATATCTCAATAAGTAGATTTAGCCATGCCCTAACGGATTTTGTTAGGTATGTTAATGTTGATCTCAAGGTTGGCCCTATCCATGGTACTATTACCTTTCATGTGATCGATGCGTCGGTTCAATACCATCTGCTCATTGATAAGAAGTGGCTACACGATCACAACTTGGTCCCATCGACATTGCATCAATGAATCAAGGATCATTGGAAAGGGAAGGATGTGTTCATTCCAGCTACCAAGAATCCTTTCGAGCAACATGAATCATACTCTACTGAGTTGGCTTACTTTGACGAATTTGCTGAAGAAGGTGAGACCACGATAGCTAAGCCAATTGGTGTCCCTTTAACTACATGGGAAGAAGTCCAAGATGGTTAGCAAAAGAAAAGAAGGATGTGCAGGTGTCGTAGGGGAAAGAAGAAGAATAAGCAGGTTAAAGGAATTGAAAGCTTCATTTGAGAAGATGGAAGAAGGGTATACAGCTTATAACGATTTCAGGGGTCTAAGGAGGTATATTTCTTCTCTTCAGATACCATATTAGTGCAAGAAGTCCAACCCTGGGGTGGGTTGGAAATAAAAGAATTGGATCTAATAAGACTAGGAGAGTCACAGTGGCCAATCTTCATAAGCAAGAGCCTCCTACAAGAAATGAAAGTTCATATTATCAGGTTGTTAAGAGAATATAGAGACGTATTTGCATGGACCTATGACGAGATGCCAAGATTGGACCCTAGTCTTATAATACACAGATTAAGTATTGCTTCGGGAGTTATGCCTGTAAGGCAAGGACAAGGTTTTCCGCCCTAAAATTGAACTCCAAATCAAGCATGAAGTCGAGAAGTTATTACGATTTGAATTCATAAGGCCTATCCAACATCCTACTTGGCTTACTAATATTGTTCTTGTAATAAAGAAGAATAGACAAATAAAAGTATGTGTACACTTTTGAGATCTGAACAAAGCCTGTCCTAAAGATGACTTTCCTCAACCAAATGTTGATACCTTGATAGATGCGACTGCAGGACATGATTTATTCTTATTTATGGATGGATTTAATGGTTATAATCATATTAAGATGGCAATTAGGGATGCGGAGTATACCGCCTTTTAAACACCAGTCGAAAATTTTTATTTACTGTCATGCCATTTGGAATTAAGAATGCGAGTGCCACTTATCAAAGGGCAATGATCGCTATATTTCATGACATGATGCATGACTTTATGGAGGATTATGTCGATGATATAGTCATCAAGTCTAAAAGGGCACATGATCACATAGTTCATCTACAAAAGGTTTTTGAACGATGCTAGCTGTACAAGCTTTGCATGAATCCTCTCAAATGTGTCTTTGGAGTGTCCTGAAGGAAGTTTTGGGGTTGTCGTCGATTGAAAAGGAATTGATGTTGATCTTGCGAAAATGCAAGCTATAAGAGCGATGCCATCCCTTGCTACTTTAAAGGAATTAAAAACTTTTATTGGGAAAGTCTCTTATATCAAAATGTTTATACCAGCACTTGCTGAGATTTCATACCTATTGCACCAACTTTTGAAAAAGGGAATTTCATTTGAATGGGAACAGGTCCATGAGGAGGCAATTCAAAAGATCAAGATGATCTTGGCCTCTCCTTAGACCATGGCCATGCATGTCAAAGAATTTCCATTGATTTTGTATCTTACGTCTACCAACAAGTCCACTAGAGCTTTACTTGTGTAAGAAGTAGATGGTGGAGAGCGACCTGTATACTATCTAAGTTAAACCCTTCAAGGCAGCGAAGTCAATTACCTGGCTTACAAGAAATACTGCCTCTCACTGGTATTTTCCATACAGAAGCTACGGTAGTACTTCCTTGCACATAAGATCAATCTATTAACTCGGTCAAATCCGATCAAGCATTTATTGTCATAATCGGCTTTATCAGGACGGGTTGCTAAGAGGTTACTCCTTCTTAAAGAATTTAACATCTTAATGCAGTCCCCTAAAACCATCAAGTCACAAGCCCTGGCCGATTTATTAGCACACTTCCCAAATGCCCAAGAGGGCTTAACTATAGGCATAATCCCAGCTGAATTTCATGAAGATACTTTAATAGTCGAGGTGGATGGTGAATGGACACTTCAATTTGATGGTTCTACAGGAAATCAAGGTTGGGGAGCAAGAATCATATTGACATCACCTGAGGGTCAAGAGATACCCTTAGCATTTAAACTTGATTTTTGATGCACTAATAATGAAGCCGAGTATGGGGCATTATTACTTGGTTTATTGTTTACACGAGAAGTTAGAGCACATTATTTGTGTATTTAAGGTGATTCAAATTTAATCATTAAATAGGCCACGGATGAGTTTGGGTTGAAGGAACCTACACTTATGCCTTATAGGACTGTAGTATAAGTTATGGTTAGAAAATTTAATTCTATACGATACGAGCATATGAATCGATCAGCAAATAGATATACCAATTTACTGGCTACACAAGCATCCAAAATTCCAATTCAAGATGCTAGTGGTAATGTGAATATCCAAGTAGTGAAGAAATCTATCCTATGTACGTCTTTGAATTTTGTTAATGAGGATAAAGACATGCAAGACGATTAGTATGTCCCATTTATGGAATAGCTAGCACACCCTAGTGCGGCTTCTATTTCAGCTTTAAAGAATTTTGTTAAAATCAATGGAATGTTATATTATAAGGGTCCATAAGGTGTTCTGTCTTGATGTATTGGTTCTAAGGAATCTCGTCTCAAGTTAGATAAGTATCACCAGATCTAGTGCAGGGAGGAAGGACTACTACTATATCATCATATTCAACATGCAAACTATTATTGGCCATCAATGGCTAAAGGCGTACTTCAAGTGCAAGTATATTACAGTAAATGTTCTGAGCTTCCCGATAAGAGTGAGTGTAATTTTGTCTCCAGTGCTGGAGACTGGAGGCACCCATATATTGATTACTTGGGGAATAACGTGTTACCGACGAATAGTACAGACACTAAGCTTATAAAGCGAAAGGCCAAGAAGTATCTTGTCCATGAAGTGCATTGCTCCTCCTGAAATGGAAACAATTTTGACTGAAATGCTTATTGGAGAGTACGTAGAGCATCAAGGAGGAAGGAAACTATATTATTACCTATTTGATAGAGGATACTATTGGCTAACAATGGAAGTGGACGCTTTCAACTTCACTAAGAATTATGTTGTCTATCAACAGCATGGCGATGCCATTTATGCTCCTGTAGTTACACTTCATAATATCACAACTCCTTAACCTTTTCATACATGGGCGTTTGACCTTATTAGACCTATACATCCACCATCGAGAGGATGCATCTTGATTCTAGTAGGAACAAAATGCTTTACAAAGTGGGTAGAGGCAACTCCTTTAAGGAAGGCAATAGGACTGGCAGTTGCGGGTTTCATGAAGGAGAATATCGTATGTAGGTTTGGAATCTCAAAGCATATTTTATCTAACAACAACACTCCTTTTATCAATTTGCATGTCCACCAACTACTGGCTTCCTATAATATTGATCATGTAAAGTCTATGCCTTATTACTCGAAAGGGAATGGATAAGCTAAGGCTACTAACAAGAGTTTGTTGAAGATACTTATTCGCATGGTTTATGATAATCATAAGGAATGGCATGACAAGCTACCATTAGCGCTTTAGGCCTATAAAACATCTAAATGAAGGCCAACATAGGCAACTCCTTTTTCTTTGGTATATGGGGTTGAGGCCGTAGTTCCTATAGAAGTCTTAATCCCATCTGCTAAGTTGGCTATCAATGTTGAGCTCGAACTTGATACATTGCGAGTGATAGATCTAGAAGCATTAGATAAAAGGCATGATATCGCCAAACATAATCTCATCAATTATTAACATAAGCTTAGAGTGGTGTACGACCATCTAGTGAGAAAGTGATCATTCCAACAAGGTGATGTCGTACTTCATATAGCCGAGCATGTGTGTCGGGGTACCCCTATGCCTAAGTTTACACAAAAATGGGAAGGACCTTTCATAGTTGAGGAAGTGTATGAAAGTGGATATTGCAAACTGAGGAATTCCAACACAAATGCTATTACTGTTCCTATCAATTTTCAATATATCAAAAAGTTTCATTTATAAAAAGGAAACTATAGTAAAGTTAAATGAATGAAACTTATAGCTTGAGTTGTACGAGCTTGTTATGCATATATGTTTCTACTATTATCTCTTTTATGCACTTTAGGTTAAAAAAAATGTATTGGTGTTTATAATGCTACTACTTGGTAAGAGACTTGTCTCCCAAGTGCACAATATACGTCTATCATATGAGTTGTTGACTGGTTAAAGCTTTGACTCCTAAGTGCACTGTATGATGCTCTATCGAATAAGACAATGACTTGTACTATTTGAGTATACATTTGTGGACCATGTAAAAATAGTTAAGTAGTAGGTAATACCCACTTAACTTACAATGTGACTATCTAATGGAACTAATATTCCTTGTTTCAATCAATATCTCCATATTGTCGGATCATATATTCGAATCCTTGCTTGCAAATGGAATAGACTTCTACTATGCATAGTTTTCTTGAAAATTTATCAAGCCATGAAGTAATCTATCATGTAAAGTGCCGCTAAGGAAATGCAATGTTTTCTAAGCATATAATGATGTGAACTTTTAAGAACTTACTAAATCAACAAACAACTCACGTTAATTCATGATGTTCCATGTAAAGGCATGGATCTCAAATAAGAAAAAAAGCAAAACTATACATACTAAGCTCAATAAGTCCTTACACTCTAAAAAAAAAGGGGGGGGGGGGAGAGGGGGTACAAAGAGAGCAAAAGTAATATTATCAATACTAAACACTATATGCTACAGTAGAATCAAGATCTGTGCTTGCCAAATGCTCTTCCCTCTTAAGTTCTGCCTTTGCAAGTTCGACTTTAAGTAGCTCACATCTTTCCTAAATGTCTCGACTACCCAACACCTTTTGAGCTTCAACTGCAATGATTTCCATCTTGTTGAGCTTAAACTTAAAGACACGTACTGTAGTGACACTACTAATCAAAAGTTAGAGATTTTATGTGGATAACGAGCACCAAGCCTCATCAAATAGCCCTATGACTTGCGCAAGTAGGCCTAGGGTATGATTAGTTACGTTGGAACCTAAATAGATGGATCCTGTGCAAAAATCCCCCTCCATCTTATATAAGTGCTCTAGTGATGCTAGGAGGTTAGAAGGTATCGTGAAGCCATGAAAGGAGGTGATATCTTTTGAGCTCGCTACCATCTTAGTTACTGATCTTTTATCTTCATGTTGTATTGTTCTAATCTTTAGGGGAAGTGATGATGTGGGATCCCTTGGAACAGGCGAAGTCACGTCACTACAAAGGGTAGGGACATTGCTGACTACAGTAGCATCTATGGAAGCATTGGGAATAGTATGTATCTCTTCATTATAAAACCCTGTACCCATCAAAGCATCAGTAAACGCCTGAATCACACTTTCTTCTAAGAGTAAAAATTCGCTATCTTCACAATGATCAATGATATTGAACACATTGGGGATTCAAATATTACCGTAAGTGTCTTCATCAACCAGTTTTGTGGAGTCTGTTTTATCATTGAATTGTCCCTCTTAGTCCTCATCAATGTCTGTCATAGAATTTTGTCTATCGTTATCTGTGTATTCAAGAGAATCCCCATAACTAACCAACTCAACATCATCTTCTCCTTCGTCCACAATTGCGGTACCATTAGGTGGATCTTTAGCTTAAAGCACCTTTCCTATACCATAGTGACTTGGGAAAGGTTGAGTAATAGGAGGGATACTTTGACTTAAAGAAGTGCCTTTAGGGATGCCACCACTTGCTCCATTAGGATGATGTTTCACCACTTTTTGTTTAATAGAAGTATCGGTCTTATCCTTTCCCTTTTGCTCCTATGACACACACAAAATTTAGAAAACTAAGAAGAGTAAATTTCCAGAAAAAATTAGTATACGAAAAAAGGAGGAGGATGAGTGTATTGATAATGCTACCTCATGAATGCGGCTATGCTTAGGTTGTCTAATGATCAACGGGGGAGAGGGTAAGTGTTTATTTTGCAATTTACCCTGAGCATCACCAGACGACTTTACATTATTAGACAATTTTGGGTCTTCCTTGAGTCGAAAGTGAAATTCATATCTTTAAATGACTATCTTAGGTAAATCCCCTTCAGCTATTTTCGAGACATACTTCTTAAACCCATCCAAGCAATTCTTCCAATATGTGAGCTAGCCACTCGGAGCAATCCCAGAATGACTTATGGAAGGAAAGAATAATTGCTCGATCCTTCTATGAATGTCCTTTTGGCTCTTAAGTTTAAACACTTTGCAACACTCATTAAAACTTTGGTTAATGACAAAATCATGAGGCACTCCTTTATGAAACTTTAGTTTTTGACCATCAAGTAAATATTTCATGACACTATGCCCAAGGAAGCAATTAGAAGCATCGGCCTAATCATGAAGTGATAGAAGACCCCTAGGTGTACTCCATAAGATAAACTCTATCTCGATATCAAAAAGCTCGTCAAGAAGCTTTATCAAGTTTACCAAGTCCTTTGAACAGAAAGGGTAGATTTTTTAGTACCATTCATATTTAGGAAATTCCTTTGTGTATGGACAAAATCTACACTCGTGATAGGTATCAATGATATTCTTCAAAGTACTCGGGAGTTTTCTATTGACCCATCCCCAAGCCCAGGGCCCGATGACATCAGAATGTGTAAGCGGGAGAGCAAAATATCTTCTATAATGCTCATAGAAGAACATATGAAACACCAAGTCTATGTGCAATACCACAACGTATCTCCTTTGCAAGTGTATTGAAGCTTCATGAAAGAGGTCTAAAGGCCTATATAAAGAACCCAAGTAGAAAGGCCCTAAAGCCAAACATTCCCCTCACGTGATACGAATAGCTAAGTGGAAGACTCGAGGACTAACGCCTTTTTCAGGGCCCTCTGGAAACATAAACGATGACAACTAACAAGCAATGAAAGTTTCTAACTCGTACATGAAACATAAGACAAGACAAATTATGTTAGGGTTATAAAGTGAACATCAATAGGAAAAAGGGTAAACGATGACTATGCCACATCAAAATGTAAGAACGTACTTGTACTGATATCAAAGCCCCATCTTATCACCCTTATTTAGCCTAAAGAAATGCTTGATCCATATGTTAAGCATACCATACCGGTGAGTATCTAGAGCTTCTTTTTTGTCCACTTTTAATAGTTCAATCAGTGGTCGATCATCTTCTAAAATTGAAGTTGTGGTGATGTCAGTTAATCCAA
Organism: Lumnitzera racemosa; assembly: GCA_024138005.1. Classification (NCBI taxonomy): domain Eukaryota; kingdom Viridiplantae; phylum Streptophyta; class Magnoliopsida; order Myrtales; family Combretaceae; genus Lumnitzera; species Lumnitzera racemosa. Next base: position 38,205,252 of record JAMXBC010000005.1, read on the forward strand.
GATTAGGAAGTCTTAGAAGGACTACAACATCCTCTAGTGTTGGAGTGATCTCACCCCATGCTATCATAAAGGTATGTGAGTAAGCACTCCAATGAGACACGATAGCTCACCAAGTTTCTATTTCTTGTAAGCGGTACAAAGTTAAACAAGAAGATACTCATATAGGATAGTGCACCCTGCCTCTTCTAAAATGGATGTATATGCCAAATTCTTGAAAATATACATCACCCAAGACAATCAGCCATTTACTATGTGCTTTGGGCCATCGAAACTACTATCTGAAAGAGGGATTTCTTTCTTCTCATTTCTAAAATGCAACACAGAATCTATTTCTATCTCAACCCTCTTATGTACTGAAGGTTTTTGTGTTATGAAATGCAGCTTGCTATCCTTAGGTAGATGCGAATGTGTGTCCCGTCTCTTTATATCTCTCTAAAAGAAGTTACCTTCAATAATTGGGTCTACTTATTTGTCCCGAGGTAAGGGGGCTGCTAGAATGTGATCCTTAGAATATGCCAAAACTTCATTTTTTTTTATTAGCATTGTTGCTGCGAGAACGACTCTTTCCAGATTCTATGTCCATGTCAATAACCCCTAAAAGCAGTAGTGATGTCTATATGTAAGTATGAAAGAAGGTGAGCACCTGCAAATAAAGGGAAGTAAGATAGTTAGTAGAAGTAAGGTGCATTCAAAAAGTATGACATCTAATTATGAAAATTAGAGATGATACATATACAAAAGGGCTCTTGCAATGCGTGATGACAGTATGTGATTCATACATATGATTAGTGATACCATTCTTAACTCACATGTTTATGATGGTGTTCAACTAGTATATTCCAACACATGTGTTCATGTTAGAAGATTAATGTTCAATAACACATGCTTAGCTCGTGCGATGGACCCGTGTCTTTTCATATTTATGTTAACAAGGCTTATGATTCAACTACTGGCATTTTGCTTACGCATCAAGTGCCATGTTTAACATATGAAGCTAAGGCCTACATGTTGATTAAGCTTTCATGTTGTGTTTAAGGGTTATGTGATGCTTAGACTTCACATCATGCTTAGACCTTACGTTATGCTCAAAAATCATGTTGTACATAAGCCTCATGTCACGTATAGGCCTTATACCATATCATGTTTAACACTTGTGATATGTTTAAGATTCATTCCATATTCAAAGTTCGTGTTACATTCATAGATTGTGTCGTGATAACTCTAATTTTAAACATATTTTATAGGGTGATTTTATAGTATTTCCCTTACATTTTTGGTTTTCTTTAAATAAATTGATACTTAATTGAGTAAAATATTGATTTCAGGATTTAAACGCGTTCTAGGCACGAAAATGAAGAAAAGGAATCAAGTTTTACTCAATTCCGAATTCAAACGAAGAAGTTATGAATTTTTGAAGTTGTGCAGAAAATTTGTCTAAGTGCAAAAAGTTACACGACCTGGGGACACGGTCGTGTCCCAGGCCATGTCGGGTGACGAAAATAAAATCTTTTTGATACACTATAAAAAGACATATTAGGGTTTCAAAAGAAAAAGGAGAGACATTACAGAAACAAGAGACACAAGAGACGAGAGGAGATTTGAGAAAAACATTAATCAAGAAGCAAGAACGACATCGATTTCAAGATTTGAAAGATCGTTCATCAAATCAAGAGGGGTTTTTATGCTTTATTTTACGTTTTTGAAGAAACTCGTTTTTAGATTTGTTATGATAGCGTAGAATTAGAGTATTTAGGATTATAGAACCTAGGGTTTCATGTAACCCTTTGATTGAATTATAATTTCAATAAAGTTTCTACCTTTTCTTGATTCAATTATGTCGTTAATTATGGATTGATAATTCTAGAGTGTCAATATATGATATTATGCATGTTAATTGAGAAATTGCATGTGTAATTAGATCTAGGCATAATTGAAGAAAATTACATGTATACTTAGAGATAAGATACATGTTTCTTCCAGAAAGTTGATTGTTTGCATGGGAATTCATTACACGCTAATGCAATTCTAAATTATATTACTCAGTGAATAAATTATATTATTCAGTGAAGAGATTCCGGTAAATAATTTAGGATTAGGGTTAATATGCTTGAGAAAGATATTAGCTTTAATTGTGAATCCCTCCGGTTAAGAATAATAGAAATTGAATTGGATATATTTTAAAAAGGTTACATGTTAAACATTAGGGGAAATAATTCCTAAATACATTATTGCATACTTGAAGTCGTTCGTAATTTATTGCTTTCTAATTTGCGTAATTAAGTCTCATAAGTAGTTTAGTTGTTAATTTCAGTATTTTTAATTAATTCAAACTTTTACAATTTTTCGGTTAGATAATAAAGCTAAATTTAATATTAGTACTCAAAATCTCTGAAGGATCGACTCGGACTTGCATCCGCTATATTAAAATTGATAGGTGCGCTTGCCTCATATCAAGTTTTTGGCGCCGCTGCCAGGGATTTTCGATATTAAGAACACTAGTTGCTTTATTACTTTAACCATTTTTTTTCTTTTGTTTTCATTGTTTATTTTCATTAGTTAGAGCTGCAATTGATTCTATATTTCTTATCCTTACAGTGCATGACTCGAAGTAACCCGGAAGATTTGGTAGAACTTGAACCTGAAATTGAGAGAACTGCCCTTCAAAATTTAAAATTACGACCTAGACAAAGTGTGGCGACCATTGACGACGAGTCAATTATTGAAATTAAGGAAGAAGGTGAAGAGACTAACACTCAATTCATCGAGTAGGAAGATCCATCACACATGGCTAACAACGGGAATGAAGCAAATCGGACCATGTCCGATTATTCAAGGCCTACACTTATTGGAGCTGACTCTAGCATCGCAAGGCCAACCGTCGCAGGTAACAACTTCCAAATTGCACCTAACATCATACAAATGGTGCAACAATATGTTCAGTTTGACGGTCTCCAAGATGAAGATCCTAATGCCCACATCTCTAGCTTTCTAGAGATTTGTGATACTTTTAAAATCAACGGAGCCACGGATGATGCCATCCGACTGCGACTATTCCCTTTCTCCTTGAGGGGTAGAGCAAAAACAGTGGTTGAACTCTCTACCACGAAATTCAATCACAACTTGGAATGAATTGGTAGAGAAATTTTTGGAGAAGTATTTCCCACCTGCAAAGACCGCTAAACTTCAGAACGATATTTCTTGTTTTGCTCAATTGGAAACAGAGACGCTATATGATACTTGGGAGCGGTTTAAGGACTTGCTCAGGAGGTGCCCACATCATGGCCTCCCACTATAGATGCAGATTCAGACCTTTTACAATGGTCTTAATTTATCCACTAAACAGATGATTGATGCATCCGCAGGAGGTACTTTGAACACAAAGACACCTGAGCAAGCACAAAACCTGATTAAAGGAATAGCGATGAACAATTACTAGTGGGAAAGCACTAGAGCCAAACAAAAGGCCATGGGAATTTACGATGTGGACTTGACCCTGCTTTGGTAGCTAAGGTGGATCTATTGAGTAAGAAGATTGATGTACTCTCTGTTGGACCTCAACAAATGCAATCGGATATAAGTGATTTTGGTATGCAGGGGTATGGAGCACAAGAACAACTGGAACAGGTAGATTATCTAAGAAATCTACCCATGCAACAAAATAACCCCTACAGCAACACTTATAATCCCGAATGGAGGAATCACCCCAATTTCTCATGGGGAAACCAAAACCAAGGCTAACAAAAGACCAACTTTGGCCCACCTAGATTTCAAAGACCATTCCCACCTCCTCTTTCTTAAGAAAACAAGCCTAGTGTGGAAGAACTTCTCACCAAATATATTCAAGGCAATGAGGCTTGTTTATACAACATTAAATCCTCGTTGAGGAATCAAGAGGCTTCCAATCGCAACCTTGAGAACCAAATTGGTCAACTTGCAAAAATGATCTCTGAGAGACCACAGGGAACACTCTCAGGGAATACCGAGGTCAATCCCAGGGAACATGTTAATGTAGTAACCTTGAGAAGTGGTAGAAAATTGCAAGTAAAGAAGAAGGATGGTGAGGAAGTAGTTGAAAAAGAAGTGGAAGTCAATCGTAAGGAAGATGCAAAGTCACTAAAATCAAAAGAAAATATGGAATCACCAAAAGTGAAGGAGTACAAGCCTCCCATCCCTTACCCGCAGCGCCTTAAGCAAAGCTACATTGATCAAAATAAAGAATTCGGTAAATTGCTTGATGTTTTCAAACAATTACACATTAACTTACCTCTTGTTGATGTCATCTTGTTGATGCCAAAGTATGAGAAATTTTTAAGAGATCTTCTATTGAACAAGAGGAAGTTGGAGGAGCTTACAACCGTCACATTAAACAGGGAATGTTTGGCACTTCTCCAGAATAAGCTGCCACAAAAGTTAAAAGATCCAAGGAGTTTCACTATTCCTTGTATGCTTGGCAATTTGTTAGTAGATAATGCTTTGGCAGACTTAGGAGCCAGTATAAATTTGATGCCGTATAAAGTGTTCAAAAAGCTAGGGTTAGGAGAACCTAAATTAACGCGCATGAGCCTTCAATTAGCCGATAGATCTATCACATACCCTAGAGGCATCATAGAGGATGTTTTAGTGCAAGTAGACAAATTCATCTTTCCCGTGGATTTTGTTATACTTGATACAGATGAAGATATTGATGTGCCAATCATTTTAGGTCGACCCTTCCTAGCCACTGCTAAGGCTGTTTTTGATGTTAGTGAGCATAAGTTGATATTACGAGTCAGGGATGATGAAATAGTTTTTAAAACTTCAGAGGCAACAAACAAATTTCTTGACTCAGAGGACATAAGTCATAATGTTAATGCCACTAATGTCATTACATCTACATGTATGCAGGAAACGCTTGCCAAAGATTCCTCAAGCTATTGCTTGCAAAAGGGAGATGGAAATTTGGTGATTAACCCCAATTATGCAGAAGTGGTAGCTCAAATAGAAGTTCACGAATCCATTGTGGAAAAGAAGGGGATTGATCCACTCCACAAGCCAAAGGATCGTAGGTTAAAATCTTTCAAAGAAAAACCACCAATTTTGGAACCAAAACTGTCAAGAAATCATTTGGAACATGTCTTTGCGGTGAAAAGTTCAAAACCTCCAATGACAATCGCATCTAAGTTAAAAGGAAACAAAACGAAGAAGTTTAGGCTACATGAATTTGATAAGTGGCATGATAAGGAGAGAAACTATGGAAGTTATGCATCAATGAAATGGAATTGGCAAGGTCGATGACCGAAGGTAAATCTACACTTGTATGGAGAGTTTGAAAGCGAGATACAGGAGGAGTTCTATTTCCGCCTGGATGAAGAACTATTATGAGAAGACGTATCCCGTAGAGTTTGTCGACGTTAACTATAGCGCTTCTTGGGAGGCAACCCATGTTTAACTTTGCTTATACTTTAGTTCTTTCAGTTTATTTCATTTTATTTTTCTTTTATCTAACTTTGCCTTGCTTCTTTTATTTGTTTCAATTTTAGTCATAGGCTTTTCCCTTTTAATTTCATTTTTATTCTTCTCTTTAGTTTTCTTTTTCTTATTTTTCTAGTTTCATTACTTTTATTTCTTTAAGTTTCCTTTATCTTTATTTTTATAAAAAAAAAAAATTTACACGGGCAAAGGACACGGTCGTGTCCTAGCCTGTGTCCATCTAGTTTTCACATACCGGCATAATAAGTTATACGGGCATAGTACACGATAGTGTCCCCAGCCCGTGTCCGTCCAAACTCCACACGACACACACAAATTTTACACAGGCAAGGGACACAGTCGTGTCCCAACCCGTGTTGACCCAAATAATACGGTTTTCACACACGACCGGTTTATTTAAATCACACACCCTCTTACACTCTCACAATCACACATTTCTCTCTTATACTCTATCTTATTCTCCCTCTTCTCTCCATAATTCTTGCATTCCGCATTTTGATCCAAGTAATTTTCCTAATTAATTTTGCTCTCTCTTCCTCCTGATTAGGCTGGCAAATGTGATGAGGATGATGAGGCTGGTGATGACAATGACGATGATACGATGGCTGAGGCATCGTCTGATGAGGCGCATGAAGAGATAGATTCTGATCCCTCTTCTTAGTTCTCATTTTTTTTGTGTTGACTTTTGTTGTTCAAGGCTTGTGAACTCTGCTATATAATGATGATGCTTCTTCATTTTGCGCTTCTGTTCGACTAGCAGGGAAGTATTAGTTTTCTTTTTCCTTATATTGCTTTTTCGTGCTGTTATGATTTTTTGTCTTACATTGAGGACAATGTACGTTATTAAGTGTGGGGAAGGGATATATATGAATTTGTTACTGTTTAGGAGACCAATTATTCACATTTGACCCAATTAATTTTTAAGTTAACTTGCAATAAGTGATTAACTGATATTAAGCCAAATTAACTGTTTCATCTTGATTATTATTGATCTTATTATCCTTTACTAGAATTGATTAGTCAAATTTTTGGAAGGAAATGTTACGAGTTATTTAGCTTAGGATTTTAAGACTTGAGATTAGAGCAACATCACTAGTTGAGAGTTAGTCATGATTATTTTTAAAATTTACTTTTATGTATACCTTTCTCTTAGAAATTTTTAAGAGTCCTATAATTTTTAGCAAACAAACAAATGAAATTCTTCTTTTGAGAAACCCCCGAAATATCATAATGATTAGAGGTCAAAAGTAATAATAAGTGTATGAATAGAAAAATTGGTAAAGATTCATCTTGGTCCGTCAGAAGAGCGAGATTGAGCCCCAATGCCAATTCAAATGAAAAAAAATTGATATGGATCGGCCTTGGTCCGTCAGAAGAGCAAGGTTTTTTCCCGCTATCAATATAAGAAATAAGTTGGTATGGATCGGTCTTGGTCCGTCAGAAGAGTGAGATTCTTTCCCGCTACCAACGCAATTGTGCTTAAATAAAGTAAATTCAAAAGACCTCTCAACAAAAACATAAACTAGGGGGATGATCAGAGGAAGAGTGGATGTAAAATGTGTTTGTTTTAGATTATGGTGCTTGGTGAGATGAAAGAGAGAATTGTATACACTTTAGTCAAATGGACAAAATTTTTATGACTCTTTCTCGGTTGGCGAGATGTTAAATCTAATTTTTAGTTTAAGAATCCTTGGTTAAATGACTTGAGTAAACTTTGATTTTCATAAATTAACTAGTGAACTCTAGTATTAAGTATTGTTGGAGCATTTGAATATGGTCAGATGAAATTGGTTGACTGTGTTATTGCAAGTTAGTTGAGAATGATTTTCTTACTTTTCTTCGAGTCAAGTGTATTTGTTCACCAGTTTCTTAAATAGTGATAAATTTTGTTTAGCGTTTCTTGTCCTGAAAGTTTTGTTTTCATTTATTTGCTTGAGGACAAGCAAATGCTTAAGTGTAGGGAAATTTGATAACTCTAATTTTAAACATATTTTATAGGATGATTTTATAGTATTTCCCTTACATTTTTGGTTTTATTTAAATAAATTGATACTTAATCGAGTAAAATGTTGATTTCAGGGTTTAAACGCATTCTAGGCTCGAAAACAAAGAAAAGGAATCAAGTTTCACTCAATTCCGAGTTCAAACGAAGAAGTTATAAATTTTTGAAGTTATGTAGAAAATTTGCCTAAGTGCAAAAAGTTACACGACCTGGGGACACGGTTGTGTCCCAAGCCATGTCGGGTGACGAAAACAAAATCTTTTTTATACACTATAAAAAGACATATTAGGGTTTCAAAAGAAAAAGGAGAGACATTACAGAAACAAGAGACACAAGAGACGAAAGGAGATTTGAGAAGAACATTAATCAAGAAGCAAGAACGACATCGATTTCAAGATTTGAAAGATCGTTCATCAAATCAAGAGGGGTTTCTATGCTTTATTTTACGTTTTTGATGAAACTCGTTTTTAGATTCGTTATGATAGCTTAGAATTAGAGTATTTAGGATTATAGAACCTAGGGTTTCATGTAACCCTTTGATTAAATTATAATTTCAATAAAGTTTCTACCTTTTCTTGATTCAATTATGTCGTTAATTATGGATTGATAATTCTAGAGTGTCAATATATGATATTATGCATGTTAATTGAGAAATTGCATGTGTAATTAGATCTAGGCATAATTGAAGAAAATTACATGTATACTTAGAGATAAGATACATGTTTCTTCCGAAAAGTTGACTGTTTGCATGGGAATTCATTACACGCTAATGCAATTCTAAATTATATTACTCAGTGAAGAGATTCCGGTAAATAATTTAGGATTAGGGTTAATATGCTTGAGAAAGATATTAGCTTTAATTGTGAATCCCTCCGGTCAAGAATAATAGAAATTGAATTGGATATATTTTAAAAAAGTTACATGTTAAACACTAGGGGAAATAATTCCTAAATACATTATTGCATACTTGAAGTCGTTCGTAATTTATTGCTTTCTAATTTGCGTAATTAAGTCTCATAAGTAATTTAGTTGTTAATTTCAGTATTTTTAATTAATTCAAACTTTTACAATTTTTCGGTTAGATAATAAAGCTAAAGTTAATATTAGTACTCAAAATCTCTGAGGGATTGACTCGGACTCACATCCACTATATTAAAACTGATAGGTGCGCTTACCTCATATCATGTTGCATTAAAGATTCACTTTGAGTTTAAGACTCATGACCATGGCGCATGCTCACTCATATTCGACACTAATGTTTAAGACTCGTATTCACTATAATGTTTAAGGTTCAAATGCAACCCTTATGTTCATTCGTGATCAAGGCCCATGTTCAATTCATGTGATAAGACTCATATTTAGCTCACATGCCAAAGGTGTCATTTCAATTCATATACACAACTTATACGTGCTCATATCAAAGTTTTAGAAGCACTCATGGCAGAAGCCTACATGTACTCATATAGAAGGGATTATATTAAATTAAAGTGGTCAACTCTTATGTATTCATGTAGAAGGCTTATAATTGGTTCATATGTGCTTAAGCCGTGAACTCGCTTTCAACTCTCGTGTGCTCTTGCTTAGGGTTTATGTTCAATTCACATGCTATGCTGACTTACAACCTTCATGTCCATTTCACACGATTTAGCTCACAACTACTCATGTTAAAGGGGTTGTGTTCATTTTAAACTTTCAATTCACAAGTACTTCTGTTAAAGAGGTTTGAAGCTCATGTTTAGTTCCCATGTTAAGTTCACATTCTAGGCTTATGTTCGATTAACATGTTCAAGGCTCGTATTGCATCTTGTTTAAGGCTCCATCGTGCCATGTTCAAAGACTTACGTCATGATCAAAGATTGAGTCATGTTGAAGAGTTACATCATGTTTAAGATTCATGTTCAAGACTCATGTTTTATTAATGCCTCATGTTTAGTTCATCTTATATGTAAGGCTTGTGCTTACCTCTCATGTGCTCGTATGTGTATGCCCTTACAACTTGAGACTCCTAATTCAATTCACATTTTAAGTTGCAATTAGCTTTATGGAGGTTACAAAAGGAGGCCACATATGACCTAAGTGTTATACCTTTTTGCTATCACCCGTTGATGAAGATTGGTACTCAATTCATGATCGCAAACTCTTAACCTCGGTTGGCAAAGAATCACGGTCCGAGTGATAAAGAGTCTACCTTCTTTAAACCGTGTCATTTTACTGATTGTTGCTGGTTCGAGATGTGGTCCTCAAGTTGCAATCATAGACTTTTGGCCTTCAATTGCAAGTGGCTACAATTTGGGCGGCGAAGAGATCCTCTTTAAGCCAAATTCTCAAATGTTGATTATGCTACCTACGAAGCACAGACAACAAGGAGATGTTAGTTTCACATTGAAAAAGTGAAAAGAAAAAAATAAAGAGATGTAAGAATTAGTGGCATGGAGGCCAACATGAGCAAGGATGTTGTAGGGTGGGAGCTATCTCGTTAGTCATCACATGAGAAGGAAAAGAGGATCAAGTGCATAAGCTAAATTACAAACAAAAGTATGATCACCCTCACAAAAAGAACATAGCAAATGTAAGAACACAAACAATTTATGGTGATTGAGGGGACAAAAATGGTATATGCTTTACTGTAGGTTACAAATATCTTATAGCAAAGTCATTAGAAGGATTCTTTGTGGTGTTGCCAAAGATGGATGAATGAAGAGAAATAAGGAATAGTGCTAGCATTGACATTCCTAGAGGAAAACTTTCGATGCTTAGACTCTATTATTACTGATATCCTTACTATTTGAGGGTACATATAGATCACCCTAACAAACTAGCTTACTTTTATTTTAAACATTAGCAGTTGCATAGAAAGATCCTAGCAGAAGTCATTAACTCCCTGCCATGGCTTGTAACCGATAAAAAGCAATGCTTCATTAATAGATAACAAAAAGTTATTGAATACATAAGAACAAGTGAAATTGGTGCAGACAAGGAAGGTTGCCCTAATGGTGTGCGCAAGTTAGATTGGTAGAACGTGTAAAAAAAAAAAAAAAAAGATATATAATTTTCTTGATTAACATAGCAATAGAAAGAAAAGAAAAGAAAAGGAGGCAATACAAGTGTTATTGACTAAAACTAGCTTCCAAACAAGTATCTCACTAGAGAATTTCCTCGTCGAAGTGCTACTAGAAGTTGCAATTGTTAAGAGATTGAGAAATGCATCTAGCCTTATGAAGGTTGGATTTGGAATGCCACCTTCGGATTCAATATTGAAGCTACTGCCTTGCTTGATGAGCCTAATGAAATTAGAAAATGAAGATGCCTCGAGACTTGTTAAGGAGTAATAGCATTATAAAGTAAACTAAGTTTTAGTGGTCCCCAAAACTATGTAGAATACTCTCAATGCACAGAAAACTAAAAGTGTTACTCATGGTATTTACAACTTTAAAGATTATGGTTGCTCATAAATTGAGCTCTTATCAATATAGCAAAGACAACAGAAGTTTTCCAAGGAATCGAACAGAGCAAGGGATATGGCTTGCGACCTAAACCTGAAACTCAAAGAGAAAGCAAGACAAGGAGATGTAACTTACACAACCAGGCTACTGAACCGAGTTTAAGCTGTCTATGTATGCATATTGTAAGCATTGAGGAACCACCGAGCACTTACTAGCTAAAATTTATAAGCAGGATGCAGAGCAAATTAGATGGATTTAGTCTTCATTGTTTCAACAAGTGGACAAACAACAACTTCAACGAAATAATAAAAAAAAAAAAAAAAAAAGGATGAAGAATTGATGAAACAGAAAAGGAATGCTAGTTGTAAATTGTCAAAACCATAGGTTAGCAAATAGAAAATGGATGGCTGGGATGAAACATATACTTACATGGTGATGGAAGAAATGAAACTGAGTTAACTCGGTGATTGCTAGGAGACCATTACTCACCATGAATTAAAATAAGAAACAGAGCAGTGATCCTCGATGATGAAAATGTCATGACTCTGCATTATGGTAAGCTTTTCAATGGAGTCCTTTCAAGGCCAGCATTGCCCAAATGTCCAGGTTGTACATGTTCATGTGGAAAGAAATAAGCACTTCAAAACTGATACAAATAGAAGAACTTCTTACTGGACCTTTCATATATGTGCCTTTATTAAAGGTTTTTGGGGATGAGGAGTTAGTTTCCAGTTCATTTTTTGTTTTCTTTTTGTTTTTTTTTTTTTTCTTTTGCTACAAAAGAAGTTTGTTGGCATGATTCAACAGGCTCTTTGGGGCAAGTGGAAGAATCTAATCAGTGTGGCTTTGTAGGTATACAGTATGAGCCATTAAGCATGACATTGTGCAATATATATATCCTAACCTGCACGACTTTTTTGTTAACATGTGCGGAGTAAATGAGATTCCTTCTTTTACTGATTACTTTCAGATATTGCTGCATGCGTTAAGCTCCCTCTCACCCATCCAATCAGCTAACTATGTTTTGAGTGTTTTTCTAAAGTTAGCAGATATATTAAAATCAGCGAAAGTGTACCTTGAAGATATTTTTTTCCATTAAGCAACGTCTTCAATAACCAGACTTCAGGGTACTACCTTCTTGCCATAACAAATGGGTGTAATTACACCCTTCCTTCGGTCTAGTCTGCTAGTCTAATGACAACAATCTGGTAGAGGAGTTTAAGAATCTTCATAAAGTAGAGATTCTTCACTTTGGTAAACCGGATGAAAGTAGAAAAGAGAATGTGCAATCCTTATACTCAGAATTTAGCTACCGAAACCCCGGCATCTAGTTGATTGAACAAAAATGGGAAGCTCGAGGTTCAGCACAACAAAGGTCGCAGGAACTTATGACTAGAGGCAAGTTCAAAAGATTGGCGTTCTTGTTTTGAAATATACTCCGACAAAAATCCGATGAAGACAACGGCATTCAACCGTGGCAATGGTTAAAACAAGAAAGGAAGAAATTGGATGTACGAAAATGAAATGGAAGAGCACAGAAGAAGAATTGGGAAAGCCCTATATAGTGGAGAAAAAGTGACAAAGTAATAGGACACCTATCGACTTTTTAATGTGAGAAGAAATTGAAAAAGAAAATTAAATCCCATTTCCCGTCTTTTTCTTATACCGTGAGGAAGTGAAATGGGAATTTGAAAATTTTTATAATACTTGATTGATGTATCGATACTTGAAGTAAAGAAACACAGCATGAAGGCACGTGAAGGTAATGTCAATAAAGTAGTAATGTGGACTAAGTCATCATTAGTCTTAAAGGAGTAAGGAGTACTTGTATCTAATGCATGGTGAGGAGTAAGATTTAAAAAATAAAAAAATAAAGAAAAGACACGACGTCAGTCCATACCGTAGTGATTTGAAAAAAATTCAATTTTAAGTCAAACCCCAAAACATTTCACCTTATTATAGTTTGGGTCCTATAACCACAATTCAAGGCATTCGATGGCTATATATGTATGAAGATTCTATAAGAAGAATTCTTCTATATTTGAAGAAAATCAAGATAATATTTACATAAGAAGGTCATTTGCTGTGGAGCTAATGCGCGAAGATTGACCCAAATGGCTAAGGACGATGGTGATACTGTGCTTACCAGTCATAGCACTATAAATAAAATCTAGTTTATGTAAAGTTTTTACATAATATGTGAAGACCTTACAAAAAGAATGCCCTTATATGAGGAGAAGATCAAGATAACATCAATATATGAAGTCCACCCAACAAGATTACTAATGTGAACTCAATCTATAAATTCAACTCAAGAAGAGACAGCTTAATGAAGACTTATTTTAGAGTGCTATCTTGGGGGCGATATAATACCTAAACCAGTTGAGGCGTAACATATGGTTAAGAGATGCTGCGGATTTGTGCACTAAGGCAATTTTCAAATTAATTTGGCAGCGACACAACTATTTAACAACGTATATGTGCCTAAGTCATCTAAAAGGCTCACTTGGTGCCCAAACCCCTTTAACCTCGTCCGAAGAACTTTAGTCGGGGGGTAAAATGTAGAGGGTTAAATTTAATATTAGACTTCAAGCCTATTAATTAAATGGATTTGACTCATCGAGTTGGGGTGATAGGGTCTAAGGAGTCGAGTCCAAATATTCAAGATGATTAAAAGAGATTTGGCATGGTAGGCTTGGAGTAGGGCCAGTTAGATATCTATCGTTTCTCAGTTTGGCTCACGTGAATATAATAAATAAAGCCTTTATCTAGGCCTAAACTTACAAAAATAACCCACTTAAGATTCACTAATAAAGGGCTTTAATCTTAACCATTGATTACCATCATGATCTGACGAATGTAATCAACTATTATTTCTTATATATACCCCATTCACATCCTCATTTGAAGAAGAGAAAAAAATCCTCATTAATGTCGTTACTTTACCAGGACTTTGTCTTAAAGATCAAATATTTAAACATATCAAGAACACCACTTGGTTTTTTATTAATCTAGGAGTTTGATGCCATAGCACTCCTCTAGCTATCACCATATGTATTAAAGCCTTACTAAAATCGCTTACTCCTCCTCCCTACGCTTCTCTCATAATTATCTTATGTAAGTCACTTAAGTTATTTCTTTAGTCACGTGTACTACGACTTCATACGTGGCACGCACATGATACTTATATTTGTACCCAACACCTCTACAAGTGTTTTAGGATGTTAATTTCTGATGTGGTATGATATTTCTTGCATTTAGGGTGTTAGATATAATTATTAGGTATATTATGTAGTATATATGTAATAAGTAAAATAATATATTTTAAGTTAATTTTATAATTTATGGTTAATTAAGTATAAATTTTGATTTATGATAAAAAATGACATTTTAATATGTTATTAGATGGTGAAGGATGATATGTGTAGTGTTAAAAGTGTTAGATAAGAGATATAAGTGTATAATATGTAATAATACATAATATATATATATATATATAAGAATTAAATGAGTAGGAAATATTAGATGAAATTTAATGGTATTATAATATTAGGAATATGATATAAATCTAATTTGAAGGTGAATTTACGAAATTATATGAAAAATGCAGGTTATTCTCATATTGAAGTTAATTCGGCAGTTAAATTAAGAATATAGTATACAATACATATCAAAATACTAGTTAGGGGCTAATTCGGCAGTTAAATTAAGAATATAGTATATAATACATATCAAAATATTAGTTAGGGGCTAAATATGAGATTTAGAATGCCTAAGTGTAATTTGCTTAATGTTACATAATGATTCGAAATGAGTTCTTAAGGTTCTCTTATAAAACCTGCAATAAAAAACTGAATTAGACATAAATTAAGAATAATTGTAAGAGACTTAAAAACCCGAATAATTAGATATAATAAAAACCTAAACTGAAGATGACATAAGGAATCATAGAATAAACCTATATAAGATAGTTATGTGAGTACTAAAACAATATTTGTATTATAAGGATTATCGATAATAGCTTGTGTAAGTCGTACCTTAAATGAGCAAGTGAGAATCTAGGTAAGTTGGGATTGATACTTTATTATATTTTAGAGTATTGTTTTATAGTACTTAGAAGTTTAAGATTATACTTGATTGTGTTTATTAGATAATTAACTGTACACATGCTTGTGTATGTGTGTTTATGGATTTGATTATATGATTCTTGTTTAATGTTTTGGATTGAAAGTTGTGTGAGTTGTATGAAATGCTTGAACACCTTAAACCGAATCTGACTAATATATGACTTGTAAGTCTAAAACAGACTTGCATAGCAACTTAATAGGGAAAACGTTTAGGGTTCTTTAGCTAAATACTGATCCCTTCAAAAGGGATAGCGTTAGATTGCATAATGGGTCCTTTCTTTATTCTTAATCGAACTAATAACGAGAGAAGAGGTCGAGGTAAGGATGAAGTCAATGATTCAAAGGTAATCAAGAGAGGAGTAGTGTCTCTATTGCATAAACCTAGGTTTGGTCGTGAGTTGTTGAAATGTGCAATAAACTCTTCAACCTAGATTAGAGCAGGTATAATTTCTTTAATCTTGCCATGAACTAGATAATATTGTGCGATTGCATTTACTTGTATGTGCATTACATCTAATTAATTTGATCGATAACCTTATTTATGTTTGATGTATAGTTTTAAGTCTCCCTCCTAACTTACTGAGTAGTTGGTTGCTCACATTCCTATAGATATTGTTGCAAGTACTAGCTAAGGAGCAATCGTATAACTACCTTGAAGTTAACAATTGTTGGATTCTAGGGAGTGAGGATATAAAACTATAAATCAATAACACTCTCAAGTTTGGATTTTATCTTTAAAGTTTTTAGTATCGATTTGTATATTACTTAAGTAGAATATAATTAAGCTACTAAATCTTGAAAGCATACTTGAGTTATTTTAGGATAAATATATATTTTTCATAATTTCATAAGTAAATAACATATTTAATTTAT
This sequence comes from Lumnitzera racemosa, assembly GCA_024138005.1. Lineage (NCBI taxonomy): Eukaryota > Viridiplantae > Streptophyta > Magnoliopsida > Myrtales > Combretaceae > Lumnitzera > Lumnitzera racemosa. The sequence goes on from JAMXBC010000005.1 coordinate 38,221,166, forward strand.
AAATTTTTTTATTTTAAAGCGGGTTAGTTGTGGATACCTTATGTAAATCGGATCTAAAATAGCGACTGTAAGGTCAGCTTCTATCTTTAAATAATTTATATGGCAGGATTGTTATAACTCTACCGCTTTAAAACATAACAATTTTAAGTTGGTATTTAGTGTAATTTTTGTAGACTCACTTTGAAGTGTTATAATTAAAAGAAAGAGCCATTTATACTGAGAGCGAATAGTAATATGTGGGCAGTATTATTTTAAGTTATCAATGCCTTTTTACCGGCATTAAGTTTGCACATAAGTCTCGAAATATCAAGTGACAAGAAAGTTATTCCAAGCATGTTAAATGGCATTAGAGCTTCTAGTTAACTATAACCATCCATGTTTAGATCTGAAAATCTACAGACTTCGTCGTTCTTCATGATGTAGCTTTTCCAACAAAGGAGAAGGGTATGAACCGCGGGCCAATAAAGTGGAAATATGCATTTTAGGAAATTTTTCTAGCCAAAAGGAGTTGATTAACCCTCTATATAATCTTTCCTTAACCTAACCTCTATTGAATCTCCTATTACATCAAGTAAATTTCTAACCTTGGAACCTTATATCTAGGAGAAAACAATCTAAAATCATCCGAGAACATTTACCTTTGTGACTTTGACCTTCCACCATATTTCTCCTCGTTGCTCTTAATATCATTTAAATCCCCAATTATCATCTAAGGCATACACAAATTAGTAGCCACTACTCTAAACTGAATACTCTAGCCACTTCCATCATCTACAAACTTAGCATCAATGACATTCTTATATGCCCCTAAAACATCTATGACAAGTCCACCATAGAGCCAAGCCTCCGAATAAACCAATAGGATCTATATACAAGTTTGATAGAAACCAAACCTTCTTCTTAAATGGTCAATATTTCTTTCACGATTGTGAGTCTCCACTAAGAAGAAAATTTGGGGCTAATGAATATGAATCAAACATTTGAGTTCATTGGCTATCGAAAGCTACCCCAAGCCTTGACAATTCCAGCTTATACAAGTTATGGCCCATGCATGGCTATTGAAGGATAGGTACGAGAACCTTTCGTACAAATATTAGTAGCCTCAAGAATCTCAACTTCTACCAAACAACTTTTCTCATCTAAACCTACTATCAACTGCTTATTTAAATGTAACTTGTGAGAGAGCTTTTTACTTCTTTAATGATACCTTCTTGCTCTAACCATCATAGAATTTGATGATTCAACACTGTCTTTCTTTTTCAAATTAACTTTATCAACCTCCTCTTCAAGGGAAAGACAAGGCTATTTGAGCGGTAACGATTGCAAGGCTTTTGCAATGGGAAAGTTGGGTTGTATAGGAAGGAGATGGGACAATAGGATTTTTGAGTGACTAGAAAGTAAGTTTGACTGACAGTATGAGGAAGGTTGTAAAGAAGAGGAAGGAGGGTTACTAGGTTCTTCCACATGATATAGAGTCATCGTGGATAGATCTGGGGAAGGTGTACGAGTGTGATGTGTCTTTGGCTGAGAAAGTTGGGTTTGATATGTCAAGGACTGTGGAGGAAGGGTTAATTTGGTAGAGGAGGAAAAATCAGGTAAGTGAATATCAGTAAGAGAAGGTTTCGGCCCAAGCACGTTAGTTTTACTAGTGGAATGGCCCAAAGCCTCATCGGCTTTTGTGTAATTGAAAGATAATTCAAAAGTAGAAACTTTAGCATTTCCCTTAATTAATGCCACATCATCACTTCAGACAGATTTCATAAAACCGCTACTGGACACCTTATCCTTTACGTACTCCTCTTTTTTCACATTAAATTCTACCATGTGATTGGACATTTCCACCATTTTAGGCAAAGCAGTTGACGTAACCATAAGGGCAGTTATTGGTAATCGACTCAATTTTCCTTCAGCCATGTCTTTCACTGTTCATGCAGTTGGGTAAATAGATTTTGCTTTCAAAGAGTTATCTAGCCGACGAGGAACAAAAGAGGGAAGCCCCAGTTGCGTACAATGGTCCTCCAAATGATCAATAGTGCCACAAGCAGTACAAAAATCAGCGAGATGTTCATACCGAAATTGTATCCAGACCTTATCTTGATCAGAAGTCTTCAGCCATACACCTTGAACTAGAGGCTTTGTAATTGGGAAAGCTGCTCTTGCTCTTAAGAAATTCCTGAACACAAAAGTATTGTCTTCACAATTTACCCCTCTCCCCATCTTTGCACCAAAAACACGGGCATTTCGAGATGCTAACATATGCAAGGGTAAACCGTGAATCTGAATCCGATAAGAAATTTCCTCAAAATCTATTTCTTCCAGTTTCTGAGTTAACTCCCATTGGCGGATAATCATCGGGAATCCAATAATATTCCAAGGTTGAAACTCCAAAACATTTGTTACAACTGACCGATATGCCGTTTCTATTGGGAAAAAATTAGAGTTCAAATGAGAGATTTTCACTTTAGCAAGACGATCCCATGCGCGAGTCAAAATGTCAATAGCAGCAGCCTTAGGGAGAACTTTATCCGCAATTATCTTACCAACCAACAAAACTGCATTACTATTTGAGCCCGTATCCAGATCCTCAGAGTTCAATGTAATTTCTTCACGATGGGGCAGTTCTGTGGGGTCTTCCATTTGTAGTTGATGAAACCTATTTTAACAAAAGCAACAAACAAACAGGATTAGAAAGAAGAAACATTGATTATAGAAATGGGTAAAGGATAGAGCGACAGGAAGGAGTACAAAAGGAAATAAAATACAACAAAAAAGGGAAGGGAAGACGAAATACTGTAAATTGAAAAGGAAAGGGTAACTAAAACAAATATGTACAAGAGGAAGCAAAAAAAGGTTGCGCACTAAGATCCAAATGAATCCTAACAGAGTAATTGTTGTCGAAAACTGAAACAAACGGAATAATATAAGAAGTAAAGAAAACTAGAAGATTTCACAAGGTAAAAACTAGACCACTAAGCAAAATAATTGGTAGTAATTGAACAATTCTGTAAAGGGACATGGGAAAATGCTCCAGAAGGAGAGAGGGTCTCTCGCGAGAGAGAAGTCACTCCTAATCGTGACGTGCTTTTTCCATCTCCCCTTTATACGAGTAAAAAAGTTAGCATGTATTCATAAAAGAATAAAAATAAAATTAGTGAGCTATTCATCATATACATATATATATACAAACCTTAGGAAATGCTGTACTCCCACATTTATTTTAATGAAGAACTTGTGATGGACTTACATCAATAGTATAAGGATTAGCCTTAAAATATGGAATTTTTCTACGGTCTTTATGGTATTTCTTTAAATCTAAACCATTAAATAAATTATCAATTTAATTATTTAAATTTAAAAAGTTGAAAATGAATAGTGAAATAAAGAGTAGAATGGATTCAGTTAAAATAAATAATATAACCATAGAATCTCTTCAAAATATTAATTGTAGTTCGTACTAATAAGAATTTTCACTTTTTATATAATACTTAATTTTACTAAAACTATATTGTCATGTTCATTTGTTAATATATGTTTTCTTTATGATTAATATCATTTTTATTACACATGTTGGTTTTTTGTATAGTGTTATATTATAACTCTACATCTGTGTTTTTCATATCTCTTGTTGTAGGTAAATGCGATTATGGAACCAAATTCTATATGTAATTAGTCGATATTGGGGAAAATCATAGGTATCTATATGATTTGCACTATGAGAGGACCATATGAATTATTTATTATACATTGGTTTTGCAAATATTATTCATAACAATCCATGTATACTAAAGGTATTGTTGCATTTGTTGAATGTGGGTAATGATCGGACTAACTAACACCTATTGTTACAAATATTTATAAGATGAATGATAAATATAATAGAAGGTAGTTTGAGACTTTTTTACAAGATATCATCCCTTACTTCCCTGTAGAACTCTTCTATAAAGGAATTCCTTTCCCCAATCTACATAGTACTTATAACCTTATATCAATACAGTAAACCTTACTACAATGTACATTAAGATTAAACCTCATTTAATATAATTAACCATAATCATAAGCAAGTACATACCAAAATCTCCAAGTGTTTTGAAGTAATACTTTGGATGTGATAAAACACTAATCCCACTTACTTAAACTTTTCGTTGCTTATTTAGGTGCAATTGTGATGCACTCCCTTCATCGTAAATTCCTATAAATAACACTTTCAGTATTTACATGGTTCATAATGTATTATTATTCTTATTTATTAGCTTATTAACTTATGTTTGGAGAGTTACATTATCAAAGTATCCATGTTTTAAGGTCATTTGATATAATTTTTTTCTTAAGTTATCCTCTTATTCACTTAGCTTAATAATGATCAAATCCATTTATCAATAATTGGTTCTACACTAGATATAAGGATTTGACAACAGCATCTACCCTTCAAAATATCAAAGCCTTTGTCTACTAAGAAATACTGGTAATGTTATAAACTACGATCTTAAAATTGTATTTAGAGCAACCAAATCTAGATTTGGGGTTTTTAAGAAAATTTATACTAATGAACCCAAACTTTATGATTAGATTTAAAAAGTTAGTTGAAATGGCGTAATGAAATTAGATTTTAAAAATAATGTTATAAAACCCCAAATTTAGCCTTATAAGTGTAATTATTCCATATAGCATAAAACCCACTAGAATTTCCAAAATTGAGCTTAAAATACAACGAAGCCTTGGAATAAGTTATTTAAATTATAAAAGTGAATGATATTGCATAAAATATTATATGAATATATATATATATATTCATAAATATACCTAGTATCTATAATAAGTATATCCATAAATTAATTTGAAAATCTAAAAATATATATAATAAGCGATAAATTCGTAAAATTAAAAAGAAAATATATCTTAAAAATAAATATCAAGAATAAAACATAATTATTTGAGTATGATTACACATTACAAGTACAGAGTATTTTGATATATATACGTATATTAGCAAACTTACTAAATATTGATATAATATACGTAAAATATTGATAATTAACTTAAAAATCAACCAAAACCTATCTAAAACCATTAGATCTCATCTAATTTCATAGTGGCAACCTCAAAACTGACCCAACAGCTAAATCAAAAGGCAAATTAAGAGGAAAAGGCTACTTGCTACTTAGAAATTTGTGAGGAAAAGCAGAAAAAATTTCCCAAACTTAAGGAAAATTTTCCAAATGACCAAAAACTAGTATAAATAAGACGCCACAATCCATTTTAGACATTTAGGATCCAAGACCTCTCAAAGAAAAATTCGTAGGAAATTTTAGAAAATGAGGAAAAATAAAAGAAAAATAGAATATCCTATTGCCTTATTATGGTTCCACAACCATAACCACCACTAGCACACCCACCACCTAACTCCATTGACACACCCTCATTGACCATTTGCCACTAAAGCTATGATGAATGGTAAGTATTGATTTTTGCCTTAATTTTCCATTAATTTCTAAAAATATTAAATTAATTAGGAAAATTATGAAAAACATTATTCCTAAGTTACTTTTTAGGACTCTTTTACGTTGTATTTTTATTTTTTTTAAATTATGATAATTTTATATACTCCCGTAAGAAACACACTATTTACCTAAATTTTCAAATTAAAAATAAATATATTAAATGATGTTGTTTTGAACTCAAAATTTTTCTATAGAATACTTATTATATCTAGTTTAATTCTATGTATCCCAATTTTGATTTCATATATGTTTAGTATTTATTTTATTTTTTACCCTGAAAATGGCTAAAATGGGTATTTTTCTAAAATAAATTGATTTTACAGAAATAATTGATCAAATTGATGTCTAATGAATTCTAGAGACTTATAATGAAGTTAGGACATGTTGGAATTAATTTTGTATAAAAATGATATTATTTGCTTAATTAATCATAATTTAGGATTAAAAGTGTAATTTTACATTTATACACAATAAACCTGATTGCATGAAATAAGTTGCTATTGAATTCCCTATATTTTTTTTAAATCTATAAAAAAAATTTTGGAATTATTTGGTAATCCTAACTATTTATTATGAATTTTCTTTGTAAAATGACTTAATTTACTAACCAAGATACGTTTTTAGCAATACTATGCTAAAATGTGATAAATATTTGATTAAACCCTACAGATATTTATGTTAGTCGAACATGATTAGAATGGGTTTCTATCATATTTTGTAATATTATACGACCTATACTATGATATACACGTACTAGGGTTAGATAATACATATTTTACTAAGTTATATTAGGAAACCATATAAAATATATTCTATTAAGACATTATGGAAGCAATATGATGGTGCTTATTATATGGGCACACACACACACACACACACATATATATATATATAAGAAATTTAAAATATCCTCTATAATTTATCTCTAGAGATAAAAACTATATTATGTATCATCGAGTTTGTACAAACCTGTTGATACTATTTGTACTAAAATTGGATAATTCTAGGCAATAAAATAGGTGTTTCTATAATATTATGAAAAATTTTATTAAGATGACTTTATCATAATTGAAATGTAACTTAACTAATTAACGATATAGTTTGATACAATTTGATAAGATCGAAACAACATATTATAAGTAATATAATATACCTAAGTATATCATTAATGTTCACTAATTTAAAATAACTTAAATAATAAAACAATAATAATTAAGTACATATCTAAATAAAACTATATTCCATCATATAGGAATAATATACTTCAAATATATATATAAATATTATGTATATAACTTGATGATAATAGAGATAATAGATGGAACCCTAACGTTTTTGTAAATCTTATAAAAACTAAATCTACGTTTTAATACTTATAGGATTTCTTAGTGATCAGAACATTGGCAATATAGATTTAATAGAGTGAGCAATAGTACAAGTAAGTTAAAATCATGGCTTTACTACTTGTTAAGATACTATATTAAGGTATTTGAATGCTAAAAAGTGATTTTGCTTGTAGTTGTAAATTAGTTGTTTGTGGACATGCAATGTATGTAATTGGTACTATGTTTTGTGATAGGAGTGGAACTATTTGGCATACTATTTTACATGATTCCATAGTATGGCATTGTGTAATCTTATTTGGGGTCACATTCTAGTATAGCATAAGATACCCTATCACATTAGTAAACTTATTATAAATAAGCTCAATTTTAATAAAACAACACTTCATTATATATATTTGGCACTTAAAGCAATTTAGCTATAGGATTTTAATTATAAATATGTACATCATTTACAAACTTAAGAAACTTGAACACTAAACTCCTAGGTCTCCATTGTACTTGTTCAATGACATTCTCACTTTCAAAATAGCAAACGTTATCAAGCATTCCCCAAAAGTCCACCTCATTGCTAGTGATACCCAAAAATTTGTATCCTAACCTAAGGATAAGAGAAAACTTGTCCTCTCAACTACTATTAAGCTAAGTGAGAGTAGACAATGAGCAATAACACATTAAAGTTTCACATTAAATTAGCATTTGAGCAGCAAATGAGATAATGCAGATTATATGCCATGTGAATGCATGGGATATGTACCATATCGATATCTTAGCTAGCCTAGCAACTCACCTGATTTGGTTGACTACAAATCCAGGCATCCAAAAAGTATTCCGAGAATTAAGCAAACATTTCAACTTAGCAAAACCATGGAGCATGGTTGAAGTTTTGACCGATGCAAAACTATATGCACCAAAACTTAACTTTGTAAGCTTATCCTAACAAAACCATAAGTTTTCACAAAACTAACCCATAGGTCATTTTGTGCCATGCTAAGAATGCATCAACCAATTATCAATAAACACCAAGCATAACAACAAAGCTCATCATGTTCGTCCTATCTTTGTTTTAGGTTCTGAATTTGCTTCTGAATTAGATTCTGATTGGAACACTCATTATGGCATAGGTTTCCATAGATTTTACTCACAATTAGGTCTAGAATACATCACACAACACATTGCCAGCATTATACTCATGAAGTATAGCATCACCAAGTACTTCTACAATGAATCCAAGCAACATTCAAAAAACAACACTAATTACAGACAAGGACATTCACTATCTACTAATCAAATGTAAGTTAAGTACTTTACATAGGAAACCTAAACAGCATTCAAATAATCACCATAATCACAAGTAAGACTGTTCATTATCTACTATTTAGATGTACATCTATTCTCCATACTCACAAATCCAGTTACCTAGCTAGCGGTACGATCCTAACTTGTTAGTAGGAACTTCCTCTTCAATGACTTCACTTAGCATGAGTAAGTATTTCTAAGGTTAGTTACAGATCATGTATATACACATACACGTACACACCAGTTAAATACTCACTTGTTGGTTGTTAGTTTGGCGTAAGCCGGTTCTAATTCAGTCTTTGAATTTGATTCTATTTTAGCTTTTGAAAAAGTTTCTAAATTACTCTCTAATGCGACCTAGTATAAAATTCTTAGTTAGGTGCTTGTTAGCTTATATATATAGTTTATCAGCTAAAATCTTTCAGCATTACATCAAGTTTAATCTTCAAGATTCAACCTTAAAAAAAGTACTTAAGTGTAGCAGTTTTTTACTTTGGTTTTAACTTGCCTAGAATATCATATTCACTTATCCAATTTCCACTTTCTAAATGAACCAACCTAAGATCATTGTAAACTACTCTAGATACAATAGTAGTTAGAACTCTGTGATACTATATTGCTAATTATACTAATTTTACCCTTTATTAACATATTGTACAAAATATGTATAAATAGTTGGAAAATATATACTACTTAGTATTTGTACTTCACAAAATCCATGAAATACAAATTATATTAAGAAAATAATAGGAATCATATTCTAGTCATGTAAAACCCTTAAATATTATATTAAGTAATATACTCCATTTACATATTTAAGCTCTATTTCTTCAATAAATGACTAAAAATAGGGAAATAATTATACTTAACTTTGAATTTAAAATATTATACATATCTCAATATTACAAATCACTAGAAGTTAGACTAAATTGATTTTATACACAAAATACATTAGAATCCTCCTATTTCCTATAATTAACAAAATTGTTAACAAGTACTAAATAAATTACCATAAATAGTAAACATAACATTTTTTGAAAATTTTTGCTACCACAATTTAGCATATATATATATAAGTGTTACATAAAAATTTTTAACTCTAAATAACATCATTGAAGTTTTTAGAAAATTTAATCAAAATTTATAATAATAAGGCACTTTCTTAAGAAAGTACCTTAAATCGATGTTATTTCAATAAAATAAAATTACTAGATGAAGTACATGTAAAACAACGAAGGAAACCAAATTTTATAATTTTCTAAGGTGATTTGATATTCTTAGAAAATAAAAGAAAATCATGTACAAAATTTAGCCTTATCGACATACGACTATCTAGCCATTCAAGTGTGTTGGCCTAACTCCTCTCACTACCAATCGTTTAAGTTCTAAGCCCCTTCGTTAAGTTGTGTGTAGCTATGGGAACCCAATTTCCCTTGTTTTTACTTGAAATTTTCCTAATTTTTTTCTAAATTTGTTTAGTAATTTTCTAGAGAGGATTTTTTTTGTATTTGTCATATTGAAAGGTTGCTAAATGAACCCTCAATCTCCTTTCATGGATATTAGTTCAGTTGGAGGTGAATTTGTGTAATCCATGTGTCAATTAATTGATTACTTTAATATTTTATTAGTAATTAAGTTTTGTTTGCTCTTGCCAGTACACTTAGTAAATGTCTTACTTCATTTGGGAGATGTCATGCTTGTTCCCATGAATTTACAAGTGTTTTGATCATTTTTCCATAATTTTTTATTAATTTTTCACAATTCTTAGTAATTATGTGACGTTTTTATAATATATTTACATATCGGTAAATAATGTATATACTACATAACTATATAATCCTATTATATGCTATTTGACCTTTAAATATCATTTTTATAACTCAAATAATTTATGTCTAATGGCTTGTGACATTTCGATGTGCAATCATCGAACCCTTGATAATTATTGAACACACTTGGTATAAATAAGTTTTGTTGAAATTAAATATTATATATGCTTTATTTTGAGAAATCGACCCTATTAGGACTCTTCTTCTAACTTTTATAATTTTATATTAAAATTTAGCTCAACTCGGATAAAATTGTCTAAAGGCTTTAAATCATTTTGAATGCCCTAAACGTTCTAACTCATATTGGTAGTTGAGCGACTAAAGTACGTAACCAACTAGGGTCTTACGTTTTACCCTATTTATAAAAAAGTTTTGTTCTTGAAATTTACTTATATAATGAGTTGGTTTGTATACTTAGAACTCTAACTTACCATAAATAACTTATCAAAACTAATATACTAACCTTAAGTAAATAATTTAGGGTATTGAGCCCTCATGTGATCTGCAGACTCCCACGTTATCTCATTTGTAGTGTGTTGATTCCACAATACTTTAACATATTCAATATCCCAATTCCTTAATCTTTGTGTCTTGGTATTCATAATCTGTACTGGACATTCCATATTTGTCAAATTCTCCTTCTACTCCACATGTGGTACATCCAATATAGTTATGGGATCCCCTATAAACTTTCTTAGAGTTAAAACATAAAAAACATTATGAATACCTACCATTTCTTGTAGTAATTTCAATTCATGAGCCACCTTCTCGATTCTTTTCTTAATTTGATAAGGTCCTACATACTACGAACTTAACTTCCCTTTAATACCAAAATTCTTGACACCCTTCATTGGAGATATTTTTAGAAGTACCCAATCGCCTACTTGAAATTCCAATGGTTTTTTTCTAACATTTGTATAACTTTTCTATTGACTTTGTGCCATTCTTATTCATTCCTATATCACTTATACTTTCTCCTTAAGATCTTGTATCATGGCTGGTCTAATCATTTGTTTATTTCTTACTTCATCCCAATATACCAAACATCTACACTTACATCCATACAATGCTTCGTATGGTGCCATTTGAATAGTATTATGATAGCTATTATTGTAAGCAAATTCCACCAATGGTAAATGATCATCCTAATCTTCACCAAACTCTAACATACATACCCTAAGATATCTTATAGTGTTTATATGGTGCATTCTAACTGTCCGTCACTTTGTAGATGATATGTTGTATTGAAGCTCAAATTAGTTCCTAATTTTGTTTGTAAAGATTGCCAAAATCATGACATGAATTGAGAATCACAATAAAAAAATGATTGATATTGGTATCTTATGCAAACAAACTATTTCTATAATATATACTTCAATTAACGGAGGTACGGTTGTAGTTTGCTTAATAGCTAGAAAATATGCACACTTGGTAAGTCTATATACTACAACCCATATCACATCATGTTGCTTCTTTGTTCTGGGTAAACCACTTATAAAGTCCATTGTTACATACTCTCATTTCCATTCAAGCATTGGCAAAGGTTATAATAACCCGCCTATCTTTTGGTGCTCTGCTTTAATCATTTGACAAGTCACACACTTTAAGATATATTGTGCTACATCTCTCTTCATTCCTATCCACCAAAACTTTTGTTTCAAATCCTTGTACATCTTATTATTTCTGAGATGTAAAGAATACTTCACATCATGAGCTTCTCCTAAAATTACTTCCTTAACTTTCGAGACCCTTAGAGCATACGCTCTTTCCTTGAATTTTAACATTCCCTTATCATTAATCTAGAAATCAAGGTGCTTTTCCAGATTTTCTTTGATCTTTTGTAATTCTGCATCCTTTCTCTATGTTTCCTTTATACATTCCAAGAGTGTAAGTTGTATTTCCAAACTAACTAACATCGATCTACTCCTTTAGACTAGGATTTCCAACCTCATCCTTTCCATCTTCTCAATTAGCTCCTTATTAGTAATTAACATAGTAGCACTATTGAACTTTTTCCTACTTAAGGTATCAATAACCATGCTCACTTTTCTCAGGTGATAGTGAATTAAAAGATCATAATCCTTAGGTAATTCCAACCATCTCCTTTGTCATAGATTCAGTTATTTCTATGTAAAGATGTACTTAAGACTTTTATGATCCATATGCACCTTATACTTCTCACCATATAGGTAATATCACTAGATCTTTAAGGTAAATACTATCATTGCCAATTTCAAGTCATATGTCGGGTAATTTCGCTTATGTAGTCTGACTTGTCCTGATGCATACATAATTACTTTATCACTTTACATCAATATACATCCTAAACCATTCCTCGAAGCATTACAGTAGATTGAATATTCTCTTGATCCATTAGGTAATGTTAGTATGGATGCAATAACCAAGCACTTCTTAAGTTCTTGGAAACTTCTCTCACACTTATTATTCCATTTAGATTGAATTCATTTGTGTATCAATTGTGTTAATGGCATAGCAATCTAGAGAAATCCTACACAAATCTCCAATAATAGCCTACCACTCCCAAGAAACTTCTTACCTCAGTTACAGTCGTTGGCCTTACCCAATCTATCACTCCCTTTACTTTTGTAAGATCTTCAGCTATTCCAAAACTTAATACAATATGTCCAAGAAATCTAACTTGCTATAACCAAAACTCACACTTCTTCAATTTTGCATGCAATTGGTTTTCCTTCATCATCTAAAGTACTTTCCCTAAATGCTTCATATGTTACTCCTTATCTCTTGAGTAAATCAAAATGTCATCTATAAGCATTTCCGCAAACTCATCTAGATACTTCCTAAACACATGATTCGTCATATCCATGAAAGCAGTCAGAGCATTTGTGAAATTGAATGGTAACACTAAGAACTCGTAGCATCCATATCTTGTTCTAAAAGCTGTCTTAGGTATATCTTTTTCCTTAATCTTCAACCAATGATACCCCAATTGCAAATTTATCTTTCAAAACACAATAGCTCCTTTTAATTGATCAAACAAATCATTGATCCTTGGAAGCAGCTACTTATTCTTAATGGTAACTTTATTAACTTTTGATAATGTATACAAAGCCTCAAAATTCTATCCTTCTTTTTGACAAAGAGTACTGGTGTACCCTAGGATAATGTACTCGGTTTAATAAAACCTTTTTCTAATAGCTATTACCTAGCCATACGGTAAGGGGTTTTAGAAATAGGTATAGTCCCTAGTACAAGGTTAATGGTAAAGTTTATTTCCCTATCTAGTGGCACTCCATGTAAATCTTTAGGGAAAACTTTAGGAAACTCTCATACTACAATTTTATCATCTAATTTTGTTTCCTTAGTTTGAATATCCATTACTGAGGCTAGGTAACCTATGTTTCCTTTACATATCAACCTTTGCGCTTTACTTGCTAAGATTACTTAGGGAACTACATCACTAAAACTTCCCTTAAAACAATAGTCCTCTCCATTTAATCTTCGAAACACCACTGTCTTATATTCACAGTCAACATATGCTTTATACTTAGTCATCCAATCTATCCCTAATATTACATCAAACCCTTTCATATCCAAGACTATTAATTCTATTAGTATCTCATAAGTATCCATGCAAACATTTCTATCTCTTAGCTTATGATACACAACTTGTTTTCCTCTAGATAGTGTTGTGACTACCAACTTATATGCTAGGGTTTCTATTGGTAATTGATTTCTATCAACATACCCCTTCGAGGCATATGAATGAGTCGCTCTAGTATCAAAATAGTATGTGCATAATTATCTCCTTTGCGCACCAATCCTAGAACAATTATTTATAACTATATCAATTTATATTCATAAGTAACACTACTATATTTAAGCTGGCTAACTATTAACTATACTAAAGCTAGAGAAGTCTAAGTAATACTTACCCACTACTATATGAGCATCCCTTGCTTTTTCTTGCTGAAGTGCATAAACTATGCATAAACTCTTCTTTGTACCCTAAGTTTTCCTACCTCTCTGCTTAGCAGATTGTTGTTCCTATTGGCTAATCCTAGTCCATTACACTAGCCTTGTTCCTGCCTTGCTTATGGTTCAATACACCGATTCACATTATGATCCATCTTACAATAGTTGGTATAAAACATACACCTAGGGTTCAAATTAGGATAGTTCTTTACTATATGCCCAACTTCCCTACAACTAAAACACTTTTCACACAACTTAGGACAATCCATAGCTCAGTGTCTTGCTAAAATGGTATCGTAGTTCCACCACTTCTCCGATTCTTGCTTACAAATTGCTTACCCTATTTTCCTTTTGTCATCTTATTATTGCTACTAGAACTTCCTACAAACCTTCTTATCTTACTCTCCATTTCATCAGCTTTCCTCGTAGGATATGAGCTTACTCAATCAATCAGAGCCTCATTCACTAAGTCACTATAACTTATTATCCTAGCTCTTGTCAATTCCACTTGGAAATACAAATCAAGTCCGGCTTTAAACCTTTTAAACTTAGCTAATTTGTTATTCTAAACAGCTTCTAGTGCAAATTTTCAATAACCTATTAAACTCCCTTTCGTACTCCTCGACTGTCTTACCATCATGCTTCAGTTTGTAGTACTCTTCACACATCTATTCCCTTATGCACTAAGGGAAATATTACTCTAGAAATACATTCCTAAAAGCATTCCACTCAACAGGTTGAGATAAAAATCACTTCTTATGCTTCCATTAATCATTTACATGACCATCTAATAGAATAGCCACAATCCTAACCTTTCTATTCTCCTCTACTTCATGCACTTTAAAAGCCTTTTCTAAAGAATCAATTCATTCTTCACCAACTAAAGGATTAGTGTTCTTACCATCATACGGCTTCACTATCTTTCGTACCCGAGTCAACTTATCACCTCCTCCAACTCTAACTAAAGTAGCTATAAACTATTGTATAAATTCCATGCCTAGCTGAGGTAGAGTTGAATCAAGTTATGGCTAAGGTTCCACCCTTTGCTTTTGGGGTTCTTGGTTGGCTAAAGCCCTTCTATGTCCCCTTTGCATCATTTTCTAAACACCACCAACAACATAAACACTAAGTTCTCTTATGGTGCTATAAAATTATAGCACTCCGTTACTTAGCTACCCTATACATCTCGTATGTGCCTAGAAACTTAATGTCTCCAACTTATGCTTTAATACCACCTAAAGGATATCACATCCCGACATAGCACATGATACCCTATCATACAAGTAAACTTAATATAGATAAGCTCAATTCTAAAAAACCAACACTTCATTATATATATTTGGTGCTTAAAGGAGTTCAATTGTAGGCTTTTGATTACAAATATGTACATCACTTACAAACTTCAAAAACTTGAACACTAAACTTTTAAGTCTCCATTGTACTTGTACACTTTTTTCTTTCAATACAGCTGACTCTATTTAACGCTCTCCAAAAGTCTACCCCTATTTCTGGTGATGCCCTAAAATCTGTATCTTAACCTGAGGATAAGAGAAAACTTATCCCCTTAGCTATTGTTGAGTTAAGTTTAAGTGGATTACAAGCAACAATACATTAAAACATAAAACACAGGCATCCAAGTTTCACATTCAGTCAGCATCTTAGCAACAAATGAGATAATGCAAATTGTATACCATGTCAATACACATAGCATGTATTAGTATCGATATCCTAGCCAACCTAGCAACTTATCTAATTTGGTCAACTACAAATTTAGGCATCTAGAGAGTATTTTGGGAACCTAGTAAACATTTTAACCTAGCAAAACCATGAAGCGTGGTTAAAATTTTAGTCAATGCAAAACTATACATATGAAAACCTAACCTTATAAACTTATCCTAGCAAAATCATAAGTTTTTAGAATACTAACCTATAGGTCCTTTTCATGACATACCATGAATATATCAGCCAATTCTCAATAAACACCATGAATAACAAGAAAGGTCATCATGTTCGTCATGTCTTTGTGTTAGATTTTGAATTTGCTTCTAAATTAAATTTTGATTCGAACATTCATTATAACATAGGTCTTCGTAGATTTTACTTATGATCAAGTCTAAAATATATCACATAACACATTACCAGCATTATACTCACAAGGTATAACATCACTAAGTATTTTCACAATGAATCTAAGCAACATTCAAATAATCACTCGAATCCTGGATAAGGACATTCGCTATCTACGAATCAAATGAAAGTCAAGTACTTTACATAGTAAACCCAAACAACATTCAAACAATCACCATAATCACAAGCAAGAATGTTTATTATCTATTATTCAAATGTACATCTACTCCTTATACACGCAAATGCACTTACTTGGATAGTGGTATGATCCCAACTTACTCGTTAGTAAGAACTTCCTCCTTCAAGACTTCACCTAGCATGAGTAAGTACTTTTAAGGTTAGTTACAAGTCATGAGTACATACACATACATACACAAGTTAAATACTCACTTGTTGTTTGTTAGTTCGTCGTAAGCTAGTTCTGATTTAGTTTCTAAATTTGATTTTGATTTAGCCTCTAAAGCAACTTTTGAATTACTCACTAATTTGGCCTACTTTGAAATTCTTAGTTAGGTGCTTGTTAGCTTATATCTATAGTTTATCAGCTAAGATTATTCATCATTACATCTAGTTCAATTGTTTATATTCAACCTTCATAATAGTACTTAAGTATAGTAGTTTCTAAATTTGGTTATAACTTCCCTAAAATATCATGTTCACTTATCCAATTTTCACTTTCCAAAAGAACCAACCTAAGATAATTGTAAACTACTCCAAATACACTAGTAGCCAGAACTCTCTGATATTACATTGCCAATTATACCAATTTTACCCTTTATCAACATATTATACAAAATATGTATAAATAGTCGAAAAATATATATTACTTAGTATTTGTACTTCACAAAATTCGTGAAATACACATTATATTCAAAAAATAATTGGAATCATATTCTAGTCATGTAAAACCCTTAAATAGTATATTAAGTAATGTACTGCATATTACATATTTAAACTCTATTTCTTTAATAAATGACTAAAAATAGGGAAATAATTATAGATAAATTTGAATTTAGAATATTATACATCTTAATATTACTAATCACTAGAAGTTGTTCTAAATTGATTTTATACATAAAATACATTAGAATCCCCTTATTTCTTATAATTAACAAAACTACTGACAAGTACTAAATAAATTACCATAAATAGTAAACATAATATTTTTTGAAAATTTTTGTTACCACAATTTAGCATATATTATAGGATTGTTACATAAAATTTTTCAATCCAAATAACATCATTTAATTTTTTAGAAAATTTAATCAAAATTCATAATAACAAGGCATGTTCTTAAAGCGAGTACCTTAAATCAATGCTATTTCAAGAAAATAAAATTACCAGATGAAGTACATATAAAATAACCAAGGAAACCAAAATTCATAATTTCTTGAGGTGATTTGATATTTTTAGAAAATAAAACAAAATCAAGTACAAAATTTGGCCTCATATGCAAACGACCGTCTAACTACCTAAGTGTGTTGGCCTAACTCCTCTCACCACTAATTGCTTAAGTTCTAAGCCCCTCTTCATCAGGTTGTGCATAGCTATGGGAACCTAATTTCCCTTGATTTTACCTTGAATTTTCCTAATTTTTTTCTAAATTTCTTTAGTAATTTTTTGGAGAGGATTTTTTTTTTTTTGGTATTTGTTCTATTGAAATGTTAATAAAAGAACCCTCAATCTCCTTTCATGGATATTAGGTTGATAGGAGGTGGATTTATGTAATCCATCTGTCAATTATTTAATTAATTTAATATTTTGTTAGTAATTACGCTTTGTTTGTTCTTGCCAACATACTTAGTGGATGTCCTACTTCATTTAGGAGATATCATGCTTATTCCCATGAATTTACAGGTGTTTGATAATTTTTCCATAATTTTTTTCATTAATTTTGCACATTTCTTAGCAATTATGTGACATTTTTATAATATATTTACATGTAGATATATAATGTATGTACTACGTGACTATATAATCCCATTATTTCTATTTGACCCTTAAATATTATTTTTATAACTGAAATAATTTATTTTTAACAGCTTGTTATGTTTCGGTGCTCAACCATCAAGCTTCCAATAATTATCAAACGTATTAGTAAAAATATGTTTTATTGAAATTAAATATTATATATACTTTATTTTGATAAATTGACCCTATTAAGACTCTTTGTCTAACTTTTATGACCTTATAATAAAATCCGGCTCAAGTCAGATATAATTGTCCGAAGACCCTAAACGTTCTAACTTGTATTAGTTAATTTAGCGACTAATGTACTTAATTAACTAAGGTCTCACATTTGGGCACCCCTAAATGAAATTAATAGTGATTTGACCACTAATGTAATTGGACATGTATAGCAACCTATTAGGGAGACAATTAAGTGTGTTAGACCAAATACCGACTCTTTTTTATGAAGATAACTGAAATTATCCTTTTCTCATCCATAGTCGAACTAAGTGATGGTAAGGAAATTGTAGCAAGGGTGGAGACTATAGTTAGAAGGTGATCTCTAAAGGAGGGTATTCTTTATTGCATAGGTTTAGGTTTGGTAAAATTTGAGTCATAATAAACTCTTTAATTCGGGTTAGAGCAAACATAATTTCTCTAACCTCACAATGGATTAGATAACATTATGTGATGTTATAAATAATTGATTGTATTATATTTTATTATAATTAATAACCTTGTTTGTGTTTATTTGTTACTCTTATATCTCCGTCTTATTTACTAAGCTAGTTGTGCTCACATGTTTATAGACTTTTTTACAGGTGATGAGTAAGAGTTCAGAATGCATAAATATAACAACTCACAAGTTAGAGTTCGATTGGCTAGGAAAGGAAAAAAAAGGAGAGCCTACTAAATCTGGACTTTTGACTTTTCCTTTAGTTATTAGGAAACTAATTGAGAATTCCTATGATATTCATTAGTTTTCTATTTTATTGTAGATAAACTTCAAGATATGTGGCTTTTGTAAACTCCTGATGTATATTATAACTCTTTATATGGAAATATTGATGTAAGTATTGTTATATTATTGAAAATTGAATAACAAATTGTTTTGAGTAAGTATTTTGAAAAGCTATACCATAGGTTTTACTACTAATAGGAGTCAAACATAATGCTTTAATCTAGTTAAGTCTCGTATGCTTCGTATAGGCTATATCTACGATAGCAGTTATATTTATACAAAAGTCTATTCACATTAGTTACATTTCTAGTAACCAAAACATCAAAGGTACAATCAATATCCAAAAGATCAAAAGTACATCAAAAGTTACTAAGGGACTTAGATACATCAAGACAACTAGGTCATGTGAAGATACTTTGATACAGTATCCCAACAAGCAGTAAAACCATAATTCCGACTTATTTGTATTGTTACTCACTCTAGTAGATTTGTATTGCCAACGTTCTACTCATTAACAAATCTTATATATACCAAAACTTAATTTAGTTTTCATAAGATTTACAAAAATATTAGGTTTCTCTTTATTCTTTGTATTATCATGAAGTTATATAATATATATATATATATATATTTGAAGTATATTATTCTTGTATGATGGAATATAGTTATTGATGTGTAATCCATGCAACGATCTTAGACGCCAATAAGATTCGAATGAGAATAAGAAATAGGAAGTGAGAATGGGGTTTTAACTGCGAATATGTATAGATATCACACATCAAGGCACAAACACAAATAGGGATCAAGCTCAAAATAGGGTTTGATATAACTTACAAACACTAAATGTTACTCAGGTTTCAAATGAGAGGTTAGAAGCGACTCACTAATTGGCTCAAATGAAGAGTTTACCATAATCTTAAAGGCAAGATTGATAAGAACACAAGGGATTAAGGAGTACGGTACACTCAATAATCCAAAACGTTAACTTAAAGGGATCAAGAATGTCCTTCCTTCCAGAAGGAACGTTTAAGTGTAAATTCATTGTATGAATATTCGTCACTGTCTATCTCACTTGATAATTACAAATGTTGCTATTTATAGTAAGTTCTAAAGCTCTAGTGGCAAAACTGTAAATAATATATAAGGTCTTAAACCCTAAAGTACGGTCCATAATCAAAATAAGGAAAATATTTACAAAGTATACAAAACTGTATACATAACGGAGTGGTCAACATGTAGTCATCCGAGCTATTTATGGACCCAAGCAGGGGTGGGATGTTTGGAAGTCTTATTATGCTTAACGGAGCTCCTAGTGAAGTCAGCCTACAATTGTTGTACTCATGGATTGCTTGGCATGAACTCTCCTATGTTGTGCTAAATTGTTCTTTGGCCTTAAGTTCTCGATCGTGTGGTTTCACAACTTCTTGGCAGATGATAGACTTAAGGCCGAATAGCTCCTTTTCTTCCCTTCAGTCTTCTGGTATTAGCTCAACCTCAACATAAGCTATTTGATCTTGGCTTTGAACAATTTGGCCTTAAGTTAAGACAAGTTGGCTTCAGCTTTTGGTAAGTCGACGTTGGCTTGGCACGGGTCAACTTCGGCTTAGAGATCATTGTAGACTAATTCCTATCATTTATATTTAGATATGTACTTAATTATTATAGTTTTATTATATAAATTATATTAAATTAGTGAACATTAACGACATACATAGTTATATTATTACTAAATCTTGCATTGTCATGTCATATCAAGTAATGAGTCTATGCCGATCTCCATGAGTTTATGATTGAAAGTCATGCTGGCTCTTATTGAGTTAATTTAAGTCAAGCTGATTCAAGGGGTCAACCACGATAAGAATAGCCTACGATTATCTCAAAGTCAAGGCTAAACAGCTTTTGTCTAAGTTGAGCTAATAATAAAAGACTGAAGGGAATAAAAAGGAGTCACTCGGCATCAAGTTTGTCATCTGTTAAGAAGATGAGAGACCACATAGCCGAAGACTCAAGACCTAAGAACCACTCAATATAGACACTTTTGATGAGGATAGTAGAAATGGTCCTTTCCTCACTCTTTATTAAACTAAGTGACAAGAGAGAAGGTTGCAATAAGGTTAGGGGTTGTGGTTTGAAGGGAGTTTTGAGTGAAGGGTGTTCTCTATTGCACAAGCTCTGATTTGGTTTTGATTCTCGAGTATGCAGTATTAAACTCTTCAACTCAAATTAGAGTGAGTACAATTTCTCTAATCTCACAATATACCGAATAATTTTGTACGATGATCTTTGCTTATACTCATACTGCATTTAACTAACTTGGTTAAAAACGCTGCTTATGAAGTATTGAATACATACTTCTGTCACTATCTTACTTACTGAGTAAGTTGACGCTCATTCTTCTATAGTTTGTTTTGTAGGTACCGAATGGATTTCATGTATTTACCTAAAACTAGAGTACTAGCAAATTATGGACAAGAAGTGAGGTTTAACAAGAAATGGATATTTATGGTTCTTATTGTTGACTTTCCTAACTTCTAAGAAAAACCTGTATAAGACTCCTCAAGGGGCACGAAAGTTTCCAATATTTTGGTTTGTATATAGAGTGATATGTATTTATGAGTTTTACTACCATTCTTTTGTAAAGTCAAACTATACAAGTTTACTTTTAATAGTTATTCAAAGGATAACACCATAGGTCTATATCAAATAAATATCAAATTGGATGCCTTAAAGTGATAGATTCAAGTATGCTTAGTATAAACTAAGTCTATAATAGCAATTATAAGATTAGTTTTTGTTTTAATATAATTTATACAATGAAACTGTTAATTTATATGGTAGGAATGTTGTGACTCCACCTATTTGAGGTGTGATATATAGTATTTTTTTCTTATATTTTTTATACCTATAATCATTGTCTAGAATAAAATATAAAATAACAGATTTATGATAAACATTAGTGGTTTTCCCAAAAACAAGAAAAGAATCTTAAAAGTAGACACCCACAAATTTTATCGGAAACATATTATGTAAGTTACTAAGATTTTATTGGTTTCATATATAGTACGATCCACATACTAACGAGCATGACCCTCACATATCAATCGATTTATTTCATTGCTGCCTTCCAAGTTAGCCGTTTCTTCTAAACATTGGATAAGTATGAATTATCTCAGTCAGCATAAACCTCATCCTATAATACACCGAGAATTGACACCGGGTACCGCCTCTATATATCAAAGATGAGTACTCACACATCATTATAAAATTACTTTAAATAATTTCTTGTGCACAGTATTTATTTTGACATTCATTCAACCTTTCTAAATACTACCCCATAGTGTCTTTTATGGTTTTCCTTTCTGACAGAGCACATCACTTTAATGTGATTAGGCGTATTTATGGTTCGATTTAAGTGCTAAATTAAACCGAATTACTTTAAAACCATTTAGTTTAAATTTTTAATGGGTGGAGCAGCTTTTAATGGTTCAAGATTCCAAAGAAATTACTTTAAATGTAATGTAGTTTAGTTTAGTTTAAATCGAATCACTTTTAATAACAATTATTTTTATTTGATAATACTAATAGTTATTCAAAATTGCAACCAAACATTGATATTTAAATTGAGGAACATTATGTAAGAGTTAAAGCCACATAATATTATGCCAAAATTATATTGCATCTTATGTGATAATGATAACACCTAAGTTTGCTTGAGAGTTGAAAAATGATGGTTAAAAAAAAAAAAGTGGAATTAGAGGTTGAGTGTGAATGAGAGACAATAAAAAAGGATTGAATGGAATGTTAATAAGGTTTAAAATTAAGAAATGTCACTTACTTTTTATTTTTAAATAAGAAGCAGTTCGGATTGTTTGATGTCCTGGATCAAACTGCAAACCATTTGCAACTTCTTTGAATTGAACTGCATAACATATCAAAATATAAAAGAGTCATATTTTATGTTATGGTCCACTTCAATTTGAGTTTCGATTTGGTTCAATTGAAGTTTCAATTTGGTTCAATTCGATTTGATAAACAACTTTAAATGTGATTTTCATTATTATCATCCGTGTCTATTGTACATATCACCCAATGGAACTTTAAAAGAACCCTCTTCGAACCCTGATCTATAATTAGATTGCTGCTGCTCCATCAATTTACTATGGAGAAGATCAATCGTTTGGATCTCTTTAACACCCTACCCACTTCCTGTTGGAGAAAATGGCAAGCACTTAGTATCATCCTTGCCCGAAGTTATAGTGATAACATAATTTCCTGCTGCAAACTACTATCACAATTCAATATGAGAAAGCGGATGCCAAGTCAGTATCATTAAATCTTTGTTTCTAAAATGTAACGGTGAAACCCATTTCTTAATTTATGAGCTTGCTCATATCTAAAGATCGGAATAATGCCTTTGCTTTCAATTAAGGACATGAATCTTTTATATTCCTTATAGAAAACATGCTACTAGCATCCAGACATTAATTAATGTGCCAAAATTAGAGGCTTACTTTAATTAACGTTGGCAATTATTATACACGTCCCATAAATACAAAAGCACCATAACCAACATCATAAGGAGAATACACGGAGACATGAATAAAAAAGCTTCTCACACCATATAAATAATAAAAGAATATTCAACAAACAAATAAGTCTAAAATAAAAGGAAGGGGATAATTATAACGAAAGAGATAAATGTTTGAGAATAATTTAAATAGGGAATTAATGTTTTAAAAAGTTTAAATAAAATATTAATATTTTATAAAGTGATTTAGATAAAAGAAAAATCAATATTTTGAAAAGTTTAAATAAAATATTAGTATTTTACAAAGTGATTCAAATAATTTTATGGATTTACTATTATAAATCCTCTATTTGAATTGCTTTATGAAACGTTAATTCCTTATTTAAACTTTTTTAAATAGTGATCCTCTATATAAACGCACTTTTGAATGTTGATCCCCTCTCTTACAATTCTCTTTAACAAGAATTAAAAATGAATTGAATTGCAGCTCTCTCTTGACAAATATCGATCCAAAATATTAGCTTTCGTTATTTTTTTGTATAGATATAAAAAATCTTAGATTTTGACATTTATACTGGCACATGATAACAAAATGTCCCTAGTGAAAAAATCAACGGTGGAAGTGGACAAATTTAGTTATCGCAATATAAGAGTATCCGTAAGAATCTCATTTAAAATTATCAGATGCTACATCAATAATTTAATACCTCTTTACTTCACTCTTAAATTTCCATGTAAAACTTCTTGACATTTATTATATTATTTACAAGATCCATAATACATAAATTTAAATTAACATAACACTAAAATAAGATAAATAAAATATTATTTTTTATTATCCTTGATTAAGTATTCCAGAAATGAGGTTCTTAGACAAAGACCTATTTCCATCAGTGAAGAATCCCAAAAAGAAAGTTCTCGGTTTTAGGTCTTATGCTAAGAATCTCGATGGGGATACTCTAGTGAAATCATTTTATAGAAAAAGAAAGAGAAAGGGGAACATGAGTTTGCAGAGTGAATTAGGCAAAGTGAATACATTTCAAAATGGTCCTGACCATTCCAACCAGATTAGGCTTATTACTATCATACGAGATCAACTAATAAGAGGAGTTGAGCTACATAACTTTTTCTCATAAATTGTTTGAATTCATGAGCATAAGAAAACAAGAATCACGTAACAAAATTTATATTTCCTAAGATACCTAAAAATAATATCATTCGTCCTATAATGTTAAACTTGAACAATGTAAATTGTTAAGAGTCTAAAGTTATACCATGTCTGATGAAATTTATGAAAATAAATATGATGGAGAATTTATTATTAAATGAATTTTATGAATCCTATCTGATTATGCTATGGCGATTATACGTGTTATTCATTCAATCTTTGTTTGATCAACCTATGTATATTGAAATTGAAGTTTCTGCTATATATCTTGTTCGGTTACCTCGTAGTAAACTAAATATATAGACAAGATTTCAATAAGGCTGGACATGCAATGCATGATTTTTACTCAAATCATTAAAGGTCATCACGCTATCCGATAGATCTAATGATTGAAATCAGGAGAAATTTTGCTTCGCCATCTAAAAAGGTCAATGACGTAGGGATTACAGCGTGTTTAAGGAAGCCGGTGGCCCCACTCTACCATTTAGACTTCGCATGCCCCTTAGAGCGAAAGCTAGGGATGACACACCAAGGAATCTTGATGTTGTTATGTCGTCGATCCAAGGCATGGAGGTGACCGCGTCCCCAACTCAAGGTTAGTAGGGTTTATACTTTAAACTTCCTATTAATCATAGGAAGACCATGTGTGATGTTTGCTTAATATATAGTTGCTTGCAATATATGGTTGATAACTTATTTGAACTTACTTATATATATAGTAATGAAAATGTATATTACTATTATCTTATTGAGTGGTTATATGTGATCCTTTCATAGATTGATTTTGCAAATAATAACACAGAAATCACGTATCAATTAGGATTTTGCATTAATGAAAACTACCGTTGGCTATGATAAAAGATTATGCATTAGCTTAGTCTTAGAGCTATAGATTATGGTCATAACAACCTAGATAGAAATAAACATTTGTCCTTGATTGAAGTTTATGAATGTTTGAGTATGGGAAAATGAATTAAATATTAAGAAAAAATTCCAAAAATACGATTACTATAAAAAAATTCTTGAAAATACAACATTTGAAAAGCCGAATTTGTGTTGTGTTAAATTTGACTTTTCAAAAGTCAAGTTTAGAGAAATTTTAATAGAATCAACTTTCCTTTTAAGCCAATTTTTCTAGGTAAGTAAAATTGGCTTTTCATTAAGGAATTAAACTTGTATCAGCCATCTGCTTCTCCATTTCTAATTTCCATACACTCTCTCTAAATTAAATTAGCCGATTTTGCTAGGTAAGTAAAATTGGCTTTCTAAAAGCCAATTCTATCAGGTGTTTAAATTTGCACCTACCATCTTCTTATCCATTTCTAATTTCCACACTCTCTCTTTAAATTAAATCCTAACCCATATGCTCTCTGCAATATGTCCATTTGCGAAGTGTTTTTCTTCAATTCGACATTGAAAATCATTTTCCCATCTTAGTCTCACAGTAGTTAGATTTTCTTTTTTTTTTTTCTTGATTTCATCTTTTTATTCATTCAATTCATAGTACGTACTAGAAATATCTCTATTGGAATCTCTATCTCAATTCATAGTAGTAGAGCAGTTTAGATATATCTTTCGTTTTTGTTTCTATATAACTCATTAATATCTAATCTCACATATACGTGTCTTTCTTCCATAATGTAAACCAATTATTCGTATCTTAGATTCAATCGAATTCGAGAATAATTTTGAAAATATTTAAGAGTTGAATTCTAGCCATTAGATTCCATATGCCTAATTTTGAACCGTCCTTATTAACCCATTTTTTTTTTTTTATGAATTTCATTTTTATTTCTATTAAATCAAATTAAAAATGAAATAGAATTTTCATTTTTTTTCATTTTTAATTCGATTTATTTTTTTCTTTTAATTCATTTTCTTTATTTATATTTATTTTTTATTATAATTCTATTTATTTATTTATTAGATCTTATCTAATTTCTTTTTTATTCTATTTATTTCCTATTTTAATTAATTTTATTTATAATTTTAATTATTAATATTAAATTAATTAATTTTTTTCTATTTTGATTTATTTTTCTATTCTATTTCTCGGTTATTGTATTCTAGTCAATCTTTTAAGGAATTTCATGAGTTTCAACCTCTTTCTCTCTCTAAAAAAATTTGCATAAAGGTATTTTTTTTTCTCTAAACTAACTTTTCATATAATAAATTGCATGTTATTGGCAATTAAATGTCGAGTTTTGTGAGTATATAGTATTATTTAGCATTTTTTTCAACATATGTAGTACATGTATAATTAAGGAAAGCACAAAAAAAAAAGTATATAGAATGCATATATTAGGGAAAACAAAAAAAAAGTGTATATATAATTATAGTATAATTAGAATGTATAATTAGCGCTTAAATGTATAATGTAATATATGTGTGTGCAATTAGATATATATATGTATTATATTTATCTGAGTGAATAATGTAGTATATGTCTAACTAAAATGCAGTAGATATGGAATGTAATATATGTGTAACTAATTAGAATGTAGTATATATGTGTAACTAAAATTCAACACCCTGTAAGAGATAACCTACAATTTTGGCTCAAAACATGAGCAAGGGGTTCATACAAGTCGAGCCCTCTCTAGTAGCTATGTAGATGCCCTACCTGCAAAACTCATTCTTTTGCGACGACTTACAAATTACACAGTTAGATTGCTATCAATTGATGTAGCCTCAGCCTAATAGTCAAATGGATGAGTAGGAGAAGATGCATTCCTACA
Organism: Lumnitzera racemosa; assembly: GCA_024138005.1. Lineage (NCBI taxonomy): Eukaryota > Viridiplantae > Streptophyta > Magnoliopsida > Myrtales > Combretaceae > Lumnitzera > Lumnitzera racemosa. The sequence continues at coordinate 38,248,561 of JAMXBC010000005.1, forward strand.
GGCATAATCGACGAAGATACCCTTAGATAGGTATGTTGATATATACTTGTTTTTTTTTTTTTTTTTTTATATTGGACGGATATAATATGTATATGTATATGTACATTTACTATGTTCAGCTAGTGAAATTTTGGATATTTATGAAATGGTTGTTTAATATCTTTTTCATATTGTGTTTGTTGGTTGTTTTTAATTGGGTCTAAATTTTGGTTAAGTTACGAAAGTTTCATCGACATTAAGCAATGGAGTTGTTGGTGAAAAAGCTTCAATTGATGGATGGGATATATTGTGTAGAAGAAGTGTTGGTAAGTATTATAACTGATTTCTGAAATAGATGTATTATGTACTATAATTGTATTTAGGATCATGGATGAAGGGTGTAAGTTCAGTTGGGTAGATTGCTGATATAAATAGCTTTCGAAAAGTTTAATGTAGTCGTTCATGCTAATTTCAAACCTTTCAAAAGCTGACTTTAGCACATTGTAGCCATTCAAGCTAAATTTAGCTTTTCAAAAGCTGACTTTAACCTATTGTAGCAAGTGAATTTGCATCATGAACCCAATAATTATCCAGTATCAGTTTCTTAACTACCGATCAATATGCACAATTTAACATAATTAACGATCAAACATCCTTTATCCGATATGTTTATAAGATATATGTCAATAAATAATCAACAGCTCAACGACAAATTTATTCACATTTATGATGAAAAAGCAACCGTTACATAGTGAAGTCCTGATCGATCCTGCTGGTTTGAAATTGGTACCCGTTTAGTTTTTACTAAAGTGGCATGAAAACTTAAGATTGCCTGTCGGGATGTTCTGCAAAAGAAAAAGAATACTTGCTGAAGTAAGATATCACATTGTCTGGGTGGTGTAGTTGGTTATCACGCTAGTCTCACACACTAGAGGTCCCCGGTTCGAACCCGGGCTCAGACAATATTTCTTTTCTTTTCCCCCCTTTCCACAAGGCGGATTCATGCACAAAATATCCTTATCGGTGAGTATTCAAAACCAACACTGTATACCTTAGCGTTTATTCAAAACCAACATTGTATACCTTAACGTTTAACGGGAACAGACTGTAAATCCGCAGCTCGATCCGAGAATTTGCTCGTCCATATGTAAGTGGTGTATAAATGAATAATCAGAAAAATGAGATCCGTATAAATTAATCATTGGCACGCTAAGGAATGTAAATTGGCCCCGCAGAGTATATTGGCATGTGATATGATATTGGTTTGTGCTTTCAAGTTCTTAATGATAAAGAAAAGGGCAAAGAATGAAGGAGAATCATCAGCATTTACATCTTGCGAAAAGATGAATGGAAACATTATTTATGTTCTAGAAATGTAAAGGTAAGAAAAAAGATGAAACATATAATTCTTTCTCAAAGGGCACAATGCAATCTTATACTTAATTTCATAAACATGTACATCCTTATCAATGCACGGATGATGATACGCACTATAATCCACCTACTGTCTGATGGATGTAGAAAAATCCAGGAAGCTCAAATCCTTGTATGAGTATCTAGCTAACTTGAGATATTTGAACTAAGCATAACATATGTACATTTCCGTACTCTAGATCTATCCATCTACTCTTATACTGTACAATACGCAGGAAATGCTACGACACCTTATGCTGCTTGGCATAAATTTGATCACTCTTTTGCAATGCCAAAATTTTCTTTAATTTATCTTACCCTCCCTATCTAGTGCTTTGGCCTGCCATTTTGTGATTGCTGCTGAGAATGTTTCAATCTTTTCTTCATCAACTGCTTGTGAATTATTTCTTCAGTATCAATCACTTCCCTAATGCTGCGGCACACTTGATCACAAAGCTCATCCAGGGCTAACATTGAAAATGGTTCTTCTATAAGAACACCAACCTGCAGAGTTTGGTTTAAGAACTCATGTTGATATCAGAAATACATATACATAAGCCTTCTCTGGGCCTTTCCTAGCCAGGTTTTGCCCAGTCTTCATTCACATAATATAAGTTTTCTTGATTAAGAGAAAGGGACTAGCTTTGTCTTTAACAAGTCAGAATCAAAGAGAAAAATCATAGTAAGGTTGCTACATAGACACTGTGTGGGATTTTAGATTTATTATTTAACACCCCCCTTCATTTGTGCATTCAGACTTTAAATGAAACTATCGAGTGGACAGCTTAATTAGATAAACTAGATTAGCTCCACAACCAACCAATCTAAAGGTTTTAGATAAACTAGATTTCTTTGTCTATCCACAATGCAGCATCTTCAAGCTTGATTAGGTAATACGGTGAAAATGACAGATTACTCAGAGAGTTTCATTGCTAACAATTAATTGATATAATTTTGTTCAGTAAAAATTACTCAATGAACTCATTGTTTCTTCTTGTGGCTTGCAGCTCTTCAAAAATTTAATTCTCTAGACGTGTGATTGCATGCAACTTAATTCAGCAAAATGTCCGTTCTCTTTGCCAAAGTGAAGAAGAGACACACCAGCATCTATTTTTTTATTGCTCTTTTGTCAGAAGAACCTGGGAAAAGGTCAAAATGGAACAAGGATGATCAGGACAAGCTTTTAAGCTCACTATAAGTCAATCCACAATGCTCACAGGGCCTTATCCCGGTGTCCTCAAGGTTGGAGAAGAACATGCACCGCAGTGTGTTACCATGTATGGCAAGAAAGGAACTCAAGATGTGTTGGTCGTCAACATCTTAGCGAAGAGAGTGTTTATAGGAAGATTCTGTTCTCTATTAGACTGCTAGATATTGCCCCTTTTTTTGGTTGGCTCTAACGTTATTTCCTGTTTTCTTCTCCAGTCTGTGCTTTAGCATGTTATGTGAAGTCTTGGCCCATGAATTTTTACCCCCTCCATTAATTATATTTAGTGCATGTACCAACACTGAGAGCTGGGAACTGATCCATTTTTTTTTAAGCATTGTACAGTGGAATATATTTTCTGGAATTATTCTTTTGGAATGGATACTGAACTAATCTAGAAAAACAATTAATTGATAGCATCCAAAGGAGCATACCTCTTCTATGCAGAATAGGGAAGCAGCACTAACGAAGGTGGCTGGAATTACAATCCAGTGGCAATCATCCCAAAGAATGACAGGAAGAGTGAGGTGCCAGAGGACCAGAAACCTTGATGTCAAGCGAGTGTATGATAATGGTATGGGAACACCCATGAGTTGATCACAGACGCTGATACCATCATGGAAGCAAGAAATCTTTGATTCCTGCAAGGGCAAAATAATAAATAAAATGAAGAGCCCAGCAAATGAACACTGTTACGATACAATTCAAGAACTTCTATCATTTGATTGACAACCCCAAAATGTAAATTATAAAGGTAATAGATTCGATCATCCACCATCTTGATCAGCAATTATGAAAAAACATATAAAACATATTGTGAGCAAGAAGTACCAGCATGAGTCTTTTAGACTCCTCCAAGTCGAGTAGTTGGAGGCTTTGAGAAATAAATTCAATAATGCAACGTGGACGATGCTTTGACCTGAGAATCACAGCAAGATCATCCTTTTCAAGCTGATTTCGGAGGTCTCGGCCAATATCTGAACCATAAATCACATGGCACTGCAGGTAAGAAACTCCTATCGTGAGTTATCAAGCAAACTCAACTCCTACCTGATGAGTTATCAAGTAGGAATATACACTTTTCTAAAATAGTGGAGTCTAAACAAGCTCAATTGAGCCGAACTTGAACTTTTTAAGCAAAACTTAGAGCTAAGCTCAAGAATTCAAGCTTTGAGTTCATATTAACAGTCAAACTGAAGGAAAGTTGCGACTAAATCACCTTAAGTGCTATAGGAAATGCCATGATATAATCCAAAAGCACCTTTTTAATCCCCGAATCACCCGAACTTTCCACTGTAGCCAACACCTGCCTAGCAAAATCATCAGTCACCGCAATCACTTTAGTCCAAGCCTGCCTCCCTTCCTGAAACCTTGAATAAGACGCCTCAGTCCTAAACACCAACAAAAGTGCTAAAGCTGGTGCCGTCAACTGGTACGGCAATGACGAAGCTCTCAACACAGGGAAAAGCTCGGGTAACCAGTGCATCAAAACAGCAGAATTATAACTAGCTATTACTGCTGCAACCAAGGTAAACACGGTCACAGGGGGTATCAAGGAAAGAATCACGCGCGAAGACGAGCTGGAAAGCAAATGCCTAATGTGGCGTAATGAGCTTCTATGTTCAACCCATTTTTCATGGTTATAAAGGGTCCTTTTCCTTTGCATTCCTTGTTCCTTTATGCGGTCGGCCCAATCGGGCATCGCACGGAGGATTGACATTAAAGGTGAGTTTCTTGGGTTAGGGTTTGGTAAAGATTGAAACTTGAATGAAATTGTTGTGTTTTTGTTTGAAAAGTTCGAAACTTTTGGGGTTAATTTGATGTGAAGTTTGGGGGTGAAATTGGAAGAGAGGGAATGGGGCTGGAATTTGAGTTTGATGGGGTGTTCCATTGGTGGAAGGGTTTGAAATTATGGTTAGGGTTTTGGATTTGGAACAAAATGGAGGAGAGGACATGTTAAGGAGCAGCAGAAGGGAGTGATGAGTGAGAGGCTTGAAGTTTAAGTTGAAAGTGGATGGTTAGTTAGTAACGGTTTTTTTGTGAAGGAGAATTTTACACATTTCTTTTCTTTTTTTCTTTTTCTTTTTTTAATTTTAAATGCATAAAGAAAAATGTGCCATAAGGCCACGATTACCCAAGAGACTAGTTTGGTAGGAATATTTCGAAGCCCGCTACTGGCTTTTTCATCGTGAACTCGATCACCTTAGCAGTCGGAGGATAAAAAAAGCAAAGCAATTCCCATTGTAGCGGCGAGGGAAATAGTAGCAACTTAAACCGTGAAAACGAAGTTGTTGGATAGCAATAGAAGCGGGGTCCTACTAGGTTAAAAGAAAAAAATCGTGATGAGATTATAAACGTGTTTGAGTTAAAAGGCTAAAACTTATGAGGTTTATAAACTTCTTTTGATATGTTTCTGTAATAATTAATTTAAGAAAACTAATAGTTTTTTTTTTTTTTTTCCTAACTGAGTAACACAATTCGGGAGAAAGACGAGGATTCAAATCCTATTTATAAATATATTATTTTGATCACAATGACGGTCATGTTGATTTAAATTATTTATAGACATAAGTATTTTTAGATTTAACATAAAAGGAATTATTTAAACCAATATATAGATACAAATAAAAATTTTCATTAAGCAAGAAATTATGGAAGCACTCTTATATATAAAATAATAAAAGAGGATTATGATCATTTTTATTAATCCATTCAACATATATTTTCTTTTGTTTGATGTAACCTTTAATATATGAATTTTATCTATTTATGTAATTAGTTACTTGAAGTTTAGTGATAAATTGGTGCTTCAATTGTGCCCATTTTAATAATTAACTACCTATATTCAAGTACTATAAATGATTCAAAAAGTTTACAAATACTAAATAATTTTAAATTTTAGGTTTTATACAAATTTTAGATATTAAATGTGATATTTACCTTTTTTATTTATATATATTCTTTATATAAGACTCTTATACAAGATTTTCTAAAAAGGAAACCAGTGAAATGCTCAATTTTTGCCTAGTGCAGTAGCCAATCGATAATCGAATTTATTATATTTAAGTAGACTTTAATTTGGTGAAACCTTTCATTAGGCTATAATATGCTTTTGGAGGCCATTATTCGTTCGTAATTGTTTAATAATTTTCTTTACTAGAGACCTAATTGCATTCACTAAATCACATTATAATAATTACATATAGTATATGTGACAAAATAAATCAAAAGATATGGGGAGTCAAAGATCAAATATGAAGATGGCATATTTCTTAGATAAACATGGATGATACTGATCTAGAAACAATTTATATAATGTTGCAGAATAAAATCCAAGACTCTAATTAAAAAAATCGCATATTGAGATGATAACTAAAAAAGAAAACAAAAACAATTAAAAAAAAAAACCTAAATTTGAGATATAACTCTTATTTGACTTTCATTTATTTTGTGAAATTTCATCGTATAATTTTGAAATACCATATTCTTTTACTAGGGCTAGAAATTTCAGTTGATTCAATTTATATATTTTTACTTTTTCATAATTTACCTTTTCGTTTTCTGTATCTATTTATGGTATCATTAATTACATTTATCGTTAATGATATGTTTCCGGTTCCATCGATAACGGTTTAAGAAAAATGATGGATGAGGCCAAAACATTCGAAAACGATAATGGTGCCGAAGCAAATTCCGAAATCAGGACACGGACATACGTGTGTGGCATATTTTTAGCGAAGTTTGCATTTTTACTAAACTTTACTTGGTGAACTGAAACACCACTCGGGTACGGATTCGTGATAGTAAATTCGTGACGTCGATCTTCACTCCAAGACATTCTACCGAAGTCAAAAGCCGAAAAAGTTTTCATATTATATTGGGCGACGTCACTACCTAATTAACAAAATCAAGAGTAGGCGACCAGATTATGTATCAGTGCTCATAATTTAAATTTGAAATGATTAATTTAGGGTATTATTATATTTATCATTAACGGTACTTTTCGATTCATAGTAATAAAAAGTCTCATCAGTAATTTAAATTTAAAATCAAAATAAATCGCAATAATTTGTCTATCGTAATAAAGTTACTTATCACGGGATAGTTCAAAGCTATTAGTGTTTCTTGAACATTTTTCTAAAATATTTCACTCATATTTCATAATTTTATCTTGTAGGTTTGTGTTGTCTTATTATGGGGGTTTGATAATGATGTTAAGATAAAGGTATAACAAAAATTAGACATTTATTTAACTCTATTTCTTTGGATTGACTTTCTTTTTATTAATTATATTTATATATTTAGTATGAGATATTGACTTTTTTAATTTAAATAATCTATATAAAATATATTTTTAGTTGAAAAGGGTCATGTGCTAAAATAAGGAGAGAGATGTTTATCATAACATCCTAAAACTTTTTTCAACATATTGATTTTGTAAACATTTGAAGTAAAGATCACAGAGTTAGGGATTCAAGATAAATGGCTTTTTCCTTTTTTATTTTCTTTTAATGGTTTTTGGTATAGTTTTGATAGAATTTGCTAATCTTTTAAATTAATAATTGTGGAAGCTTATTTCACTTTATTGATTGTACATTTTGGATGATTTTCATTTTGTAAATAGAACTTCTTTTGCTATTAACTTTTTCTTTTTTCAAATTTTATCATGTATTCTATAAACATATCCTATAAAAATAGTTGTTACAAAGGTTATAATAACCTCGACACCACTTGTTGTAATGTCTTTATGATTCTAATATGAATTAAACATAATACTTTTGTAATTTAAACGATTGTAATACTAAGGTTGTTGTAATATAGTGACATCACTACTAGTTTTCTATTCAAATGGATTAAGGTTCAAATCCTTTTTTTTTTCTAGTCTATAAAATAGCTAGCAAAAAAAAAAAAAGTTGATTATAACACCTATAGGTAGTGTTACATTTTATAAAAATATCAAATTGGTTAGAAATGATGGAGTTGGTTTTAATTTAAAATTTGAACAATTGATGAGAATTGATGTTAGTAGGAACTTGAAATGTATTATCAATGACAAATGTAACACCATAAATAAAATTGGATTGTTGATGGTATTGTTGGTCGGAAATGGTGTGTAGCTTAGACCTTGTAAAAGAAAGAAAGTTAAGCTAGGGGGTGTTGGAGCTAGTCTGGCGTAACTACTCCAATGCCTAAGTCAGTGTATAGAAGAGTAAGAGAGTAAACGAATAAATGAATAAGTATTCAAAGAGTGTAGAGAGTTCTTACGATGTTTATAGCTCCATATTTATAAGCATTTGTCCAATAACTATAGTGGTAAGTAATTTTTTATCATGGATCATGTAGCAATTTCTCCATTTGTGCACATGCCTAAAGACATAGAGTATTGAGTAGTTACATAGCTAAGCTAGGAGGATGCTCAACTATCCGTTCCTCTTTCAAATTCAAAGGACTTGATTAGGCAAGCGAAGCCTTCTATCCCATTCGATTAGCCAAGCCTAAAGTCTTACTAATCATTAGAACAGGTCGCACTGTCAACCTTGATAAGGAAACTCAACTTGACGAGTAATATATCAAGCTATAGTTAGGGGAGAAATTTCACTATCAATCATTTCCCCCCTAACTCTCAGAGTCGAGAATTTGACTGTAGGAGTATGCATAGGAGTTTTACCCAATACGCTTGATTAGTGAGTAAGCCATTCGAGCCTATGCTCATAGTTAATTGTGCAATTATCAAATAGTACTGGCATGCTTTATGTTAGTACTCCTCATTTCTTATCTATTATTTGCTAAAATGTGTCATGTTAATCTTTAATCCAAAAGTCATAACCTTTTTGTTTTCTTACCTGTATGCTTTCTACAGTTACGTGTAAGATAGTTGTCAAAACTATCATTATTACACTACTTGCCTCAATAACGGACAGCGGTACAATATCTATTAGATCTCTAATGTCAAATACGTGTCTTCTGATAGGAATTAGGCTACTAAGCCTTTTACTTGCAACCGAGTCCAATGACTAAAGGGATTAGTAAGGTGAATCCTTTTACTCTAGTCGACTTTTGTAGAAGCCAAGTTATTCCTTGCTGTCGATCAATTCAATGAATCGAGCTAAATGGCTATCCATCTCTTGGAAGTTCTGTGCGAACTTGATGAATGCCTAAATAGTAGCCAAACTTTGCACCCTAGCTTAGTCATATCCTAGCCAAACACTTGTTTAACCTCATTCTTGTCAAGAGGTCAAGAGATCTACTCTAGACTAATCCCCAATCACCTTTGCTCAAATATATGATTAGTTCGTACTCTTTTTTCTGCATCCTCCAACGGCATCACCAGTGTAACTCTGCTATGTATATAGGACCACGTGTAGAATCTACTGTACTAATCATTATTTTATGTAAATATTCCTTTTTACCCTTTCTATACTTTGTACATTACTTCATTAGGAAAATACCCATTTTGTCTCTTCCTTTTTAAGTAGGTTGCCCTAAATTCTTATGTATAAATACCTTTTGTACTGGTAACTGCAAGATAATCAAATCACATTAATACATGGAATATATTTCCATTTTTGTAACCATTGTTTGTTTACTCTCCTTTCACTCTTATCATAACCTTTAAGTAAGGTTAGGTGGTAAGTAACCTCACTAAATCAACTTGTATGTTATATTGAGCTTTGCCGTAAGTTTACGGAAGTTCCATTAGTATGTCATATCCTTTGGAGTTATTTATGGGTTTGCTTACTTTTTCTTTCATTCTCATTCATTCATACGTTTCCCTATTACTCCTTTTGAAGCTTTCAACAAGCCTAAACCCATCCTAGCGACCAGCCTTGTCTATTTTTTAACTGTGGTACATACCATCTTAGTATCAAAGCTAAGGTTTCATTTGGATTGCAGAAGTTTGTTTTGAAGTTCTATCTATACTTTGTTTTAAGCGTATGAAACAAAGTAAGTTTCTATGTTAACTTAACTACCATGTTTTCTAGTTGTTAATTTTTTGGATTGAAGGAAGTGTGGTATGTGAAATTAGAGAGATAGTGCCGGCTGCTAGACCAAATTGAGGAGTTTGAAATTTGAATCTTTTGAAGAAAATGTCAAAAGCAAGTATTAATGCTGGTGCTAGGGATGATAACAATGGTGTTGTCTACCATGGCTGATAGTCTCAGAATACTCCTAGAAGCACTAATGAGAGACTTGATGAGATGGCTAACCTTTTAGTCGATTTAACTCGAGCTGTTCATGCATTGGCTTATCGACCTACTAAAGTCGCGCATAATACCCCACAAGCTGCCTGACCTAGGAGAGGTTAGAACCTAGTTCGACAAGTTTAAAGTAGAGGAGTAGGTGGATCATAAGGTGAAAGATTGAATAGGGAGAGTTGGGAAAAGAGGACAAGGAAAAGTATTATGAATAAGAAGAATGAGCTCGAGCACCGAAAGCATTTAATTATGTGAAGCTTTAGATTTTGAGCTTCAATAGGTCTGGAAGTACGGATGAATACTTAGATTAGGAGGAAAAGGTAGAGCGTGTTTTTAATTATTACCAATATAAAGATTACAAGAAAGTGAAAACCATTGCTATTGTATTCTCCGAATATGCTACCATGTGGTGGAAGAATTTTCAGACTATAAGGAGACAAGAAGGATATAGAGAGATTAACACTTGACCTAAGATGAAGAGAATACTCATAAATAGATTTGTATTAGATACTTCTTTGTAAGACACATTTATTCAGCTTCAAGAGTTAAGATAAGGAGGTCAAATTTTTTACGAATATATCCAAGAATTTCAAATGCTTACGGTCTACTGTGAAGTAGAGGAACCACCGGCACGAACAGTCTTTAAGTTAGGTTCCTCACAGGGTTGAGGAGTGACATTTAGGAAATTGTGGAACTTTAACAATTTACTACTATAGATGAGGCCATAGGAATAGCTCAACGATTGGAAAGGTAAAAAAGAAGCTAAGTACCAACTAGACCATTGACTAGTCGACTTAGATAAGGAAGTCACTGAGCTTAGTCAAGTACCAAGCCAATCCGAAAGGTAGATGTCTGAGTCAAATAAAAGGGCTGACCTAACAGTAATATGACAACCCGAACTTATGAGAAAGGATAAGGATCTAGTAGGCAGATGAGCCAAATCAAGTGCTTTAAGTGCTAAGGGTTTAGATATATGGCTACTCAGTGTTTAAACTAAAGGACTATGGTCATTAAAGGAGAAGTCCCAAATCTAGAAGTGGAAAGTACTGATGAGGAACCTAAGGAGGAGGATAGTATTGTTAAGAAAGAAGCTTCTCGAGAGAACGAATTGATTGAGGAAGATGTGTTTACTGAGGACTTGGATCAATTGATCCTAGTTGTTTGACACGTAATGAACTTGAAACCCTCAAGCGAAGAAGAGCAGAGGGAGAACTTGTTTCATATCAATTGTAAGGTGAATGGTTAAGTGTACTCACTAATTGTAGATAGTAGAAGTTGTACCAATGTAGCATTAGCCGATCTGATCACAAAGTTAAAACTATTGACTATCGGACATCTAAGGCTATAAAAATTGCATTGGTTGAGTAAGAAGGGAGCACTACATGTCACTCGACAAGTACTACTACCAATTACTATTAGAAATTACTCTGACGAGATTCTTTATGACGTATTACCTATGTATGCTCCACATATGTTGCTTAGTCAACCATGGCTATTTAATAGAAGGGTTATCCATAATGGATACAGGAATACGTATGTGTTCAAGAAAGATGAAAGGAAGATTACATTGAACCAGATACCACCAAGTCAAGTTAAAAAACTGTAGGGAAAACTTACTTGTAGATCAAAGAAGACTCTGATGATGAGTAGAGTTGAGCTCCGAGAGGCCATTAAAGATGACGTACTAACCTTCATGTTGGTTAAACGTTTATTGGAGTTGAAGGAGTAAGGTGGACTACCCCTTGAAGTAAGAAAGTTGCTGGATGAGTATGCTGACTTGTTCCCTAAATAATTGCTCAAAGGGCTACCCCCTGTTTAAGGCATAGAGCATTGTATTAACTTAATACCCAATGTTGCCCCAATGAATAAGCTAGCCTATCGGATAAGTCTTGAACGGGCTTTAAAGCTCTAATGACAAGTCAATGAATTACTAAAGAGAGGATATGTTGGAGCATGTCTTAGCCCTTATGTTGTTATGGTACTACAAGTATCGAAAAAGGACAGTACCTGGTAGATGTGTATTGTTAACCAAACAATGAACAAGATAATAATTAAATATACGTATCCTATCCCCAAGTTGGAAGACATGTTAGATGAATTAAGTAGAGCTAAGATCTTCGGTAAGATTGATCTAAAGTCTGGCTATTATTAAATTTGCATGAGGCTGATAGATAAGTAGAAGACTACTTTCAAAACTCAAAATGGATCCTATGAGTGGATGGTCATATCATTTGTCTTATCGAATGCGCTGAGCATTTTCATGCAACTAATGAACCACATGCTGAGAAATCTAATGGGGAAGTGTATCGTAGTATACTTTGATGACATCTTAATGTATAGTATTGATATGTTGAGTCACTATAAACATCTTTATGCTGGATTGAATGTCCTTCGTACCAAGAGATTATTCGGAAATCTTAAGAACTGTTGCTTTTGTCAGGTGTAAGTGATATTCTTAGGCTATGTAGTAAGTGGAGGAGGCTTATGAGTGGAGGACAAGAAGATCCAAATAGTCATTGAGTAGTTGACTTCAACTACTTATGCCGATGTAAGGAGTTTCCATGGATTAACTTCCTTCTACAAAAGATTTATAAGGAATTTCAATACCCTCATTATACCCCTTATTAAGCTAATGAAGAAGAACACCTACTTTAGATGGGGAGAAAAGGAGGAGAGAAGTTTTACCGAGGTGAAGAAGATGTTAACCTTCACCCTTGTACTAGTTTTACCCGACTTTGAAAAAATATTTGAGTTAGAATGTAACGCGTTAAGCATTGAGATAAGTGCTATCCTGATGCAAGAAGATCAACCAATTGCTTACTATAGTGAGAGGCTTTAGGGACCTCGACTAAATTACTTTGTGTATGACAAAGAACTCTTGTCTCTAATCCGAGTACTGCAAGTATGGCAGCATTATCTATTATCGAAAGAATTTTTCATCTATACTGACTATGAGTTCCTAAGGTATCACTAAAGTCAGGCAAAGTTTTCAAAGCGGCAAGTAAGGTAGGTTGAATTCCTTGAGGGATTTAACTTTGTAATAAAATATAAGCAAGAAAAGAGTAATATAGTTACAGGTGTTCTTTCGAGAAGGGAAGCACTCCTAACCGAACTATAGACCAGACTATTCAGGTTTGCGACCATTAAGGAACAATACTCTGGAGATCCATACTTTGGACCCATACTTGAGCATTATGTCGATGGAAGGATAATGGACGGGTATCATATAGAGGATAGATACTTACTTGTTCACTTAAGGAGTCAATGGTTAAGGAAGTCTACTATGGAGGACTTTCCGGACATTTTGGGGAAAGAAGGATGTATGAGTTATTGAGTGGGCATTTCTTTTGGCTGAGCGTGAGGCGAGATGTACACCAAGTTGTTGAAGGCTATGTCGTATGTAAGAGGGCTAAATATCGAGCCAAGCAAGGAAAAGCAATTCCTTTGCCTATTTTGATGAGACCATGAACTGAGTTAAGCATGAACTTTGTTTTCGAACTACCACAAACCGCCTAAGGCAAAGATATTATAATGATCGTTATTGATAAGTTCAATAAGATGACACACTTTGTGCCTTGCTCCAAGACTAATGATACTTCGCTCCAACACTATGATGCTTCAACTATTGCTTCTCTTTTCTTATAGGAAATTGTTAAGTTACACGATATATCAAGAAGCATAGTATCAAATAGAGATTCAAAGTTCTTAAGCCATTTTTAGAGAACTTTGTAGCAACAAATAAGGACCAAACTACTATTTAGCACTTCCTATCACTCCCAAATAGAGGCAGCCAATCATACTTTGGGATCGCTACTCTAAGCTATAATAGGCAACCATTTGGCTGATTAGGATATCTATTTGCTTAAGGTTGAGTTCGCTTACAACCGAATAATACATGACATAACTAAGCAGACCCCTTTCGAAATTATCAATGATTTTAATCCTAAGTTGTTCCCTGATTACACCCTTATGCTTGTATCCAAGTAAAATGACCATGATGCAAGAGCTCGAGCATAGTCCCTTCAACATATCTATAACAAAGTTACTTGGCAAATCAACTAAGTTGCTAGAAGAATGTGAGAAAAGGCTAAGGGTAAGATGACTAAATAATTCCAGCTTGGAGAATTAGTGTGGTTGCACCTAAGTAAGGAAAGGTTTCCGAACAAGAAGAGGAATAAGTTATCTCCAAGAGCTTAGAGACCCTTTAAAATCCTCCAAATGATCAATGACAATGCCTATAGGTTGGAGCTGCTCACAAATTATGGGGTTTGGACACCTCAATGTTGCTAACTTCATTCCATATCATCCTGATGAAGAACTAAGCAAAAATCATTTGGATTTGATCCCAAATCCATATCAACTTAGAGAGAGTGATAGGAATCAAGCTATTGGGCCTTTAACCTGCGGTTGAGCTTAAGGATAGTCGACTTCTACTAAAGCCGAGTTACTCCTTGTTATTGATCAATTCAATGTGCTGAGCCGAATGACTACCCATCTCTTGGAAGTTATGTGCTAACTTGATGAATGCCACAGCAACCAAACTTTACATCCCAACTCAATTATGTCTAAGTCTAACACTTGCTCACCTTCATTCTTGCCTAGAGGCCGATAGATCTACTTTGGACTAATCCTCAATCACTCTTACTTAGATACCTAATCAACTTATAGTCTTTTGTTTGCATCCTCTAATAGCATTACCAATGCAACTATGTTACGTGTATAAGATTACGTGTAAAATTTGCTACACTAATCACTTTTTACCTTCTGTATACTTTGTACTTTACTTCTTTAGGATAATACCCATTTTTTGTTTTCCTTTTTAGGTAGGTTGCTCTAAAATCTCGAGTATAAATAAACCTTATACTGGTAGCCGTAAGATAATCAGATCATCATTAATACATGGGATATATTTACATTTTCATATACATTGTTTGTTGACTCTCCTTTCACTCTTATCTTAACCCTTAAGCAAAGCTAGGTGGTGAGTAGCCTCATCGAACCAGCTTGTGTATCATATCGAGTTGTGCTGTGAGTCCTTTAAAGTTTTATTAATGCATCATATCCTTTAGAGTTGTTTATGGGTTTGCTTACTTTTTCTTTCATTTTCGTTTGTTCATGAATTTCCCCAGTGCCCCTTTTCAAGCTTTCGACAAGCTTGGACCCTCTTAACGACCGGCCTATTTGTTCTTGGTTGCAGTATGCACCATCCTCCATTACTAGTTGGCAATCAAATTACACTCCAAATCTAAATTAACCCTATTTTCATTCTCTAAGAAGGGGATTGTTAGGATGATATACATAAAACTCTTAAAAAACTTCTTTATCCATTTTTTGCTTTGCTTTGATCTTCAATCTTCTCTCTCAAAATCTTCCTTCTTACATGCAATTTCTTAATTCCTTTCTTTAACTCTTTTTTTCATGTTCTTTAGCCAACAAATCATTAGGTATGGTTAGGAGCAAGATCTACTCTACTACCTCTACTGATTATGAAGCTACTCCTTCTCCTCCCTATGAGGCGACTGAGTTAGCTTCTACTTCTGGTAGCTTGATAAATAGTGCAATCAAAAGGTGGGAGAAGCTTATTGATGCTCTTATAGTAGATGTATATCTAGAGGATAAGGAAGATGAGTTACCTACTAGGTACTCATATAACAACCTTGTTTATAACATTGATTCACCAAATGGAGTGATGAATAATACAACTAGGGTGATTGTTGTAAAGTATAATAAGTATTTTGAAGATCTTCCATTTGAATGGAATCTTCATAGATTAAGAGAGGATGAGAGAGTATGATTCCCAATTGAATGTGAATTTCACCTTTATTTAAAGGATTTTGATTTTAGGTTGTGCCTTCCTTTCTCTTCTTTTTAGAAACAATTTTTCTGCTATTTTCGTATGTCGCTGAATATGTTTTCTTTGAACACATACAGACTTCTTGTTACTTTCAATATAATTTATGAAGAGCTCAAAGTTAGAGCTATACTACAATAGTTCAAATACTTTTTTGTGATTAAACACCAAGCTGATGGATCAACACGATGAAGTGGAAAGTTCATGGATGGTTTAGAATCTAAGATCCACAAATGGCATGATAAGTACATTTTAGTAAGATTAGATGTAGACCTTGGCTTCTAGAGCAAATGGAAAGAACCCATTCAAACCAAAGATATAATGTTGCTACTGAATGATGCTGTTGCTGCTAAGAAGATACAAGATAAGTGGTGTAATAAGATGTTCTTTTGGGATGTCAAGAGGATTATTGAACAAGATGAGAAATGGGAGTCCATATATATTAACAAAGAAGGTAAGGTTTAATTTACCTATTACGTTGAGCTAAGTTACAAGAAGGAAGCCGATCTTTGTGACTCATGGAGGGAGATTCTTTACCTTTAAGCTTCACTTGGCTTGGATTTGTAAGTTATTTACATTTTCTTTATTGTGACATTTTCCTCTTCTGTAAACATGGGTATAAGTGACGTAGATTCTAAGATGTTAGCCTAAGCTAAGGCCAAGAAACAAAAATTGGATTGGCATGCTGCTAAAGCTACCCCAAATTACATTATGGTGAAGAAAGCAGCTATTAAGGAACATGCCATTAAGGAACTGGCTATTTAGAAAAAGAAGGAAGTTGCTCGTCTTGAGGGTAGATAGGCAACACATTAGGAGAAGGTTCCTGAAATTGTCCAAAGCAAAGTGCCACCCACAATAGGGAACACCATAAAGGGTAAACCATCAAGTGAACCCAGTCATTCTATTGCCACTAATGATGTTATGGAGGTCACTCTACCCAAGGCTGTGGGTAGCTCGATAAGGTTGATATCTATGCTGAGCCTAAAGAAAAGAAAAGGGAAAGAGCATGCTAGAGAGCCTCCATCCAAGAAAAGCAAAGATATGGATGAGAAGGCAAAGGTGGCTTTATGAGAGAAGGCATTGGGCATTAGATTTACCAAGTTTACTCCCAAGCCTATAGAGAGTTGCTACTATGTATTGTACTAGAGTCATACTATCTTAGATATTGATTATGCTTTGGGCAATAGGATAAAGACCTTGGCCCTGTTAAAAGGAATTATTTTGTTGAGGGATAAGGAGATCATGAGAAGGGATATAGGCAGAGTTGGTGGCAATAACAAAGGCCACATTGCTACAAAGTTGTATGATGTAAGTCCTTAAATTACTGTACTTCTACTTAACTTACATTGTTTATTTTGCTACTAACCTTTTTATGCTTTACAAATCAATAGTCATGTCTTGATGACAATAGATGAGGCTAAAGAAGAAATGAGAAAGGTATGTTCAACCTTCATCATACATTCATGTAATTAAGACCCAATTACCTTACCACTTTAATGTTTTGTTGTAGAAGGTGGAGGAGGCTTACAACTCTTCCAAAGCACAAACTACCACAATCAAGAGCACCAAGATCAACATCAAAATGGAAGTTTAAAAATTGTAAGGAGAGCTTATTATTGAAAAATTGGCACACTCTTTGGTAGTTAACAAGGTATCGAGTTTAAAAACCAAGAATGATGAGCTTTTTAAGGAGACCAAGGAATTGAAGGAACAACTGTGAAAGAGAAGGGATAAGTATCGGAGTCTAAGGTAGACGATCACCTCGACGAGTGAAGAGGATGACAAATTGAAGGTCCATATAAAGAATTTGGAGATCAATAACTCAAAACTATAAGTACAGATTGTCAAGTTGGAGGAAGTTACCAAGGCTAAATTGATACGTTGTGCCAAGAATCGACAAGGCTGGCAATATCAAGATAGGTTTGATCTTACCGAAGGAATGAAAAGAGAATGGTTTTAATGAAGGTTTTAGTGAATCCGTAGGCTATCTAGCTGGATATAACGTATCAACTAGATCCTATAAAGCTAGTCATCGCTCTAATATGATGCACAAAGAGATAACTAAGGTCTACAATCCTTGCTAAAGGAATTGATAAAAGCTAGTAAGAGAAAGCTTTCTAAAAGAAAAGACTCAAAGGGTTTTTTATTAATGTGCAAAATCTATCTAAAACCTTACATATGTGAGCTATTTATACATAATGGCAAACTTGTTAATAAAATGACTATAAGGATGGCCTAATGACATTCCTGTAAATAAAAAAAAAAAAAAAACATAAGGGTAATCTAGTAAAGACAAACATAAGAGTAATTTAGTAAAGAAAAACATAAGTAATTAATCTTAAAGTTCCCTACCCTAGATGAGCAAACCTAGCTAAGCAAACCTGGACTAGTTGAGCCAACTTGAGCTAGTCAAGCCGAGTATAACTAATAGAGTAGAGTAGGTCTTCCACATTGGTAGAGCTCATAAAGTTATCTTCTATGCATGAGGAGCTCATCAACAAGTCTCTAATATAGCTTGAAACTTGGCATTTGGTTAGGCCAGTAGCTTAAAGCCTATCATCCCCTATCCTTTAGAGAAGTTTTAGCCCAAAACTTGGTAATTGGTGGCCCTATCCCACTAGGATCAAACACTAGCTTGTAGAAATTAAATATAAATATAGAAAAGTGCCCAGGCTCCTCTACTAGTGTCATCATCAACCAATGCTCCTTCCATTCCTCATGAGCTCTATCAATCAAACTATTCATCAAGGATTCTTCCTTCCATTCATACACTTCAAATTTTTCCAATGTAAGAGCACTAAGGATAAGAACAACACAATCTACATAGGAATATCCATCACCATAACCTCAGAAAACACCAATATACAATCTATAGTATCTTATAGGTATAATATTACTACAACACATTTCACCTCCAAAAAAACTCAATAATGGATCAAAATAAACGAGTGTAGCATGTGGAAGGCTAATATAATAGTACTTGGTGATGGGAATCAACCTCCAACTATGTCCAAGTCGAGGCCGACCTATCCAAAGCTGACGCCAATCCTCTAGAAGAAGATGTCGAACAGTTCAAGGCCGAAGCCGAACAACTTTTGCTAAGGTTGAACACATGACAAAAGGCTGAGGGGAAGAAAAGGAGCCACTTGGCAATAAGCCTATTGTTTACCGAGAAGACAAGAGGTTATACAGTTGAGAACTCGAGACCAAAAAACCACTCAGTATAACCCCGAGAGACGAGTGTTGACTAATTTTATCACTCGATAATTATGGGCCAACCTCTCTAGTGTTTCGACTAAGCTACACGAGAAATCAGGGACCCCTTCTCAAATTCGTACATTCAATTGACTACCTCATCCGATTCGGATACTACTCCTCTTAGGACATGTTGAGTGACTGCATTCTAAGTCCTGTAAAACGCATAGTTTTGTATTCTTGTGTATGTTTTCCTTTATTTTATTTATGGGCCCAATTCTTTAGAGTTTAAGGCCTTATACATTATTTACAGTTTTGCCACTAGGGTTTATGACTTACTATAAATAGCAACTGTTGTACATATACAGAGATAGACAGATATATACAAAAGAACATATGGAGAGTAAAACTTTCCTCTTTCAAGCAAGGCTATACTTGAGTTAGCATTTGTTGGATTATCAAGTGTTGATTAGACTCTTTAATTGTCCCCGTGTTCTTATCAATCTTGTTCTCAGATTGTGGTGAACCCCTTCATTTGAGCCGGTTAGTGAGTTATATTTAACCTTCATTTGAAACCCTAAGTGACATTTAGTGTTCGTGAGTCATTTCAAACTCTATTTCAAGCTTAAACCCCTGATTGTATTTGTGTCTTAGTGAGTTATATCCACTCACATTCACACTCAAAACCTTTCTGTTCTTTGTACCCATCTTCCTTTTGAATACCCATTCCCATTCATTCTAGATCCGTTGCCATTTCTTCTTCGATCCTTATCACTTGGGGTCATCAATAGTACCATGTATCATTGGCAATGGGATCATGTTAGGAACATAGGTGCTAAGTGGTATCACTTCTTGTCCTTCCCTTTTAACCTCCTTCTCATCCTTAACTCCTACTTCTTTTCCTTTCACTTCCTCTTCTTCAATATTCATTGATTGAGTAATCCTTTGTTGCCTTCTTTCTTCCTTAATCTCCTTAAGCTTAGGAAATATAATCTCTAATTGTTTTAATACATAAGAGGAAACAAAATTTAGGGTTAGGTAATAAGATTTCGTCCTTAAGCCTCGTGTACTATGATACCTATGTTGAACTCTTGTTGCTATGTCAAATAAATTCAAGTGTTTAGCACTTAATATGCAAGAGAGAGTAGCTCGGTAGCCTTTTTGATGTATTAGCTTGACACTTTAAACACTAGTTTGGTATTCAAAATAACTCAGCAATCAAGTAGTTTTTTTTTTATTATTATTTGGGTTATAGTATTTAAAAACTTTAAAATAATAGCTTGGACATATATAATAGCATCGCACAATTTTAGCTTGGCTTTTCACTTTACTTTTGTTCACTAACACACGCCTACACTATGTTCGAATACAAAGTTCAGCTCAGTTCACAATTAACAACAGCTCGAAAATTGGGGGGTTTTCCATATTTTAGCAGTTTTTAGAAACTGGATAGCACAATCAACTCTAAATAGAAGCTCCAATCATTATCAATTACTTAGGTAATTGGGATTTTAGTTTGGTAGTGAATAGTTGAACAACTCGATCAACTTGGAGATTAGTCTACATATACAAAAGCCTTTCACTTTGGCACACTTCAACAATAATAAATAATTACTAATAGCTCGACAACATGAAATATAGCAACTCGAAAGTGCACTTATATTGAGCTCTATTGTCTACCTTCAACACATAAGTATACGGATGGTAAGAATACCCTTACATACATAAGCTCACTTAGTCTAACACATACACTTTAAATTGGATAAGGCTAGTTGACAAATTAGTATGACTTAGTAGCTCGGTATAACTCCAAGCTCGATCAAAGTTGTTTAGCTTAGCACTTTACACAACTCAATAGATCAGCTCGGACTGGAATTCCCTAAAGCTCGGCAATTTTAACAATAGGATAGCTTGGAACTTAGGTAAATGGATAACTCAGCTAAGTTTTAGACATGCATAATAGTACAATAAACCACTACTGCTTGATAATTTCATTAACACACTTTAAGTTAAGAGCTCGGCTATACAATTCTTAGGGATAGCATCTTCAGTTAGCAATCGTAGTCCCTATCCGACTGTACACTTACACTTTAAGTTGCACTCGACACCTAACATAGCAGGTCAATACCAACAACAACCTATCATAGTAGCTCAAACAACACTTACACTGTCCATTAATTAAGCTTGATTTTGGATAGTACTCTTAGATCGATGATGGCGACCACCTTCAACGACTCAGATTCTTGAAATATAGTAATACGGATTTGTGGTTTAGTTTGAAATCTTAAAGTTCAACTTGGAGATAGCATAAATACCTCTGCACCGACTCAAGCAATTATATGTAGTTCAGTACGACAATAAACGACTTCAACTAATTTGGCTTAAATAGTAGCTTGCTTTAACACCCATACTTCGAAGCACTACACCAATCCCTAAGATAACAATACAACCTACTAACATAGTCGTAATCACCATTTGCACCAATAATTTCCTTCGTTATAAGCTACATACGGTATGATATAACACCACTCTACAGCACTTACTACTATTCATCACTCGCACAACACCAACACTCATGATAGCGTAATTTAACCGTACACTTATGAACTTATTGCACAAAATTGTAGTATACCTAAATTTACCAATGCAACACCTAAGAAACCACCACCACCTGTTGTCGCTGTAATAGTAAAGCCTCCATAGCTAACAACTACCAAACATTGCAAATTAATATTGAAAACTCTATTCTCATCATGAGCAACCATAACACATTCCACTAGTTGCTATTTCAACGAAGGAACCCTATTGAGCAACTCTCCATCCAAATTTAACAATCCAAACATAAAATTTGAGCACTTTTTATCAAAAAATTAAACACCCACTTCTCAATTTAGGGTACTTAATTCAAATTCCTTATAATTTCAATAGCTATACTTACATGACTTCAAACCCTAAGTTATGGACCTTAAGTTATCCTTCGAAAAATTGAGAGACCCATAGATTTCAAACCCTAATTGAACACCTTCGCTAAGTCTCAATAGTAGTCCTTAAGGTTGTTGCACAGTCATCTACCACTAAACTCTAAATTATGAAACCCTTTCTAAATGGGTATAAAGAAATTCTCCTATGAGGCCAATGTGTTAGGGTTTTTCTTCTCAAAGTGTAAGGTTCCCTTCACCATGTGTAGGATAGTTTTGCAATATAGACAAAAAGAGATGAGATTCAATTGTAGGTAATTCCAAATATTTAGCTACAAAAGTTTTGGTTTCTTATAATACAATAGCAAATCAGGGATAAATAGGGTTACTGACTATGAACCTTGCTAAAAGGATGGATAAGAACTAGTAAGAGAGAGCTTTCCAAGAGAAAAGACACAAAAGGTTTTTCATTAATGTGAAAAATTTGTCTAAAAACCTATATACATGAGCTATTTATACTTAGCAGCAAACTTGTAATTAAAATGATTAAAAGGATGCCTTAGTAGCATTTCATTAAACATAAAACAAAACATGAGGGTAATCTAGTAAAGAAAAAAAATAAGTAACATAAGTAATCTTGAAGTTCCCTATCCTAGATGAGCAAACTTAGCTAAGTCAACCTAAATTGGTCGAGTTGACCTAAACTGGTCGAGCTAAGCAGAATATAGCTGAGCCAAGCAAACACTGCCGAGCTAAGTAGAACTGGTAAAGTAAAGCAGGTTTTCTACACTAGTAGAGCTCATAAAGTTGTCTTCTATGCATGAGGAGCTCATCAACAAGTCTCTAATATAGCCTAAAACTTAGCATCTGGTTTGGTTGGTGGCACGAAGCCTATCACAAACACTCTGTGGAGGAGGAAATATTGATAGTCACTCCAAGTTAGCAATACAAAAGATTTCTTTGTAATAAGTTTCTGGGAGGGGTTTAGCTAGCTAAGGTAAAAGTTCTAAAAGTTTACGTTGATTATGAACTCTCATGTCTTGATTTCGTCGATGTTGACAATGATGATGATGAAGAGGTCGGCACAAGGAAAGAGTGGAAGGTTAGGGGGCACAACATCAATCATCCAACTAATCTTAAAGTCCCCATAACTATTGAAGAACTATCTATAATGGAGACCCTTAGGCATGAAAGGAGCCCTCCAATACTCTAGCCGAAGTAACTAATGCCAGAGAAGATTCCAACTCCATTAAGGTTAAAGAATGCTTGGCTAACCAAGACCTTAACTTTACCAATCTAGTCAAAGAGAATGTACCTAACCTCATTCTAACAGTTAATTTCTTACTAATTAATATTCTAGCTTTTCCGAACATTTCTTGATATTTGCTCAAGATGGAATGCTAACCTTTTGTGGTTATAATAAAACCTTAACTTTTGTTAAAATTTGAAGATTTAATTTGCCGTATGTTTTATTTCACACGCATTTTATTTGTCAACTTATTCGATGACATGGTTAAGCAAAGTTCATTCATCGCACAAACTTATTTTGAATGTTTAGAGTTCATTTGTCAAACATAATTAGGGCATGTTGAAGGCAACTTTGAGCTCGTTAGCCATATTAGGTCAGAACTCATTTTAAAGAAAACCAGGCTTGTTTGCCACTTAAAATTAAGCTAGTTAACCATTATAGATTATAACTTTGTAAGTAATAGCTCATTTTCCATCTAGATTGGAACTACATTATCCATTAATCATAGTTAGATTAGGAATTAATAAGATAAGGAATGCATGTAATAAATCAGGAAACAAATACAACACATTAATAAAGACTTGGTAACCGCCTTACATAGTCTTGTAATAAACAGTGAATGTAAATACATAAGATTATGAGTAACAAAGAACAACTATTCAAAATACAAATTAAGATTCTCTGCATTCCATGCATGGGGGATAATCTATCCATCCAACCTTTCTGGTTAATAGAACCCATTACTTATAACTTCCTAGACTCCTACTCGGTCCTCCCAATTTTTGCTGGGCTTCCCTTAGTTGTCTTGCAAGCTTATTGCCCCGATTTTCTTGTAGACCAAGTTGAAACATCTTATGTTTAACTTTCTAATTATAATATCTTGCCACCTTATGTTGGTAAGTAGCAGCCTTTGCTCTTATAATGTCCCTTATCTTTTCTATTGTGTCCAAATTAGCTTTTAGGCAGACTTGATTCATCATGACATCAATTTTTGTGTATGTAAGTTAGGAAACTCCAATTCAATTAGTAAGATAGCCACCAATTTGAAAGCTAATCTAAAAGGTGTTTCTCCTGTTGAAGCCCTATGGATAGTCTTATACCCCCATAAAATGTTAGGTAACTCATAATCCCACTTGCCCTTCACTTAATCAACTCTCCTCTTTAAACCATACAAGATAGTCATATTGATAGCCTCTACTTGTCCATTAATTTAGGGATGAGCTATTGAAGTATAGTTTAGCTAGATGTCGTGCTTCTCATAAACTTAGAACTTGTCGTTGTTGAATTATGGACCATTGTTGATTATTATCACGAATAGGACTTTGAACCTTGATAAAATAAAGTAAAAGACAAATGATTTAATCTTTTGCTCAATAATTTTCACAACTACATTAGGTTTCACCTATTTGGTAAAATAATCCACAGTGATTATTATAGACTACCGTTGTGCAATATCCTTAGGGAAAGGTCTAAGAATATCCAATCCCCATTGGGTAAAAGGCTAAGGGCTGGTCAAACTATGCAATTTAGTAGAAGGTGTATGGCATCGCATTCTTTTGGCATTATAGGCGTTACTACACTGCAATCTGATTACCTTCCTTTATGGTCGGCCAATAATAGTTAAGCCCAATGCCTAAACATATAAAGACTAAGCTTTCACATGGTTGCTACACACTCATCCATATAAATTAAAAAAGAACTTACAAAGTATCTTTTAGTGTAAGGCAACGGAGATAGGGTTAAGCAAAGCCGTGTTTGTATAAGTTTTCGTTGATTAGGGTATAATTCGTAGACTGGTATATGAGCCTTCGAGCTTCTTTCTTATTTATAGGTAGGACTCTATCCCTCAAATACTTGACGATTAGGTGCATCCATGACTTTGCTTATGGGAAGGTTACACTTCATAGCAATGTCCAGTTACTTCAAAACCTTTGCTAGGCAAAATATTTGATAAAGAGCTTATCATTCAAATCAGTGAGTGATGCATATGCCAATTTTGACAATATGTCGGTGGTAATATTCTAAGCTCTAAGAATTTTCTCAATCGTGAAGGACTAAAACTCTTTTACGAGCACCCATATGATAACTAGGCACTTGCTCGTCATTTCCCCTTTCACTGCATAGTCTCCTTTCACTTGGTTCACAATAAATTGTAAGTCTGAAAAGGCCTCAACTTTCTTAGCACTAACTTCCTTTGTTAACTTTAGCCTGGCAATCAATGCTTCATATTCAGCCTCATTGTTGCTTGTTGGGAATCCAACTTTAATGCATACTGAATTTTTACATTATACAGCCCTTGTAAGATAAGGCTTGTTCTACTTCCTTCCCTTGTGGAGGAGCCATCCACATATAAATTCCAAGTAGGTTTCTCAGCCATATCAATATTATCCTCTCCTTCGATGAATTTAACCACAAAATCTATTATAACTTGGGCCTTCAATGTCATTGTAGGATTATATTGCACACCATAGGTACTCAATTCTAAGGCATACTTCATCATTCTTCCCAAAGAACCAGGTCATCGTAAGGCTTGCCATAGTGGTTGATTAGTAAGAACTATAATTCGATGAGCTTTAAAATAAGGCTTCAACTTCCTTGCTAAAATTACCACAATTAGGATAAACTTTTCAATCTTAGTATATCTTTGCTATAGACCTTTCAAGACGTAGCTCAAATAATAAATTAGCTTGTTTTCTTTTCCTTCTATTTGTTTAAGGATTGAGGAAAGAGCTTAGCTTTTAATTGACAAATACAATAATAGATCTTCCTTGGGGATGGGCTTCAAAAGTATTGGCAGTGATGCCAAAAAATCTTTTAGCTCCTTAAATGCAGCCTCATATTTGTTCAAAACTCTTTAGGATTCTTCAAAATCTTAAAAAACTTTGCATATTTATCCATGCTCTTTAAAACAAATATGTTCAGGCAAGCAATCCATCTTATCAACTTTTAAACTGCCTTAACAGTATTTAGATATTTCCCATTCCTTATTACATCAATCTTTTAGGGGTTGTTTCAATGTCATGTTGAGTCACCATATATCCTAAAAATTTGACTATTAAAGCCCTAAAAATACATTTCTGTAGATTGAGCTTCATGTTGTATTTCCTTAAGGTGTCGAATATCTCATGGAAATCAACAAGGTGTTAATCCTCTTCTTTGCTTTTAACTATCATATTATTAACATATACTTCAACATTAAAGTGGATTTAGGGCTTAAACATCATTGTATGTGTCTCTAATAGGTCATGCTAGTATTCTTCAACTGAAAGGGCATTCTTGTATAATATTATGTCCTCGTAACAAATGATGTGTATACTTCATCTTCCTTCTCCATCCTGATCTGGTTATAGCTAGAGAATGCATCCATAAAAAAGAGCAAGGCATGATCTACAATTGAATCAACAATTTGATCAATGCTCAATATATGGAAACAATCCTTGGAACTTGCCTTATTTAGGTTAGTGAAGTCTATGAACATGTGCCATTTGCCGTTTGACTTCTTTACCAGTACACAATTGGTTAACTAGGTCGGATAAAACTCTTCCCTTATGAACCTTACCTTAGGTAACTTTTGAACCTCCTCTTCAATTATCATTGACCAATTAAGGGAAAAAATTCCTTTTCTTTTGCTAGATAACTTTCGTGTCGGGATCTATTTGCATCTTATGTGTCATGACTTCTCTTCAGATGCCTGGCATATTTGAAGGAGTCCATGCAAAGATATTGGCATTATTGATACGAAGCAAGTGCACATATCGGTTTTAATATAGTAGATTGAGTCTAAGTCAATTCCTTAGAGACCTCGAGTACTAATATTAACCTTAGCTCTATTATCTAACTAGAAAATCGTAATAAGTTGAGCAAATTAAAAATACTAAAATTAACAAATTAATCTAATTATGAGACTCGATTAAGCAATTTAGGAAGCAATAAAATTAAGAATGATTTCAAGAAGGAAAATAACGTATTTAAGAATTGTTTCCCTTAGTATTTAACATGTGATCACTTAAAATATATCCAATTTCATCTCTATTATTCTTGACCGAAGGGATTCACAATTGAAGTTAACGCCATTCTCAAGTATATTAACCTTAACCCTAAATTATTTATCGGAATCTCTTCACTTAGTAATACAATCTAGAGTTGCATTAATGTACAATGAATTCCTATAAAAAAAATAAAAACTTTTCAAAAGAATCATGTATCTTATCTCTAAGTACATATGTAATTATCTCTAATTATGTCAAGATCCTATTACCCATGTGATTTCTTAATCATCATGCATAATATCATAGGCTGATACCTTAAAAATATCAATTAATAATGAAAACACATAATTGAATTAAGAAAGATATAAACTTTATTAAAAATTATCAATAAATCCAATAGTCACATGAAACCTTAGATTTTACGATCTTAAATACAAAAATCTTAAGTTATCATGATAAAATTAAAAAAGAATTATAGAAAAATCAAAAAGTAAAATATGAAAAACCTTTTTTTTTTTATGAGAAATCTCTTTAATCTTGAAGTTAGGTATTGCTTCCACCTTTTTCTCTTTCCTCTCTTCAAGTCTCCTCTTTTTTTAAATGTCAAAAGTTATGTTCAAAACCCTTATAAGTCTTTAGATAATATATTAGAAAGTTTCTTTTTTCATTACCAGATATAGCTTAGGACATAGTTGTGTCCTCAGGTTATGTGACTCACTGAACTTGGCACAAAAAATCATCTTAGGTGGATACCGTTTGGGGACATAGTTATGTCCTAAATTGTATAACTTTCTAACAAAAAATATTCCACTTTCTCCTATTATTTATGTAACTTCATAACTCATTCATTTGAACTTCAAATTGCGTGAAACTTGATTCATTTTCTTTGTTTTCAATTTGAGAATACGTTTAAACTTTAAATCAAAATTTTACTCAATTAAGTATCTATTTCTTTAAAAAATTTATATATATAAAGGAAATGCTATAAAATTATCATATAAAGTGTATCTAAAATAAGAGATATCAAACTTCCTCACACTTGAGCATTTGCTTATCTGCAAGAAAATAGATCAAAACAAAAATTGTGGTGTAAGAAACGCTAAATAAAATTTATCACTACTTAAGAAAACAATGAGTGAATACACTTGACCCGAAGAAAGCCAAGAAAATAATTTTCAATTAGCTTGCAATAATAAAGTCAATCAATTGTACCCTTAACAATTTCATAAGTTCACCCAACCATATTCAAAAGCTCCAACAATATTTAATACTCAAATTCACTAGTTAATCTATGCAATTCAAAGTTTATTGGAGTTATTTAACCAAGGATTCTTAAACTTACAATTGGATTTAACATCTTAGTAGGTAGGAAAGAGTTATAAAAATTTTGTCTATTTAACTAAAGTATATATAATTCTCTTTGCAATCTCGCTAAGAACCATAATCCAAAACAAATACATTTTACATTTACTCAATCTCTAATCATCCCCTTCATTCATGCATTTGCTTGAAGGTTTTAAAATTTACTTTATTCAAGCACAATTATCTTTAAAGGATAATTTCGTTAGTTGAGGGAAAGAATCTCTCTCTTTTGATAGACCAAGACCAATTGATACCAACTTAGCCCTTATATTGGTAGCGGGAAAAAACCTTGCTCTTATAACAGACCAAGGTTGATCCATACCAACTCTTTTTTTCTTTATTTTGCATTAGTTTTGGCATTAAGACTCAATCTCGCTCATTTGATGGCCTAAGACGAGTCCTTACTAAGTTATCTTATTGGTATTGGTAATAGAATTCCACCTTGCTCTTTTGACAAATCAAGGAAAATCCTTACCAATTTTTTAATTTTTATCTAAATCTTCATACACTTATTATTACTTTATACCTCTAATTATTGTGATCTTTTAAAGGTTTCTCAAAAGAGGAATTTCACTTATTTATTTGCTAAGGATTATAGGGCTCTAAAAATTTCCAAGAGAAAGATATATATTAAAGTAAATTTGAAAATAACCATAACTAGTCCTCAACTAGTGATGTTGCTCCAATCTCAAGTCGTAGAGTCCCGAGTTAAATAACTCATGACTTTTCCCTCCAAAGATTTGACTAATTAATTTTGGTAAAGTATAATAAGATAAATAATAATTGGGATGAAATAGTCAATTTGGCCCAACGCTTTAAATTCCAACACTTGTTAATCACTTATTGCAAGTTAACATAAAAATTAATTGGGTCAAATGTGAAAGATTAGTCTCCTAAATAGTAACAAATTTATATATATTCCTTCCCCACACTTAATAACATACATTGTCCTCAATATACATTTAACAATTAAAGCATCAAAATCAAAAGTGAAGAGGGGAAAGAAAAAAAGAGAAAAGGATTAAAGGAAAGCTGAAACTTTCCTAGTTTGAGCACTTTGATATCAAATTCCTTGGAATTGTCATGCTACGAGATTTCCTCCATTAAATGCCTAAATACCTTACAAAACAAAGAAAATGAAATACATCAAAGAAAAATAAAGTGAAAACTAAAATTAGAAATATTCTTAAAATAAAAAATTTGAATTGCCTCCACTAGGGTCTCATAGGAAAGTAAACCATCTCCATAAAGTTGAAGAGGCTATGGGGGACTCTTTTCTTAATAAATATATACTCAAGTGTGGCCCTATCCTTAAAATCACTCATGGTGGGTTCAACAATAGGAAAAGATTTAAAAATACTTGT
This sequence comes from Lumnitzera racemosa, assembly GCA_024138005.1. Lineage (NCBI taxonomy): Eukaryota > Viridiplantae > Streptophyta > Magnoliopsida > Myrtales > Combretaceae > Lumnitzera > Lumnitzera racemosa. The sequence goes on from JAMXBC010000005.1 coordinate 38,278,284, forward strand.
CTCCTCAAACTTAACAACATATCTTAGGAACTCCAGGCATTCCATCTCAAGCACCACTTCTTCTATAAAAGATTTATAATAAGAAAATAAAGAGGGCTCTATATAAATTGTATTAATTTATTTGTTAACCTCTTTACTATCATTAATTAGGGTTAAAACATTCTCATACTCTTCACTCATGTTATGAAGCACTTCTAGATTGTGGGCATTAATAGTCATGTCGGTGTTCTCCCCCAACTCCTCTCTACTTTGAAAACACTTTACTTTACATTCATAACTAATAGGATCCTTTAGATTTTCCAATACCTTTTCTCCTTCAACTACCAACTCACTCTCTCTATTACTTAAATACTCTTCCATATATCTTGATTGACTACTTTTTGAAAGAGAGTTATAAGACTCATTCTTTAAAGACCTACAATGGTATAATATGGTAGTTAAACATGGTAAAGGAGCAAAACTATTAAGATCAACAATACCATACTTCTCCCAATGTTCACTAGCTAACTCTGCCATAGTTTTTCCTTATGGCCACTCATCTACCTATGTACTAGGTTGATATGGTAAAGCAATTTGGGTATGGATTGGGTCACTAGAAGTGCAAGGATCTTTGGTTCCATATTTTTCTAGGTAATCTATAAGAATTTTCTCTAGAGATTTCTCTTTTGGTTGCTTTTCCTGGAAATTAGAATAATGTGTATGTTGGGTATTAGGATTAAAACATTGATAAGAACAATAATAATACCTAAAATACCAATACATATCCCCATAATCCATGGGTACAAGTTCTACATAGTTGCTATAAGAATAATTCCAATAACTATCACCTTGATTCCACTAACCGTGCCCCATATTAATCTTAACAGCCAAGTCAATTCAAATTAATAAATTAAAATATCCTCAACCTTAATTCACAAACAATAAAAATAAAATATGCAAATTCAAAGAAAAGATAAACTAGATTGAAAAATCAAGAAAATTTCACAAAGCTATCCCATCAATTTCAAAATTGATTTTAATCAAATCTTTTAATTGGCTTCTTGTCATGCGTTGCAAAGGGGGAAAATATACAGAGTATTCGTAGCTTAAAATAATTAAAAGAAAATAATAATGAAAAACTAAGATAAGAATGGTTAAACTAATAAAGCTACAAGTGTTCTTAATATTGAAGTCCACAACAATAGCGACAAAAACTTAATATGAGGCAAGTATACCTATCAGTTTTAATATAATAGATGCGAGTCCGAGTCGATCCCTCAAAGACTTAAGCTCTATTATCTAAGTGAAAAATTGTGATAAGTTGAGTGAATTAAAAATACTAAAATTAACAAACTAATCTAAGTATGAGACTTAACTAAGCAATTTAAGAAGCAATAAAATTAAGAATGACTTTAAGAAGGCAAATAACATTTTTAGGAATTGTTTCCTTAGTGTTTAATAGTGATTACTTAAAATATATCAAATTCCATCTCTATTATTCTTGATTGGAGGGATTCACTATTGAAGTTAACACCTTTCTAAAACATATTAACTTTAACCATAAATTATTTACTAGAATCTCTTCACTTAGAAATACAATTTCTTTAATGTACAATGAATTCCCAAATAAAAATAACAACTTTTTGGAAGAATCATGCATTTTATCTCTAAGTACACATGTAATTCTCTTCAATTATGTCAAGATCTCATTACCCATGTGATTTCTCATTCATCATACATAATATCATAGATTAATACCCTAGAAATATCAATTAATAATGAAAACACATAATTGAATCAAAAAAGATAGGAACTTTATTGAAAATGATTAGTAAATCCAGTAGTCATATGAAACCTTAGGTTCTATAATTCTAAATATAAGAATTTTAAGCTATCATAATGAAATTAAAAGAAAATTGTAGCAAAATCAAGAAGTAAAACATGAAAAAAAAAACCTCTCTTTTCAATATGAAACCTCTTTAATCTTGAAGTTGGGTGTTGTTTTCACCTTTTTCCCTCTTTTCTCTTCAAATCTCCTCTCTTTTTGAATGTCAAAATTTATGTCCAAAATCTTCACAAGTCTTTATATAATATATTAGGAAGTTTTTTTTTTTTCATCACCAAACACAACCTGAGACATAATTGTATCCTCAAATTAGGTAACTCACTAACCTTAGCACAAAAAAAATCCTGGGTAGATACAGCTTAAGGACACTATTGTGTCTCAAACTGTGTAACTTTCTGACAAAAATTTTGCTACTTTCTCCTATTGTTTATATAATTTCAAAACTTCATAACATATTCATTTGAACTTTGAATCGAGTGAAACTTGATTCCTGCTCTTTCTTTTTAATTTGAGAACACGTTCAAACCTTGAAATCAAAATTTTACTCAATTAAGTATCAATATCTATAAAAAAAACAACTAAAAATATAAGGGAAATACTATAAATTTACTATATAAAGTGTATCTAAAATAAGAATTATCTATTATCTTGAAGGAACTTATTAAGTCCTATCAAATTTTCACCAAAATGGCCTCTTTATGTTGGTGGTTTTATTTGGATCATCCCCAAGTTGAATTTCCTCAACTTCTTCTTCAACATTCTCCATACTATTGGACTTCCTCTCTAGATCAACCTCTTTATGGGAAACTTCCTAGTACTTGAGGGCTCTTAAATACAACAATTTGGCCAACTATTGATCTCCCTTACATACCCTAACTTTAGTGGGAGTGGGGAGTTTTCCTTAAGATGTGCTATTGATGGGACCATGTCAAATAAGTATTGGCATGGTTGACCCATAATCATATTGTAGGGAGACCAGCATTTAACAATAAGGAAATCCACTTTGTCTTTAACCACATTTTCATCATCACCAATTTGGATTGGAAGGGAAATTACTTTAGTCACTCATATAAGTTGGTTGTTGAAAGCATATAAATCATAGTCGTAAGATCTCAGTTGTGCTTTGATCTTTGGCTTTCTTTGATTGAAGGCATATTAAAAAATAATGTTTGCCAAACTTCCAGTGTCAACTAGGTTCTTCTAAACTTCAAAGTTGGCAATTTTTGCATTGATTATAAATGCGTCATTGTAGTGCCTTTGCTACCTCCAAAATACTTCTCTATGAAAGAGAAGAAATTATTGAACTTTACCTTCTTTCCCTACATGTTATAAACATATTGTATGGCATTAGTCGAGCTCGAGCAGCAAGACCGACCTAAAGTGAAGGTTCTACTGACAATGGTGTTTATAACACCATTTGGAGCAGTATTGTTATTACCTCCTTCTCTTACCTCCCTTCTGGCTTGAAGGGGCTGATCATCATTATCTTATTTGTCCCTCCATTGCTAAGTCAGCTACTTAATTTTCTCGATATCACGAACTAAAAATTTGCTTAGATGTCCTCATTGGATTGCATCTTCAATTGTATTCTTGAGTTGAACACATTCACCAATGTTATGGCCTTTATCGCATTGAAAATTGCAATACTTGTTCAAATTCCTGCGTAATAGATTTCCCCTCATACACTTAGGCCATTGCAACACCCTTTAATTTCGTACTTCTATAAATATATAAAAAATTGGATGGTTGAGAGCAGTAATCAGAATAGGTCAAAATGTGTAGCCACTTCCTTTCACCATTAGGTCCCTTTAAAAATCGATCGTTACATCCACTAAGTTAATCTTTGAAAATCTTCTTATTCTTATAATTCTTTCGATCACCTTTATTTTGATTAGCCTCATACTAAGCTTTAATATTGTTCCCTTGTAGAATGTAAGAGGTAGTTTTAGCTTTGAATTTTGCAAATGTCTTCGGTTTGTTTTTAGCTAAAGATTAGAAAAAATCTTCGTGTGGCTTTACTCCATCAATCATTGCATCTTGGGCAATGCTCATGTCTAACTTTAGGATCTAAACAATCACAACCATAAACCAAGTCATATAATATCAAATAGACTCATCAAACTTCTGTTTAATGGTATTAAAGATAGACAAGTCCTTAACTGGAAGTTTGCTGACAAGAAAGTATTGTAAGAACACTTATGTTAGATCATTGAAACATGAAATAGTATTGGATTTCAAATATTTAAACCAAGTACATGTGACATTCCTTAAAGTGGAAGGAAATGTATGACAAGCCACAACATCACTTAAGCCATACAACTTGGTAAGGGTATGGTAATCCTCAAGATGATTCTCTAGGTCTTTTATTCCATTGTATGTCTCAAACTGCGACAATTTGACATGTCGTAGTATCACTTCCTCTAAAATTTCAAGAAAAAAAGGGTTCTTCTTGATTTTAAGCTATCAACTAGTCATAGCTAGGGTGTTGACATGTGATGGCTTGACATGGTGCACCTACTATGGTTATTTTTCTTTATCTATTCTTTTAAGCGCAGGAGTCGAAGTTCCATTAGTTGCTCCATCCTACTTCCTCAGTAATTTGAATGGATGGACTAAATTTTTAGAATCTTTGATACTATTGCCTCCATTCTCTTGATTTTGACTTGGTGAACTATTTTTTTAAATAAGATTTACATCATTCTTTTTGGATAGATTTTTGTTTTCTTTGGCTAATTCGATACAAAGTTGTTCTAACTTAGCTAAAGGATCTTCATCAAGATGCTTACTCCACCCTTCTGCTGCCCCCCACCCTTGAAGATGTTAGGGAGAAGAATCGGCTCTATAATCTTGGTCATGTGTGTCTTAGTCATAAGTAAAAAGGGTTAAAACAAATAGTGCCAAAAATGTTGTTGTTTGAAAATGGTATGTAGCTTAGATCCTATAAAAGAAAAAAAGTTAGGCTAGTAAGTATCAGGGCTAGTCCAGTATAGCCATTTTAATGCTTAAATTAATATTTAAGAGAGTAAGAGAGTAAATGAATGAGTATTCAAAGAGCATAGAGACTTCTTACAGTGTTTATGCCTCAATATTTATAGGCATTTGTTCGATAACTACAGTAACAAGTAATCCTTAATCATAGACCACATGGTGGCTTCTCCATTTATGCACATGCTTAAGGATATGGAGTAGTGGGTAATTACGTAACTAGGTTGGACGGATGTTTAACTATCTATGCCTCAATAAATATTGGTAGAAAGAAAAAATCATTCATAGAAATAAAACAAATACTCTTTGTATAGCCATCAATTTAAGAATTAATTTTCTTTTATATAATTATGTACAAAAATAATTAAATGGATATGAATAGTAAATATTAAAAGTTTTAATGCATTCTATTTTAATTAACATACAAAAAGAAATTATTAAGGAATATAACTTGTATAAAGTTGAAATCATAATTAGTAATTTGAAGCTAGTAACTATAAATAAAATTAGTAGCATCAACTAAGGGTGAGTGGATACAAAGTGGGTAGGTATGAAGTCCTACTAGTACCCCATCCTATGAGTAACGGTTCTAAACTTTTATATCTGAAACATACCCTATAACATGTATCATGTATCTTATAGATTTTACATGGTGCAAGGTACTAGTGGAACTTATATTTTCTTTTATCTTTCTTTAAACATTGTGTTAGATGCATAATCAATATCAAACTTGTAACTTTACCATCAGGACTAGCTAATATTAATTTGAAAAGAATGAGATCTTATAGCACAAATGATTCCATAATCTATATGTAAAAGAATTTAAAGAACATACCCTTTCTAGTGGCATAGATAAGCTTAAAATTAAGATGATTTTAATACCTCACTTAGTGATTGATATTAGGTAAGTGCATCCATCAGTTTTAATATAGCGGATGTGAGTCCGAGTCGATCCCTTAGAGACTTAGAGTACTAATATTAACTTTAACTTTATTATATAACTGGAAAATTATGAAAGTTTGAATTAATTAAAAATATTAAAATTAACAAACTAACCTAATTATAAGACTCAATTAAGCAATTTAGAAAGCGATAAAACTAAGAACGACTTCAAGAAAGTAATAACGTATTTAGGAATTATTTCCCCTAGTGTTTAACATGTGACCGCTTAAAATATATTCAATTCAATTTCTATTATTCTTGACCGGAGGGATTCACAACTAAATTTAATACCTTTCTCAAGCATATTAACCCTAATCCTAAATTATTTACCGGAATCTCTTCACTTAGTAATATAACTTAGAATTGCATTAATGTATAATGAATTCCCAAACAAATAATTAACTTTCTGAAAGAAACATGTATCTTATCTCTAAGTATACATGTAATTCTCTCCAATTATGTAAAGATCTAATTATACATGTAATTTCTCAATCAATATGCATAATATCATATATTGATATTCTGGAAATATCATATATTGATATTCTAGAAATATTAATTAAAAATTAAATGACATAATTGAATCAAGTAAAGATAGAAACTTTATTGAAATTTATAAATCAACCTAAGAGTCACATGAAACCCTAGGTTCCATAATCCTAAATACACGAATTCTAAGCTGTCATAATGAAACTAAAAACGAGTTCCATAAAAAACATAAAATAAAACATGAAAAACCCCTTTGATTGAATAAAAATCTCTCTGATCTTGAAGTTGGTGTTGTTCTCGCCTTTTTCTTCTCCTTCTCCTCAAGTCTCTTATCTTCTCTAATGTCTCTTGTGTCTTGTGAAAACCTAATCTGTCCTTTTATAGTGTATCAAAAGGTTTTTATTTTCTTTACCAGACATGACCTGGGACATGACCGTATCCCCAAGTCGTGTAACTTTTTGCCCCTGGCCAATTTCCCTGCATGGACACAGCCTGGGGACATGGTCATGTCCCAAACTGTATAACTTCAAAACTTCATAACTTTATAACTTTTTCGTTTGAACTTCGAATTGAGTGAAACTTGATTCCTTTTCTTTGTTTTCAATCCAAGAACGCGTTTAAACCTTGAAATCAAAATTTTACTCAATTAAGTATCAATTTCTTTAAAGAAAACAAAAAATGTGAGGAAAATACTATAAAATCACCATATGAAATATGTTTAAAATCAGAGTTATCAAATTTTCCCACACTTGAGCATTTGCTTGTCCTTAAGTAAATAAATCAAAACAAAACTTTCGGGACAAGAAACGCTAAATAAAATTTATCACTATTTTAGGAAACCAGTGAACAAATAAACTTGACCCGTAGAAAAGTAAAAAAATCATTCTTGGCTAACTTGCAATAATAAAGTCAACCAATTTCATCTGACTATATTTAAATGCTCCAACAATATTTAATACTAGAGTTTATTAGTTAATTTATGAAAATCAAAGTTTACCCAAGTCATTTAACCAAGGATTCTTAAACTAAAAATTGGATTTAACATCTCACCAACCGTGAAAGAGTCATAAAAATTTTGTCCATTTAACTAAAGTGTATACAATTCTCTCTTCCATCTCACCAAGCACCATAATCTAAAACAAACACATTTTATATCTACTCATCCTCTGATCATCCCTTAGTTCATGCTTTTGTTGAGAGGTCTTTTAAATTTACCTTATTTAAGCATAATTGTGTTGGTAAAGGGAAAGAATCTCGCTCTTCTGACGGACTAAGACCGATCCATACTAATTTATTCCTTATATTGATAGCGGGAAAGAATCTTGCTCTTCTGACGGACCAAGGCTGATCCATATAAATTTTTTTTTTCCATTAGAATTGGCATTGGGACTCAATCTCACTCTTCTGACGAACCAAGATGAATCCTTACCAATTTTTTCTATTCATACACTTGTTATTACTTTTTACCTCCAATCATTGTGATTTTTCAGGGGTTTCTCAAAAGAAGAATTTCATTTGTTTGATTGCTAAAAATTATAGGACTCTTAAAAATTTCTAAGAGAAAGGTATACATAAAAGTAAATTTAAAAATAGCTATGACTAACTCTCAACTAGTGATGTTGCTCCAATCTCAAGTCCTAAAGTCCGAAGCTAAATAACTCGTAACTTTGCCCTCCACAAATTTGACTAATCAATTCTAGTAAAGTATAATAAGATCAATAATAATCAAGATGACACAGTTAATTTGGCTCAACACTTGTTAATCACCTATTGCAAGTTAACTTAAAAATTAATTGGGTCAAATGTGAATAATTAGTATCCTAAATAGTAATAAATTCATATATATCCCTTCCCTACACTTAATAGCGTACATTGTCCTCAATGTATGATTAAAAAAAACATAGTAGTAAGAAATGAAACAAGAAAAAGCAGCATAGGGAAAAAGGAAACATATATACTGAAAAGAAACTAATACTTCCCTGCCAGTCGAAAAGAAGTTCAAAATGAAGAAGCATCATCATTATATATCTGAGTTCACAAGCCTTGGCCAACCAAAAGAGAACACACAAATATATATATATATATATATGAATTAAGAAGAGGGATTAGAATCCGTCTCTTCATTCGCCTCATCAGACGATGCCTTAGCCATCGTAGCATCATCATCGTCGGCACTACCCTCAACATCCTCCTCTTCACTATCTCTAGCCGCCTCGTCCTCATCACCCTTATCATCCTCTTCTTCACCACCCTCATCATCCTCCTCTTCACTCTCACTATCCTCAGCACAAGTATCCAACTCTTTCATTTTGAGAAAATTTTCCATTCTGTCTTGGCGGATATGAAGTTGATCCATACTTTGCCGGATATAGCGAACCTCAGACATCAACAGATCAAATTTGTTTTCAAGGCTTGTGGAAGATGTCTGGCCTCAAGATGTGCTGCTGCGAAAGTGGCGACCTTGACGTCTTGTTGGTAATAAGTTCATTTGTTTGAATGAAGTAAGGCACATAGGAGTGACTTGATTGACTAAAGTAAGTGAGGGCCAAATGACAACCTTAGTCCGCATGGCCTGCACGAGTAGGGTAATGTAGGGGCCACAACAAATATGCCCTTTCTTCCGTGTAGTAGTGGCTCGGTGGTTAAAAAGTTCCGCGATTTCGATGGCGAGATTGATAGGATGTTTATGAATGACACTGTATAGATAGAGGCAATCCTTGTTGGAAACCACCCCGGTGCTGAGGCCTCTGCCAATTAATGTATGCGAAAATAGCCAGTGAAGAACCTGATATTCAGGCTTGACTAATTGAGAGGCCTTACTCCTTACTAGATCATAGGCATTGCCAACAGTAATCTCATTCCAAAACGACCCTGCTGTGACGCCACAGGGAAAATGACACGAGAGACGTTGGAATTCTTCTGTTCGTGTATATCTCTCTTCATATAGACCAAGATATCTGCCTAGTTAAGCGATGGACATGTGGAATGGGTGGCCACTCAAGGTGAAATGTAATTTGTGTTTGGGGCCCATGCTAGTAGCACTTTCTTTATCAAGTTTGTAAGTGCACAAAAACTCTAAAGTCAACTCTTTATAAGTTGGAGCTTCAAGAGATAAAAAACGCTCCCAAATGGTACCATCTAAGAGCTCCTTCATTTCTGTGATGAGCTCTAATTGAGTGAGAACATCTCAATCCAGTCGAAGGGTCTCGCTAAAAGGCTTATTCTGAAGTAATTGATAACGTTGCACCTGGTAGTCTTCCTTAAATTGGAGCATTGGGTGCTCCATCGGGGGAAGAGTAGCTAGTAGTTCAACTATTGCTCCTGATTGTGATGAAGAGGATGCTACAAATTTTGATTTCCGGCGAACGGTAAACTTAGCGCGATTTGCCATTTGAATACCTAAAAAGAATCAAAATACCAAATCAAATACGCACATTCTTATCGCATATAGGTTAAGAAGGCAAAGGAAAATAAGAGCAATAGTGAAGAATGTTAACATAATTCTCATTGGAGTGCAGCTGGAAAACTAGTTGGTGGAAAAGAAATAACTTACAATTGCAACCAACTAATTCTACTACACTACAATTAACTTGAAATACATGCGTCCCAACATATAAAAGACATTAAATGACCCAAAATTGTTTTCTCCTAATGCTAACCCTAATTAGCATGAATGAATAAGGATGAGCAAATTAGCCAACAAAATTCGAAATTGAGAGAACACAATGAATGTCTAACTAAATGAGGCATGATAAATGCATATAAGATCAAGAAACACAAGGCAATGGTGCATGGCGTTTATCAAATAACAAAATAAGTGTGCAGACTAAGTGTAAAAACCAGTGCACACAAGAGTAAAATTGCAAGTAGCCAAACTGCCGAAACTAGAGGAAGATAGAGCAAAATCAATAAGGAAACTTACTTGGATTAGGATTTAGAATGCAAGAATTGTGGAGAGAAGAGGGAGAATATGAGAGAATATGAGAGAGATATGTTGGATTGTGAGTGTGTGAGAGAGTGTGTTTAGTTTAAATAAACCGGGCGTATGCAAAATCGTGTAAGGCGAGGTCGACACGGGCTGGGACATGACCGTATCCCTTGCCCGTGTAACATTCTGTGTATGTCGTGTAGATTCTAGACGCACACGGGCTGGGATACGACCGTGTCCCATGCTCGTGTAACTTTCTGTTTCCATGCACGAAAACTGGACGACACGGGTTGGGACACTACTGTGTCCCACGCTCGTGTAACTTTCTGAGGTCTACCGTGAAATCTGGACGCACACGGGCTAGGACGGCTGGGACACGACTGTGTCCCACGCCTGTGTAACTCTCTGTTCGCGGGTGGGAATTCTGGGCACACACGGGTTGGGACACGATCGTGTCCTATGCCCGTGTAACTTTTTGTGCCCATGAAGTAAAATCAAAATTTAGGCGGACACGGGCTAGGATACGACCGTGTCCCACGACCGTGTAACTTTCTGTGCATAGGCAGATTAAAGGCTTGGATGGACACGGGCTGGGACACGACCGTGTCCCTCGCCCGTATAACCTTTTTTTCTCTCTGTTTTTTTTTTTAACTTAATTTAAAGATAAAGGAAACTTATAGAAATAAAAGTAATAAAACTAAAGAGAAAAAGCAACAATAAAACTAAAAGGGAAAAGGCTATGATGAAAATATAAGAAGCAAAGCAAAGTTAGATAAAAGGAAAATAAAATGAAAAAAACTTAAAGAACGAAGGTATAAGTAAAGTTAGACATGGGTTGCCTCCCAAGAAGCGCTTTAGTTAACGTTGATAGCTCGACGGGATACGTCTTCTCATGTTAGTTCTGTTGGATGGAGATAAAATTCCTCTCATCCAACATGCTCCAAGTTTCCACTCAAGTATAACTTCATCCGTTGCCCATTTACCTTAAATGTGCCCTTCTTTGGGTGTGTTACTTCAACAGTCCCATATGGGAAAACTTGTGTAATTGTAAATGGTCTAGACCACCTAGATTTCAACTTACCTGGGAATAAATGAAGGCGAGAATTATACAAAAGAACATGATCACCTTCTTTAAATTGTCGACCTTGTTTGATTCGCTGATCATAGTACTTTTTGGCCCTTTCTTTGTATAATTTGGAGTTCTCATATGCATTCGCTCGTTATTCCTCTAGCTCGTTTAGTTGAAGTTTCCTGTGAGAACCTACATGCTCAAAATCAACATTAGCACTCTTATGTTCAATCTCTACCGGTAAATGACAAGCCTTGCCATATACAAGTTGGTAGGGTGTGGTCCCTAAGGGTGTTTTGTAAGCGGTTCTATATGCCCATAGATCATCATCCAACTTTTCTGACCAATCTTTTCTATGATACTCTAGGTTTTTTCAAGAATTCTCTTAAGATCGCGATTGGTAACTTCCACTTGGCCACTACTGTAGAGGTGGTACGGGGTGGCTATTCTATGTGCAACGCCATAACGTTTCAATATGTGGTCGAGTTGAGTATTACAAAAGTGTGTTCCCTTATCACTTATAATTGTCCTAGGGGTGCCAAATGGAGAAAATAGGCCTTTTGAGAATTTTTTTACTACCCTAGCATCATTAGTAGGTAGGGCTTTAGCTTCCACCCACTTAGAGACATAGTCAATAGCTACTAGGATATATTTATTTCCATTAGAGTTTGGGAAAGGACCTATGAAATCGATCCCCCACACATCAAATACCTCAACCTCGATGATGGGATTTTGTGGCATTTCATCCCTACGGGATATATTCCCCACTCATTGGTAACGATCACAACTCTCAACATATCTCTGGGCATCTTTGAATAGGGTAGGCCAATAAAATCCTGCCTCTAGAACCTTATGAGCTGTCCTATTGGCACTATGATGCCCACCCGTAGGCCCTGAATGACAGTGGCTCAAAATTCTCCATCCTTCAAGGTGTGGTATACACCTTCGAATGACATGATCTGCATATACTTTAAACAGGTAAGGATCATCCCAAAAATAATGTTTGACATCAGAAAAAAATTTCTTCTTTTATTGGTGTGGAAGTCCCTTCGGTATAATCTTAGCAGCTAAAAAATTAGCGATATCTGCGAACCAAGGAATTTCCATATCACTTACTTGGGCGATGACATAGAGTCGCTCCTTAGGGAATTCATCCTTGATCTCATTCTCGTCGAGCATTTCCAAGTTTGGATTCTCCAATCAAGATAGGTGATTTGCTACAAAATTTTCAGCGCCTTTTTTATCTTTGATCTCCACATCAAACTCTTGTAACAACAAGATCCACCTAATCAGTCTTGGTTTTGCATCCAGTTTTGCTAACAAGTACCTAAGGGCAGAATGATCAGTATAATCAATCACTTTAGATAGAAGAAAATAAGAGCGAAACTTATCAAAGGCAAAAACAACTGCTAGCAACTCTTTTTCTATGGTAGTATAGTTCTCCTAAGCATTCGTAAGAGTTTTGCTAGCATAGTGAATTGGTTGAAAGTGCTTGTCTCGACTTTGCCCCAGCACTGCCCTAACTGTGTGATCACTTGCATCACACATAAGCTCAAAGGGAAGTGCCCAATCAGGTACTACCATGATTGGAGCATTGGTAAGTTTCTCTTTAAGGATATTGAAAGCTTTCAAACACTCTTGAGAGAAAACATAAGGCACATCTTTCTCTAATAACTGAGTCAAAGGGTGGGCAATTTTCGAGAAATCCTTGATAAATCGCCTATAAAAACCTGCATGTCCTAAAAAGCTTCTTACGGCCTTAACCGAAGTTGGAGATGGGAGTCTTGCAATCGCATCCGCTTTGGTAGTATCCACCTCAATTCCTCGATAAGAGATCTTATGGCCCAGCACAATATCCTCTTGTACCATGAAGTGGCACTTCTCCCAGTTGAGGACAAGATTGGTCTCTTCACACCTGGTAAGCACCCTGTCCAAATTATCCAAACAAAGGTCAAATGAGTTGCCAAAAACTGAAAAATCATCCATAAATACCTCCATTATATCCTCAATCAAATTGTCAAAAATAGCTAACATGCATCGCTGGAATGTAGCAGGTGCATTGCAAAGACCAAAAGGCATTCTGCGGTAAGCAAAGGTGCCATAAGGACAAGTGAAAGTGGTCTTCTCTTGATCTTTCGGTGCAATAGGTATCTGAAAATAACCAGATAAGCCATCCAGAAAACAATAAAACATATGTCCAGCTAGTCGTTCTATCATTTGATCAATAAAAGGTAAGGGGAAATGGTCCTTACGTGTAACATCGTTTAATTTTCGATAATCGATACATACACGCCAACCTGTTACTGTTCTCATTGGGATCAATTCATTCTTCTCATTAGGGACTACTGTCATCCTACTTTTTTTTTTTAACTACTTGCATTGGACTCACCTATGAACTATCAAAGATAGGATATATCATACCTGCATCAAGGAGTTTAATAACTTCCTTTTTTACTACCTCTTTCATGTTCGGATTCAAGCGTCTCAAAGGCTGCACAACCGGCTTATGGTCTTCTTCCATTAAAATCTTATGAGTACAAAAGGAGGGATTGATACCTCGAATATCGGATATTTTCCAAGCAATGGCCCTCTTATGCTCCTTGAGTACTTTCAGCAACCTTTCTCTCTGTTCTTTTTTCAAATTGGATGCTATAATTACCGGTAATTTGAAGTCCTTCTCTAAGAAGGCATATTCCAAGTAGTCAGGTAATTGCTTTAGCTCCAATATTGGTGGCTCCTCAATCGAAGGTTTTAACTGTGCTTCCTTCTTTTTTTCAAACTCTTCAAATCCTTTCTCAATAGAGATAGGTTTATTTGCCTCCAGTTGGGCTACCACCTCGGATTTGACAGGATCTTCCGAAGCTTCCTCCATGCCTAATTGCAAGCAACTCTCCAACGGATCCTCAAGAAGAACTTATGAATTGTTGGTCATTGCGATCTTTCTTGAGTCTTTGGGGATATGGGATAGGTGGTTGATATTCCTTCACCTTTGATGAATTTACGTCTTCCGTTGCTTTCATCCCCTCCTTGCTTTTGCTAGTCTCCTCGTTAACCTTTCTCTCAGCAAGCAACTCCTTTCCATTTCAAAGTGTCACTACCTTAACATGTTCCTTTGGATTGGGTTTTGTATTTCCCGATAGCGTTCCCTGCGGTCTTTCAGAGATTAGCTTCGCAAGTTTACCAATTTGGTTCTCAAGGTTGCGATTTGAAGCCTCTTGATTCCTCAACGAAGATTCAATGTTGGATAAGCGAGTCTCATTGCCTTGAATATATTTTGTGATAAGTTCTTCCATACTGGACTTCTTTTCTTGAGGGAGAGGAGGTAGGAATGGTCTTTAAAATCCAAGTGGGCTAAAGTTGGTCTTCTGCTGGCCTTTGTTTTGATTTCCCCATGAGAAATTGGGGTGATTCTTCCATCCGGGATTATAAGTGTTGCTGTATGGGTTATTTTGTTACATGGGTGGATTTCCTAGATAATTAACCTGCTCCAATTATTTAGGTGCTCCATACCCTTGCATACCAAAATCACTTACATCCGATTGCACTTGTTGAGGTCCAACAGAGAGTGCATCAATCTTCTCACTCAATAGGTCCACCTTGGCTGCCAGAGCAGTGGTAGAATCCACATCATAAATTCCCGTAGCCTTTTGCTTGGCTCTAGTGCTTTCCCATTGATAATTGTTCATCGCTATTCCTTCAATCAGGTTTTATGCTTGCTCAGGTGTCTTTGTGTTCAAAGTACCCCCTACGGATGCATCAATCATCTATCTCGTAGATAAATTGAGACTATTATAGAAGGTCTGAATCTACATTCATAATGGAAGGCCATGATGTGGGCACCTCCTAAGCAAGTCCTTGAACCGCTCCCAAGTGTCATATAGAGTCTCCACTTCCAATTGAGCAAAACAAGAAATATCATTCCGAAGTTTAGCGGTCTTTACAGGTGGGAAATACTTCTCTAAAAATTTCTCTACCAATTCATTCCAAGTTGTGATTGAATTTCATAGTAGAGAGTTCAACCACTGTTTTGCTCTACCCCTTAAGGAGAAAGGGAATAGCCGTTGTCGGATGGCATCTTCTGTGGCTCCGTTGATTTTAAATGTATCACAAATCTCTAGAAAGCTAGAGATGTGGGCATTAGGATCTTCATTTTGGAGACCGTCAAACTGAACATATTGTTGCACCATTTGTATAATGAAAGGTGCAATTTGGAAGTTGTTAGCCGCGACGGTTGGCCTTGCTATGCTAGAGTCAGCTCCAATAAGTGTAGGCCTTGAATAATTGGACATGGTACGATTTGCTTCATTCTCGTTGTTAGCCATGTGTGGTTGATCTTCCTGCTCGATGAATTGAGTGTTGGGCTCTTCATCTTCTTCCTTGATTTCAACGATTGATTCGTCGTCAATGGTCGCTATAATTTGTCTAGGTCACGATCTCAAATTTTGAAGGGCAGTTCTCTCAATTTTAGGATCAAGTTCTACCAAATCTTGTAGGTTACCTCGAGTCATGCACTACAAGGGCAAGAAATATAGAATCAATTGCAGCTCTAGCTAATGAAAATAAACAATGGAAACAAAAGAAAAAAAAATGGTCAAAGTAATAAAGCAACTAGTGTTCTTAATATCGAAAATCCCCGGCCGCGGCACCAAAAACTTGATATTAGGCAAGTGCACCTATCAGTTTTAATATAGCGGATGTGAGTTCGAGTCGATCCCTCAGAGACTTCGAGTACTAATATTAACCTTAGCTTTATTATCTAACCGGAAAATTATGAAATTTTGAATTAATTAAAAATATTAAGATTAACAAACTAACCTAATTATAAGACTCGATTAAGCAATTTAGAAAGCGATAAAACTAAGAACGACTTCAAAAAAGTAATAACGTATTTAGGAATTATTTCCCCTAGTGTTTAACATGTGACCGCTTAAAATATATTCAATTCAATTTCCATTATTCTTAACCAGAGGGATTCACAACTAAAGTTAATACCTTTCTCAAGCATATTAACCCTAATCCTAAATTATTTACCAGAATTTCTTCACTTAGTAATATAACTTAGAATTGCATTAATGTATAATGAATTCCTATACAAATAATTAACTTTCCGGAAGAAACATGTATCTTATCTTTAAGTATAAATTTAATTCTCTCCAATTATGTAAAGATCTAATTATACATGTAATTTCTCAATCAACATGTATAATATCATATATTGATATTCTAGAAATATCAATTAATAATTAAAAGACATAATTGAATCAAACAAAGATAGAAACTTTATTGAAATTTATAAATCAACCCAAGAGTCACATGAAACCCTAGGTTCCATAATCCTAAATACATGAATTCTAAGCTGTCATAATGAAACTAAAAACGAGTTCCATCAAAAATATAAAATAAAACATGAAAAACCCCTTTGATTGATGAAAAATCTCTCCGATCTTGAAGTCGGTGTTGTTCTCGCCTTTTTCTTCTCCTTCTCCTCAAGTTTCTTGTCTTCTCTAATGTCTCTTATGTCATGTGAAAACCTAATCTGTCCTTTTATAGTGTATCAAAAGTTTTTCATTTTCTTTACCAGATACGACCTAGGACATGACCGTATCCCTAGGTCATGTAACTTTCTACCCCTGGCCAATTTCGTTACATGGACACAGCCTGGGGACATAGTCATGTCCCAGACTGTATAACTTTAAAACTTCATAACTTCTTCGTTTGAACTCCGAATTGAGTGAAACTTGATTCCTTTTCTTTGTTTTCGATCCAAGAACACGTTCAAACCTTGAAATCGAAATTTTACTCAATTAAGTATCAATTTCTTTAAATAAAACCAAAAATATGAGGAAAATACTATAAAATCACCATATGAAATATGTTTAAAATCAGAGTTATCAAATTTCCCCACACTTGAGCATTTGCTTGTCTTTTGTTGTGACTCACGTTTGTCTCTTTCTCTCTCTTTTTTTTTTTTAAAATT
Source organism: Lumnitzera racemosa (assembly GCA_024138005.1). Classification (NCBI taxonomy): domain Eukaryota; kingdom Viridiplantae; phylum Streptophyta; class Magnoliopsida; order Myrtales; family Combretaceae; genus Lumnitzera; species Lumnitzera racemosa. The sequence goes on from JAMXBC010000005.1 coordinate 38,295,499, forward strand.
GGAAATGACACAATCGATGATATGGTCGTATCTTAAGCTGTAACAATTGAAAATTAACTCCAATTTTGGCTGGAAACGATACAGTCATGTCATTCAATTATGTTGATCTTCAAACCTTTATAACTTGCTCATTTTAGCTCTGATTTAAGTAAAATTTGTTTCCATCTTTTTGTTTTCTCAATAAGATCATTTCGAAATCTAGAAAATAATTTACTTAATTAAGTATTATTATCTAAAAATAAAATTAAATATAAATGAGAAGCATAAAAAAAGCACTAATTAAAATATAACCTATTTGAAACTCATCAAACTTCCCCACCCTTAAGAATTTGCTTATCCTTAAGCAAATAAATCAAAGAAAAATCATGATATGAATTCTTAAGTTAATAACATCGTTGCCTAGGAAACTAACCAAAATTTACACTTAACTCAAAAAGATTCAACTTATAAATCTAATCAATTTTTTTAAAATAACTTCCTTAACTCTTAAACTCAATCTTTTTTTCTAATCTCTAAAGGGCAGAAAGTATAAGAGTTCACAAGCTACTCTATGTAAATTAAAGTTTAACCAAACCATTTAATCAAGGATTCCTATACTTAAGATCATATTTAAAATCTTGCCAATCAAGAAAGAATGATAAAAATTTTAACTTACCTTACTAAAATGTATACAATCCTCTCTTTAATCTCATTAAGCACCATAATTCAAAGTAAGTACATATTACATGCACTCATCTTCTTATTACCCCCTTAATTCATACTTTAGTTGGAAATCTTCAAATTCACTAAATTAAACACATTAATTAAGGACGATTATGTTGGCAACGGGAAAAGATCTCACTATTCTAATGAACCAAGACCGGTCCATTCCAACTTATTCTTTCATATTGGTAGTGGGAAAGAACCTTGCTCTTTTGAGGAACTAAGACCGATCTATACCAACTTACTCTTTAAGCTCATTTTGGTATTAGTAATGGAATTCGACCTCACTCTTCTGAAGGACCAAGGCAAATTCTTACCAATGTTGCTTTTTTTATTTATTTTTTTCATTTATATTACTTTCTACTTCCAACTATTTCATTTCATGGGTTTTTCAAAAAACAAATTTCATTTGTTTCTTTACTAAGAATTATAGGACTGTAAAGTCATCTAAGAGAAAAATAAATATCAGAGTAAGCTTCGAAAATAGTCATGACTAACTCCTAACTAGTGACGTTGCTCTAATCTTAGGTCTTAAAATCTTAAGTTAAATAATCTTTAACTTTACTCCATAAAAATTTCACTTATCAACTCTAGCAAAGTGTAACTCAAACATCAAAGACCAAGTATTCAAATTACATTCAACTCATTGAAAGTTCCAATTTCCAAATAATTATAAGTTAACAAAACAATAAAATTGGGTTAAATACCAAAAAAAAAAAAAAATCGGTCTCCTAAGTAGCAAAAGTTTATATATATTTCTATATCCCTTTCCTTACACTTAAAACCGTACATTATCCTTAACGTATGAATTAAGTCACATAATAGAAAATATATCAATCAAAACAATTATGGGGAAGATAGTATAAAAGTGGGAAAAAAAAACCGATACTTCCCTGAAAATTTGAGTAACTTAAATCATCAATGTAAGAAGTTTGAAGTATGAAGTAGTCCAAATCAAATGCAATCTCAAACATGAGCTTCAAATTTTCAAGGCCTTGACCTTGCAATAAGACTTATTTGACTCCATAATCCTTTTAATTGGAGGCATCATCCATAACTTCACGCTCATCCTCTTCGTATTCTTCATCCTCCTCTTCTTCCTCATTTATTTCTTCTTCCAAACTTGAAGATTAGTTAATAATTCCATAATCCTATTTAATAAGAAAATTCAAGTCACTATTTTGTTGATCAAAAGTTTCCCCATACTTAAAACAAAGAACTATACCAAAACCATGATCAAGTGTGGAAGAAATGGCACTATAACTCATTTAGGATTTTTATCAAACACTTGATATACATGCAAAATGTAAATATGTTCTTGAGAAATCCTTCATGTAATCTTAACAACTATTGTTACACAATATATTCCAAACATGCTTAAACTCTTAATTTCTCAATGACATGAATCAATAGCACTTATATATTTCATGAAGCACTAAAACCCTAAGTGGTAAAATGAAGAGCAAGGCATATAAAGCAATGAAGTTTAACATTTCAACTCAAACATGCAAGAATTGCACGCCTATAGTAAGGTACAACAAATGATATGATGGTGTCACAACCTCATGTCTTTTAAAATATAATTGTAGCACTAATTCAATAATACGGTCATGTTTATCATGTACATCATCACCGAAATACTAAAATAAAAAGCATCCCTCATAGCCCACACTTACTAAATAGAATCACTTAAAGGTCCAAGAAAAAGTGAAATCCAAATGAGTTCTATCATGAAAAATTCAAGAAAACAAGACATATAAAAAACTTACCTAAATAGTTAAAGTGAGTGCACTTGGGAAAACATGAATCAATGTGAGTGATGGGTTGTAAATAAAAAATGATTGTGAGCGTTTGTTGTTATATTTAGGCATGAGTGAAAGAGTAGAGAGAAAGAGAAAGGAGAATTGGTTTGCACATACATATATATTGTTGACGACATGACCCAAGACACTACTGTATCTCATACCCATGTATCTTTCTATGGCAAGTGAAAATTTAGCCTAGTATTGAAAAAATCTAAGACATGACCATGTCTCGTGACCGTGTACTCTTCTATGATGCATGCATGAAGGGCTTTTGCAATTGATATAGTCCAAGACACAATCGTGTTTTTGGATTATGTAGTATACTATTTTGTGTTTTTTTTTTCTTTTTGGCTTTTAAATTTTATTATTTTTATTTGATTTATGCATGCCTATCCTAAATGGAAGAATTGAAAAATAAAAGAAACTTAAGGAAACAAAAGTATGAAATTTAAAAAAAAAATTGAATCAAAGAAAGCTAATGCAAAATTAAACTAAAAGGAAATTTTATTACGTTGCACTTATCAATTTTAAAATTTCATTTAGCTTCCAGGGTACTACCTCGAAAACCTTATAGGGGATGTTGTCCCTTTGATCCCTACCTACTAACCAACTAGCGGGATCATCATAAGTCACAACATAAAAGTGAACTTAACCTTAAAATGAAAAATAAAAGTATTAAAGTGCTAAGAAAAATAATTATTATTATTAAACTAACCTACAAGCTAGGAAATAATGAAAATAACTAAATAACTTGGGTTGCCTCCTAAGAGCGCTAAATTTAATGTCAATAGCTTGATGGAATGCATAAGTTACTTACCTTCATCTAAGTAGAGATGGATCTCCATCCTTACCTCACTTCCGAACTTTCCAAATAAGGTTAGACTTACTCTTTTTCCATTGGTATAACAAATTCTCTTATCCGGTTGCATAACTTCTACTAAGTTCCTTCTTATCACGCCACTCATCAAACTCATATTGCTCAAGTCTCTTCTTTATATTCGCTTAAATAGAGTGGTTATCAGTAGCTTTGAGCTCTTCACTACAAAAACATGTTATAAACAATCTTCTAAGTGTTTCTACTCCAAGACTGGTGGTTTTATTCTGGGAGGCTCTAACTTTCTTTCATTTAATCTAAAAAATGGTTCAATCCTTATCTTCACCACATTGGGTTCATTAGCTCTTAATTGAGCTACAACTTTTGATTGATTAAGGGTTTTCACTATTTCTCCATCTCCTGTTTCTAAGCAATCGTTCATAGGTTCTTTGACAAGTGTTTCCCATATGCATTCAATAACAATAGCATTAGAAGTATCATCATCATGGATTGTACCCTCTAAGTCAAGGGACTTGTGCATTAAATCTAGAGATTCTAGAAAACAATTTCCCCATCTTTAACCCTTAAGATGAGCTTACACTCATTAACATCAAACATAGCCCTAGCAATAGCTTAGAAGGGTCTACCTAGAATCAATGGTACCTTAAGATCCTCATCTATATCAAAGATAACAAAATCTATAAGGAAAATGAATTATTAGCTTGTAGTAGAACATCTTCTATAATGCCTCTAAGGTATATGGTAGACCTATCAGTTAATTGAATGCACATGCATATTGGTTTAGGTTTTCCTAACCTTAGCTTTTTAAACAACTTAAATGGCATCAAGTTTATACTAACTCCTAGATTTGCTAAAGCATTATCTATAGACAAGTTTCCACATACATAAGGAAGAGTAAAACTCCTTGGATCTTATAATTTCTTTGGCAACTTTTTCTAAAGTAATGTGAAGTGTTCCACGTTCAGTGTGATAGTTGAAAGATCTTCCAACTTTTTCTTGTTCGATAGAAGATCCTTAAGAAACTTTGCGTATTTTGGCATCTACAATAAAACATTAACAAGAGGTAAGTTCACATGAAATTGTTTAAAAGGATTGAGGAATTTTTCAAATTGCTTGGTTGGATTAGGACAGTCTTGCTTAAGATGCTGTACATGTACTCCTTTACATTTGGTGGCTTCACACTCTCTTCTAATCTCAACTGTTCTAAACTTTCTTTACCCTTGACCTCCACTTCTTTCTTAGTTGCTTCCTTATCCTCCTCCTTCTTAACTCAAAACTCTCTATCACTTCTTAAAGTCACTACATTAACATGTTCCCTAGGGTTTGTTTCAATGTTCCCAAGCAGTGATAGTCGTTGTCTCTCATTTAACATCCTAGTAATCTAGCCAATCCGATTCATCAGGTTATGGATGGAGGCTTCTTGGTTCCTTAAAGAAGCTTTTATTTGTTGCATTCTAGCCTTATTAGACTGAATGTATTTTTCTAAGAGGCTTTCCAACTTCTTCTCTAGAGTAAGTGGAGGTGTTGTCAATTGTTGAAATCTCAGTAGAGGCAAATTTGATCTTTCCTATGGTTGATTCCTTACTTGCTACTATTGGCCTTATCCTTGACTTTGACTTTCCCATGACAAGTTGGGATGGTCTGTGCACCCTGGGTTATACGTATTGCTGTAAGGATTATATTGGGGCTTGTAAGTTTCCCTAGAAAATCAATATGTTCTATTTACTCATAGCCTACAATCTCCTCTTAGCTGAAGTTGTTGGGGCTAAATTGTAGTTAGTGCAAACTAGTCAAGAGTGATTCAATTTTCTTATTCAACATATCTACCTAAGTAGCGAAAGACTATACAGTGTTGAGCTTAAATATGCATGCAACTTTTTGCTTTCCCCTTGGGTTCTCCTACTAGTAATTATTCATAGTCACACCTTCTATCAAAGCCTAGAATTCCTTAGGCATCTTGGTATTTAATATACCATCAGCTACTACGTTTCTCATTTGTCTTATAGAGGGGTTAAGACCATTGTAGGATGTTTGCATTTCCATCAAAAGAGAGAGGCCATGATGTGAACACCGCCTTAACAAGTCTTTAAAGTACTACCATTTGTCATATAAGGTCTCACCCTTTATTTAAGCAAAATATGAGATGTCGGCTCTAAGCTTTGCAATTTTCATGAGTGGAAAATACTTCCTCAAGAATTTTTTTGCCACTTCATTCCAAATTGTGATTGAATTCCTAGCCAAGGAATTCAACCAATGCTTAGCTCGGCCACGTAAAGAAAATAGAAATGGGCACAGTCGAATAGCATCATCAATTGCCCCATTAATCTTAAAAGTATCACATATTTTCAAAAAACTAGAAATATGTTCATTAGCATCTTCATCTTGGAGGTTATCAAATTGTATAAATTATTGCACCATCTGAATAATGTTTAGCTTGATCTCAAAGTTACTGGCTGCAATAGTTGGTTGATTGATGCAACACTGGGTACCAGTTAATGACGGTTGACAGGAATCTGACATGGTTTGATTATTTTCCTTGTTGTTGCCAATAACACCCCCTAGCGTTTGTTATTGGCCATAATGTCGTTAGGTAAGCTCTTATGATCAGATTCTTGTTTTACTAATTGATCCTTGGCTTCACCCTTATCTTTCAATCTAATAGGAGATCCTTGGTTTATCGCCTTTATTGTTTCTTTGATAGATAATATCTTCAAATTGCATAAAGTTGTCCTCTCAATCTCATGATCAGTTTTAATCAAATCCCTTAACTGGCTTCTTGTCATATACTGCACCAAAGAAAATAGAGAATTTAGTCAAGATCCTCGACAATGGCACCAAAAACTTGATGTAGGCAAGTGTACCTATCAATTTATAATATAGCAAATATAAATCTGAAAGTCGATCCCTCAAAGACTCTGACTATTAGTACTCACTAAGTCCTTATTATCTGACCAAAAAATTAAATTTCAACAAATTTAAAAAATTAAATCTAAATTGTTGCTAAAACTAATTTAAAAATTAACTAAGACGTAATTCAAGCATTAATAAGAAAGAAATTCAATTGGAAATTAATTGAAGATTCAATATTGTACCTAGATCTTGCTCTCCTTAGATCTAACATGTGGTTTTCCTAAAGATAATCTAATTTATTCTTTAATCTTTCTTGACTGGGCAAATTCTCTACTAAATGTAATCACTTTCTTAAGCCCAATAACCTTAACCCTAGAATCACCTTTTAAAATATCTTCTCAATAGCATGATCTAAGATTGAATTATCGAGCAACGAATTCTTTACACTTTAATTTGAAATTCCAGGAGAATCTTACAAATTATCTCTAATCTTACAATAATCCTCATTGATTATGATTAGATCTAATCTTATAAGAAATCTCTCAATTCTCTTATAAGATATCAAACTTTAGATCACTATTTATGAAAATAATAACCTAAATCATGAAGCAAACATAATTGAATCAAGAAAATAATAAAGAACTAAATTATTATATACTAATTATGTCACATGAATAAATCTAAGTTCCACAAAACCTAAATATCAAAAATTTACTCACTATATATCGTAAAATAAGAATTTAAAAACAAAGAGTAGAAAATTATGAAATAGAAAGTCGTAAAGTCTAAATAAGATCAAATCTTGAATCTTGAATTCTTGATAATTATCTTGTTTTTTGAGTGTTCTTGTCTTGAAAAGCTCTTTCTAAGTCATGTCTAACAAGTTTTCTCCTCTAAATAAATCTTAACAAGACTCTATATATGAAAAGCTAAAAAAAAATAGGTCAGTTAGAAAAGACATGATTAGGGATACAACCATGTCTTCTGGTTGGGTCTTTTGTAGTGACTCACGTTTGTCTCTTTCTTTTTTTTCTTAAACTGGAAACGATATGACCGATGACATGGTCGTGTCTTAAGTTGTGACAATTGAAAATCAACACCAATTTTGGCTAGAAATGACATAGTCATGTCATTTGATTTTGGCAATCTTTAAATCTTCATAACTTGCTCATTTTAGCTTCAATTTGAGTGAAATTTGTTTCTATCTTCTCTTTTTCTCATGTGGATTATTTTAAAACCTAGAAAATAAAATTTTACTTAAGTTAGTATAATTATTTAAAAAGAAACTTAAATATCAAGGGAAAATCATGAAAAATTATGAAAAATCACTAATTAAAATATAACCAATTTAGAACTCATCACTAAGATAAGGTTAGTAAAAGAGGAAGAATGCAAAGAAAAAATGTGATAATAAAAGAAGAGAGAATGTTTTACTTAAAAAAAAAAAAAAGAAGAAGACAAGAAAAAGAGAGAGGGAATAGATAGTAAGCACAAGTAATGTGTGGTGTTAAGATTTTATTATAAACTAAGGTTTTGTTATCATTTTCTATATGGATGAAAAAAATGCTATAGAATTAATTTTTTTATTTATTAATATTATTTAATTATTGTTACAAGATAGTATTGGGTATCTTGGAACACGTATCCTTTATATTTTAGATTACATATTCTAAAGTGAATATAGGTTCTTGACTTCATTCCCGTACATCATCTTATAGGAGTAGACTCTAAAAAATTACTACTCAAAACATATCCTATGACTCTCATTGCTTACCTGGAACCTACTTAGTAGAGTATGGTTCAAATAGATTCCATGTTTAACAGAGTTACCCACTTACCCCTATCATCAACTGTCCATTTTTTCTTTCAAAATTTATGTGGAGTACATACTAAATAAAATCATTTTTAAGAGGGCATTATAGACTAGACCATATGAAACAATAACAATTTTGTGTGGCATGTTATTGTTAAGAATAACTTTTACTATTAAACATAAAGTTATTATGACATTTTTATATTTTCAATTTTTAAGGATTTCAAAAGTTATCGATGGTGGTAGTCTAATGACATTATAAGAATAAAAATAGAAAATTTATTTAAATGTGGCGAATAGATAACTAATCTATCAACAAACGAGTAATTTCTAAGTTTTACACTAAAATATGTTAACAAATAACAAAATAACTTTATTTTATAGAAAAAAAATGGTAAGCTATTTTATAACATATATTTGTTTATGCAGTGGTGATGATCGTATCATAGTGATGACTCCTGGGTCAACTTCCAGTGATCCATTAGTCACACATAGTGATGGACCTGTAACGAAGCCTCTTGTGGTGCAGCCAATAAGAGCCCTCTTATACTTAAGTTAGTGGGGAGAGTATTGATGAGGGATAACAAAGCTAAGGGAGTTCCTAGGAGTCTAAAGATACTTTACCTAGTGATTTGACTCCTATTTGTAGGTCAAGGGATCAAACTTGTTTGGATACATTATAGAAGGGGATTCGTTGGTGCAGACTCCAAGACGGTAGCACTACCAGTACAAGAAAAGACTACCAACATTTTATCAATTGGTGGGGCTTAGGAAATGAGCTTATCACATCAATGGGAGGTGGCCATCTTAAATTGGTGACTAGGCAGTAGGCTAGATGTTAGACAGCTGTTTAGCATTTCATGATGAAAGTAAAAAGGACAAGGAAGAACTCGTGTGCTCATTTTATCGATCAACAAGCATCCTAAGGGAGGACCTCAACTTTAGGGTAGGCCCTTCTCTTAAGGACAAAAGGCAGGGGTGAGAGGCTTATATGGTAAGGCTCTAGAAGTGCTTAAGGTTAACTCGAGTAGGCTAGGCAGAGCTTGAACAAGCATTAGGTTAGTCTTTGTCTCAATTGGTGAAGCATTATGTGACATTCAAGCTCTCTAATGTGTTAGAGCCTTTAGAGCCTTGGTCCAAAGACCAACCATCAACATGTGGCTTAATACTTTATCAATTTCTATATGTACTAATTTGTTCCTCTTCAATCTAAATATTATATTCTCAAGACTTTCATAGTACAACTTACACATTTCTATGTGAATGCTGGAAGAAAAATCTGTTCATAATGGTAACAATTATTATTTTGCTGAAAATAAGATTGTCTATATAATTATATATAAATACACAAAAATGGCATCTTGTAATAGATTTGTTATAAGATTTGTTTATTTTAATTATGGACATAATAGAAAAGTTATACAATGTCATCCTTTTTTAGTTAGAAAAAAGTTATAAGTTATAATATGACATGAATATAAAATGACTAATCTCTATACAACTTCAATATGACTTAAGTCAACTATTTAGGGGACAAGTTTTTTTATGGATTTTTAAACTTATCCACATTCGTGAAAGTAATTCAAATCTGATTATATTGATTCGATCTTTTTGACTCTGTCTTTACTCTCATCTTTTATTATATAGTTATTAAATCTTAATGGATTAAAAAAATTATACATATTGTATTTCAATTCAATATATTTAATTTTTATTCTTTTGATATTAAAAGTACTATGAATTAACTCAATTTGACAATAAATCATGGAAAAAATTATATAATGACTTCTTATGGATAATTAAAAAATCGAAAGAACCTCCCTTTTTTCATCCACCATATGAGTTTGGGTTTTATAATCTCATTAATTTTATAGGATGAAGCACTTGTCTATTACTTTTTTTTTTTAATGCAAAATTATGAATTACATAAAAAATATTACATAAATGCAAACCCTAAATCACATTAAAAAAAAATGTGATGCTGAAGGAAACAAAAGCATCACATTTCATAAATGCGATTTAACGTTTTGCATACCGTAACTATCTTGCATTTAGTAAGTATGATATATATTAATTGTATGTATATCGTATCTATTAAATGCGATATACGTACATATACTTACCTCCAATTTTAAAGATGAGATATTAATGTAATTGAATAGATGCAACATATATACAAATACTTATGTCACATCTTAGAGATGCGAGATAAGTTTAGTAAATTAGTAACATTTTTCATAAAATTAATAAATACGTAATATTTATTATATGTAATGATAAGCAAGTAAAATTCTCTAATTGGGTGAACTACTTATCCATCACTTTAAAAAAAAAAGTACATTAATGATGAAGTACATTAAAAATAAAAGTGCAAACCTTACATCATATTCAAAAAATGCAATATTGGAAAAGAAAAAGTATCACATTTTATAAATACGATTTAATACTTCACCTACTAAAGCTATTTCGTATTTAGCAAATGCATCATACATTGTTAAATGTGACATAGGTGATGCATTGATAAACTAATGCTGCAACACACGTAATTACCATGGTGAGGAATGCACTTTTATATAGCATCCTATCAAATTCATTGTCTGATACACAGCGTAGAAAGGTAGAGTTAGAGAATAAGTAAGGGAGGATATGTTTTTAGTGGTACGGTTTTCCTATGAACCAAAAGCATGTTGTCTTTGCTAATGCTCCAACTCCACTTCTCCATGCAATATATCAGGCCATAGCATGTTGCACAAAAGCATATTCATAACCATGGCGGTTACCTAGGTAGCTACATTAATTTATGAGTTTATCAATGAGCATCATCACCATTCAATCACATTCGTACTCATATGATCTTTTACAGAAATAGTTGGCTTTTTTTTTTTTTTATCCTAAGAGTTGGATATTCTTAGTCATTTGTAGTAAGGTCATATTTCTTAGCTATACGTGTGAAATTATTCTTTCAAGATGAGAATGATGATGGTGATGTGCAGACAAAAGCACTTCCCAGGATTGTCCTGTTTCGTGGATGGATGGTTGGTTTTTTCCCCGTTTGGAGATTGTTGTTTCATCTTGCGAATTGTTATCCAATCTACAAAAAGGTCTCCAAACATAAATCAGGGCACTCTTTTTAGGGCAGATTGTAGATCTTTTGGCTCATGAATGTATTTATTTTATTTGCTCTCCCTTCAAAGGAATAGACATTATTTTATATTTTTCATTATTGATTGATTGGTTTTCATTTCTATATTTAGTCTGCTTAATTTTATATCTACATCCTTTGATTATTTCTTGACTTCATATTTAAATATATAGTTTTGGAACTTCTTTCCTTTTCTATATTCCATCCCATCTTTTTATTCCATCATTAATATATTTCCATAATTTATTCTATCAAATCATAATATCTTTCCATATTTATTTTTCATTATATTAATTATCAATTAATATAAATAAGTTCATATTCTCTCCATTTATCTTTCATCGCCTTCTTCTCCTTCCATAGTCAACCCCTTCCTCTATCTTATCATATGGTAGATCTTTCATCTATATTAATATTCCCTATAAATTATTGCTTAGTGCAAAGAAAAAAAGAATAAAGGATGTGAAAAGAGCATTTAATTTAATTAAGTAGAATTCATATGCCAAACCAAAAAAAGATAATTCGTGGGCTATCATGCATGGATATTTTTTATATCAATGTCATGCAGCTGTAGTTTCTTTTGTTTTAGGTTAGACCATTATGCATTTCTTACATTTCCATTATTTTGTGTAGTCAATCAACTTGTGCTTTGTAGCATATGGTGAATTTTGTGATGGAAAAGATGATATTATACAATCGATGGCTATATAGAACTTAATGTTGCTATCACCATCTATTGGTAACAAACAATGATGTGTAATATTTTTTATCTTTTTTTTTATTAATTTGCTTCATGTAATTGTCATATCTTATTTTTAAGTCTTAGTTCATTTTTTTTTTTTTTTTTGTGTGTGTCATTTTGTGTCACATTCCGGCATAACACAAGATGTACCATCACATAGGTAAACCTGTTATAAATAGACATAACCCTAACACTAGTACACTTTGTTGTATATTTAGCACTTAAGCAAGAGTTCAATTGTAGTCTTTTAGTTACAAATATGTACATCATTTACAAATTTAAAAAAATAACTCCAAATGCTAAACTTCCTTTAAACTTGTAGGTTTTCATTGTACTTATTCAACAACATTTCCACCTTCCAAAATAGCTTACTCTATCTAGTGCTTTCAAAAGTCTACCTCTACTAGTGATGGTGCCCTAAAATCTGCTTCTTAATCTAAGGATAAGATAACTTATCCCCCTGAGCTACTATTGAGCTAAGTAAGAGTGAAAAACAAGCAACAGTACAACAAAGTGCACAACATAGGCATACAAACATCATATTAAGTTAATACCTAGCCAATAAATAAGATAATGTAGATCGTATGCTATGTTAATGTACATAACATGCATCAGTAACAATATCCTAGCCAGCCTAGCAATACATCTGATTCAGTCGACTCTAAATTTGAGCATCCAAATAACTTGTCCAAGAACCTATAAAATAGCTCAACTTAGCAAGACCATGAAGTGTAGTTGAAGTTTTGTTTAATACAAAACTATATGTATGAAAATCCTTCTTAGTAAATTTATCCTTGCAAAATCACAAGTTTCAAAAAACCGATTTGTAAGTCCTTTTCATGTTATGCTAGAAATGTATAAACTAATTCTTAATAAATACCAAGTATAACAACAAAGTATATCGAGTTTCATCCTATCTATGTTTTAGCTTCTGAATTAGCCTTTGATTTGTGCATTCATTATATTTAGCATAAGTCTCCATAAGTTCTATGTACTACTAGATTCAGAGTATATCACATAACCCATTTCTAGCAATAGATATAAAGTATATCACATAACCCATTTCAAGCATTAGATACACAGGGCATAGCATCACAGAGTACTTTACACAACAAAGTCAAGCAACATTTAGTCAATAATCACAATCACTTGCAAGAACACTTACTATCTACTAAGTCAACATAAATCTATTCCTTATACACATTAATCCACTTACCTGGCTAGTGATACTTTTCTAAACTTACTCGGTAGCATGAGCTTCCTCCTCCACAACTTCACCTAACAAGAACAAGTACTTCTAAGGTCAATTATAGCTCATGCATATATACATATTTCAATTAAATATATGGTTGTCAGTTGTTAGTTTGCTTTAGGCTATTTCTGATTCAATTTCTAATTTTGCTTCTGAAATGGCTTGTAAATTACTCTCTAATTTGACTTAATTTTTTTTTTTTAATTCTCAATCAGTTGCTAGTTAGCTTCTATCTTCAATTTATCAGCTAAAATCCCTAGTATTACACCTAGATTAGTTGTCTAAGTTCTATTTACATAAAATCACTTATGTGTAATAGCTTTTTATTCTAGTTCTAATTTTGGCTTTGATTTAGCTTTTGATTCATCTAAACTCCTATACTTACTCACAATATTTCCATTTTTCAAATAAACCAAACTAAGACCAGTAAAGTTTTATTCAAGTACCATAGTAGCTAGAGCTCCTCTATGCTACAATGTCAACTATACTAATTTATCTAGTATCGTCATATTTGGTTAAGTATGTACAAGTAATAAAAAATATGTAGTAGTTAATATTTATATTCCATCAAAACCTTGAAAAGTGTATTATACTCAAAAAATAGTGGTGGTTATATTCTAGTTATGTAAAACACTAAGATTGTATGTTCTATAATATACTCTATAATACTTATTTAGCTCCATTGTATCCATAAATAGCTAAAAATAGGTGGATAATTATACTTTCCACCAAAATCAGAGTCTAACATATATTTTAATAATATTAAGCTCCATAAATTGTCTTAAGTTGATTTTGTACACAAATTACTCTAAAATCCTTTAATTTGGTACAATTGATAAAATTGCTAGCAAGTAGTAAATAATTGACAATAAATAGTAAACATAATATTTTCAAAAAATTCTTATCACTAAAATTTAGTATATATTATAAGAGTGTCACCTAAAATTTTTCAACTCAAAAGAACATTATTTGATATTTTGAAAAATTCAATTAAAATTATCAGAACATGGTACGTTCTTAAGCAAGTACCATAAACTATTGTTATTTTAACAAAATAAAATTATGACTTGAAAGTATATGTAAAATAACCTAGGAAGCAAAATTTCATAATTTTCTAAACTAATTTGGGATTTTTAGAAAATAAAACAAAATTCAATGTAAAAATGCGACTCACTAGTGTACGGCAATCTAGCCACTAAGGGTTATTGATAGCCCATATCTATACCACAGAAGCTTAAGTCTAAAGCCTCATAATGTCAGGTTTTGATTTGCTATTTGAACTTGAATTCTCTTGCTATTTACTTTATTTTTCTTATTTTTTTGTATAATTTATGCTCTTAGGTTTCTAGAGAGGATTTTGTGGTTTCTAATTTATTAAAATGAAGCTAAATGAACCCTTTAGCTATTTACAAAGACATCAAGTTGGTTGGAAGTGAAAAAGAAAAATACAAGTGTCAGTTTAGTATTTTGTTATTGATATTTTAATATATTTTAACTTCATTTACACTTACCAGCTCAAAAGGGTCTTTTCCTATTGAATTAGAAACATGCCATGTTTGATTCCATGATGTGCAGGTGCTTTTATTATTTTCCCACAATTTTTAGCAATTTATTATGTATTTTAGCAATTTCTTAATATATATAATAATATATTAACATATCGAGTATATAATAGGTGTGCTACATGACTATATAAGCACATTATATGTCATTTGACCCCTAAATATTATTTTTATAACTCAAATAATTTATCTTTAAGGGTCATTATATTTCAACGCTCAAACATAGAGTTCCTAATAATTAACAAAAGTACTAGGTAAAAATATTTTTTATTTAAATTAAAATATTTTAGATACTTTATTTTGAGAAATTGATCCTATCATGTATTTTCCTCTAACTTTTATGACCTTATATAAGAATTTGGCTCAATTTAGACAAAATTATTTGAAAATCCTAGATCATTTTAAATGTCATGACTTGTATCAGTTTGTTTAGCAACTAGGGTACTTAAGTAACGGAGGTCTCAAATTTTCAAATTTTGGATTGTTTCTGTACTAATTAGTTTTGTTTATGAAGTTTCATTATGTTTATTAACTTAAGAATAACTATCCTTTTATTCATATTATACAACACCTTTATTTTTACATATTTTCTTAAATTAATAGTGCATATAAAAAAATATTCAAAAGCATATATTTAAGATAAAAGCATTTTGTACTTAATATCATCATTTTGGGCAAGCATTTTATTTAGGAGAGGAAGAGCTACAAAATCTAATTGACACATAGAAAGACAAACAGGACGATGCATGAGTTAACAAATTACTTATAGAAGAGTAAACAGAAGGGGTACTGATATGAGGCAAGTGCACCTATCAGTTTTAATATAGCGGATGTGAGTTCGAGTCGATCCCTCAGAGACTTCGACTACTAATATTAACCTTAGCTTTATTATCTAATCGGAAAATTATGAAAGTTTGAATTAATTAAAAGTACTAAAATTAACAAACTAACGACTTGATTAAGCAATTGAAAAAGCGATAAAATTAAAAACGACTTCAAGAAAGTAATAACGTATTTAGGAATTATTTCCCCTAGAGTTAATCATGTGATCACTTAAAATATATTCAATTCGATTTCCATTATTCTTGACCGGGGGGATTTACAACTAAAGTTAATACCTTTCTCAAGCATATTAACCCTAATCCTAAATTATTTACCGGAATCTCTTCACTTAGCAATATAACTTAGAATTACATTAATGTATAATGAATTTCTATACAAATAAATAACTTTCCGGAAGAAACATGTATCTTATCTCTAAGTATACATGTAATTCTCTCTAACTATATAAAGATCTAATTACACATGCAATTTCTCAATCAACATGCATAATATCATATATTGATATTCTAGAAATATCAATCAATAATTAAACGACATAATTGAATCAAGTAAAGATAGAAACTTTATTGAAATTTCTAAATCAATCCAAGAATCACATGAAACCCTAGGTTCCATAATCCTAAATACTCGAATTCTAAGCTATCATAATGAATCTAAAAACGAGTTTCATAAAAAACCTTAAATAAAACATGAAAAATCCCTCTAATTGATGAACAATCTCTCTAATCTTGAAGTTGATGTTGTTTTCGCCTCTTTCTTGATGTTCTCCTTAAATCTCTTTCTCTTCTCTTCTATCTCTTTTCTTCTATAATGTCTCTCCTTTTCTTTTAAACCCTAAGATATCCTTTTATATGTGTATTACAAGGATTCTGTTTTCATCACCAGACATGGCCATGTCTCGAGGTCGTGTAACTTTCTGCACTAAGGCAAAATTTTCTCCACAACTTCAAAACTTCATAACTTCTTCATTTGAACTTCGATTTGAGTGAAACTTGATTCATTTTCTTCGTTTTCAATCCTAGAACGCGTTCAAACCTTGAAATCAAAATTTTACTCAATTAAGTATCAATTTCTTTAAAGAAAACCAAAAATGTAAGGGAAATACTATAAAATCACCATATAAAATTTGTTTAAAATCAAAGTTATCAAATTTCCCCACACTTAAGCATTTGCTTATCCTCAAGCAAATAAATCAAAACAAAACTTTCATGACAAGAAACACTAAACAAAATTTATTACTATTTAGGAAACTGGTGAACGAATATACTTGACCTATAGAAAAGTAAGAAAATCATTCTCAACTAACTTGCAATAATAAAGTCAATCAATTTCATTTGACCATATTCGAATGCTCCAACAATACTTAATACTAGAGTTCATTAGTTAATTTATGAAAATCAAAGTTCACTCAAGACATTTAACGAAGGATTCTTAAACTAAAAATTGGATTTAACACCTCGTCAACCAAGAAAGAGTCATAAAAATTTTGTCCATTTGACTAAAGTGTATATAATTCTCTCTTCTATCTCACCAAGCACCATAATCTAAAACAAACACATTTTACATCTACTCATCCTTTGATCATCCCCCTAGTTCATACTTTTGTTGAGAGGTCTTTTTAAATTTACTTTATTTAAGCACAATTATGTTGGTAGCGGGAAAGAATCTTGCTCTTCTGACGGACCAAGATCGATCCATACCAACTTATTCCTTATATTGATAGCGGGAAAGAACCTTGCTCTTCTGACGGACCAAGACCGATCCATATCAATTTTTTTTTTCATTAGAATTGGTATTGGGACCCAATCTCACTCTTCTGACGGACTAAGATGAATCCTTACCAATTTTTTCTATTCATACACTTGTTATTACTTTTGACCTCCAATCATTGTGATTTTTTAGGGGTTTCTTAAAAGAAGAATTTCATTTGTTTGTTTGCTAAAAATTATAAGACTATTAAAAATATCTAAGAGAAAGGTATACATAAAAGTAAATTTAAAAATAACCATGACTAACTCTCAACTAATGATATTGCTCCAAACTCAAGTCTTAAAATCCTAAGCTAAATAACTCGTAACTTTGCTTTCCAAAAATTTGACTAATCAATTCTAGTAAAGTATAATAAGATCAATAATAATCAAGATGACACAGTTAATTTGGCTCAACACTTGTTAATCACCTATTGCAAGTTAACTTAAAAATTAATTGGGTCAAATGTGAATAATTGGCATCTTAAACAGAAATAAATTCATATATATCCCTTCCCCCCACTTAATAACATACATTGTCCTCAATGTACGACTAAGAAAGCACAATAGCAAGTTGTCAAACAAGAAAAAACATCATAGGGAAAAAGAAATACATGTATTGAAAAAGAAACTAATACTTCCCTGCCTTGAAGCATAAGATACTCTAGTGGAGAAAGAGTGGCAAACACTTCCAACGAATTCCACTACACAACAATTAACGATGCAAAACAGGCGTCTCAACATATAAAAGACGCTAAATGACCCAGAATTATTTTCTCCTATTGCTAACCCTAACTAGCATGAATGAATAAGGACGAAAAAATTAACCAATAACATTCAGAATTGAGAGAACACAATGAAATCTAAGTAGATGAGGCAGCATTATAGCATATAAGATCAAGAAACTCAAAGCAATGATGCATGGCATTAAATAATCAAAAGAAATCTGCAGGCCAAATGGAAAGACCAATACGCACAAAAGTAAAAATGAAAATAACAAGCTGCCTAATCATGAGGAAGAGAGAGTAAAATCAATGGGGAAACTTACTTGGATCAAAATGTGGAATGCAAGAATTGTGAGAGAAGAGGGAGAATAAGAGAGAATATGAGAGAGATGTGTTTGATTGTGAGTGTGTGAGAGGATGTGTTTAATTTAAATAAACCGGTCGTGTGAAAAATGGTATGAGTTTGGGTTAACACGGGCTGGGACATGACTGTGTCCCTTGCCCGTGTAACATTCTGTGTATGTCGTGTGGAGTTTGGTTGGACACGGGCTGGGACACGACCGTGTCCCATGCCCGTGTAACTTTCTATTCCCGTGTATATAGACTAGACGGATACAGGCCGGGACACGGCCGTGTCCCATGCCCGTGTAACTTTCTGTTCTCGTGTATATAGACTGGACGGACACGGGCTGGGACACGACCGTGTCCTACGCCCGTATAACTTCCTAAGCTCTAATGTGAAGTATGGACACACACGGGCTGGGACACAACCGTGTCCCATGCCTGTGTAACATTCTGTTCGCAGGTAGGAAATTCTGGGCGCATACGGGCTGGGACAAGGTCGTGTCCCTTGCCCGTGTAACTTTCTGTACCCACACAGTGAAATCAAAATCTGGGCGGACACGGGCTGGGACACGACCGTGTCCCTCACCCGTGTAACTTTTTTTTTTTTGAATCATGAATTTAATTTAAAAATAAAGGAAACTTAAAGAAATAAAAGTAATCAAACTAGAAAAATAAAAATGAAAACTAAAGAGAAGAAAAAAAGAAAAAAAATGAAATTAAAATGGAAAAGCCTATGACTAAAATTGAAACAAATAAAAGAAGAAAAGCAAAGTTAGATAAAAGAAAAATAAAGTGAAATAAACTTAAAGAATTAAAGTGTAAGCAAAGTTAGACATAGGTTGCCTCCCAAGAAGCACTATAGTTAACATCAATAGCTTGATGGGATACGTCTTGTAATTCATGATTCTTCATCCAGGTGGAGATAGGATTCCTCCTGTATCTCGCTTTCGAACCCTCCATACAAGTGTAAATTTACCCTTCGGCCATTGACCTTGCCAATTCCATTTCATTGGTGCGCAACTTTCATAGTTTCTCTCCTTATCATGCCACTTATCAAATTCACGTAGTCTAAACTTCTTCATCTTGTTCGCTTTTACCTTAGATGCGGTTGTCATTGGTAGTTTTGAACTTTTCACCGCAAAGACATGTTCCAAATGATTTCTTGACAGTTTTGTTTCCAAAATTGGTGGCTTCTATTTAAAAGATTTTAACCTAGGATCCTTTGGCTTATGGAGTGGATCAATCCCCTTCTTGTCCACAATGGATTCATGAACTTCTATTTAAGCTGCCACTTCTGCACAATTAGGGTTAATTACCAAATCTTCATCTCCCTTTTGCAAGTAATAGCTTGAGGAATCCTTTGCAAGAGTTTCCTGCACACATGTAGATATAACGACATTAGTGGCATTAACATTGTGACTTATGTCCTCTGAGTCAAGAAATTTGTTCGTTGCCTCTGGAGTTTTAAAAACTATTTCATCATCCCCAACCCGTAATATCAACTTATACTCACTAACATCAAAAACAGCCCTAGCAGTGGCTAAGAAGGGTCGACCTAAAATGATTGGCACCTCAATATCTTCATCTATATCAAGTATAAAAAAATCTACGGGAAAGATGAATTTGTCTACTTGCATTAAAACATCCTCTATGATGCCTCTAGGGTATGTGATAGACCTATAGGCTAATTGAAGGCTCATGCGCGTTAATTTAGGTTCTCCTAACCCTAGCTTTTTGAACAATTTATATGGCATCAAATTTATACTAGCTCCTAAGTCTGCTAAAGTATTATCTACCAACAAATTGCCAAGCATACAAGGAATAGTGAAACTCCCTGGATCTTTTAATTTTTGTGGCAGCCTTTTCTGGAGAAGTGCCGAGCATTCCTCGTTCAATGTGACGGTTGTAAGCTCCTCCAACTTCCTCTTGTTCAATAGAATATCTTTTAGAAATTTCGCATACTTTAGCATCTGCAAGATGACATCAACAAGAGGTAAGTTAATGTGTAATTGTTTGAAAATATCAAGCAATTTACCGAATTCCTTATTCTGGTCAGTGTAACTTTGCTTAAGGCGCTGCGGGTAAGGGATGGGAGGCTTGTACTCCTTCACTTTTGGTGATTCCATACTTTCTTTTAATTTTAGTGGCTTTGCATCTTCCTTACGGTTGACTTCCACTTCTTTCTCAACTACTTCCTCACCATCCTTCTTCTCCACTTGCAGTTTTCTATCACTTCTCAAGGTCACTACATTAACATGTTCCCTAGCATTGACTTTGGTATTCCCTAGGAGTGTTCCTTGTGGTCTTTCAGAGATTAGCTTCACAAGTTGACCAATTTGGTTCTCAAGGTTGCGATTTGAAGCCTCTTGATTCCTCAATGATGATTTAATGTTGGATAAGCGAGCCTTATTGCCTTGAATATATTTTGTATGAAGTTCTTCCACACTGGACTTCTTTTCTTGAGGAAGAGGAGGTAGGAATGGTCATTGAAATCCAGGTGGGCCAAAGTTGGTCTTCTGCTGGCCTTTGTTTTGATTTCCCCATGAGAAATTGGGGTGATTCCTCCATCCGAGATTATAAGTGTTGCTGTAGGGGTTATTTTGTTACATGGGTGGATTTCCTAGATAATTAACCTGCTCCAATTATTTGGGTGCTCCATACCCTTGCATACCAAAATCACTTACATCCAATTGCACTTGTTGAGGGCCAGAGTGCATTAATCTTCTTACTCAATAGGTCCACTTTGGCTGCCAAAGCAGTGGTCAAGTCCACCTCATAAACTCCCATGGCCTTTTGCTTTGCTCTAGTGGTTTCCCACTGATAATTATTCATCGCTATTCCTTCAATCAGGTTTTGTGCTTGCTCAGGTGTCTTTGTGTTCAAAGTACCTCCTGCAGATGCATCAATCATCTGTCTAGTAGATAAATTGAAACCATTGTAGAAAGTCTGAATCTATATCCATAGTGGGAGGCCATGATGTGGGCACCTCCTGAGTAAGTCCTTGAATCGCTCCCAAGTGTCATATAAAGTCTCCGCTTCCAATTGAGCAAAACAAGAAATATCATTCCGAAGTTTAGCAGTCTTTGCAGGTGGAAAATACTTCTTCAAAAATTTCTCTACCAATTCATTACAAGTTGTGATTGAATTTCGTGGTAGAGAGTTCAACAACTGTTTTGCTCTACCCTTCAAGGAGAAAGGGAATAAGCGCAATCGGATGTCATCATCCGTAGCTCCGTTGATTTTAAATGTATCAAAAATCTCTAGAAAGCTAGAGATGTGGGCATTAGGATCTTCATCTTGGAGACCGTCAAACTGAACATATTGTTGCACCATTTGTATGATGTTGGGTGCAATTTGGAAGTTGTTAACCACGACGGTTGGCCTTGCGATGCTAGAGTCAGCTCCAATAAGTGTAGGCCTTGAATAATCGGACATGGTCCAATTTGCTTCATTCCCGTTATTAGCCCTATGTGGTGGATCTTCCTGCTCGATGAATTGAGTGTTGGGCGCTTTACCTTCTTCCTTAATTTCAACGGTTGACTCGTCGTCAATGGTCGCCACAATTTGACTAGGTTGCGATCTCTAATTTTGAAGGGCAGTTCTCTCAATTTCAGGATCAAGTTCTACTAAATCTTCCGGGTCACTTCGAGTCATGCACTGCAAGGGTAAGAAATATAGAATCAATTGCAACTCTAGCTAATGAAAATAAACAATGAAAACAAAAGAAAAAAAATGGTTAAAGTAATAAAGCAACTAGTGTTCTTAATATCGAAAGTCCCCGGCAACGGCGCTAAAAGCTTGATATGAGGCAAGTGCACCTATCAGTTTTAATATAGCGGATGTGAGTCCGAGTCGATCCCTCAGAGACTTCGAGTACTAATATTAACCTTAGCTTTATTATCTAACCGGAAAATTATGAAAGTTTGAATTAATTAAAAATACTAAAATTAACAAACTAACGACTTGATTAAGCAATTGAAAAAGCGATAAAATTAAAAACGACTTCAAGAAAGTAATAACGTATTTAGGAATTATTTCCCCTAGAGTTAATCATGTGATCACTTAAAATATATTCAATTTAGTTTCTATTATTCTTAACCGGAGGGATTCACAACTAAAGTTAATACCTTTCTCAAGCATATTAACCCTAATCCTAAATTATTTACCGGAATCTCTTCACTTAGCAATATAACTTAGAATTACATTAATGTATAATGAATTTCTATACAAATAAATAACTTTCCGGAAGAAACATGTATCTTATCTCTAAGTATACATGTAATTCTCTCTAACTATATAAAGATCTAATTACACATGCAATTTCTCAATCAACATGCATAATATCATATATTGATATTCTAGAAATATCAATCAATAATTAAACGACATAATTGAATCAAGTAAAGATAGAAACTTTATTGAAATTTCTAAATCAATCCAAGAATCACATGAAACCCTAGGTTCCATAATCCTAAATACTCGAATTCTAAGCTATCATAATGAATCTAAAAACGAGTTTCATCAAAAACATTAAATAAAACATGAAAAATCCCTCTAATTGATGAACAATCTTTCTAATCTTGAAGTTGATGTTATTTTCGCCTCTTTCTTGATGTTCTCCTTAAATGTCTTTCTCTTCTCTTCTGTCCCTTCTGTCTCTTCTTTTTTGTAATGTCTCTCCTTTTCTTTTAAACCCTAAGATATCCTTTTATATGTGTATTACAAGGATTCTGTTTTCGTCACCAGACACGGCCTGGGACATGGCCGTGTCCCGAGGTCGTGTAACTTTCTACACTAAGGCAAAATTTTCTACACAACTTCAAAACTTCATAACTTCTTCATTTGAACTCTGATTTGAGTGAAACTTGATTCATTTTCTTCGTTTTCGATCCTAGAATGCGTTCAAATCTTGAAATCAAAATTTTACTCAATTAAGTATCAATTTCTTTAAAGAAAACAAAAAATGTAAGGGAAATACTATAAAATCACCATACAAAATATGTTTAAAATCAAAGTTATCAGGTACTATGTTAAGGTATTGTTTATTTATATTTTTAGAGTATTCAAGAATAAATTAAAAGAACTTAGGGTGAAAAAAAAAAAAACCTTCTATATTCTGTATTGAGTTTGGTTATTTTATGTTTGGTTTAAATTTAGGTAGCGTAAGAGTCATAAGCAATGTAGTATTATCTATTACAAAACTTAGAGCTCTAAAAAAAAAAAAACTTATTTTGATTTATGAAATGTGAGTTTTTTATTTAGACACCAATTGATACAAATTTCTTACATTAAAGATTTCATTTCTACATCTAAAATTGCCCTTAGGTTTTCAATATTATTATTTCAATTATTAGTTATTACCTTCGATTCAATGTAATCAAATTCTATTGATTTTTAATATTGCATGTACTTCCAATGTGGTAAGTGGTATGAAATTAGTACCTTTTATTTAATATATCTATTTTGTTCTTACTTAACTTAAGAGACTTCTATCAAATTAATAAACTACAAATATATATATATATATATTTAGCACTCATTAACTTTTCCATTTTAAGCATTTCCTTCTTTTTTAGATTGCTTTAAATTAACTATATCATTAAGACTTGTAAATTCATTTAAGAAAGATTTCTCTTTATATAATTTTAAAGATTTATAATGTAATTTTGATGAACAATGCAACAAATTTTTCCCTATTAAAATACATTACTTCTATCTTATCCCTTATTTCCGAATTTATAATTTTACATCTATAACATTAAAATATGACCAAAGCTTTTAGATTTGAGTTTTCCTTTATTTTTCTTTCCTTTTGAGCATTTAATCGTTGTATCTGTTACAATTTTTAATTGATTTGTTTGACTACATTTTGTTAAGCTTTGGTATAGCACATCCAATTTATTTTTCCTTGCTCAAATATCATGCTTCTAACCACTTTCACTTTATAAACATTTAGCTAATTATTGTTTCTTTCTACTTTGGATTATTATGGACGATTTATTTTGGTTTTTCACATTACATATCTTCAACTTAGCTTTTTAGTATTAAAATGTTCGCCTAATTTACACGGTGTTCAATGGCTTAATTACTAAATGGTATCAATTTATGTTGAAAAGCAATAACACCCTAAAACCTAAGGGCATTGCAAGTCCTTAGTTTTCTAATGACACATTATGGCTCTAAAACTAATTACAATCTCCATAATCATTTGTAATAACCGCTTATTAGTTATAAAATAACAATTCACCAACTACATAAATTCGAGTAACTCATAGATGAGCCATTCTAACCAAAAACACACTTAACAACTAATTTTTTTATTATATATAGAACCGATTACCTCTCTTTCCTAACCTGATAATGGCAATTTTCATACTTGTTGTAAACTTATCAAATCAACCTACAACTAAAAAAATAAAAAAACTAAAGCCTAATATGAGTGCACACATATATACAGATGCCAAGCCCAAAATATATATATGTATATAATGTAACTATAGTAAAATTTAAACAAAAAACAATTTAATTGTTTTTAATTTAGGCCAACAAACAATACAGGGATTCTCATAATCTCGCCACACCATGATCTTTATCCAAATACATAGATGGATATAATATAAGTTTTCCTTTAAATTCTTTATTCCTAGAGTCTACAAACCTAGTATTCTAGTTACATTATTCCATATACAAGTCCACTAAAAAATCCTCATATATGATTAATAGTTATTCCTTTAAAAATTTTCCACTGTAGGCCCTTAAAGTGAGTGGGTCATACAAGGCAAGTACACCCATCAGTTTTAATATAGTAGATGTGAATCCAAATCGATCCCTTAGAAACCTTGAGTACTAATATTAACCTTAGTTATATTATCTAACCGGAAAATTGTGATGAGTTGAATGAATTAAAAATACTAAAATTAATAAACTAACCTAATTATGAGACTCGATTAAGCAATTTAGAAAGCGATAAAATTAAGAACGACTTGAAGAAGGTAATAACGTATTTAGGAATTATTTCTCCTAGTATTTAATATGTGACCGCTTAAAATGTATTCAATTCAATCTCTATTATTCTTGATCGAAGGGATTCATAATTAAAGTCAACACCTTTCTCAAGAATATTAACCTTAATCCTAAATTATTTACTAGAATCTCTTCACTTAGTAATGTAATTCAGAATTGCATTAATATATAATGAATTCCCACACAAAAGAATAACTTTTCGAAAGAAACATGTATCTTATCTCTAAGTACACATATAATTCTCTCCAATTATATCAAGATCTCATTACACATGTAATTTCTCAATCATCATGCATAATATTATAGATTGATACCCTAGAAATATCATTTAACAATTAAATAACATAATTGAATCAAGAAATGATAGAAACTTTATTGAAAATTATCAATAAATCTAATAATTACATGAAACCCTAGGTTCCATAATCCTAAATACAAAAATCTTAAGCTATCATAATGAAAATAAAAATGAATTCAAACAAAATCAAGAAATAAAACACGAAAAATCCCTTTTGTTGATGATAAATCTCTTCAATCTTGAAGTTGGGTGTTTCTTTTGCCTTTTTCTTCTCCTTCTCTTCAAGTCTCTTCTTTTTTGAATGTCCAAAAATTATGTACGAAACCCTAGTATGTCTTTTTATAATGTATTGTAAGGTTTCTTTTTTCATTACTAGACACAACTTGGGATAAAGTTGTGTTCCTAGGTCGTGTAACTTTCTGACCTTGGCAAAATTTCCTGCATGGACACAGCCTGCGTAACTTTCTGACCAAAATTACTATTGTTTATGTAACTTCAAAACTTCATAACTCATTCATTTGAACTCCAAATTGAGTGAAACTTGATTACTTTTTTTCGTTTTTAATCCGAGAACGCGTTCAAACCTTGAAATCAAAATTTTACTCAATTAAGTATCGATTTCTTTAAAGAAAACCAAAGATGTAAGAGAAATACTATAAAATCACAATGTGAAATGTATTTAAAATAAGAGTTATCAGTGGGTCTAGCATAACCAGCATCCAATTAGTTTGGGCTAAATATAAATTAGTCCGATTAGTTTACTATATCCTAACAAGTATAAGCAACAAGTAAGCATCACGCGCTTTTGGGCTAAATATAAATTAGTCTGATTAGTTTACTATATCCTAATAAGTACAAGCAACAAGTAAGCATCACGTACTCGGGATAGCTTCTTGACAATCAATTGAAACTTCAAAATTTTAAGTCTTGTGTAGAAAAGCTCAAACTACCTAATAATGAAGGAACTCGATAATAAATACAAATATATTTGAAATTAGGAACAAGTATATATTAACCTTCAAATATCAATAACTAAGTTCCTATCTAAATATTACTGATGAATCTTTTATTAATCTATAGTTAATTCATCCATTTATCAATTCAAATGTTCGAGTAAAATTAAGCGAACCAATTCATTAGTCGAGTAAAGGTATTAAGATTATATATAATAACTATATATATAATACGATAAAGTACATTGTTGACGTATTAATAAAATACTATTTATGGTTAATTTATAGTAACATGATACTATTACACTCCCATAAATGGGTGTTATTATTCTACGCATGGCATATATGTTTACTGAGGATATATTATATGGAAATGTAGGAATGTAACTTCTTGAAAGCATGAACTCACTATAACCAATAATAATATAATATGATATAATATAACCACACATCTACAGTTTTCAAATGGTGGAGCACTAAAGAATAGTAATAATAATTATACATGGTAGACTTAATGGAATGATGTTGTCGACTCACCGGAAAAGAAGAAATTAAATACCAACGAAAAGTGCTGCTGGGAAAGGATATTAGATTGAAGGGAAAGTAAATACACAGCGCGCGTAACCAAAGATAGGCCTAGTTGATTGCTTGGTGTATGTTGTCACAGTTAGCTTATAGCTTGGAAAGAGGGCATGGTTAATGGAAAACAAATTTGTTCCACATGAACATTTGAACACCGGTGTCCGACCGGAAAACATGAAACGAAAATGAAGGATAGTCAAAATAGAATGTTAACACGACGACCAAAGCAAGCGGAAAAGAATTGAGTTAACTTGGTTAACTCACCGAGAATAGCACCGAGACAGAGTAGAACAAGTCATGAACTAGCTTGGAGTGAAGAGATTCATTGGAGCAAAGTGAAGATGACCGGAAAAGAATAGAACTTGCCAACAGTTGTTCGATAGCTTGAATGGTTCGTTGGTAGGCCGGAGTTAACGCTTAAGGGAGCTTGAGATGTCTGTGGCTGTTATCGGTTATGAGAAAGGTTGAGCGTTAGAAGGAGAGGGTTGCTATTTGCAAGAGGTTAGGGAGCAAGAGAGAGTAGAAATAAAAAAAGGAGGGTGGGGCCAACGATTGAGAATTGTGGGGGCGATAAATTAAAGGAGGAAAATGGGGGTAAGTCCGGTCGTGAATAGGAAATGAAGGGGAGGGGGTCTGATTGTTTAATGAAGGGAAGTGGGCAAGAGAGATCAAGAGAGAGTGAGTGGGGTCCGACGGAAAGAAAAAGAAGGGGGAGGGTCTGATTTAAAGGGGGCAAGAGAGAGTGAGAGAAGTTAGGGCAGGGTTTAGGGTAAAGTTTACGGAAGATAGAATATTCTAGAAATTGGGATAAGGAGTTTAAGAAAATTGAGAAAAAAAAAATAGAATTATAAATAAAATGAAAATAAAAGAATAGAGGATAATAAGAAAATAAGAAAGGGATTAAAATATAGAAAGAGATAGTATGAATATAAAATAAAGTATATATATACTTACTTTATTTATAAAATAAAATCATCCTATTTTATGATTACATATAATAAGAATTATTTAAAAATGTTACCATGATTCTTGGTTTAAATATTTATACTATAAGACAAAAATTCCAATAAACCTAAAATTATAAGTTGGAATTTTTCCTTATTGAATTTTAACCTTTAAATTTCAAATTCTTAAGTGGCACTTCCTATTGTAATTATCTAATTCACTTATATCATTTAATTACTATTACATTTGATTGGGATGTTTCAAAAGCTTTATAGTGTTATGTAGAAAATTATTCAATTAACATCTCCATCATTGTTTTTATAGGTGCATATTAATACTTTTAAATAATGAACACATATAATGTATTATTATTGTTGTACATTTCTCCTCTTTTCATTGCTTATATGTACTATTTGGTTGAATAATTATCTTATACTTTAGATTTTAGCATTGTGCTATATTTAAATTTTGCACATGTCATATGAGTATATAATATAAACTATTTTTCATATAGTATAAAAAGACTATAATGCGATAAGTATGCATGAGAGAAAAATAGCAAATACTCACATTTCTAGTTTCTTCTATTGCACTAAGAGTTAGAAAATGTGTTTTATTATAATTAAATTAAATTATATAATTATTGTGATACTTACCTTATATTTTCATTAGGGGAATAACTCATTATATATTTTCCCTTAATTTTAATAAATTACATTTACATCAATTATTTTTATTGTATAAAACCTTTTCCATTTTTGAAAGTAAAAATAAAAGGGTTAGTTTATTTTTTATGGGATTCAAAAGAACAATATGTTTTCAAACGTAAAATAGGCAATGAAACGACAAATTATTGGTGATTATTGATGTCAACATAAATTAAGATTTAAAAGGTCTAGATTATGTTTATTTAGTTTGATGAATGTTAATTGATGATATAATT
Organism: Lumnitzera racemosa; assembly: GCA_024138005.1. Lineage (NCBI taxonomy): Eukaryota > Viridiplantae > Streptophyta > Magnoliopsida > Myrtales > Combretaceae > Lumnitzera > Lumnitzera racemosa. The sequence continues at coordinate 38,324,607 of JAMXBC010000005.1, forward strand.
CAAGATTAATTTGGTTTGATAATTATTAATGCCAATTAATATAGTATTTTAGTCCATAAATAAAGTTATAACTAAGGATGTTGAAGATTTATGATGATATTATTATACAATGGATAAATCCAAAGTTTGAGTAAGCGAAATTTAAAAGGTAATAGTTGATTATAATTGAATGTTTTTATTGAAATTTTAAGATATAAATTTATCATAATTGTTATATGAATATTAATAACACATATATTGGTATATATTTATGGAAATGTTGATGTGTGGCATGTATATTAGCATAAATTTATGGAAATGGAAAATATGTTATTGGAAAAGATGTGATGGATGAAAATATAAAAATTGAAATGAGTTGCAAATTTTGTATTTCTTAATGCGAAATACAACCATTCATTTCATAAAATATATAAATAAATATGAAATAAACTATTTATAGTCATGCATGATCAACATATAATATATATATATATATATTAAAACAATTAGATAATAGTATAAATCTTTTCATTTCATATGTATAAATAATCACTGAATAATATTTTTTTTATGTAATTAGACAATAGTGATTACACCACATCTTTAATAATTTAGAAATATATATTATTGAGTAAAATGTTAATTATTAACAATTTATAAGTATACATTTTTGTGGAAAAGGTTAACTGTGGCAATCATTTAAATAAATAAATTTTTTAGGATTTAAATTATTGGTGATTATGAATGAAGGTATAGATTATGGTTATTTAATTTGACGATTGATTAATATTAATTGATGATATAATTCAAGGTTGATTAGGTTTGACAATTATTAATGCTAACATTGAAGGATATAGATAAATGTAGAATTATGGATGCAATGATTTATGGATATATTATTATATACTACAAAAACCAAAAGGAAATGAGCAAAATTTATAAGTCAATAGTTAACTATGATTGAATATTTTTATTGCATCATCAAGATAGAAATTTATCATAATTGCTTTATGAATACTAATGAGACATGCATTGATATAAATTAATGGAAATAACAATATACTATTGGAAAAGATGTAGCAGTGAAAATATAAAAATTGAAACGGGTTATAAATTTTGTATTGTTTAATGAAAAATGGTGCAATTGTTCGTTTCATATAATATGCAAATAAATATGAAATAAAGTATCAATGGTCATACATGATTAACATATAATATATATCTAGACAATTAAATAATAATATATCTCTTAACATATAAATATGACAAACTATTATCATGCATAACCAACAAATGATATTTGTCTATACAATTAGACAACAATGGTTACAACACACCTCTAACAATTTACAAACATATGTTGTTAATTAAAATATTAATTATTAACAATTTATGAGTATATATTGTTAAGAAAAAGGTTGATTGTAAAATTTTTTTAAATAAATCTATTTATTTAAAACTTGAATATACTTTAAAACAAAGCTCCATGCAATTGTAAAGAGCTTGTTGTATACATAATTATAATGATTGCATTTAAATATATCTATTATCATATGTATATTGCATGTCATAATATATATACCATATCTAATATTATATTATATTACATGATAAATAGCCTTATATGCTAAAATATGGTTGTTATATATGATAAATAACATTTGCATTAATCAAAACTATATTCATTTCTAGGCTTAATTATATTTGCCAATAATTTTCATCTACTATATTATCTAGCATTATTTTTTTGGTCTGTTCATATCATTTTATATATATCATATTATCGTGTTATAATATACAATTTAAGAAGCCTATATAATTTCAAAAACTCTTTCTCTTTTTATATTTCAAATTTTTATTGTAGCATTAATATATTTCCATTATTTTATTTTTCAAATCTATTATATATAAAAATTAAGAGGTTTTTCCAATGGTCGTATCTATTCAGTTTATTTAATCTATTAATATCATTTTATTTTCAACTTTCTAATAGTCATAATTTTGAAAACTTTTTCAATAGTTGTATCCTTTCAATTTAATCTATTTAAGTTCCAAACTATTTGTTTTACATATTATTACTATTAATTTTTTTGCTTATTTTTTTTCTAATACCATTAATTCTTAAAACCATCTTATCCTTCTATTTCTTTATTTTCCTCATCTAACTTTCCACGTTTTAAGAATTACTTTTAAGGAGAACATATCAAAGAATTTTTTTTTCTTGATAATTTCTTGTTAATTAGTAGAATTACTTATCTAATTCTCTCATATTAACTTTACTTATTAAGGTTTGTTCATTTTTTTTCTCTAGAATTAAGTTCGTATTTACATTTATTGTTTACATGTTGGGAATAATAGGGATGTCTCTTATACAAATATCTTTCATAAATTCTTATAGAGATATATTTATGGAGACGAGTCATACAAGCATTGAGAAAGCATTGTAGATTGTAACTGAATGACAATATTCAATTGTATTGTTATTATGTTGTATTCAAGTTAAACAACTATTATAAATCGAAAGAGGTATTTAAAATTTAGCGATAAAGATACATTTGTACAAGTTTCAATTATTAGTATCATTGTAAAATGGAACAAAATTGTGCTTCAAATAAGTAACTCCTATACTTATACATTTTTTATAATAAAAATAAGAGATAATTGTAAATGCACTCTTAAATTAAATATTGATAATTTGGAGTTTTAGCAATAGTTTGGAATGTGTATGTATGTTTTCAGAAATTCTAAACAGATAGAGTTACACTTTTGAAATTGTTATCAATGTTTATACACAATTCTTTATATTTTGGGCAAAAAAATATATATATACAAAGCATGTATAATTTGTTACAATAATTTTTTTTTGTTTTAGAGTTGTTGCACTTTTATTAAAAAATAGTGCAATACTACTTTTTTTTTTTAAACACATTAATTTTTATCATGTAAGACTCTTACCTTATAGAATTTTCTTTTTTTAAATACTGGTATATGTAGTTTTGAGTTACATATCTTTATTCCTCTTTTAACGTTAGTAATTCTAAATGATTGCATAATTTATCCTACTTTTTGTTGTTAGCTTTTATGTAATATTTTCTGTACATTTTCTTATCCTAACCATACAAATTTAGTTTGCAAAGGTTTGCATCTATTTAGGATGTATGTATAAGTATCTGTTTGTATTCATGTTTAAACATATTTTTCTATGATATGTTAAAAAGAAAAAGAAAAAGAAAAAAGAGGAAACATGTAGATTAACAAAATATGATCTAATATATATGTTTTCGACATTTTTCCTTTTTCAATAATTGGAATAATCTATATCTTAAATTGTCTTTTCATTTGCGTTAAAGTATTTCCAGTATAATATGATATCAATTTTTATAATTGAGAAATTATATTGGTTATATTTTCAATCTTTCTATATTAATGTGACTCATAAACATACTATTTGTTAATTAATAATTTAATAAAATATATGTATACGTAAGTGTATAGCAAAAAATGCTTACATATAAAATCATTTATTTATATGTATTTTATTAACCTTTGTCTAAAAGGAACCATTTTTTATTATATCTTCTAATTTTTTAGAAGTATCATTAGTTACAAATAGGAAAATAGGAAAGACACAACTATAATTGGTTCCTTTGCCAATTAGAATGAATGCTAGGTGTTCTACATTAATATTCTATGACTACTCCCTTCTAACAATTTTTTTTTTTTACTTTTTTTGGTGATAAAAACATTTCTTAACCCAAACCAAAAAAAAAAAAAAAATCAAATTGTTTACTTTTATACTAAATAAATAAGCACTATTTTTATCACATTCTCTCATTTGGTCTAAATCATTAAACGGCTATTTTTATGTCTCTTTTCAATATAATTTTATTGTAAACAAGTTCTAACACTTCAAGTCATCGAAACTAATATCATTCATCATATCATAATTAGTAGGTTACCATAACGCTGATCAAGGTAATTAACTATAGCAAAATAGCCTAATATGTTCTTATCTTAAAAGGATAAATAGTGTAGATTATATTTTAATAAATTAATAATTTAGATTGACCAATGTTATAGTAATGCATTTTGCTAGTATTACCATAGAAACTCCCTCATAATTAAGATTTATCTTCTTTTTATGATGAGCAAATTTGGTTTATTTTATTACTTATGAATTTAAATCAAAACATGATTTTTGTTTCTTAAAATGTTCAAAACCTTGCTCCCTTTTCTTTCATTTATTTATAAAATTCTATGTTTACTTTATTTTCACACGTTTCTAAACAAAGTTTAAATAACTTTTCTAGAACATATGATGTTAAGTTGTTGTAATTAAAATCTTCTCAAAAGTTACTATTGGTTTTTAGGTTTAATTAAAAAATGAATTTCTTTTTACTATAAGTAAATTTATGTTAATACCGAAAAGGTACAATAACAAAATAAAAAAAAATGAAGAGATCATCTTTTTGTGTATTTTAAAGCACAAATATATTTTAAAATTATCTCACACATTATACGAGGCATTAATCAGTTTAATATAATTTTAGAGGCACTTACTTTTTTCAAAAGAAGGATAATTTAATATAATGTCTATGTGTTTACAATGATATGATATTTTTTCTCAAATAAAATACTAATAAGATGTTTATATTTTGAATTTTTATATTTATTGATTATAATTGTTTTAAAAAATTATAATAATTATTCAAATATTCATCTACGAATTGCATGTGCTCTTTGACTAGTTATAATGTTTTTTATAATTGCTAGTGCTTATGCAAATAACTGGTCCAAGTCTAATTTACTCAGATACATTGAGAAATGTCGTACAAAAGGATGCATTGCACTTAAACTCATCCCATAAGCTCCAAGTGTATGACAAAATGTAAAAAACAGACAGTTAGTAAATGAAAACTAGGCATCGCATTAAAGTGATTTTCTCTATCAAAAAGGAAAGCCATGGAAGATATAATGAAGTAGTATTTGGAAAGGTGGAATGAATGTTAAAATAAATAGTGTACAAATAAATTACTTAAAGCAATTTTATAATATGTTGTGTTATTTTGATAATTAGGCTTTTAACCCAATTTAATGCCATGGGTTGGTATCTTAGGTTAGTGATAGAGTCTATGAAATTGGCTCAATTAAGGAAGTTTTAGAGAGATTTATCTTGGTAGGCTTAGAATGAGGATTGCTAAACTGGATATTTTACTCTTCGCCTTACTTGGTTATCTTACGTACAAAAAGAAAACTCGAAAACAGTGCCTTTGTGCCCATTTAGGCTTTATTTGGGCTTCATTTGATCATATTGGGCCTTAGAGAAACTCAATCGATGCTTAAGTTAAATGATAATGATAATGGGCCTTCTTTAGTTAATAAAAGCCTTAAACATACTTGAGTCCCATATCCAAGCCCATGAAGGGTAAAGGAAATGATAAGCTTTAATAAGGCTTAATCTCAATCGTCTATGATTAATCTCCATACTCTATAAATAGGAGGCTTCTTTTCTCATTTAGCTCATTTAGAACATTAGTAAGCTTAAGACAAACACTAGAGCTCTACTGAAATTACTTTAGAGAGGATCAAACAAGTAATCTAATCAAGAACAATCAAGAACATTGAGTTTGATCTACTATTATGCACATGTATTTGAGATACCGAATTTACCCATTCTTCTCCCCATGCTTCTTCCTAACAACGTCCCTCCATGTGTCATCAACTTAAGATGTCTCTTAGGTTGATCGATGCACCCGTTGCACGTAATCAGCTAACCACAGTAACCCTACCACATTATTTTGTGACTCTACTAAGGAATAAGAGATTTAATAGAATGGCATTGGCATACGAGAAGAGTGGAAATGATAGGCATGTTCAGGATTACAAGAACTAACACGAGAAGGTTGAGCAAACCTAAGTAACGTAAGATACCAATACACCAATGATTATGCAAACACTTGAAATTGTGCAGGTACTAGGAATTGTATAGGGATCTAATGCTTCTTAAGTATATAGGGCTATATAAGCACTTAGAACTATGCAGCCGCCCGCTACTAATGATTCACCTGTATTACATGCAATATAAGAAAATGTTCATATGATGAACCAGCTTTTTATCGCTTTCATGCAATTCTTATCAGGCATGGCAGCTACGATTACTGTGAATACAGGTACATTACTTAATATGGCTCTAGCAACACCAGCTATGGCAACAACCTCATTGACAAATACTGTTATATTACCTAAGTAAGCCTACAAGCACCCACTACTATCATTGCACCGAGTGGTGCATCCATCAAGATGGCTATACCTATACAAAGCATATAATTGTCGGGATCCACTCTTATTACTATCACCTTAGAAAGATGCTTAACAACATGAACAAATTGACCTAGCCCCTACAAAAGGTGAAAGAGGGCAACAAGAGGACCTTACAAACCCACTGCAACACTTGACCCCAACACATTTGATACCTACCATTGAGGAAACAAGGGTTTATCTTGGAGGGTCCTCTTCTTCGAGATGCAACCTACAACCACTAATAACTAGCATGGTTGCACCTCACAACCTTACACCAATGCTCCAAGTAGGTGCTAATCCTACACTTACTGCTTTATCCTATGTGACAAAGGAAGACATGGAAAGGTTTATGAGATAGATGTAAGCTGCAACTTTTGCGAACATGCTCTATTTGAAGTTTTCGTACCCCTAGAGGGTTGTGGATAAGTCTTATCTAAAGGACTATACCATAACTAAGTTCACCAAATTTAATAAAAAGTAACGAAGTGCGAAAGAGTATCTCCTTAAGTTTATTGAAACATTCAATGTCTATAGTCTCAAAGATGATTTGAAGTTGAAAGAGTTCTCAGAGTCACTCACCAAAAAGGCATATACGTGATACGTTAACCTACCCCTAGGTTTTATGGATTCATAGGGAACAATGTATAGAATGATCATTGAAAATTTTTTTGAAAGTTAAGAACAAATCACAGTTATGGATATGAGACCCCTTAGGTAACGTCCAAAAGAGGATCTTATGGATTTTATTGAGCATTTCAAGGAAAGCTCCTTAGATATTCAAGACATATGTAACAAGAAAGAGCTAGTTAAGAGCTATATCCAATGCATGTTTACCGAACATGTCGTACATCTTGAAAATTTATCCCTTAAGTCCTTCTTCACATTAGTAGAAAAATGTGTGAAGAACTAATAACTCTGTCATCAAGCAAAGAGGTGACCTTAGCAAGAAGCAACAGCTATCTATGAGTGCCGTGCAAGGACAAAGTTATAAGGGAAACAAAAAGACTAAGAAGGATGATGCTGCCTAAGTCTTGCCTTTTCCATGTCCAATGGACAAAGTACATGCTATCCTTGACTGATGGATTAGGGATAGAAATATCAAATTACCAAGAGTAAACAAAGAGAACACCACACAAGAGAAGAATGTTCCTAAATATTACCAGTATCATAGAGTTGTCAATCATGCCACCAAGGATTGTAGGAATTTGAGATGGATATTCTAAAAGAGAATATGAAGTGGTGAATTGGTTGTTGAAAATAACGACATTCACATAATGGAGAATGAGGATAGTGACAATGAATAAACTTTTGTAAAAGTAATTGATTGTGTAATAAAGGCAAAATCTTCCCATCATTTGTATTCATCCTCTAGAAGGAAGAAATGAATTCAAATTTATTCATGAAGTGATACTTTTTTCTTTAACCCATCTGTCATAATTGTTTGCATTTATCTTTCAACAGTTTGCTTAAATAAAGGAAAAATCTATAAGCATCACCTCATACTTTAAAGTTAGGATAATCCCTTTAAGCTAGCATAGCTAACATTGCTGCTTCATCAAGTATAGCAAACATTGCTACCTATTATCTCTTATTGATAGTCTTTGTATGCCACCACAATCCTTAGACATACAGCTTAATTCAAGATCATTGTCTTGTGTTCCTCAATCATGGGATCAAAGCAATTTTGGCTGTGATGGGTTGAAATGATCCTACAGTAGACTTAGCAATCATAATGCCTTTTCCTAGAATCAAGGTCGAAGTGACCTCATCCACAAATGGTTGAAGCAATCAAATCATAGTAATTGTAGTCACTCAATAGAAGTATAGGATCCTAGGCATGTAATGGGTGCAATGCCTATTTCTACGACATTACTCCCAAGATTGAAGTGATCTAAATTGTAATGGGTTGAAGTGATCCTACAGCAAGCTTGGCAGTTGTAATGCCTTTCTGTTGAATCGAGGTTGAAGTGACCTCATCCATAAATAGTTGAAGCAATCAAATCATGGTAGTTATAATTTTTTAATATAAGCATAGGCTCTTAAGCACGGGATAGGTGTAATGCCCATTTCTATGATATTTCTCACAAGATCGAAGTGATCTCAGCTATAATAGGTTGAAGTCAAAGCTATCTTATAGCAGGCTTAGCAATCATAACGCCTTCCCATGGAATCAAGGTTGAAGCGACCTCATCCATGAACGATTGAAGAAATCATAGCATAGCAATTATATTCACTTGATGGAAGCATATACTCTTGAGCACATAGTGGGTGCAACATCCATTCTATGACATCATTCATAAGTTCAAAGTAGTCTCTATTGTGATGGGTCGAAGCGATCCTATAACATCCGTAATGCCTTTTCATATATGTCATGGTAAAGGACCTCATCCATGCATGATTGAAGTAATCACCTCATCATGGCCGTTCTCGCTTTGTAGAAGCATCTACTCATAAGTATACAGAGAATACAATGCCTTTATGCAACTTCATCTAATCATAGGGTTAAAGCAACCTCAACTATGATAGAATGGAGTGTGCTTATAGTTAGCTTGACAATTGTAACACCACTTAATCTAATGATGAGATCAAAGCAGTATTAGCCCAATCATTTGAATAGAGCTAACATAGCCATCAACAGAGTTAAAGTAACTCTATGGCATACTCTACTTGGTGATCCATGAAGTATATGAGTAAGTGCAAAGTGATTAACATGATAAGATGAGGTAGTATCATGTGAATCACAAGTTGCTGCCTTGTCATTGTTATGACATGCCATCAACTAGGGGAGAAGCAAAATACTTCAACATGACATGCTAACTTTAAATAACAAGCATCTTAGCATGATGATAATTCACAAAGCATCGGAACTTTTGTATAAAGATCTTAAATGTGAAATTGAAGCAACAATCCTATGCTTATTGTGGATAAATACATTCAAGTGAGGCACGGTACTCTAAAGTAGGGGCTTACACAAGTCAAAAGTCTAAACATCTATCTCTCTTTGGGAATTCTCACAATCGTATTAGTGGTGCTCTTTGGAAACTAGTCCTCCTTAGCAATATTTCCTTTCTTCATGTTACTTGATAACTGGATGGTGTAACTTGTTAGAATATAGATATCTTGGATGTATGACTTACTAGTTGACTCTAAGATAGTGGCATTGGAAATCCACAACAACGCCAAAATTAATAATAAGCTCATTGAGTCTCTAAACATTAAGAATCCATGGTAACGCTAACGTTAATTGAGGGCATGTATTGATGATTATATGTAGGGAATCCATACTAACACTTACAGTTAGCCAGGGCCCATTAGATATTAGGAATCTACAATAACATGGAATTGCGAACCTATATCGGTGTCTAGGTGTCGAGTTTAATTTTTTCAATTTCTTTTATTTAAAATCGATTTCTCATTTCTTGATTAATACCAAATCCTAACCCATTTAATATTAATCCTCGACTAAAGAAATTGAGAAATTTCGGTTTTTTATTAAAAATTATTTTTGAAGTCGTCACCCAATCGAAGTCGGGAAAAGAAAAAGAAACCGTAACCAATTGGGTGGATTGATTACAATTTGGCTACCGATCTTTGATTTCAAATTTAATGAAGAACCAGAGGGTTCCAACTTCGGGGACTAACCTATTAAACCCTAACGGGTACCACTATCTATTTACCGAAATTAGGATTATTTTACTAATTATAATATTTTAAAAAATAAATAAATAAAATAAAATAATAAAAGAACCTAAGTTTCTATATATTTTATCGTTGCCCTGAAGATGCTTACGTACCCGCTAACCAGGATCAGACGATCGTAGTTCTTTAAAAAAAAATCTTTAACGTGTTGATTTATTTTAATTTTAAAAATTACCCAAGTTTACGTTTTTAATTTATTTAGTTTATCTAAAAAAAAATCTAAAGGTGTCCTAACTCTTGAGTGTTGCTATTTAAAAAAAAAAATGCTCTAATAATCTTATTTTTTTATAAAAAAAGGTCTTTTATTAATTTTATTAAAAAAAAACTTTCTATGTGACAAATCCTTAAGTAAAACCAAATCTAAAAAATAAATGCCTAATCATAATAATCCCTAAACTAATATATATGGCTATTCACCAATAATATAATTCCATATAATACATTTATACAAGATCTATCACTAAAACTCTTATGCTAACATATGTATATATTATATACTATTTTAACTGATAAAACATAATAATGTATATATATAGTAAAACTGATCTTAACGACTCTTAAACTAATATGTATATATATATATATATTTTACAAAAAAAATAATAATAATCCATATGATACCCCTATATAATAACTAATACTAAAACATATCATTACTTATTAAATAAACTCTCAATTAAACCAATATAATCTAATTAATCCTCAATACACATAATCAATAAAACTAAGATGCTTTAGTTAACAACTATTCACATAAAACAATACAAATCTGCTAAAACTAAAAATCTAAATAATAACGGCAATATGAACAAACAAATAAAAGGAATCAAAACTGTAAGAAAGTACCTGGATTTCCTATTTGTGTGAATAGCGATGATCAGTAATAGTATGTGGTTCTTGGTGAAGTAGTGGACGCTGTGTCGTCGCAAGCGAGTCAAGAGTACTAATATACTTTTTAAACAAAAAAATAATAATAAATTAGTAAAATAAATAATAAAACTAACTAATAAATTAAAAAATAATATTTTTTATTAAATTGAATCTCGCATAATAATCAAGAAGTGCATTAGAATTTGGCGAGAAGGAGTCGACTTTCATGTGTCAGGTAAAGAAAGGAATTACAACAAGCAATGGACTTAAGGGCATTTATCAGTTGGCATTGGATGTAAACGTTGGTTCGACAAATTGGATCAACCTTGGTTTCATTTGATTCATTGGATAGTTAGGATTTGGAAATTTGCATGTTTTGGGATATGGATGTCATTAAATTTTTCTGCTGTATAAATGACGCTGGATGTCGTGGAATTTTGGTGTTATATGAAAGATGCTGGATGTCGTTGAATTTTGTATTATATGGAAGATGCTGGATATCGTTGAATTTCAGCTTAGACTCGAACCCATGACCTCCAACTAAATCCACTACAAATATTTCGTTACTTATCCGTTAGGCTGTTGGTCTATGCCTTGACATTCAGTACAATTAAACTATACTTAAACTATCCGATTCCCTAAAATAAAATTTTTTAATTAAACCTAAACTAAAACTATTTGTTCCTAATATAAATTACTTCCTAAAAATTTATGAAATTTTTATAATTTTTCCTTTTCTTATTTTTTTTTAGGTATTTTCATTATTGTTAATTTTTATTATTTTTTATGTTTTTGAATTAGGATCCTTTTTATAAAAATAAAAATTAAGACTATGGAAGGGCAAAAATCAGGTGTCTACAGCTGCCCCTCTTTATGGTAAAGTTTGAGCAAAACTTTGCCACAAAGATAAAAAAGACACCTTTTTGCCTCAGGACGACTCTATCCTAAGGACCATTAAGATGCTTGACAATGGTTAGAATGGCAATGGGTAGTGCCTTTGTGAGTTGGCAAAAATCCCTAAAAGAATAATGAGAACTTGGTCGTACCCTAATGAGCTGACTAACTAAGGTGGTCAAAGCGCCCCTTGAGCAGGCTAAGACCTAAAAATGAAAAAACCTTAGTCGTGCCCTTAATGAGCTGACTAACCAAGGTAGTCGAAGAGCTCCTTGAGCTGGTTAAGACCTAAAAATCAAGAAAAACTTGATCGTGCCCTAATGAGCTGACTAATCAAGGCGTTCAAAAGTGGCCCTTGAGCTGGCTAAGACCTAAAAAATGAAGAAAACTTGGCAGTGCCCTTAATGAGCTGACTAACCAAGGCAGTCAAAGCGTCCCTTGAGCTAGCTAAGACCTAAAAAATGAAAGAACTTGGTCGTGCCCTTAATGAGCTAACTAACTAAGGCGGTCAAAGTGCCCCTTGAGTTAGCTAAGACTTGAAAATGAAGAAAAAACTTGGTCGTGCCCTTAATGAACTTACTAACCAAGGTGGTCAAAGCGTCCTTTGAGCTAGTTAAGACCTAAAAATGAAGACAAACTTGGTCGTACCTTAATGAGCTAACTAACCAAGGCAGTCAAAGTACCCCTTGAGCTGGCTAAGACCTAAAAATGAAGAAAAAACTTGGTTGTTCCCTTAATGAGCTGACTAATCAAGGTGGTCAAAGCACCCCTTGAGCTAGCTAAGACCTAAAAATATGAAGAAAACTTGGTCATGCCCTTAATGAGCTGATTAACCAAGGCGGTCAAAGCGCCCCTTGAGCTGGCTAAAACCTAAAAATGAAGGAAACTTGGTCGTGCCCTTAATGAGCTGACTAACCAAGGCAGTCAAAGCGCCCTTTGAGCTAGCTAAGACCTAAAAATGAAAGAAACTTGGTCGTACCCTTAATGAACTGACTAACCAAGGCGGTCAAAGTGCCCCTTGAGCTGGTTAAGACCTAAAAATATGAAGAAAACTTGGTCGTGCCCTTAATGAGTTGACTAACCAAGGCGGTCAAAGCGCCCCTTGAGCTGGCTAAGACTTAAAAATAGGGAAAACTTGGTCGTGCCCTTAATGAGCTGACTAACTAAGGCGGTGAAAGCGCCCCTTGAGCTAGCTAAGACCTAAAAATATGAAGAAAACTTGGTCGTATCCTTAATGAGCTGACTAACCAAGGCAGTCAAAGCGCCCCTTGAGCTAGCTAAGACCTAAAAATAAGGAAAACTTGGTTGTGCCCTTAATGAGCTAACTAACCAAGGTGGTCAAAGCGCCCCTTGAGCTGGTTAAGACCTAAAAATATGAAGAAAACTTGAACTGGGATAGCGCTTCCTGAGCTTGCTAAATCCCTTGATGAAATTTTGAGTCAGGCAACGTTCTGTGAGTCATACTACTGGGAGTTTAAGAAACTCTGGATTGGGACTACACTCTACGAGCTGGATAGATCCGTAAATGAAAATATGAACCTGGATAGTGCTCCATAAGCTGACTGAAGTGCTAAAGAAGATATGGATAGGTATAGTACACTATGAGCTGGCTATATCCTTGAGTAAAGGGTAAGCACCCTTCGGACTCGCTTAAGCTCTATTGAGAGTTGAAAGTAAACTGAAGAACATAACCGACTAAAAAAAAAACTCTTGACTTGAGAAATTTACAAATGAGGGATTTGGTGAAAACTGTTTATAACATGAATTGAAAATTTGGCCACTATGGACTAGAAAATGAATGGAAAAACTTGTAACAAGCCTCCACTTTCTCTCTCTCCTTTTCATGTCTTTTCATTTTCTTTTTTTTTTCCCTTCTTTTCCCTTGAAAGTTTGCTAACGGATGCAAATTCCTATTTAAAAGGTAAACGCTATAATCTTGTAGGGTATCTTATATCCACCTTAATTTGTAACCTGGACAATGACCTTCTTGGATAGGCCCTAGACATTCATTTCATAAGAAAAAGGTAACTCATGATTAATTTAGTCAAAGAGGACTTCCTTATGCACTCTTGGTTTAGACGTCACTCTTGACTACTATTCCAAAAATTACAGTCCAATTCGCAAGTGATACGCTTTAATCGATCTACAGGTCTTTTTGGGTTCAGTATTGTAAATTTGGCTTTTGGTCAGATAGTTTCAAAAGAAGTTAATTGAGAGGGCTTATTTTGAAAAAAGTGCTTTCATCCTACGCAGGGGATACAAGTCAAGAACTCTTAGTAATGAACTAGATGTGCGCTTGCCCCAATTTCAAATATAATTTTTATCTTAGATAAATTATTTTTCAAAATTAGAAGAGCTTTGAGTAGGGAGGTATTGTGGGTCGGAAGGTCTTGTGTTTGAGAATTTAGTGGATAGAAAGGGTTTATGTTCATGATTTGGAGTGTGATTTTGAACTGAATATGGAGTTTTTGGTTTGTGGTTGAAAACATGATTTTGAACGAATATGAGGTTTTGTGTTTTTGGTTGGGAATGCAATTCAAAGCCTTTTGTTTTTAGAGCAACTTGGGCTTTCTTTGATTGGGGATTTACTTAAGCCAAATATTTGGGTATTTCTTCATTTTCCTTTTTCCTAGTTTTTTTTTTCTTTTTCTTTTTTTGTTTCATTTCTTTCTTTTCTCTCCCCAAAAATAACAATCTCTTTTGTCAAGTTTTTGTCTTTGGATGAATCAAGACCCTAAATTCATAGGTATAGGTTCAAAGTGCATTGGCTTAGGTAAGGTATATGTGGCCTTTGGGGTATTTAGAAAAAATGTTAACTTCTCTTCAAAGGGAATAATTTATTGAAAACAAAAATTATCTTTGAATTGTTATTACTGGGGTAAACACAAATCAGTTTTATCCTTCTCTCCTAATTAATGAGCCTAACCTCTGAATTGCCCCATTATAGGGATGGTTCTTGACAGGGTTTACATTTGAAATGAACTCTAGATCAGTCCAACGAGGTTATCAAAGGATAATTATGTTTGGGATTTGAAAATGAATACCTAACTTCATTTCAATCTGCGTATCAAATTCAAAATGGACCTCCTTTAAGGAATGAGTCCAAAATATCCTCACAATGATGTCTCTTAACTCTCAAAGTGTTTAAGGGTTAGTGTATATGATATAGCTTGCCTCTTTTCATTTAAAATCTTTTAAAAGTGAGTTACCAATTCCTTACATAGGGATTGATTGACCTTACTCCCCAATTCCTTAGAACATGCCCCAGTTGTGAAATTTCAAAGACTAAATGCCCCATGCCCCAAACTTATAGGTCTTAACGCCCTTAAGCTTCCATATGTGACTTTAGGTTAGGTTCTTTAGAGTTTGAATGGGCTAGAATTGACAACTTTTGAAGTAGAAGGGAATACTGAATTGCCCTTTTTGTTTGTACCAAGGATCAAGCTTAGGATAGTGTTTAATGGCTTTATGTTTTGGTTCGGTTCATGGCTGGACTTGACGGCTCAGGGGCATTGGGTTGGTCAGATCATCTTGATGGGCTAGGGTTTGGGTTTGGTTGGTTATTTTCTTGGGCCAAGTTGATCTGTTTAGGTTAGCTGCCTTAATGGGCCAAGTAATTGTGTTTGTCCCGAACCCTATAAGAATTTGTAACCGTTAGCAAATTTCTTTCTTTTTCTTTTCTTTCCTTTCCTTCTTTTTTCTTTCTTTCTTCTTTCTTTTTTTTTTTTAAAGACAGAGAAGAAAAGTTAGGGCTTTTATGTTACAAAGACCGAGTGATGGAATTATAAATGGAGGGTTGCTTTATTAGAATTCTATATATAAACCTAGAACAACATTACTGAGGGTCTATTTACAAATGAGGAATTTTAAAGAAAAAAAAGACTAAACAAAGAAAATATCTAAATCTTATTTATTCTAAATGAAAAAGGCTATTTGCAAAATGTTGAATTTACCTAAAAGAATGAATGTTTCTGATTGGTAGAATACTAAGCACAATGATAACTACCTATTATTTTACAGATTTGATTCTTTTCGTTTTGTTTCCTTTATTTATTTTTATTTTTTTGTCTTTTATTTATTCCGTGAGGGTTAAGCTCAATTGATATAGGCCCAAAGTGATAGATTCGAGCCTTAATAGATGTACTAAAGCCTTTACTATAGTAATATTTATAGGGCTCTTTTATAGGGGCAAGATGAGCCCAATCTTATTCCTAATGAATTTTTACTTATTTGGGCTAAAAAGTTATATCCATAAGGCCAATGAAGTGGGTAGATGTGGATTTGTTTGGAAGCCCTTTGACTCGATCTAGCCATGACTAATTAAAATCAAAATTAAAATTACAATTACAATGTAATCTAAAATTTACATAAAATTATTACAAATTATGTACAAGGAAATATTACAACTACAACTTTACAACTGCCCTTGTCCATTTAGGTCTGCCACATCATAGGTTCTTACGATTTTTTTTTTTAAAAAGGTTTTGTGTAATGCAAAAGGGTGGGTTTTAAAGGTTCTCAAATTCTGCAACCACTACATTTTTTCAAAGCAATGATTCTGTTGTCGCATTTGAACTTGAGTAGGGCAGCCTGATCGGCCCTAGAAGGTAGTTACCTCATAACATCCGAAGCTTACACAATGCCCCCCCTTCTAAGGTCTTAAGATGGCCTGATTCTGACCGTATCTACCATGCATTTATGATGTAGAAAAACAAAATAAAAGTAAACCCCCCTTAAATAAGCTACCGCGACAAAAAAAATGTTATTAAAAAAAAATAAATAAAATAAATAAATACATAAAATAACATACTTAAGTTCTTTTTTTATTATTATTATTGTTATTATTTCATCTTTTTATTTTTGTTTATTTTTTTGAAAAATAATCCTATTTTCGGCAACTTCTAGTAGCTAGCCCTCTAGAGTCTCTAGTGGAGTCGCCAAACTGTCGAGTCTGATTTTTTCGATTTCTTTTATTTAAAATCTATTTCTCATTTCTTGATTAATACTAAACCTTAACCCATTTAATATTAATCCTTGACTAAAGAAATTGAGAAATTTCAGTTTTTTATTAAAAATCATTTTTGGAGTTGCCACCCAACTGAAGTGGGGAAAAGAAAAAGAAATCGTAACCAATTAGGTGGATTGATTACGATTTAGCTACCGGTCTTTGATTTTAAATTTAATGAATAACCAGAGGGTTTCGAATTCAGGGGATAACCTATTAAACCCTAACGAGTACCAATATCTATTTATCGAAATTAGGATTATTTTTCTAATTATATTATTTAAAAAATAAATAAAAATAAAAAAATAAAAAAAGAACCTAAGTTTCTACATATTTTATCGTCGCCCCGAAGGTGCCTACGTACCCGCTAACCGGGATCAGACAATCGTAGTTCTTAAAAAAAAAAAAATCTTTCATGTGTTGATTTATTTTAATTTTAAAAACTGCCCAAGTTTACGTTTTTAATTTATTTGGTTTATTTAAAAAAAATCTAAAGGGGTCTTAACTCTTGAGTGTTGCTATTTAAAAAAAAAATTCTTTAACAATCCTATTTTTTTTTTTAAAAAAAAAAGGTCTTTTATTAATTTTATTAAAAAGAAAACAACTTTTTATATGACAAATCCTTAAGTAAAGCCAAATCTAAAAAATAAATGCCCAATCATAATAATCCCTAAACTAATATATATGGCTATTCACCAATAATATAATTCCATATAATAAATTTATACGAGATCAATCACTAAAACTCTTATGCTAATATATGCATATATTATATACTATTTTAACTGATAAAACATAATATATATATATAGTAGCTGATTTTAACGACTCTTAAACTAATATATATATATATATTACAAAAAAAATAATAATCATCTATATGATACTCCTATATAATAACTAATACTAAAACATATCACTACTTATTAAATAAACCTTCAATTAAACTAATATAATCTAATTAATCCTCCATCCACATAATCAATAAAACTAAGATGCTTTACTTAATAACTATTCACATAAAATAATATAAATCTCCTAAAACTAAAAATTTAAATAATAACGGCAATATGAACAAACAAATAAAAGGAATCAAAACTATAAGAAAATACTTAGATTTTCTATTTGCATGAACAGTGACGATCAGTAATAGTATGTGGTTCGTGGTGAAGTAATAGACGTTATGTCGTCGTAAGCAAGTCAGGAGTATTACTGTTCTTTTTAAACAAAAAAATAATAATAAATTAGTAAAATAAATAATAAAACTAACTAATAAATTAAAAAAACAATATTTTTTTATCAAATTAAATCTCGCATAATCGTATTGAAAGGAATTGCATCAAGCGATAGACTTAAGGGCATTCATCAGTTGCCATTGGATGTAAACATTGGTTTAGCATATAGAAGATGCTGGATGTCGTTGAATATCTAATTATGTACCTCTGCTTAGACTCGAACCCATGACCTCCAACTAAATCCACCATAAATATTTCGTTACTTATCCGTTAGGTCGTTGGCTTGTGCCTTGATATTCAGTACAATTAAACTATACTTAAACTATCTGATTCCCTAAAATAAAATTTTTTAATTAAACCTAAATTAAAACTATTTGTTTCTAATATAAATTACTTCCTAAAAATCTATGAAATTTTTATAATTTTTCTTTTTCTTATTTTTTTTTTTAGTATTTTCATTATTTGTTAATTTTTATTAATTTTTATTTTTTTTAAATTAGGACTCTTTTTGTAAAAATAAAAATTAAGACTATGGAGGGGTAAAAATCAGGTGTCTATACTAGGTATTAAGAATGTGGGCCAATACATAAAGTAAACTGCAAGCCCTTTTGATTGATGAAGCTTAGCCTTGAAGTGAAGCAATATTAAGAGTTGTTACCCTGCATAAAAGAAGAAGAAGAAGAAGAAGAAGAAGAAGGAAAGAGAGAGAAAAAGCCCACTAGTCAAAGAAAATCCATCATAATGCCATGGACAGCTTACAAATCCAAATACAATTTATATGTTCAACTCCATTATTATTGAAAAAAGTCAAAGTTGAAGCGAATGTCAAATCATGACAAAACCAAATGCCTACATCCATTACCAGGAGGAATTTTAAATAAACTACCATTAATAATCAATTCTTTAAAGGAAATAAAGGGAAAATATCCTATTATTCTTTAAATCTGAATGTGATGATTCATATATCCGAAGATTGATGAGGAGCTTTGAACCAAAGATTAAAGTGAAGCAACTTAACAAAAATAACTTAAAACAATGAGATAAATTTCCTCTATGCACTAGTACCAAACCTGATCATATCATGAATAAGAAAAGTACATGGTATCAAAGAAAAGTAGATTAGAAAGAAAGTTCAATTCTTTATACGCTACATAGTAGATCAAAGTGCTTAGATCCTGTGAGTATGCTTTGTCATTGGACATTATAGTAAGGAATCAAAAGTTCACATATCTACTTCGTAATCAAAGGAGTGAATCATTAAAATATTGGACAAAAGTGTAGAGCATCCATTAATCTTAGAAGAGCAAGTGTAACATATGCAGGATGTAACAATAATAACTAATATTTTATATGGAAGCATGGTATCGATAAGAGTAGAGAATATGTATACATGAAGGAACAAATGACTTTAGTCGCAAGAACCCACTCACCTAATCCCTCTTACTAATCAGCTATCTATCAGGGATGCAAATACTTATTGATTTTATTTAATGGCTTAGACTTTAAAACATATCTATAGAGACTTGATCATGAGATAAAAGCACAAACCTTCTTTCCACTACGTTAACGAGGATCTCAACTTATATGAGGTGAAAAAAAAAAAAGAAGAAAGAAAGAAAACAAACATGAATTAGGTGAAAAAAACCAATAAGTATAAAAGTGTAAGAACAAAACAATGAAGAAAAAAGGAAAGAGCTAAAGAAAGAACTTACTATTGTAAACCTTGTTGCTAATGCAGGTAATGGTAAAGTCAATAAAGTGAGGATCTATAAATGGCGAAGTGAAAGATATGCTTTGAAGATTTAGTTTCAAGATTCAATAAAGGTGAGTAGTTTTGATAAAGTTTGAGTTATCTTTGGATATGAAGATATAACATATTTTATTCAATTAAGTAGGATTTGGAAAAGGAAGGGAAGATTTGGGAGCAAATATGGAAAAATCTATTTAGTTACTTAAGATGTGTTTCACACTTTGATGGCTTTACTTTTTTACCAATATTCATAAAATGAACAAGAAATACTGAGAGGAGCCAATTATGTTAATTCTATGCAATGGATGCAAATCAATGTCTAGGAACAATAAATCATTAGCATGATATAAAAGCATATCAAAATATATATGTTCCATGTAATGTGCCTAGGAGCTCTGTTATCACTAAGACTTACTGTAGAAGATGAGAACCAAATGGGTCCTTCAAAATATTGAAGAAAATAGAATAGGTAGGTTAGTGAATTGAATACAGTAACTAATGTAAAGCTGCTTGGAAGATATGACTCACCTACGAGCATATACGACTTGGCACTGCACTTAATGTAATATACAAGCTAATACTAAGGTCTATCTGCCACTAATCTTAAGCTACTTGATAAGATTAGATAAGAGTATTTGAAAATCAACTTGGAGAGAAATATCTCACAAGAACAATTATATTCAATGTTTGCCAACTATGTAAGATCCTCTGGTTACAAAGAGAAGGGATTATTTATAGCAAGTTCCTAAGATAACATTACAATAAGGGAAAATTACAAAAAGGCATACGTAAAAAGGAGATTCTTAGTACATACGAAAAAAGGTAAATAGGACAAATAAAAAAATGAAAAAATAGTATAGTGTCAATTGAAAAAGATAGATGGCAATGTAACATTGGTTTTATAAGTAGTAAATGTGAAATGTTACTGTGTAGAGGTAAAGATAACAGGTTGAAGAGTAGGAGCTGGCATAAAGAGTAACTGGACACTCGACTAGCTAGTCTCAACACTCGACATCTTAACCTTAACACTTGGCACATTAGCTTTGGCACTCAACTAATTGACCTCGACACTCAACATATAAGGTTCAATACTTAAAGTCGAGCAAAGTAAGGTATGGCCGAGTTATGCTCTTAAGGAGTTCTTTCACCACTCTCTCGTAAACTGCGCTTCATCCTTAGCAGGTTGATTAGAGAGAATTCTTCTAGTGAGTAACTGAAAGCTGTAGAGTTATGTGCAGGTGAGCAGGCTAGTAGTCAGTAGTCCATCATTTTCCCAAGGTTGATGAAGATTTTCCCTCAAATCTTGGCTCTCTTCTTCACTGGGTACATAGGGTATCAGGTTAGTGATATTAAAAGTAATAGGTACACCGTATCCATCGGGTAGTTTAAGTTCATAGACATTGTTGTTGATGCACTTGAGGATATTAAAAGGTCCATCCGACTTGGGGAAAGATTATTTGTCCTCTTCCCAAGAAACACTCTTTACTGAGGCGAACCTAGATAAGGTCTTCAAGACTAAACCATTCGTCTCCTTCCTCAGCTTCCTTGCTTCTTCTATCGGGCTACAATTTATGCCAATTGTTTTACAACCTTTTGATACAACTTTGGGAATTCCTCGGCACGCTGCAAGTTAGATTGACTTTCCTAAAGTGTGGCTAGGTCGATAGCCATATCCAAGGGTAAGTTTGAATTAAGTCCATAGAAGACCTCAAAAGGTGACTTCCTATTAAGTTGTAAGTTAAACAGTTGTAAGTGAACTCAATGATAAGTAAGCATAGATCCCAGTCATGCAGGTTCTTCCTAATAGCTACACCTAGGAGGTTACCGACTGTTTTGTTCACAACTTTTGTCTGGCCATCTGCCTGAAGGTAGCAAGAAGAACTGTACATAAGCTTAGTACCAAGCTTCTTCCATAAGGTTTTCCAAAAGAAGTTAGTGAACTTCGAGTCATGGTTAGATACAATACTTCTGGGTACTCCATACAGCTACACGATCTCCTGTAAAAAGAGGTTAGCAACAAATAAAGCATCATTGGTTCGGTGGCAAGGAATGAAGTAGCTTATCTTGCTAATCGATCAACTACCACTATAATAGAGTCATGTCTTCTCGAAGTTCGAGATATGCCAAGCATAAAATCTATGCTTAAGTCAGTCCATAGGTGCTTAAGTATGGGTAGAGATGTATATTCTCCATACAACTCTTTCGTCTCTTTTGGATACTTACACACCTTACATCACTTAAGAATTCAGTGCACAGCCTTCATCATCCCAAGCTAATAGAAATATCCTTTTAACATTTCAGTTGTTCTCTTTTCCTTGAAATGGCTGGCTAAGCCACTAGCATGAGCTTCTCGTACAAGTAGTTCTTTAGTCAAACCACTTGACACACAAACTTGCTTGCCCTTCATTAGAAACCCTTAGCTCAAGTAAAATCCATCTATAACTCCCTCTACATTACACTTAACTACTAAGGGCTTAAAATATGAATCATATTCATACTGATTAGGTAAGGTGCTAAATCCGAGTACCTTAGCTTACATTATCATAATGAAGGTATGATGATGAGAAGGAATGTCGGCCACAATGCTTGTTCTCCCCTTCTTATATCAGATGACATAATAAAAAGACTTTAAGAATTCAACCCATTTGGCATGATGTCAAGAAAGCTTTTGTTGTCCTTGAAGGTGCTTAAGAGATTCATGATCTAAGTAGATAATAAATTCTCTCGGTAATAACTAATGCTATCAGTTTTGTAGCATTTGAAAAAGGGCATAAAACTCCTCATCATATGCCGAGTGATTCAGGGTAGCTCCTCTGAGTTTATTGGTGAAATAGGTAATGGGTTGGAGCTCCTGCATAAGGACAACAACCATGTCAACTCCAAATGCATCATATTTTATCTCTAAAACTTTCTCGAAATCTAGTAAAGTAAGTATGGGGGGCTAATGTCAACTTGGATTTTATATCTTCAAAGCTCTTCTAAGTTATCTCCAATCACTTAAACTTAGAGTTCTTCCTAGTCAGTTCAATTAATGGTGTAGTTATGGAAATGAAGTTCTGAATGAATCTCTGATAGAACAAAGTAAGACCATAAAAGCTTCTGACTTCGGCAGCATTAGTTGGTGTTGACCACTCAAGAATAACTCTGATTTTCTCATCATCAACTTAGATTCCTCCCTCTGAAACAACATATCTAAGAAATATAACTTCACTTTAGCAGAACACACATTTCTTTAAGTTATTGAATAATCTCTTGGCATGAAGAGTATCAAACACTTATCTTAAATGCTCAATATAAGAAATGAGGTCGGTGTTATAGACTAAAATATCATCGAAGTATATTACAACATATTTACCAATCAAAGTTCTCAAGACATGGTTCATGAGTCGCATAAAAGTGTTCGGTGCATTGGTCAAGCCAAATGGTATCACCATCCATTCGAACAAACCATCTCTTGTCTTAAAGGCTATCTTCCATTCATCCCCAAGTCTCATTTATATTTGATGGTAGCCACTCTTCAGATCAATTTTTGAGAAGATGTAGGTTCCATGCAACTCATTTAGCATATCATCAAACCATGAGATCGAATATTGGTATTTAATAGTAATTTTGTTGATGGCATGACTATAAATGCACATTCTCCATGACCCATCTTTCCTCGACACTAGTACGATTGATATAACATAAGGGCTCATGCTCTTTCAGACATATCCATGATCCATCAACTCATCCACTTGTTTCTTCAGTTCGGCTACTTACTTTGGGTTGAGCCTATAAGTAGGTCAGTTTAGTAGGACAGCTCCAGGTTGGGGATCAATACAATGCTCTATGCCTTTCAAGGGTAGTAAACCTCTCAGCATATCAGCAAGAAACAGGTCGGCAAACTCGCATAGTAATATCTACACCCTAGTAAGCAAGCTTTCAGCTTCTCTTAACTCCAATAGTTTCTTGATTAATAAGAGTACATACTCTTCCTTCTCAATTTCTCAATAAAATTGAGCATAGGAAATCACCAGGGATTTCCACTACATGATTGGACAATCTTCTCTTAAGACTCTTATACTTCCTTAGGGCTCGTAAGAGTCAAAATAACATTCTTTTCATCTTTTTGGAACATGTAGGTGTTTTCAAACCCATCATGTAATACCCTTAAGTCAAACAGCTAAGGTATGCCGAGTAAGATGTGAGAGGCGCACATAGGAAAAATGTCCCACAATACCTCGTCCTTGTACCTGTCATCAAAAGTAATCGGCACTTTGACTTGCTTAGCAATGGGTAGACCTCCCTTCTCATTCAACTAATGAATTTTGTAAAGCTTAAGGCATGGGAAGGTTAAAAGCTTTAGGGCATTGATAACTCCTTGTACAATGATATTGGTACAACTTCCCTCATGAATGATCAAGGCACATAGTTTGCTATTCACTCATTAGTTTGTATGGAAGATGCTCTCTCTTTATTTATTTTCCTAGGATATAAAAATATTGAGAGTCTATCGAACAACGAAACAATATTCGGTACCGGCCTCAAGTGTTGTTACGACATTGAGTTCCTCCTAAAACTCTTCCAACATCTATTCAACTCCCATCTCTTCCTCTCATTCACTTGTACTCTCTACTTTAAACTAGGGCTTGTGTCCTTTTATAGTCATGACTCGTCTATTCGGATATTAACTAGCTACGTATCCATAACTAAGACATTTGAAACATTTAATTTCATAGGGCTTCTTGCTTGAGCTCTGACTTAAGTCTCTTCGAACCTCAAGGCCCTCAGCTTTGCCCTTACCTTAGTCCTCTTTAGGTTGACTCGGCACTCGCCCTCGATGGTCTACCTCGAAATTATTCAGTGCTCGACCAAATTATGATCGGCTCGATAGTCTTAGTCGACTAATCTAGCTTTACCTCACCTCTCAACCCTCTGTACCACTTTGATGGCCTCATCAAGGCTCCTGAGTCTCTATAACTCCACAATAAGACCAATCTCAATCCTAAGCCCAGAAATAAATCAAGCTATAGTTCGAGTTTCAAGTTCATTAACATCACATCAAATCATTAGTAATTGGAATTCTTATACATACTCGTCTACTAACTTGCTGCCTTGTTTCAAATCTTGGTGTCATTGGAAGGTGTCTTATTCATAGAATTCTGACACAAACCTATTTCTCATAACTCTCTTTATTTCATTCCATGTCCGAATTTCATGTCGTACTCTTTAGCATGCATTCTGCAACTTTTTCCACCACATTGC
Organism: Lumnitzera racemosa; assembly: GCA_024138005.1. Taxonomy (NCBI): domain Eukaryota; kingdom Viridiplantae; phylum Streptophyta; class Magnoliopsida; order Myrtales; family Combretaceae; genus Lumnitzera; species Lumnitzera racemosa. Next base: position 38,349,583 of record JAMXBC010000005.1, read on the forward strand.
TGCATATCCAAAAAATTCTAATGCAACTACCTTAATACGAATAGCATCCTCATAGTCATAGAAGTCAAATACCTTTTTGATCTTTTCCTCCCAGTCTCAGTAGTCATCGACACTACCATACCCATTAAAGCTTAGAATTTGCACTTTGAGATGCCCAGCTCCTCGGGGGGTACCTTTTAGTTATGCTCCTCAACAACATCATATTGTTCCTCCTTATCATACTCCTTGACATAATCTATCTTAAGTCTCCTTCTCATAACTTTGTCGGTACATCGAGGTGGTGCTTAGTTTATACGAAGTAACTCTGGGACTTGTTGCTCTTCCAACTATCTTCTTGGCCTATCTCTCATTTCTTGACCCTATTTAACAACACCTCTCTCTTGAAGCCTATTCTCTATGACCCTTGGTACTGAAACAGCTAGGTTGGCTACAATAGTAATAAGGTCTTCTATTTGCTCATTAGTAGTATGTGGTATTTATTAGGTAATACGACTACAACTATGAGCATCACTTTTAGCGTCGTTAATCTCCCCTTAAATACTAAGATTTGATATTTTTGCTCTAAAACTTTTAGGAAACACTTTACTCGAAATTTTTCACACACACTGTAGAAAATTATCAAACAATAGTGACTACAAATTTACCTTGTTCATCCGATGTAAAAGAGAGTAAGACAAAATAATCTACTAATAATAACCAGTCTATACAGCTTTTGGTCGCAACCTCAAGCTTTGATACCAAGATTATATGATGTACCTAAGAGCTCTATTATCATTAGGATATACCGTAGAAGATAAGAACCAAATGGGTCCTTTGAAATATCGAAGAAAATAGAATAGGTAGGTCAGCAAACTGAATACAATAGCTAATGTGAATCTACTCAGAGGATATGACTTACCTACAAGCACGATACGACTTATCACTTCGTTTAATGTATTGCATAAGCTAATACCAAAGTCTAACCATCACTAATCTTAAGCTACTAGATAAGATTAGATAAGAGTGTTTGAAAATGAACTTAAAGATGAATATGTTGCAAAAACAAGTATATTCAATGTCTACTAACCATGTAAGATCCTCCGGTTGCAAATAGAAGGGACTATTTATTGTAAGTTCCTACAACAACATTACAATAAAAGAAAATTACAAAAAGGCATACATAAAATGGGATTCTTAGTACATATGAAAAAGGGTGAATAGGATAAATGACAAAAAGAGAAAAAATAGTATAATGTTAGGTGAAAAGAACAGGTGGCAGCGTAACATTGGTTTTGTACAAGCAGTAAAGCTGAAATGTTGCTTTGTAAAGGTAGAGATAACAGGCTGAAGAGCTAGAGTCGGCATGAAGAGGACCTTGGCACTCGGCTAGTCAGTCTCATCACTCAACATCTCAACCTCGACACTCAACAGATAAAGTTCGGTGCTTAGAGCTGGGCAAAGCAAGGTATGGCCGAGTTGTGCTCTTGAGGAGTTCTTCCATCACTCTCTTGTAAACTATACCTCGTCTTCAGTAGGTTGATCAAAGAGAATTCTTCTTGTAAGTGACTGAAGGTCTTGGAGTCATGTGTGAGTGAGTGGGCTAGTGTTCGGCAGTCTATCATTATGGTAGCAAAAATGAATACTAACATATCATGCTCAACTTGTTAGTGATGTGAAGGAAATGCTAATTCCATCAATACTAGAAGTGATCAAGTAAGCAAAATTAGCATTTAATACGTCTCTACAACAGTTGGAGAAATAACTTCTAGAAATGCCTAAAATCCCCTTAACTATGTCTAAAGGAATTTTATTTAAGAGACAAAATATAGAGGGTCATTTCGATAATTGGGCTTTTAACTTAATTTAATGCTATGCGCTAATATCTTAGATTAGTGACAGAGTTTACGAAATTGGCCCGATTAGGGATGTTTTTGGGAGATCTAGTTTGGTAGGCTTAGAACAAAGATCGTTAGAATAGATATTTTGTTCTTAACTTTACTTAGTTATCTAGTGAGCGAAAAGAAGGTTTAGAAATAATGCTTTGGGGCCTATTTAGGCTTTATGTGGGCTTCATTTAGTCATATTGGGTTTTAAGGAGACTCAATTGGTCCTTAAGCCAAATAATAATGATAATAAGCCTTCTCTAATTAATAAAGCCTTAAACATACTAGAGGCCCATATCTAAACTTATGAAGGCTAAAGGAAATGACAAGCTTTAATAAGGCTTTATCTCAACCATCCATCTTAAAGCCATTCGATGGACAAGATTAATCTCCATACTCTATAAATAGGATACTTCTTCTCTCATTTGGCTTATTCAAAAAATTGGCAAGTTTAAGACAAATACCAAAACTCTGCTAAAATCAATTCAGAGAGGATCAAATAAGCAATTTGATAAAAAATGATTAAGAGCATCGAGTTTGATTTACTATCACATATCTACATTCGAGATACTGAATTTTCCTATTTTTCCTCCCATGCCTCTTCCTAACGATGTCTCTTTATGTATCATTAGCTCAAGACGTCTCCTAGATCAACCAATACTCCCGTTGCACTTGATTGCCCAGCCACAATAACCCTACCATACATATGCTTATATCTAATAATAATATATATATAATATTTATAGAAAAGCTACATTTTTTTAGTTAATTATTTATCTTTCCTTCTAGCATATACATATAATTAAGAAAGTTTTTTGAAGTAGTTAATATATTAACAAATGTAACTATAGATAATATATTTAAAAGATACTTTTATGTTACTATATATAGATTTCACACATACATGCATACTTAAATCATTTTTTTTTCCAACCATACTTAATCATATTTAATATATAATATATTACTTATTAAATACTTCATGAAGACATGTCATTTCACTATCATTATCATATGTATATATATATACATACACAAGTCATGTAATATATATGTATATATATGTATATGAGGAACATATCAATAAACAATACTTGTTTATAACTATATATATTTTGTATTAGCATAACTTATATTTATGTGTTTTGAAAATTGTTAATACACTTCTCTTAAGGTCAATATGTTTTTATTATTAACCTTTTTTGGAATTTTCCTGAAATTATTATCGGTGAAAAGGTCTTTTTCACTAATATAATCTACAAGTGCTTATTATTTGATTCATCAATAGGAAACTCTATCCTATTGCCTTTCAGTTTTAGTTCACGAATGCTTACAAAGTTCCTTTTTAACCTTTTAAGTGAAGCTGCAGTATACCGGAAGTTTAGCCCACAACTTCTAGTTTCATCATAAAATATTTTTCATTATTCACTCAAAAGGTGAAACACAGATCTTAAGCAGCATTCAAGTCTTTAAACAAGGATTGCTAATGTAAATGATATTCTTTATTGTCATGTATCAAATAATCGATACCATATTAGTTTGTGATATGAATATAAAATTCTACATTATCTATTGACAGTCCCTTAGACTCATACCGACTTAGTCAAACTCATGGTTTAGGCTTCTCTCCTCTACATTAAGCCTCTTGACCTTCGCATCCAACCTCAACCCAAGTCTATGGTATGGCCTACACAACTGCAACAATTCATAATGGTTATGACATTTACAAATGGAAAGGAATTGATAAATGATACTTAGACTTATGGGCTTTGGTATAGAATATAAAAAAAAAAAAGTGATTCAATTTCTAGCATTATTATGATATTACATATTCCAATCCGATTGGAGACCAGAAAAGAAGAAAAAAATTGGATTCATAATTTGATCTGTTCGATGAGATAAAGACATAATAATCATCAAAAAAATAGACTTGATATTTTTTTAGCACTTAACTTTTTTGTGGATTTTATTATTCAACAAAAACAAAACAAAGGCTTCTGCAGATAAGGTTGGATAATTGGATCAACCAACTACTTCCTACAATTACGGACCATGCAGAGTTGCATGACTTCACTATCCATAGCTTACAAATATAATCTCTACCTATTAATAGCTTTCTAACTGCCGACTCAATTCCTCTATAAATATCAATTCACTATTTAATTTAAACCACTTAATACTTTGCACACTTGAGTTTACTCTTTGTATTTGAACCTTCTCTTTATATTTGAGCACTGTTACTCTCTTTATATATCTAACTAACTTAAACATCAAAATAATCATACGAAACAAACACTTGACACTCCTCACTATTCTTTGTTTTAAAGGTTCACATAGGGGCGCAAAGCTCAATCTCTGTTAATCTCTACTGTCCAAAACCCAAAAACGATACTATCTATCGAATGAAACCAAATATCTTCTCATTCAACAAGACACGACATGATGCTAAAAGAACTCAACATGAAACACGGTAGTATATACGGATTCTGTTGTGGGCGGCAATGTTTTTGTATTGTACCAAAAATAAAAGCAGATCATGATTACCGAGCGGTCCAGCACAAAATATCGAAAGAGAAACTTTTACACCACCTCATATCTAAAAGGCTACTACAAATATAAATGAATGAACATATATTATACTACCACAACATTTTTAAACTTTTCACCCATAGAAACAGGGCGTGGATCAAGTTTAACTCATGCTTCACCTGGAATCACCCCGCATGGATTGAGGACCAAGCCCGTATGCACGAGCCAGTCTTGGAAACCCCTTCCAATGATAAAAATATGGAACCTAGGCTGGCTAATAACCTGGCCCAACAATGTCAACCCTAACATGTGCCAAGTTCATCCCCTGGATGGGTCGTACTAGGGTATCCATTTCCAGAACCCATGATCCAGGGGCTCTCACCAGGTCATCACAATGTGTCCCTATTTACCATTAACATTGCAATGAAAGCATGTTTTCCTTTTTGATTTTTTTTTTTTTTAAACGGGCATGCTTTCCTACCGCCATTAACTTATATGAACTTGCACATAATACATTTAAACATGATCATCTAGAGGTGTACATGAAGATAAATAACACAGATAAAAACAAGCCCCTTCGGCCATGTTATTATTACAATGGAGATGGCAGCGACAATTGAGCAACGAGATTGATGATCGAACATAGATTGTGTATCCATTCATGACTAGAAGAAGACCACATCTATGAATTATATTCTGAATCTGATTTAGATACATCTCACAAGATTAAACAACTACAGCTAGCTCGCATTATTTTTTTATTCCGTAAATCTCCCTGGATGATCTCTAGCTGCAAGATTATCTCTTCGAATGTTGGCCTGCAATCTGGATTCTTATGCCAGCACTCACGGAGAAGGCTAAATAAATGGGCAAGAACAAGAGTTAAAGTATGTTTGAAACCCGAGTTTCAAGAAATATCAAGCCATTTATGCTACTAAAATCTATGATATTACCCTTTTGCTGCCTTCATAAGAGAGGAAAGAGATCCTAGAAACTGATTGAATCTACTAGATCTACTCCGATTGCATAATTTTTTTTTTTTTTAGCACATGGTATGGTACTAAACATGGGTCAAGAAGATCACTTACGTCTTGATAGGCTCAGGATAGAAAAATGAAGATAATGGTGGTCGCATATCTTCATATGCTCTCTTATCTGCGACTTGTTCAGCAGTCTCCGTCTTATTCGACGGTCCTCCTTGAAACATCTGCTCAGAACCCCCTCTTTCAAGTAAAAAATGTCGAAATAATCTCTTCACAATCTACCAAATTATATAATTCTGAAATAATACCCCCTTCCTATCAAATAACTCACTTTTAACAGAACAGAAATAGCATATGGTGGCATGTTTAGACAAGCTGCCAAAAACATACCTCATGCACGATAAGGGCAAAGGAGAACACATCAATACTCTTCCCATAGGATTCTCGACGATAAACCTCCGGAGCCATGTAACGATCTTGTGTGCCATAAGAAAACAAAGAAAGCATCTTAATAATCCATATTAATCGTTGCTCTTAGGTCTATAAAACATTCAGTCTTACAAGTTCCTGTTTTGCCTGTCATTTTATATCCAAGCGCATCTTTATCTTGTATAATCTTGCTTAAGCCAAAGTCTGTCACCTTTAGGTGACCTGCTTCATCCTGTAACACATTGCTGAAAGGAATTTTGAGAAATAAGAATCCTTGAATACATTGGTCCTTTTTTTCTCCCTTTCGGGTTTATGCCTATTATAAAGATGATGACAGCAATTGGTAGTTACGTAGAAATAAAGAGACTATTCTAATAGCATCAAGACTGTAATAATTACCAGAAAAGGAAAAGCATGGTGACTGCATTTGCTAATTGAATACAAGATAAGGTACCTTGGTGTCAAGTCCCGGTGTATTATGGGATGGGGTTTATGCTGATGGAGATAATTCATACCTCTGCAATATTTAGAAGGAACTTTCAGCAAAAAAAATTCCATGCATGATCATATAGACATGAATTGGCTCTATCAAATCCAAGCCAGAATGTACTTGTTGATTTATAAATTATAAAAGCATACATCAATGAATAAGCTTAAACTTTATCAAATCTTTGTAGATCTAAATTCTATTATTGTATACCTAAGAATAATATAGCATATAAGGGTAGAACAGTATTCTTCCATGTATTACATCCACCCTACTATATATATACACCTCATGTAACTATACTCTTTTGTTAATGCAATACATTCACTTTTGTCATATTTATACATGGTATTAGAGCCAAATAACACTAGTACCCAAACCATCCACCAATTCTTACCAACACAAACTTCACCCCACACATACCCCTCTACTCCTACTTCCTTTCCCACAATGCAACCTACCACTATCACTTCTCATCAAACACCTTCCTCCCCATCTCCTCCAAAACCCCTTAATATTGAAGTCTACCATTGATAGTGCCTTCGACATACTTCCCTACCTCCTCTTCCGTTACCACAACCCCTAATTGCCTCGTCTTCCCACTCAATGATCAATCAATCCAAATCGTGCAATATAAACCCAAACAAATCCCCAACCTGAGCAATCACCTCTCTCCCTTTGTACCTAAGCACTTTACAAAAGCCTTCTGTTACCATACACGGTCTATTGCAACAAAGATTTCAACTCTTTACTTTACAATGAAACTGGTCTTGGTACCCTTGCATCCCTTTCAAAATATTATTAGAAGCATATGGAAATTTTGTGTTAAATACAATGTTGATGGGACAGTTGACCAATACAAGGCTCGCCTAGTTACCTAAGGCTTCTCTTAGAGAGAGGGTCTTAACCATACAGAAACATTTAGCCCTGTTGTTAAACCCACCATCATTTGCTTCATTCTCTCTTAAGCAGCTATGCCATCTCCTCTAATTGGGTCATTCGTCAACTTGACATTAAAAATGCCTTTCTACATGATCATCTTAATGAGATTGTTTTCATGAAGTAGCTTCCTAGGTTTGTTCATCCATGTAACCCCACTCTTTCATGCAAACTTGAAAAATTGCTCTATAGACTTAACCAAGCATGTCATGCTTGGTTCTCTCACTTTATTAGTTTCCTTCTACAAATTAGGTTTACACAAAGTAAGGCTAACAACTCCATGTTTATCTACTGATGTGGTCCTGATACCCTTGTCCTCCTACTCTGTGTTGATGACACCATATTCACTTGTAATAACTGTCACTTCATTTCTACTCTGTCCAAACAATTTACCATAAAAGATCTTAGTAAGCTTCATTTCTTCCTTGGTGTTTGTATCAATTGCACTCCTTGGGCTATTCATCTGTACCAATCGCAATTCACCCTTAATTACCTCAAACATCATAAAATGTACTTATTCAAACTAGTTAAAACACCACTATTTCCTCAAATCCACCTTTCTACCGAAGGATCCCTTCCTTTAACCAATCCCTCTGCCTATCATGAAATTGTAGGTGCACTACAATACCTTACTATCATTACACTAGATATCAATTTGTGATCAATCAACTAAATCAATTTATGCATCAACCAAATGACCATTACATGCTAGTTGTGAAATATGTTCTAAGATACCTTCGTGGTATTGTCAACATTATCCTACCATAACTCAAACATCCAGCCTCACCTTAACTACATTTGTTGATGTCGATTGGGCTGGTTTTCTAGACACTCATCACTCAACCATTGGGTATGCAATCTTTCTTGGTCGTAATCTGATATCTTAGCGGTTCGAGAAACAACCAATTGTATCCCACAACTCTACTGAAGCTAAATATAGAGCATTGGTATATGCTATTGTAGAATCTACATGAATATATCACTTAGCTCGAGAGGTAGGAGTTCCCATTCATCGCCCTCTCACACTTTGTTATGATAATCTTGGGGCAGTATATCTCATTCACAATCCCTTTTAACACAATCCCACCAAACAAGTTGACATTGATTATCACTTCGTTCAAAAAATAGTTATAGTCGGTTATGTTCATGTTCACTACATCACTACACGTTATCAGCACACCAACATTCTTACTAAGAATCTCTCCACAATAGCCTTCTCTTGCCACTGTACCAATCTTACACTTACTATCACATCATAAGATTGAGGGGTCATATTATTATATATCTATATATAATATAGCCTATAAGGGTAGAACAATATTTTTCTAGGTACTAGGTTGCACGTCCACTCTACTGTATATATTCCCCATGTAATTATACTCTTTTGTTAATGCAATACATTCACTTTTCTCATACTTGAACAAATTCAACATAGTAGTGGAGCAAAATGTCATAAGGTCTAATCTTTACACCGTGATTCCAACCCCATCTAATTATTTCCACGTGATGAGCATTGGTCAGTGTCACTGCCCGCACGTAACAGGAAATGCTATAGTATAAAATGTAAAGCTCGCACACAATTCAATAAGTTCAAACTTTTCAATTAGTAGTTTGTGCATATAAACTCCACACATTTGAAGGGCTCAATCAAGGATAGTGACAAATTCCACCATGTACCTTGCGATATCTAAAGCATATGCAACTGATGTCAGTGGATCAAGCCTCCCTTTCCTTTTTAATATTTCATATAAAGACCCCTGAAACATTTATAGTAAGAAAAATCAGACTGCACAAGGTAGATGATATTCATCGCATTGACAACTTACATTAGGGAGATACTCAGTTAGGAAGATTAAGCGATCAGAACGTTTCAGAACACCAAGGAACTGCACAATATTAGGGTGGCGTAACTTCTGCCATAGTGCCAGTTCCTTCATGAAGCTACTTCTGTCAACCATCAATCAAAAGCAACTAGGTGTTACAGGAATACCAGTTGCATGCATATGACAATGTGCAAAAAAATTGGAAGCTTATTGAATCTAAAGAAATACGCTATCAGTATTTAAGAAGCGATATTTCATGATCTAGCAATTTAAAAGGTCAATGTGAAATCGTGCACCAAAAACTTAGAAGGTTCAAGAGCAATCTTTTAGCTAAAATATCTATAATAAAATTTCAGACATGTCTTTTCTATTTTCAGCATGTTCAACGATGTTTCTACAACTAACATTATTATTGAACTTCGTACGTGCTGAAAAGATTAGAAACCTGGCAGAGAAGGGAAAAAAATTAGGATTATATATGTGTCCATGTATATCATCGTTGATCTTATTTTCAAGTTAATTCATGTCATTGGTAATCTTATTCTAGCACTAGTGAAACTACTATCAACATATTGCCTTAAAATTAGATAGCAGGAAAAATTATCTGTTCGTTGATCATATCTTAGTTGCTAAGATCATTGTCAAGCCACTAATCAATCTAGCCTTTTGAGTCATAAGTGTTTACTAATAAATATGAAAAACCGCACAAGATCTAAAAGGCTTAATATGGTGCCCCAGGTTAAAAGTAGTTAGTAACCAATCCAAGAGATGATTGATAGACCTATTTTGACTTGATATTCTCTACCATAGTTTCCCATGTGGTGTTCGTGAGGTGACTAATAGGCCTATTCAACCACTGGCCAAAAGTTTCTGAATAGTTGATTTAGTACTATCCATCATGGCCTTATAAAAAAAAAAAACCATTCTTTCCCATAAATAATCCACGTGAGACTTTGCAATTTATTAATAGAAAGTTGCTTTGTCATTTGGCCCATATAAAACTCACCTAACCCTTAAATTAGATGCAATGGCAGATCGAATGGTTTTTGCAGCTACATCTGTTCCCCGCCATTTCACCAGGTATATTTCACCAAATGCTCCCTGCAACAGTTAATGCAAGTAAGCCATCGAAAACAAAGATTGCCGGTATGTAAATGGTCAAGTCAACACTGAATAGGCAAATCGCTCGAGTTGTAATCATTTCTATAACTTGAAAGAAAACCAATTAAATTAATAACTTACTTCTCCAATGAGAATACCTTCATCTATGTCGACCTCACTATGCTCAATCTCGTAACATGAATTTAGGGAATCATTTCCAATCTGTTCCAAGAACGGTGAAGCATCCAGAAAATAATTATGATAAATGGAGCATAATCAAGTTAATAAAACCCTTTCAAGTTAGATTCTACACATCCCAAAGATTTTGGTGATATGCCGTACAATAATGTGCCGAGGCATGAATCAGGACATATTTGACAATTAGATGCTGTTTCTTGAGCAAAATTCTGCATCACCAGTGCTAGTATTACATAAACCTATGTGTTTCAAGTCATGCACAAAACCCACTACTAGAGAAGATCATCTATTCTTCATTTCAAGGTTCTCAAATGGAGAAAATTGATGAAACTAGTTAATGTCAACTTCGTAAAATTTTTATACATATAGTGTTAAGTAATCCACTGTTTACCAAGAAAGCTTGGAAATGTTAAGTTTATCAAAGCCCTCCAATTTCACATAACATTAAGCTAAGGATTCGCATAGGTCATGGATGTATCTTATTCAGATTACATGACCACATTGTCATGACTGTCAAGGAGGTCAGGGAAGCAAAAGAGCTGCAAGAGTCACAGGACACAACTCCAAGTGCATATTATGGGGTCATCTTACGGCTTATTAAGTGCTCTGTGATATATCAGGAGCATTAAATGTGTGCATGTTGAGGTGCCAGCTTGTGGGGAAATTTAGGGGTAATTCCATCTTCCTTCCAAAGTGAGCCAAGAAAATTTCTTGAGATTATAACATGATATAGAACAGAATAGAACATTACTAGTGCAATACATAAGCGATCTTTCTCTTTAAAACATTCAAATTAAAGTATGCCATTCAAACACATATTTTGTCTACAAAAATCAGTATATAGATTTAAGTAGCTATTAATAGTTCATACTTCTCCTGACTCTCTACTCAGCTTGAGCAACCGTATCATTGAGAAATAAGAGACAAGAAACTACAAGGCAGCCTGTCATGCACATTACCCCAAACATTGCTAGCCAGCAGTTGCTTTTCCAACATCATCATATAATATGGGAAGTTCATTTTCTGCTTGACTAGAATGAATCAAGAGGAGATATATTTTGTGGAAGCGGAACATGCCTGTTAAGTAATATATTTAGAAGCTCACACCATATCTACAAGTTTAAGCATTTAGATTAGATTGTTGTAGAGCTAAATTTAACCATATCTAACCATATGTATATGTTTAAGCACAAAATGTAATTTTGCAAGGGCTTTGAAAATCATACTTCTAGATCTTGAAGAAAAACGAATATTTGTTTTGCGTATCTTAGAGTTAGAGTTGGATGACTTAAATCATAGCATGAGTTAAGGAAAGAACATACTGGGTCTATTCCACCCCTTGCCTCCAATATTGCACAGATTTTCTCGTGACCAAAACCACGAGCATCTGATAGTGGCTGCAAGACATTAGTGTAAGTTCCCGTTCCAAGAAGGAAAGGCTATATTCTTATAGGTAAAGACACTTTTGGATTGCCAGAAACATTGTTTCCTTTCCAGGAAAAGTATAGAGCAAACTTGTAACACCCTAAAAAGTTGTAGAGTTGTTTGTTGAGACATGACAATCTGGCATATGTAAGTGGCAAGAAGCAGATAGATGCATCAGCTAACACTTTTTCAAGAATTATCCAAAATCAACTTTTGTCATCATCGTAATTGCTAAAATGAAAAGGGGGGAAAAAATCAGTTTTAATCATAAAGCACCTTCAATGTTTAGGCAAAGGCATAAGGAGCCCACATTGATCCATAAGTTGAAGCTTCTAGATTAGCTAGTTGTGGAGAGAAATTTAACATGCTGTGAAACCAAAAGATCAATGGTTTGAATCCATGCACCATCATTTTACTCTGATACAATTAGGGCATCCCTTTAGCAGACTTTGGTTAATATCTCAGCCCACAGGAAAGGGGCAGTATTGTGTAATAAATATGAAGAGCCCAAACCAACTTAAGAACTTAAAACCTGTAGATCAGTTGGTCCTGAAGTAAAATCTATCACAATGTGCCTAATTATCTGGGAAATCAACTAGGAGAAAAGCCCTTACAGTGCGACCCCAGCGATCTCGGAAGTTCACGTCAGCTTCTTTCTCAAGAAGCAGCTCAACGATTTCGGTGCAACCTTCACAAGACGCTAGATGGAGAGCAGTTCTCCTATCATAGTCGGCAAAGTTGGGCTCTACACCTTTCTCTAATTCCTGTATCACCCCTGCCTTGTCATTTTTGCTAGCGCAATGCAGCAACCTGTACGGTCCTTCTAAGTCCATCACCTGCGCCTGCATCGAGTGCATTACAACAAATAAACCTCAAATCAAGCGATACTTCCTCCTACACGACAGAACTTTAAGATAACATGCTTACATAATACACAAAACTTCAGGCAATTTATCAACAGGGCAACAATAACTAATCAACATCAGAACATCTTCAATGGAAACTCAAGTTTATCCTATTTATTTCTTATTCGTATCTTAGCTATATTTAATTTGTAAATAATCTGCTTTTGTTTTGTACCTGATAAGTTATATTTTATGAGTTTTATCTCTTCAGTATCTTTTTTATGCCAAACCGACAAATCAATCATACCCTTAAAAGTACAGTGATGGTCAAAAGATGGAAAGAAAGAGGACATAAAATGCGAGCTCCAGAAAATCTTGCTAAACACGGTATGAGTCAACTTGCATCAAGTCCCCATTAACACTACCAACAAGAAATCCAATCTTCAGTGACTTCAGAAAATCTGTATACTCAACTCTCTTCATCTTCACATCAATCTTAGCTCCATGCACACATATTTTTTAGATTTTAAACTTCTACTATTGGCCATTTGCCGGTAAAAGCTTAGGTTGCTTATCATTGAAATATTGATTAGTACAGAGATCGCGATGAGACTGTACTTTCTAGGTGAAATGCACTCATTGAAGATGCGAATTTTTTTTTCCTGTCAAATGGTGCATATTGGACATTTAGAAAAATAGTTTCCTTCAATCAAAATATTTAAACCATTCTCAAAAAAGTTACAATTCTTTAGAACTTTCGATTTTTGGAATGGAATATTTACAGATTTCCAAGCAAAAACAATAAACTTTGAAAAAATTAACAATACAACAACTTAAACGGAAAAAAAGAAAAAAAAAAAAAAACTTAAAAGCAAGATGAAGTACTCAACAAGTTCGAACCTTTTGTGATAACAAACCTTGATGACGATCACCCATTTACAATTCAATGTCAAGGGTCTCAAAAGGTATGATCGTTTAGCTAAATGCAGAGATATGTGGTGGTGTGAATAACGTTAAAAACAAAGAAAGCACGACTCTTGTTGACACTTGAACAACATTATACATGATGTTGGTGAATATGTGAACATTATATAAAAAATACAGGCTCTTTTATTTTTCACTTTCATGGTCTTCGATATCAACGATTATTTTTTCTATTTCAACGTCATGATTCAAACGTTTTCTTTCCTTTTCCTTTTTTCCTATGGTTCTGTCTTGTAGTGCGCAATTGACCCAGAAAGATCGACAACTTTGCTTGCTCCGCCGTAGAAATATGTATATAATATATATATAATATTTTATAATCAATATTAAAAAATATTAATTTTGTAAAAATATTTAACAAGGATCTTGGACAACAATTCACATACAAGATACCATGTAAAGTAAATATTTAATACTTATTATTGTCCGGTAAGATTTGGGGATGTATTAGTGCTTGTTTCTTCAAGAAAAACGATGGAGCTTGTGTTTTTGTACTGCGCTTGGCGCGCGCACGTGTGCATGGCATTCTAGACGGACATAGTGTACGAATGCTAGTGTGAGGAGGAAAGTGAGGGATTTATTGTCGTTTACGTTGTTTCAAAAACCGGCCCAAAAAAGAACCGAAAATTGATCCGGTTAGACCAACACAGACTTGAATCATCGCATTCATCAATGATGAAATACAAATCATATTGCCGTGGGAAAGATTATGGATAATAATGATCAACTTAAGCCAAGTCAATGTAGCATTGAGTTTGACTTTAAAATCAAATTTAAGTTCATATTTATATTTAAATTTTGTTTAAAGTAGTGCATCAATGAGGTTCAATTGAGAAGATCAGGCTTTTACAAGTGCCTATAGTTATTTTTTCTTTAAAATAATAATTTTAATTTAGATTACATAGAAATTTAAGTTTAGTTGAATTAGATTATTCTTTATTTAATCAACGTGAGAAAACTTGCACTTAGGATCTTATTGAATATTTGAACTCTACTAAATAGTCCTAAAGCTCTACTTTGAAAGAAAGAAAAGAAAAATAAAAAATAAAAAACCCTGTTCACTTCATAGCATGGATTGAAAATAGAATTTGATTACAAGTCAATAAGATGGAGTATAAATATAATAAATATTACACATCGATTATATTATTTAGTTGACATAAAAAAATAGTGAGAAATTATATTAGAATAGAAGTAATGTACTTTGAGTACAAGTAAAACTCTCTCAACCTTATATACTTTTTTCTTCTTCAGCATCTAGAAACCTTAGCAACTACCAAAACCTCATCTCTGAACAAATCAACAACTAGATCTGGTAGAAGATATATTTGGATATGAGAAGGCCTTGTCTTCTTCAATTCATTTTTGTTTTGGGAGAGAAAGAGCAAGGGAAGTCATCAAAGGTAGTTGAGTTCACTAGTGATATAAGGTCTCCAAATGTGGTTGGTTTATGGTTTAGCAATAGATAGCGTTGAATTGATTAAACTCCATGTTTTGATCACACGTCAAGAAGAGAGAGAGAGAGAGAATCACAATAACAAAGTTAAGAAAGCATGGAGATATTGCAAAAATGAGAAAGTTGTTGTTTTTGTATAATATATATGCAAGAGGAGACTCACGTGTACAATTAGTAAGTCTTGTGTATGAGGACTAAAAGATGAATAAAAAAACTAAACTAAGCTAAGCTAAATGATGTATACAATATAATATTGTAAACTACACCTACTTCCAAAAAAAAAAAAAAAACTCCCATAAGTTGGAAATTCCTGAGAACACAACTTAGATAAGAAAGAGCACAATTGAGCTCCAAAAATCTCTTTAGTCATTACATCAACAATTTGCTCGGTGGAAGCAACATGAAGTGGACAAAGAAATCCCGATGAAAGATGATTTCAAATAAAATGGATGTCCAACTCAATATGTTTATTAAGACTAGGAAAACAAAGATTCTTTCCAAGCAAAATAGTTAAGTTGCTAACTGTAAATAAAGGAACTAGTAGTAGGATTTGAACTTACAAATCTTGTAGCAAATCTGATTAGCAAAGTAGTTCTTTTGTGATAAAGCAATGCTTATATATTTTACTTGGATTGAAGAAGTACAAATAGTAGGTTGTTTCTTTATCTTCCATGAAATCAAGGAAGAACCAAGAAAGATACAAAATCCAGACGATGATTTATAATCAGCATGACTTAACGCCCAGTTTGCACTAAAGAAGCCATACAACTATAATGGTGAAGAAGAAGCATAGAATAGTCCCCAATCAATTTTTTTTTTTCAAATAGCATGGTAAATGAAGTTTAATGCGCAAATGATACAAATTGACTCAATTGCTGCATGAAGAATGAAATATTTAGTCAAGTCATACTCGTATATAATAATCTTCCAACAAGTCTCTTATAAAGGGAAGGATTTGATAACAATTCCCCATCTTCATTATTAAGATGTACATTCCATGTCTATTGATTCTGCATACTTCTATCCCTAAAAAGAATTGTACTTCACCTAAGTCCTTGATAATAAAAGCTTGATTAAGAAGAAGCATCATGGATGCAATAGAATCAAGATTATTTCCAATTAGCAACACATCATCTATAATTCCCTAGAGCTTGGATCATTATAGCTCACCATGTATCAATACCAAAGTACTGACATTCGAAGGCTTAAAACCTACTAAATAACCTCAAGAACATTTAATGATCACACCATAATAACAGACTACAATAGATAGTCTCCATATCAATACATAATGCGGCTATAGAGTCTACCTATCATACCATATAATAACATAAAAGTAATTATGGAATTTGACATGCTCTTATGACCCAAGTTAGGTAACAACCAACAATGGAGTCTCATTTACTCCTATTACATCATACAAACAAATACATAAGCTTTAGTCTACAAAAGGAGTCTATATCCTAATACAACCATTTCATAAACATATCACCATATGGTTAATGGAAACCTCTTACTACTCTTTATAGTAGTATAATCGTCTCTATCCTTTAAGTCATAAACAAGATCGTACCCTAGGTTATCATAGGATCTTGATCTCCTAATGTACCTACATTGAAAAATAGAGATTCCTAAAGGCTAAGTAAGATTGCCTAATATGAGAGTTACACAATTACACATACATGAACAAGCAAATTCATTTCACATATGGATACAAACATGTACCTAAACAGCCAATTATAATTTAAGTTTGATAAGTATCCCAACTTTGGCATCTCAAAGTTTGGGGTATCTCATGACTCTAAATCACAGAATCATCATATATAATTTAAGTATATGGTGTTAGGTATTCCCTAACACTCTAGAGTCATTGAATAACCTAAAACTAACCGAATCAACTCAACAAGCAACTCCACTCAAAATAACTCCACTTGGGACAATGCTACTTACCAATCCTTGAATGCTACCTTAGGGTCATTGATACTCCTAATCCCTTATGCCTAGCTAAGCACACTTAATGCAATTAACATTAGAGGAGGATTTGATTAAGTTCAAATTCACTTTGTAAATTATAGGCACACGGCAACCATGTAACCTTGTACTTAAACCAACAGTCTCATAAAATACTTGATTCTCAACTTATTCTAATCTCATGTTAAAGTATTCCTAGAGTCACTATGGTTCTTAATCCCACTAGTAGCAACTTAAGTAATCAGAACTTTTTGTGATGTTAAATCTAATAGTTTAATATAATTATATGTTTGATTTGTGTTTATTCATGGATCAGTTTGATAGGAATAAGTTTAAGGTTGAAAAGAATGACTTTTAGGCCTTTTTTTATCAATTACCATCAAGCTAGTAGCAAGGAGTACCATCGGGCCAATTCCGAGAACAAAACTGAATCAAATTGACAAAGGAGATGGCTTAATTAATCAGTTGGCTGGCATTTAGAAATGCTATTAGGCTTGTTCTTCGACCTGAACCATTGGCAAGATGATTCAATTGTGAACCAACCAACTGGTTATTGTCCATTATGTGTAAACTTGTTTCCTTCTTTGTTCGGATTTTATACCGTTTCTCTATTTCATACTTTACACTTCTACTACTCCCAACATACTTCAAGAAACATCAATTCATTCTCCTTATTTGAATCCCAAACATCTTTTTTCAGTTTTGAAACAAACATTTATACTCTAAAAGGAATCCTAAAAAAAAAAAAAAGAAACCTTACTCTTTTTTAAGTATTCCTCTAGTCATTGTGATAGGAATCAAGCTACTAGGCCTTTAACCTGCAGCCAAGCTTGAGAAATAGAGAGATTGGTAAGGCAAATCCTCTTACTCCAACTGACTCCTACCAAAGTCGAGTGTCTCTTTACCGATCCACTTTACATGCCAAGCTGCATAACTATCCGGTGTGCTTAGAAACTCAATTATAACTACGACTTATCGTGGCTAATTTGAACTGAAATGTTTCCTTCGAGATATTGAAAAAAATTAGAGAGGAAATGGTCCACAATCGAATAAGAGTAGTCGACGTAAAGCTGTTCGAACGATATGACTTACCAGTGAACACAACATGACTTAACACCTCACTTGATATGATGTACAAGTTGATGTCAAGGTTCACCTGGTACTAATCCTAAGCTACTCAGTAAGATTAGATAAAAAGTGTATGAAATATGGACTTGGAGAGGGTTATCTCACAGGAATAGAGTATTCAATATTAAAATGTAAGTTGTTTCCGACTTACAAGAGAGAAAGGACTATTTATAATAAGTCCTTATGGCAACATTACAAATAAAGAAATTACAAGAAAGTATATACAAAAAGGGATTCATAGTACATATGAAAAAGCGTAAAAAGGATAAAATACCAAAAATGAAAAACTAGTACAATGTCAAATGAGGTGGATAAGTGGTAGTGCAACATTAGTTCTGTACGAATATTCTGTGAGCATAACAGGCGAGAAGGTTCAAAATGTCACGACAATAAAGGGGCCGAGATGAAAGAGATGGTGGCATGCCGAGAGAAAACTATTCGACCATTTAAAAGAGTCTCTCATCACTCAAAAAGAACTTTTTGACAGCAATTGGTCAGATTACTCGGTATAGGGTCCTCAGTAAAGAAATGGTCGGCATCATCACTACTGAGTGTACAAATCAACGTATGACAATTCGGGGAGCTCAAGGAGTTCAGCCACATTCCTTTGCATAAACTTTCTCGTCATCAATAAGTTACCTAGGGGGAATTCGCTAAGTGAAGGAATGGAGTCTTCGGAATCGTGTATGAGTAATGGGATCATTGGTCGGTAGTTCATCACTGTCCACTTCTTGGAAATTGTATGTCTAATTATAGAATACCAAGGCAACAACCAAACCCTACATGCTTACTTACTCATGTTTAAGTTGACCATTTACCTGATATTGAAAAATGTATAAAATTGCACATTTATCTTCACTTAATTACTACACATTTATGCATTTCATGGTGCTTTTATTGTGAGCTATGCTTAAAAATAATGAAAAAATGTAATTTTCTTGGTCAGTTGCATAAATAGTGAAAAAAAAGGATCAAAATATGATTCAAATAGCTAGTATAAACTTATGTATTTATATCATGATTTTATGTCTTCTTATATGTGAGTTTATGCAGTTTATAAAAGAAAGAGTCATATAATTAGCTATCTAGTCATGTTCATAAGGGTACACACTTAGATCAGTTGCTTGTGCTTGGTTTTCATTAAAATGAGCTTAGTAGTTCTCTCCATGATGCTATTTTTGTAGCAGATTTTCCAAGCAAATCAAACGCAACTAGCTCTTATCTAAGAATAACAGTAGGCTGAGAACGCCAAATGATAGCAACAACTAATTGAAGTAAGATACACATTTAAATAGCAGCTTATCACTTGCAATAGTGGAGTAAAATTTACCAGCACCTATCACAACAATGCAATTAACTCAAAACTTTGAGAAAGGAAGCTCTAAGACTATAATGTTCAGGGAGAATTTGTTCTTTCTTCATTTGCTTCCTCCAATCATCTTCAATGTTAGGTTTCAACTTTTCTGTTCAGGAAAATTGGTCCTCAATCAAGATGAAATGACACTCTTTACTTGAGTTTTACGTACCACGAGTAGCTGCTTAAGCTTAGGAATTCCATGACTTGATCAAGTACAAGCCATCTTGAAATTTCAGCAGCCCGTACAGCAAAGTATCTGCATAAATAGCAGCTCTAGGACTTAAAAGCTTTAAAACTGAACCAAGCACCAAGTACCAAGCTACATCAAACAGAGCATATCATTGAGCTTCTATCAATTGTACATGCCACAAACTTGAACTTCAAAAGACCAAGAAAAGTCTTTATGTGACAGTTGCAATTAAGCAACCAGCAAACTAAGTTCACTCCATGACAAATCCAACTGTTGCGCTACAAGTTATAACTAAGTTGCAACATGTTACAATAGCTGAATTGAGTTGCCAAGCACAAATAAAAGTGGTCGTTAACTCTTAATTGTAGCTATCTATGTTCTTTCTACAATGATCCATACAAACAATTGATAGTAGCAGCTCCTTGCAATGAGAACAACTTCAAGCACCTGAGTTCTAAGCTATCAGCACCAGTACTTCAACACATTAGTAGCAGCTCCTCACATCTACACTTGACAACTAAGAAGCTCCATTAAGTTGCAGCAATGACTTTAGATCAAACTGATCAATAGCTAAAACATGTTACCATTTAACTCATTCAACTACAAACTGAATGATTAAAAGTTCTTCAATTGATTCAGCAGCAAGGATTAGAGTCCATTTACTTCACAAGCTAAATTAGTCCATGATATGTAGCAAAACCGAGTTGTTATCCTCAATGTGGTCGAAAATTCATTTCATTTTTTCTTTTTTTGTTTACTATAAGTCATGGGTTTCCATACTAATTAGTAACTCCACCCAAGAACTCCAAGCACATCATTCATGGCATCCATTTCACGAGCATATAGAGCACTAATCAACTTCTCCAAGATTGCAGCTGTAATATACCAATTTGAAATAGAGTAGCTTACTTTGCTGTAAACCCCATTCAATTCCACAACAGGAACCCTAGGAAACAAAGCAATCAAGCAACTACAACCAAAATCTAAGCTCTAGTTTGTTGATCTAAGTAACTCCAACAAGGGTGAACAACTAAATGGTGCTCCAATCTACAAAAGAAACCATTAGCATCATAGGCACTAATTTAGGCCGTAAACTCCATTCAACATCAGCAGCAGTTCACGGCAACCACATAACCAGCAGCAAGCCGAAATAGAGTAAATTCTATAGTAGAGATCCCAGCTTTAGTCATTGATAGCAATGGCAAACTATACGCAATAAAACATGGATAACAGTCCTTTACCAAATAGTAGCCAAAGCTTCTTATTGAGCTCCACATGACATCTAAGCTGTTGTTCACGTAACAACTTCAACAACTCATTTCAAGTCAAGAATTCTTCTTTGATAAGCAGCCTTAAACTTGACAAATACAACAATCTAAGCAATTCTTAAAAGAACTAAGCACCTACAATAGAGTAACTGCAGCTATAGCACCCAATAGCAACTCATATTCCTTCAAAGCTAGTAAGTCCATTGAATCAAGCAACTGAATGGGCAACTCTCCATATGAAGTCCACCCAACCAGTAGCCAAGCAAGCCAACAACAACAATCTCTCCATATGAGTTGCAAAATAAACATCAATTTAACAAAATTCTTGCACACAACTAGCAGAGCATCTTAGTATTATTTTATATATATATATTTTATCTTACAATTTATTATAGAAGCTTTGTTTCATGTTATTGTAGATGCCTACATAACCTTATCACTCTCTTGGTTTGTTTGACAACATCTTGAAATACAATATGAGATGAGAACCAAGTTAATGCAAAGCTCCTGAATACTTCCAAGAAGACTGACATGGAACTTGAGTTACAGTAGTTGCTGCCGCAATTCCATTCATTGACTTAAGCACTTGCAACAGCATCCCTTACAGCACTTTAGGCAACCAACAAGTTAGTAGCTAAGGCAAACGACTCGACAGCAACAAAGGACTTCAACAGCTGCAACAACCTCAGCAACTCCATATAGTAGCCAATGAACTCAAGCTTCTCCAACTTGAATTTGTAGCAGTAGCACATGATAAACTCTAAGCCAATTAAGCACACCAACTAACGAGTGATGTTTCGAGCAGCTTCACTCTAGCTTAACTTCACAATACCACGAAACAGCAACAGCAATAACCAAACAGCCCCTATGGAGAATCAAACACGCATCGATCAAATGACAATAACAAGCTCTTAGCGAAGAACTAGAAGACAGTAACTGTATCTTATTAGAATTCAACAACTTAAGCTCCTTATGATCAAGTTCAAGATGCTCCACAAATTTGAGCCAAGCTGCCAAACTTTTCAACTTACATGGAAGCAATTGTCTAGCAGCTAGTCTTTGTATTTCATAGACTCTACACTTTCTCATATTCACGAAGCCAATGCTAAGAATAACTTAAGAACCAAGCAGAATTGATGCCCCCTCTCAAAGTCATTTTGCAAGGCTTTCACATGGTGATCCTAACAACACAAGTTATAGCTCATGATATGAAGTCGGCCTACGACATTGGCCCATGTCATGAGAAGCGTGGGACGAAAAGAGAATATGAGACAAGGGAAACAGTTGATGAGGAGAACATCATTTATTTTAGCATGCCGTATTCAAGAAAGGGATAGCCCAAACTCTAATAATTGAAGCCCACACGCAGTAAGGGAAGCATAGTAGAAAGAGAAAGATAGCAGCAAATAGTGAGAGAAAAAAGCAAGGATGAGAGGAAAATAAAAGGGCAGTAGCTTAGAGGAAAAAAAATATTTTTAACAGGAGAGGAAGATACAGTAGTCGAATATAGAGAGTTTAGATAGTAACAATGGGATAGTTTTAATATTGAAGATTAGAATTTTTAGCTTTATTTTATTTCATTAATTTCATTATGTTTTGTTTAATTTTAGGACTCTAAATCATTATGTTCTAGCTCGTTAGAGAACTACCTTAAGTTCCAAATGAATCGAGATTTGTCAATTTTGTATCAGGTTTTGAAATTGATTATATCGATCAAGGTTCTTTTTTTTCCTTGTTATTTCAATCTATATATATTTTGATTCATTTGGGTTTTGTGATGTGATATTATACTTAATTTATTTGAGTTTTGTATTTATGGATATGATGAATTAATGTGTTTGTGCATTGTTCCGATATCGATTTTAAGTATTTGGGTATTTTTCTATTGTGTTCATCGTCTAGTTATGTAGTATTTGGCTATTACTTTTTAGTTAGATAAAGTTATAGGATATTCGGCAGGGTTTCAATAACTTGTTTTGAACATAGATTAAATTTTTGGAACAGCTCATCATAAGGATACGTAAACCCTTAAGTTTTTCGACTTAACATCTAAAGTAGACTATAGTAAGTTAGATATTCCTAAGAGTCGACAAGGCTAGTTAAGATGAAAATCCTAAGATAACAACTGAAGATTCAATCGAGTATAAAACTTTTATACCTTAAATATACTTAAACACTAGAGATTGTACCCAAAAGTAATGAAACCCTAAAATTATAACTTTAAGGATGGAAAAGTATTAAGTCACTATAATTTATTCTAAAATCCTAATTGCTAATATATTCTTAGTATCATACTAAATCATTATCAAATAATCAAGATAACTTTCAATTATTCATAAATGCATACAATATTAATTTAATTTACTAGAAAACTAAGATATTGTATTATAGATCGTATCTATCTTTTAATCATATAACCAGATTAGTATTATATAGAGTTAAGTGTTTAGTTGATATTCATATTACATATAGTCAATGTTAATATCCTAAATGGCACTTTTATAATAGTTACATTAAGTAGCATACCAAATGATGTATATAGGATATAAATACCTAAAGGAAGATCTCATTAACTGAAGTCAACATATGTCACTATCAACTTAGAACCATCTTCCATTTTCTAAGGATTTCTTTTCTTTTGTTTCGATTTTTTTTTTCTTTCTTGTCCCCCTTCTTGCCATCCCCACTAAGAAGACTCTAGACCCTACCTGTTTCAATTGTAAACCACAAATTAAGACACAAATAAACCCCTTTTTCCTCCTCTTGTTACAACTATCACTTTCTCCTTCTTCTTATCCTTCTTCTAATTCTTGTTTTTCCTTTTTACTTTACCCATCAATAACTTCCAAACTACTATTCTACATGTATAAACTCCTATTTCATATTACAAAGGAAAAAGAGGTATGTTTTCATATAATCTTTCATCTTAATTGGTAATTAGTTATTTATGTTATATTAATTTTGGAATTATCATGTTATATGTACATGTATGTTGATACAAATAGGATTCTTATATACATGTACATAAGTGTAGAAATACTTGGGTATAAGAGTAGAAATACATGAGTACATATACTATGTAGATCCATGTGAAATAATTGTGTATGAATTTTAATAAAGTACTTAGTATAGGTATAGGTATATACATATAGATAAGTGTAGAAGAACATATGTACATATATGGGTGTAGAAACGCATATATTTATATGGACTAAATAAGTATACACTAGTAGAATACATAGTATAAGTATACATATACATAGGTAAGAATAAGAAAAGTACTTGTGCATAAGCATAGAAAGCAATATACATGAATACCCTTTATGTACATAATCTAAAATAAGGAATATACTTAGCATATACAAATATAACTTGCTAAATGTGCCCATAAGATGCAAAAATATGGATTATATGAAGATTTCTTAAGAGAGTATAGAAGGCATACGAAAATATATATAAAATACATACACCACCGTATGTATATATGGGTATATATATGAGTATAGATACGGTATATGTACAAGAATACTAGTATGCATACAAGTGTATTAGAAATATAAATACACATAACATAAGCAAAAGGTACATAAGTACTTTAGTATACTAGTTATACATAAAAAAAATTATAACATAATTATTTAAAGTACTATAAGATAATATAGTCAAATAATAAACTGTACAATATGTACAAATGTATACATATATGGGCCAAAATCACTTTAAGCCTATAACACACATCTTAAATTGAATTGTCCTTATCTAAGCCCATAAATTAGTAATAACAATGTAAGATCATCTAAGTGTAAGAATTTAATGGCTAATTAAATTATTAAGTACTAAAATAAGATATAAAACTGGACAATAAGAATATTTAAGCTTCAACTATTAAAATTTTAATAAATTTAATTCATATCATGAAGCACAAGTCTTAACATTCACAACGAACATCATCGTGTGTACGTACATCTGAAAACGATAAAAAAACAACTATAAGTTTATAAATATTAGAAATAAAACGAAAAAGCTACATACGATTGGTGATAAGGTTCAACATAATGAAAACTAATAGGAACCTAAGTGGAAATAAGTGAACAAATACCTAGAATAACTAGTTCATTCAGTTACTCACTATTGTTTTTATCTTATAATAATTAGGTGATCTTAACAAAGGTTGGAATCTTCCCTAAAGACTACTACGATTAGCGCGAGACTTCATAGCCAAGCGAGTACTCCCAATGACTCTATGCTTATTTGTGCTTGTAGTTAGTGCACTTAAATTGAATATCAGTAACTTGATGCATAGGGATTCAGGACATGCATGTGCTTGATATTGATTTATTATTGTGAAAATATTGTTAAATATGATAATTAAATATTTGATTGTATGATTGGTTGTTACATGATTTGGATGGTTTGCTGATATTGATTAATTACCACATAATTCAACTTAATTATATTTGGTTTTCATGAAATTAAAAAGGGTCATGCATTAACCATACATTGCACTTCTTATTCCAACCATCACTTCACGCGGAGGTAAAGAGAGACCATGCAGGGGTTGTTTATATACATTGAATTAAAGTGTATAGTACAGTATACTTATACAAATGACCTTACCCTAACCCACAGGCTTATTAGGTATTAGAGATGCCAACGATTTAGTAAGGGTTAAGTCTAGAGACCTTTGGTATAGGGTAAGAGTGTAGACTGCAGAGGCTACCTCACCGCTAGACTTAGGATTTTGGTATCCTATTAGATTTCTTAGAAATGGAAATGTATTTTGCAAAATACAAAATCTAAATTTATAATTAAAAACCCAAGTACCAGAGCCCAATTGTGATTGGTGCCGATATATCTCCAACCCTTATCTTGAAGGGCATTAAAATTCAATATTATATGCAACACTGGTTAACTACATATATTGTTTGACATACTACATGTACATACATTCATATAATTGTAATAATTTGTTTGATAACTTACTTGCCAGTATAGTATGAGAGATAACTCACTAAGCTCTTATAGCTTACTCCAAATTAGTTTTTCTTTTGCAGGTTGATAGATAATCGTACATGGGTTAAGTGCTAAGCGTTAAGTGCAAGTACTGAGACATTTTAGAGGTTGGAATTAGAGAGAAGTTATTTAGTTCATGTGAAACTTTAAATGTAAAATCCACTTATATACTTAGATTTTTCAACCTTATTAAGTTTGAACTTTTAAGTCTATATTACTTAATCTTATCATTTGGTAAGAGATATCAATTCTCTGCGATTCTAAAAAACTATAAGATATTAAACATCCATAGTGATTTATATTTATATTTTACAATAAATTAATTACTTAAAAATCAATAATCTTAGTGATTTATCATTTAGAATCATATAATCTCTAACTTGCAAGACAGTTTCTATATCATAGATGCACACATGATATGAAAATTTTCAAACAATACTACTAGGCCCCTTTTAGAGTCTTAATAGAATATACGAATTTTAATTAAATTCATGAACTCACACACTTAATGTGATTGAAAATATGGTTCAAGTCATAGGGACATGCTTAAATCATATTTTTAACTAGAACAATAATTTCAATGTGAGCGGATCATTTTTTACTCAATAATTATAGACAAATTGTCTTAGCAAGTAAATTTATGCTATAATTAGAATTTTGCTATTTTGGGAGGTAAGTAAGTTGTAGTAAGTTTAATTAAATCCCTTTTAGTCAATTTTAAATATCAATTTAAGCAATCACATTAATTCAAATGAGAATAGATTTACAAATCCCAGTTTGACCTTTTTTATCTCCTAAAACTAGGACCCTCATAGTGCAGCTAGAACATTTAGTTTAGTATTGATCTTGTTATTTAGTTTTCACTTACTTTTAGTTCAATTATTGATAGCTTAGCTTAAGAAAAAACTCAAATAATTTAGTACTAAGCACTTTTACTCCTAGCTCCCTGTAGAATACAACTTTAACTCACTCCTTGTACTACTTCCACAACCCGATATACTTATCGATTGACATACTTACGTTTCTAGTGAGCCTGGCATCACTCTTGCCAAGAGGCTAAGAGAGTAAACCGGGACTAATCCCTAATCACCTTTGCTCGGACAAGCAATCGGTTCATACCCTTTTGCCTACATCCTTTAACGACATTGCCAATGTATCTCTTCTACACATACAAGACTACATATAGAATCTACTACACTAATTGTTACTTTTCTTAAATATTTATTTTTACCCTTTTGTATTCTTGTACATCACTTCTTTAAGACAATATTCTTTTTTACTTTTCCCTTTTAGGTAAATTACCCTAACTTATTGAGTATAAATACTCCTTATACTTGTAACTGTAACAACTAGAGAATTAACATCAATACATTAAATATTCTTCCTTTTGTAAACACTATTTGTCTACTCTTATTCCACTTTAATTCTAACTCTTAAGTAAGACTAAGTGGCGAGTAACCTCATCGGATCATCTCATGAATCATATTGAGTTGTGTCATGAGTCATCGAAAGTTCTACTAGCGCATCATATCCTTTGAAGCTGTTCGTAGGTTTTGCCTACTCTTTCATTCATCTTTTGTCTCATTTGTAAGTGTAGACACCATGTTTTTGCAAGCCCCACCCCGTACCCCCCCCCCCCCCCCCTTTCCCCTTCCCCTTTTATTTTTCAAAATTTTTAGAATAGGATAAATGGTTCAAAATTAGGAAAAATAAAAAAAATAATAGAAAATTAAGAAGGACCTAAAAAAATAAATTTAGAAAAAAAATACAAAAAAAATAGAAAATTTAAGAAAAGCTAAAAAAAAAAAGAACTTTAGAAAATAAAAAATTGAAAAAGTCACAAATTTTTTTTTAAAAAAAATAAAAAAAATAGAGAATTTGGGAAATATAGATAAATAATAATTTTAGATAGTATGATAGAATAGATTTTAAAAAAATAAGGAGAGAGTTATTACGTTTAGGCTTAGATTTGAATCTAGCCCAAATTGACTTTGTCTATATGGGCAATTTAATTGTATATATATAAACAAAGCACAAGCCAACCGCCTAACAGTTAAACACTTGAACTTGCGTTAGATTTGGCTTGGAGACCAGGGGTTCAATTATCAACAAAGGCAAAACATGCCTTATGTTTTTCTTTTCTACAACACATCATGCCACATGCCAGGACATCATCACACCAGGTATCCATTATGGGATACATAGCACTATTACATACACATGCACACCACAGTCATGTATCAACACTTAGCATGACATGTGTTAGCCACGTATATGACACATCATCAACCACGTGTCTTTCGGGATACTTAGCACTTTCTCATTTACTGATGCAGCTAACGTGGCACCATGTCAGCACTTTCCTTTCTTTTGCTCCTCATTTCTCACATTTTCCCTAGATTTTCTTACATATTCTTTCTTAGCAGGTCAACTTCAACATTAATTTAGGCAATTTATTGTTGCAATTTCACCAAATTAACAGTGCAATTACAAAATAAGCATAGCCTATTATGAATTGAATCCAAAAACCTAGTCGAATTCACTCATTTGGCCATTCAAAATCAAGATTGAAAAATGGGATAGAGGAGAAAATTCTACTTGGCCATTAATGCCCTATGCAAGCTCCATATGGTTCTCTCTCATTGGCTTCATATTTTCTCTTATACATTTACTCATGAATGATCTCTCTCTCTTGGAGATCCACTTTTGAACCGTCTTTAACCTTTCTCTTTCTCACACATCACCCCCATCTACTCTCAACCATCATCCTTCTCTTGCACTCACACAGTGTCCTCACTTACCATCACATATAGCACCAAACAGCAAGCATCAACCCATTCCATCCTCTTGCGCGCACATTGAACCACAACACACACCATCGACAATAAGCCAACATACGACCCAACCCAATCATCTGAAGCTCCCTCTCACTTTTTGACCCACCATCCTAAATACACACGACAGCCCTTTCTCCCTTCTACTATTGCATAGCTGACCCCAACATCCTTGTTACAATTAGCCAATCCACCAACCAAAGATCCCCTTCCTCATATACATAGCATACAAACACGACTCTAGGCCTTTTCTCTCTTGACCATGTAGGCAGCACCACTGCCATACATAGCCCCTTCATGTATGAACCAACCATGCACAACACCATCCCTTACGCCTAAACACATTAGCAATAGTCCCATCTTCACCACTGTCCACTCCAAACTAATCTACACTCTGTGCCCATATACAGCCACATTCACACATGTGACCACCACTACCTTCATCAACTGCCCAAATACATTAGCAACCAAAACTACCATAAAAACCCAAGGTGTCATCCCTATACCCCTTAAAACAAATAAAAAAACACCACTTCCTACTTAAAGAAACACCTAAAATATACTCTAAAATACCCTCTACGACTGAAAGTTTCTCCTTATAGTGCAAAAAACCGAACTAGACCTAAATCCGCACCGACTCCATCTATTAACCAACCAGTTCCTTACTCCTATCTAATTTGTATGAAGCCCTTGGTCTGGCCTTGCTTATTTCTTTTTTTTTATTTGATTATTTATTGTAATTTGCAATAAACAAAAAAAAATGGAAAAAGAAAAACAAGACATGAAAAACGGATAAAATAGTTTTTTGTTATTTATTTTATGTCTCCAATTAAAACATAAACCGTAAAGAATGAAAAATAAAATAGATGAAGTAAAATAATAATAATAATAATAATAATAATAATAATAATAATAATAATAATAAACGCATTTTACCACTTAGAATAGAATAATTTTTTCAAAAATAAAAATAAATCAACCCATTTTCAAAATTAGGGTACTTTCGAATTTTCCATAAATGAAATTTGGTTTAGAACCCTTTGAGAAATTTTCCTTAATTAGCATCAAACCAAGTAAAAATGTAAACCTGGTTTTTTTTTTTCAAAAATTAAAATCAGCTCACCCACTAAAGTTTTCATGAATGAACTAGAGAAGTCTGATTCTAAATAACAGGTATGTAAGCACCCATATGTACGGGACGACTTAAAATTTGGAAAAAATTTATTTCCCCCTGTAGTAAATAATTCATTGAACTTTTATTTTTTGTAAATAGACATAATTTCAATTATAGCTTGTAAATAAACATTATTGGAAGGGTATTTGAAGAGCAAGATTAAATTTGGAAAGTTAAAAATAATACCCATTTAGAGTTTAATAGAATAGCCCCTAAATCTAAATCTTTTGTTTTAGGAAACCGTTTTGGTAGCTACGTTATAACCAATCGACCTAATTGGTTACAACTTAACTCTCTTTCCCAACTATGGTTGAGTAGCAACTCCTAAAGTGTATTCAAAGTTAAAGAACAAGTTTTCTTTAAATCCTAGTTGAGAGTTAGTATTAAATGAGTAGAGTTTAACATTGATTGATTAAAAAAAAAACTAATTTATAAAAACCGTGAGTAAAAAATCAAGCTCAATAGCTTGGCAACTCCATTAAGGATTTGGTCAAGAGGGCTAAACACTTAAAATACTTTTCAAAATTAAAATTTCTCTTCAAAATATCCATGTTATTTATTTGTTTGTTTGTTTATTTGTTATAATTTCATGTATATACTTAGCTTTGATTATCGTACAACATGCATTGGGATATAGGGGGATCATTTGTTGCATTAAAGATGTAAGGTAGATACAGTTAAACCTAAGCTGTCTTAGGACCCTAGGAGGAGGGACTATTGTGTAGGCTCCAAATGTAGTGGGATAACCATCGCTTAAGGTTGATTAGGTACCCCACTTAAGCTTGATGTAACTAATGAAAGTATTTTCTAAAAATAAGTAAGGTCACAAAGCTTGAAGCCTTTTAGAACCCACTCTAATTGTATATACTCCTCTCCAAGCTTAAGTTAATACACTACTCTTAAAAATTTGCAACCCTACTAATTGTTTAAGAGTTTTAATGCAATCAAATTTTTTTAAAGCAACAGTAAGGTCACAACTTAAGGATTAATGTATTAACCCAAACGATCCTAATATCTACATATTTCCACGTAGTTTCTTTTGTTGCATTGATGACTAATTCTTGTTCATAAAATGTGTAGACGTAGAATGGCAAATAACCAAGCAAACAATTTAGGGAATGATAGGCTACAAGACATATCTAGGATTCGTAAGTAGCTGTTGAGGGATGAAATCAACTATTTAAAGAAAAAGTTAGAGTATTTTGAAGCTTACAATCGAGCCTTAAGGTCCCTTCTAGCATAAGTCATTGGAGATACCTATGAAATGATAAAGGACCTTACGGCTCATATATAAAACTTAATATAGGGTTTTTTCCAATTTACATCTAAAGAGCCTAGAATAAATATCAAGTTTCAGAATAAATGTTAAATTCTCTACCTTTGTTTTCTATATTTTGATTTTTCAAAATAATGTGGTTCCCTTTAATTTATTGTTCTTCATTCTTTAACATTCCCTTCTTTATAAATTGTCCTTCAATAGGCATTTATCTAATTACTATTCCCTCCCATTTTAGGAAATATAAAATATTATAAACTTGAAAATAGAACCTTAAAAATCATCATCCTTATTTATTTTCTATAAAATAAAACTTTATCTTTCTCTCTTTTAAAAAAAAATAATAAATAAGAATGAAAAATTGAAAAAATAAAAATGAAAAGAAAAGTTGCTGAAGGCTACAAATCCTTATAAGCTCAAGGAGTTAACACAAGCTTAGGCCTTTGGCCTACTCAAGTAACCAACCCAAACACTTGGTTTCTAACCCACACGAGGCCTCTGGACCTATTAAGGAAGCCAACATGAGCACCTTGGCCCATTTAACCCAAACACTAGCCCCTTATGCCCATTCAATCTAAACACTAACCTTAGGCCCATTCAAGCAACCTACCCAAACACTAACCCCTTAGCCATTCAATCTAAACATTAACCTTGGGCCAATTCAGGCAACCTACTCAAATACAAGCCACTTAGCCAAGCAAACAAATTTGAACACAAACCATAGCCCATCGAGGTAGTTGACCCAAACACAATCCTTAACCCATAAAGGTAACTAAGCTAATACCTTTGGTCTATTTAGAAAGCCAAGCCTAATCAAAACACAAAGTTAAATATTAGGGCATGATTTGAGAAATCAGGTGATAAAGCCAATCTTCACCATAGGTAAATAAAAAATATACTCCTTCTTAAGAGATTGATAACTCACTTTTAAAAGGTTCAAAATGAGAAGAAGCAAGCTATATCCTATACACTAACCCTTAAAACACTTTGAGAGTTAAGCAACATAATTGTAAGGATACTTTAGACTCATTCCTTAAAGGAGGTCCACTTTGAATGTGATACATAGATTAAAATGAAGTTAGGCATTCATTTTCAAATCCTAAACACAATTATCTCTTGTTCACCCCATTGGACCAATTTAGAGTATTTTCAAATTTAAACCCTATTAGAACCATCCCACAACAGAGAAATTCGGAGGTTAGGGTCATTAATAACAAGAGAGGCATAAAATTGGTTTATGCTTGCTTCTATAAGACTAAATTCATAAACAACTTTTATTTCTGATAAATTATTTTTCTTTGAAATAAAGAAGAGTCAACACTCTTCAAACACTTCAAACTCATACCTACCTCACCGAGATTGTACATTAGAAATCCATGGATTTAGAGTCTTAAATCGCTTAAAAGGTGAAAACTTAGTAATGGATACGTTTACTCTTAAGGCCAAAAGAGAAGAAAGAATAATAAGAGATAATGAGGCAAAGTAATAATAAAAAAAGAAGAAGAAGAAAAGAGGCCGGAAAATTAGGCCCATGTATAAGAGGAAAGCCCCAACAGATATATCATATCCTAACAGGGGCAGCTAAATCGAATCAAAGGTCAGGAGTCAAAGCCCAAATAAGCTCAGAAACACAAGGCCCCGAATCACATTCCAAAGCTCGGAAACCTAAAATCTCTATATCCGCTATAAAGCCTCTCTTACCTATGTTGAATCATGCAAGGCCTTCTTACCCACATTCTAGCCTTACATAGTAAAAGCTCTTCCGATCTTAAAAGGTAATTTATCTTTAATAAAAATTATTTTTGAAACTGAGGCAAGCATACTTCTAATTTTTCCTTAAGGCTCTTGACTTATATACTGAGAATAAATAAAAGTATTTCTTTTAAAATAGGCCTCCTCATTAGTCCTTTTTGAAACCCTTGGACCAAAAGCCTAAATTCATAATGTTGAACCGAAAAAAACCTAATAGTTTGATTAAGGCATATCACTTACAAAATGAACTATAATTTTTAGAATTGTAGTCGAGAGCAAAATTTAGACCAAGAGTTAGCAAGAAAGCCTTCTTCAACTAAATTAATCATAGGTTACCTTTTCCTTAAGAAAGGAGTGTTTAAAATCACAAAGCCCCATGAGGGAGCCTAACATCAAGGTCAGGGGGTATTAAGAAACCTTACATTATTACCAAGGACAGGGGTGGTTATAAACTTATTCCTTAAGTAAGAATTTATACTACTTGGCAAACTTTTAAAGAAAAAAAAAAAGAAAAAAAGAGACACAAGAAAGAAAAAAGAAGGAAGAGAAGAGAGAGAAAGTAAAGGCTTGTTACAAGTTTTTTTGTCCAATACATGTTGACTCGAGTAGCTAAGCTTTCAATTCATGTCATCCATTTCTTTTTCAAGGTGGTCACATTTTTTTAAAATTAACCATAGTAGTTTAGATCATTCATCTCTAATTTAGTTTTTAATATCCTTTAACTCTTTTTCAAATCAAGAGGCCTATCCCTAATGCCTTTTTTAATAAATGATTTTTCAACAATTTCCCTATAAATACTTTTCCAAGTCAAGAAGTCTTTTAAAATCGGTTGCTTTCCTTACTTTACTTTTTCAATCCTTTATCAACTTCCCTTAGGGTTCTAGCCAGCTTTTAGAGCACTAACCCCTCTTTTATTCTTTTAAGATTCTAGCCGGCCTTTAGGGCGCTTTACCGTCTTCCATTTTTAGGGTTCTAGCTAACTCTTAGAGTACTGACCCCTCTTTTATTCTTTTCAAGGTTCTAGCTAGCCTTTAGGATGTTGTCCTATCTCTTTAGGGTATTAGCCAACTCTTGGAACGCCGAACCCTGTTTTATTCTTTTTAAGGTTCCAATCAACCTTTAGGGCACTGTCCCATCTCTCTAGCATATTAGCCAACTCTTAGAGTGTCGATCCCCTCTTTTATTCTTTTAGGATTCTAGCCAGTCTTTAAGGCACTGTCCTATCTCTCTAGGGTACTAGCCAGCTTTCAAAGCACTACCCTCACTTTTGTCAATCATTCTTAGGGTTCAAGCTAGCTCTTAGAGTGCTATCTCTTCTTTTATTCTTTTAGGATTCTAACTAGCCTTTAGGGCATTGTCCCGTCTTCTATTTTTAGGATTCTAACCAACTGTTAGAGCATTGACTCCTCTTTTGTTCTTTTCAGGGTTCTAGCCAACCTTTAAAGTGCTATGGCATCTTCCCTTAGGGTTCTAGCAAGCTTTTAAAGCACTGACCACTCTTTTATTCTTTTAAAGTTCTAACTAACCTTTAAGGCGTTGTCCTATTTTTCATTTTTAGGCTTCTAGCTAACTCTTAAGGCATTGACCCCTTTTTTTTATTCTTTTTAGGTTTACAATCAACCTTTAGGGCACTATCCCATCTCTTTAGGGTGTTAGCCTACTCTTAGAGTATCGACCCCTCTTTTATCTTTCTAGGATTTCAGCTAACCTTTAGGGAATTGTCTCATCTCTCTAGGGTATTAGCCAGCTCTTAGAGCACTGACCCCTCTTTTATTCTTCTTAGGGTTCCAGTTAGCCTTTAGGGTACTGTCCCATCTCTTTAGGGTGTTAGCCAACTCATGGAGCACTGACCACTCCTTTAAGATTCCAGTCAGCCTTTAGGGCACTTTCTCGTCTTCCCTTTTTAGGGTTCTAGCCAACTCTTGGAGCATTGATCCACTCTTTTATTCTTTTTAGGGTTCTAGTTATCCTTTAGGATGTTGTCCCATCTCTTTAGGGTTCTAACCAACTTTCAAAGCGCTACCTACTCTTTTGTCAATTTCTTTTAAGGTTTCTTAGCAAGCCCTTAAGGCACTTCCTTTCATCATTAATTTCTCTTAAGCAAGCCCATAGGGTGCTTCTCTTCATCAATTCTTTTAGTGAGCCCATAAGGCATTTCTCTTCACCAAGTCCTTAGCAAGCCTATAAGGCACTTCTTTTCATCAGTTTCTCTTTAGTAAGCTCGTAGGGTATTTTCCTTTACTAATTTCTCCCAAGTGAGCCCATATGGCGCTTCGTTTCATTACTGATTCCTTTTAACATGCACATTGGGCACCTTTTCAATTCCAAATTAAGGTTGCTAGTCCCCAAAAGACACTTCCACCTAAGTTAGTTAGCTTAAAGGAGCACTACTAAGTTTCAATTAAGGATCTTAGTTAGTTCAAGGAGCACTTTGCTCATTTCACTTAAGATAGTTAGCTCAAAGAAGCACTTCTAGGTTTGTCTCAAATCAATTCCAAATTTAGGGTTGCTAGTCCCCGAGAGATGCTCTCACCTAAGTTAGTCAACTAAAAGGAGTACAACTAGGTTTCAATTTAGGGTTTTAGCTAGCTTAAGAAATTCTTTGCCCATTTACCTAATATAGTCAAATTAAAGGAGCACTTCCAAGTTTATTTCAAATTGATCCCAAATTTAAGGTTACTTGTCCCTGAGAGACATTCTGGTCTAGGTTAGTCAGATCAAAGGAGCATGACCAGGTTTTAATTTAGGGTTTTAGCTAGCTCAAGGAACACTTCACCCATTTACCTAAGATAGTTAGCTCAGAGGAGCACTTCCAAGTTGGTTACGAATCAATTCTAAATTTAAAGTTATTAGTCCTCGAAAAACGCAGTCACTTAGGTTAGTTAGCTTAAAGGAGCATGAGCAAGTTTCAATTTAGGGTTTTAGCTAGTTCAAGAAGTACTTTGCTTGTTTATTTAGGATAGTCAACTCAAAGAAGCAATTCCAGGTTTGTTTCGAATCAATGCCAAAATTGGGGTTGCTAATCCCTAAGAGATGCTCCCGCTTATGTTAGTCAGCTTAAAGGAGTACTACCAAGTTTCAATTTAGGGTCTTAGCCAACTCAAGTAGTGCTTTGCCCGCTTAGGTTAGTCAACTCAAAGGAGCACTACCAGGTTTCAATTTAAGGTCTTAGCTAGCTCAAGGAGCACTTTTCCTACCTTAATTAGTCGACTCATAATGGCACAACCAAGTGTTCAATATTTCTTTTAAAGTCTTAGCCAGCTTAAGGAGCGCTTCACCTACTTAGGTTTGTCAGCTCAAAGGAGAACTACTAAGTTTCAATTTAGGATCTTAATTAGCTCAAGAAGCACTTCGTCCACATTGGTTAGTCAACTTATAGGGGCACGACCAAGTTTTCAACATCTCTTTAGGGTCATAACTAGCTCAAGGAGCACTTCACCCACTCACCTAGGATAGTCAGCTTAAAGCATTACTTCTAGGTTTATCTTAAATCCATTCTAAATTTAGAGTTGCTAGTCATCGAGAGATGCTTCCACCTAGGTTAGTCATCTCAAAGGAGCACTACCAAGTTTCAATTAAGGGTCTTAGCTAGCTTAAGGAGCACTTCACCCATTCACCTAGGATAGTTAGCTCAAAGGAGCACTTCTAGGTTTGTCTTAAATTGATTCCAAATTTAAGGTTGCTAATCCTCGAGAGATGTTCCCATTTAGGTTAGTCAGCTTAAAGGAGCACTACTAGGTTTTCAATTTAGGATTTTAGCTAGCTTAAGAAGCACTTCGCCTACCTTGGTTAGTTAGCTCATAAGGGTATGACCAAATTTTCAACATTTCTTTTAAGTTCTTAGCTAGCTCTTAGAGCACTTCGCCCACTTAGGTTAGTTAGCTCATAGGGGCACAACTAAGTTTTCAATATTTCTTTTAAGGTCTTAGCCAGCTTAAGGAGCGCTTTGCTCACTTCATCTTCTTAGGTTAATCAGCTTAAAGGAGCAATACTAGGTTTCAATTTAAGGTCTTAGCCAACTCAAGGAACACTTCGTGTGCCTTGTTAGTCACCTTATAAGGGCATGACTAAGTTTTCAACATTTCTTTTAGGGTCTTAACTAGCTCAAGGAGCACTTTGCCTGTCTTAGTTAGTCAGCTCATAAGGATACGACTAAATTTTCAACATTTCTTTTAAGGTCTTAGCCAACTCAAGGAGCGCTTCACTCGTTTCATCTTAGTTAGTTAGCTCATAGGGGCACAACCAATACCTTAACATTTCTTTAGGGTCTTAGCCTGCTCTAATAGTGCTTTGCCCATCTCATCTAGTTTAGTTAGCTCATTAGGGCACTACTAAGCCTTTAACATTTATTTTGGGGTCGTAGCTAGCTTAAGGACCTCTTCACCTACCTTAATTAATCAGCTCATAGAGGCACGACCAAGTCTTCAACATCTCTTTAGGGTCTGAGCTAGCTCAAGGAACATTTCGTCCACCTTAATTAGTGAGCTCATTAGGGTACAACTAAGTTTTTAATATCTTTTTAAGGTCTTAGCTAGCTCAAGGAGCACTTTGCCCATTCGTCTTGATTATTCAACTCATAAGAGAGCAACCAAATTTTCAATATCTTCTTAGGGTCTTAACTAGCTGAAGGAATGCTTACCCATTCATCTTGGTTAGTTAACTCATTGGGGCATAATCAAGTTTTCAACATCTTTTAGGGTCTTACCCAGCTTTAGGAGTGCTTCGCCCATTTCATCTTAGTTAGTCAGCTCATAGCAATACGACCAAGCCTTTAACTTCTCTTTAGGGTCTTAGCCAGCTCTAGGAGTGTTTAGCCTGTTTCATCTTAATTAGTTAACTTATAAGGGCACAACCAAGCCTTCAACATCTCTTTAGGGTTTTAGCCAGCTCAAGAAGTGCTTATCCATTCACCTCAGTTTGTTAGCTCATAAGGTTACGACCAGGCTTTAATTCTTCTTTTAGTCTCTTGACCAACTCTTAGAGCGCCTCCTCTTTCTTTTCACTATTTGCAAAAATCCTCGGTAGACTGAACTTAAAATAGCTAGCTAAGGCACTCTTTAAAATAAATTCTACGCTTGGCGCAAAAATAGTATCTCTCTTGTCTTTATTGTAAAGTTTTGCTCAAATTTCACCAAGAAGAGGGGCAGTTATAGACACCTAATTTGGTTTTTCACCTCTACCTCCCCTCCACCCTTACCACTTTATTTTTTCAAAATTTTTAGAATAAGATAAAGGGTCCTAAATATAAGAAAATAAAAAATTTAAGAAAAGAAAAATAATAAGAAATGTAAAAAAGATACCAAAAAAAATAGAAAATTTAGGAAAATATAAAAAGATAAGACATTTAGAAAATAGAAAATTAAAAAAATTATAGAAAATTGAAAAAGTCACAAAAAATTAAAAATATAAATAAATAAAGAATTTAGGAAATATAAATAAATAATAATTTTAGATAGTATAATATAATAGATTTTTTTTTTTCAAATAAATAAAGGGTCGTTAGGCATGGGCTTAGATTGAATTTAGCCCAGATTAACCTTATCCATATGTATAATTTAATTATACATATGAACAAAACATAAGCCAACAATCTAATGGATAAACACTTAGACTTGCATTGGGTTTGGCTTGGAGGTTAAGGATTCGATTATCATCAAAGGTAGAAAATGCCTTTTGTTTTTTATCCACAGCACATTATGCCACATGCTAAGACGTCATTACGCCAAGTGTCTACTATGGGACAAGTGGAAATGTCACACATACGTGCTCACTATGGTCACATGCCGATATGTAGCATGACTGTATCGCTATGTGTCACCAAATGTCATAACACATGCCGCCGTATGCACGACACATCATCTACTACGTGTCTTCTAAGATATGTGGCATTTTCTCATTTGCTGATGCGGTTAACATAACACCACGTTAGCATTTTCCTTTCTCTTTCTCCCTATTTCCCACATTTTCCTTGATTTTCTTGCACATTCTTTCTTGGTCAATGAACTTCAACATTAATTTTAGGCTATCTATTGTTGCAATTTCACCAAATTAATAATGAAATTACAAAATAGGCACTGCTTACTCAGAATTGAATCTAAAAACCTAGTTGGATTTGCTTGTTTGACCATTCAAAACCGAGATTGAAAAATGGGAAAGAAGAGAAAATTTGACTCAGCCATTAGTGCCATATGTAAGCTCCATACGGATCGTTCTCATTAGCTTCATCTTTTTCCTTGTATAGACACTCACAGATGATCTCTCTCTCTCTGCTCTACTTTTGAACCATCCCTAACCTTTCTCTCGCTCACACATCACCCTCATCTACTATCAACCATCATCCTTCTCTCACATTCACTCACTGTCCCCACTCACCATCTCATACAATACTGAACAGCAAGCATCAACCCACTCCATCCTCTCCCACACACATTGAAACACAACATACACCAGTGGCAGTAAGCCAACACACAACCCAACCCAATCATCTGAAGCTCCCTCTTGCTCTTCGACCCACCATCCTAAACACATACGGCAACCCTTTCTCTCTTCTATGACTACATAGCCAACCCTAACATCCTTGTCATGATTAGCTAATCCACTAACCAAACATCCCCTTCCCTATAAATACAGTATACATACACTACTCAAGGCCTTCTCTCTCTCGACCACGCAGCCAACACACTACCACATGCAATCCCTTCATGCATAAACCAACCACATGCAGCACCATCCCCTAAGCCCAAACACATCAACAACAGTCCTATCCACATCACTGTCCACTCCAAACTAATCTACACTCTACGCCAACACACAGCCACATTTACATATGCAACCACCACTACCTTCATCAATTGCCCAAACACGTTAGCTACCAAAACCTCCATAAAAACCTAAGGCACCATCCCTATACCCCCTAAAACTAATTAAACAATCTACAAAAACACCACTTCCCACTTAAAGAAGCACCTAAAACGCACTCCGGAACACCTTCTATGATTGATTGTTTCTCCTTTTAGCACAACCTAGATTCCAAATCGAACCTAGCCCAAATCCACGCCAACCCAATCTATTGACCAACCCATGCCTAACTCTTATTCGATCTGTATGAAGCCCCTTGTCTGGCCCTGCTTACTTCTTTTTTTTTTTTCATCATTTGATTATTTATTGTAATTTGCAACAAACAAAAAAAAATGGAAAAAGAAAAAGGAAGACATAAAAAAGGGATATAATAATTTTTTTATTTATTTTACATTTTCGATTAAAACTTAAATAGTAAATAATGAAAAATAAAATAAATGAAGTGAAATAACAATAATAATAATAATAATAATAATAATAATAATAATAATAAATGCATTTTACCACTTAGAAAAGAAAAAAATTTTCAAAAAAAAAAAAATCGACCATTTTCAAAATTAGAGCACTTTAGAATTTTCCATAAATAAAATTTGATTTAGGACCTTTTGAGAAATTTTCCTTAATTAGCATCAAACCAAGTAGGAATATAAACTCAATCTTTTTTTCAAAAATTAAAATCAACTCACTTGCTAAAGTTTTCATAAACGAACGACGAAAGTCTAATCCCGAATAATGAGTATATAGGTACTCGTACATATAGGGCAACTTAAAATTTGGGAAAAAAAATTATTTTCCCTCTTTAGTTAATAATTCATTAAACTCTTATTTTTTTGCAAATAGGCATAATTTTAATTATAACTTATAAAAAAACATTACTGAAAGGGTATTTGAAAAGCAAGATTAAATTCAAAAAGTTAAAAATGGTACCCGTTTAAAGTTTAATGGGACAACCCTCGAATCCAGATCTCTCATTTTAGAAAACTGTTTTAAAAATTGGCTTTAATAGACCAATAGCCAAGTTATAACTAATCTACCAAATTGGTTATAACTTAACTTTCTTTCCCGATTATAGTCAAGTGGCAACTCCAAAAATGTATTCAAAGTTAAAGAACTGGTTTTTTTTAAACCCTAGTCTAGGGTCAGTATTAAACGAATTAGGTTTAATATTGATCGATTTAAAGAAAACTAATTTATAAAAACCGAGAGTAAAAAACCAAGCTCAACAGTGCGTTTCCCTATTACCTTTTTCTTGCTTTTAGCAAGCTTAGATCTATTCCTATGACCGGCCTTATCTAATCTTGGTCACAGTATGCATCATCTTAGTATCAAAATAGAGGTTTCATTTGAGTTGTAGTAGTTTGTTTTGAGCTATTGTATTTGTTTAACTGCTATGTTGTGAGAGTGTTTATTGTAATACTTAGTTGAGAAGTTGAAATTTGGATCTATCAGAGAAAATGACGGACCCAAGCATTAATGTTGGCATTGGTGAAGACAACAGTCGTGTTGCCCTTTATGGCTGACAATCTTAAGGCACTCCAAGAAGTACGGATGAGAGACTAGATGGAGTGGCTAACCTCCTAGTGGATTTAACTCAAGCTGTTAATGCATTGGCTTATCAACCTGCTGAAGCTACACATAACACCCCACAAGCTGCTAGACTTATAAGAGGTCAAAACCCAGCTTGATAAGGTCGAAGTAGAGGAGTAGTGATAAGAATCAACCCCTTAGACCGATCATAAGAAGCCGAGTTAAAGTACTTAAAGGGCTCGCATGAAAACTACTAGCTTTAAGCCATAGTTGAGACAGGGACTCCTATTCCGATCCAACCTCCTACCAACCTGTCTCTCAAGTGCTTACGTATATCTAATATGTTCCTACCCAACAGCGAAGTCCTAATCCAAAAGACAACCCAGAACTAGCCAAGTTAAGCTACTACCCTTACCCACCAGCGTTTGAATTTAAGACAGCTAACCTTTTGCTAGACTGAATGGCTCCCGACCTGATCTAGATCGAGTCGACCCTTGATTGTAACGCATTCCTACTTCCGCCTACATTGTATCATATCCTAGATGTCTAGCCACCAAGCAACACATGTCTTCCGATACAATGTTATAGAATGATTCTTTCTTTTCTATACTGTATATTATTTATCTCTTTTACCCCTTTTAGTATGTCTTATATAACCTAGTGTAGAATACCCTTTTGCTATTTATACATGTAAAGCAAGCTTAATGAATGGGTATTAATAGGGATCAACGGCCAATTACACGCTCCTGAGCTCGATGTATCTCTTAGGTAATCCGCCAAGCTGTTCGAGGTGAGTTAAGTGCCAAGGAGCAATGCTTGCCCCAATCTAATTTGCCAAGCTACTTTACTCTCTATGCCAGCCAAGATGTTGCTGAGGTGATCAACCAACATGCCGAGCCGAACTCTCCACTAAACCGTAGTCCAAGCGTCAATTCTGAATACTATAATCTCCACTATGCTGATACTGAGTAAAACTGTCAAGAGACGAACATCCTGAGTCAACCCCCATGTGAGTCATCCTTAAACCAACCACAGTTCAACCCTTTTCTGACACCAAACAAGCCTAAACAGAGGCCCACCCTTACTTGAACCATAATACTATGAAAATCACCGTAAAAATGCCCACGCACTATCCTTTTACTGACATTCATACTGTCCATTCTGACAAAGGACGTTCGTGTTCCTTCTTTTGCATGATTTCATATTTTCCTTATAAATTATGCTCTTTTTTTTTTAACAAATAAGGACCGTTCTTTTGTAATTTCTATAACTTAAGATTTGCCTTAATGAGGATGATATAAATACCATTATACTGTAAAAGTTGACAACATATATACAAAGAACATACTAAACTTTTCATTCTCTAGGGTCAAGTGTCCCTCTTACTCTTGAGCTACTCTTATCTAGCCCTTCTGAGCATAGACCAGTGATGAGTAATTTCCAGCTATAATTTACGTCATATTAAGTGTGACCTGAGCTCGTATGAAGCGTTGGTGTATCATATCCTTTATCAGTGTATGGGAACCCCCTACTCAACCTTAAACTATCATTTACTTTTCAAGCCATCTTATGGCTTGGACCCACCCCTTTGGTTACGCGTGATATCGAGTTTATGTGTTGATCCACGTGTTCGTATCATCTTTGTATTAGAGCTTAGCTATGTTTGAAGCTGGATTCTACTACTGTGTTCTTTTAATAGTTTATCATTGCTCTTATGTGATAATGGTTCTATTGTTAGCTTTGAAGTTTAATAGTGAGA
Source organism: Lumnitzera racemosa (assembly GCA_024138005.1). Classification (NCBI taxonomy): domain Eukaryota; kingdom Viridiplantae; phylum Streptophyta; class Magnoliopsida; order Myrtales; family Combretaceae; genus Lumnitzera; species Lumnitzera racemosa. Next base: position 38,392,751 of record JAMXBC010000005.1, read on the forward strand.
AGTGTCTTGTACTCTGTTTTCCCCTGTTTTCGATACGGCATAATAGAGTGTGGTTGACTATGTATTTGTTGAGAAATTGTCATTATGAAGTAAACAACAATGTCGAATTCAAGTGTGCAAGGAACTTTAGGAAACCAAGAAAGTGATACTCAAAATGGTCAAGGACAAGAAGGAAGCTTCTCACTTCAATTAGTAGGTGACCGCTTAGATAGGCTTACCAACTTGGTAACTAGTTTGGTGACTGTTATGCAAGAAGATAGACAGCAAGCTAAAAAAATAGCCCCATTAGGGAATATGAGCAACAACAATGAAGCAATGGTCAATTTGGCTAAGCTAATACCCTAGCTCGACCACCTCAAGCTGAAGGAGTTGATAAGGGTGCTAAGTGTAGGTTAACACTTGAAGAAATTGAGGAAGAAGTGGAAGGAGATGATGATGCAGAAGAGTACTATGGAGCTTAAGAAAGAAATGTGCAGGCCCATAGAGTTGAAGGACTCAGGATGCTTATCCTAAGCTTTTCTGAAAGTGGTGATGCCGAAGACTACCTAAATTAGGTAGACAAGATTGAAAAGAAGTTTGAACAGTATGAAGTACCCGAAAATGAAAAGGTTAGGCTAGTTGTATTAGAGTTCACTAGTTATGCTACCTTATGGTAGAAGAACTTGCAAGCCACTAGAAGAAGGAAAGGAGAACGAGAGATTAGGAATTGGGATGATATAAAGAGAGTTATGTGGAGAAGGTTTGTACCAAGCTATTATCTACAAGATGCCTTCAAGAGACTGCAAGAATTGAGACAAGGAGCATTGAGTGTGGATGCTTATGTTAAAGAATTCCAGATGCTAATGATCCGATGTGAAGTCATAAAGCTAGAAGACCGAACTGTATCTCGATTCATTAATAGATTGAAGTATGAGATTGGGAATGTCCTAGAAACCTTGGATATTAAAATGCTCGATGATGTAATCCAAGCCGCCTAAAGGATAGAAAGGTACGAAACAGGAAGATTCCGACCACCCATCAACCATCCTGGCAATAGCCGACCTATTCCAAGCAAACCTGTGCGAACAAAACCGAGCAAGGTCACTAAGACCCGACCTTCTCAAACTACCTAAGTAGAGGAGAAGGAACCTCCAAGGAAGTTTGAGAAAGGCTAGAGTTTAGGGTGGAAGACGAGTAAGATCGAGTGTTTCAAATGCCAAGGATTTAGACATATGGCCACTCAGTCTCCGAACAAGCGAACAATGGTGATCAAAGGCGAAGTGCTAACTGTAGAGGTCGACAATACAGATGAAGAAGTAGAAGAGTTGAAAGAGGATAGAAAAACCAAGCTATCCGATGAGGAAGTCATCAACTCCATGCCGATCGCTCTAGTATTGAGAAAGACGATTAGTATCAGTCCTGTACCTAAAGATGAACAAAGAGAAAATCTCTTTCATATTGGGTGCAAGGTGAATGAATCACTATGCGCACTTATTGTAGATAGTAGGAGTTGCACCAATGCAACCTCTACATTTATGGTCTAGTAGATGAAATTGCCAACCTTACCCTACTCGAAACCTTACAAGCTTCATTGGCTTAGTGATAAGGGAGCCCTACAAGTGAGCAAACAAGTGTCCGTGCCAATCTACATTGGCAAGTATCAAGATGAAGTGCCTTGTGATGTACAGCCTATGAGTTCATCCCACATTCTACTTGGATGACCATGAATGTTTGATCAAGTAGTTATATATAACGGTAAGAGGAACATATGTTCTATGGAGAATGAAGGAAGAAAGGTGAAATTAAGTCCCATGACTGCCGAGTAGATAAAAGTCATGCAGTCCTAGCTTAACCAAACCCTAAAGAAGGAGGCTTTGGTATTGACCCAAGCCAAACTAAAAAGAGAAATGGAGCTAAAGGGATCGACCTATCTTTTTATCAGGAGACTTCTAAAGATGAGACCCGAGGAAGAAGAGCTGCCGATTGAAGTAAAAACCCTATTAGAGGACCTTGCTAACCTGTTTCCAGAAGAGCTATTGAAAGGTCTACGCCCGATCTGAGGCATCGAGCATGTAATTAACTTGTAGCTAGGAGTTGCCCTACCAAACATGCTTGCTTATAGGTTGAACCCTGAACAAGCTATCGAGCTGTAGAGGTAAGTAGGCGACCTCTTGAAGAAAGGGTATATACGTGAGTCCCTAAACCCTTATGCTATGCCGACCCTGTTAGTACTAAAGAAGGATGGTTCTTGGAGGATATGTGTAGATAGCCGAGCCATCAAGTACAAGTATCCCATACCTAAGTTTGATGATATGCTAGACGAATTAAGCCAAGCAAGAGTATTATCCAAGATCGATCTCACACTTGGAAACCATCAGATTCGAATGCATGAAGGAGATAAGGGGAAAACCGCATTCAAGACACGACATAGTTTATATAGGTGGCTTGTAATGCCATTTGGGCTGTCTAATGCGCTAAGCACATTCATGCGACTTATGAATCATATGCTTCAAGAATTACTAAGAAGGTTTGTCATGGTTTATTTTAACGACATTCTAGTGTACAATCCTGACTTGGAAACTCATCGAGAACATCTCCAACAAGTGCTTACAAAACTCCAAGTTGAACAGCTCTACACCAATCCAAAGAAGTGTGACTTTTGCCATTCCGAGGTGATTTTCTTAGGATTTGTTATGAGTAGAGGTGGCATTCGAGTCAATGAAGAGAAGATAAGAGTGATCATAGAATAGCCTGAGCTAACTTATTCTACCGATGTGGGAAGTTTCCATAGCCTAGCATCGTTTTATTGCCGATTCATTAGGAACTTCAATACATTGTAGCCTTACTCACTGAACTCTCAAAGAAGAATATTGAATTCAGATGAGGTGAGAAAGAGAGGAGTTTTGAGGAAGTGAAAGAGAGACTAACTATAGCCCCCGTCTTAGCTTTACTGAGCTTCAATAAGATATTTGAAGTAAAATGTGATGCGTCCAAACTAGGCATAGATGCTATGTTGATGCAAGAAGACTGACGTATTGCTTACTTCAGCGAGAAACTTCGAGGAGCTATACTCAACTATTTCATCTACAATAAGGAGTTCTACTCCTTAATCAGAGCCCTAATGGTATAGTAACACTACCCGTTGCCCAAGGAATTCGTGATCTACACCGATCGTGAATCCTTAAGATATCTAAAGAGCTAACCGAAGTTGTCCTAGAGACAAGCTAAGTGGGTTGAGTTCATGGAGGGTTTTTCTTATGTTATCAAATACAAAAACGAAAAGAACAATATAGTAGTCGATGCCCTATCGAAACGACATACCGTTCTAACCAAATTGCAGATAAGGCTACTTAGTTTTTCAACCATCAAGAATTTGTATGCCGAGGACCCATACTTTGGTCTTATCTACATTCGTTGTGAGGACGGATAGACACTAGATGACTATCATAAGGAGGATAGATACTTATTCAGGAAGAGGAGGCTATATATCCCGACCTATTCTACATGAGAACTACTAGTGCACGAAGCACATGGAGGGGGATTGAGAAGATACTTTGGCTAGTGTCGAACTTATGAGGTATTATCCTCCAAATTCTTTTAGCCAAAGATGAAGATAGATGTCCAATCCATTTTAGAAAAACATGAGACCTATTGAAAAGCGAAGCGTAGAGCCGAGCAAGGACACTACTAGCCCTTGCTAATCCCGACCAAATCATGGTTCGAACTGAGTATGGACTTGATGTTAAGATTATTAAGGACGTCCCGAGGGAAAGATTCGATCATGGTAGTTATGGATTGATTTAGCAAGATGGTACATTTCATGCCCTATTCCAAGACTAATGATGCTTTGGTTATCTCTTTTCTTTTCTTACAGGAGGTGATTAAGCTTTACGACATGCCCAAAACCATAGTTTCAAATTAAGACCCTAAGTTCATGAGCCACTTTTAGAGGACTCTTTAGAGGCAACTGGGAACCAAGTTATTGTACAGTACGTCCTACCATCCACAGACCAATGGGCAGACCGAAGTTGTCAACCGAACTATAGGGACTTTGTTATGGGTTACTATCAGACAAAACATGGCCGATTGGGATCTATGTCTGCCAATCATCAAATTCATCGACAATCAAACCGCCCACAACGTCACAAGCTTGTCTCCATTTGAAGTACCTATGAATTCAACCCTAAGCTCCCATTAGACTAAGTACCCTAACCAACAACTGATGATGATGATCGGCAGCCATCAAGAAAGTTGAAGCCATCAAAACTATGCACCAGAAGATTATAGAGAAATTGGGTTGAGCTACTATTAAGCTTGAGAAGTAAAGCCGAAGATGGAGTAAGAGAGAATTTCGACCAGGTGATTTGGTCTGGATATACCTTAGCAAGGAACGATTCCTAAACTTAAGGAAGAGTAAGTTGTCTCCTAAAGCCAACGGACCTTTCAGAGTGCTTGAAAAGATCAATCCTAAGGCCTATAAGATTGAATTACCTGAAGGATATGGAGTCTCAAACTCTTTCAACATTGCCGATCTCCAACCTTACACTCTCGAAGATGAGCAAACTAGATTTGATCCCAAATCTCAAACAACCCGGAAGGGATGATAGGGATTAAGTGCAATTACATGCTCCAGAGCCCAAGGTCTCTCTCAAGTAGTCTGCCGAGTTGTTCGAAGTGAGTTAAGTGCCAAGAAGCAGTGCTTACCCTAGTCCGATTTGTTGAGCTACTTTGCTCTCTGTGCCATCAAAGATGTTGCTGAGGTGATCAACCAGCGTGCCAAACCAAACTCTCCACTAAACCATAGTCCAAGCACCAAATCTAAAGGCAACAATCTCTATTATGCTAATGCTGAGCAGAACTATCAAGAGCCGACCATGCAAGGCCAACCCCCATGTGATTCATCCCTGAACCAACTACAATCTAACCCCTTCTGACACGAAATAGGCTTGAACAGAGGCCCATCCCTGCTCGAACCACAATATTGTGAAAATCACAGTAAAAACGCACACGCACTGTCCTTTTACTGACATCCATACTATCCATTCTAACAAAGGACATTCGCATTCCTTCTTTTGCATGATTTCATATTTTCCTCGTAAATTAGTCTCTTTTGTTTTTAGCAAATAAGAACCATTCTTTTGTAATTTCTGTAACTTAGGATTTACCCTAACGAAGATGATATAAATATCGTTACCCTATAAAAGTTGACAACATATATATGGAGAACATACTGAACTTTTCACTCTTTGGAGCTAAGTGTCCATCTTACTCTTGAGCTACTCTTATCTAGCCTTTCTAAGCGTGGACTAGGGACAAGTAACCTCTGGCCATACTTGTGTATCATATCAAGTGTAATCTAAGCTCGAGTGACCTGAGCTCATATGAGGCATTGGTGCATCATATCCTTTGTCGATCCACAATAACCCCTACTCAACCTTCGACTATCATTTACTTTTCAAGCCATCTTGCGGTTTAAACCCACTCCCTTGGTTACGCGTGATATCGGGTTTGTATATTCATCCAAGAGTTCATATCAGGTATATAAACCCCCACTTTCCTTGTATACGGAGATTTAGATTGAATCTACTTATCCTTTAGTTTATACCATTTTAGATACCCTATAATCTTAAAGCACTAGTCAATCGATTGTCTAGCTCTTTTATAATGAGAACAAGACTACGTTATAGCTCTTAATTTATTCCTTTTATCTTTGTAATCCCCTAATTTTTTTTAACATGTAAAGTAATAGCTTCATCACCAAATAAGCTTACCATTTATTTTTGTTTTTAGACCTAGTAAGTAATAGGTTTTACTAACAAATGGCATTGATAAAATTTAACTTCTACCTCCTTTAGAAGCTTTATTCAATCTGGCCAAAAATTGCATTAGGTTATTTCTATTTTCCATTTCTTGAAATTTGTTAATGAGTTCACGTCAATATTGGACTAAAATACCACAAGAGCATTAGGGAGAATTATAAAGACTCAACATTTCATCCTACAGCTTCTTTAACTTATTGAAGTGCATTGATACTATCAAATTTCCTTGCCTAAAATTGAGAATTTCATGTTGCAATTAATAGATCAAGAGACCATTGGTTAAGCTAAATTGTCAAAAACATCTTCACATAATTCTTTTGCTAATTGGGCATACAAAAGAACTCTAACAAATCTTTTGTCATCAAATTAAGGATCCAACATCTAATCATGTATTCGCATCAAATCCATCGATGATAATCATTAGAATCTACATCAGGCCTAAATTAATTTCCATCTACAAACCCTAATTTATCCTTCACACCTAGAGCTAATCGAATGGATCGACTCCATCCTAGAAAGTTTGATCCATCAAACAAAACACTTGTAATTATAGTTTCTAGATTATCTAGACCTTATATATGTAAAGGATCTCTAATTGTATTTTCTCCATTTACATTCATTTCCTACCAAAATTCAAAGAGAGTAGGATCTACAATGTTGAATCAAAGAAAAACCGATTGAATAAAAGAAATTCAAGTGTAATGGATTGATATCACTCTTTATGATACCCCATTGAATTGATTAAACTCAATGTTTAGATTACAAGGAAGTCGAAGAGAATCATAGCAACAAAGCTAAGAAAGCATAGAGATATTGCATAAATGTGAAAGTTGTTATTTTTGTTAATGTCACTAGATGATATATATAGAGTTGTGAAAGCGAAGCTAATTGTGTGAGTTTGTACATTTAACTCAAAAAAAAGTGAGTTGGGTTAAAAACTTTTTACTCACTTAAATGTGGGTATTTTTAACTCGCCCCACTTAACCTGTAAGTTAATATAAGTCAACCCAACATGGGGTAGGTTAACTTACACACTTGCATTAATAAAAAAGTAAAACCTTAAAGAAAGAACAAAGAACTCCCCCATCTACTACTTAGTCAAATTCCTCTTACCTTTTTGTCTTTGCCAAATTCCACTCACTTAATCAATTGTTTTCATTCTAGTAAGTTATTGTTTTGCTTCACTTCAACTCTATCCTCTATCTAGTTTTTATTTATTTATCGAAATAAATCAATTTCTCTTATCCATTGTTCATGATTCTTTTTTAGTTAAAGTATTAGCTACTACATTGAGAGTTAGTATATGTTTGCTTTCGATTAAAATGTTGCAACAAGGATGAGGTGTTGCTTTGTTAATTATTTAAATATTCTTTTGCCTATTATATTTCAATATAAGGACAATGATGGAGGTACAGATTATCTGGAATTACGTGTTTATCTTACATTAGTATGTATATTCATTAGACTTGCATATCCTTTTCTTTATGTTCGTATCTTTTAATAATATTTTATTTGATTTGTTGAAGTATGGATATGCTAATGGCCTATAAGTATTTCTCTTGATTAAGACGAAGTTATAAATTTTATTGCTAAAGTTATAGTATAACAAAAAGGATGGCTTGGAAAGTTAGGATTACCATGTTAGATGCTAAGTTTATTTTGTATTGGTTCCTTTCTATTCTATTTTGTAGCTAGAGGGTTGAAACCACAGAGGAAATTTAAAGTGGTTTTGAGAAATTATAACAAACGTACTTCTTTGTAATTCAGAAATGTATTTTAGGACTTTGTATATAAGAGGTTGTCAGAAAATCTCATAAAACAAATGAAGGTGTTGTTTTGAATGCCATTACACTATCTTAACACACTTGCAACCCTTAAATGCAAATTTTTTCCCACTTCATAATTTCTTCTTTGGTACATTGGTGTTGGTTTCTGCTTGGATGTAGTTACTGGATGGAATTCCACTTATCTAATGCTTGATGGTGCATTGAAGTCTCAATCCGCCATTTTTTTTTTCCCTTCAACTAGATGATTTTGATCACAAGTATTGTCCATTAATAGATGAGTGGAAAAGACTAGGAAAAACATGCAAGTTTTTTAGCCCTTTTTATACAATCACCAATTTGATGTCTATTTCCTCATATCCAACTTCAAACATGTATTTCTTGTAAGAGTAGAGAATCGAATGTATGTTGAATAAAAACTTAATGAGTGAAGATCTTGTCATGAGGAACATATATATTAAAATGAACCGAAAGTTCAATAAATATTGGAAGGAATATAGTGTTGTCCTTGCGCTTAGAGCAATCTTTGATCCTTGGATAAATTTTAACTTTTAAAAGTTTTTTTTTTTTGAATAAAATTGATCCTCTTACCTATGAAGAGAAGTTGGCTTACGTAGAAAACAAGTTATATAAACTCATTAGAGAGTATGACAAGAGAAAGACTATAAGTCCTTAGGTTGGATCATCTCTCATGTTCAACACACATTCATAAGTAAAAGTCAAAGAGCATCATCAAGGAACTTGACATTTAGAAAAAGTTTGAGCATTGGTTTAGCTACTTTAGGTGTAAGTCGAAGAATCACTTTACTTATTTATTTTTTTTAATGGTATGACTTTTATATTAAGTATCAATATTTAATTTTTTTTTCCTAATAATGTAGGAGTAGTAGCAAGTTGAAGTAGAGATTAATAGTAAGTCTTCTTTGGATCTTTATTTAGATTAGCCGATAATGGTTATAGCCTATAGGAGTGCTAGTCAATCGAATCACCAAGTTTGAGAATTAGGTGGAATCCTTAGATGGAGTGGCTAGTGATTCACTTATTAGAAAGTGAATTTTGCAACTTCTATTGCAAGTTGGATGTGTTACAATATTGGAAGACTCAAAGCCAAAGATATCTAAATTTTTCAAACATGGCTTGTGATGTGCTTAGCATTCTAATTACTACTATAGCATCTAAGTTAGCTTTTAGAATTAGTTGTGTTCTTAATAAGTATCACAGTTCTATGCTCCTTGAAAATATGGAAGCTTTAATTTTTTATGCAAAATTGGTTACAGGGATATTCTTGTGAAGGTTGTTTTTTGCTTTGGTGAAATTTCCTTTAAATGTATAAGTTTAGGCTTTAAAAATTTATATTTAAGTACATGTCTTGTTTGGTGAATTATAGATGATGAAGAAGAAACTGAGACAACTTCATCAAATGGGGATTCGAATTTGGTTATTGATGATTGATGGATATGTAGAGAATGAGGAAAAGGATGAATGATGAGTTGATGATGGCATTATGTTTGAAAGTTTTAATGTTGATTTAAATCTAGTTGTTGATAGATTGTTGGAGGATTTGGTTTTTAGTTATTGGATTTTATATTATTATTATTATTATTATTATTATTATTATTATTATTATTATTATTATTATTATTATTATTATTATTATTATTATTATTATTATTATTATTATTATTATGTCATGTATTTTATTGTAAAATTGTAGTTTTTTAGTATTAAACATCTATGCTAAGTTTTATTGTCATACTCTAGAACTCTACTTTTTGCAAACGTCATGGATTGAAATGTTTTATTAAGTTGTATCATTAGTAGGATTCTACCGATCGAGAATAATGTGATTGGGCCTTACAGGATTAGGTGATGAGCTTGCAAAAAAAAAAAAAAAGCATAGTAAGGGGTGTAATGGAAATCAAATCCTTAGACCGATCACTAAAAGCCGAGCTCGGGGATTATTAGACTCACTCGATGAGTCCTAACTCGAGAACTACACCAATACCTACCTAAAGCTACTCTACCCGATTTGATTAAAGCTAAAGAACCAACATGTCAAGCTTATCAAACTACCAAGTAGGCGTATCGACGTGTTAACTAGCCCCCCATTGCCAAACTCTCACCATTATCTAGGTAGCTCTTGAGTCAACCAATATCAAACCTCTATCTAAGCCGAGTTGTAGAACTACTAAGCCGAGTTGCTAAGCTACCTTACCTATAGAGAATGCATGCATCTTCAAGTGTCTAAGCTATGACTTGAACCAAACCAAGTCAACTGTAACTGCTAACCTTCCTCCAATCTCATCCAAGTTAGATTCTACAAATTCTGAGCTACTTTAAGATTTACTTCAACAAGACCAACTATGCTACAAACTACTAATCACTGTTTGATACGTATCTTCTAGCACAACATTCTAAATGGATTCTTTTCCTTATTCATACAATATATTATTTGTCATTTTTACCCCTTTTAGGCATGTTCTAAGAATCTTTTCTTAGATTATCCATTTTTGTCTTTTCCATAATTAGTGTAACCCTAACAAAGGTCATATAAATACCTCAACTACTTATACACAAACATTAGATACTTCCATCATTAAATTACATAATTTCCTTTTCAGAGTAATTTTTTGTTCTTTCCCTATCCTTAACTCTTATCTATTCCCTTTTACAAGAAATAATTACGAGTGACCCTAATTGACACTTGTGCATCATATCAAGTGAAGATTATGCCGAGTAGCATCGATTGATATGTCATATCCAATCAATAGCTGCCTGGATTTACTAACACGTTTTGGTTTTCCTTTCATTCTTGTCCATTGTGGTGCTTCTCCGTTAATGTGACCCTAGAGAACCATCAAGGCACCAAGGTGTTATCTGGTATGACTACTCCGATGTTTAAGTTAATAAGAGTTTGCAAGAGGGTAAAGAAAAGAGTTAGAGAGCTTAATGAATACTAAGTGCACAAAGAAGTCAAGGTGTGTTACCATTGGGTTGCTTAGACTATTTATATATGAGGGCTACCATAGAGCTAGGAGCATATCCAGTACGTTGATACATCCCTTAAGTCTATTGAATGGGATCACGTATGCTAACATGTTTTGATATTGAAGGGATGTGGTTGTTAACTAGGTCTTAAAGCCCAGTTCTCTTGTGACCATTATGACCATCTTGATGCTAGGCTAAATGTTAAAGGATGTCTAATCTTCGTTTAGAGATTCCTCAAGCAGGTTAGTCATTAAGCAGAGCAGGATGGTTGGTGAGGGATCACATCAACCTTGAGCTTAGTTAGGTCAAACCAAATAAGTCAGTGTAGACCTAAAGGACCTATGTCTAGAATCTCCTCTCAACACTAACCCTACCTCCCCGCCGCAACCCCCTCCCCCCCTAATGTAGTCTCATTGCCATAAAGATAGTAAAGAGAGTCGAAAGTTGGATGGGTTCCTTAAGTACAATCAAGCTAATCTTGCATACTAGAGCTTCATACCTAATTGGAAAAAAGGTTAAGAATATCCATTATGCTATTATGAGAGGAGTGACAAGACTGATTTGATAACAAAACTATCCTAATGAGGATAGAAAGAAGGCTATCGTGTTTGACCCAAGATACGCTTGGGATGGCTACCTTTGTTGACTGAGTTGTTCACATTTTACCTATCTTAGGGTGCTCATAAAGTAGAGTCATGAGAGTTATGTGCTAAACTCATCAAGTGAGGTAAGGTACTGAGTTGGGAAAATATAGGCTTATCTACTAAGGGTAACACATGGCAATATCTACTATGGCTGAGGTCACACTTCCAAGGCTAAGCAACTTTAGGTCCTCCAGGTTAGACAAAAATTTTATTCAAGTTGCTAGTGAGTAGAATGCCCTAGCAAGTTGAGAATGCAAAGGCTCATCAACAAAGCTTATTGAGGTAACCAAACCTTTCAAATTCTAAACCTTAGCATACATTCCTGAAGTATAATTAATATGATTTGACAACTGTTTCGTCATTGTAATTGTACATGTAATTAATGATGTTTTGTTCGATAGATTGCAGCTATTCATTTCAAATCATCATCACTTGGAAGGATCTCAACAATACAGTATAATTATACCATTTCAAATCCTTAATAACCATCAAGTGGTTTTTCTTAGGTGTAAAGGCTATAAATATCACTTAGTTTAGCATTTTAAACACTTTACACTTCACTATATATGAGAAGTGTACTGAATTTAGGATGTACCTCCCTTTTATTGAGTTCAAGAAAGAATTCTATAACTGCCCCCGAATCTATCCTACTTAGATACCCCCCAATAAATGGAGAATTTTGAGGGCATTCTAAGCTTTACGTGAGTACCTAATACCATGGGCAACTCCACAACTATTCGGGTACTATTATTTATGGAAAAATGGTAAGGGGTGGATGTATCTTCAAAACTACCCTATAAGAAAGTTATTCGGTAGGTTGGATTCTTCCATTAAGTATTAGAAGAATAAATTCATGATAGTAGGGTTATCTAAGGAAGTTGACTTCTAGACTTGGTGGACTCTATTAATCTGTACCAGTGTGATCAAGAAGCTAGGTGCTAGTAGTATCAAGGTAATGATGGGGATCAGCAACTTCATCCTGTTAAGGCATGAGGAGTTGATCAACTTGAAAGAGACTATGGACAAGTATTTTTCCAAGCTGGTCTCTAAATTGTTCCTTAGTATAGAGAAGGCTAGAAGTGGTTAAGAGGTATAGGTTCAAAACCCAACATGTTTGGTGTCTTCATCGTACTGGTACGAGCTTGCTAAAAGTAACTCCCTGATCGTCATTGTTAAGGATCAAAGGTTCCTGCCTGTACTAGATATGGAAGAGTTTGTAAGTGTTTACTATTTATTATTATTTACAATCGTACTGACCTCTGTATGTTTTTGTAGGTCAAAGACTATCTTACCCTAGTAGAGCTGACCCCCTTAAGAAGAGGGAGTCTAAGGTACCCCAACAATAGGCGGCATTGTAGAAAGTGCAAACCATTAAGTAAAAATCTACTGTTGGGGCTAACTAGGGGGACTAATAGTTGTAGATGACATCCCCTTGACTACCCTATCATAGAGCTTATGATGTTTGCACCATTAATCATCATTGTCAAACCACCATTTACCGATCCATAGGAGTTACAAGCATCTTCTCTTGTCATTGCTCCTCCTACTTCCAAGATGGCCCTCCCTGCTGCTAGTAAGGATCAAGTTTATTTGAAGTGCACGGCAATCACGAATCTTAAGGTAGTGAAGGAGCCATTGAAGAAGGTTGGAGATGAGTTCTACATCCTCTCGAAAGTCTTGAAGAGCATAAGGGAGATTTCAAATATGAGAATTGCTAATCTCCTCAAGGCACACCCCTAAAAGATTGTTAACTAGATGGGTAACACCCTACCCTACACAACGTAATGGAGTAGTTCCTCTAGATGGTGGGTGTTGGTGGGGGGAAGTTTAAGGTTATATATATTTCTCAAGACACTCCCTACCATAAAGAAAATGGGTCCACTATTACAAGGCTATGATGTAAGTAGCTGTAGTTAATTGGAACATCTATGCAAGGGACGTAACTCTCTTTGATAGGGACCTTACTTGCCAAGCAATGATGGGTTCTTACACCCTTGCAAATTGGACTGCCTTAGAGAAGAATTTTGAGAGGTTCCCTGACACCTCGAATTTCGTAGGGCACTTATGTACCTTAGGCATAAGGTGAGTGGTATACTTTGGGGGTTAGTAATTATAGTCTTGTCTATGTAGATTTTCTAATTGATGTCGTTGTTATGTTTGCAGTACAATAACCTTATACCAAAATGGTTCAAGTACTTCAATGCTAGCATTAAGAAGGTAAAGGGCTTAGAGGTGAACCATAATGTAGAGAAAGCTCATCATATGGACATAGAATTTCAAGATCCCCAAAAGTTTGACCATTTTAAATCTTCATTACAATAGGCCAAAGAAATGGAAGCCAATCTAAAACTTTGGAGAGAGGAAGGGGAGATCTAAAAAAGGTGAATGCCAAGAATGTTAAGCTTTGAAAGCAATTAGAGGTTAAGCAAAAAGCAAGGGCCGAGTTGGAAAAGGAGTTGGATAAAGAGAAGAAGGCCTAGGTTAATCTTAACTCTTGCAATCAGGAGCTTAACGTTGAGGTAGCCAAGGTAAAGGCTAAATTAGGCTTGAAAGAGCAACAACACACTTTTGGTACAAACCTTTCGATGAGCTTGGCCAAGTAGAATGGAGAATTAGAGAAGAAAGTTAAAGATGTAGAGAAGCAGATAAGTGATGCAAAGGAGTGCATCACTAGCTTAGAGACCGAGGAGATCATGACCCTATGATGGAGGAGAAGTTAAGGAAGAAATTTCATGAAGACTTCTTCTAAAGCAAGGAATGGTACAACAAATATAAGGCACGCAATTGGACATATAAAAACTCTAATTTTCAAAGAGAGAGAGAGAGAAAATTCATTTTTACAATCTAAATGGTCTTGAAAAATCTAAAAACCCTCTCCAAAATTTCAATTAACCAAGTAAGGATCTATTAAAAATTAGATTGAGTAAAATTAATCAAAAAAGGAAAATCAAGCAAAAATTGGAAAATTGGTGTACAATCTAATCATAGTGGAGATCATATGAGTGAACAAGAACTAGGAGCAAACCAAGAGCACTGCTTGAAGGAGGGGCAAGTGCTTGGCTCTACCAACAATAATGGTGGTGCTAGTAGTGGCCAGAGCTTCTAATTCCGATAAGGTCCTAATTTGGTCCTATTTTAGATCATTTTGTAAAAATATAAAAATTACCCAGAAAATTTTATAAAAATTTATTCCTACGTATTTTCAAATATAAAATGTAGAAAAAATATTGCTTTGTAAAAATTTAGTATTTATAATATTTGTGCTTAAGAAATCGACTAAATCGAGCAATTTTCAATATTGAAATAAATAGGTCTAAAGACGTAGTTTCATCTTCGAAAATCTTATATAAACTAACCTATATTTATGATGAATTGCTATGAAAAGATTTTTCACTAAATTATTTTCTATAATTTTAATGAAATTTTTAGTCTTAAATCATGATTAACATAGTGTTTTTAGTAAAAAAAAATTATTGTATCTTCTTAAGGACCTCACGTGGATCCTGAGCTCTACTTGTAATTGATGTACATGGTGGTGTAAGGTTGCTATTGAAAGGGGTTTCATTGATAAAAATTACCAAAATCAAGTATGTGCCTTAAAATGTATAGTTGGTATTATGTAAATTTGAAGAAATGGTGGGTGATGATGCATTACTTAAGGAATTTAGGATGTAATGAAGCTAAGTAATATTGGTTCAAGTATTACTTTGATTACTTATACTAGAGTTTAGGGCGAAAATGAACAAATCAATTGATTGTGGAAAGTTGGTTAAGGGAAGAGGATATCTTAGAGGGTTCTATAAATTATTTAACGCTAAATTAATATTCAAAGGGTAAGTCAAAAGCAAAACCTATGAATGAATAGTAAAAACAAGAGATTCAAAAACTTAGTCAGAGGTTGATGTTCTTAAAAACCTTATAGATAATAGAGTCAAAGGGTATCTCAAAGGAAGTTAGTAGGCAAATACTCAATAATCACTTAGAAGTTTGGCTAGAGTTAAAAACTCAAATAGAAGTATAGTCAAGAAGGCTCAAAGGCTAAGTCAAGGGGATTATTTATTGGAACTCTAAAGTTCTGGGTCTTAGAGGAAAGTTCAAAGGAAAGATTCTTAGAAATTATGAAGCTAATTGAGCTTAGATGATATCTTAGAGGGTTTTTATTAAGAAATTTAAATTTTAGTGGATGCAACAACTTAGTCGAAAGATAACTCAAAAGCTTCCAGCTTGAGAACTTCAAGAATGACTTAACTCAAAGTTTAGCTTAGATAGTGTTTATTAAAAATCTTAAGGATATACAAACCTCAATGATTAGGGCAAAGGATTAATTTGTGGTGAACTTCAATACTTAAGTAGCGTAAAGGATATCTGTTAGGACCCTATAGGGGGCCTAGTAAGATTGTTTAAAATTTCCATAGCACGTGTGCACTCATGATATGGAAATCACCTTGCAAGTCAAAGATTACAAGACTCTAAATGATTAATCACTAAGGTTACTGATTTTTAAGTAATTAATTTACTATAAAATACAAATATAAATAACTATGGGTGTTCGATATCCCACAGTTCCTCGAAACCGAAGAAAATCGGTATCCCCTACCAAATAATAAGATAGGATATACTAACATTATAAAAAAATAGATTCAAGAAAAATTATGTTATAGTAAGTTTTAATATATAAATATTTTCTACAAAGGATATCTATATATCATCTAAAAAGTACTCAGCTACTTCTAATACTAGTATACATATCTTTATCTCGCACTCAGCACTCGAGACATATCCTAATCCCATCATAAGTAAACCTGTAAAGGAAACTAAGGGGGAATAAGTATAAAACAGCTCAGTAAGTTTGTCCTTACCACTACCGTTTAAGCAAGTTATCACACATTATTATTACACATGCAAGCCAGCTATCTACATACAAAATGAATACAGGTGTAATGAATGTAAGCAATACATCCATAAGAGTCTAGAACTATGGAAGGTATAGAATTATGTCATCTACACTTCGATTATCCCCTGTACTTATCCGCATAAAACACCTCAGCTTACCTGCATGAGGCTACCTAAGGGCACCACCCCTCTATGCAAAACTCAACTATTACGCTAGTCGAGAAAAGAGTTTCAATCCAAATAGGGGGATTCCAAACTAGGACTATCCACACTCCAAGGCCCCTCGAGCACAAACATGTGAGTCCTCTCGCAACCAAAATTATCTAAGGCCTTATAGGCACAATAAAGCGTGTCCTCCCGCTATCAAGTGGAGAACCCATGTTAGCTTTACCTTAACGATAAAAAAATCATTTCTGGCATTGTAGCCCTTATCGAAATCATACAAAATACATTTAAGATTTGGAAAACTTTTTTCAAAAATACCCTTTTCAACATTTTGCAAAGCTAGCACTCTCCATCTATACATTTACTGGGTCATAGACATGCGACGAATAGAACCGGTTATTTGGGTCAGATATTTATATTTATCAATTTAAAAAGATGATCACACTGATAATGGCATATAAGTAGAATAGTCATTCAAATATACAAGCAACAACAAACAGTAAAACATCATATAAGTAACACGCATGAGCAAGTAGCAGGTCATTAGAACTCCTTCACCTGGATTATTGCTCATTCTCCAAGCCTTTGGGGTTTCTAGGACTCAATATCAAACGCCTAAATCAAAATGGTAAAACTTATAAGTATTCTGAGAAGTCAGACTCCTTAGTCAACTAAAAGTTTATCTAGTTTCCCCTAATATAACCCAAGTATAATGTGTATAAGGTTTATCATATTCAATGGGATTAATAGTAACTATTTTCTTATATTTGTAAGTTATAAGACTTCCTTTATGTATTTTGTAACTTTTTCATTCTAATTCCGATATTTGCGAACTTATAGTCATTTTTCATCGTTTTCGGACACACGTTCACACAGTGATATCCGTTTTGGACGTTAAGACCCGTGTTTTATGATATGGGCTAAATTTATTGAAATTTTATCTTATTGAAGTTTCATTTTCCTTATTACTTATGTTTATACCCTAGTTTAGGACTTAATGATTAAATTAGCTATTTGATTCTTACACTTTGGAAATTTTACATTAGTATTACTAATTTATGTACTTAATTAAGTTTCATTCAATTTAGGAAGTGTCTTAGGGTTTAAGAGATTTTCGGCTTCTAAGTACATGTATATACCTATGTTATATACTTATGTAATCTTATTATTTCTTCTTTTATAAACCTATGCTTATATCATCACTTATGTAATCACTTAATGATGTCATGGCTTATGCAATCATGTGATTACATCATTACTTACATCATCCTTTGCTTACCTAAGCCTTATCTCATGATTATGTGTTTTACGTACATTTATGTATACTTATACATAATGTATATATAATTGTACCTTTCCTCTACTTATATGTATACTAGCATACTTATACATATACTTATATTTATATCGTATTTATAATTGTACATATACCCATATACCTATACGGTTAGATACATATTTTTGTATAAATTTCCTATGCCTAATTTTCCTCTTAAGAAAACCTTCCTAATTTCATTCTTTTTGTGTTTTAAGAGTATATTTAGCATGGTATAGGTATGTATAGTTAAGATTTGTCTTAGTTTAGGCTATGTACATAGTAAATACTTATATAGAAAGATCTGCATACTTGTATTCCTCTAGTATATCCTTATGTACATATACCTAAAAACATATACACATGCATATCCTTCTTCTTCACCATATTTTTTATACTTCCACATGTAAAGATTGCAACTTTAAGCCTAGGTCAACATATATATATATACACAACACATAACCTAACCTTCTCTCCTTCTAACTAGTAAAGAGGATGAAGTAAGACATAAGAACATAATAGCATAACTTAAGTTGCCCTTGACTATGGATGAAATGGTTGAAAAGTTGAAAAGGAAAGAAGAGTGAAAGGGAAAGGGAAGAAGAAAAGGATTTTGCTTTGTTTTTATTTGTGTTTGAAAAAGTGAAGAAAGGTAGGGTCTAGAAAGAGGAAGTAGTGGATGGCAATTAAGGGAAAAAAAAAGAAGGAAAAGCTAAAAGAAAAGAAAAGAAATCATGAGAAGGAAGATATTTTTTTCAAATGAAAGGGACATTTTTGTTGACTTTTTTAAATGTTGATTTTAGTCAATATGTGTTGACTTGGTTAACATGTGTTGACTTGGGCAACTTTCAAAAAAATAAATACCCTTTTGTGTACATAATGAACTAATTAGGGAAAAAATGGAGAAAGATGAAGGAAATGAAAGGAAATAAGAAGTTTAGTGATTTGATTAGTAAAAATAGATAATGAGATCTTACTTTAGGTATTTATATCTTATATACATCATTTGGTAAGCTACTTAGTATAATTAAGATGAATAATGCCATTTAGGGTATTAAGGTTTACTACATTTAACCTAAGTATCAACTAAACTCTTAACTCTATATAATACTAACCTAGTTATATACTTAAAAGATGAATGCGATCTAGGATGCAATATCTTAGTTTCTAATAGATCGCTTAAGTATTCTAAATATTTATACATGATTGAAAGTTATCTTTAGTCGTTTACCGATGAAATGGTATAATATGGAAGATATCTTATCACTTAAGGTTTTAAGGTAAATTATGGTGAATTAGTGATTTTATATCTTTAAAGTTATAGTTTTAGGGTTTTTATTACTTTAGGACACAATCTCTAATGTTTTTACACATTTAGGGTTTAATATATTCATACGCGATTAAGTCTTCAATTGTTATTTTAGAGTTTTGATGAGGTTCGAGATTAACTTTCCTAATTACATATACTCAAAGTTTTAGGGTCTTTGTATGCGGTTAGAGGTTCAATTGATGATTTAAAGTTTTTTGTAGTCAGTTTAGGTTTTGGTTTGAGATTTTAATCGGTTTTAAATCCCACTGGCTCTATTGAGTTCAGGAAATCATCTACAGTTTGGACGTTTGTTTCTATACTTAAAAAGCTAAATTCGCGGGATTTACAATATCTCATAAGCTTTTTCAGTAAATGTTTCAAGGATACCTTAACTCATGGGATAGCTTAAAAGGTAACATAAATTTATACTACTATTCTAAACTTTTAATACGTATGGTTAGGCTAATGAACCAACAACTAATTAACCTAATTCTATGATAAATGAGTAAATTAGCAATATTTCCTAATTTCTATGTAGAATAAAGTTTTACATCAAGATAAATTTCGAGTGATCACCTACAAGGATAAGTAAACAACCATGATGGTGAGCAACTAGGTTCTAGGTAAATGGAATTGGCACTTTACCATACTTTGGAGTATTGCTTGAGCATACTTGAGGACCTTAGTATATGTCTTATTTGCAATTGTAAGATATTGACCTATACGTATGCAATGCGTGTGTTTGAACATTGAACTGCTATTTGGAGTACTGGGTTATTAGCATTGATTGTTTTATGGTATTACCTACTTTGGTTTGTATAAAATTACTTGATCACCCCGTAATCAACCTAACACAAACTAGATGTAACCACTAACTTGACTTGCACTACAACCCATTAAGGGAAATAATTAGGTTTCCCGAGCCAAATACGGACCCTCAATGAGGATAGCAGAAATGGTCATTTCCCTACCTTTAGTCAAAATAAGTGATAGAAAAGAAGGTCATGACAAGGTTGAGGAACATGGTTCAAAGGTAATCTCAAGTGGAGTGTGTTTCTCCATTACATAAGTCCTGGTTTGGTTTCAATTTGTGAAGTGCACGATGTGAAACTCCTTCAAACCCAAATTAGAGTGAACACAATTTCTTTGATCTCATGATGACCCATCAAAAGTCGTGCGATGGTATTTACTTGAACATGCATTGCATTTAATTAACTTTACTTGAAAAACCCTGATTATTTGATGACTAATCTGTACTATTGTCTCTATCCCACTTACAAAGCAAGTTGTCACTTATTCCTTTATAGCTATTTTGCAAGGTTCCAGTAGACTCACCAATATTACACCAAGTTCCAAGAAGATTAAAGAGCGAGGTTAGGGAATCAGATTCAAGTTTAAAAGACTATGTTCTTAATTACTTCTTAAATTTACTAATTGATAGGAAAACTAATAGAGTCTCTATTAGTGACCCTCTAGTTTTCAATTGTGGACACTATTGCTATGATCTCTAAAACTGTGACTTCCTATTCATATTATTTTCTCAAATCAATTTACTTTTCAAAACTTTATGTTAAAAGTAAGATTTTATATTCTGAATGATTTGGAAAGCTTGATTTCTCGTTCGTATAGGCCCTAAGATATTTTCCATAGTTATTTTCAAAAGTTACATCACAAGTTGATATCTATTAGATTCAAAATTGGATGGCTCAATGCGAAGAAGTGGTAAACACCTTATGTAAGCTATACCTACATTAATGACTAAAGTAGCTAGCTTCCAGCTTAGGTTGGTTTACACAATGAGAGCTGTTACGACTCTCTGGTTTGGGCTATGATAAAACATAGCAATAGAGATGGACCAAGGTATTAGGGATAGGGTGTCGAAGGCCTATTCAAGTCTAGACTCAAGTTTTCTAGACTTCCTAGATAAGCCTACCCACATAAAAGAGAGAGGAGCTATAAAGGCTACACAATCCATGGTTCTAGCTTCTAATCTAATCTATTAGTGACAAAAACCCTTAGGAACTTCTCCTCCTCTTAATAGTTTCCCTAACACTTAGCTAAACTAGTGGGTTATGCTGAGGGTTAAGGTTTAGACATGTTGCTTACTACTTCGAAAAATAGCTAGAGTAGGATCGATCACCATGCTACCCTACCCACACACCCTTTTTCTTCTTAAAGTAGCTTCTTAGCTGACTACTATGAATTAGGCCTTAAAGCCAATGATCTAAGCTTTGGATTTTTTTTATCTAACCAAGTTAGTAAATTCAAAGTAAGGAATGAGGGATCTTGTAGAATGTTTATATTTTCTTCTCCCTTCTTTTTTCTCTCTAGAAAGAATAGAATGTATAACTCTCCTTCTTATCAAGCTAATATGCTAACCTATATAACTTTGTAAACAGAAAAGGTATAATGGACTATCGTTTGCCCTTCTTTTCTCTCTTGTTGTGATACTTAATGTGTTTTCTTATGGATTGTCTTTGTTGATTGTAACCTAAGTGACTTTGTATATTAAAGAGTTGGGATTACTCTTTAGTGTGATCGTTTGGCCATAGGTAGCTAAGGTCACTTCGAAGGGCCAAGCTGGAGGTATTCCAACAAACATAGTAAAAGTTCCTCAATTATATAAGGGGAAACACCTTACTACTAAGGTTACCCAATGGGGGTTAGATCGGCAATGCTCTAACTTACCCAAGCCTAAAGAGGTGCACTAATCAAGAATCTTTACAAGGATTTAACCTTCACATGTCTATTCATCGATTGCAGGTTTGAATAGAAAAATGAAAAGCACTCAAATAAAAAGTAAACAAGAATACTTGGGGAATAAACTTTGTTTATTATTAACAGTTGATAAGTATATGGATCAAAATTACATATGCTAATTAAAATACAATTTAAGTTGTTGGCATTCCATGTTCATAGGTCTTCTTAATCGAGGGCTAATTTCCCTTATCTTGCATGAGAGCACGTAACTTGTAGTCTTATGCAAACTAGATCTCCAACCTTGAGCTATCAATATTTGACTTTCTTGTTATAGTATTGGCCTATCCTATATTGGTAGACGACCACCCGAGCTGCTACTAAGTCATGTATTTCTTCTTTCATGTCTACACTGGCTTGCAAGATGGTCTCATTTGCGAGTGCATCAAAGGATTGCATTTTGATGTTAAGGCGTTCCAATTCTATAGGTAAGACGGTTGTCAAACTAAAGGCTAGATGAAATTAGGTCTCACCTATTAACATTTGTCGAGTGGTTTGGTACCTCCACAAGATGTTTGGGAGTTTGTCTACCCATTTGCCTTGTACTCAGTCTACCCTCTTTTTGATGCTTTCAAGATTGATCCTATTGGTTACCTCTACTCGACCATTAGACTATGGATGTGTGACCAAAGTGAAATAGGGGTTGATGTCATGCTTAGTGCAAAATTCCCTAAACTTCAAATTGTCAAATTGATGTCCATTATCCATTATAAGGGTGTAAGTAACTCCAAATCTAGATAGGTTGTTGTTACAGATGAACAACTCTATACTCCTTTCTATAATCTTGGTAACGACCTCGGCCTCGACCAACTTCATGAAGTAGTTGACTACCATAATTATAAACTAAGGTCCTAAGGACCCTTTTGGGAAGCTAGCCAAATATCAATGCCCTAATGGCAAAGGGCTATGAGCTAATTAGTGGCTTAAGGTTAAAGCTAGGAGCATAAGTGACCAAGGCTTGCTTCTGGCATTGCGAGCACTTCTAAGCTATATCCTTTGCATCCTGCCTCATTATCGACCAATAATATTCAAGCCAAAGAGCTGAGATGTAGAAGGCTTGAGGTTGGATGTGATTGCTATACACCGACATGTAACTCCTCCATAACATACAGTCCCTCTTTAGGACAGAGGCATCTCAAGAAGGGGAGACTAACCCGTCTTTACTAAAGGGCACCGTCAACTAGTATATAGTTGGCAATGTAATATCTCAACTTCTTAGCCTCCTTCTTATCGGCCAGTAAGGTTCTATGCCCCAAGTATCCTTTAATAGGGTCCATCCAGCTCAGCTCAATGACTATCATATTGAGCTCTAGGACCTCGGCTCTATACGGGCTAATACTCTTGTTCAGCAAGTATTTGATGTAAATATTTGTGTCCTTCACCTAGGGCCTTTAAATTCTTATCAAGGAGAGCTTAAACAACTAGTTGATAGCTAAGTTCTTAGTTTAGGGAATTTTTGTGATGTTCTACAAAGAGAACTCAGCCTAGAGTATCTTCACTTTCTCTAGGTACCTTGCCATAAACTCACCTCTAACCTCATATTTGCCTTGAATCTCTTAGATGACAAGCATCAAGTCTAAGAAGACCTCTAAATGCTCGTACCAATCTCTTTGGCCAACATAAGACCAACAAATAGAGCCTCATATTCAGATTCATTAGTACTTGTGTCAAAATCAAATTTGAGGGCATAGTAGATTGTAATCTTGTGTAGCCTAATGAGTACAAATCTTGCCCTTCCTCCCTTCAAGGTGGATGAGCCATCGACATGGAGAGTCTATACTAACTTGTCATCTCCCAACAGTGCTTTAATATTAGCTCAACCAAGGTTACAATAATGAAGAAAAAGACAAAATAGATAATGTACGAAAAGAATCCTAAAACATACTAAAAAAGATAAAAATGGCTATTGATATTCTATTCGGGAAAGGAAAGAATCCTTCTAAAATGTTGTGTCAAAAGATAAGTATCAGATGGTGAAATGGGGTCTTCGGCATGGTTGGCTCAGCTAAAGTAAGTACTTAGGTAGCTCGGCACTTGAGGAATTCTGTATCATGCCCCGAAGTAGTAGAGTTATAACACTACCGCCATGTAAACCATTCTAGGATAGGTGCTAACCTTACAACCACTATCTTAGACCTAATAAATACAAGACATCCTCAACTAACTCCACTTTAAAGTAAATAGTTTATAAGTTAAAAGTATTAATTGCCCTTAGAAGTATGAAAAATATATACAAAGATTCAAATATTCTAAGTAATGTTTACATAATTTAATAACCTAATCTCACTTTACGTAAGTACTACATAATTTCATATTAAAAGATTTAAAGATAAGACCTAAAAATTAAAAAGTGTAACTAACCATTGGTTTTATATGCTCACTCCCTAAAATCCAGCAGTCGCTAGCTTCAAGGTAGTTATAATGCCACTTTTTAGCAAGCATCTACAACAACATCTATAGAGATGTAAACAACCAACCACTGAGTAAGTTAGGATAGAGACATAAGACTATATATCAAGTACAGCAGTATTATCAGCAAATTATTTAACTGTAATGCAACAAATGAATGCCATTACATGATGTATGCGATCCGTCATAAGGTTAAAGAAATTACACTCACTATAATCAAGGTTAAGGAGTTTGGTGCACATTCAACATCTCATGACTAAACCTAAGCTCATGTAATGAAGATACTATTCCTCCCGTGACTACCTTTGAACCACTGCCTTTACCCTTACTGCAACCTCCTCTCCTATCACTTAGTTCGATTAAGGATGAAAAAGGGACAACTATGTTCCTATGCTATCCCTTTTGAAGGAGTCGGTATTCAATTGGAGAATCTTAAGTATTTTCCCTAATGGGTTACAATGCATGCATGATTAAGATTACAAGTCATATATATAATTAAGTCCAATTTAATGCAATCAATTGATTTCACACAATACAAACAATTGCAAATCACACCTTAAGATAGTAATATATAATGAAGCTCAGAAACATATATATACAGGTAAGTACAAAAGTAGGCTACTTACAAGTACAACTAAGCACAATCTTAAGCCTCTAACTATCATGAAATAGTACTCCAAAATGCAATTAAGTATTGATCCCAAACATACCTGGACATCCCACTTAGTTATTTAAGGTATGACTCGCAATAAGCCTTCACTGATTGTCCCAATAATATAGAGTTCATTTTAAAATTCATATAATTACTATATATAGGCTTTATTCTATAACTCTTGTTATTATCTCCAGTTAAGAGTTTTCTTATATCTAATTTTTTAGGTTTTAAGTCTCTCGCAATTATTCTCATTTTGAGCTAGGTTCTAATTCAACTTCTTGTTTAGTTTCTGATTTAAATTGATGAACCGCTGACCAACGGTCCCATTACTTGTGTATATGAGAAAGTTTATGTCAAAGGAATGTGGTCTCTTAATTATCGTACGTTGATCTATATATTCAGTAGTAATGATGCTGACCATTCCTTTGCCGAGGACCCTATACCGAGTAATCCGACCAAACACTACTGAGAAGTTCCTGTCGAGTGATGAGAGACTCACTTAAACGGTCAAATAGTTTTCTCTTAGCATGCTACCAGAGGACCCTATGCCGAGTAATCTGACCAAACATTACCGAAAAGTTCCTACCAAGTGACGAAAGACATACTTAAATGGCCATTTTCTCTCGGCATACCACCATCTCTCTCATCCCAGCCCCTTAGTACCACAACATTTTGACCCCTCTCACCTATTGTGCTCAGAGAATATTCGTATAGGACCAGTGCTTCACTGCTACTTATCCAACTCGTCTAACATTGTACTACTTTTCCATTTTTCGTCTTTTGTCCTTTTTACCCTTTTTGGTATATACTAAGCATCCCCTTTTTATATATACTTTCTTATCATTTCATTATCTGTAATGCTACCCTAGAGACTTACTATAAATAGTTCTTTTTCTTATAAGCCGCAGATAACTTACATTTATATACTGAATATTCTGTTCTTGTGAGACAACCCTCTCCAAGTCCATACTTCACACACTCTTATCTAATCTTACTGAGTAGCTTAAGATTAGTGGCTGGTGGGCCTTAACATCAACTTGTGCATCATATCAAGTGTGGTGACAAGTCGTATTTTATTTGTTGGTGAGTCACATCCTCCAAGCAGCTTCACGTCAGCTACTCTTGGTCTGTTGTAAACCATTTCCCTCTAATTTTCTTTGATATCTCAAAGGAACCATTTTAATTCAAATCCGCCTCGGTAAGTCCTAGTGATGACTAAGCTCCTAGGTACATTAATCTCTAATGCAGCTTTTAATTATAGTCTTATTCATAAGCCTTAAACCATTCATTAATTCGTCCTCTAAGCTTATCCAACTACATTATAAGTATAAGAGTCTTTGAATTATACACTTATTCTATTCCTATCGGCTCTATACACTTAGCTTCTGATCGATCTTCTAATTTAACTCTTGATTTCATTTTACACTTGAATCTCAAAAATGCCTTCTAACCTATTCCATAGGGTTTCACTAACTATAATTCGAATAAATATAGTATTTTATTAGTTTCTAATCAACTTCCCAGTTTGCTAGTATTCACCTTGGTTTTGATTTAGCTTCCAAATTAACTTCTAATTCGGCTTCTAATTGCGATTTTATAGACAAGTCCTATAAAATCCCCCCGATTCATATTATAAAGTTCAACTAACTATATTTTAAGTATATGAATTAATAAGGATCGAAGACTAATCGTGCGCTCTTGAACTTGGAGGGTAGCTCAAATGGTTTACCAAGTTATCTAAGATGAGTTAAGTACCAAAGAGTAGAACTTATCCCAATCTGACCTACTAAGCTACTTCGCTCTCCACACCATCCAAGGGACTGCCAAGGTTATTAGCCGACATGTTGAACCAAGCCAACACACCAGTCCAAGCACCAAATCAAGATGCAGCCAACCCTATAATGCTAAGATCAAACTAACGATTGTTAAGAGCCGACCATCCGAAGCCGACCTGAATGTGAGTCAACCCTTGTCCAATCCTAGCAATCAGAACTGCCAAACTATCGACACCAACAGGACCTAATTAATGCCCACCCCTGCTTGGCTCGTAATATTATTAGGACCATAGAATGAGTAGAATTACGTGCACGCTATCCTTTTTGACATCCATATTGTCCTTTCTAATAAAACAATATTTTTTTAGTGCGATTACATTAATACCCCTATAAATTCTTCCCCTTTATCCTAGCTAATAGAAATCCTTTTTATATAATTTCCTATAACTTATGACTTACCCTAATTACGTATTATAAATACTTGCAAATTATAATAGTTGCAACATCAATATGCATAAAGAATACATTGAACTTTCTTACTCTCTTGAGCTAGGTTTCCTTTCTACTTACTCTTAAGCTATTCTTATCTAGCCCATTGAGTGTAAACTAATGGCGAATGCCCTCCAGTCATACTTATGCGTCATATCAAGTGTGACCTGAGCTCATACGAGGCGTTAGTGCGTTATATCCATTGTTAGTGTATGGGAACAACCCTTGCTCATCCTTCAACTGTCGTTTATCTTTCGAACGATCTTATAGTCCAAACCCACCCCCTTTGGTTTCACACAATATTAGGCTAATATGTTCATCAACGAGTCCGTATCATCTTGGTATCAAAGCCTAGCTACGTTCAAATTTGGATTTTGCTACTATGTTCTTTGAATGATTTGTTACTACTCGCGTATGATAAGGATTCTATCATTAACATTAGAGTTTGGTAGTTAAGAAGTGTTCTTTTCTCTGTTTTCCCCTGTTTCCAATATGCAAAATAAAGTGTAGTTAACTATTTGTTTGTTATGTAGTTGTCCTGTTGTTGGAAGTATTGGTTATTAATCTAATGTTGTTAATTGCGAAAAGAACTTCAAGTGGTATTATTAAATGTCAATTTTGTAGAGTAACCATCAATGTCAGAGTTAAATGTTCAAGGAACTAGGAAACCAAGAAAGTGGTACTCGACATGCCCAAGGGCATGAAGGAAGCTTCACACCTCAGTCAATGGATGATCACTTGGATAGGCTTACCAACTTGGTAGCTAGTTTGGTGACTGTCATCTAAGAAGACAAGCAACGAGTTAGAAATAGCCCCATTAGAGAACGTGAGCAGCAAGAGCGAGGAAATGGTCAATTTGGCTGAGTTAATGCCTTAACTCGACAACTCGAGCTAAAAGAGTTGGTAGGGATACTAGACGAAGGCTAGCACTTGAAGAGATTAAGGAAGAAGTTGAAAGAGATGATGACGTAGAGGAATACTACGAGGCTGAAGAAAGAAATGTATGAGCCCCTAGAGTTGAAGGATTGAGAATGCATATTCTAAGTTTTTCTAGAAGTAATGATGCCGATGACAACTTGGATTGGTTAGATAAGATTGAAAAGCAATTTGAATGCCATAAAGTGCCCGATAATGCAAAGGTTAGACTTATTATGTTGAAATTTACTGGTTATGCTACCCTGTAGTGGAAAAACTTGCAAGCTACCTAACAAAGAGAAGGAGAACGAGAAATCAAGAGATGAGATTAAATGAAGAGAGTTATGAGGAGAAGGTTTGTACCAAGTTACTATCTTCAAGATGCCTTCAAAAGGTTACAAGAACTAAGGCAAGGAGGATTGACAGTTGAAGCTTATGTTAAGAAATTCCAGATGTTGATGATTCGATGCGAAGTAAGCAAGCCTGAATATCGAACGATATCTCATTCATCAGTGGACAAAAATATGAGATTAGAGATATCCCAGAAACCATAGCAATTAAGTCACTTGACAATGTAATTCAAGTTGCTTAGAAGATAGAAAGGTGCTAAACAGGAGGGTTTCGACCACTAATTAGCTGACCAACCATTAGCCGAACTATTCCGAGTGAACCTGTACGAATGGAACCAAGTAAGATTGCTGAGACCCAACCCACTTAAACCACCTAAATAAAGGAGAAGGAAGGCCCAAGGAAGTTTGAGAAAGACCAAAATTTGAGCAGGAAGAATGGTGAGATCAAGTGTTTCTAATGCCAAGAATTTAGACATGTAGCCACCTAGTGTCCGAATAGAAGGACTATGATAATCTAAGTCAAGATGCCAACTCTCGAAGTGGACAACATTGACATAGAAGTAAAGGAGCTAAAGGAAGATGAAGAGACCAAGCTGTCCAAGGAAGAAGTTATCTATAGTGAGGAAGGTAACTTTATGCCAACAACTTTAGTGACAATGAGTGTCAATCTTGTGCTCGAAGACCAATAGAGAGAAAATCTCTTCTACATCAGATGTAAGGTGAATGAGTCACTATGCGCCCTGATAGTTGATAATAGGAGCTACACTAATGCAGCCTATGCATTTATGGTCCAACAATTGAAATTGTTGACCAAGCCCTACCCAAAACCATATAAGCTTCATTAGCTCAATGATAAGGGAACCCTACAAGTGAATAAACAAGTATCTGTGTTGATCTGCATTAGTAAATATCAAGATAAAGTGCTCTGTGATGTTCTGCCTATGAGTGCGTCCTACATTTTACTTGGACAACCATGGATGGTTGATCAAGTAATGATATATGATGGAAGGAGGAATACTTGTTTCCTAGAGTATGAAGGCAAGAGGGTGAAATTGAGTCCTATGACTGCTGAGTAAGTAAGAGTCATGCAGTCCTAACTGAGCCAAACCCTGAAGAAAGAGGCTTTGGTATTGACCCGAAACGAACCGAAAAGAGAGATGAAGCTTAAAGGATCGACCTATTTACTGGTCCGAAGAATTCTAGAGTTGAGATTCGAGGAGGAGGAACTGCCTACTAATAACTCTTATTTTAAATACATTTCACATGATGATTTTATAGTATTTCCCTTACATCTTTGTTTCTTTTTTTAAAGAAATTGATACTTAATTGAGTAAAATTTTGATTTCAAGGTTTGAATGCATTCTTAGTTTGAAAATGAAGAAAAGGAATCAAGTTTCACTCAATTTGGAGTTCAAATGAATGAGTTTTAAAGTTTTAAAGTTACATAAACAATAGGAGAACGTAGCAAATTTTGGTTAGAAAGTTACACAATCTGGGACACAACTATATCTCCAAGCTGTGTCCATCCAGGAAGATTTTTTGTGCTAAGGTCAATAAGTTACACAACCTGGGGACACAATTGTATCCCAGGCTGTGTCTAGTGACGAAAAAAGAAACTTTACAATACATTATAAAATGACTTACTAGGATTTCGCACATAATTTTAGACATTCAAAAGAGAAGAGACTTGAAGAGAAGAAGGAGCAAAAGGTGAAAGCAATACCTAACTTCAAGATTGAAGAGATTTTTTATCAACAAAAGGGTTTTTTCATGTTTGATTCTTGATTTTGTTGCAATTCGTTTTTATTTTCATTATGGTAGCTTAAGATTCTTATATTTAGGATTGTGGAACCTAAGGTTTCATGTGACTATTAGATTTATTAATAATTTTCAATAAAATTTCTATCTTTTCTTAATTTACTTATGTTTTTTAATTGTTAATTGATATTTTTAGGGTATCAATCTATGATATTATGTATGATGATTGAGAAATCACATGTGTAATGAGATCTTGACATAATTGGAGAGAATTACATGTGTACTTAGAGATAAGATACATATTTCTTCTGGAAAATTGTTCTTTTGTATAGGAATTAATTATACATTAATGCGATTCTGAATTATATTACTAAGTGAAGAGATTTCGGTAAATAATTTAGGATTAGGGTTAATATGCTTGAGAAAGGTGTTAACTTTAATTGTGAATTCCTCCGGTCAAGAATAATAGAGATTGAATTGGATACATTTTAAATAGTCACATGTTAAACACCAGGGGAAATAATTCATAAATACGTTATTTACCTTCTTGAAGTCGTTCTTAATTTTATCTCTTTCTAAATTGCTTAATCAAGTCTCATAATTAGGTTAGTTTGTTAATTTTAGTATTTTTAATTCATTCAACCCATCACAATTTTCCGGTTAGATAATAGAGCTAAGGTTAATATTAGTACTTGAGATCTCTAAAGGATCGATTTAGACTCATATCCACTATATTAAAACTGATAGGTACACTTGCCTTATATCACTTACCAAGGTAAAAACCTTACTAGAGGAACTTGCTGACCTATTTCCAGAGGAGTTACTGAAAAGTTTGCCTCCAATCCGAAGTATCGAGCATGCAATCGACCTGCAATATCAAACAAACCTACCTATGGGTTAAACCCTAAACAAGCTGCCGAGCTGCAGAAGTAAGTAGATAAGTTGATGAGGAAGGAATATGTAGGTAAGTCCCTTAGTCCCTACACAGTGTCAACCTTATTAATACCGAAGAAAGATGGTTCTTTGAGGATATATGTAGATAGCCAAGCAATCAATTGAATCACCATCAAGTACAAGTTTCCCATAACTAAGCTTGATGACATGCTGGACAACTTAAGCAGAGTAAGAGTGTTCTCTAAAATCAACCTCAAATCTGGATACCATCAAATTCAAATGCACGAAGGTCGTACCATAGATTATGTGAATGGCTTGTAATGCCATTTGGACTATCTAACATACCGAATACATTTATGTGCTTGATGAATCATGTGCTTCAAGACTTATTAGGGAAGTTTGTCATAGTTTACTTTGATAACATCTTGGTGTACCGTCTTAACCTAGAGACTCACTAGCAACATCTTCGAAGCGTCTTTGAGAAACTCCAAGCTGAACAGCTCTACACCTATCTAAAGAAGTACAACTTTTGCCAATTCGAGGTGATATTCTTGGGATTCGTTGTAAGTAGTAGTGGTATACAAGTCAACGAAGAGAAGATCAAAGCAATGACCGAATGGGATAGGTACCGTACTAATAGAAGAAGGCCGATCTATTGCTTACTTCAACGAAAAACTTTCAAGAGCTATACTTAACTATTATGTCTATGACAAGGAGTTCTACTCCTTAATCTAAGCCCTAATGGTATGCAATACTACCTATTACCTAATAAATTTGTTATTTACATCGATCATGAATCCTTAAGGTATTTAAAGAGTCAACCCAAGTAATCCCAAAGATAAGCCAAATGGGTTAAGTTCATGGAGGGTTTTTTTTATATCGTAAAATATAAGAATGGGAAGATCAACGTAGTAGCTAACACCCTATCAAGATGCATACCCTCTTGACCAAACTGCAAGCAAAGCTACTTGGTTTTTCAACCATAAAGAATTTACATGCTCAGGATCCACACTTTGGTCCTATCAATGCCCAATGTGAGTGAGGACGAACGATGAATGACTATCACAAGGAAGAAAAATACTTATTCAGGAAGAGGAGGCTATGTATCCTGACCTATTCCATGAGAGAATTACTAGTGTGCAAGGTGCATGAAAGAGGATTAATAGGACACTTTAGGCTGCGCTGAACCCATGAAGTACTAGCTGCGAGATTCTTTTAGCCAAGAATGATGAGAGATGTACAATCTATACTGGAAAGGTGTGTGACTTGCCAAAAAGTGAAGAACTGAGCCGAATAAGGACACTATCTACCTTTGCTTATCCTAACCAAACTGAAGGCCAAGCTAAGTACAAATTTCATATTAGGATTGCTGAGGACATCCTAAGGGAAGGACTCCATCATGATGGTCATGGATCGATTTAGCAAGATGGCACATTTTGTACCCTATTCCAAAACTAATGATACTTTAGCTATCTCTTTTCTTTTCTTGCAGGAAATTATCAAGCTTTACGAAATACCCAGAACCATTATTTCGAACCGAGACCTAAAGTTCATGAGCTACTTTTAGAGGATAATATGGAGGCAAATGGGAACCAAGCTATTGTATAACATGTCCTACTATCCAGTGATCGATAGACAGACCAGAGTAGTCAATAGAACCATGGGAACTTTGCTATAGGTTACTATCGAACGAAATATGGCTAATTAGGATCTGTGTCTACCAATCATTAAATTCACATACAACAGGACTGCCTACAACCTAACAAACATGTCTCCATTTAAGGTCACCTATGGGTTTAATCCCGAGCTCCCGATGGACCAAGCATCCCAGCTAAGACCTAATAATGACTAGCCAACTATAGAAAGAGTTAAAGCCATCAAAGTTATGCACCAGAAGGTTATGGACCAATTGAGTCGAGCTACTATTAAGCTCAAGAAGAAAGGCCAAGGGCGAAAGAAGAGAGAATTTCAACCAGGTGATCTGGTATGGATACATCTTAGCATGGAACCATTCCCAAACCTAAGGAAGAGCAAGTGGTTTACTAAAGCGGACAAACCTTTCAAAGTGCTTATTTAAAGATCAATCCTAATGCCTATAAGGTTGAACTACTTAATGAATATGGAGTCTCGGCCTCTTTCAACATTACCGATCTCCAGCTCTACAATCCCGAAGATAAGCAACCTAGAGCTAAACTAAATTTGATCCCAAATCTCAAACAACCTAGAGGAGATGATAGGGATCAAAGATCAATCACGCACTCCTGACTCCGAAGTCTAGCTTAAATAGTTCTTCGAGCTATCCAAGGAAAGTTAAGTGCCGAAGAGCAGTACTTGCCCTAGTCCAACCTGCTAAGCTACTTCGCTCTCTACATTATCTAAGGGACTGCTAAGGTTATCAACTGACATGTCGAGCCGACCCCTCCGCAACACACCAATCCAAGCACCAAATCAAGACACAACCAATGCTATAGTGTCAAGACCAAACTAACAATTATTAAGAGCCAATCATCGAAGGTTAACCTAAATGTGAGTCAACCCTGGTCTAGTCCTAACAATTAGAACTACCAACACCGACCGAACCTAATCGAAGCCTACCCCTACTCGGCTTGCAGTATTATTGGGACCACAAAATGAGCAGAATTACATGCACGCTGTCCTTTCTAACATCCATATTGTCCTTTCTGACAAAACGATATTCTTTTGGTGTGATTATACTAATACCCCTATACATTATTCTCCTTTTTCCTAGCTAATAGAAATTCTTTTCTATAATTTCCTATAACTTATGACTTACCCTAATTAGGTAATATAAATACTTGCAAATTGTAATAGCCATAACATCAATATACACAGTGAATACATTGAAATTTTTTACTCTCTCAAGCTACGTGTCCTTTCTGCTTACTCTTAAACTACTCTTATCTAGCCCATTGAGTGTAAACTAGTAACGAGTGCCCTCTAACCATACTTGTATGTCATATCAAGTGTGACCCAAGCTCATATGAGACGTTAGTGCATCATATCTATCATCAGTGCACAAGAACCCTAGTTTATCATTTTACTACCATTTATCTTTTGGACCATCTCACGGTCCACACCTACCCCTTTAGTTACATACGATATTAGGCTTATATGTTCATCTACGAGTCCATAACACTAAGTCTCTTATTTAGCTCCTAGTCAACTCCTTTGTTCATCCTATATACCATGTTCCTGATCTAGCTTTTGATTTTCCTTCTAAATCTGCTTCTAATTAGGACATGCCCCATCTTTTAACCAAAATTTTCCACATCTTCTATATATATATATATATATATATATTATAATTTCACTTCTATTGCTACAATTAGTACCTAAGTAGCTACTTCTAATTTTTAGTCTTATCTTGTAAGCATAGTCATAACTACACTTTATTATTTTCCACTCTTAAATTAAGAAATTATGCAATTTCTTCATTCTAATACTTAATACAACCAAACACACGATATTTTATTCCAAGTAACTCTACTTCTCTTCATTTAATTATCTTTATAACTTAGTAATATTCTAATTATAATATAAACTACACTAATTAGTAAGGTTATCTTCACAATAGTCCCTCAATAGCATGCTATTTTTGCATAAATCAAAATTTCTCCAAAATTCAACTTTAAAATTTCAACAAACTGATCACATAGCCTAAAAACATAATGTCTGAACATCTTATATTCCAAATTTGAGATTGAAACTACATTGTTTGTTAGTTCTAAAATTTGCTCAAAAATTAGTATACGCATGCCATTTCTTAAGTAGCATATATTTGCACTAAAAAATTGACAAAACTAGTTTGATTTTTGAAATTTTCACATAAAATTACGTAAGAAAACCAAAATTCATAATTTTTTAACATGATTTGGTATTTTTAATAATATATCAAATATCAAATGGAAAATTAGAACTCACTGACGATCCAAGCTCCAACCATCGGCAACACCCCCATAGTTGTCAGCAATTCCTGACATAGTGGCTACTCCCATGTGGTGGTGGTGGTTTCATGTCAAGTGTTATTTTTTAGGTGGGACCCTAATATTGTACTAAATTCACCATTTACCTTCAAAATTTTTATCTACATTTTGTCTTACTCCTCAAGTACTCCCTTATTTTCCTCGATTTCCTAAGTATTTAAAATGATTTTTGGAGATGCTATTTGAATTTATAAGAAGAGTCTTATCACTTGGAGATTTTTTCTAAGTTTCCACACGTTTCCTCTATCTTTTATCTCATTTGTTAGGTGACTCGATAAAAACGTGAACGTATAAATCGACTAATGTATCAAGTCATGGAAGTAGTATAAATGGTGAATCAAGGTCGTATTCCATAAGGAGCTAAGTACTAAGTGCTAAGTACTAAACCAATTAAGTTTTTTCCTAGATTAAGCTATCGATAATTAAATTAAAATAGAGTAAAAACTAAATAATAAGGTGAATACTAAACCGAATGTCCTAGCTATACTATGAGGGTTCCGAGTTTAGGAGATAAAAAGGATTAAGTTGGGATTCGTAAATCTTTTCTCATTTGAATCAATGTGATGTCTTAAATCAATATTTGACATTGATTAAATGCAATTTAACTAAACTCACTAGAACTCGTCTCTCGAAGTAGCAGAATTCTAATTATAGTATAAATCCACCTGTTAAGGTGATTTATTCATAATTATCAGGTAAATAATAATCCACTCACACCGGAATTACTACTCTAGTTAGAAATATGAACTAAGCACATCCTCATAACCTGGATCATATTTTCAACAATATTAAGTGCATGAGTTTATAGATATAATTAAAATCCGCATATCCCTATAACGAGTCTTTTCAAAAGTTCAAACTATGTTTATCACAAGCTATCAAAATCCTCCTAAATATCCTGTAACTCTATCTAACTAAAAAGTGATGGTAAAAAACTAAATAATTAGATGATGAACATAATAGCCAAATACTCAAAATAAATTAAGCACGATATCTTATCACAATATCCAAGTGAATTAAAGTATATAACAATTGAAATAATAAAAAAAAAAAATATCTCAATTGGTATATTCAAGGCCAATACCCTATATAAGATCGTCGAATCTCAAAACATTTGACATTTAGGAATTTCTCCAATGAGTTAGAATAAATATACTTAGTACCCTAAAATTAAACAAAACATAATAAAATTAATAAAATAAAACAAATAAAAAATGTCTGTTATTTGATATTCTTTACGCAATACTACTGAATACTACTCTCACTAAGCTACCGTTTAATTTTCCTCTTCAACTATTCTATATTCCCTGCGTAAGCTACTCCGTATTTTTTCTCTATATTCGGCTCCTGCCTTATACTTCTTTTTGTTTCGTCTGGGAGACCATGTGAGACGCCACGGCTCTCTCCCTCGAACCAAACATTCTCCACGTGTAATTGAATTTAATAATTGGAAAGGGAATGCCTCTTGCATCAGCTTTTCTAAAATAAGAACTGGCCAAGGAAAAGGAATAAAGCTTGGACTTAACTTTATTTTTGGTCGAAACTGCACTTGGATTTCTAAAATTAAGAAGTGAAATCCTCTGTTATGTTCATTATGCTACAAGGCTGCTGTCCTTTTTCAAGAATGAAATAGGATCACATGCCCTATTTAATTCACGTGTTCACTTTCTGATCTCTCAGCTATACGCGGCTTTAGCTTAGATTGTGATCAACTGCTTCGACAAGCGGCTCTCGGATGCTAAATGGAGTCATGCGGGCTGTTGTTCAACATTGTTTGGTGACAGTTGCTACTGCAGATCTCTTGGAAAATCATGGCCTGCTGCTGTTGAAATCCTCTACTGCTGTCTTGGAATGTTCGGACGAAGGTTGGAGAGCAATATTAGGCGCTCAACTCTGCAGTTTGGCGTGCCAAAACTGCTGTTCAAGTAGCTCTATTATGCTGCAAATAGGCTGAGATCTTGGTTGGTGTTCAGAATTTGCCGAGGCTTCAACAAAATGAGATGCTGAGTTGAAGCTCTTTTTGCTGCTGCTGCGTGGATACTACTACTGCACGAGATGCCTTGCGTCTTGGTTCGAGAAGAAGGAGCTGCCGACTGCTTGGAGAAAAACTGACATGTGGTGCAGTTAGGAAAAGAACTCGGACCACTGTTGAAGAGCGGTTCACCGTAGGTGCTGTGGAGTTTGGAACCAGGCCATGCTCTAGAGTACTTGAAATTCTTGGCCAGTTGCTTCTGTTGCGAACTGCAGCTGTCACGTGGATCAAGCTGCTCTTGAATTGGAGAATGCTTTGGTCTACTGCTGCAAGTTGGAGTACACAGCCTGCTGCAAATTCAACAAAGGAGATGGAGTTTACTACTTGGACTTGTCAGCACACGTGTGAATCTTCAATTGACTTGCTCTGTTCAATTGCCCCTGAAATATCTCTCTTATTTGGCTCTCGGTAGTTTTGAAGTTAGCCTCTGTCTTTCAATCGAATTCCATGGACCAATGAAATGTCTACCACGTATTCTCGCTGGAGCTTGGAAAGCGCCATTGGAGTACTCGAGAAAAGTGGATAAGCAGCTCGTGTGCATCAATGTGTAGTCCCTAAAGTGCAGCTGCTCCTCGGTTTCTGCTCACTGTTGAATAACTCGGTTTCCACTTGTGCAATTAGTAGATGATTTCAGCCAGCTATCTTGGTGCTCAGATTTTTCAAATAAATGATGCAGCTGTCATGTGTAGGGGCTGCTCGTGTTCTGCTGCTGTTATTTCAGGTGCTTGAACTGCTGTCCACTTGAGATGGAGCTACTATTGTAATGCCATGCTATTGTGAAGCTTGGTTCAATTCCATGAGTTATACAACCTGTCAAACAACAAACAGAAATAATAAGTTGATGTAGTTTTCAAAACTAAAATAAGTCAAGTTAGCTTCTCAATGAATTGCAAGATGGAAATTAAATAGGGCACTCCATGTCCTTGTGTCGGAATTGTTTGAAGAAACTCAGAGTTGAACACAAGCTTGGGTCAATTGTTGGAGGATGAAACTTGCTGGTTGTTTTGCATGCCATGGAAATTGCAGCATGCAGTGTCACTGTTTGTGAACTTGCTAGCTGCTGTTAAGTTTTGAAGAGACTAGGGGCTGCTGTATTTCTTGAATTGCGCCTGCTGTAATCACAAATCAGCAGCCCATTTCGGTTCTCCTTTGTGCTAGTCGGCTTTGATTTGATCATGTGAAGCTCAAGTTGTTCGGCTATGATAAATTGCTTATTGCTGTTGGTCATGTCTGCTGTAAAATGTTGGAGCCCCAATTAGTAGCTAAAACTAAATCCGTGGCTAGCTACTATCAACATACTCCTTAGCTTGCTGTTACCCTTGGTTCTCAACTAGGAGTTGCTGCAGGGGCTTAGCAAATGGACTTCAACTAGTAGGCTGCCTTTGTCCCCAAATAGAATTCATGATCTGTTTCAAATTGCATAGTTTACTTCTATTCTTCAATGAGCTATTATGAAGTTGTTGTATTCAGGTGTGACAGGGACTGCTTTGTTCAAATTCAAATGGCTGGTGTATGAACTTCCCAATAAGCTAACGCATATGTAGCTCGGTTCAATGGTATGAATACATAAATTTATATAAAGCTATTTGAGTTATATTTTTATCATTTTTCTCACTATTTATGCAACTAAGAAAATTGTATTTTTCATGATTTCTAAGTATAATTCACAATAAAAGTACCATAAAATGCATAAATGTACATTAATTATATAGAGATAAATGTGCAATTTTGCAAATTTATCACTAGGTGTCCATTTTCTCTAAAAAAAAGGTTACTAATTTGTTATGAGAAGTTGCCATGTTCCAATTCCAACATCTTCCAACAATACACTATTTTGCTAACTTCTTTTCTTAATTTTTCTATATTCATTTAGTGTTATTTAGTATATATTAGGTATTTTAAGTAATTTCAAATATTTATATCTACACGTAAACCCAAATCTAGTACAAATAAATACTCCTAAATATTATGTAAGTTGTTTTTTTTTTATTTTTAGTACATATATAATTTATCTCTAGTAATTTGTTAATTATCAGAATTTATTTTTCATATTTCTGATAAATAATCGATAAAATATGTTTAATCTATAAATATAATATTTAATTATTTTATTCTCTTAAATCTAAACTTCTGGGGTTCTTTCTATTAATATTTCTATCTTTTTCATAAAATTCTAGCTCTATCAATAAACTTACATGATCGCCTTAAATTTTACAAACTGTTTCTAAACCAATTAATTATGAGTTGATTACCAGTTTTTTTGTAGGAACTCACACTCTAAAGGTCAATGAGGTTCATAGGAGATCTAAGAAGTAAGCAATCCTGATCCAGGTCAAGTCGGAGCTCGAACATTCATAATTATCCAAAGCCACTTCAAGTCGGGCAACTTACCAACTCGACTCTATTAGATGCCTGGTGTTTGATAGCTGTACTAATCTTTACTAGAGTTCGATTCTCAGGTTGGCAAAAGTGTAGAAGTCCAGGATCAATGAAGGAATCCCCATCTCAAAAAGGTTCTCGAGTTAGTCGTTACAATCCTCTAACTTGACTTCGTGTGTTTGGTCTAAGAAGTTGACTCCTATCATCTACCTAAGGGTCAAAATGTTTTGTTTTCAAATCTGAAGGGGCTTCTTAGGGTTACTCTTCTCTAGCTTTTGTTGGGACTTCATCTGGTTGGTGTGGTATTACGTCAAATACATTGAAGATGGAGGAAACACCATAGTTTTTGGGTAACTCAATTTGATAGGCCTTATGGTTAATCTTTTTGAGGACCTTGAATGGACCATCGGCTTGTAAAGATAATTTACTCTATCTCAGGTGCAAAAATTTATCTTAGCTGAGGTAGATCCATACTAGGTTGCTTGGTTTGAAAGAAATAGTTTAGCGACCACAGCTACCTATCTCTTGCTACCTTTCATTGAACTTAGCAATCTTTCTTACCATGGACTAACGTAGCTCTTGTAATCCTTAGGCTCTATCAACTCCAGACTAGCTCTCTTCAATAACTGTAGGAATGCCAATCATATCTAAAGGGATAATAGGGTTGAAACCATAGATGACCTTAAAAGGAGTCTTCCCAGTAATATTGTGGATGGGTCAGTTGTAATCGAATTGCACAATAGGTAGGCACAAGTCTCAATCTCAGTCTCTCAAATTCCTCCCAACAATAGCTCAAAGTAGAGTGCCTAACATCCTGTTCACCACTTTAGTCTAGTCATCAGTTTGGGGGGTGGCTATTAGACCTGAACATGAGTTTAGTCCCAAGTCTCCTACAAAGTGTCTTCCAAAAATAGCTTAGAAATTTTGCATCTCAATATGATATGATAGTCTTTGGAACTCCATGTCGTCGGATAACTCCATGTAAAAACAAATCAGCAATATATAAAAAATTGTTAGTTTAGTAACATAGAATTAAGTATGCCATATTGCTAAAACGATCTATGACTATAAGGATCAAATCCCTCCCTCTAGATGTCCGAGGCAACTCTAGGACAAAGTTCATGCTGAGGTCAACCTAAGGTGAGGTCAACATTGGTAAGG
Organism: Lumnitzera racemosa; assembly: GCA_024138005.1. Taxonomy (NCBI): domain Eukaryota; kingdom Viridiplantae; phylum Streptophyta; class Magnoliopsida; order Myrtales; family Combretaceae; genus Lumnitzera; species Lumnitzera racemosa. Next base: position 38,433,225 of record JAMXBC010000005.1, read on the forward strand.
GCACATGTCTTCCATATGACTCCTTCCTTCCCTTTACCCTCTTACATATGTCACAACTACTGACAATCTTATAAATATCCTTGGCCAAACTAAACCAGTAAAAGTTCTCTCTCAAAAGGTCGGTTGTTTTGGTCTCTCCAAAATAGCTAGATAATCTACCATTATAAGTTTCCTTAACCAACAACTCACATATAAAATAGTTTGGTATGCATAGTCTCTTCTCTTTGAACAAATATCATCCTTCAGGTAGTAACCTCCAACAACAACTCTTCCTCGGCACTTCTTAAGAATAGGATAGAGTTATGGGTGCTAAGCATATTACTCAATAATAAGGAAAAATCCCAACAACTTGGTCTATAGGATGGTCAGTAAAATATGTAGATGTGATAGAGCATCAGCAACCTCATTAGCACTACCCTTCTTATGCTTAATCACATAGGAAAAGCCTTCCATAAACTCCAATAATTTTTCTTGCCTCTTTCAAAGTTTTTTATAACTCCTAAGATACTTGAAGAACTCATGGTCCGTATAAATCACAAACTCTCAAGAGAGCAAATAATGTTACCATATAACAAGAGCTCAGAAAAGAGCCTACAACTCTTTCTCGTACATAGAATAATTTAGCGTGGCACCATGGAGCTTCTCATTGTGATAAACAACAAGTTGACACTCTTGCATTAGTATAGTGCCAATGCCAATACCAATACTTGACACATCACATTCTAAATTAAATGGCTTGCCAAAATCTAGCAGGGCTAAGACAAAGGTAGTAGCAAGCTTCTCCTTAAAGCTTTGCTTAGCTCAATCTTTCCAATAGAATCCTTCACTCTTCTTAATGAGCTTAGTCAATGGGGTAGCAATAATACTGAAGTTCCTAATAAACCTTATATAAAAAGAAGTTAAGCCATGAAAGATTCATAATTTAGTAATGCTCTTCAGCCTTAGCCACTCTAACATAGCTTAGATTCCATCTCATGATACCACATAACCAAAGGAGACAGCTTTACCTTAGCAAAATGTATACTTCTTCAAGTGCCCATATAGTCTCTCAGCTCGTAGAATATCAAAAATAGCTTGGAGATGTTGTAAATGTTTAGCTAGGTCAACATTATACACTAATGTGTCATCAAAGTATATGACTACATATCATCCGATCAAAGGATGCATCACATGATTCATGAGCTTCATAAATCTGTTAGGCGCATCAGCAAGTCTAAATGTCATAACTAGTCATTCGTAGAGACTATGCTTCATTTTAAACGTAGTCATCCATCATCAATAGGTCTTATGCAAATTTGATGGTAACCACTTCACAAATCAATCTTCAAAAATATTTAAGCTCCATGTAGCTCATCTAACATGTCATCGCGTCTTGGTATGAGATATCTGTACTCGATAGCAATACAGTTGATAACTCAGCTATTGATGCACATGCGCTATGAACCATCCTTTTTTAGGACAAGTAGACCTAGTACGATACAAGAGCTTATGCTCTCTCTTACATATCCATACTCTATTAGCTAATCTACCTATCTCTTTAGCTCAGTAGCCTACTTAGGATTCATTCTGTAAGAGGGTCTATTCAACAAGGTTGTACCTAACTATAAGTCAATGCAATGTTCAATGCCTTGGACTGGGAATAGTCGTTTGGATAGCTCTTTTAGGAATAAGTTAGAAAACTCTTTTATCAGCTTCCGAACTTGTGCAAGTATATCTTCCAAATTCTTCAATTCTTGCAATCTTCTCACTAATAGGAACATAAGTTCATCAGCCTTCTTAACAACTCAAAGCTCTCTCTAGCTCATTACCAATACCTTCTTCTTATTTGCTCAAGTAAGCTGGTTATGTGTCTCAAACACCTAGCTTAGTGTCATAGGTAACAACACAATCTTCTTCCCATCCTTTGTAAAGGCATAATTATTCTTGTATTCATTGTGAATGATACATAGGTCGAACAACCAAGGTCTCCCTAACAACAAGTATAAAGCTCCCATACGAATAACATCACATATTACTTCCTCTTTGTATACATTTCCCATGCAAGAATGGTACGGTTACCCATTCAATCACGTGGAAGGCTCCCTTATCTTAGAGTCAATGTAGCTTATAAGGTCGAAAGTGCTTAGAGTTCGAAAGACCTATCCTCTAAACAAAGGTTTGAGTACAATACTAATGCAACTCCCTCCATCTACTATAATCATGCATAGTTGACCCTTAATGGTACACTTGGTGTGGAACAAAATTTTTCTATAGTATTCTCTGTTGCTCAGCATTGAGTTCAATACTCATCTCAACAACTAGGTCATCACTTCTCTGTAGTTAGCATAGACATAGGTTTCTTCCTCATCTTTGACTTCAGTTTGCTTAACATTTTTCTCTTCATCCTTAGGCTCGCTCTTATTGATACTATCCATTACATCACCTCAGAGCACTGTAGCACATCAGTTAAGATACTCAGCAGCCATGTATCCTTAACCCAAGCACTTAAAGTCCTTCACCTCACTCATCTTCCGTCTTGAGTTCTGTCCTTTCTCGTATGTCCTCAGGGTCAGCTTATCATCAACTCGACTCTTTGGGCTAACTTGGCCATCATCAAGTTAGTCATTCTTCTCCTCTACTTGGACAGGTCTTCTCAACTCAGTATGGGTAAGTCAGCATGGAACTTACGTTCGTGATAAGCTTGACCCAAGTTTGCTAGGATTATTTCTCTTCTACTTCTCAACTTTCTATGCTATCTTAATAGCCATCTCAAGGATATAGAATGTATATACTTCTAAAATGTTGTAGATCTCATATTCGATACTAGAAATGAATATTAACACTTTACGAGCTTCAGGCTCATCCACATTTGTTCGAATCATTAATATCTAGAACTCTTTGACATATTCATCAACAAATTGATTTCTTTGGCAAAGTTCTTGCAACTTAGTAAATGTATCTCACAATATGTCCCAAGTGTGAATCTTCCCCTCGATAATCTCTCAATCTCTTTCTATGTCCATATACCTTATCTTTCATCTATCATTATAGTCGTATTCAGATATTTCACCATATGGTAGTGTATCTAGAAAATTCAAGTGTAGCAAGTCGGACCTTTACTGTCTTAGTATACCCATAATAGTCAAAATCCCTTCTTAACCTTCTCTTCCCACTCTAGGTATTCATCTGCATCTCCACTGCCAATAAAAGTCAGAATCTAGACTTTGCCATTGTTAAGTCTTCGAGGAGCTCGACGATACCTTCCCTCTTCTATCTCACAATACTCACCTTCTTCTTCTTCATTAGCATCTATATCTACTTGCTCTTCTTTTTTCTCGAATTACTCTAACTAAAGTCTTCGTCAAATAAGTTGGTATACTACTCTCTAGCTTTATGAGGTCAAGCTAGGCAATTATCTTAGCCAATACTATCATATCTTCATTCTTGCACATTTTCTACTTAGTTATGATTGGGCACACCCCGTAGTTATTACCTATTGCCTTGCATAGCCGTAAGGAGACTCTCAAGGTTGGTAAGTCTATTAGGTTTACCATTGGTTAACCTTAGGGTATTACTTTCATGTTGACCACGACCAACATGAGCACCATTGTCTTAGTCACCAATAAATCCATGAACACTAGAATCCAACATGGCATAACACTTCCTACCAACTTTGACGACACAATACTCAACAAGACCCTTTTACTCACTACCTAAAATATCTCTAATATGTTTAAACTACTTCAATTCCCAATGCAACACAATGTAATACAAAAATAGACCTTGCTCCGTTTTCATAGTAAAGAAATGGAGTATAATAGAGTAACAAAAACCACTACTCTTAGCTCGCGTAACTATTACTTCTCAATTCACCACTTTAAAACCTACTTCAAACATGCTCAAACACAACTTTGGTACACTCTACATGAATATGCTACAGCAACTACGAAATAGCATAGTAACCACTAATAGCAAACATGAACAATACTCAACTATACTTCACATATTCCCTCTCTAAATCATACTTTGATACTAGCAAAGCTAGTGCATCTTCAGGGTCGTTTATACAGAGGAACACCACAATGAATGAGAACGAAAAGAAAACAAAAGGGGGTTTAGTAAATCTAAATAGCTACTAGCTGGGTATGATACACCAACTAATCATATTCGACCTAATCTAAACACTCAATATAACACACAAATGTCAAACTAAGGTCACTCGCCAGTAACTCTTACTAAAGGAGTTAAATAAGAGCTAAGAATAATAAAGAACACATAGGTTACTCGATAAGGAAAATCTGTAATTTAATAATAAACTAACTTATCTACATACAAAAGAAGTAAGGCTTTTATACGAACTCAACTAAGGTTACAATAATGAAGGAAAAGACAAAATAGATAATGCATGAAAAGATTCCTGAAACATACTAAAAAGGGTAAAAATAACAATTGATATTCTATACGAGAAAGAAAAGAATCCTTATGGAATGTTGTGCTAAAAGACAAATATCAGATAGTGATTGGGGGTTTGTGGTGTGGTTGGCTTAGCTGAAGTAAGTGCTTGGGTAGCTTGGCACTTAGGGAATTCCATTAGAAAGTTAGTAAAGATAGCAAAAGATCTAAGAACTAAGCAGTCTAAATCTAGGTCAAGTTAGAGCTTAGACATTCATAGTTATCTAAAGCTTCTTTAAGTTAACGAATCGGCTCAATTAGACGCTTAGTGCCTAGCAACTATGTTGATCTCTAATAAGGTTCGGTGCTCAGGTCAATAAGAGTATAGAAGTCCAGGATCAATGAAAGAGTCTCCATCTTAAAAGGGTTCTTAAGCTAATATTCATCAAGTTAATCCTTACAATCCTCTAATTATTCATGTAACTGGTACAAGAAGTAGACTCCTATCATGAGTTCAAGTGCATACTTCACTATTCACCTTGATGCGTCAAGCTTTTAGAGAATTGTTCAGAATGGTTGATTGATCAATATGGTGACCTAATGTGCCTAGAAGTACAAGCAAAGCTAATCACCATTTTGAGATCACTACTGCTAAGGCAAACTTCTCCATCTTAAGGTACTTGACCTCGAGCTCTTAGAAGATGTAATTGACATAATATACAAGCCTGTATTCTCTTCCTTCTACCTTAACTAGCATAAAAGACAACACCCGATTGAAGACAACACCCGATTGCTAACAACTAGGTAGAGGTATAAGTTTTCTCTTGAAACAAGTATCAATAAGATTGATGGCTGCTTTAGGAAACTTTGTAGTTTAATGAAGGTGGCTTAACACTTGAAGGTAAGTGTGGGTCCATTCAAATCCTTTAGGGTTCTTGAGGATTTTAAAGAACTTCGTACATCAATCTGCACTTCAAGAGACAAGCGTGGTTATCATACTGGTAAGCTTTTATACTTCCTTCATGGTAGAAGGAGGCTTCATGTCTCATATTATGATAATATTCTCAAGATTAGCTTCTATGTTGCGTTAGGTAACCAAGAAGCGGAGAAACAACTGGAGGTCACCCCAAAAATGCATTTTTAAGGGATTAGCTCCATGTCATATTTCCTTATCTAGTCAAAAGCCTCCTATAAGTCCTTAATGTAATCGTTGGGCTACTTGCTTTTGATGATCATACCATCAATGTACACCTTCATGTTTCATCCAAGCTAGGGCTTAAACAAATTGGTCACCATTTGCTGATACATTGCCCCAGCATTTTTTAAGCCAAAGGACATTACCGTATAGTAGTAGGTGCTGAAGTTAGTGCTAGAGAAGGTGTAGACTTCATCCTTTGGTCCATCCTAATTTAGTTGTATCTCAAAAAGCAACCATTAAAGCTCATTAAGGCACGGCCCAACATAGAGTCTACCAATTGATCAAATCTCAAGAGGGAGAACAATCCTTTAGGCAAGCTTTGTTCAAATTGATATATTCAACACATATTCATCACTTCCCATTTTTCTTTTTGACTAACACAGTGTTTACTAGCCAGTCGAATATTTTTCCTCTTGGACGAAGCCAACCTTCAATAGCTTATGTACTTCTTATTCAATTCTAGTCTATCGCTCTAGAGCAAAGTATCTCTTCTTTTGCTTGACTAACCAGATCTTCTCATTTATATTGAGGCTGTAAATTGCCAGGTCGATTGATATGTCAGGCATATTTGATGGTAACCAGGCAAACCTATCGGCATTAGACCATAGGATTTAGGCAATTGCTTCTTTCAACTTAGGAGGCATTAAGATCCTAACCTTTATGGTTTGGTCAAGCTTATCGCCAATCTAAACCTCCTCAACCTTCTATCCTGACTCACCTCTATCAACCAACTTCTCCTACATTCCAGTTTCTAATACGAAGACTATGTCTCCTTTAGCTGCTTTCATGTAAAGCTCCCTAAAAAGCTTTTGATTGCACCAGCAAATACCCACCCTAATTAGAGTAGGAAATTTTTCCTTAAAATGTAGGGATGATGTGATAACTTTGAAGCTCATGTGGCTCAATCGTCCAAATATTGCGTTGTAGGGGGAAGAGCCATCTACTACAACAAACTCCATGGGTTACCTAGAAGATTACAAGCTCGGAAATGTAGGTTAAAATAGGATGACTCAATATTTCTGCATTCATTCCCATCCAATCAATAAGTTATCTATTAAACTGTATGATAGAAGGCATTCAATTCAAGTATTTCATCAAATGAAGGAATAGAGTTCTCAAGTAGGTGGTTAAATCACATCTAAGCTACCTTTCTCAAGGCACCTAGGAACTCTTTACGCATAATAGCATCCTCATGTCCATAGAGGGTTATAAGGGTATGGAAGTGGAGCAGGTGCTCGTTTAGGTTACCTGTCCTATCATACTAGTCTAAGGTTGGTAGTTTAGAGGAAGGACCTCTTCTTAGACCACCCTAGTGAAAGGGGTTTTGTTGTTAGCAACCTAACTAGCACCTTTAATAGTCTTATTTCTCAAAGAGCCTCTTCACCATCTCATAGAGCTTATTTAGGTCAGCATTATCAGTTAGATGGCCTTCACAAGCTGTAAAGTAGGCAGCACCTCCATAAGAGTTAGCCACTTATGCATTGTTGACAAAGGTGTAGTCGTAGGTAACGGTGAACTAAACTTGTTGATTTTGCACGATAGCATGTGGCTAAGGTGTCCTATTCTCTTCTTGGCTAAGGTAGCGGTTTTGATCGCCTTTGACATTTAAGGCATCTTACTTTGCCTATCCAGCTTGTCTAACTTGGCTCCTCACTCCTTATTTTGGGCCTCCATTCACAATTTTTGGCTAAAAGCATCTCAAGAGTCTTCATGAGCTACTCTAGCCAGCATTGGTAAATAGGGGTTGATCATCAATTATGCTTACAATCCTCAACATGGTGAGTTAAATAGGAAAAACATGTTTGGAGAGATAACGTATTTGGTAGTTTGGATAGTAGAGTGAGCTATTTCCCACAGGCGATGCTAAATGTCGTCAATAGGATTTTGCTAGTAAATAATGATGTGATTGGGCCTTATATGAGTAGGTGAGGGGCCTACAAAATAAAGCATAATGAAGGGTGTCAGGATGTTATCCACTATAGCTACTTTAATATTTAAGTTAATAGGTATTTGTGAGATGATAGAAAAAAGAGTTAGAGAGCTTAATGAATACTATGTGCATAAGGAAGTCCATGGGAGTTATCATTATAGTGTTTAGGCTATTCAAAGAGGAGGGCCGCCATGGATCCATGAGCATATTCAACACGTTGACACATTTATTGAGTCTAATGAATGGGATTATACATGCCAGCATGTTCCAAGAATGTAGGGATGTGATTATTGATTAGATCTTGAAACCTTATCCACTTATCTTGTAACTGTTATGGTCATCTTGATGCCAGACCGAGTATTAGAAGGTGTTTAGTCATCGTCTAGAGATTCCTCAAGCAAGTTGGTTAGTAAGGGATTATGTTGGCCAGTAAGGGATTATGTTGGCCTTGCTCAATTAGGTTAGCCCAAGGCTTAAATAGGTTGCCATGAGTCTAAGGGACTCATGTTTAGAACCTCTTTTCAATAAATTGAATTCAACTTTGCTACTAAGCTTTTATATTTGAACTCTATATGGAATTCATGAACCCTAAACTTGATGAATTATCTAATTTTACTAAAATTATACAATTAGCTGAATAAGTAAAATGTTACATGTTTGCTTGCATACCCCATATAAGTAGACTAACTCACAGTGAGATAGGTTAGGCTAGAAATTTTAACCTACGTGTAAATAAGCCAACCTACTTGACCTATGAGTCGATGTAGGGCAAAGCAAGTTAACACACTTGCACAACTAACTGCATCAATATAAGCTGAAAATAACTAAGACAATTTGTATCTAGATATAAGCATACATTCCATTAAACTTTAAATATATAGGAAAGCATAATCTAGTCTCTAACTTCGTAAAGTCAATAAAAGATACACCAAAAATCGGATATTTCCGGTTTATATATCTTTTACTCCTAACCTAGTAGTCAAACTAATCCTAAGTCCTCCACAAGGCGCTTCTATTTAAGGCGATCCTAGAGGACTAGAGCTACAACTTTAAACAAGCACATGCTTACAGTTTGAGATGTAGTTAACTAGCCATCACATACGAGCATTCACTTGCAAGGATAAAACAAACAGCCATCACAGTTCACATAGGACGTTAGATTTTGAGTTTATACACAAGATATGTGCACGTACACTTATTGCATTGACACAGACATCTCATTTTAGCAACAATATGGAAACAAGAATGCGGCAGCCGTGAGAAGCTTATAATGATAGAAGCTTACAGCTAATTACATCATAGTCACAGGTTAGCTTAGATATAGATGAGCCTACCATTACCCCTCCCATATTCTCATTCCAGTCGATGTCAAACATCACTGTGCTAAGGCCTTTTCCTATTATATAGAGCCTCTTCCCAATGGCTACAAGCCGACATGGAGGTCTAGTGAGTAATTCCGAGAGCCTTCTCAATACCACCCATTCCTTGGTTTCCTTCTGCCACATCATCAACCGGGTTCCAGAACTCTGATCAAGCACATAGAGGGTTCCATCAATGACTACTGCAGGACCTCGCCAGCCAGATGCGATGTCGGCATCCCCATGTTGCCATGAACCATTTGATGGATCATACACAATGGAATATACATCTGTAGAGATGGAAGAAACACCGCAACGGATATATATCTTCCCATCTATAACGACAGAATCATTAATTTCAGGTACAAGGTTAGGATCTGAGTGGGTCCTCCAGCTGTTCAACTGAGGGTCAAAGGTGTCCCAAGAATTTGGGTCGCTTGAATTTGAACCCAACCCACCAATTGCATAGATCTTTCCATCCAAAACTTCACAGGCAAAGTAGCACCTGAAACATCCAATGGAGCTCTATTAACATCTGATGAATGGAGAAAAAATATCACGGTTTGGCTGCCATGAGAGAAGATGGATACAAACGAGGATGGAAGAGACCCAAAAAGACATTGAGAGGTGTGATAAAAGATGATATGATATATTGATGACATTATTGAACATATGGTTCATGATAGAGAAGCAAAACTGGATTCCTATGACAAAGCCCACATATTAGGAGAAGGCTTGGGTTCTGTTATTGTTTGCCTACCATGAGCTTCAGGAATAATTGTTTAACCTGTAAAGTATAACCATTGAATAAAGATAGACCAGGAAGGCAAAAAAGATCGATAACCTAGCAAGAAACCTGTAAAGTATAACCATTGAATAAAGATAGACCAGGAAGGCAAAAAAGATCGATAACCTAGCAAGAGACAGAGTAGCAGCTTCACTCCACAGATTGGTGGAGGCATCGTATGAAAAGACCTCATTGGTAGCATCTTGAAACCAACCACAACCTCCCAAAATGTAGACTTTCTTCCCCAATACTTCAAAGCCAATTCCCTTTCTCTTAAGAATTTGATGAGGAATGCCCTGGATAAGTTTCCAACCCCTTCTCAATGATGTGGGATCCAAGACGTAAAAATTGATATGATCCTCCCTGTCTCTACACAAAGCATAGATCCATGTTTCATCCAGATTATGCTTTCTACGATAAGAATACCACTCTTCACTGCAAACTAAGTCTCTCCATCTCCTTGAAACACATTTCAAAATTGTATGATACTTCCGTGGAATTCTTGCCAAACAGCTGAGGGCAATGTCATCTGGAAGTCCCACAATCAGAGAAGACTCAATAGGTTCAGATTCACTTGTACTTTCCGACCCACTTCGCTGATGTTCCATTCAGATTGCAGGCCAAGATAACCCTGTAAATGAGGGTATATATGATCGGTTAAAGTAGTTACACAGTTGACACTTAACAGTGGTGCAAAATTGCATTAGAAAATATAAGTCAAAATAAAAGTTCCTCTATAGTTCATGAAAATACTCCAAGAATTCCGAGGTTTGGAGCATAAGTATTACCATTGGAACTGGCATTTGCATGCTCATCTCATAACTAAATAATCAAACGTCTAATATATCATCAAGCACTAATTAATATCCAAAATTACTTTTTCATCTCAAACTTGAATATTTTCATACATCTAATGAGTTACATGGCTGATAAGCATCATAAGTAGAAGACAAAATACAAATGTTATACCATACATAAGCCAACCAAACATAAGATATTGAAAAGAAACGGTTATGAAAAACTGTGTGTGTGTGTTTTTTGTGTCTTTGTCACCATTCATCACCACATCTCTCTTCAGAAAGTTTTAACATGCAAGAGAAGAAGCAATTTTGAGGTTATGTTGAACCAGAATATGGAAAACTATCAGAGAACATTTTAATCTTGTTTGGTTAATATCATGGAATTTACTTCCGCAACTGCTTCAGTTAAGGCTCAGTGAAACCTCCGTGAAGATGCACATTTGTTGATACAAAATTTTGTGCCCCTACGATATTCCTTTCCAATATTGAGATCCTCCCTTCTACATTTTAGTAGGAATTTATGCAAACAATAAGATATTTTACATTCCACGGAAATTGTATTTCATGAAATCAATCAAATGTTCAGTCATGTTATCTACATTCAACTACAAACAGCACTCAAGTCTTCTTCCCATTATATCATGTCTTGCCCTTATACTCTATCATGTCCCATAATTTCTTTAACACCTAAAAACATCTTATCATTTTTTATTACTTCACTCCATGTTTGATTTGGTCTCACAGTCTGGGCTCTCGTTTTGTTTTAGTCACCTCCAATGTATCGCAAAGTCTACATTCCATCCACTAAACCAATCAAAAAATTCAACTCTCACCTCTATATATATATATATATATATAATCTACCTTGTACCTTGTCAAGTATAAGATTACTTCTGTAGTCAAGCAAATTGCATAAGTTTTCTTGATCTAAAAAGCGTGTGTTTGTATGCACTAAACCAGTACAGCAATACTGAAATCCGATGCATATTCCTAATTATTATCGATCAGGGTATATAATCAAAGTATCGAACTTTATTACATACAAAATGGAGACATAGATCAATGAATAAGGAGATATATGTCAAGCACAATTATCAAAAATTAGAGAGAGAATGGAAAGAATTAGGGTTAGAAAGAGTACTTACATGAAGTGATTGAAATTGCGTAATGCGGTCTCCGATTGCTGTCCTCTGTAACTAATTGGGAATTTTGCTTCCACTCCATAGAGATGGAGAGGGGCAGGCAGAGAGAGAAATTTTCTTCTGTGATGGGCTGGGCTGGGCTGGGATTATCGTTCTTCGCAGCCCATCAAGCTTAGGCCCGTCTGTTCGGGGCATTTCGAAAACATTTCTCTTATGTTTCCATGTCAGTGTCTTTTTAGGCTGAAGACTTGCCTTTTAAGTGGCAAAAATGTTTTCTTTTTTTTTTATTTGAAAAAAAAAAAAGAACTGTTTGCTAAGGTGGATAAATAGACATATCACAAAATGATATGTGTCATTTGGTACTGTTTTAATAATAAAAGACACAAATAGATGTTGGATAAATATAAAAAAAAAAAAAACAAAAAAGAAAGAAAGAAAATGGATTGGTGGAGGAGAAGAAAGAAAACATGCAACATCAAAGTCCTCACCTCCCCATATCAATCAAATAACTTAAGCTCTATCCAAAATAAACCTAATTTCTCGAATTAAAATCACACCATCAAAATTTCAAAACCCTTCTTCTTCTATTTGGGGTTCCAACTTCCATACCCAAACCGTCTTTCTTCAAGAAGCTCCTTACTTTTTTAAATACAGTTGTAAAAGTTTCCATTTTTATACTTATCATCTACCTTAAACTACAGCCCGCTTATTAAATTTGTTGAAATCAACCGTATCTTTGACTGGCATCTTTTTGAAGTACTAGGTAGTTAATTAAATAATTATGGGTAGATTTTATTTGTTTAGATGACCCCTTAATTTCCTGTACATGAATTGGTGCTCTTTGTATACCAAACATGTTTTTAGCTACAATATTTTATGTATTTTCGAAATTGACTATTAGGCTATAGTGAGAAAGGGTATTCACTAAGTTACTTTGACGTTGTGATTTTAATGCTATAATTTTGATTGTGATTTTGATGCTATGATTTGGATAGGGGTTAACTTATTTTGATCGATTTGGGAAAGCGAGAGTTTGATGTCATGCATTTTCTATTTTTTTCCTCTACTGTTTCTTTTTTTTTCTTAATTTTTAGTAAATTTGGTGTCTATGTCTTCTATTATTAAGATAATATCAAATGACACATGTCATTTCATGATAGATTTATTTATCCATCTCAGCAAACAATAAGTAATAAAGTCAAGGTATGTAGTATGAGTGTCTAGAAAACTTTATTTAGGTATAAAGTTGGTTTTTTTTTTTAATTTAGATAGTAAATTTGCCATTTTCCCTTTTTTTCCGTTTCTGCTAGAAGGGTTCTTGGTGGTGTGTGATTTGTTCTCACTCCAAAATTAAAATATACACCTTATTTTTTTTTTCCCTTTTAAATAAGGAGCTATTCAATTACAGTTAAATCGGTCCATTTAAATCCTTTCCAAATTGAACTAATATAAAAAAAAAAAAAAATTGAATGATACAATATAGATTTATTTGGTTCAATTTTCAATTGAGTTTCAATTCAATTTGGTTTGCTTTAGTAAATAACCTACATGAAAATAATGTGTTATTTAAAAAATAAATAAATAAATTTCTAGAAGATAGTTTTCCACTAGGAAATGGTTTTCTGGAAATAAGCATGACTTAGTATGATCTAAGCCCATACTCCACTCAATGTTGCAATGGAAGAAAAATACGCAGCTAAAGGTCTTGATTTATAAGGTTTATACACCATAGAATCTATGGCTTTTTTCTAGCATGTTTAAGAGCTTGGTTATTTAGGATACAAAGATTTGAGGATCTCGAAGTGCATTGATTTTGTATAATCCGTTCTCTAATTCAAAATGAACTAATGGAGAATAATCGATAGAAGGCAATAACTTGAAATTAAGAAAGTTAAAATAAACTAAGAAAAAGACATTCCATTTTGTTTAATTTTACTTATCCAATTTGCATTACTGTAAATTCTTAATCCCAACAAGTTATTTCACAACGAGTTTTGTACACGAATGGAAATAACACTATGCAAATAAACTAGTCACAACCATTCATCTATTTTGGTAGCAATGTTATTATTATCTTTCGATCAACCAACCTACATCCAAGATTTTATTCTATAAAACAAAAACATTTCATAGCACATCATTGGTGGTATTGTTATACAATTTTTATATTAATTAATTTAGGAACAAAGGTTTTCAAATTAAAAAAAGGTTTGAGTATATCATGTTTTATGTGCAAGACTATCTACAAATAAAGTTTCAATTCTATTCTAGTGTCACCTTGAAAATAGAGGTATAAAACAAATATACTAAAGACCCTCAAATGTTTTAGATAAAAAATTTTCATATTTATCTATGAGATTGATAAATATTACACAAAAACTAGTTATATAAAAATAATTACATAAATATCAATGTTATATCTCATATTAACAACGAGATACTAATTTTCTTCTAATGTTGCTTAATCATGATAAATTCTCTCACGTATAAAAGGCACATAGTGGGAACACCATTCAAAATTGGGGTTGGAATTTAGAATGACTTGAACCGTGCCTGCCAAACAAGAAACCAAAGCAAGCGTGAGATAGAAAGTTAAAGCTTGTATATCCATTTGATTATATATATATATATATATATATATCACATTTGAGAGATACGAGTAATTTAGTCAAAGAAAAGTTGTATTTTAAAAATGCGAGAACATGATGGTACATAAATTTTTAAGTTGTATTTTATAAATGCAATAAATTATATTGTCGCATCTTTTAAATAGAATTTAATGTTAGTATTTTTTAATTATTTTCTTGTAATTCATATTAATGTTTTTCTTTTTTTTTTTTTAAGATTTGTTAGACATGTATTGTACTGTTTTTGGATACACAAACTCCCATATATGTCTTCGTAAAATACAAGATCTATAATACATAAAGGATGCAAACATGTGTCTTCCTTAATGATGTTAGTAACACGTTAGGTTATGGTATTAACAATAGCACGGAGGTCCTTAAATTTTTGCATATTAAAACATCAGGTCCTAAAACACATGCTCAAAAAATATAGACGTAGATAAATCCAGACACTTCTACCATATTTTTCACATGGCAACTATGAAATATTACCATGAAATTAGGTATCTCAATTAGTCACGTTAGCTTGCAGGCTACCAAACTCAACTCGAACATTTACGCACAATTAATTCGGTTATACTTGATTCAAGCTCTAATTTAAGCTACTTAAGCAACTTATCAAGCTAAGTTTGAGGTTGATCTATCCAGCTCAATAAAATTTTTGAGTTAAGCTTAAACTCAAACCAAAAACAATTCAATTTGATTCGCTTTATTTATATCCCTAACCATTTTTAGCGGCAAATAATAGTTTCACCAGTACTAGCTATCACTTTTTAGAGTTGGAGGTTACAACAACGAGACAAGATAACAAAATAAAAAGAAAGTAATTTTCTCCATTTAAAAATGAAGTAATTTTCCATGTGCATTCTACATAATCTTTAATAATTAATATTGATCATCGGCTGTCACCGCTGCCTCCTAACCATACAATCATTTATTGCTAGAAACTACTAACCATGATCTCTTGGGTTTAATGTAATAATTTTTGACAATTTTATGCATTGGATTAGATAAATATTTAAAATAATATATAACTATGAATAAAAAATGACTTATTTTGTACAAAATGAAAATATATTTCTTTTAACTCATTTTCAGTTAGCTTCAACATGAAAAGGTACCGAGTCCCTTACCAAAAATATTGGAGCTACTGAAATTTTTTTGTAAGGGGTGACTTCGAGCCTATAGAAGAAATTTGCTTAGAGCGATAATAAGCCGAAAGATATTTCAAAACCATTCTTAGAATAGTAGTAAACGATATACATAAAATAATCACAAGATAAAATGCGAAACTAGAGCCACCTTGGATTGGAAGGAAGGGCTTCGCTTTCCAATCGCTTTTTGTGGCCGGTTTGGATGAGTGTGGGCAAGTCTGGGATTCGCTATCGATTTCAGCTTGGACTTACATGATTAATAACTTAAATCCAACAGAATCAGAAAAATAAAATGCAAAACTAACACAACGACGCTTATAAATCAAGAGCAACAAGAATCAACACAGATGCAAGATAAATGAATTATTTGTGATATTTAATTTATTTTATATGTTGTTAAAGTTACACTAGTGTTCCCATAAGATAAATGCCACAACAAAATGATTATGCAGATCCCCACAATCAGGTGCTTCAAGCCGGTCTCCATTCTACAACCCGTGAAAATACATGGCTTCTGGCAGCTGACATACTCTTTCTATCAACAATCTCAAGAATAGCACTGTAATACTAATAACAGGTCAAGATTGGAGCTATATACCTCGAGAAGATGACAACTGCAATGACCCTCGTGGACAAATAGTAACCCCTAAATCAGAGTTTTGATGGAACAGGCTGATGTGGAGATGTAACCTTAGCCTTCCTAAGTAAGCCCTCTTGCATTAGAGATACAAGCAGCTGGCATCATCACGTAAGATGGTAAGCATGAGTAAAGGAGAAGACAGAATGGAAGATGCCAGGGGATTGACAAATGACTAGTAGGGGGTGGCAATTCATGTTACCAATGGTGTTCTATTTTATTTTGTGTTAAATTCATTTCAATACCGAAGTAAAATAAAATTGACTTAAAGATCACAATTAATTAGTCTATATTATAACCGTGTTCATTCATGTGATGACCATGATTTGTCAGTATTGATTTTTGCAGTCATGTTCCAATTGATTAGTCTATATTATCATACCGTGTCAGAAATTGCCACCTCTACTATGGAATAATTTAGATTGATTACCTCTCCCTTTCTGTTGTACATTCGACCAGTGACAAAGCCACGGGCGTTTTGGGCAATGGGAGTATGAATCTGTCAAATCAAAATGCTTATTAAGTCTTCACGAATAAGCGGTAATATTTGAGCAATATCCTGAGAGTCTACCTCAAAGAGGATCCAGTCATCAGCTTTTACTGACCGGTGGAACCACATCCTGAGAAAGCACAAAAAGTAAAAACCAGAGTAATATAAGAGGAAAATGAATTATTGTGTTTTTTGGTAATTGCAATAAGAGGAATGTTTAGTCCCGCGTGAAAAAGGTTAACAAAATCAGGATCTTGCCAAGGATGTTAAAGTCACTCTAAGGATCTATTCATAAGATTGTTTAGAATCACATAGTATCTCAATATGGGGATTCAAAGTAAAGATTAAGTTAAAAAATTTAACAATTATATTCAGATTAGAAATCAAACTCTGTATGAATTAAAGGAAGTAATATCATGCTAATTCCCCAGCCTACAAAAAGAAAAATAGCATGTGCAAACTTGGTTATTTAACTTAAATCTTAACATTGACTATGAGATTTTGAACAAGTCATCTTGAACCGCTAGAATTGCACCAAAGTCAGGATTCTTTCAAACTTTCTCGTCAATGTACTCCTCCATTTAGATCTAATCCAAATCACGATGTTATGTCGTGATTCCCAAGTGGGTTCTTTCAACTTTCTTTTTAAGTTAATTTAGTGAATTTGTGGTTTGACGGAGGTTAACAGAGGGGAAAATCTTGATTTTAATCTTCATAAATAAGTAAGGAAAGCTATGACGGTAAAATTGGCCTATTTCTCAGTCAATGATTGAGAAAATAAAAGAAATCAAAAGGATTTGAGTCTCATGTGATTCTAGTAGATTGGAATCTAGATGTGATCCAGATTTTAGATTTTTTCTTAGGTCTCGTGATTCAGATGAGATTCCAACAACTTTCTAGAAGAAATAAGTATGCAATCCTTATGTATGCCAAATAATGGCTTGTCTGTGGGCAACCTAGCCTATAGTACATAAAGTATAACCAAGATTCTTCTCCAAGCAAAGTGCAAAATCTCCCAGCAATAGTTAATAAGGGACATGAATTATTAAGCTCAACCCACTCATCCTAAGAAATTTCGACTTCCCTTCTAATCTTAAAACCTCAATCGATAGGCCTGTATGTTCATTCATGGCACCACAATGAGTTGATTGGCAAAAGTTATATTGCAAGAACATTTGAAGATATGAAAAGGCACAAATGGTTAAGTGATCAAGAGAGAGAAATCATAAAATAGTCTGGATATGCTACAGGATATAAGAAAGAATTTCAGAGAGGAAGAAGACACTCACGAGTGGTCAAGGCTAACATTATACATCTTCAAACCCTTCCTGCGATGGGGATTTGCACCTGTCCCCAGGAATATTAGATCTGAAGCAAATGCCACCACGCATCTGTAAATTAAATAATTAATACTGATAAATCCACTGAAACACAGTGTCGTTGAAAATTCTCTCTCTCTCGATTGATGTAAGTCTCAGTTAAGCACCTCCCATTATAATACCTGTGTTATTGTTTATAAATGAGTTTGAGTACAAATTGCAGACACATTGGCCAGAAAGAAATTGCACGTGTCAAATGGATCGAAAGATGGTAGAGTTCCTTCACAAACCATTCAAGCTAATATTGTTATTGTTTTTAGCAGTCCAAACTATTTGTGGGGTATTAGGCGTCAACATTTGGCTATTTTATAGAAGAAGGATAAGCATTCAAAAAATATGAAAATCTCCTCTGGGGTCAAGAAAGTCGCACCCAATGGATTTGTCAAAATGGTTCTTAGTAGCATACTTTTCTTTGTGTCTTTGGTAAAGGTACTAGATAAGAAGCCTAAAAAGGAAAATGTTCGCCTTCTAGATCACACACTTCATGAGAAAGCAAGCATATGGAAAGTTGTAAAAATTCTTCTTTTGGCTGTCAACAAGTGTCCAAGCATTTTCCATTTCATATTTCTTACAACTTAAGCCATCATGCCTTCAAAATTTTCAGCAATCAGTTCTGCTCCCCTTCAATAGCTTGGAAAAAAGAAGCTTACTTGTGTAAGGCCTGGTCATTTGAGAGTCTTCCTTTTGCTCTGAACCAGTATCTCAAGCTGCAACGTGATTGGAAGAAGTCAGGCATAGCATGTACCATTGTTCACAAAAAAGATAATCACTCCTGGTTCTAGCATGTAAAAGCTGCAAATAATGATGATGCTGTTGTCTGAAATGAAATTCATTCATCAGAATGCATAAGTTACGGACCTTGGAGGGGCTTCGGTCTGATTGGTGGCATTGGTAGGCTCACAAAAACGTACCTCTATAGGCCACGGCACAAATTCTTTGGTGGCCACTTTGTTTCTATAACTCCTGTAAGTGAAATTACAGTGTTCACAAGATACTAAAAGAAATGCATAATATTTTTGGCAGAATGAGCAAATTAAGCGGCAATATAGATAAACTTCTAAATTAACTACATTAAGTACTCCTAAAAGAACAGTATATATCAGCCGACTTCAAAATATAAAGAGCATATGAATTCTCAATTTAGTTTATGTAGTACCATTGCCAAGCAAGACATTGCAGTCCACAAAATTTGTCATATGTCCATTTAACAGGGATCTATAGAACCTGTTAAAGGCTTAAAATAGATTCTTTTCACATTTTCCAAGATTGCTAAACACTTTCATAAAACAAGTGAATAGAAAAGTAAAAAGTTTCTTTATTTGTCCTCCTAGCAAGAGTACCTAGAGCACCCATTAACAGTCTCTTTAGCATATCGACCATCAATTCACAGTCTATAGGATTAAACCACAACTAATTTATTGACTGGACGTCATTGCATCCTAAATCTATGTTTTTGATGGAAAGCTCATTGAACTAACTATATTAAAGCCCTTCAGTTCATAATATTGATATATTGTAATAATGAAAAGTAATTTGTGGCACTCATGGACGTTACAGGATCAGATTTGTGCTATTGTTGTAGGACAATTAGAGATAAATTCTTCACTACTAATCTTCTTACCTCTATTAACTTTCCTTCCAAACTTACCTATTTTTAATTGTGCGTAAGGGCTACTTCGGAGAGAACCCTAGATTTCAAAAGAAAACAGCAATTTTTTTTATTTTTTTTGTTTTCTTTTTGAGAAAATTCAGACTTATCTCCTATTTTATTTCTGGACAAATATATAACGTACACAATCCCATAGCAGTTACAACCACTCGTCTCTCCGACACATGTTAGACATACGTTAATTACCCACCTAAAACACATGCTACACAACATAACTGCCTGCACATGACATACATGCCCTCATCTGTAAACATACACACTTGCATGCCTAAGTTACTGCATGTAATGCCACGCACCTACTTCTAAATTACAGCATACATTTAGCACACAATATACACACAACAAGACACCAACCCGAGCAACCTACTATTGTTTCTTCTTATTTTAACAGACATCCATATCTAAATGGAACTCCCCTAACAGTGGATCTCCCACCACTAGGGCTCCCGCCCAAATGTAAAAGCTTGAATTGGCCAATTGGATTTTACCCAAGGCTTATGCATCACTTGATATATATTATTTATCCATACGAAGAAGTCCAAGCTCTGATGACTTTAGTGAATTTTTCCCTTGCTTTTTAAGATATCTTCTCCTCTTTATTGCTCTCCATCTTCTTTACACCACTGATTACCAACATTTTGGCATTGGGCTTAAATTGAACTTTAAATGAGCCAATTCATAACTCTCGATGTAGGGCATAGTCTTGGATTTACCATAGCTCATTCATTTACTATGTTCCATCTTTCATCATAATGTGCTCTGTGTAGATGATTGTTAAGAAATTAATTTTTCTATGGGATTCATCTATTATGAAAGGCCCCAAGTCAAGATGTGGTCTCAACTCATGAATTAATGTTGATCTTTGATCCATTACTTGCTCACTATATGGTTTCCCGTGCATCATAATCTTTTCTTTACCCTGACATTACAAAACTCACTAGCAGAATTCTTAAATGTTGGATCATATCTGCAACAAAATTTCCAACTTCAACATCAAATGAAAAGGGAAGAACGCATTATCTGTCATACCAGTGATTCAATACACATTCCACAGCTTATAGGAAAATGCAATCATATAATTTCACGTGTAAACGGGATCATACACCCAAAAAAAAAATCCCACAAACCCACATGAATCTGCGATGCAGCACTTGATCCTACATAATCTGTGCATGTATCACCAGTAAAACCAAAGGTAAGGCCTATTATCAGCAAACATGAACATTAGCTTGTGCATAACTATAACTTTTGGCAGCTTGCCTAACACCTCTTCATAGGACTTCAATAATACTATTTAAAAAAAATGATATTGCCAGAAGAGAGTCATCATAAGCTATTAGCACAGATTCTAAAATAGGATAGGAAGTAAAATGATTAAACCATTTGAAATGATATCAAATAATAAAGGGAAGTTACATAACAAATATAGTTTTTTGAATCAGAAGATGATGTGGTAGAATGTACAAATTACAGAAATAAAAGTTCACCTTGGCAGTCGAGGATCAATAAGACGCCTTTCACGGAGACCTTCCATATCCAGTAGCTGAAATGAAAATCTCTTCAGTCTATCATAACTTTGAAGGGAATAATGCATAGCAAAAATTTGAGATCTCATTACTGTCTCTGGAGCTGGAACCATGGGCATGAATGCAACTTGATGTTCAAATCCTTCCTCTTCTGACTGTAAAATAAGTAGCCAGAGTCATAAGCATCCAAACATTGCCAGAATTCTTTCTCCAATCACTCATATGCTCCTTAAGTTATCACAGTGAAAATTACAAACAAGTGACATGCAGGACAGGGTCCCAGCTGGTGTAATTCTAATAATCAAAGGCTACTTCATCTATACAAACTTTTTGCAGAGCTGAAAATATAGAAGAAACAAAAAGGAATCTAGCAATTCATCTCATGCCTCGTATAACTTAGAAAAAAAGGGTTATTCTGTACAATGTTATGAAGGCATATTTCATCAAAAAGCTTGCTAATACCCAAAAAAAAAGGGGAAGTTTTCTTTGTCCATAATCACAAACATTACCTGAAAGGAAGCAATCAATGTGAACACTATTGTTCCTTTCTGAATTGCATTTACTACTCGGGTTGCAAAATTCTTCCCATCACGTAGACGTTGAACCTCATAGATAATTGGCACTTCAAAGGTAAACACAATGATAAGTAAATCGAGCTTAATAATCACAAAAAAAAAAAAAAAAAAAAACACTAGAGGGTAAAAAATAGTTTATTCTTTCCATTGCACAAGTGGTTTCAAAAGATATGTGTTGCTTGCAGAGCTGGCAAAGAGCAGTTATCCGATTTGTTACAATGCAATGGGGCTCAAACTAACACACTGTAACCTGAAATGGGCTATATTTTGAGATTTACCAGGTGATTACCTACTTTGTGAGAGTAGGTCACCCCCCAAGTAGTTCCTGCAATTTTGCGTACTGTTTCGTGACAGTTTCTTTTTCTAACCAAGCAAAAGCCAGGAAGCCATTTTCTTTACATGAACATTAAATTGTCTCTTATAGTATTATTACTGACATAGAATTAATGGTTTTGATGCAAGGGAAAATATGTGGATTCCCCTCAAAAATCGGTATACTTACTATTCAAGTCCCCAGTAAGAAGAAAGTAAGCGTGCAAACTATGCATGGCTTTAAGGGAATCAACAGTTTTTGATGCTGCAGCAGCTGCCTGCAAACCATCAATTAGTTTAGGTATTAGCTTCAGTTGTGTACAACTAATGGTATGATGAGTTTCTACAACAGAGAGAGAAACTACAATCAAGATGTGTATATTTACAAACCAATTAGTCTGGTGGTTTGTTAAACTCAAGTAGGTTAAGAAAGTAAAGCACATGATAAATGGTGACTCAACCTGACAGGTTAGGAACAATCCCTTTTGGTGGTCTGTCAAAGATTACCATTTTTTATCCCAATTCTAACAGATGAACAGACACCAAGTGATGCAGAAACCGACTACATCACCTATACCAGTTCACATAATATGGCTTTCTTTCTTATCTTGTGATCTTCTTTGTGTTAAGATCTCTTCTCCAATCCAACCACACATTACCACCTAGCTTTTATTCTAAAACATTGTCTTCCAATAAAAACTAACATGTTTAATGAAGGCCATCAAAGATCCTTCACCACAATAATAGGTCAGCAAATAACAGTGCTTGGTAACAGCTCCAAAATCCATCATGTTATATCATGTTCCTACTTATTGAAATTATCCGTAAAGAGAAACAAGAAAAGACATTTCTCCACAAAGAGGTAATAGCTTTTACAAATTTTTAGCAGAAATCTACATGTAGTAAACCGTTACAGTCAAGTGGGAATCATCATTTAAATTACTTGATAGTATCCAACCAACTGAACATTTTGGACCTAAATCTCACTCAGACTTAGGAGCTATATTCCAATGAAGGTTAATTGCTTAAGCAAGGATAAAGAACTATGGAAAATATTGAATCCTGTGGATTATTTAGAATTTAGGCATTTCTTGCTTGATAATAAAATGATTAAGCCATTATAATTTGCAAAAGCACTTCAACATGCTAGACATATGAAATCATCAAGCTATGTCATTGGTATCAAATAGAAAAGGGATGTAGCAGAAAGAATTGGTCATTGCCTGAGCGACAAATTGTCCTCCAAAAACCTTTCCAAAACGTGGAGCATCTGGCAGGGTTATCCCTCGGAATAAGTTAACCTTCAAAGAGTACAAAACAAAGAAACCTATCACTGGACCACATGAGTACAGGATAGTAGGTACAACTACATAGTAAAGAGAAAAGTTAATGTTGGAGAACTATGACAGTCATATAAATCCATTGAGCAAGTAGACATACAAAATTGTAAGAAATTCAGGGTGGAATTTCTCCAGAGAGCAGAAGTCAAGTCCATCTCTATAAAAGTTTATTGACACTATTAAAGAAACGCACATTAGAGGAAAAATTCACACAAAAACTCTAGTAATAAGTGGCTAGATAGGCAGATATAAATAAACATGACCTATCTAATTTGTAATTCCAATCTTTATAGATGGACTAGAGGCCAGTCAAGTTTGTATCTTCCATCTCTTTAGAAGAGCATATTACTAAAGCATCATGTCAAAGTACGGTAATTATAAGTCATTTCATTTCATAAGCTGAACAAGTACCAATTATCAGGCACCTTCACATGAAAGATTATATGCAAAGATTATGGGGAGGCATGAGGTGAGCCATCTCAATCTTGTAAGTCATGGCATACTATTTATAAAATACATGGGGAAAAGCCACTCAATAATTAAAATTCAAAAACACACCTCAAGAGGCTCAAGATGCAAAATATGCTCCACATGTGCCCGGTCTTCAATATGCTCATCTGAATTCCATATAGATATTGGCTTGAGCAAAGCACTGTGTTCGTGGGGAAGCACCAGGCAGGTCAGCTACAAAACGACAAGAAGCAACTCTCATGGTATAGTGGCATTCTCACCTCCTTCATTTTTACACTAAAAATAAAAGAGAGACAGCTACCTCAGTTACTGCTATTATATCTGCAGCATGAACAGTTGTTGCAGTACCTGCAGAAGTAAAGCTTTTGTCTTTGTCAATCTGCACTAATAAACTAGCATTCCAGGCCACAAGACCCTCTTTGGGCAAATCACAAGCCCTGATCCATTTTTAAAGATATCCAAAAAGGACTGTTATTTAGTAATTTTTAGTTTCACAAGACATCTTCTGTCTGTACTCTCTAGGTGATCAGACAAAGGTGCCCATATCAATCATGAGCAGGTACACAAGCGAATACATCTTTGTTCATCAACGTCACAACTTTCTTTTTCCGTCTTAATTTTTGGTTAAATCACTAAACAGAAGCATAGACAAGCATCTGCCTTTTTAATTTTGTAAAATGTGGGGTAAATGCCATTTATCAGCTCTATAATGTATAAAAATGCCAGTATATGGTCATAACAAGAAAAACGCTCTATAACTAACCTCATAATTGAAAAACTTTGGCTATCAGGAACTGGGCATCTTACCATGGCCAAAGTAATCATATTTGCTTAAGCGGAAGTCAGGATCCTCACTGTCAACCGATCCATGGACTTCAGCCTGTAAAGCATAAACCTAGAGTTATTACCACCAAGCATTTTCTCCCTCTAATATCACCTTATCTATCAAACTCTCTGACCTCCCCTTCCCATATAAAGTATGTTCCTTCCCCAACATCTCCTTCATGAACAACGTACTTTCCTTGTCCTACACAACATCCCAGAAATAATCATGCATTAGTAACTGCTAATAAACCCAGCAGTGCATATTATAAAAAATCAACATCCTGTTGTTTTCAGTGAGACGATTCCCAATAAACATAATGTATATATGGCAAAAACAACCCTTACTATGCATTTTGACACTTGAAAAACTACTCACATAATTGTTTTTGTTGTTTTGGTGTTAGAGATGCCATATTGGCAACAAGATATATGCATATATATGAACTAAGAAAGTTCACAAAAGATGCAGAAGTAAAGGAATCTTTGATTTATGAAAATGATATATTGGCCCATTGAATGGTAGAGGTTCTCACGGAGGAACACCTTAATACTATCAAGTTGAGCTGGAGATCTGCAATCCATCCCATATCATCATTGCCAAATAGAATGGCCACATCACAGAAGGAGATATCACGCTCGAACTGCAATTTATTTATATATATGGATAAATTTTAAAGATTAATTTACCATAGTGTTTAAAGGTCACAACTTCCGCAATTTTCTTGAGGGACGAGCTCGGTAATTTCTGCAGCAGTGGAACACAACCTAAAAACTCCAGTACTGCCATTACACAAAACACAAAATCGGCATCAGATTACCCGCTTGAAAGATTCCAATTGAAAAAACTGTCTCTCCATCTTCTTCTCACGCAAAGAAATTGATCGTTTCCGTTTGCAAACTCCATTCTCTCTCTCTCTCTCTCTCGCTCTCTCTATATATATATATAATCTGTCTCGCCCCCTCCCTCTCCTTCTAACACACAAAAAATCACCATTACCGGTTGCAAAATAAATCTTCTCTCGTTAGCTGAAGACGAATATCAATTTCAATTTGGGAAGAAAAAAAACACCTCTCTCTATCGCACAGAAAATCAATTACAGTCTGTTACTGTAAAAATCAATCTCTCTCTCTCTCTCTGTCTCTATTCCGATTTCGAATCTGTCTCATTCTCTTCCTCTCCTTCTAACACACACAAAATCACCATTTCCAGTTGCAACCTTCCTTCTCTAGTTGAAGATGAACATCAATTTCAAGTGGAGAAAAAAAAAATCTCTCTTACAGAACATCAATTATATTTTTTTATTGTAAAAATCAATCTCTCTCTCTCTCTCTCTCTCTCTCTCTCTCTCTCTGTGCGTGCACTTACGGTTGCAGTTTCAATTCAAATCGGAAAAGCCAATCTCCTCGTCCTCTCCCTCACAAATTCGCTTTCTTCCTCTCCACACCAAAAGAGGAAAGAGAGAGAGAGAGAGAATCGGCAATAATCAACACACAGAGATACACACACGCACGTATATACGGGAGAGCAAATTGCAAACAGCAATGATCACCTGACTGAGAATCCATTATTGAGACCAATCGATCGAGGAAGTGGAAACGGTAATGATTGTCTTATTACTATTTCCTCCAACAACAAAAAGAATAAATATCAGACCTCCTTTATATATTTAAAAAAAAAAAAAAAGTTCAGGAAAAAAGTTATCACGTGTTTTCCGGGAATATGGTATTGTCATTAGTTCTGGGGCTGACGGTGTCTATTTTGATTTAACCAACGTGCTCCAGCTGCTATAAATATTTACTGCACCAAACTTCCAACTTTCCGTCCAAGGTGTGTTCATACATGTAGATAGAATAAGCTTTATAATTATATATTAATTTATTATATAAATATATAGATTTAATTGATTGGAATATGCTTAAAAATTAGAACACCATGTTGAGAACAGCAAATCTTTATCTTTCATCTCAAGCTCAACTGTTTCATGGCACTTTTCACAAAGGTAGTAAGAAAATCTTACATTTCATGGATATGAATGACATGATGGACGCGGATGTCATTGTCTATTGTGGAAGAAGTAAATCAGCGTGCTAAATTTCAACGGGAGTATTAATTAGAGAGCCGACTGCTCGGAGGCCGTCAGTAGTTACGAGATAAATATTGTAGAATGAACAATTACACGATAATATTATAAAGTCATGGTTTCTCGCTAGGTCGAAATAAGATAACCAGAGTTTACCCAAATTCAATCCAATCATCTTGAGTCTAAGTTATATGAGTAGTTTATTTCTTATAGTTTATGATATTCAACTTGGACTTATTGATGAGGCTAAATAAATTCAAGTAGAGTTTAAATCTTAATTTAGCCCGAATTGAATCTAGATATTAGTACTAGTTTAATTACATTAATAATATTTGATTTTCACATCAAATTAAAATGAGTTTAATTAAATTCAGTGCTCAATTTTCTCAAGTATCAATTTAAGTTAAGTTTGAGTTCAAATTATAAACTAAATCAAGTTTGAAATTTTAAATTGAATTTAAGTGAAGTTCAAATTTGTCAATTAACATCTTCATTTAAGTTTAAGCTCAAAATTATAAATTGAATTGGAGTTTGAGTTCATATTCAAGTTTTGAAATTTCTAATTAAATTTGAGTCAAAGTCAATACTACATCATCTTTACTCAAGTCTCAACTTGTTTATACCCCTTTTTGTATTTGAGCTCTTGCAAAC
Organism: Lumnitzera racemosa; assembly: GCA_024138005.1. NCBI lineage: Eukaryota > Viridiplantae > Streptophyta > Magnoliopsida > Myrtales > Combretaceae > Lumnitzera > Lumnitzera racemosa. Next base: position 38,460,548 of record JAMXBC010000005.1, read on the forward strand.
TTATGAACCATTCCATGATCATGTATAAATGTTAATAATGGTATTTGAGTTAATTTATAAGTTATCCAAAATAATTAATTTTAATAAAAGTACTAAAATCAACACATGATATGAGTAATGTGTTTTAGAAAACAAACACAAGTCATAAGTTTAAAAAACTCAAAACACAAATCATGTCTTTGTAACTTTTCCTAAATATGACATAATATTTTTATTATATTTTATTTTTTTCCAAAATTTCAAAAAAATTCTCAAGCTAGACCTAAACAATATGGGTCTAGGAATGCTTCATTGATTTTTCTCCAAGAGTCTATATCGCAAAATCTTTTACACTAAATTGTTGAAGTCTCATAATATATATTAGTAAAATTCCGCAAATGGTGGATGAGAAATGTAAAACGCCTCTATTCAAGATCCGCAATCTCTAGGAAAATGGTTAAAGGAGTATAAAGATAAAGAGAAAGAGAAAGACGTAAGGAGAAACCAATGAGATTTCGATTTCGCTTTCATGAATAGGTCCACCAACTTTACTATTGGGAATTATTTATAGTTTTGTTTATAACCTAGTCACTTTCTAACCAACGACCTAATTAACAAAGTATTTAATTAATTATCTAACCAATATGCCATTACATAGCTTTAATATGGTCTTGAATCAACAATTTCCTTGTTTTTGATAAACCTTGTTCCCAAATATCAAAGTAGCAAGAAAAGAAAAATAGCGTATGACTAAGTGACTGCAAGAAACAAAAGTAAAAATTTATGCTTCCATAGCACATCATCTCTTACCGATCGACGAATATTGGATCTCCAAGCTTCTAATACAATTCCTTCAATGAATCAAAGTTTATGAATGTGGATGACTCTTCTTCGCAACAAATTCCACCAAATTGTAGCATCTATCTTCTCTTTATTTGCAAGTTGGATTCATATATTATTTGGTTTCCTTTGTACTATTACTGTTTCTTTTAATGTGGTAAGTCAAATCCCTACAGGCCTACGCTGATGTTACGAAATTGAATAAGGAAAAATTATAATTTAGGCAAATCAAGCTTTGCCTAATGGCATACTTAAACAACGCCGAAATATGATTGAACCAAAGAGTCCAAAAACACTCTAGGGGATTAGACTTGCTCACTATCGCCAATCTAATCAGATCTTTCTCCCAAGAGTAATCTTTTTCTTCTACGGTCTCTCCTTCTATAAGTTCAAAACCATCATTTTTGGATATTAGCTTATCATCGATGTTCTCGTCGGTACAGTTTCACTGGAAAGAGATCCCAACATCTGTGGTGTTTGATCATCGTAAGGAAATTTGAAATCTTGCACTTCACAAATTTGTTGAACTCATTGGTTTTCCTTATGCTCCATGTTTTCATATATTGCACAAAGTTGTGATGACATTTTGCAATATTACACATGTATGGATGTTATTTGATAATCCAGTTTATGTAAAGTTTTTTAAGAAGAAGTTTTAGAAAACTTACCTTGACAAAGGAAAATAAGCATGAAATTAAGTTCAAAAGTGTAAGGAGAGCACCAATTATCGAAGAAACCAATTATTAGGCTTCGCAATTTGAAGTTCCTTTCTCTTTGAGCCTAACAATATAAAACTCTTTTTTTATCTAGAGACCAACTTGTTAAATCCTAACTTTCAATGGCAAAATCCATTATAAGACAAATCTCTCTCCACTATTTAGAATACTCTTAAAGTTAATCCTCCCTTTTTTTTCCTTCTATTTTCTCTTTCAACTTCTTTCTCTTAAGGTTTTTTAAATGAATGCGACACTTGATTTTCTAAAGGTTTTTAGTGAAGAGAACTGGTGTTATCTTGATCTAAGCTCTGTGGTTTCTATTTTTTCACCAAGTTTTATTTTGGAACAAGTGCCAAGAAATTGTTTATGTTTCCAAAGTAGATGAATTGTATGACTCCTATAGCTTTGAATTCCAATTCATTACTAATTGAATAAACCTGTCATGATTATTACAATATTCATTTGGAAAAAAAAAATACATAGTAATAAAGATAGAATACAATCAAAATGATCATTTTACCCTCATCTTCAAACTTTATCATTTAGTATACAAATCTACAATTTCCATTATCAAAACCCTTGACGATGAGATTTCCCAATGTTATTCTCCCCTTCATTTTCTTTTTAAGTTGAAGACATGAACAAGCAGTAGCTAATTGAGTACCATGCTATTAAGAAATGTTGTTGATGAGACTTACAAAATAAATCTATCCAAACCTAAGCCTAATAAACCTCAAAATTGACCTCCCCTTACATTAAAGCTTTTGAAAGCTTACTATGCTTCTCATAAATATTTTTTCCCTATGGAAGAGAAGGTTGGTGGTGTGGTATGTTTCATCCAATGTTGCTGATGATTCGTGACTCAATGAAGGTTGGTAGAGTGCTTCTTATGAATATGTTTATTCGATAGAGGAGAAGGTTAATGGTGTGGTACATTTCATCCAGTAAGCCACCGGTAGCTGTTGACTCTATGAAAGCTAGTGGTATGCTTCTCATAAATATGTTTATCCATTAAAGGAGAATGTTGGTGGTGTGGTATGTTTCATCTAGTGGGTCGTTTGTGATTGGTGAATTAATGAAGGCTAGTGATGTGGTTGCCTACACTTTCCTTTTTCTTTTCTTTTCTTTTCTTTTCTTTTTTTTTTTTTTTTTAGTTTGCTCTTAACCATTTGAGTTTTTATGTTTAAACTTCCTAAGCAACTTTACCCATTGATTTGCTTGTAGATGTGGTAGTGGTTAATGGTGGTGGTAAGTGATCATCATAGGTGGTTAATGGTAGTAAGTGATGCTAGAGTTGGTGACAATGGTAGGTGGTGAGTAGTGATGGTAGGTGTTATGGTGGTGATGTTTTGAGAAGAGTTAAGGACAATTGGACTATTTTTTTTTTTTTACCAAAATCACAATTCATAACCCAAAGTAAGGAATCTCAATTCCATGTTTTTAAGAATTGCAATTCAATGATTAGACATGGGAGTAAGGAGAAGCAAGGAATAACGGGGAATGGAATTGTCATTCCTCTTAAGTAAACGGCTTGCTAGACTTTTAAATATAATAAATTCCTAAAAACCAAGAAGATAAAAGACACAATATCTTCATGGGGTAAAAAGTGATGATCTCCTTCAACAATTTTGTTGTATTTATATATTAATTATATCTAGTTATAATAGTCATAGATTTATGTTATTTTTAGTTAGAAAGTATGTTGGTGATGGTTGTGTGTAACTAAACTAAAAGTATTTTAAATATATATGTCAACCTCATGTTCTTGTAACCTTTAAAGCATCTCATGTTGTCTCCTCTTCTGCTATCTATAACAATTTCTCTCCTTCCTAGAAAAAGTATCTTGTCTTCATGGTAAAAATTAGGATAATCACTTCAAAGATTTATCAATTTTTCTTACATTGCATCCTCTAGTTGTGGTAACTCTTACTATATCAACAATTGTTATATAAAATGGCTCCATTTCTTTAGTTCTTATGGCTTTAAAAGAAGACCATTTGCAAAGGAGTCCATAGGTAATGGGACTAAGTTTTGAAGGTTTATTTTAGCACCTTTAAGAATATAAATGTGAAAAACTAGATATATTTATGATTGTTTTGCAACTTCAGTCTACAAGCTATTGCTCCAACCCTTTCCAAAACTCGAAAAGGACCAAATATCTTTGAGATAGTTATAACCTATTTGTTACTACAGTTTAGTGCTAAGGTTGTAGCTTTATATACCATAATCTCCTCTCTCCAAAGTCTTCTCTATCCTAGGTTAATCGGCCAAAATTTCAACTTGTACTCGATCTTAAGATAAATTGTACTTCGATGCGTATAATATTATCTTGAATCCTCAAATTAATATCTATGACCATATTGGGAGACAATGCATATGTATATATATTAATGGTGGCTAATCATCTTCTAGGTGACTCACATAGCCTTAAAAACATGGCATGTTCTTAAAAAAAAAAAAATTAACGCCCAATACTAAGGCTACTTTCAAATGCCAAACATCTCCATGAACATTTGAACAATTAGTCAAATAAAAAAAAAAAAAAAGGAACATGTACATATGATGTAGATGCCTACAATAAAGAAGATGAAAATATTCAATACTAATGTGGAATGTTTATATAACTTAAATATTTGTAACAAGTTTATAATAAGGATGTATTTCACCCTTTTGTCGTCGGCACAAATTGTAAAAAAAAAAAAAAAATATTTACAAGGATTGTAGGAGTAAGGGTCTAGATGTGAAGGTCATGTCTATGTCGTATACCAATCGCACTACACGTAGCTAAGGGGGAAAGGTCTATATGGTATGTATGGGATGGTTAGAAGAGGAACGAATAGTAAGAAGAGTAGATGATCTCGATAAGGCTTTTACATGTATGATGATAGGTGGAAGAGCTTGATGGCATCAAACTCTATAAATTGATGAAAAATGGGATCATATTCTTAATATGATCAAATGCTTGATTTTTTAAGGTAAGAACCATGCAACACAATAGTGTTCGTCCAAAATTCTCTCTGTCTAAATGAAAGAAGGGGTAGGGTATTTATAGAGTTTAATTGTTGATCTCATTCATTAGATTATGACGATGATCAATTGTTAAAATTAATCCTTTCTTTTAATGGACCTCAAATGGACTCCTTTTATAGGTTTAGACCTAATAAATGACTTATTATGTGAGTCAAATTGAGAAAAGTTGGATCGAGCAAGCCAATCTAACAGGCCTTACTTTAAGTGTACCATGTCAAATCTCCATTGATTATCTCAAAACACGAACTAAACTCTTTAGGCCTTATCATCTTAGCTCAAAGAATCAAAGCCATTTTAATTAACGAGTTCAAAGCCTATTATCGTATTTAACCCTTTATAGGGATTAAGTCCATAGTCCCATTAGTAGAAACTGAACTTGAAGCTTATAAGGTGTAAGCCCCTGAAAACAGATTTAGAGCAACCATACTCAAATTTAGGGCTTTTAGAAAAATTTATTTAATTAAGCCTAAACTTTATGACTAGATTAGAAAAGTTAGTTGAAGTGACCTAGTAAAATTATATTGTAAAAATAATAATCCTAAATCCAAATTTTAACCTTAAAAGTATGATTATATACTAGAGCGTAAAACTCATTGAAACCCTTCAAACTGAGCTCCAAATGCGACGAAGACTTTACAAACCTCATAAAATTCATATTTGGAACCTAAACCAAACTCAGATGTCTTAAATAACTTTACAAGTTGACAAAGATAGATAAACTAAAAACCTTATTTAAATTATAAACCCTAAACTATTATAAATAGAAAAACCTTAATATAATAATGGAAACATTAATCGCATATAATAATTCTAAACCCTAAATACATATAAATAGTAGAGATCGTACTCGAATGTGATAAAAACCCTAAAACTAAAACCTTAAGCTTGTAAATACACAAATTTACTATAATCACAATAAAACCTTATTTGAGTCTAATAATCAATCAATATGCCAAATTGCATGAAATCACTAACTAATGATTAGAGATAATTTTTCAATGTTAATAAATAGAAAAGTATTATATTAATATAAAATTAATAGAATTATTTTATAATTATTAATAATTATATAAATTAGTATTAGATGAATTTAAATATTTGAATCTAATATTATTACCCAATAGTTATTTATGTGTTATATGGTTAATGTTATTTTTATGTTTAATAATTTTCTTTATAAACATAATATTTATATTTATCAATATTATTTATAGTATTAAAAATGTTATATGAAAATTCAAAATTTTATTATATTTATTTATTACCTTATTACTCTTATTTTCTTTTCTTTCTTATATCTCATTTTTATTTTCCTTTTTCCCTCACAATTATACTCATTACATATACATAATATTAATACTGTATTAATATTATAATTTTAACTAAAAAGTCAAAGTGTCATTTTAATGCAATTAATGCAAATTGTCTTTTCCTTTTCTCTTTCCTCTTCTTCTTATGCCATAAGCTAAGTGTCCTTTAGATTTTTTCTACATCTTTCTTCAAATTTCTATAGTTTAAATTAACCAAAAAAAAAAAACAAAAATTGTCTTTCATCTCCATTAGATTGACTGAAACCTTTCTCCCTTCCATTTTCATCTTCTTTTCCTTATTTTTCTCATTTTCTCTCAACACCCATTTCACTCTATCTCCAAAATCAATTCCATAATTTTACATCATACCATTTTCAAGTTAAAGGAGGATTAGAGAACTTCAACTTCAAAACACCCAAGCTCAAGTTAATAGGTATTTCCTTAATTATTTATAATTTCTTTTATAAATTAGGTTATATATTTTCCTTTATCTTCATATGTATTTTGTTCATATGTATGTTTATTCATGTATTAGAAACTACAAATTAGGAAATACATGTGATTTAGCTTATGTATTATGTATATGTATTTGATAATAAATATTATGACATTACTTTAAGTTGTACCTAAGCATATACACATACTGAAATATATGTATATAAGCATATGTCCATGTTTAGTTAAACGAAAACTTGTATAGTTTATGTGTGTATATATATATATATACATATGATATATATATATATGATTTATACACCTATGTTTAGGACTATTTAGTATATATATACATATAAGTGAATAAATAAGAAAATACAACAAGGATATATACATATACGCCTCTATATATATATAATACAAGATGTACACAAACATATATATAGGAAATACTAAGTATTTATACATATATATGAAACCAAAAGTATATATATATATGTATATGTATATATGGAATATATCAAAATACTTTAAAAATACATTAAGAAAATATAAGTATTATAATACATGTATATATACGTATGTATATATGTATAAGTATACATATAATAATAGTATAGTATGAGTATAAATACAAATATATGTACAAGTAAGTATACTAATATACTAAGTGCACATACATGCCTAAGGATACATATATATATTTATAAATAATTATAAGTACATATATAATTATAACATACTTAATTAATATAACATAATTGTAGACACCCAATTTTTGTGTCCCCTCTACCACCCTTGCCTTACCTCCCTTTTTTTTTTTCTTTCAATAGGATAAAGAGTCTTAATTTAGAAAAAATACAAAAAAAATAAAAAGAAATTTAGATTTATTACAAAAAATAGAAAAATAAGAAAAACCTAAAAAATAAGAAATGTAGAATAACACACCAAAAAAATCAAGAAATTTTAACAAAGCTCAAAAATAAGAAATTTAGAAAAGTAAAAGATTTAGGAAATTTAGAAAATTATAAATTTTTAGATAATAAAATAGAATAGAGTTTTTAATAAAAAAAAATAAGGAAAAGGTCATTGAGCTTGAATTTAGATTTAAATCTAGTCTAAGCTGACCTTATCATTTCATGTATGGACAAAGCATAGGCCAACGGCCTAGCAGTTAAATATATGGATATAGTACTGTATTGGAATTACAAGTTATAAGTTTGACTCTCGTCAGGCACAAAGTGCCTTTTTCTTTTTAAAAGAAAAAGCATAATAAAATAGGACTTAATTAATATATAGTTAATTTTTTAGTTTTTAACTTATTTTATTTCTATAATAATAATAATCATAACCTAACAAAAAAAAAAAGAAAATTCGATGCAAATCAGAGATTAGTCTGCAAATCATAAAACAGGGTAAGGCCCTGATTGGCGAATAAGGGCGTGCTAAATGCACCCCTTTTATTTTTAGCTTGTGTGCACACGTGGCCGTACCCCCTTTCCTCCTCCTCCTTCATCAAATTCATGCCCAAATTTCTAGTTCTTTCATTTTTTTTCCTCAATGCGGTGCAGTCATTTCGGGAGCCCTTTTAATACGATTTTTACACATTTCCATGCAATTTCTTATTGAAATCACGTACTAAGCTTGACTTAGTTTTGAATTCACCCCAAAACTAGTTCAGATTAAGTTGAAAATGCATTTAAAATCAAAGTAAAAAATTAGAAAATTTTGATTTTTCGGGTTAAAATTCATTAACACATTCAATCCGATTTTTGGACTTTCTTAGCTTATTCGATGCTAGTTTAGTATAAATAGATTCCTTTGATCGATTCCAAAACACACCAGAGATCAAAAATCACTTCTCTATCTCGATCTTCAATCCTCTCTCTCTTTCTATAGTATTCACTCTCTTTAGGCATCCTTTTTGAAAACCACCACCACGATTGACTTTGTGGTGGTAAAAAAAACCAAGACCCAACCTCCCATTTACTTCCAACGACCATTGCACACCATCACCAACAACTACCGTAAGCTATCACCTTTGACCACTACCTAAACGGACTTTGGTCACCAAGGCATCAAGTGTACTCCCCTTAAGTCCAATACAAAAGACATAAATCCCTTATTCTTTGCTCATTTTAATATTTATAAACGTTTGAAACCACCTCAACAAAGTTGTTGCTGAAGAAGAGTTTGGAGCCAACTTGAGTTAACTCGAAGCTAACCAAGTTAACTCGATCTACACAAATCTTTTATTTATTTATTTACTTAATTATTTTATTTTATTTTATTTGCCACACATGTAAGTGTAATAATAAAAAATAAAAAAAAATGGAAAAAGGAAAAAGAAAAAAGAAGAGAAGAAAAGCAAGAAAAAGAGAAAAAAAAAAGAATAGTCCATTTTTATTTTTATTTTTTTAAATAGATAAAATAAAATAAATGAATGAATGAATAAAATTTTATCATTTAGAAAAAATTAGTTTTTTCAATAAATAAAATAAATGGACCTTTTCAAAATTAGGATCCTATTTAGAATTTTCAAAAATAAACCCCAATTAGGACCTTTTAAAATAATTTCCTTAAATAAATTGAAATAGGTAAAAATGTAAACCTGACCTTTTTTTTTAAAACTAAAATTAATCAACCCACTAAAGTTTTCATTAAAAAAACTATGTACATTTGATCTCGAATAACAAGTACGTAAGCACCTAGGGTGACGGTGAAAAAAAAAAAGACTTTTTTTAGTTTAAATTACTTAATTCAATTCATTAACTGATAATCGGGTTTCGACTTATAGAATAGTCTTTTGAAAAGTGATTTTTTTATATTAAGATTAAAACTAAAAATTAATGATACTTGTAAGGGTTTAAAATCCTAATCCCCAGACCCATTTTTGGTTCTTAAAACAATTTATAAATTTGGTTTTATTAAAAGATCAGTAGTTAGGTAATAATCAAGCAACCCAATCGATTATAACTTAACTCTTTCTTCCCAACATTGGTTAGGTGGTGACTCTAGAAATGTTTTCAAAGTTAAGAAAACCATTTTTTTTAAACCCTAGTCGAAAGTCAGTATTAAATGGGTAAGAGTTTAATACTGGTCAATTTAAAGAAGACTAATTTATAAAAACCGAGAGGAAAAAAACTAAGCTTGATAGCTTAGCGACTCCACTAAGGATGCTAAGAATTAGCCATTTAACTTTCCAAAATGAAAATTAATCTATAAAAATCGCCTTAGTAAGTGTAATTTATTTACTTATTAATTCATTATTATTTGTATAATAACTAACGTTTTTACAGGTTTTGTTTCTTTAACTATTTGGGGGGAACGATTTATTTTTCCACAAACATATGATAGAAACAATCAAACCCACACCGTATTAAGACCCTAGGACAGGGGGCCATTGTATAGGCTCTAGGTGCTGTAATGTAACCACCGCTGAGGGTTGATTAAGCTATCCCCACTTAAACTTAATGTGACTAATGAAAGCATTCTTTAACAAGTGAGGTCGCACAAGCTTAAGGATCTATAAAACTTACCTTTTATGCATTCACGACATCAAGAATCGATGAATAATCAAGAAAGACGGGAATGAAAATATATAATGGCTTGAAATTTCCTTGATTTCCCTTATAAATATATTGTAAACATAGAATTGTCGTAAATAGGTTTTGTTTGTTGTAAATAATGGTCGGTCAATCTTATAACATATTTTTTCTTTTGTAATTTAGATTAGGAAATGGAATGTTCATCTAACTCTGTTCACTTTAAGGAAAAGTTTGTTGGCAAGCCCATTAACCCCAAGCCCATCCTAGACCAATGGTTTTGACATTTCAATCCAAGGGAACAAGAGACCATCATCAACAAGATTCAGTCCATTCTAAATGTTCCTAGGTTGAAAATAGAGATTAATTTAATTAGGGCCCCAACCAACTTTTGGGAACCCGAGGAAGTAGCTTTTCGAGTTGGGCCTCACCTAATTAGTCCAACACTTAAAGAATACACCCAATTACTTCAAGCCCTTTCCTTAGAAAATACATACACCCCAAATTCAAAAGTTGATTCGGTGAATGCCTTTTCAAGATTCTTGGGGATTAGAAAAGTTGAATTGAACAAAGCCCTTAGAAACTGTAATGGGAAAAGACTTAAAAGCCTAGTTCTCCATTTAGCCTAAATTCAACCAATGGGGCATCTTTTGTGGCAATCTTACAAATTGGGGACAAAACAAAATAAAAGCCTTTATCTTAACTATATTCGAGACTCTCTTATTTCCTAATGGAAAGTTCCTCATCCATTTCAAGGTTACTGAGTTAGTGGGCTAGTTTCTTAAAGGCAAATCATATGTCCTGACCCTCCTCGTAAAACAAATCAAAAGCCTCAACATTTTAAAAGAAAAGAACGATGTTGTACTAAAGACTAACATAGCATTACTGACAGTATGTTTTGTGAGCTGCATAAAGTGTTATAGGCTTGATCTGATCCGAAGGGAATTTGCTCATAATATTGATCTAATTGATTCTTTTTTGGATAAAGTCCATCTCCTAAAAGGAAAATTTACTTGCTGCTAGGTAGAAGTGTTGAGAAATTTCTAAGTCACTGATATCTTATAGATAGTAAGATAGAGCAACTTCAAAAAGGTAATCCTAATCTACAAAAATTATCAAGCAATACTCCTAATAGAGATGAAATTGTATACAAGCTATTACCCTAACAATATGATTAGAAAAATTGGGGGTATTCAAGATATAGTTTACAGGCCTCCATTGAATATCACGACCTTGGATTATGAGAACCTTCATATTCTACTACTACAAAAGAGGTCTAAACTTCGGGCAATCAAATAGTTATGGGAAACAAGGACTGTCAGCCCAAACATTGATTTAAGAGAGTGGTTAGGAGAAGTAGACAAGCATAGGGTCACCAAAGAATACTTATATGATCAGCTCCATAAGGTAGGGGAGATCCAATATTAAGCACCAAAAATCATCTAACCTACACCAGTTAAACCGGATCCTGAAATCAAGACCTACATGGACCAAGTACAAGCCCATGTAGAAGTAATCTATGAAGAGCAGGACATGTGGGAGGATCTCTTTTAAGAATTAAGACAACATTCCCGAGCCTTAGAACATCAATTGAGGATGACCCAAAAAAGGCTCAAAGAGCTTGAAGAAATAGAAGAGCCCAACCTATAAAAGAGAAAGGAAGCATCAGTAGGACTTAGAAAAAAAAAAAGTGGATACATGCTAAGCGCTAGAAGAACATTTAGAGAAACAAATCTATTTTCTTTTCTTTTGTTTTCAAATAATGTAAAAGGGAACTCTAAAAGCTACAAAATAATAAAAATTACCATCTTATTAGTTATTCGTTAATTCTATGCATCTATTGGCCATGCATCTTCACATTCCTATACATTTCTTTATTTCTCAATCATTTTTTTTTAAATATTCATGTGCTAACTTATTGAGAAGTGATCTTAAACTAGGTCGCCAAGATAGCTCCTAAGCATCAAACCTTCCAAAGAAGTCCTATGATCTAAACCCACTCATAAACTAGAATGGCTAGCTAAGGAAATGACAACATCAACACCAACAACGGCAGTGTCAATCCTTTAATTATTAGTCCCACCAAGCTAAGGCTCTGCTCTTTGGAACTAATAGTAGGAAAGATTGCTGATCAACTGAGCTTCTTTGCTAACAATATTGCCTTGCTCAGGTTTATAGCTCCATCAAATGAAGAAACCCCCAAAGCTTAATATGGAAAGAATGCTGAAGCCCCATTCCACGAAGCAGAAGAAGCCTATCCCAAAGTCAACCAGGCCTTTGAATCCTTTAAGACCAAATGGGTATATTCGAAGGTTAACCTAACTTTCAAGCCAAGCACTTACTTGTTTTCAATCGACCTAAAGCCTAAAGCTGATTAGGACAAATTGAAAGAGCTTGAGAAGAGATTGACCCAACAAATTACTAAGAAAATGAACATGCTCAAAGGGTATGATGGTTTCAAGAAGTACAATAGTATTGGATGACTTAAACTGCACACCAGGTTGTACGTACGCAAAATAGGCAAGTATGTGCAATATGACCAACTTATGGTCCAAACTTTTTAGGACAACTTAATTAGCCCTGCTTTCACCTAGTATGCCCAATTGGATTTGAATCAAGTGAATACATGGGAAAAGTTGGCTAAGGCATTTTATGAGCAATATAAGTTTAATGTTGAGGTAACACCAACTATGATAGATTTGGTCACTCTAAGGAAGAGGAAGAGATACAATGAATCTTTTAAAGAATATGCTCAAAGGTGGAGGTCCCTAGCTACAAAGGTATCTAGCCCCATAACTGAGAAAAAGCTGACTTCAGCTTTTATCATCACTCTTAAGAGACCCTATTTCTCTCACTTAATCGGGTAAGCCTCTTCTAGTTTTGTAAAGGTAATAGCAGTAGGGTATTGGATTGAAAGTGTCGTCTCCTCCAGCAAATTACAAGAACCATCAAACAAAAGAGCACCTTTTACTAAACCCACCACCAATAAGCCTAGAGAAGTTACTATCGACATTGACGGGCTTTGGGGTACTGACCTAACCCGACTACCAAAGCTAAGCTCATCTACTTGCCGACTCATTTTGCTTACCTAGCCGAATGACCTATTTCTTGCAAATAAAGTACCAAGAAGTAGAAGGCCAAGATTACAATCGATTCTTACCTATGCTTGACTAATTAGTTACACGGCATCATGCTTGCCAATAGGTTGAGATATCATGTTTCCGTGAGTTAGATTCACTTAGCTAAAGTCTATCATCGACTCAGTAGCTAAGAGATTACGTTACCGAGAGTTAGATCCACTCAACATAGCCTGGAGAAACTATTGTTAACTAACTTCAGAATTCGGCAATTATGGGCCGACCTTTCTGGTGTCTTGGCCAAGCACTATGAGACTATCTCTAAGGTATGCAAAATGACCACATGCCAACTTCTCCCTATAAAATGCACAGTTTTATATTTTTGTACATGTTTGTCTCTATTTTATTTATGGGCCCTTTTTCTACGGTTTAAGGCCTTATACACTATTTACAGTTTTGCCACTAAGGTTTAGGACGTAATATAAATAGCAACTTTTGTAACAATGCATAGATAGACAGAAGATCAATGAAAAAACCATTTTGAGTCTTTTCTCTTAGAAAGCTCTCTCTCTCTTACTAGCTCTTATCAATCCCTTTAGCAGGGATTATGATAGGCAACCTTATCACTCGTATCGGTATGTCACATTTAGCGAATCTTAAGTTTGTGTAGAATCTAACTGGTACATCATATCCGATTAAGTGGCTTATGAATTTGCTAAAACCTTCACCAAACCTACCCTAACGGTCGACCTTATCTGTCCTTGGCCCGGTCCATATCAGGCATGGTCAATTCAAATACCAATCCCAATGTTCAGGTTTCTTTCAGGACAAATCCTTTGCTAGCTCAGCAACAGTTCAGAAGAAAAGTCAACAGGGCCCCAAGGTAGTTCACCAAAATACCGATTCCTCTTAGCTACATACTTGAAAAGTTAAGAAAGGATAATCTGCTCCATTTTAAGATTCCTAATGAAAGCTATAGTCACCACCAACAATTGTACTAATCTTAATAATGGAAAAGTCAGAGCGTGCGTAGATTTTTAAGACTTTAACTAAGTAACCTCTAAAGATAATTTTCCCTTGCCCCATATTGACGTCTTAGTCGATAACATGGCTGGGAACTATCTTTTCTCATTTATGGATGGGTTCTCTAGATATAAACAAATTTGAATATTTGAAGAAGATAAAGCCAAGACCACATTTATTATGATTTGGGACACATTTTGCTATAAAGTAATGCCTTTTGGACTAAAAAATGTCGGAGTAACTTACCAAAGAGCCATGATTGCAATCTTTCACGACATAATACACAAATAAGTAGAGTTATATGTTGATGATATGATTGATTGCAAAATCCAAGGAAGAAGAAAATCATGTAGATAATCTAAGGAGATTATTTGATGGGTTGAGAAAATTCCAATGGAAGCTCAACCCAAAGAAGTGTACCTTTAGAGTGACTTCAGGGAAATTATTGGGCTTCATAATCAGCTAAAGGGGCATCAAAGTAGACCTTGATAAAGTCAA